>OY728130.1:58044673-59419673 GCA_963277665.1 Viscum album
AAATATATTAAATAATCTATAGGTGATCAAATTCAAACAGTTGTGAAGGATATGTTAGAAAAATTGATGAGGCAGTCATAGTCTGTACAGCCTTCCCAGCTTGACCTAACTTCCCAATTGGCTACGCATCCTGTACAGGCTTCCCAACTATCCCAGCCTGCCTATTCTTCCTACTCAGATCCTTCATGTCCTCACTCAAACCCTTCCTTATATTGTGATTTGTATGATGGTGATCCTCATGTACATATTATAGCGTACATATTTTTACATATTTTTAGGGATTCTTTACATCACTAACATATGTAGATAGATCAGGTTAGAGTATCAATACATTATATGATTGAATCTAATTACATAATATCATTCCCTACTGAGGAGGTTACCACATGTGGTGATTGTATGGGTTAATGTTTACTTTGGCTAGGTATCCTTATTTTTATCTTTCATACTAGTTATTTTTTAAAAATTAATTAAATTTTATTAAAATTTAATAATAATGTTCATTGATATTTAATATATATATATATATATGAATACCTAAATTCAAAATAATTGGTATAAAAGAAAAAAAATGTTTGGTAACAAAAAACATTAGATATTTCTGATATTTCTGATGAGATACAAAGATTATCTTGGGATTATTCTTCCTTAGATAATTTATATGAGTTTCAGATGATGTATGGTAGATGTGTAAGAGAATATCCATTGATAATATTGAGAAAATATATCATGGATCTAATTGTTTGTGAAGTGCTCGACATGCCTATGTTTCAGTTGTTTTCCATTTCAGTAAATTTACTTTTCAGATTTTTTTTAATTAATTATAGATGTTTTAATTGAATTACTATATTACTTATTTAATTAGGTATCAACAAATGCTTCATATTCAAAATAAAACCACTGTAATTTATGGTTCTATAGATACATAATTCATTTCAACGACTACGAAATATTTGAAAGATATTGATAGAGTTACATATATATGTGAGAGATTATCAAAACTAGAGATTCTGTGTTGATTTGTTCCATTCCTTGATGGGTAAGAACACTAATATAATTATGAAAAATTATTATTTATAATTTAATTAATTTTAAATTTTTGTATTGTAGAGGGAATTGGATGTTAAACATATTCTTCCCAATTGAATTCACATTATATTGATTTTTCTCATTATTAGGTAGTTTTTGTAAAAAAATCACCTTTTTAGATAAGTAAGGTTTCTTCTTTTTCATAAGTTCCTTATATTTAATTCTTATTTTTTGTAAATTTTTTGTTAGTTGATATATATTAAAATTCAAGTCATGGAAAAATTTTAACAAATATCACTTGTCGAGAAACAATCCAAATCAAATCCAATACATGAAAGTAAAGGTAAATATATTTTATATCAGATAATGTTTTTATTTTTGATACATATATATATATATGTGTTGGTTCTTATTATCAAGTTATTGTTTTATTACTATAGTTTCATCATTAAAAATGATATTTTGAATGTGGTAATAAATGTTATACTATTCATGTATGAGATAATTACAATGGGAGTAATGCCTAATTTTGACAATGTTAGTTATATTAGTTATTTAATATTTTATTTATTAGTATCAATTTTTTTAATCTTATATCATTCAATTGTGATTGTATAAATTTAATAATTTTGAGTCCTATACAAAAGATGAACATGCCCATCTTTGATCATTATTTGTGAACTATTTCTAAAAGATGATTATGATTTATGGTATGTATCTTTAAATGTTTTTTATTAATATTACATTTTACAAATAAAAAGGGATCAAAATATAATTATTTTTTTATAATAGATGTTTGACCCTAATGATCTCAAATAAATAACTAAACAACCACCAATGATTATGTTATAAATTATCTGGTATGTGTTTGTTAATTATTTTTTAAAGTATAATTACATAGATAATGTTTTTTTCATTAAGTTTCTAAACTATGATTTCTTTTTATATATTTTTAGTCTATGATAAAAAAAATGTATTGATGTATATTTTTTCTATTATAGTAATTTTTATACTTTTTGGGGTGTGATATTTGCGATTTTTATAAAAAAATTATCTTTTGGTGTCGTTTTTGAAAAAAAATGAGCCAAAAAATTTAAAAAATATAATAGGTCTTCAACATAGGGTTTTTCTATAAACCGATTCCAAAAATGGTGCCGGTAAATATTTTAGGCATTAGTATTATCCAAAATCTATGCCAAAAAAATAGGGTCTATAGTGTTGGTTTCTATTATAAACTAACACTAAAGCTCTTTTTGGTGTCATTTTTTACTATAAACTGATGCCAGAAACTGACCCTAAATTTCAAAGAATTAGGTTTCAATGTTGGTTAAAAAAATAAATGTTTAAACCCTTATATATAATGTCTCCTTTATAAACATCGGTTAAAACCAATGTTAAAATTGAAAAAAATAATGTTAAAATGTGTTTTTGCACTACTAAAAGAACATTCCTTTTGTCGTTTGGCAATTGGTTTTGTTTAAAAAAATGAAAAAGATTAATTTTTAAAAACCATTGAATGAAATTAAATATTGACATAAAATTTCCTCTATAATAATTTTATATAAATATATAAAATAATATCTCTAATATTGTAAAGCATAAAAAGTATTGGTAATTATATCTTTAAACATTCAATGTGACCTAAAACATGATGAATATATAAATCATAAGCTCTATAAAAGAATAACATATAACAAAACATTAGATAACTTTATAATAAATAAATTATTGACATGATAATTAAATGTTTTTGTATATACACCTTATAAAATAAGGTGGGTGCATAACATCAAACTATGCATCAATGAAAAGAGATTGAGACGAAGTCCCTTACTATCATTTACTTTAGTTAAACGTTATTTAACTTCATTTAGAATGGTTATAATAATCTTATTGGTTTTATACTAGAACCATATATTTATTTATGATTTCATATGTGATCTCATATTATCTTATAACCCATTTGTTAATATGCATTCATTATTTTTAATAATTATGGAGTTAATTTACTATTTTTCAAGTACGTTTTGGTTAGTTATTTTTTTTCATCTTACATAGTTCAAATATCATCATCTCAAGAATTTAAAAAATGATTTAAATATCATATATATTCATTATATAAATTTTTAGAATAATTCATGAATAGTGAATAGGGAAAATGAATCACAACGCATCATTGAGATGGTAGACTGTACGTACACGAGAGCGATGGTATAATTCCCCTATTGGTGGAAGGGTAAGGAAGTTGATGGTATATTATATTTTATGGAATCAATATAATTTCATAATTATCATATATTTATTTTATTTCCATCATCATACCCATCTAATTAAATCAGGGATGAAAAATAGATTACACTACGGTGTGGAGAAGGTAAATCGTACATACGCACGTGCGGAGCTTTCGTTTTATGTAGGATGGATAAATGGTGGTATATGAATATACCATAACCATAATAACAACTAATAATATATATTATACTTTATTTATTACATTATCACGTAAATAACATATTAAGTAAACGTATAAGAATAAATGACCTTGAACGAGTTAGTAAAATGATTACATATTCTTCTAGGGAATTCCTTTAATATCTTATTAAGTGATATAGGGTATGTCATTTGGAAGGACCATGACCTCTATAACTTTACTAATGATTTTTAAAATATAAATATCCATAGTTTGGTCGATCTAGAGGTATCAAATTGGTGTGATGAAGTGAGGGAGGATATTCCCTTTTATAAATGAAATGTGGTGCAGTTTCTAAAATCCTCAAAATATTATAATATAATAAATCTATCCTAGAGAAAAATGCTTCCAAATTACCTATAAATTAATATGGTAAGACTTTATTTACTCTATCATATCTTCTTTTTAATTATTTAATATTTTTATTATTTTTAAATAATTTAATAAAATAATAATTCAGTAAAATATCGTTATTGAATAATTAGTAACTATTCATTAAATTTGACTTTAAATACAACAAGACAAGGTGGGTATTAGAATATAACGATTTCAAACATATATAATATATCCTATATATCTATAAAATTAATTTAACACATTAAATCATCCCAAATATATTAGAAGTAGTACTTCAAAAATAAATTATTTTATTTTTCTGTTAATTAAACAAATATTGTTTTAGCATTGAATAAGGATTTTAAGTGATTATTTATTTTTTAAAAATTAAAAATAAATAAATAAAGGAACTAATTTCATTAATATAAATATATAAATTTATATTCATTAATAATTGGGTTTTGACTCTATGTGAACACATAAAAGATAATAAATTCAATGTGTGTGACATTTTGTAAGTGTCTTTGATTTAAATAATATATAAGTTATTTTCATGACCAAGGGTCCATTATATAACTAAAATTTTCTCTAAAGGTTTTAATGTTCAAATCCTCTTCATCCAATAATTTTTAGACAAGTTTATTTCACATTATTACCCTTATCATTTTGTTTTAACACTTATTTAATCTCTTTAACTCTTAGAGTGACAACACATGTTTTTACTTATTAAGGTTAAATATGGTAATAATAAAATCCCAAACGAATGATAAATGGATTATTGATGAAAATTTCAACATTAACCTAGTATTTTGGATGAATTTTAGGTTTTTATGAATTTTATATAATTTAATAATATATTATTTATTTTAAAATATCATTAATGTCAATTTTTACACTATTCATTACTTTGACTTTTATAGAATATAAATATACAAAATAACATCAAACTAAAACATTTATCACTCCCAAATTTTCCAAGATCATCCATAAAATTAATTTATGATATTAATTATATCAAATTATTTTTATTTTAATATTTCTAATGAAATTTATTTCATATGTTCATTAATTAAACAATTATTACATCTTCATTGTCAAAGCCTTTAATTTAATTATTCATTCCCCAAAAAATAAATAAAATTTATCTTGGTAAATAAAAAACTTATATTTAAAATAAATAATTATAGTTGAATGTATCTTAAAAATAACCATATATAAAAAATGTGACACTTATTAAAACTATGAGTAAGACATTTTTCACTCTAATTAGAATAAAATAATAAAAAGGCATAAAGTCAACCAAGTGGCACCAAGAGACTGTAAAATCTGAAAAATGATGATTTTGGTTAATAATAACTCATCCAATAAAATTAAGACAAGGTTTAGGGTATTTTCATAATGTTTATAATATTATTTTTACCCATAATTACTTGATTTACCTTTAATTGTGTTAACAAACAAATTACTAAATATACTATTAAAAATGTCCAAAAAACTTATTTACATAATTGGGACCCACTGATTCCAAATATTTAATCCATTTTTCAAAATGAAAAACACATCAGTTCCAGCAATTAATTTATAATGAATCCTTTTGATGGAATAAGAAAACAGGTTTCTAAAGTGAAAATATTGAAAAGATTGAAATGTCTTTAAATCCAAATTTAGTAAGAAATTTATTTCATTGTCCTCAATTTTATTAAAATATAAAAAATAAATCTAATTATACTTTAAAACTAATCATAAATATAATTTAACACTATAAATTATTTAGATAAAAAAGTTGTTTTCAAAAAACAGTCAGTATTTTCCACTATTCATCAAAACATAAAGCTTATCACAAAAATTCCAAAAATTAAATCAAAGTGAATTTTGATATTCTGATTTCAATGAAGAATTTTATTTTCTAAAATATAACTTATATAAGTTTAAAAATTTCATCTTAAAAAAAAGGTTCCATTAAAATGTGGCAAACCTACCATTAGAAAAACATAGCCTTTTATTGTGTAAAATTAGATTCATTCTTATCCAAGGTATATAAAATCATTTGGATTTATTTAAAAAAAATTATTAAAATTTTAATTTATTAATTTCATAGTTTGTTTAATTCTATTCATTCCTAGAAATTTAAAGGGTATATTATAATAATTTTTCATTTTTTGTTTAAACTGGGAGTTGTGTGGAATGTAAGATTTTAATCGTATTAAATTTCAAAAGAGACATAACATAAAATATTGGGGTGTCCGATTCTCCTCTACATTAATAATTTTTTTCCTCAAAATTATAAATTTATCTTTAAAAAATCAAAATTTTATACGTGAAAATTCCTTTTTTCAAAACCCACATTGAAAATAGGATTAATAAAACATCCTCTTAATAATAATTAAAGGTAAATGTGAGGTTACTACAAAATTAGGAATTCGAATAGGATAAACTTAGTTGGGAGTGAAAACATAATAATGGAAGAGAAATATAATTTTCAAGTTTTGATGGTGAGTGATAGAGAACAAGGTCATTAAAAAGTTTAGCATCATTAAACAGTAAATTTGTGATCAGTTAAAAGACCATTAATTTCATAGTAAAAAATTTAAATGGATAACATTTCCATTTCAAAATAAATTTTCCTAGAGTTGATGGATTATTTTAATATTTAGATAATCACATGATAAAATAAACATACATGATTACTTTCCATGCCATAATCACAATCTCATCCTTTGGTTGTGCTTCTGACTATTTTTACTTCATCCCTTACAACTGGAAATGATTTTTCTAGATGCATTTTTCACACCTGAAGGACTTTTATGAATCATAAGATCCACAAGTCATTCCTTTAGCCATTAAATGTTTATTGAAACCAAAATGTTTAGCACATGATATCCCATATGATGAATCATACTTTAATTGCAAACAATAATATGCAATGATCATCTTAATCCATTCTAACTGTAAGACTCATCCAAAATACATTTTTCCAAATTCAAGGTCCAAAAAGGTCTCAAATATTCCAAAATTAATATTAATATTATATTCTATAATCAACATGATTTATATGTTATTGTAATATACCAAATATTGGATCACCTTAAAAATATTAATGAAAACATTCATGCTTCCAAATCCTTAAAGTACACATACTACGGTACAATCATTATATATCCAGAGCATTATTAATAAAATAATTCTTGAATCCAAATACCGAATAACTTTAATCATTATACATCATTATTAAACTATTAACTATGCTTCATCATCTTATTCATTAATACATCATTCCTTTCGTTATTCTTTTGAATTCTCTTCACCATTATTAGTATAACCAATACTTGTATAACATTATTATTTTTTTCCTTTGACCAAAACTGAAATCAAAATGTGTGAAATACTAATCATAGTGACATAATCATGAAGATTCATTTATAGGATGTCTAAATCATGAAAATTTCTCAATCTGTGATTTTTTGAATTAACCTAGGTTAACCATTGACTGAATAGCCTGAAGGCCTCATTTTTTATTTATTTTGGAAACCTATGTTAACCATTGACATTTAAAAATGAATATGATGATATATTATTCATAGGATAATCTTAAAATGTATTTATAGGGTTATATTCTCTAATCTATGTTTCCTAAATCTATTTTCTAATACTTCTACTAAACTTGGTCTAATACCAACTGTGACAACCCCCACCCTAGTTTCCCAGTGTGAGTGCCTTAATTTATTACATTGGTATAAGATACAAGCTATTGCATCCCAAAGGAATAAAGAGTTTAGTGGTCTTGTGAAATTAGATACATATTTGAATTAAAATTAAATTATATATATATAACACAAAATGTAGTTTATTTGAGAACACTATAATTATCTTAGATAAACCATACATATTAGGCATAATAGACATCTTGGAATCATGGAAAAAATAAAACATAACAAAGGGATGATCTCAAATGCTTATTAAGGGTAAAATAAATAGGAATATAACTTGAAATAATAAAGAATAATAAATATGTAAAGAATAAATATGATCGAATAATTCCATATAAATAATCCCATGAGCTTAAAAATTGAACATGGATATTCTGTCTAATTAAATAATCACATGGAATAATAATGATGATGGAATTCATAATGTTGGAAGCATGTACTATCAAGATATATCCTGAAGGTAGTTACCATCAAGATCATTTGTAATGAAAGTTTATGTTTGTGAGTAGAAACCCATTTGATTTGGGTCAAGATCTATCCTCTTAACAAATTAAAATTTCTTGGAAACTAACATGAATGGTTTTCCGTCAATAGGTTTCATCTCAAGAGACTACTGATGCATCAAGAGTATTTTATTAAACAGTATCTGACCTATGTCTTATATGTCCAAATCATTCCTAATATAAATATATATTACAAATTAATCAATAAATCTTAACAAATCAATAAAAATTCATCTAGTATACTAATACTTACCTAGTATAACTGACCATGAACAATTTAATAATGTATGGAAGATTGTATCATAAGAGATAAACCTCAATGAAGGAAAATATTCAACAAATTATGTTGATATAGATGAGAATAATCTAAGTAATATCATTGAAAATTTATTGTGGAAAAACTCTTATTAAACCAATATGAAAAACACTTTCGTATAAAAATATCCTTTTTTTAAGAACACATTTTAATTACCAAAACAACATTTTATATGAAAAATCATTTTAAATACTAAAATACCCAAAAATATACTGGTGTTTTTTTATTTAATGAAAATTTAAATCTTCAAAATTATGTCAAAAATAAAATAATGGTCATGGTGGTGGAAAATTCAATATCTTCTTATACATTAAGAATATAACTTTCCTTTTTTCATTTGTCATAACATTCTGTATAAACACATAAAAAGATTCATTATTGAAACCCATTTAATAAAATTCAAAATAGACATAAAATTTCCTTTATTATACTTGTATATAAACATATAGAATTATATCAGGAATATTTACTAGGAGAAAATTATTTCATAATTAAATCATTAAACATTCAAGGTGTCTCACACCACTTTGAATATTTAAATTATATCCCCCATGGAATAACAAAATTTAAAAAAAACATTAAATAACTTGATAATAAATAAACTAATGACATCATAATTCAAATTGGTTGTATATACACCTCATAAAATAAGGTGGGTGTATAACATCAAACTACGCCTTAATGAAAGGATATTGAGACGAAGTCCCTTACCTTGCTCTTTACTTTAGTTGAACATTCTTTAACATCCTATATAATTATTTAAAGAATTTATTTAATTATACCATAACCACATATATATTTATGATATCATATATTATTCTCTCATATAATCTTATTACCCATTGGTTAATATTTTTTGATTTTTTTATTCATGTGTTAATTGCCTAGTTTTCGGGTGTATTTTGTCTTGTTATTTCTGGTTCCCCTTACATAGATCATGTTTTCATCACCTCAAAAGTGTAAAAAATTATTTAAATATCATATATATTAATTACATAAATTTTTAGAATAATTATTGAATTTTAATAGGTAAAATAAATTGCATCATGTCATGAAGATCGTAGGGTGTACGTTCGCACGAGCGATGGTATCATTCCCCTAGGGGTGAAAACGTAAAAAATTGGATGGAATATTAAATTTTAAAAAATAAATACATTTCCATAATTATTATATATATTTATTATATCCATCCTCATAACCATCCACATAAAGTTGTGATAAAAAATATATTATAGCACGGAGTGGAGACGGTAAGTTGTACGTACACATGTGTGGTGCTTTCCTTTTTCACAGGATGGATAAATGTTATAATATGATTTTTCTCATAAACATAATAACATCTCATAATATATATTATATAGGATTTATTACTTAATAATTGAATCCACACATGAAGAGTAAGTATAAGAGTAAATGAAATTGAATGAGTTAGTAAAATGATTACCTCTTCTTCAGCGAACTTCCTTTAATCTCTTCTTAAGTGATATATGGTAGGTATTTTGGAAGGACCAAATTCCCTAGAACATAAATTCCTGTTTTTTGAATATAAATTAAAAATGTTTGGTCAAGATATATAGATCCAATTGGAATGTTTAAATTAGGGAGGAGGCTCCATTTTATAATTGAGGTGAGGGGTACTTCATAAAATCTGAAAAATATTATAATATAATATAAATACACAAGATAAAAAGAGTTACAAATGGAATATAAATGAATATTTTAATACATTTAATACCATATATTATCACATTTGTAATTATTTCATATTTTTATTATTTTTAGATAATGAAATAAAATATTAATTCAATAAGATGTCATTATTTTCAAATTAGATACTATTCATTTAATTTGAATTTAAATACATTAAGAAAACCAGGAAATTTGAATCTAATGTTTAAAACATCTCTAATATATCCTATAATATAGATAATTAATTATACACATTAATGCATCCTAAATATATGAAAATTAATACATTTAAAATCAATGAGTTTATTTTTCTGTTAATTAAATTAATATTTTCTAGCATTGAAGATAAATTCAGGGTACTTTTATAGTTTCTAAAAGTTTAAAATAAAATAAGGTAATGGAACTAATTTCAAAAATATTAATACAGAAATTTAATTTTATTAATATCTTTATTTTTTTCCTTTGTGAACATATAATGATATTAAATGCAAGGATAATGACATTTTGTAACTATCTTTGATTTAAATAATATATAAGTTATTTTGATAGAAAATTGTCTATTAAAAAATTCCAATTATATATTAAAGTGGTAATTGATGAATCCCATTCATCCAATAATTTTTTTACATGACTATGTCACATTATAACCCTTATATTTTGGTTTTAACCCTTATTTAATCTCTTTACCTATTACCGTGACAAGATGTTTTTTACTTCATAAGGTTAATAAATTTACTATGAAATGATAAAAAATCATAAATGGATCATTGATGACATTTTCAACTTTATCCCAATCCATTTCCCAAAATTTTAGGTTTTAATTAATTTTATATCATCTAATAAAATATTATTTATTTTAAAATATCATTATTGTCAATTTTGATACTATTCATTTGTTGACATTTAAAAAATGTTAATAAAAATGTAAATTAGAACCAAAACCTTTTATGAATCACTGATATATCAATTTAATCCATAATATTTGTGGATGACATTAATTATATCATAATATATTAATTTTAATATTTTTAATAACAATTATTTAATATGTCCATTAACTAAACAATTATTGTATCATCATTGTGCAAGAATTTAATTTAATTAATTATTCCCTAAAAATTTAAAATAAATTATAATAATGAATATAAACATTTATATTTAAATTTAATATTTAGAGTCAAAAAATATTCTTAATAACTATATATAAAAAAATTAATACTTATTAAAAACAGGAGTATGACATATTAAACTTTCCTGAGAATAAAACACTAAACAGAGCATAACGGCATCCAAGTGCCTCCAAGGGGAAATAAAATCAGTCCAAGGATGATTCTGGTTGACAATCACTCATAAAAAAAATTAAGAAAATAGTTAAAGAAATTTTCTAATATTTATAATATTATTTTTCCTCTTAATTACTCGATTTACCTTTAACCATGTTAATAAAAAATTAATAATGTTACTATTCATAATGATTAAAAATAAAATAAAAACTTATTTTCAAAATTTGGACCCACTAATTTAAATTATGGAATCCATTTTTCATAATTCAAAACACATAAATTTTAAATTAATCCCATTGACTAAATGAGAAAACATGTTTTTAAAGAGAAAATGATTTAAAAATTTGAAATGTTTTTATATCCATATTCAATGTAAAATTGATTCTAATGATATAAATTATATTAAATGATAAAAATTTATCTAATTATACTTTCAAACCAAAAAATATATAGTTTAATGCTATAAATTATTTAGGCAAAAAATCTGTTTTCAATTAAAAATCACTATTTTTTCACTATTCATAAAATCATGAATCTTATCACAAAATTACTAAAAAATAAATAAAATTAAATTTTGATATTAATCATTCAAAAACTAAGACAATTTTTTCAAATATAAATTGTAAATGTGTCCATAACTAGTTTTAAAACAACTGTGCCATCAAAAGGTGGTAAATCTACCTTTAGAACAATATGGCATTTTAATGCATAAAATTGGATTCATTCTTATCTTATGTCTATAAAATAATTTGTATGAATGTCAAAAAAATTATTATATATATAATTTATAAATTTAATATATTGGGTAATACAATTCATTCTCACCATTTTAACAGCTATGTTATAATAATATTTCACTATCCATTTAAGTTGGACATTGCATGAAATGTAAGATTTTAAAAAGATTAACTTTGAAAAGTAACATAACATAAAATATTGGGCTTTAATAACACTCTCCACTCTAATTCATTCTCCATCCTTTAGGAAAAATGAAAATTTCATACATGTTCTCTTTTGATAGGATATTTAATTTTTTGGAAATAAACATGAGAATTTGAATTTTGCTATCATGAACACTGGACACCCCTTGCTAGAACACTAAGAACTACTTCATACTTTCACCCCTATACACCTAGGAAAAAATCATACTTTAACTAGAAAATTAACCCCTCTATGTGAACTTCTTCTGACCAACCATGTTTCTTCTTCCACTACCCTTTAGCCACCCTTTAGAGAAAATCCACTCCAAAGTAAACTTGTAATTGATCACAAGTTTTTGTAAATTACAATGAAAAATCAACATATTCTAAATAATCCTCAACATTCATGCATGAATCTCCTCTAAGAAACAAAAACACTCATTTTTTATGAAATATGGACAAAACCATTTTCAATAACTCCTTCTTTTTTAACACAACACCTTAATGATTCTATAATGACATCTCTTTGATGAGCATTGTCACACACTCTATCAAATTAATTTTAGTTTTTACTAATGGAAATAGAAAGGATAACTTAATTTTTTTTCTAAGAATTCTATGAATTAAATATACTTTAATATATTTAAATAATAAAAAATTAATGAGGTAATCGAATATGTGTGGTTTTGATGAGTGATTTCATAGCATATTAAAGTATTTGATAAAAACATTTCTGTAGAAAAAACATTAATTTATTTGAGAATTATAATCTATGAATTTATTATTCATTCATCATTACACACTATTTCAAATCCATTTAATTATGATCACCCAATTTTATGACGTCTTCATCCAATAGAAGAAAACAGAACCATAAATATTAGAACAAATATTCCCTAATATGACTTTGAGATTTGAAATTGTGGCACACAGCTTTGATTATATTATAAAATAAATAGTATGATAAATAGAAAATAAGGGACGCACCTTGAGAATAGTTTGAGTAAAGAGACTATATTTGAGCTCTGTAAATCAATCCCTAGATGATTATATTTGATGATTAATGTTATGGTCTTCTAAATCTCACAATCCTAACCTCATGTTCTATGTGTGATTCATTTGAGTTGTTTAAATATTAAAAACACATTTTAATAACCATATTTTTATTAATTATAGGGTGTATATTTATTCAAAATAACTAGTGAATGATGTATCAATTAGAACAATAAAAAATAACTAATCTCTCAAGGTTGGAATTATTATGAGGGAGATGATTTTCAAAAGAAATGTTTTGAAATGGAAAACCCTAATCTCATATATACTCATATATTTCAGAACTAAAAATAAAAATAAATAATGAAAATAGATGAAAAAATAATTTTTAATGAATATAAATTGATAATAAAGGAAAAAAAGAAATTAAACATGAAATAGAATAAGAGGATGGTAGCATTCATAGAATTGATCCTTTATAAAATTAATTCTTCTTATAAATTTATTGAGAGGAGAAAATGAACAACTCCCTTTAGAAACACCATTCTAATTCCACTTATAACCCTACCAAATTGTGAACAAATCCATCAAATAGAGATGTAAGAGAATTTATTTCAAATTTTAATAAGGGTAGATGTGAAATTATACCCCTAAAATTTACTCAATACTGAGAAACATATTTGAAACTATTCATATGTGCACCTGGTGTAACTCAAGATTAATTAAATTCTAAAAATTTATTTATTTATAATATATCAATAATTTATTAAAATAAAAACTATGATGAAATTTTTATATGATAAATGTTTAGGTGGGGTCTAATCTATCTATTGCATCCCATATCTGACATCATGGAAACATTTCTCTTATCTAACATAATATCCAGTTAGCACTGATTAAATAAAGATTAAATCCCATTGAATGTATAATTCATCTATGAATTATTAAAATTACAATATGATATAAAAAAGATGTTATGATAAAAATAATTGAGTGAAATTAAAATTGGAAAAAATATTTTTAATGAAAATCTCAAATTCAATCTTAAAATAAAAATTTAAATAAATATTCAAATTATTACCTATGTGAGGAAATTATATAAATCATTATAAAAAAATATTCAACACAAACATGGTGTATAAACTACCACACACTTACCATTCTTCACTCATTGTAAAATTCATATATCATGTAATCCATGGAGTGATGCATGTTTACATTTTTCTATCCATCATAGCAGATGATGAAAAAATTGATTAAAATAATTCAATATTAATAAATTTGAAATCCACTCACCAAATAAATAAATTAAAAAATAAAATATGATCAACTACACTAATTTTGTTGAAACAATTTATGATTCTACTATGCCTAAAACTATACACATGTGTTTCTATCTATCAACCATTCCATGGTTGTCTCTCCATTATTTATTCTGAATATTTAGATCAAGTACAATTAAACAACTTGCCTAGTTATTTTCCACAGAACCTATTCTATATCCTTTGTAATAGATTTTCAAAACCAACTTTTTTAACCATTACTGGTATCCAAACCATAATATCTAAACCTATATATCCCCTTATGTTATATATTTCCTCAATAAACTATTTATTTTATTTTATTAGTGTATTTGTTTATTCTTTTTAGGGAATACAATAGTTGGATTTCTGGTACACTTGTATAGTTCATTCTAGTACTATAATGACATTTATTAAAATATTTATAAATTTATGGAAAACAATATTTTTTAAGAATTATGAAAATATATGGCATGAATATACCTTCAATTTAGCAAGAAAAAAATCACAATTCATGATAGTGTCTCATGTTTTGTGGAGATATTAATTGACATAATTTTTCAATAAAATTTCCATAAATAGTAGGTATTACAATATAAAAGTATATATAATGAAATAATCAACAATATAACTTATCATATCTATTTTCACTAAAATTAACCACCCATTGTTAAAAAATATTGGTTTTTAACATGACACCAATAACATTTAAAAAGTAAAACATGCATTTTCAATAGGTTTCATGAAAGTAATGAGAATGTGACATGAATTTTTTCCTCTATTTTATTATTTTACTTATCTTTTTAACGTTTTTTAAATTTTTTTAAAAAAATATGGAGGTAATAAAAAAATGCTAAAAATACTAAAAACATTACCCAAAATTTCATCCCATCCCACACACTTAAAATGTTACATTGTCTTCAATAAAACTCAAACATGATTATTTTTTTTAAAATTTTGAATCTTATAGGAAAATAAAATATATTATATGATGGAATGAAAGAAACTAATGATGTTCTCTAAATTAAAAAAATATAATCCCATCCAAGGTCATCCGAAATACTCACAAGAAAGATATAAAATAAAAATAATACTTGAATACGAAAGAAATAAATTTTTATATATAGAAAATAATAATAAATTGAACTAGGATTTCCCCTCCAAAGGAAATTTATTTACACTGTCTATAGCTAGATTGTCACTGTAGATTATCTATAGCTCTATATAGTTGAGGATTTTTATTTTGATCCACCACATCTTGATAGCTCAAATGGTACTCTCAATTTACTTTATCTTCTTTATTTCCCAATATCCAATAAAATATATTTCCAATTACTTAATGATTTAATTAAATATTATTTGGGATAGAAAGGGAATATAAGGATACTTTGTAGTTTTTTATATTAATAAATTTTATTATATGGTGTTTGTTTAATTTAAATTCCATGATTCATGTATTCATTCAATTTGGGGTCAAAAAGTGGTTCCTCGTGATATTATAAGTGTATTTTATCTTTATAAAGTGCCTCATTATATACCATAAATGGTTCCTCTATCCTATTATAAAAATTAAGCAAAACCTGCATCCTATCCACATTATCATCTAGAGAATTCATTAATTCATTTGACCTATAAAATTAAAAAGAATGATAATTTATTTATTTTTAACATAGGAATGATCAAAGGGGTTCATGTCAAGGTGTGTGATATTTGCATAAAATTATTCAAATATTGTTTCTTTTTATTCAATAAAAACTAAAGTGTAGATAGTCGGTTCTTTGTATCAAATTATTCACCATACACATTAAATTCATCATAACAAACTGTAAATAAATTTGATTCTTTATCCACTTTATGTATTTCTTATGCTATATCTTCCAATTATTTAATTTCATATTGTATGGGTGTGTTCATCAAGGAAATTTGGATCTTCAATTCCACTATTATTCTTTTATTACTAATAAATTGATATTGTACTTCTCTCTATATTTACCATACTTGACTACCTAAGCATTTTTTAGGTATTAATTATACTTTTTGTAATGGATAGGTTATTTATATTTTTTATAAATCTAATATGAGTCATATGGTTGGTTATATTTATTGATATTTCATTATTAAATATCACATCCTCCACTAGAAATATTTTCTTATGGAGGAACAAATTAAAAATTTTAAATCTTACCAAATAATAGATATTGATCAACCAATATTTTGTATGTCAATTAGGTGTGATGAACAAAACTCATACTAATAAGGGGTTGATGAAAAAAAATTGATATCCAATAACAACACGAATTTAAAGAACATGATAACTCACATTCTCAAAATATTAGTGATAATTTCTAAGTCTATCATAGGGTATGATCTTGGTAATTATCTTGAGGTTTAAAAGATTAAACAACCCCAAATATTTTTCAAAATCTAGTTAATTGAAATTAAATATGGAACCAAATATCAGTGTTTGTTTTGTGATATCCCAAAAAAACAATGTTAGAAGTTAAAATATTATTTAAAACTATAATATTATTGTGAAAAATATAATGTAACACTTTATTATTCATTCGTAGTTATCCATAATGTATAAATAAATTCAATTTTTTACAAAAAATGATAACCTCTTAAACTATAGAATAAAACACAACCACAATGATTAGAACAAATCAATCTTAAGATAGCATCATGATTTTTAATCATGGAAATCTACATTGATTATAGTATCAAAGGAAACATATGATCAGTGTAAAATTAGGTAAGAATGTATATACTTTAAATGGGAATGGTTTGAGTAAGGGGATTAGATTTTATCCATATAAATTGTTCCCAAGTTGATTATATTTGATAATTATAGTGTTTCTCTCACAAATTAGAGAACTCAAACTCATGTGTTATGTGTTATTGATTAGAGTGATTTAAATTTTATAAAATCATTCTATTAACCATATTATTATGAATTACTAGGATTAAATTATTCAAAATGACTAATGAAATATGTATGAATTTGATTTACCACAAAAAATAAGTACTCTCTCTTGGGTGGAATTTTAATCATGGAAATGATTTTTAGGAGCAACAGTTTGAAAGGGTATAAACCAATATCATCTCCAATATAGGATTATAATACCTAGAATCAAAATAAAAGGATGAAAAATGAATAACAATGACATTTTATTAAGAAGAAAGTGAGATGATAAGTAAACAAGTAATGAAAGATGACATAGTAGAAGATGATAGATTTATTAGAAGATATCCATTCAAAAATTATGTCTTCCTAAAAATAGATCTATTAGGGGAAAATAAGATCTATATTTATGAAATACCTCCAAATAAAAATTACAAACCTTTAAAATTGTGAAAAATATCATTTAATTTAGTGGTTTTGGTATATGGTTTGAAATTTATCCAATGGTACATACTGAATTCTACCACCCAAATTTATAAAATATTGATCTTTGTTTTTTTCCAATCTTCCCACACAAAGTATTTATAACTCCATTTGAATTAAATTATATAAGTTTACCTATTTATCATATGGAATAATTCTAGCCCAATCTAATCTAGGAAGAAAAAATTATGAAAAAAAGTCAAATGCCAGGTCCAATATATCTAATCCATCCCATCCTTGGCATCAAGGAAGGTTTTCACAATTCCAACATATGATCTAATGACCATATTCTAAATGAAAAGTTTATCCCAATTACTTTATAATTATTTTGTGAAATTTTAAATTAAATAATTTCATAAAATATTGTTATCATAAAACTATTAGAGTGAAATTAAAAGGATAAAAATTGAGTTTTCATTGAATTATTATATTCAAGATAAAAATGATTTTTTTTAAAGACTAATATAAATCTCATTGTAGGGAAATTAAATTAATTATTATAAAAAACAACAAAAACATTGTTTATAAACTCCTCTACACTTACCCATTTTCACTACTAGAAAAATTTCTATTTCATTCAATCCATGAAATGATGTCTGTTGACATTTTCTCGATATACTATTATAATATGAGAAAAAATAATTATAAAACAAAGTCACCCTCGATAAATTTAAAATTCCCTATCTAAATAATTTTATAAAAATATTCCCATGAAATCAATTACATGTATGAAGTGTAATTTTGTTATGAGTACACTATGCTAAAAATTATCCATGTTTGTATGTCAATAGTTTCGTGATTATCTCTCTACAATTTATTCAATATATTCATGTCATGAATTTTTTTTCATAATATACATTTCTTTTCAAAAAAACATTTTCAACATAAATTTCATTCAAATTTCAAAAAACCCACTTACTTAATAAATTCCAAATCCCAAACCTTAAGTTCCAAAACAAGATATACCCATATGTTTTCAATTTCAACAATCCCCTATTTGTCATAATTTTTTTTGTTTTTTATTTTATAATAAGGGTTTAAAATAATTTTATATTAGGTGTAAATGAATAGGTCAATCCATTATAGTAATGAAATTGATTTTAATAGTAAAAAATATAAATAGTAATATATTATTGTATGATGAAAACAAATTACCTAACATGAATATATCATCAATTGGGTAATAAAAAACACACAAGTTAGGATTTTATTCAATTTTTTATATAGGGGTTAAATGAAATAATTTTCCTATAAAATAATCCCAAATAATGGTTTCAAAATATAAATGGTTTCATAAAGCCTTAATTAATTATATCATGGAAATTGTTTTGATTTTCACATAAATCAACCACCAAAATTGAAAAAAATTATTGGCTTATCATTCTATCAATGAAAATTGAAAAATCAAACATGCATTTTCAATAGGATTTATTGAGGTAATGAGAATGTGACATGATACTCTTAACAATTTTTAATTTTATTTTGTTGTTTTTTTTTAATAAATATGAAAAAAGAAAAAACATAAAAATGGTACAAAAGTTGTCATTCCCTCCCTTAAACATAAAATGCAACATTATCCCAAATGACACTATCATGATATTGTGTGAATGAAAAGTTTTAAAGTAATTAAATATGTAAAATAAAAGTGTGACTGATGGAAACAACATTATGATTATAAAAAAATTGGTAAAACATAAGATCCTCTTAGGCCATCCAAAATACAGACTAAAAATTCCATATTTTTTGTATCTGATAATCCGTATTCTTAACTAGGATGAGAGGGAACCATTAAATGAAAAGAAGTCCTAGAGGAAAAATAGACCTACAAGAAATTCAATTTTCTCCAAGAGGCACATTTCACAAAAATCATTAGTAGTCCTAACTACAATAAGATAGACCCTACCAAACACCTCAGTTAGAATGTACATATCTCACCACCTAACATTGCTATCAGCTTTTAGTTCTCAGTATAGAGTTTCATTGTCACACCCAGACTTCGCGTTGTGTCATGTTTTGAATTTTTATTTTCATCTTATAATTTTATCTGCTTCTAATTATTAATATTCTTTTTATATGAAATTTGGGTTGAGCCTGACTAGGGTCTTGCGCTTTGTACTTATAAATGAATGTTTTGGCCTTGACTGTGTCCAGCGCACCACAGTCAAAGGTACACGGCCTCACCTGGGTCGCCATGCGACCTCTCCTGGTTCATCGCAAGCCCTACACAATGGTCAATTAATTAAATAAAATGTATTAATAATAAAGTAATAAAATTAATTGTGTAATGAAATAAAAATCAAATAAAATAAGATTTTTTTTAGATAATAATAATAACAATGTTATTCAGGGAAATTATTATTATTATTATTATTATTATCATAATAGAAACAACCTTTTATTTTTATTTTAGTACCATCAATTGAGTTTTATTGTTTTTATTATTATTGTCATAATTATTTATATTTTATTTTATAATAATAATTATTATCATTATTATTATATTGGGTTTTTCTTCACCAGACGCACGTACATGGCATGGTTCTGTGATCGGGCGATCTTCCCATATTTCAAAATGAGTTAAAACATAATAGGATGACAAAATAATAATGAATAATGAAATATAAATAAAATGAAAATTAGAAGTTGAATGAACTTTAATAAATTGATTTAATGATAATAATAATATTATTATTATTATTTGAGGATATTAATAAGTATTATTGAGTCTTATTATTATTATAAATATTATTGATGATGATAAAGTTATTTTATTTTTTATGAATACTTTTTCTTTAGTTTATTAGTTATATTATTATTATTTTTATTACCATTTTCTTTTTTTTTTATTTTTTTTATTTTTTTTCTTTTTATTTCCTTTCCATTAGGGTTGTGACTCCTCCCCTTACCCCCTTTTCCCATTGCAACCTAGCCCCCCCCCCCCAGTCTCCCTAGTTTTGTTGCACATAGCTTTTCCCTTCCCTCAAGCCGTTGCACCGCCTGCTGTTGCCTCCCAGCACCATCACGTCGCACCTCGTCTCTTCCCCGGACACCCCCTGGTCCACCACACCCTACTCTCCCTAGCCATCCACTCACCACTCTATCTGATGGTCTGTGCCTTCCTGACGTCTCTTCCAAGACGGCGCTGCCCATGCTTCTGCTCCATCCGGCGACCGCCCCTGCCCCTTCAGTCCGGCCACCCAAATAGCCCCTTGGCCTCTCCTCACTAGAGGCTTCCACCCAAAACCTCTCTGGTGATTCTCCAAGGCTGTTGGCCTCCCCTACTTATGCACGAACCCCCCTACTCCCCTCGGCCTTCCACCATTTCACCCTCTACCCTCTCCGATGCATAGCGACTCCCCATCTAGCCGCAACCCCACCTACTGGCCAGCTTTCATCTAGTGGCCGCCCCTCCGATATACCTATTTCTTACTTGTAGTGTTTTTCCTCTCATTAGGCTTCCTATTTTAGGGTTCTAATTTTAATTGTATTGTTTGAGTTCTTGAATTAAGGTCCGCGCTAGGTTTCTTATGATGCAAACGGTGCGTGATTGAAGTTTCATGCTAGAATTTGAAAATTTCACACCAATTTTCTTGATTTTATTCACCCGAGGCAAGTGGTTCCATGTCTAATAATTATTTGAAAAATTAATTTGCAATTTTTATTTATTTAACATGTTATTTATTTAATTTTTTAGTGAGAAGTTAGTTTTCATTGGAGTTTGATTTATATTGAAATTGTTAGTAGCATGTTTATTACGTGTGGTTTTCTGTTGTGAAATTTTATCTAGTTAGTTGTTAGTGATTTTTAAATTATGAAGTTAGATTATTAACTTGTACAAGTGGTGAAAATTTTATTTTTGACATGACTTATTGTGCGTTTAGTCATAAACAAGGGATTTGTGTGGGTTTAGTGGTTAACGCCAAGAGATTTATTCTAAATTGTTTTATAAGTTTTTATTTTTGGCTTGTTAATTATATGGTTTATGCAATTGTGTTTTTTATATGGTGTAAGGTTTTCCATCAAAATATTTGGGTGGTACAGGTCACACTTTAAAATTTTATTTGAGTGTGTGTGATGTGTGAATGCATTTGTATTTATAAATGGATACTTTTGTTTGTGCAAGACCACATGACGTCCTTTTTTATTTCTTTATAATTTTTTTATGGTTTACTAAATTATGAAAATGGTGTGAAACATGTTTGAAAAATGTTTTAGTGTGCACCTTATTTCAAAATGATGTTTATGTGTGTAAGTGGTGGTTTATTTAATGATAAGTGTCTTTTTACATTGTGAGATGGTTTAATTGAGTATGTAACATATGCAGATTATGTTTTGAAAAGATTTTGGTGTGTATGGTTTTAAAAGCAGGTTTGGGTGTGCAAATTTTTATTTTTCATGCGTAAATACCTTGTTTGACTTTTATTCATTATTGTGACATGTGACATGAACTTGAAACTTATTTGAGCAAAAACCAAGAATCTCGGGTAGCTAGGAGGGTGGACTAGACTAGTGGACTAGTGTTCCAGAGGTAACTCGACCCAGCTTCACTAGAAGGACTAACGATTGTAACAATAACTAAACATATGCTTTTCTGAGGGTTGCGGCCTTCTAATCCACGTCTTCTAAGGGTCGTGGCCTTCTAAACCACATTTTCTGAGGGTTATGGCCTTCTAAGCCACGTTTCACTGAGACACGAAGATCTAGGGGCCCAAGCAAGCTAACACCCACAAGGCCTCTCCCATATTTGGTGCTCATTGGTTACTTTACGCTTAATAGTGTGACACATTGGTTATTTTAAAAGTTAGTGTGTGTGTTTTTATTTGATTTTTTTTCTATTTGAAACTATTTTATTTTATCATGTTTTCTTTAAAATTGTGCGAGCATTTACTTCTTTTCTTTAATTAAAAATTCAAATGTATTGGTCATTAAATAATTATGCATGGAACCTTTTTATTGGGTGACGTCCTACTGGGCTCTTGGCTCACACCCTGCATGCACCTTTGGGTGTATGTAGGCCTTTTTCTTTGTGTATTCTAGGTTGTAGCGTCGTGCTTAGCAATGGTGGTTCAGGTTGTTGATGGTGTTCTCGTGTAGGTTGGTGTTTGTGGCATGTGGATGTTTCACCCCTCTGGTTGCTTAGAGGTTCGAGTTAGATTTTTAGTTTCTTTTTTTGTCTTTATTTTTGGATATTGGTTCAAGTTGTAAACCTTTAAATTTTATTTTTTTAAGGTTTTGTTTGGTTGTTAGTTCACAATTTTATTTTATTTATCTTTTTAGTGGTTTTGTGTTTACTATTTTGGGTAAATTTTTTCCACATGTTATTTTTGATACCCAGGCACTTGTGATAGCCCGTGGGGAATGGGAAAACCCTTCAGGCCATGTCGCGGACTGGGTCAGGCGTCGGGTCGGATGGAGACCTAGCATGGTTCGTGACAAAAATTGCATCGGATGAGGTTTTCTCTCTTGGGTCGTGTTCTTTTGGGATAGAGTCAGTGTAGAACAAAGTTAAGGGTATCGGAACTTGATGTTCTGGTTATGATCAAGGTGTCTGGACAGCACACCTCGTGGCGGGACTCGAGTTACCAGTGTAAGTTGATGTTTGTTGAGTCTTTGGTCCCTGTGATTAATCTTGTTTAGGGGAAATAAAAAAGGAGTAGGGTCAGTGGTCCTGGTGAGCTTGTAGGGTCTGGAAAGCCATTTGGATCTGGGGACGTTGTCCTAGAATACCCTATGTGGTGGTGGCATGATTGACGTATGGCCGCCAACCATATGTCTTAGTCACCCACTGACACTAGTTACCCCTTGAGTCGTTCTTTGTCTCTTTGTTTTGAATTTGTGGAAATTTGGTTTTCAAGTAAATATGATTTGGTCTTAGAAAAAATGTTTTGAAATGAAGAACTTTAAAAATAATATGATTTGTAATGTTTTAAAAGTGTGGGTTGAATGTTTTGGTTTTGAAAAAATGGAAAGGTCTAGTTTTAATCCTTGGTGTTCTCATGGGAAAGCACATGCATGGGTGTATATGGGAAGACAAATGGTTAATGGCATGAGTGGATCAGTTCCTGGATGGACATGAGGTGGGTGCCTGTGTGGCATGGGATCATGCTTGTGTGGGTCCCATGAGACACTATTGGTATTTGTGCAACCAACCAGCTTTGTTTATTTTACCAAAGTTTTGTTAAAGGAAAATTTGTTGGTTCTAATAACCGATAGTTGTGTGATGTGTCCTTATATTTTGAAAATCTTGGATGAGAGGTGTTTTGAGCCGAGAATCCTTTTCCTCTGATTTATGTCTTGATTTTGAATTTTTAGCTGTAAGTTGGTGTGAAAGTGTGTGGTTAGTGAATTCTTTTGAAAAGTGCCTCAGGAAGCCCTTGCAGTGGTTCCCCCTACACGTTTAGTGTTCACTTGTGGTATGTCTTGGCCATTAGACCAGTTTTACTGGGTTCATGGTTTCCTTTATTAACTAGTGTATTCCCTCAAAAATCATTAGCATGTGATTGAAGTGCGTCTACCGGTAATTTGCTATTGGCCAACCCTCCAGTTCATTAAAGTAAGGACTCTCCCATTTTAGTGATAGTGCTAAGTCTATCTCTAACCCTTTTTGGTTAAGTGGATCCTCTCACACCAAAATGACATATGAGAGGGGAGTTGATAGGAGTTTTGGCCTTTTGAGTTGTCTGAGTTGTCAGGTACGAAGTTTGATATCGTTGTGTTTGTAGATTCCCCCAGGGATCGGTGAAAGGAATTCCAACGGGGAAGGTCAAAGGTGGTTCAGAGTTATCTGCACTAACCAATGTCTTGAAAAACTTGTTGTGCTTCCATTGTCCACAAAGGTCATGTTTGGTGATGCCTCGTAGTGTGAAAACTCTTTGCAGAGCAAGGGTGTATTTTGAAGAATCCTTGGGGAATCCCTTTTTTCATTGGAGTGGAGTTCTAATTGTCTATTCAAAGAGGAGTGTTTGTCGTGCATCTTCCCTTCTTAAGTTTCTTGGTTAAGGTGAAGAAGTGATGCATGTGAATCATATAAACCCATGTTTTAGTGGATGTTTCGCGATGGAGTAGTTGGATGTCATGGTGCGTTGTGTTTGTTGGTGTTGTCTTGGTTGTGATATGGTTGCGTGTGACACCCCAAAAATGGAAACTCTATTCAGGAGTCTTCATTACCTGACTGCGAGGTAGGAGATGCTTCAAACATCAGGGCTCCAGCCATAGTCCTTGGAGTGAAGCTCGCATGTGGCCAGGAACCTTAATAGTGTATGGTACCCCCAACCTTATTTCTATCATCGGTATTGAAGGTGAAGAAGATTTAAATTGTTTCATGTGGTTCCATTCCGAATGACTTATTTGGGTGCGTGAGGTTTTTTGGCTATGAGAGAGCTTAATCTTCTCATTACCTTAAAGTCCTGGGGTTGAACCCCACTGGGTGTAATTGATTTTAGTGGTCCTTATGTTGTCTGTTAACTAAATCAGTCTTAGATTTTAATAGTTCTCATCCAGGGATGTGGAGATTTTGGTTGGTATTAGGTCGTGGATTTGATGCCCGGTGGTCGGGCCCCTACCTCCCCGCCCCTTGGGGTGGGGTGTTTGGTCACCATCAGGAAATTTTTAAAGTTTTGTTTCCTCTGTTAGTTCTAATGGCAGGGAGACCCACGACGGATCTCGCATAAAGGTCTCTAGAATAAATCGGTGTTGGCCTTTCTTTTATGGTAGGAAGTCCACCCAGACCTCCTTGTGTCGGTTTTCAAGTCTCATCTTGGGCATTGGTAAGTTCTTAATGGTGGGGAGCCCCTTGGACTTTCCCATGTTGACCTTTTGGTTATGTTTCTAAATATGGCTTGGTGATAAGTGATAAAAGTGTTCCTTAGACGTGGTTTGATATTGTTTGTTCATTCTATCCAAATGGTGTGGTTTTCGTTTAATAATACTTGAGTTGTTTCGTCTTGTGAAGTTGGTTTTCGTGGGTTCGAGAGTTTCTTTCCGTGATCAGTCAACTGGAGGCATTCTAGATCTTGGGGGTGGGAGAGACATATAAAAAAGTCTTTTTACGAATTTCTTGAGGTTTTCATTTGAGTCAGTTTCTCTGAACACGAAGCTTTTGCCTCTTTTCGCTTGTTGATTTTGGGGATCCTCTTTGAACCTTAATGGGGTATCAGTTTCTTCTTTGGGGTTCCCCCTTAGTTGTGGCTTTTCGAGGATGGAAAGCTTTATGGTGGGGAGAATTGTCACACCCAGACTTTGCACTGCCTCATGTTTCAAATTTTTATTTTCATATTATAATTTTATCTGCTTCTAATTATTACTATTCTTTTTATATTAAATACGGGCCGAACCCAACTGGGGTATTTCACTTTGTGCTGATAAATGAATGTTTTGGCCTTGACTGTGTCCAGTGCACCGCGGTCGAAGGCACACGGCCTCACCTGGGTCACCAGGTGACCTCGCCCGGTTCATCGCACGCCCTAATCGATGGTCAATTAATTAAATAAAATGGATTAATAATAAAGAAATAAAATTAATTGTGTGATGAAATAAAAATCAAATAAAATAATAGTTTTTTAGATAATAATAAAAACAATGTTATTTAGGCACATTATTATTATTATAATTATCATAATAGATACAACTTTTTATTTTTATTTTAGTACCATCAATTGATTTTTATTATTTTTATTATTATTCTCATCATTATTAATATTTTATTTTATAATAATTATTATTATTATTATGAGTATTTTGGGTTTTCCATCACCCGACGCACGTGCAGGGCACAGTTCTGAGACTGCGTGGTCTGCCCGGATTTCAAAATGAGTTAAAAGATAATAGGATGATGAAATAATAATGAATAATGAAATAGAAATAAAATGAAAATTAGAAGTTGAATAAACTTTAATAAATTTCTTTAATGAACATAATAATAATATTATTATTATTTGAGGATATTAATAATTATTATTTAGTCTTATTATTATTATAAAAATTATTGATGGTGATTAAGTTATTTTATTTATTATGAATACTTTTGCTTTAGTTTATTAGTTATATTATTATTATTTTTATTATCTTTTTCTTTTCTTATTATCATGTTTGTTTTTATTTTTATTTTCTTTCAATTAGGGTTAGACCTCCTCCCCTTACCCCTTTTCCCATTGTGACCTAGACCCCCCCCCCCACCCACTCTCCCTGGTTTTTCAACACACAACTTTTCCCTTCCCTCAAGTCGTTGTGTCGCCTGCTGCTACCTCCTGGCCCCATCGCATCGCACCCCATATCTTCCCCAGACACCCGCCTGGTCCACCACACCCTGATCTCCCAAGCTAGCTACTCGCTGCTCTGTCTGATGGTCCGCGCCTTCCCAGCAACTCTTCCAAGCCGGCACTTCCCCTACTACTACTTCGTCTGGCGACTGCCCCTGCCCCTCTTGTTCAGCCACCAGCACAACCCCTTGTCCTCTCCTCACTGGCGGCTTCCACCTGCAAACTCTCCAGTGATTCCCCAAGCCCGGAACGCCTCCCCTACCTAGCACGACCTCCTCCCCCCCCCCCCACTCCCCTCGGCCTTCCTCTATTGTACCCTCTACCCTCTGTGATGCATATCGACTCCCCATCTAGCCGTGACCCCACCTACTAGCCAGCTTCCGTCTAGCGGCCACCCCTCCAGTATGCTTATTTCTTCCTTGTAGTATTTTTTCACTGATTAGGGGTCTGATTTTAGGGTTATAATTTTAATTTTATGGTTTGAGTTCTTGAATTAAGGTCTGATCTAGGTTCCTTATGATGCAAACAGCGTGCGATTAAATTTTCACACTGGAATTTGAAATTTTACACCAATTCTCTAGAGTTTATTCACCTAAGGTAGGTGGTTCCATGTCTAATAATTATTTAATAAATTAATTAGCAAGTTTAAATTTTTTAACATCTTATTTAATTAATTTTTTTAGTGTAAAGTGAGTTTTCATTGGAGTTTTATTTGTATTGAAATTGTTCGTAGCATGTTTATGTACGTGTGTGTTTTCTATTGTGAACTTTTATCTTGTTAGTTTTCAGTGATTTTTAAATTATGCGGTTAGCTTATTAACTTGTGAAAGTGGTGAAAATTGTATCTTTTACAAGATGTTGTGCGCGTTTATTCATAAAAGAGGGGATTGTGTGGGTTTAGTGGTTAACACCAAGTGATTTCTTCAAAATTGTTTTATAAGTTTTTATTTTGGGCTTATTAAATTATGTGGTTTATGCAATTGTGTTTTTCATATCGTGTAAGGTTTTTCATCAAACTATTTGGGTGGTGCAGGTCACACTTAAAGATTTTATTTGACGGCATGTGATGTGTGAATGCGTTTGAATTTATAAATGGATACTTTAGTTTGTGCAAAACCATGTGATGCCCTTCTTTTATTGCTTTATAATTTTTTTATGGTTTACTTAATTATAAAAATGGTGTGAAACGTGTTTGAAAAATGATTTAGTGTGCACCTTATTTCAAAATGATGGTTATGTGTGTAAGTGGTGGTTCATTTAATGATAAGTGTCTTTTTACATTGTGAGATGGTTTAATTGAGTATGTAACCTATGTAGATAATATTTTGAAAATATTTTGGTGTGTATGGTTTTAAAAGTAGGTTTGGGTGTGAAAATTGTGATTTTGCATGCATAAATACCATGTTTGACTTTTATGCATTAGTGTAACATGTGACAAGAACTTGAAACTTGTTTTAGCACAAACCAGGAATCTCGGGTAACTAGGACGATGGACTAGACTAGTGGACTAGTGTTCTGGAGGTGACTCAACCCAGTTTCACTAGCAGGACTGACGATTGAAACACTAACTAAACATATGCTTTTCTGAGGGTCATGGCCTTCTAAGCCATGTTTTCTGAGGGTATTAGCCTTCTAAGCCACGTTTTCTTAGGGTCATGGCCTTCTAATCCACGTTTCACTGAGACATGAAGATATAGGGGCCCTGGCTAGCTAACACCCAAGAGGCCTCTCCCATATTTGGTGCTCATTGGTTACTTTACACTCGACAGTGTGACACATTGGTTATTTTAAAATTGAGTGTGTGTGTGTTTTAATTTAAGTTGTTCCATTTGAAACTGTTTTCTTTTATCCTGTTTTCTTTAAAACTGTTCAATCAATTACTTCTTTGATTTAATTAAAATTTCAAATGTATTTGTCATTAAATAATTATGTGTGGAACCTTTTTATTGGGTTACGTAGTTTTGGTCTCTTATCTCACACCCTACATATGTCTTGGGGTGTATGTGGGCCTTGTTATTTGTGTATTCCATGTTTTGGTGTCGTTTTCAGCGATGGTGGTTTGGGTTGTTGATGGTGTTCTCGTGAAGGTTGGGGTTTGTGGCGTGTGGATCTTGCACCCCTCGGTTTTCTTGGAGGTTTGAGTTATATTTTTAGTTTCTTTTGTTGTTGTTTATTTTTGGATGTTGTTTCAAGTTATAAACCTTTAAATTTGATTTTTGTTTAAGGGTTTGTTTGGTGTTAGTTCATAGATTTATTTTATTTATCTTGTTAGTGGTTTTCTATTTACTATTTCGGGTAAACCATTCCTAATGTTATTCTTGATATCCGAGCACTTGTGCCAGCCCATGGGGATCGAGAATGCCCTTCGGGCCATGTCATAGACCGGGTCGGGGGCCAGGTCAGATGGTGACCTGTCTTGGTTCGTGACATGCATAGGCTGATGACATGTTTTCCATATCCCTCCTTTATTCATGAGTAATTTTATATTTTAATACTGAGTGATTCTCTTATGATCTTTCATCTTGTAATTTTTATTGTATATTTGAACCTATTCTTCTCTTTGGCTTGGTGGTCTTATGGAAAAAATTCCCATTTTTTCTTCAAAACCTATTTACATTGAATATTAATGTGTCTATAGTACCCAAAAAATATAATTTGAACTAATATAGTGCTAAAAAATACTATAGTAAAAACAAAATTACTTTTATAGTACCTAAATAATTCTCTGTAACTTAGTTTTAAAATCAGGTTTCATATAGGATAATGAGGTAATTTTACCACTCAGGTAGGTCCTAAGGTTTATCATCCCAAATTTCAATATGAAAAATGTAACTAATTTTAATTATAAAATATTAAGGATAAAAATATTTAAATTTGGATAAAATAAAAAAACTGGGTTTCTTATCTAGAAGAGTTTTATTTTTACTATTTATAGTCTGACAGTCAATATGGGATATCCATAGACTAATAGGGGGTGTGGATTCTTTATTTTTTGAATTATTACACCTTGATAACTCTAATGATACTATAAATTTACTTCAACACTATTTTTTCCAAAAAACCAATGAATTTGATGTCCACCTCCATAATGAATTAATTGTAAGTTAGTGGTGGTAGAATAAGAAAGTAATTTTTCTTCATCTTATCTTCATCTTAATTAATGGTACAATCATGTTGGTATTATAATGAAATTATATAATGTATAAAATCTATCAATATGGATTCAAAAATTGGTTTTTTATAAAATTTCAATACAGTTCCATCTTCATCAAGTGACTCCCTAAATAGCAGAAAATTCACCTCTATCGTTTCTTCCAAATACACCACACCATGTGTTCCCTGTACTTTATAATAAATTGTATGAAATAATTATATTGATATATTGTTTTCAAAATAAATAATATTAGTTTCTATTATAACATATAAAATATCAAAAAAATTATTAGGTTGTGTGAAACCTCTTCAAAATTGTTCAACTATTAAATATTTTTCTTCTAGAAATCTTGTTTGGAAAATAATTTTTTAAAATGGTAAATAGTGAGTTCTATTTATGGAAATCTACCACAAACTCTATTTTTTCACATCCAAATGGTAAAGACATATTTTTATATTTAATTAGTAATTATTTTATATTATCCATTTCACTTATTCATTCTTGGATGGAAGTGGTCAAATTTGTAATTTTTCTTTTTAGATTGACTATTTCACTTTTCTAGTTAAGAAATTAAGCTTATAGTTCATTTGATATTTCCAATATCAGACTATGAATAATTTCATATGCTTGTCATTATAGCTAATATAATGGATAGGGTATGTTTAATTTTTGAAACATTAGACATAGATCATGTGGTATATTTTATTCATAGACATTTCAAATTAATCATCATATAAGAAAACATGAACCATGGATTTGGAAGCCAAATCCATGATCCCGTTAAATTTATTAAAAATGGAAACAAGTATATAATAAAGTATTAATTGGATGAATACCAATACATAAATAGATTAAATATAAAATCTTGACAAAAAATATTAGCATTACCTAGGTCATCTATAGATATTGAAATCACATCCTTTCATTAGGTAGTGTGTATCTAGTGGCAAGGTGTCCACTCCTGTGAAGATAAAATATCATCGTCCACCATTGTATGAAAATGTAATATAATAATACACATAATGTAATTGTTGATTAGTATCTCCAGATATACACCATAATGACCATCCAAATGTGTATCCAATGAAGCACTGAAAATAGTCTAGTGATTGTGCCCCTGTATTGATTGAAATCTTGAAACCTGCATGCAGTAAATGATAATTCTCCAACAAAGAAAAATGGTCTTTAGTGTAGAAACATACCAAAAAAATTTAAGTGAACAAAAAATAATCCCACATGCGGGTCCATGATAGACCAAACCATGTATCACCGTTGGAAATTAATGCCCAACTTAGTGTTTTATAATCAATATCTAAGTTACTTCTAAAATTATTCTCAATCTTTGATACTATTCTATTCCACCCCTAAAGATATGTATCAAAGACAATCAATTCATCTTCATATTTCATGACTTTTTCTCATCATTAGAATCAATTCAATTACTCAAATCATCATTGATATGAGCCTCAAGTAGCAATACTCTTTTCATATTTTCAGCTTATACTTCCATATAGATTTTTAAAAACATCATATATCCTTTTTTGGGTCTTGTGACCATAGTTTACTATATATATGAATAAAATTTTCTTTTACTCTTAGAATTAAATGGTTATGATCCTCAAACATACTGGAAGTTTTTCTATTTAAAATAAATTTAGAAAAATAAATTCTCTTCCATAACAAAATATTCATCATTAATTCCATACAATGTCTCTTCACCCTTGTTGTTAGAATCATAAGGCTTCAAATAAGGAACTTTCACTATAAGGTTTGTTTTTATTATTCAAAGAATAATTAATATTTTTATCATTATTTTGATTCCCCTCAATATTATAGACGCATTACAATTTATCCTTAAACATATCCCCATCATTATAGGCCATATAAATTTCCATCTAATTTATTACTGTTATATATTCATTTCCCGACTACCTTGAAGTTTCTAGAACAAATAGAGAATCCAAATTTCTATGATCATTATTAGATCTATATTCATTGGTTCTCTCTAAATTATATCCATTAGAAGTCCCAATATCATTCCTTACATCTAAATTATTTTTATCTAAACATAGTTGGTGATCCCTATCACCATCAGTTTCAATCACTTTCTTACCATTCTTTTTTTTAGTATCAAAATTTTGTTTGAAAATATATATCTTGATGGAAACAAAAATAGAAAAAAATAAGACAAAAATTAACTATTACTTAGAAAAAACATAATGTCTTGGACAATATTTTTGCAATCATTACAATAAGAAGAAAGCTTATCAAACACAATTTTCAAGTTCATGTTATCTTCATTAGTAGATAAAACCAATTGATTAATGTGTATTGATAATACATAAATGTAAACTCACATTTAGGAATAATTTAAAAATATATTATTACCATTTTCCATATCTATATTTATTATAAATCCAATGGATGAAGAAACATCCCATAGGATCACCGAATGATAGTAAATTGTACCCTACACATGAGCTAGAGTATTTCAAGATTTAAAAGGATTGAAAGAAGAATTACATTCCTAGATTAAAGGTGTACCTAAAATTATAAAAACTAGCCTTAAGAAGCGTGATCTTATTATTAAGATATTTATCTCAAAATATAATGTAGAAGGAATCGTGCCATATCAAAGTCATCCCCCAATCAGAGAAACCTTTGGCTAAAGTGATTCTCTTTGATAGATCATCAAATAACCATGTAATCACACCCTTCATTAAAAGAATCAATGTTATAATATGGTGTTTGAAAGACTCAATTAATTAAAAAATGGCTACATTATTCACAAAAACAAGTGATATAATCCCTTTCTTGATGATCATTTAAACTTAAAATTCCTTCACCGATGTGAAGGATATATCATCATTCACACAAATTTCCTATGATGTTTGTCTCATTGATTTTAAACATCATAAAAATATCTCAAGGTGTTTAATGGTATCACATAACAAATATATGGTATTTTGGTCCTTAGTTCATTGATTATTCATGTGAACACCATTAATAGGAACCCTCTACTGTGAGTTCATCCCTCTTTTCAAGGTAATTTTCATATACTATATTAAAAACTTATTATTTTGGAAGATCTATGTATAGTAGTGAAATAAAAAAACAATATTTTAACCACTTCCATTAATGTCTAGGTATGTTGGGGTTGAGAAAAAATATCCATCCTAAAAACGAGTTTAGGAAGGCAGATGACTCCCTTTAAACGGTGCCAATTTGATGTGTGTTGTCACACACGCTCTCAAAATATTTGTGATTCATACTAAGTGAAGAATAATAACTGACCTAGTTCATTATATTAAGGAGGAATTGAATTAGAAACCCCCTTATAGGTTTGATGAAACAAATAAATAGAACAAAATAGAAAACAAAATATGGGGTCTTTTTTTAGTGATTTTGGAACAAAACAAGGTGAGCTACGAAATAATTTAATTAAAAACAACAAAATTAATTATTATGATTGCTCTAATATAAAATTTAATTATTCATTAATAATTATCCATTATGATTATATAATTTCAATTTGGAATATATAATTTATTAATCATTTAATCTTATTCATAAAATGGCAATAACCAGGATTATAACAAAATAACCCTAATATGATTTTTGGATTTTCAATCACATAAAATCACTTATTAATATAGTAATAAAGGGAAAATAGCATTAATGGATAATTAGGAAACCACCTAACTCAATAAATTATATTAGATTAAATATAGGGATAAAATTTTAACCCTTTTAATTGATCCTATGTTGATTATATATGATTATTGAAGTTTTTCTCTCACAAATCACACAACCATGGCCTTGTGTGTTATCATGGATTCATTTGAGGGATTTATACATCATAAAACCATTACATTAACAACATTTTTTAAATTTTAGGGAGTATATAGATTCAGAATGAATATTGTAACTGGTAATTATTATGTTAACCACAAAAAATAACTATTATCCCTTAGTTAGTGTTGTCATATTAGAGATAATTTTCATAAAACATGTGTACCACCCTGAGATTTTAGAATACATTTCTATTTTTTAGTTAATTCTATGATTAGTATCTTGTTTCACATGTAACATCAAACTAAAATAATCCATGTTATATTAGATAAATAGTATAAACAAAATTTTAGAATAAAATTACCTCAATTAAATAAAATTATTTAAATGAATATGAAATATAAGAAAATTTTGATTAAGAACACATAATTCTTAAATAATTAAATTTCTCAGAAAAAAGTGGTTTCTATTTAAATATTTGTTTATTAAAAACTAAATTCATAAAATATTGAATGTTAATTTTATTAAATGAACGTATTTTTTGAATCTATCATGTAAAAAGTATCCTAGGATTCATTTTTCGTATTCTTTTAATATAATTTATTCTTTAATTAATAATGAAAAATAATTTTTTTTAATAATACAGTAGTGTTTGTGTTTATATATAGAATAAAATGTAAATTAATAAATTATTACAAAAGCTTCATAATCAAAATTTATTTTTAGAGTAATAAGGCTTATTTATAAATAATAAGTTAATTTTAGAAAACATAGGATTGAAATTTTTGGACATAAGGAATACTTTTATATAAAAAAATTATCTATTCTTTGAAATAAATATTATTTCGGTAAATTTTATTTTTCCTTGATTTAGAATACACGTAATTTGTATTTGTTTTTTCTAAAAAATAAATTCATGTTATCCAAATAAATAATGTTGTTAATTTTATCTAATAAATAAATTTTATGATTTAAAAATATTTTCTGAAAAACTTTTTTATATTCCTTATAAATTAATTCTAAAATTATTTTTTCTCACTCATAAAACTTTTTATTTTATAGATTTATTTTTATATTTAGAATTAGAATTTTTAAATTAGGTTATAAGGCATATCTTGATTTTTATAAATAAAATTAATTTCCAAAGTTAAAAACTAGTTACCATATTAACATTTAATTACAATAAAAGATACAAAACATAGGGGAAACCTAAAAACACTCATGGTGTCAACAAAATGTATAGTTTTAAGGATTATATAATATAATAAGTAACATATTCAATAATATCCCACCTTTTGAGATATTTACCTTGTAATATTGTCATTCCATTATTGAAAACTATGGGGTATTTACAAAAATTCCATTTTTCTTCACTTATTAAAGTTGGTCACTTCCACCTATTCATGACACACATCTACTATTGAAGTTCATCATAAAAATATATCAATTTTCTCCACTCAAATTCCCTCTCATGTTAAAAATCTTATGATCTAGATTAGTTATCTAAAATTATCTATTTCCAAGGATATTTCCAAATGAAATATTTGGATTTCAATGATTTTAAGTCATGGTTGGCTATGTGGTATTAATGGTTAGGGTGTTTCATTTAACTTTCATGTATTTTACCCTTTTTTTATATAGTCCTAATTTTATTTAATTTTCATGTATACTACCTATTAGATATATCATATCCTGAATTATCTATTATTCATGGTATGTAAAGTTCATTTTCAACCCCTCTCATTCAAGGGAATTTTTTGGGATATTTATTAAGAAAAAAAGGATATTGAAAAATCAAAATTTATTTTTTTAAGTTATGATATTTTTACTTGAACTTATCTATTACATTTTTAGTTATTCAACCATTTAATCTTAATATATTAAATTTAATCTACCACTTTGGGGAATAAATGAATTTTTAATTCCACTCTTCTTCTATGATTACTTTCTCCCTAGAGGTTTGATTTGGGGTGGGGGTTAGCATGGTTGTCTAATCAATCGCATCATGTTCACCATTTTCTGTTCGGGTCTTAAAGTTGAGAAGTTGTTATTCATGTTGTAGGAATTACTCATATCTTCATATTATTTATAAAAAAAATTATGAAACTAGACACACTTAATGGATCTCATATCTATGATAGGCTATAGACTAACATTATAAAGTAAGGTGGTCATTTATGTGTTTAACCCATGATGCTTAAGAACATGAATTGGTCAAGAGGATGGGATTTCATTCCAATTACACCCTATTGGGGGTAATTATTACCTACTATGAGACTCTATTATGGATTTAGGTCATGTTATTGAATTATTACCAAATTCCCATATAGGAATAGTTACCTCATATAATCTATCATGTATTAAAATATATAGATGTAAAAATCTACATATATTAGAGGTTATCCATAAATTGAACCATATGTATGTATTAAAGGTTATATGTAAATTTCAATGTCTATATATATTCTAGGTTAATCATTTTTCTTCATTATTTCATGATGAAGCATGGTTTTAATGAAAATGGTTTAAAACCATACAGTTGGGAATAGTAGAATTTATATCTATCCATGATGGAAATGATTTTTTGGTTTTGGGATTGCACCCATCATAGGTCTTCCAACATATCATTGTTAAAAAAATAATAACTCACATAGTTTGGTGCCCCATAATGGGACACATAATACCTTTTAGGGTTGTATTAAAAGGACTAGTATGTACATTTTAGGATATTATGGTAATGATGGTTCAGTGAAATGTTACTAGTGATGGTTAGTGTGGGAATCACACATGGATGTCCATTTTTGGTTGTCTTAAAAGAGAATATTTCACTATGATATTGGATTGATCATATAATTATTATTGCCTTGTAAATATGAATTCCACCAAGAATATGTCCCAATGAGGGTGAGACGACAGGACCAAGATAGAATATGGACCTTTAGATAGGGTATGATTTTATTGGGAATATAGACTGATAAAGATGGAAATTGCTTGATTGTATTTGGCTTGAACCTTAGGGAGGAATTATACGGATCCTATTTATATAGGAATCAATGTCTATATAGATTGGATGAATGTTATATATGTAACATGAGTAGCAGTACCAAGTTAACTTTATTGGGAATATTTTATTTTGATGGGGTTTCTCATATGGAATATGGCCCTTTCTGAAGAATTAACTACAACAAGGGATTATACATTACAAAGGGGATCGTCAGAGGCACATTGATTATGTTAGTGACATGATCAACATGATTACATAATCCCTTATAATTTCTGCATACTATAAGAAATATGGAACACTAGAAGATCAGTCAAATTACACAATTGTATTTGAATGGGGTTTTCTCATTAGAGTGATCCATGCTGAATTTATTCCATATCATCCAATGTATGATGTAGATACTACATAATGCATGGGGTTTTTGTGTCCTGCATGGAAAGATAGGGGCATGCTTCATATGGGATTCTCTAAGTGAATCTACTCTCTTCTCATTGATTGATCAGCGAGGGTATATGGAATCTATTATGAATAAATAGGGGTTTATACCTAAGGAAGAGGCATTACATCATTTTCATGTACACATGTTCTCTAACTTCTTTGATGATTCGAAACCTTAGATTTGGGATTACACACCTACAGATTGGAATGAAAAAAGTAATGTATAATGCCTATGTTTATTCAAATTTTAGGAATCATATGAATGGTAAGCTCCAGTGTCTGGGATGAGAATATTTCACCCACTACCTCTAGGATTGGGGTCCCCATTACCAAGGGGATTCATTTTTTGAAAATATCCTTAGAACTTGGTCAATTATAGAAGAAATTTTTTGGAAATCATTTAAAAATTGAATTCATGGTCAAAATATAGAACACCTATGTGATTTATACCATGTTCATGATGATTATTTAATTGTAGAGGAGGTCATAACCTGGTCTTTAAATGTTTTTTGAATTAATAAAAGAAAATCATTTGTATATATCATGGAGTGTGTAATATAAAACCAAATTTTACATGGTATGAGATCATAGAGAGTTGAAAAATGAATACCCTATGGTACACTATATATTATAAAGGTCTTACTATATGAAAAAGAGGAAACAACACATAGGGATCTTTTTTAATCACTTCTGTCACTAAGGATAATGACACCTTCATGAGCAGCCTAGACAGATTTTCTTTCTATAAGGGATTTATTTATTAGTATCTTTCTTTAATGAAGGGTATTTTTGTTGGGATTGTCTCCTCGTTTCTGATAAATTGATTACCTATATTATGTATTAAGGTCCGTGTCTTGGAATTCTCCATCAATGTAAATTTTATCCTCTTAGTCCTCATCTCTTTGCTTCACTATTTATGTATCTTTTCTAGGATGTAATCAGGTTTTTTCAAGTGTTGTCCAAGAAACTAATTTCTCAAAATAGGAATAGAAATATGACTTGATATGATATTAAGAAATCATTTATAGATTCCTCACTCATAAAAAGAAATTTATTAATTATGGGTATAAAAGTTGCCACATTTCTCCACAAATGATTCAAGATGTGGCAGTGGAAAATGAATACCATGGTCTAAAAATAAATATGTTTTTAGTGAGACATAAAAACACCTCTTATCTCTACAAATGAAACTCATTTATAGAGTTGGAGAACTTCAAAAATCCATTCACACTCTCTGTTAAAAGAATGTTTCTCATTGCACTTTGATAGGTATTCGAAATAGTCAGGATGGTATGTATATTTTTATCATTTTTCCAATATGTACTCTATTATTTATCCAACTGATCTTCATTGTAGTCCCCAATCCATGAAAAATAATTTCCTTGTATTCTTTTAAACTTTACAAGCCTCAAAAATGCCCCCCCAGGAATGATAATCGATCTATATGAAAATGATTCAATTTTTATGTTGAAACTCGGTTGAAATCAGAAAATTGTAGTTTATTAGTGGAATATAGGTTTTGTGGGAACCCTAATATAATTTTTGTTAGATGAATATTATTTGGAATATCATGATAAGAGTATCTTCCTAGTCATCACAGAACTCATAGTTTATGGTTCCTTCTATATAGTGATCATCCATTATTGTCAACGTCATTCAGAAACTGAAAGATTCTAGCATACATAGGGTCTCAAAAACTATAAATAATTCTTTGAATTTGAATCCCTTTTATCATAGAAATTTTTTCTCTTGCATATTCTATATAGAGATATATATGTTATGAAACTATCATAGTTCCTATAACAATACATTGGATTTCTATCTTTGTAAAATTTCCATGAAATACTTATGTTATTTAGGTTTTTATGATTTCCATATTATTTCATTAGGTAGAGACAATGTATTACAAGTCAATGTTTCTATCTAATTTGATGATTATAATTTAAAGTAGAATGGTTATTTCCAGTAATGTTGAGGATAACCATTAATTCCATATTATTCATTGAGGTGGGATCATACAGAATCTTTTTCATCCCAAGTTCCAAAAAATACATTGTTTGGAAGACTAATTTTATAAAATTTTGGGATGAAATATGATACAATAATTATAGAAGCTTGTTAAATCATTCAATCTACATGGTCTATGATCTCCTCAAAATATGTTCAGCTGAACATCCCCACTATGGTTCAGATATTCCCAAAGTTAGGTTAAGAATTTTCTCCATTTCAAAAGTATTTTGATGGACTCCATATCTCTATATCAAGCCTATATAACCTACCACTCCAGACTAAACATATATTTTAAAACATTAAGATGATAATTTAAAAATAAAAAAGAGTTTAATGTGGGACTTATGATATATAAAGACCATATCTGGTGAATGAGCATGGTATTTTTAGATTCATTAGATCTGTATATAATTTCTCATGTAGATAGAAGTAGTTGGTTTATAACAATAAAAATTTATTTCTCAAATTATGATGTATCTAATAAAAAATATCTTAATCGAATTGATCACATGTTTTTTTTTCTCAAAAAATAACACATTCCATCTTCCACGTGGTGATTTTAGGATGATTATGTGTGGTATTTATCAACTTAGAGGAATCCCAATCCTTGGTAAATATTATTATAAGTTCCTAACTATGGCTAAAACATAGAAATATATAGAGTAGATCAATCCCCTTACAAGAGAATTATTAATTATAATGGGTAAATAATTATAAAAATCTATTCATACCTATTCAATTATTGTATTCAGTAACTAGGTGAAGATATTTTTCAATCCCAATGGGCCAAAACAAAAGGTTAGCTTCACGAGAACCCACCCTACTCAGCAGTCTCCATATATTTAGGGATCATACTAGTCTAACCTATAATTGGTTTAATACTCTAAATGGGGTTATGATATTCATCTATATGTAACTTAATATCTTATCTAGTGGTATTTTCACCATGTTTCTAATAGGATTTCTTTTCTTGACTTGTGAAGTCATCTAGGTTTCAAGATCATCACCTTGATGATGGGATCTATATTAGTAAAGGAAGGACCATTAACTTAGTTGTTCCAAAAATTTCTCAGATTTATTGGTTTGTAGGTCATATACAAGAAGGATGGTATCCCCATTTCATTAGTGGACTATTGGAATTTCTATATGGTGAGATGGAAGAACACTTTCAATTCATTGAGTATCAAAACACTACAACAATTCTTCATGCTTTTTTTCTCCCTGAGTTTCTCAAAATTCATATTTTTCATCTAATATATAGGGATATCAATATTAATACTATGATGTTGAGGAATCACATTGAATTTGTTTTTGTTCCTCACATTATTCCTTGTTGTACATTAAAATGTGATGGTAGATTAACCCCAAATGACTATACTTACATCATCTAATGTTGAGATAGGGTTTTCATCTCTTGAACATATAGAGTGTCCATTTGTAAACCTTAAACCCCTTATAGGGTTTCAAGGTAGTTTGGATTTATATAATAGGTAACATCCTTACCTATTACTGAAATTTAGAGGGAGCAACATCCAGTCATCCTTTATCAACTTTGGTGGATGATAAAGCTTGAGGATTCAAGCATTATGAACCTATTTTCATCCAGACATCCAGTCATCCTATTTATAATAGGTAACCTTTCTTGGGGATATTACAAAGAATGGGTGAATTATTACTTTAAGGAGATATTTGGAGATCTTGTGTGACTAGTAAATAGGCCAACTACTTCCTAGAGACCCTTTCTTTCTATCATTTTAGAACTGATTCAAGGATGGATAATCGTATAGCTAAACATTTAAAGCAATGTGGGAAATATTTTTTTCCAAGATTGTTTCTAATGCTTTCCATCGGGGCATAAATAATCTATGGGGATTTGATGATTGTTTACCCGAATTCCTATTTTCCAAAGGTGGGTTCCATTCATTGCTTCTTCGGTGATTTTTTCTCCTTGATCGAAATGGGATGATGGGATATTGGTCTCTCCTTCCATGGATTCCTCCTTGAAATTCATCATCTCGTCTGGGTCTACCATAATTATTAAGAGGTTCATGAAACTCTTCTGGGTTCCATATTGTTTTGGAAACTAGTTAATTACACTTATTTTGTTAGTACATTCCAAGGGGTCAAGTTAGGGAAAAAACCTTCAGTTAAGGGAGTTGTCACGTTGTTGCATCGCTGGCGTTTCTGGACCCTGAAACACTGGTGCACCTAGATTTTTATTTATCATAGGTCTTCTCAAGGGCATGGAAGACTAAGGAATCCCATTTCTAATGTGGGTAATTATATGTTAGAGGCATGTCTCTGAGTTTTTCCTCATCTTCCTATGTCTAACACATGGTATGCCATGAATTTGACATCTAGCAAAGGTGGATCAGACTAAATGGGACACTGATGGGAGTGGATTAGATAGGTATTTCCCTATAAGGGAGCATGTAGAAAGATTATTGGTTTGGTGGGTCAGAACGTCCAATGAATATGGTCTTTGGATGGTGTGTCCCATAAAGGGGAAAGTTTCACACTGTGAAGACTGATTTGGATGCCATAGAGGGAAGATCAGAGAGAAGGGTGGATCCACACAAAGGGGACACCAAAATTTACCATTGGATTTTATTGGACAATAAAGAGGATTCCTACGTACCATGTGTAGAAGATATGGATCAAAATCTATGTATTTCAAATGGATGAGGCGTGAAATTGGGGTGTATACAAAGGAAAACTACTTGGGGGATATGTTGGGACATATGCATGGTTAGCAGTCCATCACAAGAGAGGAACTCTTCAATTGAAGAATATAGATTGTATGGGGCATATTCATGGTCAGATACCCTGGTGCTGCTAGGATCGGTGAGAATACGGGTAGAATGACCTCATCGGGATGCGGTGGCCCAAGTAAAAATCATTATGGATGATGGACGAAATGGAAAAAGAGGGAATGAATTGGATAGAACTGATGTGGGGATAGAGGTGTTGGGAATGAACTTCATGGAGTTTTCTAATGTATTCCCATGGAATGAAATACAAGTCCACATAGTTTTGGAATGGGGTGGTAAGTCACCTAAGGAGGCAGGTTGTGAGAATAGATGCATATATGGGGACCCAATGGAAGTAGGACCTCTGGGCTCAGGTAAGATCTTCCTGAGATACAAAAGATAGAGGGAGAGACCAGGATGGGACATGGGAGATGGGTTTGAACATCAAGGAGGATTCCTATTTACCTTGCTCAAAAGTGGGGAAAAGATCAAAGTTCATTTAGTTTAGAAGTGGGGTATAGAATCTGGTTGTACAAAAAGGATAGCAACCCAGAGACATGCTAGGGCTTATACATGGTTAGTATCCCATCGCAAGAGGGAAAATCTTGGTTGTAAGAGTATATATTAATTGTGGTACTTAAACACTAAGACGACCTAAGAACTAGTCCAATACCACTAAGGGGGGACCAAGGATATGAGTCCCAATCAAGGGAACACTGAATTTTAGAAGTTGTTTGGGGTTGAACCTCTGAAAGTCTTCTTACGTACCATGTATAGGAGTTAGGGATCAAGTCCCACATAGACTGAAAGTATAAAGTTTAACACCATTCAAGACGAAAGGTGAATGCAATTTAATATCATGTGGGATGAGGGTAAACTGACATGAAGTGTTCGGGACCAATGGGGGATGGTCTTGAACCTCAAAGAGGCTTCCTACATACCTTTCTTGAAAAGGGAAAAGATCAAAGTCCATGTATTTAGGTAGTGAGGGGATGGGGCTTATATGCTAAGGTAGAAAAAGGAGTATTCCATGGTCTATGCTTACTCTAATCCCATGGGATCCATTCTCGATGTGAGAAACAAGCGGCACCAATAGTCTTGAAGATCGCGTCATAAAAGGTTCATCCATGAGTGATGGTGTGGGGATTATGCATGGCTAGCGGTCCAAAGAGGATACAAGGGATTACTCCAAGAGGGAAGCATTATGGGTATGTCTATATGTATGAGGAGTATATGGTATTTGTATAAGGATCACCCTATCATGTTGGGTCAGGTCTTAGACCAAGATTGCCTGAGGTGCACATGGTGAAAAAGCACAGAGAGAGAGGGAGAGTGAGAGGGTGCTAGTGCACATCCCCTTCACAGTCCTCTTAGGTATTATAACTTATGTGGTGATAATAGTTTAACATCATGTATTAAGAATGTGGGGTTTCTTGGAAGTTTAACATTCTGCAGATCATATGATGAGGATTCACTTCTCACCACTAGGACTTATATAACTAGTGCTCTTTAACACTTAGAGAATGGAGGGAAAAAGCAATGCCATGGGTTAAGGAGGTTGTGGAGTGATCCATTGGGGTTCCTTGTTATCATGTATATGAGAAGAATCAATAGTTGTTAGTGTTCCAATGCAAAGAAGAATGAGGTTGGCCAATGCAACAAGAATCACCAACTAGGGAACTGTTAAATCGCTATGTACTTGTCTAGAGGGACGATTGGAAGATGGGTTCACGAAGAAGAAGGCCTCACAGAGAGGGGATCCTGAAGCATTGGTACATTGTGAAGTGAAGGGGATTTGTGAAGGAGGGTACTTCATGAAGCATAGTGACCCAATCCAGGCATGGAGTCCACAGGTTCTTGGAGGGTGTTTCGTGAAGACAACATGGTTCGTAAATACCCAAGTACCCAAAGTGGTCTATTTCCATTTTTATGGAAAAAAGGCTTCATTAATGGCAACCCCAATTGAAGAGGAGGTAAAATGGAGCAAAGGGAAAGTGGTTTTGCAAAGCTCAAGTAACTATGATGATTCATTTAATCAATGAATCATAGAGTATAAGATGCTTCGTGATTCGAGAATTAGGAAGGTGAAAGGTCGAGGTGTCCCCCTTTTAGAGTGAGGGGAGATGGGTTTTTATAGGTGTTATGGGGGGAACAATGTGACAAGGGTTCACTATGAAGAAATTCATGATTCAAAACTGAAGTTTTATCCATAAAGTTTCTCATATTCATAGAGAAGTGTATCACTCCCTTCGCAGCGGTCGCAGAGGCTCCCGACTCCTATCAAGTTCCTCGAACATGCAACGGAGTCTACCACTTCCTAAGTGGTTGTCATAGTGGCTCCCAACTTTTATCAAGTTCATTGGACTCAAAGAGGAGTCTGTCACTCCCTCCATGGTGGTTGTAGATGTGGAATCCAGGTGGCTTCACTACTTTGCGGTGTTGGAAGATTTTGCAGAGGAGCTTTGTGGGGTGGCCCTTTTTTTGAAATTTTTATTGTTCCTTTGATGATTTATTCCAAGGATCGGATTTTAGCACCAAAATATCCCCCCCCACCTATAATGTGATCTAAGGAGAAAATTAGTGTCATATTCTTAGTGTAGATCACCAAAATTAGGCAGATCACAAATCGGAGTTGCGATGTAGGTAGGAAAAGCGTAGGTTGAGAGTGCCACAAAGCTCGTCGCAGCCAAGAGAACAATGAAGATCATGGGTCATCACCCATAAATAGAGTGAAATGAACACTCTTTTTTCTACATCTCTCCTTTCATTTTGATCTCTTGATTCAAGAAGCCCCAGTACTCTATGAATGCTTCTTGAGAGTCCTTAGGCTCTGTGATCCCTTTTGGATCTATGTTGTGTAGAAATTTCTTAAGCACTATGATTGTGAATTCTCCAAGTCTTGATTTTATGAACATTCTCTGAAATGTAGATTTTTGACTGTTATCTATAACCAGTATCTATGATTGAGCTTTACGATCAAGATCTGCAATCAAGAAAGATAAATACCAAAGTCTTTGGGATGGAATAGCAAACCAAGTAGCTACCCAAGAGGTCCTTGTAGATGCTTATCAAAGGGAAGATATGGAGGAAAATATAGGGATTGGAGAATGTGTTCCAAGACATTCTGATAACAAGTACCTATTGGAAGTACTATCATAAGGGAAAAAGAACTACCCCCACTTCAAGAGACATTAACTGTATGGATTCGGTCTTTGGGATGGCTTTCTCCTCCCTAGAGAAAGTAGGGATGAAACATATTACTAGTTCAGGAGTATTCCATGTAAGTTCCAATGGTTTAGGGAAGCCTACGGTCATAAATGGGAAGACCACATGCTTATCAATGATGGATACCTATAAAACAATGTCAAAAATGTCTATGGGAAGGTTCTGAAGCCATATATATCTCCCCAAAAGTACCAAACCTTCCTCAAGGCATCTTTAGGGAACCCAGAGAAGGGGTGGACTGATTATTGGGGCCTATGCTAGGCAAGTAACTTTATGGATAACTAGGTCAGGGCTTATTGGGTTTGTGCATCCTCCAAAGAATTCAGGGTAGAGCTTAAGCGGGTAGGCCTGTATAAAGCTGTCTAGGCTTCCCAATTCCATATCTACCAGCCAAAACACATAATTCTAGAGTTTCTAAAAAGGTGTTCATCAAGGACCAACACTTTCCATATTCATCACTGGTAGGTCAGAATCAGCCTCTGTGATATCTATTAGATCTCAAGGATTCCCATTATAGGGGAGATATATGATGGGTTCCTCCCCATAGAGAACACGTGGGAGGATCCAAAGTAGATTTCACGGCAAGTAAAGGCACTGATGTACTTTGTGTCGGGCAGTGAACAATAGTCAGTGAGGGACATCCATTTTAGGCTATGGTTTGGTTTTTTCATAAAATTCTCACAAAATCATGCTACTGAAGGGGATGAGGTGCCTAAGAATATACTAGTAAGACCTCCCACTTATCCCAAGGTAGATTAGTAAAACAAAGAAAATTCCTAATGGCGAATTCTAGAGGATATCAAGAGGAAGCTATGGGGGTATAGTTTCAACACTGAGCAACAACTGGTGGTTAGGCTGGATGGATTTATCTCTAAACTTATTTATGTCTAGATGCTGACATTCATGTGTACGAACATGGGCATACGACCACGAAAATTTGTTATGGAATCCGTGCTAGTGATGGGGGAACGTGTCAACCTTGGGATCCCGGTACTGGAGAACTTGTACAAGGTTTTTTGGAACATCAATGAGGGGAATAAGCCACAAAGGGTTTCTATACAACTCCATTTTTTTATGTATGGATAGCAGCCCACATTTGAATCTATGAATATCCGAACCATATTTCTCCCCTCGGGTAAAAAATTTGACCAACCATCTTGAATGTGTTGGGGAGCTTTCCAAAAAATCTGAATCCACTACTGGTGTTGAACAGAGTCTAGAAGGATAATGAATTCAACTTCCATTATTTTTCAATACCGATAGGGTTATTCACTGATGATGTCTTGGGAATTTGGGAGCATCGGTTCTATCTCTCAGCCTTCCAGGGAAGAGTTCTGGTGGCACAGGTTGACCATGAGCCCATCTGTGATCCATGTTCCCCACACTACTTTGTGAGGCTATTCCATTGCATATAGATATAGACCCTGAAAGCCTACCTAGGGGTATTCCATGAGGATAATACATGTGTGATGAGGCAAATGTGGCTCATGTTTACATGGGAGGATGGAAAATGTAGAATGAGCTTCCTCCACCCATATCTATCTATGGGCTAGTCAATGGATATGCTAAGAGCCCGAAGGCAACCTACCTAGGGGAAATGTTGAAGTGAAGAACTGTCTGTGATGGTGATGGGGTTCCTCCTTAACCATGATGTTGGGGTCTAAAATGGCAAGAACATGCTGTGATAGTTGGGCTGGAGCAGTGACAAGTCAAACAACTCTGGGGCCTGCAACGAGCAGGTGGAAAGAGAAAGTGGTAGACCCAGCAATCCTAGATGAGTAGAGTCAGTAGGAATGGAGGTCACCAATGGGGTTCCACAATTTATCCACTCAAGCTCCTAGTAAGTGGCTACACCACATAGAAATGACTAAGGATGTTATTTTTCCAAAGTCTTGGGACAACTGGGACATCGATAGAAAATTTCTCATTCCTTTATAGATACGGGACCACCTCATCCATCATGGGATGGATCTGTCCAAGATAATTCATGCCAAGTTTAGCTTTTTGGTGTCTCCGGTAGAAGATGAGCAATAAATCATCAATCTAGAGAACTTCATGCATTCTCAGGGCACTCTGCGTCCAATGACGGACCAGGTGAAAGTAATAATTGATAAAATAGTCACACCCAACCATCTTCCACTGAGCTGAGGAAGTTTTTACCTTTACTTGGAGAATCTAAGGGTACAAACTGGGGAGAAGAGACTAACAGGGTGAGCCCTTTGGAGGAAGTTGAGGTTGCGACCTCGGAGCCAGAAGAGTTTGCTGAGACTCTTGAGGTAAGTCTCAAACCATTCCATTGTGACACTTACTTATGTCATATAAGATTTATCAACTGGCATTTTTCATGTATAGGAGAACCTTATACACAAAACCCATTACCGCATGGTAGTGGACATAGCTTCGGGTTCTGTTCTTGGGAAGATGGTGTGCGCAGAATCGAGCAAGGATGTGATAACCAGTGTGACCCTTTTGAAACCATCATAGCTTTCATCCGTATATGAGGGGACATTTCCTATAGTTCTAATGGAAATTCCTCAAGGTAAAGACCAATTATTTGATCTATGTAAGACCTCTCCCTCATATAATCCATAATTGGTGTCCATCAAACTAGGCCAACTGGCCTTTTTGTATTTCTATCTGAACAGTTCTTCAAATGGCATGGGCCATACTAGGGAGGATAGTTAGGGATCCTAGCACCCCTCTCCTAAGTGGAATGCCAATTTCCATGGAATTGGATACCCAATATAAACAAATCATTTTAACCGCAGCCATAGGTAGGGTGATTGGTGGGAAAGAACTAGATATTGTCGAGGTGGAGTTTAATGATGAATACCAACCGCATGACATGGATCCTAGACAATCTGACGGGATGCCAATGGTAGACCCTACTGATGAATTCTTATAGGTAGTCCCAAAATATGAACCTACTGACCCAGGAGATATGGATGAGACTACTTCCGATGAGGAGGATAGCAAGGTTATCCATCAAAGGTCATGGAAATTGATCAATCTCTTTATCAAGGACACCCCACAAGAAAAATGTGTAAACTTAATGGGGATAATTCATTCCTGACTATGTGAACTTTACACTGAATGAGTGGATTCCTGACTCCATCATATTATCATTCATATTACATCGCAGATAAAATGCGAGAATACTACTGTGGCCTTGGTTTCTTCTTCCAACATAAGAAGTCTGTCAACACCAAGAGCATTTAGGAGGCTGATCAAGAGATCTAATTCTTGAGGGAATGGATGAACAAACACTCTTCTTTCATTGACGCATAATTTAAACTCATATCGTGATTGAAGGCATGATTGGTAGAGTATGAGGAGAAGATGAGGTGTGTATAAAAAGAAATGGTTAACATTCGATCTAATGAGGATCATGCACAGAATAGGACCAATGAACTACACCTCACATCCAATGAAGAAGAGAGGGATCTTAGCAGGAAATAAAAAATCCTAGAGGCCACAAGCCAGAGAGTGGTGGAGCTGGGATGCTCCACTGAAGTGGTCGGACCATCTATCGAAGGGGTTAATCCATGGGGGTTGTAATTTCCATGAACTCACAAACATACTTTCATACATCGTTTCTTATTTTTTTCATGCATGAGTCTTGTTATCTACTTTGATTACTACATCTCAATTTTATCTGTGAAATAACCAACAATCAAACCCTAAGATCATGTGGGTCATGTCCAATGTGAGAAACAAGGGATGAACATTTAATTATTCACCTTGAATATGAGAGAATCAACCAATCACTAGACATCCAGGGTCTGAATTACCACTCCATGTTTTAGTGAGGAAAGAGAGGTGGTCCTATTTAGAGAATAGTGTTCTCAAAACATCCAAACATCTCTCTCCCAACATGATCTAGAACACAAGTAGGATAACACCAAGGGCATTGAAACAAACCCAAATGAAGGGTAATGAAAATTGTAAATCATGATATCCAAAATTCGGAACACAATGAGGGTGGCATGATGATGGAGGATAACTGTTGACCAAATTAAAAACAGAGAATTCACATAGTGTTAACCTAAAATGGGAAGAAGAAAATGAGGGCAACCGCTAACCATATTTCAAAACACAAGTAAAAACTCGAAGTGTTGTTCGATGTCTTTTGAAATGTTGAACCAGGATAGTAGGAGAACCTTAAGGAAAATAATCCTTACTATTAGGGGGTTCCTTCAAACGTGAAAGAGAATGAGGATCTGAAATAGAGTTCAAACCAAGCATGGTGATAGAATGATGGGTTGTTGGAATAAATTCCAACACTATTGAAACTTCACCACTGTGATGAAAGAAGATTGGGTGGGTGTGTTGATCTGGATCAAGATCAAACCTATTTCAAGACGAGACCTCTCTGGCAAGGACCTAGAATACCTTTTAGTTTTATGTAATGAAAATGAAGATTATAGACATGAAATTTTCAATTCATATGGTGAGGATTATGCACAAAATAGTTTAGCATCATATGACCAGGATGTTGCACATAGTTTAAGGTCATACTGCTGGGACCATGGACAACATTTTTAAGTCGTGTTACATAGACTGGGGATTCCTAATTTAGGGTCATATAGTTTTCACTGTAATTAGGGGTGGAGAGTTGGAAGGGTTAATGAACTTGTGGATGGGCCCGAGTCAAGATTCCCAGTTGTCTCTATGTATCTTGTGTGTGTAGGAATCACGCGAAATGTAGTTCTTGAATCACAGTGTGGTTGGAAACCAACTGTGGTAGGTAAAATCCTCTTTGGTTAGGAAACTAGCTCATCTCATAATTGTTATGGGGAGTCTTGGACTTATCTAGGGTGGGGGCATAGTTTAAGGTCATGTGCTTCAGGGAATGGGCACCCCAAAGGAGAGAGATGCGGTGTAGTATATAAACCCAACATGAATGAGGATAAATAATTCCACATCACACCACACATTCCTAAAAGTGTGCTAGGTCCAAGAGGCTAGAAAGATGAAAGGGGTTGTGAATAAACGTTAGATGAAGAGTCTAGGTGTCATTATCTATCTCACACGAATGATAATCAATCCACATGTAGTTATTGAGGAAGGTATAGAAGATGGCCAATAAAAAAAAGCAATATCCTCTCAAGTGAATAAAATATTAGCTATTACATAGTTTAATATCATGAAAACTAAGACAATGGAAGTCTTAGCTTAAAGTTCATATAGTTCGGACCAAAAGGGGAATATTCCTGAAATGAAAATATGTGATGTGGCTTCAGAAAGCAACCTGATGTGAATGGTACAAAATAAGTCTGCATGGAATCAAAAATTTACATGAGAACCAAAAACATTTTAAATTCATGATGCTTGGACTAGGGTATCGGAGCTCCAAGTTTAAGTTCATAGAGTTTAGACTAAAAGGATGTGTGGCTCTTCCATATAGGCACAAACCCTACCCAAATCTCTATGCCCACATGAGCCATGCTTGGTGTGGGAAATTAGGGTATAAAAGGTCTTTATAGAACATGGAAGAACATGGTAGGGGATTGACGCACACCTGTCGTGGGGCGTGGAAAAACAATATTTTATTTACCTAAGTATAGTATAGAAGTTGATCCTAGGTAGTCTCCCGAAGAGGAGTGCACACAAAACAAGGTTGTCACTTTTTGTTGGTTTTCTTAAAAAGATTGGTTTTAATTAATATGAATGACTATGAGAGAAACAAACAACAGAAATTGATTGATTTTAACAAATTATAAAGTCAGTGATCGGATTAGGTTCGGATAGACTTAGTGTTGTGCCATCATGGTTTCCAAATTTTATATCTTCTTCTTCCTTAAACTGGTAAGAGAGATGTGATGAGAATTTTCATTTCTAAAACCTTAGATTGGTCTATCCTCCTTCCAATGTGTTTAGGGTTGTAGAAGGTATCTTGATTAATTAGAGCAATCCCAGACCTGGAATTTTTGTTCCCTAATAAACCAAGATTTCAACATACAATCCTACACACGTGCTTGACAACCGTCGAGCAATCACCACCCAACCCTAATCATGTTCCACCGTATACAGATTAGAATTGGGTAGAGGGAGATGTGATCATCGACCAAAGAAATTTATAATTTCAGAATAAAAACCTTAACACAACCGCATTCGTAATTTAATACTGAATTAAGAATTGGAACCAGAAGAAGAAATAAGAACAAATTTTATTCATTTCATGCACAAAAACTCAAGCACAACACATAGGTCCAGCCTCCCCTCTTTCCGATCACTCAAATGAAATTACCCCTCTATGGATGGGGTAAGAGAGATAATGCGGGAGAGGAGAGACATTTTAAAATAAAATAAATAAAAGAAAAAGCTGATAAGTTCTTCTCCTGGGTGCCCGAGAAGGAATGGGGTGGAGAATGGGATGCTTTGGGAAGGAGGTGAGGGCCTCCTTTTATAGGCAGAATTCGACCCCCTAAAGTTTGAGCGTTTTAGACCCTATTAATGACCTCTTCACGCGTTCCACCCTTCATGAATGTTGTGAAAAATTATCTTGGCCGTCTCTCTCCAAACGTTCAGATCATTTGAAAACCGGATGAAGGAGTTATGAATTTTTCATTCTCGATTTCTGTTTCTGGACGAAGTTTCCAGGATGGTTCCTCCAAATTTATTTCATTTAATGGACTCCTTAATGACTTCAAAACTTCCCCAAATTTCTTGTAGAGTCGTCACTATATGTCCTAGTCATAACCCAGGTGGAAACACATCATTTAGATATTTGTAGGCCGAGTTTGATGTCTTTTATGTTGGGTGGGTCCACGCTGTCCGCCCGGAAAAATCCCCAACTTCAATGAATTTTTAGACCCTTTAGATGGCCGAATCAGCTCCTGGTCCAGAAGACAAAAATGAAGGAAATAAAATACGGATTATAAAAAAAATTTAATAAGAAAATTTGGAATTTTATTTTTCCAGAAATGAACGAAATACCCCTGACTTAAAAATCTGTCAAAAATCCAGAAATAGTCATTTTTCACATTTGGGTTCAAAATAACACTAAAAACTAAAAACATGACAATTACCCATCAAATAACATTTTTTTGGGATTATAAACAATGATATTCAATATAAATTAATTGAAAATATTTTCTCTATCAGGGATGAAGTTGAATAGTCAAAGATGACCCCATGACACTAATTCATCCACTCAGCGTGAAAAGGTACACAGTGGGATAACATTGAGGGTCTCTAAGTTCTATCTAAACATGATGAAATGGAAAGGAATGTGAATCACGAAACCAGTATTCATGGAATAATAGGGTTGGTGTAATGATGGAGGATAATTTTTTATTATATTTAAAGAATGGTATCTATATCATGTGACCTAGTATGGGAACAAATAATTGAGGGCCGATAACTGACCATATTCGCAATGCAGGACCGATTTCAAATGATATCTGAGATCCTCCAGGATGTTGGCCCAAAACGGTAGGTGATCCATAAGTTTGAGCATTTGTACTTCCTAGGGGTCCTTTATGATGTGAGAAATGATATAGACCCAAATAAACAGACACATGAAACATAGATATGGAATGAAGTCATCTTCATGAAGGACCCAACACTCTAGGTTCTAAACCATGATGCATATGAGCACATTGATGGGGCATAATAGAGGTTGAGGTTCCCAGTTATGGGTGGAAAACTTGGAAAGGTAGGTGGAGGAAAGGGTTGAAATGGGTTAGCGAGCCCGGGGTTGGACCCAGGATAAAATGATCGGGCATTCCTATATATCCTATAAGGATAGGAATCAAGTCATACATAGTTCTAGAGATGTTGTGCAGTTTAATGCCATGCAGTAAGGACGTAGGTTAAAGGAATGTCTCCAAGGGGAATGAGTAAGGCATGGAAAAATAACCCGTCATAAATGAGGAAAAAGAAGCCCTATACCACACCACACACTCCCAAGAGGAGACATGAGCCAAGTGGCTAGATTAAGGGGATTTTGGAAATGTGTCATGCAGTTTAACATCATACAGGATGAATGGGTACTTACCCTTTTAAGGTCTTGCAGAAAAGAAAATGACATCTTTGCAGTTTAATGACTTGAAAGTAGGACAAAACAGTTTAATGTCATGCAGGATGGCTGAAATATTAGTTCAATGTTTTAGAAGTTAACCATAGGATAAGGTTGGAGGGGCTGAAAAGGTTGAGTAATCTGGGGTTGGACCTAAAGAATAAATTTCCATAATTTTCTATGTATCCCATAAGGATGGGAATCAAGCCACACATAGTTTTAAAAATTTTGTTTAGTTTAATGTTTTGTGGTAAAGATGAAGATGAAAGGTAAAATACCATAGGGGGAGTATATGGCACAACTATTATAGACCCAACTTGAATGGGAAAAAATAATTCTATATGCAACACCATGTAATCCCATAAGAATCATGGCTGAGGGGATGAACGAAGGAGATAATTTGTTGAGATTGAGCTGGACCCAGAGAAAAAACACCTAAATGTTCCTGTGTATCCTATGAGGGTAGGAATCAATCCACATGTACTTCTATAATTCCATGTAGTTTAACGTCATATGGTAAGGATTCATGTAGAAGGATGAGGTTCTAAAGGGAATGCACATGGCGTGATAAAGCATACCCAACGTGAATGAGGATAGGATAAGTCTACACCACATTGTGTGTAATCCTAAGGGTGAACCTTATTCCAAGGGGCCTAAAAAGATAGAGGGACCTGGGGATGAACCTAAATATGAAATGTCTGGGTGTTCCTATGCATCCCATAAGGATGGGAATCAAGATATACATAGTTATGGATATTCCATATATTTTAACATCATATGGTAAGGATATAGGGTAAAAGGAGGTATTTCTAAGGGAGGCACATGGTGCGGCAGTTGTAAACCCATCATGAATGGGGATAAAAGAAGTTCAAATCATGTGACCTGCTTCCAAAAAAATAATTCTAGACTATAAGAAAAAAATGGGGAAGGTGGGGCTGGACCCAAAGAAAAAATGTCTGGGTGTTCCTATGTATCCCATGAGGATGTGAATTAGGCCATATGTAGTTCTATATATACCAAAACAAATTAACATCATGTGGTAAGGACGAGGGAGATCATAGTTTAAGGTCAAGAGCTCAGACCGTAGATACCCAGTTTAATGATGTGTGCGTGGGATAGAAGGGTGGAAGAAGGCGAATCTCCATGCCTGATATTTGGGAGACCATGGGCATGTTGAAAACAATAGAGGATAACTTATAACCATGTTATCAACACAGTATCCATATCGTGTCAATTGGTATGGGAATGAAAAATTTAGAATCGGCTATTGACCATATTCGTAACATAGGATTTGTATCAAATTTTTGTTCAAGATCCTCCAAGACGTTGGCCCATAATAGTAGGTGATCCATGGTGGAATGATACTAGGATACTAAGGGGTCCTTTCAAATGTAAAAGATGATGAAGACCCAAATGAAGCGACGTGTGAGTTGTGGTGGTACCCATGCAGTTTAACGTCTTACAGAAAGGAGGGGATAGATCTTAGTTTATGGTCGTCGAGCTCGAACCATAAGGTGTATTCACCATTTTTATTTTATCATCTTACAGGAAGAAAGAGATATTAGTTTAAGGTTTTAGATCTCATACCATTTTCGGTATGTTTACCACTTGCAGTTTATCATCATTCAGGATGTAACAGATTTTAGTTTAAGGTCGTAAATCTTGGACTATTTTCAGTAAGTTTACCACTTGAATTTTATCGTCATTCATGATAAAATAGATCTTATTTTATGTTTGTAGAGATCGGACCGTTTGAGGTAAGTTGACCGCTTTTTGTTTATCATCATGCTGGATGAAAGAATCCTAGTTTAAGTTCATAGAGCTCAGACCATTTTCAATAAGTTTACCACTTTCAGTTTACCATCATGTAGGATAAAAGAGATCTTAGTTTAAGGTCATATAGCTTGAACCATTTGCGGTAAGTTTACCACTTGAAGTTTATCAACACGAAGGATGAAATAGATTTTAGTTTGAGGTCATAGAGCTCGGACCATTTATAGTTTATCATCATGCATGATAAAAGAGATCTTAGTTTAAGGTCATAGAGCTCGGAATGTTTTCAGTAAGTTTACCTCTTTTAGTTTATCATCATGAAGGATGAAAGATATCTTCGTTTAAGGTCATAGAGCTCAGACCATTTGAAGTTTATCATCATGAAGTATGAAAGAGATCATAGTTTAAGGTTGTAGAGATCAGACCATTTCTAGTTTACCATCATGCAAGATAAAAGAGATCTTAGTTTAAATTCATAGAGCTTGGACCATTTATAGTAAGTTTACCGCTTGAATTTTATCATCATACATGACGAAAGAGATCATAGTTTAAGGTCATAGATCTCAGACCATTTTCAGTTTATTGTCATGCTTGATGAAATATATCTTAGTATAAGGTCATAAAGATTTAACTATTTGCAGTTTATCATCATTAAGGATGAAAGAGAACTCATTTTAAGGTCATAGAGCTCAGACCATTTGTGGTATGTTTACTGATTGCAGTTTATCATCATGTAGGGAGAAAGATATCTTAGTTTAAGGTTTTAGTGCTCAGAACATTTGTAGTTTATCATTATGAAGGATGAATAAGATATTATTTTATGGTCATACATCTCGAACCATTTTAATTTTATCGTCATTCAGGATGAATGATCACTCATGTGAAGTATTTCTTGAGGAATTTGGAATTGGTGGGAGGAGTAATGTGTTCACCATCCATAGTGACCAGATAGTATGCGTTGTTGGGGTAAAGCTTGTGAATGACGTAAGGTCCCTACCATTTGGGCTCCAACATTGGTGGCTTCCTTCTGGGTATCATTAACATTCTCAGGGATAGTATCATGTCACCTTGAGGGAAATAACAGAGATGATAATTCTAATTGAAATCTCTACATGTCTTGTTCTAATGCCTCTCTAGATTGTGCAGGGCATAAAGCATGTTCTCATTGAGGGATTCCAGTTCATCCATATAGACTTCTGCTACCTTGTATAAAGTTTTTTTTATCATAAATGGTTGTGCAAAGTGACATAAACTGAATCTCAATGGGAATGATTGCTGCTGTTCCGTACACTAGGGAATATGGGGTCACCTTGGTGGAATTACAAGTCGTCGTCTAGTATTCCCAAAGAGCATTGGGGATCCACTAGTGGAAAAAATGTTTAACACGTTGGTATTTTTTACATAGGTTCTGTATAACCGACGTGAAAAGATTTAAAAATCGATTTATCACATCGGTTATAAAATAACCAATGTGATAAATCAATGAGAATCAATTTTTTACGTCGATTATTTTATAACCGACCTAATAAAAACTAAGATTAGCTTTATCACGTTAGTTATTTTATAACTGACATGATATATCGAATCTCAACACTTTATCATGTCGGTTATAAAATAACTAACGTGATAAAGCTAATCTCGTCAATTTATCATGTCGATTATCAAAAGAACTGATGTGATAAAGCTCCATTTATCACGTCAGTTATAAAATAACTGATGTGATAAATTGTTTTCTACGTAGATTATTAAATAACCTACATTATAAACATAAAAAAAATATTTTACCACATCGATTATTAAATAACTGACGTGATAAATCTTTTAAATGATTTATCGCACTCCGTATTCAGTCATTTTGTCTTCTTCGATCGGGCGACATGTGACTCATCTCTCCCGCATAGAAAACCTAGAAAGGATTCTTTGAATTTGTGACCTCTAGCCTCATTCTTCCAACAACATTCTTTATATTTATTATCATCATATCTATCAGGTCGACTCGCAACACTCAAGTAAGCCTCACATGGCTCGTTTTCAGTTTTTATTTTTCATGATGCCATAAACTAATTTTTTGAGATGTAATTTTTCTTTGTTCTTTCTATCATTTTAAGTTTCATAGTGTTCATTTATACCATGCCAAAATTATTTTCTGATAAAATAAACCTATGGAAGTGATATCATGAAAGTTTTTGATTTTTATGTGTTCTATCATGTGTGTGTGCGTGTACAGGGGGTTTCCAAGGGGGTAGGGGTTGTGCAAGTGGGTGGGGGTGTCCAGGGGGTGCGGGGGTGTCCAGGGGTGGGGGTGTCTAAGGGGTGTCAAAGGGGGTGGGGTGGTGTCCAAGGGGTGTTGAGGTTTTCCAAGGGGGTTGGGGTGACCAAGGGGGTGGGGGTGGTGTTTGGGGGGTGAGGGGGTTATCCAAGGGGGTAGGGGTTTCTAGGGGTGTGGGGGTGGTGTCCAGGGGGTGAGTGGTCATTCCAAGGGGGTAGGGGTGTCCAGGGGGGTGGCGGTGTCCATTTGGGGGTGGGGTTGTCTAAAGGGATGGGGGATGTCCAGGAGTGGGGGGTCCAGAGGGTTGGGGGCTGTCTAAGGGGTGGGGGTTGTCCAGAGCGGTGGGTGATGTCCAAGGGGTGGTGGTGTCTAGGGGGTGTCCAAGGGGATTTGGGTGGTGTCCAGGGGCGTGAGGGGGCTTTCCAATAGGGTAGGGGTGTTCAGGGGGTGGGGGGTGGTGTCGAGGGGGTGAGGGGCTGTCCAGGGGGTGGGGGTGTCCAAGGGGGTGGGGGTGGGGGTGGTTTCCAGGGGTGGGCTGTCCAGGGGTGGGGGTGGTGTTCAGGTGGGTGAGTGGGATTTCCAAGGGGGTATGGGGTGTCTAGGGGGTGGGGGTGTCCAGGGGGTGGGGGCTGTTCAGAGGGGTTGGGGGCTGTCCAGGGGGGGTGGGGTTGTCCTAGGGGGTGGTGGTGTCCAGGGGGTGTCCAAGGGGGTGGGGGTGGTGTCCTGGGGGTGAGGGTGCTTTCCAAGGGGGTGGAGGTGTCTAGGGGGTGGGGGTGGTGTCCAGGGGTGATGGGGTTGTCCAGGGGGTGGGGGTGTCCAGGGGGTGTGGGGGTGTCCAGGGGGTGTCCAATAGGGTGGGGGTGGGGGTGGTGTCCAGGGGGCGAGGGGGATTTGCAAGGGGGTAGGGGTGTCTAGGGGGTGGGGATGGTATCTAGGGGGTGAGGGGGTTGTCCAGGGGGTGGGGTGTCAATGGGGTGTCCAAGTGGGTAGGCGGTGGGGGGTGGTGTCTAGGGGTGGGGGTGTCCAGGGGGTAGGGTGGTGTCCAGGTGGGTGATTGAGTTTACCAAGGGGGTAGGGGTATCTTGGGGGTGGGGTCCAGGGGGTAGGGGTGTCCAGAGGTGGTGGGGGATGTTTAGAGGGTGGGGGTGTCCAGGGGTGCAGGCTAACTGTGCGCAGTGCCCGAGTTCTTTAAAAATGTATTTTTTACCATTTCCCCTATCTAATTTTGACACCAAAACGCCTCTTTCTCCCCCATTTAGAACATGAAACCCTAGGTGTATCCTCCTCCTATTCTTCATGCCTCACACCTCCTTCCAATGATGATTCCAGGTGGTTTCTACAAGTTTTGGGTGATTTTTCTATATAATATCCTCATTCTCTCTCTTCTTCCTTCTTCCTTTTTCTTCTTAGTTGTTCTTATTCATTAGTTCCTTTGGTCTAGTTTTCTTGTTTCTTTGTTTCTAAATTTAGGGTTTTTTCTTATAATGGTTCTTCTTGGTATTCCTTGATCATTTGGACCTTATTGAATCCATTTGGAGTGGTCATCATTGAAGGCGTCTTGGATATATTGAGGTAGGTTTCCTTATGTATTTGCCTTTAAATTTAAGAATCATTGATTTATTGATGTTCATACCTTGATTTGATTCTTGTTAAAAATATATAATTTTTTGAAAGATTACTTGAATTAAATCAAGTTTCATTACCATTGAATTAAATTTTGTGGAATTATTTTACATAGCCCTGCACAACAAGTGTTTGATTAAAATTCTGACTGGCCCTTATAAGCGGTTTATGATTTCCAAATAATTTTGTGCCTTTTAAAATTTGTTTCAAATATTTCATGGATTCTTAAATGGTGTGTTTGGATACTTTTGAAAACTTTTTTATTTTAATGGAATGGGTATGGCCTGGTTGGAACTTTTAGAAAGTGGTTTTTCATTAGAAAACTCTCCTTGGAATGTTTCTCTAGCCTTATCATTATTAAAAGGAATGGGAATGTCCTTGGTAAGGGACTTCCATTGTGAGTTTATGTCCCTAAGGAAAGGGGACTTCCTTGGATTATTGTTCTGGGGTGATTCTTATGGGTGTGTGACTTATGTGTGTCTTGTGCTTATTCTTTATATATAGTTGATTGTTTGATACTCCTCAAATCACCCCCATTTTAGACATAACATGGTAACCTAGAATTGGTAGTGGATTATTCTATAATTCTTGTTTCACTAGTTTAAGATTGTGCTTTGGCTAATTGACCCTTATTATAAACATGCTCTGCTTTGGGGATGGTTCCCCTCTTGCATTAGGGTTGTTTGATTGCGTTAGGCACGCTAAAAGGATGGATTAGGTTGCAATATGTTCTAGATTTTCCCCTAAGATCCTAGGTATTACCATGTTCTCTGACACTTATTTATTTGTGGAGGATAATCTAGGTGCCTCATCTGGTATGGTTACTTGAATAATTCTTACCCATTGCCCTCATTAAGTCATCATTGATTATGATCCCTAATTGTGGTGTGTATCTTTGGTAAAATTGAATGCTTGGTTTTAATTGTTTTCATGAGGATTATTTTTAGAAAAACTATGTTTATTTTATTGTATTTCAAACTATCATCAAATGAATATCTTATTTAAATAAAATGTATAGGGACATCCCCTACCCCCTGGACATCCCCTACCCCCTTGGACACCCTGGACAGCCCCTACCCCCATGGGCAGTCTTTACCCTCTTGGACAGCCCCCAACACCACCACCCCCTGGATATCCCCCTACCCCCTTGTACACCCCCTTGGTATATATATATCCTAATGGTTTCATTGAAACCGTAGGAATATTTTAACTTCAGGTAGTCTATACCAACAGTTCCTATTAAAGCATTGGTATAGGGCTATTGCAATGACCATCATGCCAACGGTGTGTGAAACCATTGGGATATTTTACCCCAACGGTTTTAAGGGCTATCCCAATGGTTTCAAATTGTTGGGATATGTGTAATTTTCAGTAGTGAATGTATACATATTTTAATATTTACACTTCATATTTCTTTTTTACGGAAGGGTGAATCTAGTATCCAGTTGCATCAGGATGTATTCTTTATGTACCTTAAGAAGAAAGGATCCAATATGAATTTAAAATTGTTATATCTAACTATATTTTCTTTTTAAAATCATTTTCATGCATATTTTTTTCAAATAAGCATAGATTTGTTTTATATTTCAAAATTTTATATTCAAATTATGATATTTTTCATAAAAATATATATTTGTCTTATCTTAAAATGATGTATAATTTTGATATTTGTTATAGGTAATAATGAGTCAAATTTGAATTAAGGCACATCGAATGAGTAATGAATATGAGGAAGGTATTGATTCCTTATTGGAATTTTCTAAAAAAAATGTTCCAAGCATTGACATCTTTTTTTGTCCATGCCTGAAATGTTTGAATATGAAGAAGTTGAAAAGTAGAGAGATCAAATATCATCTAATTTGTTATAGTTTTAATCTTAGTTATAGCCCTTAGATTTGGCATGGTGAAACTGGACAGAATTTTAGATCTACTGATGATGATGATTTGCAAGATAGTAACTCCAATGTAATTGAAGAAATGTTCTATGATATTGCAGCAGAATAAATTAAGATAGAACCGACAGTTGCATGTCTATATGGTGATTCTGAAAAACTATTATATCCTGGTTGTATGGATTTTACAGTTTTTTAGGTAGTTTTAATATTGATTAACGTGAAGGTGAAACATGGATGGAGTGATAGAAGTTTTACAGAGCTACTACAATTGTTGAAAGACATTATTCCAAAAGACAACAATCTTCTAGATTCACATTATAAGGCCAAGAAAATATTATGCCCGATGGGATTGGGATATAAGAAATTACATGCATGTTCGAATGACTGTATGATACATAGGATGGAATATGATTTTTTTTCAGTGTCCTAAATGTGGGACATCATGGTATAAGTTGAAATAAAAAATCATAGACTCATGTAGAGATTACAAAGATCCCTTACAAGGTATTTTGGTATCTTCCTATAATTCATCATTTGAAACATTTATTTTCTAATTCACATGATTCAAAAAGGTTAAGATGGCATGCTGATGAGCATATATGTGATTGAATAATACACCATCCAACTGATTGTCCACAATGGAAGAAAATTGATGAGCATTATCCAACATTTGGAAATCAAATTAGAAATATCATACTAGGTTTGTGTACAGATAGAATGAATCCATACAGAACCCTCAGTAGCCTACATAGTTCATGGACTATTTTATTGGTAATTTAAAACCTCTCTCCTAAAGTTTATATGAAGTGAAAATATGTCATGTTGAGTATAATGATCTCTGGTCTGAAGCAACCCAGAAATGATATTGATGTTTTCTTATCACCATTGATTTATGATTTGAAACTTTTATGGGAGGATGGTATTAGGGTGTATGATTCTTATAAAATAGATTTTTTTTCAACTGCATGCGGTGGTTATATTCACTATAAATGACTTCCCAGTATATGGAAATTTGTCTGGAGATAGTGTTAAGGGGAATAAATCATGTTCAATTTTCAAACAATAGACTTCATATTGTCAATTGCATCATGGGAGGAAAATAGTGTACATGGGTCATCAAAAGTTTTTGCCTATGGATCACTGTTATAGAACACTAAAAAAGTAATTCAATGGATCACAAGAATTTTATATTACTCCAAAGCCTTTATCACTTGATGAGTATTTTGAGAGGGTGTAAAACCTTGATGTGACATTGGTAAAGACACAAAAATGTGGTAATGATAGACATATTTGGAAGAAAACGTCAATATTTTTTGAGCTACCATATTGGAGATATCATGAAGTGAAACATAATATTGATGTCATGCATGTGGAGAAGAATATATACGATAGTTTGATTGGAACATTGCTAGATATTAATGGAAAGACAAAAGATGGGTTGAATGTAAGATTAGACTTACTATCAATGGTAATACGTTTGGAGTTAGCTCCCACTCCTAACGTAAGACAAACATTTCTTCCCCCAGATTTTCATACATTATCCAAGAGGGAGAAAATTATCTTTTGTTAGTGTCTTCATGATATCAAAGTGCCTCAAGGTTATTCTTAAAATGTAAAAAAAATCCTCTTTGAAGGATTTTAATTTTATAGGTATGAAATCTCAAGATTTTCATGTCATGATGCAGTAACTTCTATTAGTTTCATTGCATGGAATATTTCCCATCCGTGTCAGAAAGACTGTAATGAAGTTGTGTTATTTTTTCAATTCAATTTGTAATAAGGTGATTGATGTGAATGCTTTGAAAATTTTGGAAAAGGATTCAATTTCTATACTTTTTTATTGGAAATGTATTTTCCTCCATCGTTTTTTGATATAATGGTCCATTTAATGATTCATCTAGTTCAAGAAATAAAGCTTTGTGGACCTATATATCTTTGTTGGATGTATCCTTTTTAAATGAATATGAAAATATTGAAGGGGTTTGTTAAGAATCCATATCGACTTGAAGCCTACGTTATTGAAAATTATATTGATGAGGAGGTTTCAGAGTTTTGTATGAGCTACATGGCTATGGTAGAGCACGTAGGTTTTCCTTCATCTCTCCATGAACGAGTTAATAATGAGGGAAATGGGATTTGTGGCTTGAAATTAAAATTGTTGTTAGTTGAACAGATAAAGAAGTTAGAATTATAAATCTTGAATAACATATCTAATGCTCAACCATATATCACATTGCATATTAATGAGTTCAAACAAAGTCATCCAAATATGAAAGAAATGTGGATTTTTAATGAGCACAACAAAACATTTTTGTCATGGTTTAAAAATACCTTGCTTGGTAGATCAGATATATCAAAGAAATTAATATGGTTAGTGGGTGGTCCATGTTTAAATGTGATAACATGGTCTGGTTATGACATTAATGGATATACATTTCATATGAAAGCTCAGGACAACAAAAGTGCAGTTCAGAATAGTGGTGTATTGGTGTTTGCAGAAGCAATGAATTTTTTCAAGTTCTAAAGACAAAAACCCAATTTCTGCATCAACATCATATTATGGAGTCATTGAAGAAATATTTGAGGTTGATTACTTTAAAATTAATGTTCCTATTTTTAACTTCAAATGGTTTATCGGTAACAAAATTGTTAGACACGATGAATTTGGAATGACAGTTGTTAATCTAAATAGATTGGAAGACATAGCAGATTCTTTTATAATGGAAACACATGAAAAACAGTTTTTCTATCTAGTTGATCAATCAGATATGCAGTGGTCTATTATTTTACAAGAAAAAAACAATATGTTGGTGAGGATAAACTTGATGAAGATGTTGATTTATGTGAGATCCCTACTTCCATGGAAATATTAGCAGAACATAATGATGATCATGTTGAAGACGTGGTTTGTGCCATAAGGAATGATCATGACAAAGGAATTTGGTAAAACAATCCATTTGTACATTCCTAATTTTATAGGTAACATTTGTTTATTTCTTGTTTACATTTATTATTGTCATAAAATGTTAGATATTATAATTTTTTCTTTATTAAAATGTGTATTAAAACAAATAAGTAGAATTTTTTTTCATTTTAATTTTGCTTAGTTTAGTTTATCATGTTTACCAATACATAAATTATATATCTATTATTTTTGTTGAATGATAATTACTTTACCATGTTTACCATGTTTACCATGTTTACCATGTTTACCATGTTTACCATGTTTACCATGTTTACCATGTCTACCATGTTTACCATGGTTACCATGTTTACCATGTTTACCATGTTTACCATGTTTACCATGTTTACCATAGTTTACCTTTACGTAACTTATATATTTATTTATTTTTTTAAATGAAAATTACACTACCATGTTTACCATATTTACCATGTTTACCAAGTTTACCATTTTTTAGCATGCTTACCATATTAACCATGTTTATTATTATGTAACTTAGATCAATTTTTCATTTTCTGTTTACATTAGTATTGTAGTATTTGAATTTGTATATTTTTGAACTAATGTTTGTTTTTTTATTTGAAGGATAATGACAGATCAATCAGTTGATCAACCACATGATTCTAGAGATGAGCATAATGATCATACCTCTGGGTAAGAACATTCACTTTCTACTCTTGATGTTCCCCAATATTTCTCATGTGCTCCCATAATGACAAAGAAGAGTTCAAGAGTTGGTAAACGTGGGTGCACATGTTTACCAAAATAATCAATTGCATGTATGCAAGACCATAGGATACTCATTGATTTTGTTGAGAATGATATTCCTACAGGTCTAAATGCAAAATATTTTAAGAGTTTTTTATCAACTCAGGGTAAGATAAAAGTAATCATTTTGTATGATGATTGGAGAAGTTTGGACAAAGTGATAATATCTTAATGTGAGAGATGATTTTGGTAAGATATTTTTCTATTGTTTTCCTATTATTTAAATATTTCTATTATAATATGTTTTACCTCTTCTTTATCAGATGACATTTGATATTCCTGACACTGGAGGAGTCAGGAAGAAATGATTATCAATGGATGCTAGGAGATGGAGGGATTTCAAATCAACCCTCGCATCTAATTTCATTTGTTGGTCATAGGAGTCATGACAATCCATGTCATATATATCCTTTCATAGATGAAGATACATGGACACAGTTTGTTGAAAGTAGAAGAAAAGACTCATTTTTGGTAAGGTCAATGTAAACTTTTATATGATTTCATATATAAATGATCTTATTAATGTTTTTTTTAATGATTTCTTATTCTTAATTTACAGTAACCAAGGATATATCATTAGGATATCCAATCAAAAAATGTATACCCTCATAGTTTATCTTGGGGAGGGTATACATTATTGGAAGAACAAATAATTGCGGAAAAATTACAAAAAATGAGAGATGAGTCTTCAAGCTCTGGAGAGGTTTCCCCTCCATCCCCTCCAACTAGACATGAAAATGGAAGAGAGCTCAGATGGTCAAAAAGGGGAAATATCTTTTCGAAGATTCGAGAATCGTAGCTGAGAGGATTGTAAGATATTTATTTTATTTATTTAAGTTAACTATATTCTTTATATAATTTTAAATCATTACAGAAGTGTTCAATTAATTAATACAAGATTCTATTAAGTATAAAAGCTCACAAGGGGAATTTACAGCTGCTAGGAGGCAAGATATTTTATCTACAGCATTGGGAAATCCCAAACATCTTGGTCGTGTATGAGGATATCTGACAGGTGTATCGGTAAGAAAAGTGTTTCCACATTCTTCAACTTCTTTCGTTGAGGGTTTTTATAAAAAAATATAATCCTTGGAGGTTGAAGTTCATAATATTAATGCGATGATGGAGGAAAATATTAGAGCGTCGGTACAGTCTATGTTTGCAGATGTGCAAAGATAATTTTAGACTGCAGCTCCCACTTCTCCACCTCCCCCTGCAGACCCCATTATTTATCCTTCACCTCCACCAGTACCTCCCACTCCCCCACCTCAGCCTGTAGACCCCATTTTTTATCATACTCCTCCACCACAACTTCCTACTTATTGCGAGTTGTATGTTGATGATACTCAACATTATATAGTTTCATATGGGCTGGTATATTGTATAGGAGATATAGTTCATTATCAATAGTTAGAGGTAGATAATCATAGGGTCAATGTACATGATATTGTAGATAGATTTTCTCGAGTACCATTACTTACAGATGAGGTGACGACAGTTGGATATAGTATCGACCATTTTTTAATTTGGCCATCCGGACTTCTGCGACTCATTACCATAGAGGTATGTATGTTATATCTTCTATTTAAATTTTTTATTAAAGTTGTTTTAATATTTGAGAACTAATATATTTTTCTATTTATTTTTATAGGAATACTTCAAAGGTAAAGAAATACTGTATAGACAACAACAAAGACAAATGGCTATGACATCAGATACAGATTCTAGTAGTCTTGACAGATTGTCAAGATATTCAAATTTGTTGGAGGATAATTATGAATTTCCAATGGAATCTCATGTTTTTGGATGTGCAATAAATGTTGGGATTCTGAAAATGATATCATGGAGTTTTTTACTATAGATAATTTGGGCATCAATGTGGTGAAAATTTTTCCCATGTAAGACTTAACACCTTTTCCCTGCATTATATTTATTAAAAATGCATACTTATATCTATTTTGTATTAGGTATCTTTATAACATGAGTGAGAAGAATGAGAGGACATATTTATATGGATTTATAGACCCTCATTTGATTTCCCCTGAATCACATGCATTGGATGAGGAACAAATAATGCTTTATATTGATGAAAGATTTTGAACAGAATATAATCACACAGTGTTGGATGATGCCTTTTTGTGAGAGGTATCAAACATATCTCTAGAAAAGAGTTCATTATATTTTATCATAAAAAACCACTAACCTTAAATTTTTATTTATCAGTGATCATTGGATGTTAGGTATTTTTTTTCCAAGGGATAAAACAATTTATTAGATATGATCTGTCCATGGCGATGTGCGTGAAAGTTTTAAGAATATGTTGGAAAAGAAATTTTCAATTTCTTAACAGTTTTATATATTATAATGAATTTTAAATATATCCCATTCATATTATTTTCTAACAGGGGATGGGTCTACTTTCAAAAAAACACAAAGAAAAGGAGTTCCAAGATCAAATATGTAAAATTAAAGGTAAATATCCATTTATAATTTGTACTTCTTGATGTTTTACATAAATATAATATTTTGAATTTACACTCATTTAAACCAAATTTTCATGAACAGCAAGGTGTCGTCGAATGCAGATATTATATGTTAAGATTTATGTATGAAATAATTACAACTAGAACACTTATACACTTTTACCTGGTAAGATTTCCTTTTAAACTTTTCCATAATATTTCATTTGATTTATTCATTATACATGTTAACTACTATCCTTTTAATTTTAGCTATTTAATGACCTTCAACCCTATAGTGCTCAAGATTTCAAACACTTACAAGTGGAATGGTCAAATTATTTTACAGGCTTGATTGGATTTTAGTTTGTTTGTAGAGTAAAATGTAATTTTGAATATTGTCATTATAATTGTTTATTTTGTAGTCGTTTAGGTTGGATTTAGGTGTTTTTGTTTGAAATTGTATGTTTTAAATATTTTATATGTGAATTTTTAATTTTGGTATCATTCTTGGTTTGTTCTAGTTCTGATGGTTTTTCTAGTATGGATTTTGGTACTGGGGGAGAGGGTGTCCAGGGGTGTGGGGGTTGGCCAAGGTGTCCATGGGGGTGGGAGGGTGTCTAGGAGGGTGGGAGGGCTATTTAGGGGACTGGGGGGGGCTGTTTAGGGGGTGTTCAGGGGTGTGGGGGGTGTCCAGTGGGGTGGGAGGGTTTCCAGGGGTGTGCGAGGGTTTTCCAATAGGGTGGGGGTGTCCAGGGTGTCCATGGGGGTGGGAGGGTGTCCATGAGGGTGGGATGGTTGTCCATGGGAGTGGGGGTTTTTCAAGGTGTGTTTAGGGGTGTGAGGGTGTCCAGTGGGGTGGGAGAGTTTCTAGGAGTGTGGGAGGGATGTCCAGTGGGGTGGGGGTGTCCAGGGTGTCTATGGGGGTGGGAGGGTGTCCAGGAGGGTGGGAGGGCTATCCAGGGGAGAGGGGCTATTCAATGGGTTGGGGGTGTCCAGGGGGTGTCCAGGGGTGTGGGTGTGTCCGGGGGGTGGGGAGTTTTCCAAGGGTGTGGAAGGGTTGTCCAGTGGGGTGGGGGTGTCCGGTGTATCCATGGGGGTGGGGGTGTCCAGGAGGGTGGGAGTTGTCCAGGGGGTGGGGGCTGTCCAAGAGGGTGGGGCTATCCAGGGGGTTTCCAGGGGTGTGGGGGTGTCCAGTGGGGTGGTGGTTTCTAGGGGTGTCGGAGGGTTGTCCAGTGGGGTGGGGTGTCCAGGGTGTCCATGGGGGGTGGGAGGATGTCTAGGAGGGTGGGAGGGCTATCCAGGGGAGTGGGGGCTATCCAGGATGGGTGGGGGCTTCCCAGGGGGTATCCAGGGGTGTGGGGGTGTCCAGTGGGGTGGAGGTTTTAGGGGTGTAGGAGGTTTTTCCAGTGGGTTAGGGGTGTCTAGGGTGTCCATGGGGGTGGGAGGGTGTCCATGAGGGTGGGAGGTCTGTCCAGGGGTGTGGGGGTTTCCAGTGGGGTGGGGATTTCCAGGGGTATGGGAGGGTTTTCTAGTGGGGTGGGGGTGTCCAGGGTGTCCATGGGGGTGGGAGGGTGTCTTGGGGGGTGGGAGGGTTGTCCAAGGGAGTGGGGGTTGTCCAAGATATGTCCAGGGGTGTGGGGGTGTCCAGTGGGGTGGGGGAGTTTCCAGGGGTGTGAGAGGACTGTCCAGTGGGGTGGGGAGTCCAGGGTGTCCATGGGGGTGGTAGGGTGTCCAGGAGGGTGGGAGGGCTATCCAGGGGAGTGGGGGGGCTGTCTATGAGGGGTGGGGGCTATCCAGGGGGTATCCAAGTGTATTGGGGTGTCCAATGGGGTGGGGGTTTCCTTGGGTGTGGGAGGTTTGTCCAGTGGGGTGGGGGTGTCTGGGGTGTCCATGGGGGTGGGAGGGTGTTTAGGGGGGTGGGGGTTGTCCAGGAGGGTGGGGGTTTTCCAGGGGGTGTCCAGTGGGGTGGGGGTTTCCAGGGGTGTGGGAGGGTTGTCCAGTGGGGTGGGGGTGTCTAGGGTGTCCATGGGGGTGGGAGAGTGTTCATGGGGTGGGAGGGTGTTCAGGAGGGTTGGAGGGTTGTCCAGGGGAGTGGGAGCTTTCCAGGAATGGTGGGGGGCTGTCCAGGGGGTCTCCAGGGATGTGGGGGTGTCTAGTGGGGTGGGGTGTTTCCAGGGGTGTTGGAGGGTTTTCTAGTGGGGTGGGGGAGTCCGGGGTGTCCATGGGGGTGGGAGGGTGTATAGGAGGGTGGGGGCTGTCGAGGAGGGTGGGGGCTATCCAGGGGGTGTGTAGGGGTGTGGAGGTGTCTAGTGGGGTGGGGGTTTCCAGGGGTGTGGGAGGTCTGTCCAGTGGGGTGGGGGTTTCTAGGGGTGTGGGAGGTTTGTTAAGTGGGGTGGGGGGTGGTCGGGGTGTCCATGGGAGTGGTAGGGTGTCCAAGAGGGTGGGGGCTCTCCAAGAGGGTGGGGTGGTCCAGGAGGGTGGGGGCTGTCTAGGGGGTGTCCAAGGGTGTGGGGGTGTCCAGTGGGGTGGGGGGTTTCAGGGGTGTGGGAGGGTTGTTCAGTGGGGTGGGGGTGTCCATGGGGGAAGGATGGTGTAAAGGAGGGTGGGAGGGTTGTTAAGGGGAGTGTGGGCTGTCCAAGAGGGGTGGGGGTTGTCCATGGGGTATCCATGGGTGTGGGGGTGTCCAATGTGGTGGGGGTTTCTAGGGGTGTGGGAGGGTTTTCCAGTGGGGTGGGGGTGTTGGGGGTGGGAGGGTGTCCAGGAGGGTGGGAGGGCAGTCTAAGGGTGTGGGGGTTGTCCAGGAGGGTGGGGGCTGTCCAGGGGGTGTCCTGGGGTGTAGGGGTTTTCTAGTGGGGTGGGGGGTTTCTAAGGGTGTGGGAGGGCAGTCCAGTGGGGTGGGGGTGTCCAAGGTTTCCATGGGGGTGGGAGGGTGTCGAGGAGGGTGGGAGGGTTATCCAGGGATGTGGGGGATATACAGGAGGGCTGGGGGTTGTACAAGGGGTATCCAGGGGTGTGGGGGTGTCTAGTGGGGTGGGGGGGTCTAGGGGTGTGGGAAGGTTGTCTAGTGGGAAGGGGGTGTCCAGGGTGTCCATGGGGGTGGGAGGGTGTCCAGGAGGGTGGGAGGGCTGTCTTGGGGTGTGGGGGTGTCCAGTGGAATGGGGTGTTTCTAGGGGTGTGGGAGGGATGTCCAGTGGGGTGGGGGCATCCAGGGTATCCATGGTGTCCATGGGGGTTGGAGGGTATCCAGGAGGGTGGTAGGGTTGTCCCGGGGAGTGGGGGTGTCCTGGGTGTCCATGGGGGTGGGAGGGTGTCCAGGAGGTGGGGGATGTTCAGGAGGGTGGGGGCTGTCCAAGGGTGTGGGGGTGTCCAATGGGGTGGGGGGTTTCCAAGGGTGTGGGAGGGTTGTCCAGTGGGGTGGGATAGTTTTGGTCTAGTTTAGGTCTAGTTTTGTTCTTTTTTTAGTATGTTTTAGGTTTTCTTTTGCAAGGCATAGTTGTGGTTGAATGGTTTTATTTAAAAAATTGGTTTTTACATCATTTATTTTATAACTGATGTAAAAAATTAATGTTTATGGGTTTTAACTTAGGTTTTTTGAAACCCGACATAACAAATGCATGGGAATGGGTTTTTACATCGGTTATTTCAAAACTGACATAATAAATGGAATGAATATAGGTTTTCACATCGTTTATTTGAAAATCGACGTAATAAATGGAATAAAATAGGTTTTTGTATCAGTTGTTTAATAACTGGCCTGGTATATATGTTTTCATGTTAGTTAAATAATAACTAACGTGAAAAAAGTTTGGCAGACTGGTTTATAATGTCGGTTATGAACATAACTGATGTGATAAACTCTTCGGAGGTGCGGTTTATTACATTGGTTATTCTATAAAAAAACGTGACAAAGTAGATACCACGTCGGTTATTTAAAAACCACCATAATAAATCATGACTCCGAAGTGTTTTACACGTTGGTTTTTTATGAAACGGCATGAAAAATGCTTCAGATTATTGGTTTTTATGTCGGTTTTAAAATAACCATCATAAAAAACAATATTTATAACATCTCCTATAATAACGTCAGCCAAAAGCCGACGTAAAAAAAATAACCACCATAAAAAATGTTTTTTGCACTAGATCCAACTCTTCTTGTTCTAACCAACCATCTTCTGCAGGATGTTTGAGATGGTTTTTTTTGAATGCCTTGATCATCCCATTTTCATTCAATGATATCGAGAGGTATGACTAGAACAGATATTATACTTGGCATACAATTTCTTCATCTCATCTTCCCAGAAGTTGGTGTTGTTATCAGTGAGGACTGTGTGAGGGACTCCAAATTGATGAATGATATTATAGATGATGAAGTCAACGATGGAATAGAACTTAACTTCCTTGAGAAGAATTGCATATGTCCACTTGGGAAAGAAATCTATTACGGTCAAGATGAACTTTAATTGGTGAGTTGTTGCTGGTGTATATGGCCCTATGACATCGAGTCTCCAGACCACAAAGAGTTAGGATTACTTGGTAGTATGAAGGGGATCTGGCAGCTAATGCAAAAAATTAGCATGGATTTGGCACATGTGGCACCTTCGAGAAAACTCTATGCAGACATGGAACACGATGGACCAGAAATAGCCCAACCTTAAGATTTGGTGAGAGAGTTTTGGCACTACCTAATGAGCTCTATAGGAACTGGCATGAACTTCCTATAAAACCTGGTGAATCTCTTCTCCTTAAATGTAACAGTGGATAATCCCATCAGACCCATGTTTGTAGAGGATCTTCTCAAGATTGTGATCACTCTAAAGGGTGAACTTCCCTACGCACTGATGGACTCGCTCACATTTGGATCGATCTATTGGTAGATTACAATGATAGAGATACTCGAAAAATGGTGTTATCCAATAAGGGGTCTTCACTGCTGTGATAAAGGGAGTCAGGGGTCACGATGTGGATGCACTAGTGGTGAGATGACATACCTACTGGTTATATCCATAATCTGGGATGATGGGAGCAGTGACTCTTCAATGCGCCACATGGATAATCAATTCATCCCAGTCAAGCTCTATAATAGATTCAACAAGGCTGGCTAAGACATCAACTTGAATGTTATGTTACTGAGGGACATGAGTAAATTCAGGCCGATAATGGAAATAGGCTATCAACTGGTGAGTGTTCTCTAGAAAGGGTACGAGCTCTGGTTTCCTAATAATATAATCACTATTGATCTGTTTGATGACTAGATCAGAGTCCCCCTTCACATGTAGGTGGGTAACATTGATCTAGAGGGTTATATCAAGGCTAGTGATGAGAGATCGATACTCTTCTATGTTGTTAGTGCAGCCTTATAACAACAGAAATAAATAGGGAAAAGTAGCCTATACATGTGTGGTAAACACAATACCTATTCCTACCTTGTTAAGTCTGGGATAATTGATTATTCTACCAGTAGGGATTTATGAGGCGTCATCGAAGTAAATTTTCCAACATGGAATGACTTGATACACTGAGAGGATTTCCTCATCTAGGAAATCATGATCTAGAGACTACTCTATGGGGGTTGGAGGGGCGGTAATGAAGTATGCCAATGCCTGACCCTTGACAGCTTTCTGTGGAATGAACCTAATGTCAAATTGTTGAAGATTCACTACCCACCAAGCTAGAATACCTGTCAACATGAGGTAGTTCAAAATATACTTTAGTGGATCCACATGGGATTCTAGTTGTATATCATAGTTCTACAAGTAATGTCGCAAATTTTGGAATCTGGAGGTAGCATCAATCAATAGATTTGTCATAGGAAGGGGAAAATCATCCTTTAGATAGTGACAATTCAGATCCTAGAAGTCGATTCATCCATTGATTTGTCTGTTCTTCTTCTTGATAGACACAATGTTGGCTATCCATTTTGGGTACTAGACTTCCTTGATAAAGTTGTATTTAATAATCTTATCAACCTTGGCCTCAACCATAGTATCATGAAAAGGATGCATTTTGGGGGGGGGGGGTTGTTTGAACCCATGAGGGTTTATCAAGATACCATGGTGGTTGACGGTGACCTGAGGATCTAGTCCTGTCATCTCATCATAGCTCCAGGAAAATACATTTTGATGAAGCTTTAAGAAATACACATATTTTTGTTGCTCTTATGTACGCATAGCTTCACTGATTAGTGTCGATCTCACATCCATATCGGTATCAAGGTTCACCTATACTAACTCATAAATGGTGGTGGAGTCACCTTCTTAAAATGTAGGTGGGGCATCCTTCAAATCCTCTTCTTCATCAACGGTGTGAGGGTCATCATAAGGGGTAATTATTCTGAGTTGGATGACTCCAATGGAATGATGGTGCTAGCATGAACGGTCATGGAATCTTTGTTGGTGGATTCGTGTGCTTCCAAAATCATGGTGAAAAAATATTTTGATCTGATTTCGTCAGGCATTCGACCCAACGATCCACGTTTGATGATATCAAATAAGTAGTGGTGCATCGTCTTAAGTTAGTTCAACCTAGCTCGATGAAACATATAAGAATGATGTATTGTTGTTTCCATGGGGAAAACATCCCAATACATTATAGGGGTAAGGGGATATGGAGTCACATTAGATTGATTTTTGTAGGAGTATAAATTAATTTTCTGGCATTCCTTTTACCTAGGAATACACTTTTCACTTCTTCCAAAAATGAAGAAGCAGTTCCCCAGGTCTAGGGTCATGGCCTCCAACCGATGGATTGGGAGAATGAAGTAATCATCCAAGTTTATCCATAGGTCGGTTGTAGCTGTAGTTTTCTCAACCTCATTGGCCTAAAATTTCTTGTCCTTTATATTATAATAGTTGGCATCTAAGTAGAGAGATTTATGATAAGAAAAGGGATATAAACCACCTTGGATCACACCCACTCAACCATTAAGGGAGTACTTGAGGAATTGGTGATATGAGGAGGGGACTGCCGCATGTATACCACTACCACAAAACTGGGCAAGGCATGCGCCTCCCTTTATCAGTGATAACAAAAGTGCTGATAAAGGTCCACTTTATTAGCGCTAAAACAAGCGCTGATAGAGGTGTACCCTTTATCAGCGCTTTTTTAGCGCTGATAAATGTTTTCCCTTTTATCAGTGCTTTTTTTAGAGCTGATAAAGGGATTATTTATCAGCGCTAAAAGAGCGCTGATAAAGGTTGTATTTATCAGCGCTTTTCATTATAGCGCTGATAAATACACCCCTTATCAGTGCTTTTTACTAGTGCTGATAAAGGCTCACGCGAATTTGTTAAAAACCCGCGGGTCCTCTTACTCCTCCCTGCACCCGACCAAGCTCTCGCAGAAGCCCTCCTCTGCGCCGCTGCCACCTCCTCCTCCTCCTCCTCCGCTGCTGCCACCTCCTCCTCCTATGTCGCGGCCGCTGCCTCCTCCTTCTCCTCCTCCTTCTCCTCCTCCTCTGGCCGCTGCCTCCTCCTCCTCCTCCACCGCGGCCTCGTCCTCCTCCTCCTCCACCGGCGGTTCCTCCTCCTCCTCCTATTCCGCGGCCTCATCCTCCTCCTCCTCCACCGGCACCTCCTCCTCCTCTGCCTACTCCGCTGCCTCCTCCTCCTCCTCCTCCTCCTCCGCTGCCTCTTCTGCCTCCGCTGCCTCCGCCCTGCCTTCGCCCTGGCTCCGCGCTGAATCCGTGCTACCTCCGGTGCCTTCACTATCGAAACCTCCTTCTCCTCTGCCATCGGGTCCTCCTCCTTAAGGTGATTCAAATTGAATTTTCATGAATTAATTATGTTTGGAATGGGTAAGTGTTTGGCCAACTATTCTTCATGTTGAATCTTCAGTTTCCATGGGTGGTTTGGGATTGTGGTTATGTTTTGATCCTGACTATGGGTTGTTTTTATGATTTCCCACTACTTCATTAGATTTATTTAGTTATTCTTATGTTTTGGTGTTTTCATTTGGTTCATCTATCTCTTTATCTCCCCACGAACGATTATCTTATGGCTATTAATTTTGAGATGGGTTTGAGGAAATATATCAGATTTATTCTTATTGTTCTAAGTCTACCAACCTATTTTTAGGTGTTTCCCAAGGTATTGATGTGAGAGGGAATCACCGGTCACCGACAACCACCTTCTCAATCAAGGTTTGCGTGACCACACCCCACCATGAGTCCACCCTCCATGATCAAACCCATAAAGCTCACACCCCATTGCGGACACACTCAGCACAAGTGGAATCTTTCGTGAACCAGACCCATTACAAGCCATCCCTTCCCAAACCACGTCTTCTATGGACCCAATTCTTTGCGAGCCTCACCCTACTTGAGCATTTCCAATGCATACAAATCCTTTGAGAACAAATCCTTCACGATCCGATACTTGCACGAGACAACCCCTTCGTGATCCAACATAATGCTGATCTCCTCTGCAAAAACCACCCTGTGCGTTCGAATCCTTCATGATAAAAACCCTTAACAAGCCCACCCCTTTCGCATATGAAACTCCTCAATGTGACCAACACTTTCCTGTGAAAAACAGAGTAAACTCCCTTGCATGAACCAAGACCCCTACACCTGCATAACTCCCCACTTGCAAACAAAGATCCATTGTGTGAACCGAAACCCAGCGCAAACCTGCCCCAACGCGAACAAACTCCACTATGTGAACCAAGACCCAGCACGAACCAGACCCTACACGAACCAGACCCTACACGAACAAGCTCCACTGCCCGAACCAAAAACCCAGCACAAACCTGCCCCTACGTGATCACTTCCATAGCAAACCACTACTTTGCAATCCCAGTGTGAACCACACCCTTTCCATCTCACCCATCACAGACCGGCCTCTATGCATTTACAACCACCGCGCATAAGCACCTTCGTGATCCTCTTCCTTCATGAACTAGTACCTTTGGTCCCTTTAATCACGTTAACCATAAACAGACGACACTCTCACAATTTCCACCCTTCACGATCAGAACAACACACTCCAAAAAAAGATTCACGAGTAGTATCTCTATCATAAATTGTATGATCATTTGTATATGTATGAGTTGTATCTCTATAAATTAATTCTTTCATTTAAATACTAATTTAAAATCTTGATTTTAAATTTAATTTTATAAATTAATTCTTTAATTTAAATACTAATTTACAAAAATATAAAATAATATTAAATGATCTTATTTATGTTAGAAAATAGCAATTATGGATTAGCCCTAATTAATAAATGATTCAATATATAAGATTATAATATGTCATAAAATGATAATTGTACACACAATAACATGAATCTTTTATGTGTCTATTATTTATGTTGAATAATGACATTTCTTTACTTCAAAAGACAAATGAAGACATACTTATCTCTTTCTACCAAGTTGTTCATAATTATGTCACTCACACAAAAACCACTTGACAGAGCAACGGTTTAAATAGGATTTTATAAATGAGGATATAATGACCTTTCATTAACTAAATATTATATGATTTAATCCATCGTGTATCATTCAAATAAAATTCAATGTTTAATATTCACTAATACGTGGTATACGAAATATCAATGCATTAAACCATGAATGCAGAGTAACCCAGAAATCAATGAATTGATGTATTTAATTAATACGTCATATTAATTGTATCTTATTAAAGACACATAATTTAGATTTAACATCCCCCACTTGGGTTGCATTTATAAATTAATAGACATATTAAGAAATCCAAAAAAGCGCATCAATTAAAATAAAGCACATTATATCCCAAAATTTGACACATTAACACCACAAATACAATTTATGATAGAGATACTACTCATACATATACAAATGATCATATAAACAACAATGGATAAAGAATCACATAACTAAAGGGATACTAATCGTGGTGGGGTGTGGTCACACAACCCTTGATTGGGTTCAGTTACTTACTCTTAATAGGAGATTCCATGTCTTTTATGGAAATTGTGATCTATAAACCTGGAGGGTTTGACAAGTTGCTTCTATGTTATGGTTCATATCATGTCATTTTTCCAAGGTTTTCCTTGGGGTTGTTGAGAAGTTTTCTTCATGTGAAATTTCAGTGGTCATGGAAAAGTACACAAAATCATTTCTAGAGGACTTAATGGGATAACCTCCCCAATGAGTGTTTGTGTTTTCTATCTATTTGCTTCGCAGGAAGATCCCATTTTCCATTCCATCACATCATAAGGCTCTGGCCGATTTAGAGGAGCTAAAAGATCAGCTATAAGATCTTTAGGGAAATGGTTCTATCTATATGATCATGTCACTATGAGATTTTCCAATTCTGTTTTCAATGAAGTCATATCATAGCCTATTAATTTTAACAGTCTACCGTAGTCATAGCCAGGTGACAGTAATGAATAATTACATATTGCCTATAATTGATGATTTGTTTGACCATATTATAAGGTTCTATTGGTTTTTGAAAATTTTCTAGAGATCAGGGTAACAACAGTTGAGGGTTTGGGAAGAGGATGCTCAAAAGATAGATTTTTAAAGTCGATATGGAAATTTAAAGTATTTATGAATTCCATTTGGGATCACCAATGCTCTATCTATTTCATGGAACTGATGAAATAGATCTTTAATATCTTTCTAGACACCTCCATTTTCGTTTTTTTAGAATACTTCTTGGTGTATTACAATATATAGCAGGAGTACTCCGATAATCTGGAGGTTGTTTTGGGTGTTTTTAGAGAGCTTTGTCTTTATTACAACATTATAAATTCCCCATATTTTTTTTAAGAAGTATTGTTTCATGGTTACATTATTTCCTTGGAAGGAGTTCTAGGTTATCCAGAAAAGGTTCGAGAAGTCATTTCTCCTCTAACCTATATACTCATCCTATGGATTTCAAATAGGATGAATATAAATAAAGAATGGATGAATGCCAATCGGTTGACAAAAGAGTATGAAGAAGACGTGAAAGAATTTATCAAGTTTGCAAAATATCATGCATGTGACTCTTCTCAAATCCTTTGTCTGTGTTTACACTGTTGTTATTCAAAACAAATTAGTCCAGATGAGTTGGAAGTACACTTGATCTATCACGGAATAGATCAAAGTTATACATGTTGGAATAAACATGGGGAAACAACGAATGTAAGTAGTGACTGGGGTGACACTGCATTTTATGGATCATCTGATATGATTACAAACATGAACAATGAAGATGACCGTATGGACGATGTGATTACATATGTGAATGATGATGAAGATCGTATTGAGAAAATGACAAGGACCTTCGAAGATAAACTTCATGATTGCCCAAAATTGTTTGAGAAGTTAAAAAGTTGTGAAAAGACACCATTGTATGCTGGTTGCACTAAATATACAGCATTGTCAGCCGTACTGAAGCTGTATAATTTGAAAGTAGATAATGGGTGGAGTGACGACAGTTTTACGAAACTACTTGCCCTCTTGAATGACATGCTCCCAGAAGACAATGAGCTCCCGAGCCGAACATACGATGCCAAACAAATGCTACGCTCTATGGGTATGATCTCTGAAAGAATACACGCCTGCCCGAATGACTGTATACTGTTTTTAAAGGACCAAAAATCACTTAAAGAATTCCCAAAGTGTTGTGCTTCTCGATACAAGAAAGATGAATCTAGTCCTAATAAAGTTGTATGGTACTTTCCAATCATTCCAAGGTTTAGACGCCTATATGGAAGTGAGGAGACTGCAGAACAATTAACATGGCATGCAGATACAAGAATTAAAGATGGGATACTACGTCACCTGGCAGACTCTCCTCAGTGGAAGAGAATCGATCATGAGTATCCTGAATTTGGAAACGAGTCGAGAAACCTTCGTCTTGCGTTATCTACAGATGGAGTGAATCCTTTTGGTTTTCAAAGCAACAGTCACAGTACATGGCCGGTTATGTTGATAAATTATAACTTACCACCGTGGTTATGCATGAAACAAAAATACATCATGTTATCTATGCTTATATCAGGACCAAAACAACCGGGTAATGATATTGATGTTTATTTAGCTTCATTGATCGAAGATTTAAAATTATTGTGGGATTCAGGTGTTAAATTGTATGATGCTTACAGAAAGGAAGATTTCACTTTGAGAGTCATGTTGTATGGGATGATAAATGACTTCCTTGCTTATGGAAATTTGTTAGGATATAGCATTAAAGGAACTCAAGGCTATCCCGTTTGCGAAGAAGGTACACAATCAATTAGGTTGAAACATTCATCGAAAACCGTGTTTCTAGGACATCGCAGATTTCTACCGTGATGAGATAAGTACCATTCTTGGAAGACATCATTCGATGGAAGTTCAGAAGAACGTACAACACCGTCTCCACTAACAGGCGATCAATTTTTTGAGAAAGTTAAAAATGTGGACAATACTTTTGGTAAACCGGCTTTGAAAAACCTTACGAAAATCGGTTGGAAAAAGAGATCAATTTTTTTTGAATTACAATACTGGAATTGTCTGTATGTAAGACATTTTATTGATGTTATGCATGTAGAAAAAAAATGTATTTGGCAGTGTTATCGGCACGTTTCTAAATACATCTGGAAAAAAAAAGATGGAATTAAGTCTAGGTTGGACATGGTTGAGATGGGAATACTAGAATAGTTGGCACCAGTGAAGGGTGAAAAATGAACATTTCTTCCTCCTGCTGCTTACACTCTTTCCAGGAACGAGAGATATCAGTTTTGCAACTTCTTGAATGACGTAAAGGTTCCAGAGGGGTATTCGTCAAATATCAGTAACCTTGTGTCAATGAGCGACTTGAAGTTAAAAGGTCTGAAATCACATGACTGTCATGTTTTGATGAAAAATCTCATTCCAATTGCTTTACGTTTCATTTTTCCCAAGAATTCCCGCCATACATTAACGAAATTGTGTTTCTTCTTCAAAGCTATATGCAGCAAAGTTATAGACCCGGCGAAATTTCCAGCTATGGAAAAAGAAATTGCCGTCATATTATGTGAATTAGAAATGTTCTTCCCGCCTTCATTTTTTGATATGATGGTTCATTTGATGGTCCACTTGGTGAGAGAGATTCGACTATGTGGTCCTGTACATTACAGATGGATGTACCCCATTGAACGGTATATAAAGATTTTGAAAGGGTATGTCAAAAATCGAAGTCGGCCAGAGGGTTGTATTGCAGAGCGATATATTGTTGAGAAAGTCGTTGAATTCTGTACCGAATACTTGTCTGGTGTGGAAAGCATTGGCTTACCGAAATCTCGTCACACTAGGTGGCTTGAGGGTGAAGTAATTTCTGGAAGAAAGGTTTCCACAATCAATATTACAGATCGGGAGCAGGCCCACCTTTATGTTTTGCATAACAGTTTCGACGTTGACCCATATGTTGAAATCCAAAAAGAAATTATTAGGAATTTGAATCCATCAAGGGCTGAAAATGGATATCAGATACACATAATCGACAGTTTATAGGATGGTTTTGAGATCATATTTTTAAGAAGTCAGATGAAAATGCAAAGTCAATTCCAGAACGACTTCGATGGCTAGCCGGAGGACCAAGTGTGTATGCATTATCTTACAATGCTAATGTAGTTAATGGTTATACATTTTATACTAATGAAAATGATGAAGATAGTACCATGCAGAATAGTGGGGTTACACTTGTGGCTGAAGCGATGCATGTTTCCAGTGCTAAGGACAGAAATCCAATTTATGCGAATATGTCATACTTTGGCATCATCAAACAAATATGGGAGTTGGATTATACGAAATTTCAAGTTCTGATATTTCAATGCAAGTGGGTTGATAACAGGAGTGCTGTTAAAATAGATGATTTGGGATTCGTGAAAGTTGATTTCAGTAAGGAAGGGGAGAAAGACGAACCATTTATAATGGCATCACAGGCAGTGCAAGTATTTTATGTTCCAGATCCCGCAAACTGAAACTGGTCAATTGTTCTGTTATCGACCAAAATAGCTGAAGGATTAGATGAAAATTCAACGAAAGATGACCCTTTCATTGGGACTTTTCAATCATTTCACAGTGGTCCCAATGTAGACGACGTTTTGTATGTCAGAGGAGACCACAATGAAGGGATATAGATAGTTGATAGAGGGGTCAAATCCCTTCAACCTTTAAAAAAAAGGGAGTTAAATAATCAGGTTATTTATTTTTTATTGTAATATAGATTGTGTTACATTATGTTATTATCTGTTCGCTGCTGCTTTTATGTGATCTAAATTAAATTTTAAACCAGTTCTGCAGATAATGACTTCTTCACCTGCTGATGCACCCAATCCCGAGACACAACACGTCTCTCAACCTGTTGCAGCTGGTCCCACTGCTGAGAGACAACAGGTATCTCAACCTGTTGCAGCTGGTCCCACTGCTAACGTACAACAGGTCTCTCAACCTGTTGCAGATGGTGTCAGTGCCAATGCTAGCACTTCGGAGAAACATAATGATGATGCAGAAACTGAGGAAATGGTAGGCGATGAAACCCCAGCGAAACAAAAAAAACAGGTGCGCCGTAGTTTGACAGTTTTAGCAAAAATCCTTAAGGCAAGAGAAAAAGGAATCAAATATGAGGTGGGATGGAATAAGCTAGGCCAGCATGTAAACCCCAACAAATCCATGTTTAGTAGCTACATTGGAATCATCACTCGACAACGTGTGCCGATTGACGTAGAGTCGTGGCACCATGTTGTCAGTGGGTTGAAAACATTAATGTTGGAAGAGATTACGGTAACATTACGATATCATCTATTTAATTTATTAAAACAAAATAAAATATTGAAATATTGACTAACCCTTCATCATCTCTTGTAGAGTGCATTTATAGTAGATGTTTCGCACAAAGAATATGTTTTCAGACTGGCAGGAAGGATTCATAGAGGCTTTCGCAGCATTTTAACGAAACATCATCTGAAAGATTCCGAAGGGAAAATCAATCCGCACCCGCCTCCTCTTTATGCACACTTGATATCCCAAGGAATGTGGGATGCGTTTTGCAACCGTCATGCGGAACAGAATTTTCAGGTACATTGTGTTTGGTTACACGTTGTGTAACGTTTCTTGTATTCATCACGTTGATTGATAGGTTTTTATTTATGAAACAGCAACTGAGTGCTGAAAATAAAGAACGGGCAGCAAAACCAGCGTACCCCTACCGTAAAACAAGGTTGGGGTACGCTTAAATTGAAAAACAATTGGTATGTATTTTAAAAGTACTGTAATAATTTTATGTGACATAAAACAACACTGTAACCATTTTTTTCTGTTTATATGTAGATTGATGAAGCAAAATCTCAAGTCACTTCCATTCCACACCATGTGCTATGGAAGGAGGCTCGTGTTAATAAAGATGGGAAACTGATAGATGAAAACACACAAAAAGTGTGGGAAACATGTGTAAGTATGACATAATATAAACTTGTTTTGCTTTAAATCACTATTACATAATGATGATTACTTATTTTTTCATATTTTATATTTGACATAGTCACAGGAATCAACAACACCCGCACCGGATGCAGACATACTTTCAACGGCCTTGAAACAGCCAGAACAATATGGCCGCGTCAGAGGTGTGGGTTTTGGGGTGTCACCCCGGACATATTTTCAGAAAAAAAAACAAGAGGATGAATAAACTAAAGAATTGCATGTAATGAGAGATAAAGTAGCTACCCTTGAAGAACTAATCCAAACTCAGGGAAAGATGCTAACAAGTTTGATGGAGGAGAGGCGAAGAGAACAAACAACTCAAGAACAACCCCCGCGAGAAGATCCACCCCTCACCAGCTTTGAGGCGAGCCATTCCCCTCAAATACCTGACTTAACCGAGGTAATCAATGTTATAATATTCATTTTTGTGAGATGTGAATCACAGACACTGATACCTTTCATGTAATGATATTCTTCAGGGTGAAAATGACTGTGATTTATATCTGTCAACTCCCACCCATCGCCTTGTAGCGAGGGCTACGGTGTTCAATATGCAGAATGACACGCTACACTCCAGACCACTTCTAACTGGTCATGTCAAAGTGTCGATTAACGTAGATCATGATCCAAGCGCCGAGCTACCCGTGCCAAATGACGATGACGACATTCATACGGTGGAAAAAGCTGTTGGAACATTCGTTGCATGGTCGTCGAATCTTGTAAAAAAACATGTCGAGCAGGAGGTATTCATTTCCAATTCATTTTTCAAGAAGAACCTTTAACATTAAATTAGAAAATGGATGAACTGATGAATGTTATTACCGAAGGATAAAATGGAGAAGCTAAAACAAAAGAGCGGCTCCAACATTGGATCAACCAACTCATCAAAACGATCTACTAAGAGTGCGTTCACCCCGCCCGTTCTATATCCACATTTAATATCATTGCAAGCTCATGTGGATACGAAAATGAAAGATGACAATAGTCATACAATTGTTTGTGAAAAAGATATGTACGAAGAGGAAACAATAGATTTCGTTAGTGCAGACGCTGTTTCTGAGATCATCACATACGACTGGCTAGGCGCCTCAGTTATAAATGTATACATGAGATATGTTTTCATAATTTGATTTTACAGAAGCTGATATACTTCAATAATTATGGATAAATACATCTCATATTTTTCACAGGCGTATATATGAAAAACAATTGAAGGGATTTTCCCATGAATACAAATTTGGACTCGTTAGTCCTCACACCATTTCTACACAACGAACAGAAATAGATTCTAATTTTTAGGCTGAATTGATGTCAAATCTGCTCAGAACGTTTCAAATAAGAATTACGACCGACTGGCTATTTTTAATACCAATGATGGAAGGGTAAAACTCTACATTTTAATCATATCAATTATATTTTTATTTCTATCAGTACTTATTTCTTTTTGTGTTTTTAGGGAACATTGGATGCTCATTGCAGTCAATTTGGATACTCCAAAGATTTATTTTCTGGATTCACTGCATGGATATCCAACTAACCGACCACAGATGATGGCGATTGTCAATTTTTAATACACTAGATCCAAAATTTTAGAACTAAATATCTAGTTATATAATTTATATTATCTTTTAATGAGGATTTTGTTATGATAGGGTGGTGTATTAATATCGTCTAAAGGCTGGAATGAATCCAGGGCGTAAGAACGACAATGCCCACAAGATCTACAAATAGAGAAGTATCTGGGTATATATAATTGTATTTCACTATCCAAATACATATAAAAACAAATTACTTATTTTTCTCAATGTTTCTGCAGTGTTCGAAACAAACAAATGACAAGGACTGTGGTTATTATGTTTGTAAATTTATGAAAGATATAGTATTTCATGGAAAAACTAGCATCCCTGAAGAGGTATTTTTGAAAATAATTACTACTTTATTTAAAATAATTATTAATCCTTTATGTATTTATATTTTTTCAGTACTACTATGACTGTCGCAAAAACTCCTATTCAGAAGATGATATAAATGTCTTTAGAAACGAATGGGCATCGTACCTGATGGAAGAATGTAAACAAATAGGACAATGAAGGTGAATTCCTAATACTTATGTTATCTTTATATGTTCATTTATATCTCCCTTTACACTTATTGAGAATCTATGATCTCATTTTCTTATGATTTATATCCTTAGATTAGTGAATTCCTACTACTTAGTTTGAAAATGACATAAACTTCGGAAAACAACACCAATGACATACGGAAAACCGAGCAAACGCGTTCGGATTGTTTTGATACTTTAGGACAACGATCCACGAGTCATTTTTGATGTGTACGAATCGACCGCACCTCAATCCGACGCACGGTGTGACCGGTATGGCTAAAAGTGTCTGATATCAGTTTCAAATTGAGATAAACTTTGGAAAACAACACCAATGACATACTCCAAACTGAGCAAATGCGTTCTTATTGTTTTGATACGTTAGGAAAACGATCCACGAGTCATTTGTGACATGTAAGAATTGACCGCACCTCAATCCGACGCACGACGTGATCGGTATGGCTAAAAGTGTCTGATATCAGTTTCAAATTGAGATAAACTTTGGAAAACAACACCAATGACATACGCCAAAATGAGCAAACGCATTCGGATTGTTTTCATACTTTAGGAAAACGATCCACAAGCCATTTGTGACGTGTACGAATCGACCGCACATCAATCTGACGCACGGTGTGACCGGTATGGATAAAAGTGTCTGATATCAGTTTCAAATTGAGATAAACTTTGGAAGACAACACCAATGACATACTCCAAACTGAGCAAACGCGTTTGGATTGTTTTGATACTTTAGTACAACGATCCACGAGTCATTTGGGATGTGTACGAATTGACCACACCTCAATCCGACGCATGGTGTGACCGGTATGGCTAAAAGTGTCTGATATCAGTTTCAAATTGAGATAAACTTTGAAAAACAACACCAATGACATATGTCAAACTGAGAAAACGCGTTCGGATTGTTTTGATATTTTAGGAAAACGATCCGAGAGTCATTTGTGACGTGTACAAATCGACCGCACCTCAATCTGACGCACGACGTTACCGGTATGGCTAAAGGTGTCTGATATCAGTTTCAAATTGAGATAAACTTTGGAAAACAACACCAATGACATACGCCAAACCGAGAAAACGCGTTCGGATTGTTTTAATACTTTAGGAAAACGATCCGCGATTCATTTGTGACGTGTAAGAATCGACCGCACCTCAATCTGATGCACGGCGTGACCAGTATGGCTAAAAGTGTCTGATATCAATTTCAAATTGAGATAAACTTTGGAAAACAACACCAATGACATACGCCAAACCGAGAAAATGCGTTCGTATTGTTTTGATACTTTAGGAAAACGATCCGCGAGTCATTTGTGACGTGTACGAATCGACTGCACCTCAATCCGACGCACGGCGTGACCGGTATGGCTAAAAGTGTCTGATATCAGTTTAAAATTGAGATAGACTTTGGAAAACAACACCAATGACATACGCCAAACTGAGCAAACGCGTTCGGATTGTTTTGATACTTTAGGACAACGATCCACGAGTCATTTGTGACGTGTCTGAATTGACCACACCTCAATCTGATGCACGGCGTGACCGGTATAGCTAAAAGTGTCTGATATCAGTTTCAAATTGAGATAAACTTTGGAAGACAACTCCAATGACATACGCCAAACCGAGCAAACGCGTTCGGATTGTTTTGATACTTTAGGACAACGATCCGAGAGTCATTTGTGACGTTTAATAATTGACCACACATCAATACGACACACGGTGTGACCGGTATGGCTAAAAGTTTCTGATATCAGTTTCAAATTGAGATAGACTATGGAAAACAACACCATTGACATACGCCAAACCGAGTAAACACGTTCGGATTGTTTTGATACTTTAGGAAAACGATCCGCGAGTCATTTGTGACATGTAAGAATCGACCGCACCTCAATCTGACGCACGGCATGACCGGTATGGATAAAAGTGTCTGATATCAGTTTAAAATTGAGATAGACTTTGGAAAACAACACCAATGACATACGGCAAACCGAGCAAACACGTTCGCATTGTTTTGATACTTTAGGAAAACAATACACGAGTCATTTGTGACGTGTCTGAATCGACCACACCTCAATCCGACGCACGGCGTGACCGGTATGGCTAAAAGTGTCTGATATCAGTTTCAAATTGAGATAAACTTTGGAAGACAACACCAATGACATACGCCAAACCGAGCAAACGCGTTTGGATTGTTTTGATACTTTAGGACAATGATCCGCGTGTCATTTGTGACGTGTATGAATCGACCACACCTCAATCCAACGCATGGCATGACTGGTATGGCTAAAAGTGTCTGATATTAGTTTCAAATTGAGATAGACTTTGGAAAACAACACCAATGACATACGACAAACTGAGCAAACGTGTTCGGATTGTTTTGATAATTTAGGACAACAATCCGCGATTCATTTGTGACGTGTACAAATTGACCGCAGCTCAATCCGACGCACGGCGTGACCGGTATGGCTAAATGTGTCTGATATCAGTTTAAAATTGAGATAGACTTTGGAAAACAACACCAATGACATACGGAAAACCGAGCAAACGCGTTCAGATTGTTTTGATACTTTAGGACAATGATCCACGAGTCATTTGTGACGTGTCTGAATCAACCTCACCTCAATTCGATGCACGGGGTGACCGGTATGGCTAAAAGTGTCTGATATCAGTTTCAAATTGAGATAAACTTTGGAAGACAACACCAATGACATACGCCAAACCGAGAAAACGTGTTCTTATTGTTTTGATACTTTAGGATAAAGATCCCTGAGTCATTTGTGACGTGTATGAATTGACCACACCTCAATCTGACGCACGGTGTGATCGGTATGGCTAAAAGTGTCTGATATCAGTTTCAAATTGAGATAAACTTTGGAAAACAACACCAATGATATACTCCAAACCGAGCAAACGCATTCGGATTGTCTTGATACTTTAGGAAAACGATCCGCGAGTCATTTGTGACGTGTATGAATCGACCGCACCTCAATCCGACGCACGGCGTGACCGGTATGGATAAAAGTTTCTAATATCAGTTTCAAATTGAGATAAACTTTGGAAAACAACACCAATGACATACGCCAAACCGAGAAAACGCATTTGTATTGTTTTTATACTTTAGGAAAAAGATCCGCGAGTCATTTGTGACGTGTACGAATCGACCGCACCTCAATCCGACGCACATCATGACCGGTATGGCTAAAAGTGTCTGATATCAGTTTCAAATTGAGATAAACTTTAGAAAGAAACACCAACGACATACTCTAAACCGAGAAAATGCGTTCGGATTGTTTTGATACTTTAGGACAACAATCCGCGAGTCATTTGTGACGTGTACGAATCGACCGCACCTCATTCCGATGCATGGTGTGACCAGTATGGCTAAAAGTGTCTGATATCAGTTTCAAATTGAGATAAACTTTGAAAAACAACACCAATGACATACGGAAAACCGAGCAAATGCATTCGGATTGTTTTGATACTTTAGGACAACGATCCGTGAGTCATTTGTGACGTGTACGAATCGACCGTACCTCAATCTGACGCACGGTGTGATCGGTATGGCTAAAAGTGTCTGATATCAGTTTCAAATTGAGATAAACTTTGGAAAACAACACCAATGACATACGCCAAACCGAGAAAATGCATTCGTATTGTTTTGATACTTTAGGACAACGATCCGCGAGTCATTTGTGATGTGTACGAATCGACCGCACCTCAATCCGATGCACGGCGTGACCGGTATGGCTAAAAGTGTCTGATATCAGTTTTAAATTGAGATAGACTTTGGAAAACAACACCAATGACATATGGCAAAGATATTGATTTTACATTATTCCCTTTCATTTTTATGAAAATTAAAACTTTTGAGTTTAAAATTTCATATTTTAGTTTCACATTTCCATATTAATGTATTCTTTCATATTACTATTTTAATTTCTTTCATTATTGCATTACTAACATAATATTTGTTTTCTTATATTGGTGAATTTTTTTCCTTGAGTTCGAATGCTTTGTTCGGCAACAAATACCGTCGAGATCGGATCACGGATATCAAAGGATGAAACATGAATGTTTATAACTGTTGTTGAATAATTGTAAATGTAACCATGTAAAACAATGTTTGAAATGTATATAGCAATGTGTTTTTTTGTATTCATGAAGTTAAGTAAATGTATATACCATTGTCGGTCAAAATATGGGGTGCGGGTGCTATGGTTTGCAGGTGTGCATGTGCTACTTTGTGTAGGTATTCAGGTATTCAGGTGTGCAGGTGTGCAGGTACTGTTTTTTTGGTGTAGGCGATGGGACCTTTATCAGTGCTTTTTTAGTGCTGATAAAGGATACCTTTAACAGCGCTAGAGGAGCACTGATAAAGGAACCCTTTATCAGTGCTCCGTCAAGCGCCGATATAGGAGACATTTATCAGCGCTAAAAGAAGCGCTAATAAAGGGGTCCTTTATCAGTGCTCTAAGAAGCGCTGATATAGGGGACCTTTATCAGCGCTAAGAGAAGCGTTGATAAAGGCGGTCCTTTATCAGCGCTTTTGTTAGTGCGGATAAAGGTCCCCTATATCAGCGCTTCTCAGAGCGCTGATAAAGGGACCCCCCCCCCCCCCCTTTATCTACGCAGACATTAACAACGCTTTTCTAGCACTGTTAATGCCGGTTTTTAGCGCTGATAAAGGCCCAGGTTGTAGTAGTGGTAGGTGAAGCTGGGGTCTACCCAGCAGCGTGTTGTAAGAAGTGTCCTGAGAGACAACCATGAACTCGGTGCTAGAAACTAGGCCACTAAACTAGGTCTTTAGGTAGATCCTTCCAACCAGTGTCTGTTTAGTCCTATCATAACCTTGAATCTTCATGTCAAAGGGACTCAAATCTGTTTCGGATAGTCCTAGATTATAAGGCATCTGAGTTGGTATAATATTGATCCCAAAACCTATGTCAACAAGACAATGACATATTTTCACGCCATTGAACTGGACAGTGATGTATAGTGGGCAGATGTGCCCCTATATAGGAGAACCTTCATCTTCTCTTGATAAGTAAATGATGGCCTGACATTATATATGCTCAACTTCCTTAGCATGTAAGGCTTCTGAGGCCGCTACCTCTGTCTCAAACTAGAGGGGGCTTCTTAAAGTCTCTATGAGGTATTCAAACTTGTTTTTAGATAGTATGAGAGCCTCGAGGATCTAGAACCTCATAGGAATGTTATAAAGGTGATTGAGCACAACATACTTCCATTCCAAGTGCACATTTCTACTGACATGATGTTTCTTGAAGGATGGGGGAATGACAGGCATTGCAGGTTGAACCAGAAGATTTTGTCTTGTGTTGGGGATATCCTACTGCTTGTCTATTTATTGGTGTAGAGTGACTACTGGCTGACGACCAAATGACTAAGTCCTATCTACAATTGAATGTGGTTGATCATAGCATGGTTGTGTCGGATCTTCTTGATCAATAAATACTAAAGGTGGTTGGGGTTAATCTAATGAAATAGGATGATAAGGTTGCATGTGAAGAGATTTTCGATGGGCCTACTATCTGATATCAGTGACATGCATGGCTTGGCTGAAATCACAAGCTTAAATGTTCTAGTGATTTTCATACCCATAACTCCATCAACACTGGCATCGACTAGGGAAATTAGGAGGGTCTTTATATAATTACTCATCTTCGGGAACCATGTTGGGGTTCACCAGTTCAACGGTATTCATTGATACGTACTCTTGATAATCACTTGAGGAACGTTCTATTATGGGGCGTATTATGAGGAAAATCCTTATCCTTGGTGGAATGATGTTTCCAAGAGTACTGGATGACTTTGGTACTGGCGAAGGGCATTGTTTTCCCTTGTGTCATTAATTCTTTCTCTCCTGAGAGGGTGAAGGATGAGATGTTGATGCAGAGGTAGTATATGAAGGTAGCATAGATACTTCTGAAGGCTCAGGCCGGTTTAAACATTCACGGATAATACCATGTGCATGGGAAACTGCCCTACGAGCTATCTAGTAATCATACTTTTGAGACCTGATGCTAGAAACCTATTGCCATTCACCCTTATTTTCACTATCAAGATTTTCACACACACATTCCACATATTTTAGGGCCAGAACCAACCTAAATATTTTGTTATCGAATTAGTCCTTGAACCAATCCTTGAACACATAACACAATATGAGAGTGTGTCTAAGGAACCAGTGATAGGGGTAGTAATTGGGGCGATCAGTGAGATCTTCTTCTTTGGGCCTCCTGTATTCTGGAAACCAAAGGATTATCTGATCTAAGGCACTCTTTAAATAGTTTGGGACCTTATCCTCATTGAATGATTAGGTCTAGTTTCTTCAATTTGGGAAAGGGGCTCTGGGAGCATGGCCCTGACAAGGGTCTGGTGGAGCCTGATGAGGAGGTGGAACCTAGTTGTGTCACCTAGGCAGTGGTGGTGTGCCATGTGGTAGTGCATGCAAATTCCAAGGTGGGAGATTCTAAGCTGGAGGCTGAGCCTAAGGTGGTGGCCCTCGGTGAAGCTATGTAGCTGGATCTTCCGATAACAATTCCAGATATCTAAGGGCATCTATCTATGCAATAGTTTCGGTCTCAACCTTGGTGACTCTTCTTTTAGGAGCTAAGGGAGGCAATGGTCATTCCTTCTTGGCTTAATATAAAGCTTCCTCTATATGCTGAGCTTTATCAGAAAAATCCTAGAATCTTCCTAAGATGTTATGAGTGGTGAGAGAAGGAACTAGTTTGGTCTTCACATTCCCTATGCACATACTTAGCATTTTTTTCTTGAGTTATCATCATGTTGAGATAATATGTGAGGCCCTTCCACCCAGAGACAAAGTATGTGACTCACTCATCCATCCTTTTCTTTCACTTGAAGAAGTTGGCAACACTTGTCTTCTAGGTGGTGGAATAGAACTAGTAGAGAAACTTCCTATGAAGATCCTCACAATAAGATATAGATCATATGGGTAACTGGTTGTACTAGAAAAATACAATATCTTCCAATGTCCGTATGAAACACCAGATCTTAGTGGCCTCCTACTACACCAGAGTTCCCAGCATGGTTCCACACCTTGAAATAAAGTGGGTCGGATACTACAGTAGATCTCTCGTCCCATTGAAAAGGGAGAAAATAGGATTTATGAAACCCTGGGGTGATGGAATATCATCCACCCACATTGGATACGTCTTACCATCTGATGGTATTTCTACCTGTAGAGTTTCAAGATCCTTGAGGTGAGAAATAAGATCATCCATTGGATCATCTTGATGAGTATTCTTATCTTGGTGAGGGTCCCTAACCACCAATGCATTGGTTGGTTGTTTAACATGGTAAGATAGCTGATCGGATCATGGAGTGGCTGGTGGGATGATATAAGGGGCCATTATAGGAACCTTCAAAGTGACCAGTATAACTTCAGGAGTGGCGGGTAGAACCTGAGTTGGTTACTAATGAATGTTATCACGTAGCTCGGGTGGGTTTGGTGATGCATACCATTCTAGATTTCTATAAAATCTGGCTTCTACCTGATCTGGATGGGTAGGGTTGTTGAGATCTCCAAGAGGAACCTTGTCGAGGGGGGAGTTGTGCATGTACCTACTACCCTAGTTGAGGGTTATCGTAATCTAGTCATTATACTTCCATGTGTTTAGCAAGGAGTTCATCAAAAATATTCTTCTGCTGAGTGAGCTTCTGACACAATGCATCCTTTTTAGGATCATCCTCCATCTTATGCACTAGGAAAAATTGTTCATGGGGTTTGATGGTCCCAGTGTGATATTTACCCTTGTTGGGGTCTCGACCAAGAGGCAAAGACTCATTGGGTTCTCTGAGGCCATGTGTCAGTCTTTGTTGGTAAGTGTGGACATCTGTAGGGTCTACTGGGTGTTGTGTTTCCCCAGTGAGTTTTTCATCTTCTCTAGGCCCTGTTTCGATGCCCCCTTCTAGGTATATCTTAAGAATGACCATATTTACTGTGACGATGCCCAAAGCTATATCCTCAATATCACTAAGTGAACCAGATTGGCGCAGGATAGGAATGAAATGCAGGGCATCATACTACCCCCATCCATGGATTTGGACATGTGGGGAAGCCTCCTTAATAACTCTATAGAGAATTGTAAATCTATAAACACATAATTTTTGGAGGTTCTGATGATAACCAAGTGACGTAGGGTAATGCGAAACATGGATTGCAGCCAACTCAACTAGGAAGAATTGTTGGTCAATGTCATCGAAGTGTTTTAGGATTTTTGGGTAAGCTAACCGTCGATGAAAAAAATGAAAATTTATCATCCCTATGGTTTTTCAGAAGCACATAACCTCATCCTAGCTGTGGAATTACAGAATATTGAAGCTTGCAGTTACAATCTTCTAGAACATATCAGGGAAATGGTCCGCTATTAGAATGTCCCACAAACTTCTCAACTTCGACTCGGAATCCAGTTCTTGGTTTCCCCATTCATTGACTGGGGTGGTTGAGGGATTGGTAGTGGAATTGACATGGATTGTTGCAACAGTAGACTAGTCAGTGGAGAGTACAGTTCATGATCTGAAAAACCGCTTCATCATGGGTTGTCTTCTGGAGAATGAACTGGTTGTATCACCACATTCCTGTAGGACAGGGTGCTGACCACTAGTTCTTATACGGGAAAGGTGGTCATTAGAGGTGGATCAGGCTGGTTCTTATCATAAACCAGTCCCCAGAACAATTCTCGGTGATATCTTATAATGGTAGAGAATGATCCTAGTGGTGACAGGGAGGATGTCACAAGAAGACCTTATAAAAGAGCCAAGTCTTCCTCCTCCTATATGTATATGTGGAGGGATTCTGGGATCCAGTGCATATTTCTTTCCAATAGGAAAAGTCTGATATGTGTAGTTCCTACCTGAGACCCAGATACAGAAGATTAGGGTGAGGGTTCCATTAGTGATATGAACTCCACTTTAGAGTCTAGAAAGGGGATGGGCTTGATTGAAATCTGAGGTTTCTCAGGGTTATTCCTCTAAAGGCGCCAACCCGCCCTTCTAAACTAGTATGGTTCTTCAGGGTAGGGTAGATATTTGACTTAGGGAGGACCTCTAATTTGATGAGTTGGGTTATGGGGAGAACCTGGGAAGATGTCAAAAGGAACACTGGGGTGACCTCTGTGGTTGGGAATGCTGGAGCAGGGAAGGCCTCTGCTTCTTTTGGTGACTATGTGAGGAGGACCTTTACATTGATATCTTGAAATATGGGGAGAACCTCCATACCTAAAACCATGGGATCAAGGAGGACCTTCATGTTGAGGGTCAACAAGATGGGGAGGACCTCCACCTAGACTGATGATGGTAGTATGGAGAGGACCTCCACTCTGTTTGGCGGCGACATAGGGAGTACCTTCGTACTAAATGTCATTGCCACGGGTCGGCCCGAAATGGATGCTTCTTTCCCCGGTGACCAGAAAAGTTGACCCAGCCTGCCCAAGGGGAGGTTGGGATCTAAATCCCTATTGGGAATAGTGGTGCCCCTACTCTATAGTAATAAGGAGATTCTAACACACATCAGTGGTGGATCAGGCCACTAATGATGTAGAAGTTGATGCCCCCTAGAGGGAATCCTCCAGAGGTTGCGTCCGATGTTGATGTTAGGTCAACCGAGCTAGGGATGGATATGTAGGGGTATGGACCACCTATTCTTTGGTATGTGAGACAAGATGGAGGCATTTTCGGGGCCTAGTGGGAACCCTTCTTGGTGGTCCCATTCCTAGAGTCATGGCTGGGAGGACTCGGACACCCATTACTTCGTCGATGTAAGGGAGTGAGTTATAAGATCATTCTAGGGAGAGGATCCCAAAAATATTGAAGGTCGAAGTGGGGAGCAGCAGCTCCCTATGAGGCCCTTGGGGGGCGTCGGTGGACCACCGAAGCCTCCAAATCATGATGGGACATATCCCTTGTTAGTATAATTCCCTCATGTTTGTATTGGTGAACAACATTATCGATCACACTCCTTTGAATAAATTTGGAGGGTTTGATAGGGTGTGGGTTCTCATTAGCTATGGTCATGGTGGTTATCGCAGAAGAGGTGAACTTATGCGGGATTGCTACATTTTTATTTCCCATGCGCCTACGTCTGTGGGCGGGAGGTTATCAGTTTCTTACATTTGTAGCATGGGTCCTACAAAGTAGTAAGATTCATCCATTAGTACTAAGAATAGGAATTCAATGCCCAATGTCCCACCATCGTTCATCCTTCCATGGATGGATAGAAAGATCCATGCTGACGATGTCGTAGACTAGGATTCCGAATGATTAACTGCCCCAAATCCTTATGAGTTTCAAATCATGCCCACTATTTTCTTACCGGGACCTGGAACTAGATATTTGGATCTGGTGACATGATTATCTATTTATTCCCCAAACACTACTAATACAATATTGAGGAGAATAACATTCACATCGATTTCACCATTTCTTTTTCCGATGCTTTCCATTTGGAAACGCATCATCTATGGGGACGCACTGATTATTTTCCTGCATTCTTGCTTTCCAAAGGCACGTAGAATTTATAACTTCTTCAATGATGTTTTCTCCTTGATCGAAATGGGATGATGTGATATCGTGGTGTACTCAAAGGAAAATGACCCAGATATATGTTGGGTCATATGAATGGATAGCATCCTATCACAAGAGGGGAACTCTTCAATTGAACAATATGGATTGTATAGGGCATATGCATGGTTAGCTGCCCAGGTGCTATTAGGAATAGTGAATAGGAAGGTAGCATGAACTCACCGAGATTTGGTGGCCTGGGTAAGAATCGAGATAGATGGTGGATAAAGTGTTAAAAGAGGGAATGAATTATATGGAACCGATGTGGGGATAGCAGTGTTGGGATTGAACCTTGTATAGGTTTCTTATGTATACTCATGGAAGGAAATCAAATTCCATGTTGTTATAGAATGGGTTGATAAGTTTTCTGAGGAGGCAACTCATGATAATGGATGCATGTATGGGGACCTGAAGGAAGCAGGACCTCTGGGTTGAGGCATGATCATCCTAATACACAAAAGATCAATGGATAGACTAGGATGGGACATTGGATATGGTCTTGAACCTATGGGAGGCTTCTTACATAACATTTCCAATAGGGGGAAAAGATCAAAGTCTACGTAGTTCAGAAGTGGGGCATAGAATCAAGGTGTAAAAAAGGGACAACAACCAAAATACATGTTGAGTATTACACATGTTTAGAATCCATTCACAAGAGGGAATTCTTGGTTTTAGGAGTATGGATTGAGTGCAATAATTACATGCTGAGATGGCCTGAGAATTGGTCTAATACCACTTGGGGGATGAATGGTGTAAGTCCCAACAAAGGGGACATCGTAGTTTACCAGTTTTTTGGGGTTGAACCTCTGGAAGGATTCCTACGTACCCTATCTAGGAGAAAGGGATCAAAACCCACGTAGTTAGAAAGTATATAGTTTAACATAGTGCAGGAAAAAAAGGTTCATACTATTTATCGTCATGTAGGATTAGGGTGAACTAGTGTGAAGTGGTTGGGACCGATGGGTGATTGGCTTGAATCTCAGAGAAGCTTCACACGTACCTTTCTTGAAAAGGTAAAGGATCAAAGTCTACATAGTTCGGTAGTGAGTGGGATGGGGCTTATAATATAAGGAAGCCCAAAGTGGATTCCATGGTTGATGCTTACTCTAAGACCATGTGAGTCATTATTGGTGTGAGAAACAAGAGACAACAACAGACTTGATGATCATGTCGCAAAAGGTGCATCTGCGAGGGATGGTGTGGGGCTTACGCATAGCTAGAGGCTCAAAGAGGATACGGGGGCTTACTTTGTGAAGGAAGTTCAAGGAGGATGTCTATATATATAAGGAGTATATGGTCTTCATACAAGGATAAACCTATCAAGCTAGGTTGGGGAATACACAGAGACTGTCTGAGGTACGCATGGAGACAAAGCACAGAGGGAGATGGGGAGTGAGAGGGTGCTGGTGCACATACCCTTCATGGTCTATCAGGGCTTGTCACTTATGTAGTGATCATAGTTTAATTTCATGTGTCGAGGACATGGGGTTTCTTGGTAGTTTAACATCTAGTATCTTAGATGAGGAGGATTCACTTCTCACCCCTAGGACTTACAAAACCGGTGTGCTTTAGCCCTTAGTGAAGGGGGAAACTAGAAATTCCATGGGTTAACAAGGTTCTAGAGTGATCCATTGGGGGTCCATGTTAGCATGGCTATGCGAATAAGAAATAGTAATTAGCGTACCTATGAAAAGAATCATGAGTTATGTAAACACAGCATGAAACACCACTTGGGGAACCGTTAAATCACTACGTACTTTCCTGGAGGGCCGCAAGGAATAAGGGTTCGTGAAGCATAAGGCCTCATAGAGAGGGGCTTCGTGAAGATCTGGTGATTCACAATGTGAAGGGGTTTTGTGAAGGAGGTTACTTCATGAAGAATAGTAACCCAGTCTAGGAATGGATTCTACATGTGCTTGGAGGGTGTTTCATGAAGACAACATGCTTTGAAAAGACTCGAGTACCCAAAGAGGTCTCTTTCCTTTGAGATGGCCAAAAGGCCTCACGAAGGGCATCCCCACTTGAAGAGGATGTGAAACAGAAAAAGGGTGAAGTGGTTTTGCAAATATCAGGTACCTCGGATGATTAATTTTCTCAATGAATTACAAAGTAGATGATTCTTTGTGATTTAAAAATTCAGAAGGAAAATTTCAAGGTATTATCCTTTGGAGTGAGGGGAGCCGAGTATTTATAAGTGTAAGGGGGAAGAATATGTTGGGGGAACACCGAGAAACAAATTGAACATTACAACTATATTTCAATCCATCAAGTTTCTAGGATTCATAGATGAGTCCTTCACTCCCTTCGCATTGGTCACAGAGGCTCCTGACTCCTGTCAAGTTCCTCGGACTCATAGGGGATTCTGTTACTCCCTACATAGTGGTCGTGGAGGCTCCTGACTCATGTCCAGTTCCTTGGACTCATAGAGGAGTCTTCCAATCCTTCTATGGCGGTCACATAGGAGGAATCTAGGTAGCATTGTGGATTTATGGTGCTGGAGGCTTTGTAGATAAGCTTCATAGGGTAGCCCTTTTTTGAAAATTTTTCTTCTTCATTTGCTGATATATTCCAAGGCTTGGATTTTGGCACCAAAAAATATACCATTATATATTGATTTGTATAGACTAAATATTTTTATACATTTTTTAAGGCTGTTTTACTAGAATTGATCTTCATATGACTGTGGTTGGAGATTCATTAGTGGTAATCACCCACATCGACCCAGTCCCTAAATTCAACCACAAAATAATGAATGAAGGTATCTCTATATTTTTAATATTAGTTAAATTGAACATGTACATAGTGAACCTAACTTTTTTCTATCTTCCAAAAACTACGAGTACACATATTATGGATTCTAATACTTCATTAAAAATAGTCAATGATAAAATGGGATTCTCATCATGTTTTTAATATCATATGGAGACTTCATTATAGACAATTTAAGATAATTTGAAGAGCCTTTTTCAACTCTTATTGTAACATCATATTACTATTTTATCAGGTACACCCTTAACCACATCATGGTTTCCCCCTCCTTTACGATTGGGATAATACCTATAATGGTGATGTCAGTGATGTTTTGTACATTCAACTTTAACCAGAATTTTCTACAGGATGCAGAAAGATTTCATGTCAGGCAACCATTGTTGGGTACAAGCTGTGAAAGGGGATTCACACTATGAAAGTTACACATCATAAAAGAGGGTTTCAAGTAATGAATTATTTAAATAATTGATTTTGAATTTGAGGTGATGGATTTCTTGGTGTACTTTTACACCGTGGATTTCACGTTGTGCAACTATATTACATGTCATAAAATGGAATGTGTCTAGTTTTTAAAATGTCTGAGTGGTTATTTTGTTGTGGATATTTCTCTAGGCCTCTTGGATCTCAAACCAAAACTCATCCCAAGAGATTTTGGTATACACCCCTCAATCTAGAATGATTTATTCGGTGTTGGATCTATATTGAGGTTATGTTGTGCCTCTCCAGGTAAGAGACCTTTCTGCTTCTTCATTGATTTGATCGTGGTAGTTCCCTAGGGTTGTGCTATCAGATATATTGGTATAATGTTGGTGATTATTCTTTTCTTATTCTATATCAGTTGGGAGATCTTATTCCAGAGGCTATTTATTGGTTAGTCTAGTGTGGCATGTGTTTGTTCTTGAGGGCCTTCATTGACATCGTTCGGTTTCATTGGTTGTAGATTCCATTGTGGGCATGTGTGGCCCAAAATTTGAGGTAGGTAGTTCCGTCTATTACCTATGTTGATGAACCTAATGGTTTTTATTTATAAAATTCTTTCTATATTGAAATTGGTATGATTTTTTTGTTTGTGTTGTAAATTGTTTTTAATGAAAAATGGTTTTTCCCTAGTTATTGACAAATGGAATGAAAAGGGGTATTTTTTAAGCATTGAAATTAATTTTGAAATGGTTTTAAATGAATTTAAATTAATTTTGAAAAAGATAACATAGATTAACTTGGGTAATTAGGTCAAAGGTTTATCTTGGGGACATATTCCATTTTTATGTGGTAATCAAGGAGGTTTGTCTCGGGGATTTCCTCTATTTCCTAGGACCATTTTTCTTAGGGACCAATATTATCATTTTTAGAGGGTTTAATCATGGGGTATTTCTATACTTCCTAGTCTTGTTGTTCTATGAACTGGTTTGTGCACTTGATTGTTATTGTATGAGTAGCATGTGGACTAGACCTTTAGTATTACTTGGTGTTGTGATACTTGTTCTTCTGTTTTGTACTATTTGGATTTTTGAGTTAGCCTTGATAAGAATGTTTATACTGATGTAAAAATTTATGGAAAATATGATTTGAAATTGATATACCTTATTTGTTTAGAACTGTGGAAAATGGGAAATGTTTACTATTTTTTCTATTAATTCTTCTTTACTTCTTATCATGCCATGTTTTATTTAAAATCTTCATATAGGAATGGTTATACAGATACTTTATATGGAACACCTGGGTGGGATCCTATTTTTCCTGTTAGCTCACACCATGTGCACCTCTTCAATGGTGTGTAGACCTTTGTGTGTCTTCCAGTGTAGGGAAAGGAAAGGTACTACATTGAGGTGGCGTGGTTCATGCCATATGGTTGGGTAGATAGTGGTGATATGGTGGGACTTTTCACATTCCATCATTTGGAGTAGCTATTTGGCTAGGGTCCTTTTCATTTAGACATCTCCTTTGAACTTTAAAGCTACTTTTATTAGTCTTTATTTCTAATTTTTCACACTATAATGGAATATATATCTTATTTGTCTTATATTGTTCCTTTTTTTAGTACATATATGCCATGTGTTTGATCATTTTGGAAAAAATTGTTTCCTCTATTGTATTATTTGATGCCCGGGTGCTTGTCGCTAGCCCATGGGGATTAGTAACTCCCTTCGGGTATGTAACAGAACTAGTCGGGTTTTGGGTTTGAGGGAAACATAGGTCAGTATGATAGAATTTGGTATTAGAGGTGATACAACCTTAAGATTCCTTATCTTGGGATGTCTATTAGACTGGAGATAGTATTGTCGAAAATTGAGAGGTATGTGATAAGTTCATGTCTATCTCTTATCATGGAGAGACTCAATTTTCCATGGAATGTTGGGGTGTGTGTCTCTAGTGTTGAGTTTTTGTTTTTAAATCTTAATTTTTTCTTATTGGGTTTCTAGTTTAAATAGGGATTTTTTATTTTTTCTGGTCGTTCTTATGTTTTGATGTGCAGCATTATGCCTCCAAGACACCTTCTATGAGTTATGAAGGAGGGTAAAACTGATGCTCCTCAAGGGAACACACCTATAGACTATAATATTATTTATAATATCATATAGGAAATTTGTGCTATTGATCGGGATGTACCAAGAGTTTTGAATGTTGTTGTTGAGGTAAAACTAGGAACTTGAGGAGAGAGAGAGAGATCGCGAGAATTTATGCATGAGAAGCTTCCACCCATTGAGGGAACGAATGAACCTCAAGAGTTGGAGTACTGGCTAGATAGGATCAATTAGATCATTGAATTTCTAGAAACACCTAAGAATATCAGAGTAATGTGTGTAGCCTTCATGCTTGAGGGTTTCATTAAGCGATGGTGGGATTCTATGGTCTAAGCAGACAGATACGTGAACTTGAAATAGAAGGTTTTTAAAACCTTATTCTTCAAACAGTTTTACCTAGAGTCTTTGATTTTGTAAAAGTCTCTAGAATTCCTATCTTTATAACAGGGAGATCATTCAGTGTTGGCATAAACCAATCATTTTGTTGTGATTGTCTGTTTTTTCTTGGACGTGGTGAAGAATGACTAGCTGAAGGCCCAGAAGTACCTACAAGGTTTGCGAATGGATATCAGATCATAGGTGTTTATATTGAAACTTTCTACCTATGAGGATATGGTAGATAGAGCTATGATGGTAGAATTAATAGGGAAGTCATAGTTTTATTTTCCACCTCTTCTCTTTCATAGAGTGGAAACTTTAGTGGAAAACATGGAAAGAAGAGGAAGTTTCAAGATCATCACAGGTGTATTAGAGGTGTGTCTCCATAGAGAGCCTCCTCTTCACCATCTGTTACATCAGGTAATGTGACTCTGACTTGCTATCAGTGAGGCAAGGGAGGACACTCAATACATTCTTTTCATATGCCTGTGAAGATGTGAAATAGATGTGGATGTGTTGGTTACTTATATCATTTCTATTAGGCTATTAATACGCTTTATTATGGTCAGGGTTCATCAGCTCTGAGGGCTACTTCGGTATAGTCAAAATATTAAAAGACTACGAGGCTCCATCCATAGGCCTTAGGAGTGAAGCATTTTCACTTAGTATATGAGTGTCCAGTGGAATTTGATTTAGGTCCAACAACAGTGAGAGGTAATATCCTTATTGCATATTTAGTAGTAATTGCTTTATTTGATACTGTTTCCTCCCACTCTTTTAAATCTACATGTTTTGTTGATATCCTTAAACTTCCAATGGAACTTATGTCCTTTATAGTGTAGTTAGCACCAAATCTTGGTAAGAGTAAAGAGCAAGGGTTTTAGTGTCCTTCTTGTTCGTTAACAATATCTGATATGGAGTTGGTTTGGGAATTTCTCATTCTTGATTTAGATCTATTTGACATCATCATTGGTATGGGTTGGTTTTTCAATCATTGAGCTGAGGTTGATTGTTATCATCGGTGTGTTTTATTTCTTTCTATCAATGGGATCTCTCATGTGTTTTAGGGAAAGTGGGACCTGAGGTCTAGTCAGGCAGGACCTTCCCACCTAGATCTCGTGATTTTTTTATTTCTATTGTGTTTGAGACTGATAATGTATCTTCTATTGCTGATCTCCCTATTGTTTTTCGATAATTTCCTGAAAGTTTCCCAAACAAATTCTTTGGTCTTCCTCTAGAGGTAGAGGTAGAGTTTACGATTGATCCAGTTCCAAGTACACAGTTGACATCAATACCTTCTTATCATATGGCATCAACAGATTTGAAAGAGCTCAATATCGAGTTGGATAACCTATTGTAAAAAATATTTCATTCACAAAATCATCTCTCCTTGAGAATACCTTGTGCTATTTTACAAGAAAGTAGATGCTTCACTTCGGTTATGTTTGGACTATCAAAAGTTGGCATGGGTAACGGTTAATAAATAATATCATTTTCCTTGTCTTGGTGATTTTTTTATTGGTTAAAGGGGTGAAGTGGTTTTTAAATATAGATCTTCTGTCAAGTTATCATCAGCTTAGAGTACATGAGTATGATATACTAAACACAACCTTCAAGAGTATGTATGGCGCTTATGAATATATTGTGATGACTTTTGGTCTGACTAACACTCTTGGAGTTTTTGTGGCCTTGATGAATTGGATACTCCATCAATATCTTAACACTATTGTGGTAGTGTTAATGGATGATATTATAGTTTATTTGAAATCCAAGAGTGAGCATGATCACAATCTGATTTTGGTTTTTGAAAATTTGAGAAGTCATTGTTTGTATGGAAATCTTTCAAAATATAGTTTTTGGATTCAATAAGTGAAGTTCTTGGGGTATAGAATTGCAGAGCATGGATTATCAATTGATCTAGAGAAGGTAAAGTCTATTTTTTCATGGAAGCAATCATGGAATTTCATTGATATAAGAAGATCCCTTCATCTTGATGGATACTATCTACTATTCATCAAGGATTTCTCTAAGTTGGAATCAACTTCAACTATACTTACTTGGAAGGTGGTGAAATTCACATGGGATGAAATGTGTCAGTCTTCTTTCGATGAACTTCAATGACTTCTGACATCAGATCCTATTTTGATCTTACCTGAGCTCAATAAGGGGTATGTTGTGTTTTTCAATTATTTTGGTGCTAGTTTGGGATGTGTTATTATAAAGGATGGCCATGTGGTCGCTTATGGCTCTCTCTATCTTTGACCACATGAGAATAATTACCCCACTCATTATTTAGATCTCATTGTAATTATGCATTTACTTAAACATTGGTGGAACTATATTTTTGGGGAAAGGTTCACGATCTTCTTTGATCATAAGAGTCTAAGTTATATATTTTCTCATAAGGGCGTGAATCTTAGGAAAAGACAATGGGTAGAATATCTTTTGATATTTTAATTAGATATTGTCTACACCCCAAGAAAGGGAAATTTCTTTGCAGACACTCTTAGAAGGAAATCACTGTCAAATGTTGTTCTAGAATCGAAGGAGGATAGGAACGTTATGGGTATTTTCACTCAATTGAACCTAGATACTTAGAAGGATGTTTTATGTATGGTTTTCACCAGTGGTTAGTTATTATAATCTCTCATATAGTCTATTTTGTAGATTCAGTAGCAGGATGATGAGTTTTAGAAGACTCAAGAAAGACTTTATGGTGTAGAGACTATTTCTGGTTTCTCTCTCTCTCTCTTCAAATGGTATGCTTCACTTCAAGAAAATAATTGTTATCCTAGAATCTATAATAAATTTAGTCTTGTTTGATTGTCACATATCTTCATAATACTTTAATCCAGGAACTAATAAGATGTATTATGACATGAGGTGGTGATTCTGGTAGCTTGGTATGAAATGTGACATCACAGAGTTTGTGTCTCTCTATTACACCTACCAACAAATAAAGGTAGAGCACTTGAAACCTTTTGGTCTTCTTTAGAATATTTTAGTGCCAATATGGAAATGGTATGAGGTTTCCATGGATTTTGTTATTAGATTACCAAGGACTCCCCGTGCAAGGAATTCTATCTGGGTGGTTATTGATCGGTTAAAGAAGTCTGCTCATTTCATTCTGATCAAAGACACCACTAAATTTGAAGATTTGGGTATGTTATATATGAAAGAGATTGTGAGGTTACAAGTGATTCCTTCTACCATTTTTTATAGGGATCATAGGTTCACCTTGAGGTTATGGAGGAGTCTTAGAGAGGCAATGGAAACTCAGGTCAAGTTAATAACAACTTATCATCCATAGAAAGACGGTCAGACAGAGCATGTGATTCGGAACCTGGAGGATATGCTCCATGCCTATGTCTTGGATTTTTTAGGATTATGGGATAACCATCTTGGACCAGTTGAGTTTTTTTATAACAAAATTTATCAGTCATCAATCAAAATGGATCCCTTTGAGGCATTGTATGAATGCTCATACAGATTACCTATTTATTGGACTAATGTAGGAAATGTATCTATAGTTGGACCAAGTTTGGTTCAGGAGATGTCTGTGAATATTCATGATATGCAACGATGTCTAGTTATGATGCAGATCCAACATAAATCATATGCATATTGGTGGTGTCAACCATTTGATTTTTCCATCAGGGACTGGTTTTTTCTGAATGTTTCTCCTCGGTTGGGTCATCATCGACTTGGAAAGCATGGAATGTTGGCTCTGAGATATATTGGACCATTTTTTGTCACTGATTATCTTGGATAGGTTGATTATAGATTAGAATTTCTGGTTTGGTTGACAGGTATTCATGATGTTTCCATATATCTTAGCTTAGGAAGTATCATCCTAATCTCGCTCATGTTCTATGTTGGGAATAAATTTAGTTAGAGCCAGATATTTTGATTTTGGATAAACCAGTTGATATCTTTAAATCTAAAATGAAAGCGTTTCATGGGAAGTTGATTACATTGGTCTGAGTTCTATAGAAACAAGGATCAAATTATCATGATATTTGGGAATGTGAGTCATTGATGATGAAGTAGTGTCGTCATCTTTTTCTAGGGATTACATCTTCCACATGACGTCCTGGGGATGGATAGTATTTGTGGTGGGGAGTTTGTAACATCCTCTTACCAAATTATATTGAACTCCCTTAACCTCATCATGGTCCCCCCCCCCCCTTGTGATTGGGAGGATACCTATAATAGTGAATTTGAGATTTTTTGGACTTTCCATTTTAACGAGACATTTCTGCAAGATGTAGGAGGATTTCATGCCATGTAATTAGGTTACACACTGCGTAACCATTACAGGGTACAAGCCATGAAAGGGGATTTATAATATAAAAGTAACACATCGTAAAAGGGGGTTTCACATCATGACTTCATTAAATAATAGATTTTAAATCTAAGGTGATATGTTTTTCAATGTACTTGTACACCATGGATTTCATAGCATGAAACTATATGACACATTAAGAAATGGCCGACATCCGGTTTTTAAAACATCCAAGAAACTGTGTTGTCATGGATCCTTCTCTAAACCACTTGTCTCTCAAACCAAAACTCATCCCAGGTGATATTTGGAGACTCCTCTCCATCTAGAATGATTTTTTCAGTGTTATATCCTTGTTTCGTCTTTGATGCACCTCTTCGAGTAAGCGACCTTTCTGCTTCTTTGTTGCTTTGATTGCGGTAGCACCCTAGGGTTGTGTTATTGGATCTATTAGTCTAATGGTGATTATTCTTATTGTCTTATTTTATATCCATTTGGAGATTTTATTCCATAGCCCATTTCATAGTTAGTTTGGTGTGGTGGAAATTCATTCTTGAGAGCCTTTATTGATGTCATTGGGTTTTGTTGGTTGTGGGTTCCATTATGAGCGTGTGCGACCCAAGCATTGAGGTAGGTGGTTCTGTCTCTAGCCAAAATTGATAAACCTGATTGTTTTAATTTATAAATTTTTTTTATATTAAAATTGGCATGATTTTTTTGTCTGTTTTGAAAATGGTTTTCAATGAAAAATGGTTTTTCCCTAGTTATTGACAAACAGAATGAAAAAGGGCTATTTTCGAAGCATTGAAATCAATTTTAAAATGGTTTTGAAATAGTTTTCGAAGCTTTAAAATGAATTTTAAATCATAGGACATGGGTTACTTTGGGTACTTTGTTGGAAGTTTTATCTTAGATCCATAAAACATTTTTCTATGATTATCATGGAGGTTTTCCTTAGGGATTTCCTCTCTTTCTTAGGCATGTAGTTCTAGGATAATGATATTGATATTTTTGGGGGGTTCAGTCATGGGGTATTCCTATGCTTCCCAGTGTTGTGGTTCTAGGAACTGATTTGTGCACTTGAATATTATGGTACGAGTAGTCTCCAGCCTAGACCTGTATTATTACTTGGTGTTGTGATACATGTGCTTCTATTTTTTACTGCTTGTAGTTCTTAGTTAGCCTTGATATTAAAGTTTATTATTGTGGAAAAAATATGGAAAATGTGCTATGAAATTGATTTATTGTCTTTTATTTAGAACTATAGAAAAATGGAAATGTTTACCTTGATTTATATAAAAATTCATTACATTTTATCATGCCATGTTTTATTTAAAATGATAATATAAGAATGGTTATACAAAGTCTTGATATGGAACACCTGGGTGGGATCATAATGATCTTGTCAACTCACACCCTTCATACATCTTCAGTGGTGCGTAGACCTATTTTTTGTCTTATAGTGTAAGGAAAGGCAAGGTGTCATAGTGAGGAGGTGTGGTTCATGTCATCTGGTTGGGTAGTTGGTGGTGAGATGGTGGTAGTTCACCCATGCCATCATTTGGAGTAGTTGTTTGGCTAGGGTCCTTTGCATTTGGACTTGTCCTCTGGAGTTTTTATATACTTTTTTTGTCTATTTCCGCTATTTTTGTATAGTTATGGCATATATATCTTGTTTGTCGTCCATTTTTCCTTTTTTAGTACATATATTCCATGTGTTTAATCAGGTTAGGATAAATTTTTTCCTCTATTTTATTATTTTATTCCCAAGTTCTTGTCACCAGCCCGTGGGGATCAGGAAAACCATTCGGGTATCTAACAGAATGGTTTTGGTGCTGGGTTTGAGGGAAAACTAGGTCGGTATGTTACATATATATTTTTTGGGGGAATATGTGGGTATTATTACTAGAATTTTTATGCTCTCATCTATCATGTTATAATATCTTAAGAAGAACTAGAGGTTTGAGAATGTGACTACATCCAATTTGACCATGATAACCATCATGTGGAATCCCTATATGGACCTACTGTTGAGAAACACCATTTTTATTAAGTAAGAACAACTTCATGATTTGATAGAAGTTTACAATACTAAACCATTGGAATAATAGTCTTATATGGAAGTTGATAAGTGGAAGTTACTATATTTAAATAATGGGATTCAATTCCTAGGTTTATGGAGTGTAAATTTGAACACATATGTTAAAGGAAGATTCCTATTGACTGAAGAAGAATCCATCAAATGAATGATCCTTTTAAAAATCCCTCAACACTTTTCCTCCAGTGTTGGATGATTCATTATACCTTAATGATTCAATATTATTATAACCATTATTTTTTTCATTTATCTTTCATTATAACAGCATGGAGAGAATCTATCTTTTGGATACTCCTCCTTATTTGTGTTGATCATTGATTGATTTTTTTTAAAAATCATTTTTACCATGATCTATCTTAGCATGATTATAATTTCATAATTAACTATGAAACTATATTAAACTTAAACATAAACATAATATTGAACTATTAAAAAATTGAACTAAAAGTGTAGAAACTCATACATCGTTCTAAAATTTGTTGTGTCTAAAAATATATCTTCTACAGAAAACGGGTCATAGATGTGTATAGGTATAATATTACATTATTGTAACACTATAGTTGGATATTTTGAATGTATGGTCTAATATCATGTTTTTTTAAAAGATTTATGTTAATAATATGAACTGATATGTTAGTAATGAACGAATGATTTATTTTTTCTCTAAGCCAAGGGATCTTGAGACTGTATTATTTTTATTTCTCTAGGGTTATATATTTTTCACTATAAATTTATGTATTTTATGCCATCTACCTAAATTTTTTAAAATCTTGATGTAACAAATTTTTATAGGTAAATGCTCAATTTTTTCTTAGACCTCTATTTGTTGGATTTTGACAAAAATTGTTATGGTACTTTTCATTTTAAAGTGACCAATTTTTTCTAGACCATACTGAGAACACATATAGTGAGCAGAAACATGATATTTTTCCATAATACACATTTTATGATTTCATTCTGGTGATATATATACATACATACATACATATATATATATATCTTAGTAAATTTTAGGTCATGCACATTAGACAATTAGTTTCTTTAGTTTAAATTCTTATAATGTTGAACAATAATTGTTTTAGTTTATGGTCGTATAGCTTTTACCAAGGTTTCTAGAGTATAAGGTCATATATATTTGACCAAGGTTTCTTTATTTTAAGTTTTTATAACATTTTTCAAGTTTACTACTATTTAACATCATATATCTTTGACCAAGGTTGATGTATTTTATGGTCATATAACCTTAACAAATGGATTCTATCTTAAAAATGGGTAAAATACACAAGTGTTTATACTAAGATGTTGAATCTACTTGAAAATTTGTAATATAGAATTTGAAAATCATAAATGTTGAATGTATAGATCAGTTTCTAACAGATATTATAAAGTGTAGAATAACCATTATTAATAGAAAAACTAATTCTACACTCACTCAATAGAGACTTGTTGTAGTATTCTATCCATTACTAAATATTGTTCTGGGATAGAATATGGTTTACTGGTGGACCTTCCATCATGCACTAGATCATTCCTTAGGGGTTACTACACATGTTTAGGGGAAAAATAAACTATTTACCATCAAATCATTTTGGAATCCCTTCATAACAACCCATACTAGTTACCAAATTTTTTATTAAATAGAGAACTAAGGGGACTGATTGAATCAAGGATAAGTGATTCCAAGATGTGTATATTGACTCATGAAATTATTAAGTGTTTAATATGATATTTGAGATGTTAAGTAGATTAATGTAGAAAAGAGTATTCCAGAAGAGTCTCAAACACTATAGTTACTATATCACTATGTCTGGAAAACATATCATGGTGGGAAAATTCCATGTAAAACTAATCCCATAAAGGGGTGCATACAGCTTAAGATCCTAGTGCATAAACTATTTTAATAGAAAAAATGACCACAATTATGGATTAAATATCAAGAATATTGCAATAATTTCTTTGAATATGGATGTGATATTGTAAATCATAACATGAAGCACTCGAATCTAAAGTGGTAGCATGGAACGTGTTTGAAAATAATTTATTGTAAACTATATTTGAAAGGTGGGTTCTACAATGATGTGGTTGAAGCCTAATGAGAAAAAGGGGCCTTCTCTTATGGGTACAGATTCCTCTGGATGATGGTCCATTTCAAGGTTGCATATTAAGATCCATACTGGGGGGCATAAAATGAATTATCAAAAATAAAACTTCCCTTTGGAGTTAGATAACCTTATCATCGATATCCAATTAAAGTTTTCAACAATGTGATATTCTCAAGACATGAATTGTGGTTTATGAATGTATGATTCTCATAACATATAATGGAAGAATTATGACATCATTTTTATAGTTCCATATGATTTTTATCTTATCGAGGGGGTAGACTAAACTACATGTGGCTCTCATAAGGATTCACATGCATAGATCTGGCTCATATACAATGAAAATGGGCATTCAGTGTTTCGGGTTTGTCCTACGATGATTGATCCAAGATTCACCACATATCTCATTGAAAATAGAATCAATCCATGTGTAGTTATTGATAATAATTCCACTACATTGATCTAACTCATATATAGGGGATGGTATTTTTAGTGACACTTTCAATTGGGACTAGGATATGGAATTCAGGTGTTATTATGTACCCTGTATTGATAGAAATAAATCCATACATATTTCTTGAGAAGTAAAGTTCCCCAAAAATGATCAGACTCATATTCATGGTAAGGGGAAATTTATTCCAAAAACAGGTCTATAGATGAGAGAAACCTACATATGAATCTCCTTTGAAGATATGTCTCATATACATGAGGTAAAATCAATGCTCGGAGGAATAGATGGGTTGTCTTCTATATTCTTCTACACAGATCATGTATTCATGTAGGGGAGAAAGAGTATACAATGAATGGGACATCCTAAGCATTTTAGGTTCATTTAGGGTTTACTTCCACTTCATAGTTTATTATCATGTAGTAGGTATTGTAACCATGCAATTTACCTTCATATGGTAAGGGTGTTTTTATGCAATTTAACATCATGAGACTAAGATATATACTTGGTAGTTTAATTTCATGCAGCCTATAATAAGGTTATATGATGTTTAAATTATTTCCAACAAGACTTGTTATGGGTGGTCTAAATTCATGCATTTTGACCTAATTTGGCTATGTTGTTTTATTTCATACGATAAGGACAATGACCATGTAGTTTACCATTGTATAGTAAGGATGTTTTCACATTGTTTACATCATGTGAATACAATGTTTTCCAAGTAGATTAATGTCATGAAAATCAAACTATAATCATGACAAACTTATATAATTTATTTCCTAATAAAATGTGCATTTTTTGTCATCATGATTTTATCTACATCCATTATGAATGAACTATAGTTCCTATTGGAATATAAATTATGTATGAAATAAGGTGCTTCCTATGTTGGTTCATTTTTTGAGGTTTCATATTAGGTATCATTGGGGTTTATAGAGCCAATACAAATTCCCCTTGGAGGAATGAGTAGATTAGAACATTCTAATTTAAGAATTCCACTATGTAATTTTGATGAAAATTGATGTTTTTCAATGTACACAACCTTTTATCTTCTTGTCATTATAACTCATTTAATCACTTCTAATATATACTATACAAGGAAAACAAATCAAAAATGATAATGTGGAGTTAATTTAGTTTTACCTTAATAGGTATAAGAGATTTTGTAATATATACAAGTGAATACAGGGTTACCTGTGCAGCTGTATAGGTTATGGTTTGATAAGACCATAAAGCATGCAGAATTTTTTCAAACCATGAAATAATATTCTGATTCACCATCTTATGGATTATATTAAATATGGAATTATTGAATTCCTTTATCTTTTTATTTTTCATTGCATGATTATAGGATGATTGATTATAATAAATTCAATATTAATGAAACAAACTTTCCAAATCAGAAGAGAAGAATTTTTTGTATGTATTTTTTAGTATTATATAAGGGACACCAAACTTGGTAATAATTATTATCTTAAAAACTGATAATATCATTTTTTTAAACGTATTTTAGGGATACATCCATGGACACCATTAAAAAGAATTTAGTTGCATAAAATGATGTATATGATCCTCCTAGATGATTCTGGTGAATATGGCCCCATGAAATATATTCACAAAATATCATATGAGTGTGAAACTTTGTTGATATGAAACAATTATAGGTTTGATGAATAGAGTTGGCACATATTGGAAAAGAATGACATACTTTCATGAATTATATAAAATATTATATTGATAATGGATAGAAATATCTAAACCTCATTATATAATTGGAAATCATGGTACTTGAATGATGATCATCATAGACACCTACATCAACTTCTTGTACAATAGTTTTAGTTTCCCCTCCTTATATGCATATAAGGAGAACCCTATTAAGGACTCATTTTTAGAGGTATTTTGAAGAATTCATGTCATCATAAATTGTAAAGCTGATTTTTTTTGTCACTATATTTCATATTTTATTTCTCTTTCTAGTGGAAGGATCTTATTTTTAGGTGGTCCAATATGGGAGAAATCATCCATTTGAAATGATAATTTCTCAAGGGTAGAATTAATCTTAGTGATCTCTTCCATGTTGTTTCTAATGAATGGAGAAACCATTATATAATGTGTAGTAATGATAAGTATTTTTTCTTGTTTGTGATCTACTATGGATAAAGCCCCATTAGTCAGTGTGTCTCCATAGGAATTATGTGATAGTGGGACATGGTTCAGTGTTGGTTAGGTGGAAATTTATTCCAAAAATCCCATATTTAGTTGATAAGAATAATCCATTCTTTATTATTGATGGAATACCCACCATTGATCTTATTAAATTCCAACTCTAAACCACCACTAACCATTAGGTGGGATAGTAGTATCTTCAATTCCAAATAAAAATATATAATTATGTGTTTGAATTGTGAATCATTATTGGTGTGGGTTTTTATAAGAATTAGTAATAAGGAAATAATTTTGTGGCTAGAGAAACAAAGATGACTCACAAACTGGATATGTTGTGTTTGGGGTGTTCAATTATTTTACACTCCCCACTTCTAGAAGAAAAATAAAATAATATATCCCATGTATTTGGACATTCTTGAATAGATATGACCTCTTACAGGGGTATATCAAAGTACAATGGTTCATTTTTTATAAATGGATGCAGCAAAAATAAATCTTCTAATGTATATACCTTTATTACCTTTTGTCGTATGAATCGAATGTCAGACTACTTAAAGATGACCACCCACCATGATAAAAATTTAGTTATCATGGGAAAACTAAGGATATATTTTCACCTATTATTACGAGATACCCAGTGAACCTCATGGTATTAAAGGCAGTGCCTCAATTTCTGTACTATGTTGATTGATCCAAGAAAATTTTTCTCGATATCTAAATATAAACTATCAATACTAAACATGGTTTTAATAATATAATAGAGACTATTACCATTCTCTTCATCATTATTATATACATATAAAGAACCTAGATATCACTCAAATGATGTATCACATAATATGAGTGGATTTCATTCAAGAGGCGGAATTAGTATCGGTGGGCTTAAAAGGTACTAATTAATGTTTTCAAAAGATCCCTAGTAATCAAAAGTCAATTAGGTAAATCCCTTCATCACTAGCTTAGTCAAGGGTGAACACTTTCATGAATTATATTCTATGAAGTGTTTAGAATATGTGAGGGGTCCTAGAAGTACCCTCATATCAATTAGATTTTGAGGTGGTGGAATGTCAAGGATAGCCTTGGTTTTCTCATAATCAAATTCACTATCACAATGAAACACTATTAATCTAAGGAACATTCCCAAGGTGACCTGAAAAGCACATTTCATGGGGTTCATCTTCAATATATGCAACAATAACATATTGAAAATTGTCTTATGATCTGAAAAATAATTATTATGTGATCAGCCACCTAAAAGGCATCATTAATTCCTCAGGGCACGAATCAAATTAGAAATTTATAACTATCCCAAACTTTACTAACTACCATGGCGTAGTATAGTAGAAGTCTGGGGTCAATCCCATGAGGAGGGTGTTGTTCTTGTGGGGAAAGAAAATATGATCTTGAATCCTTTTTAGGAGTCCTTACTAGCTTGACTAAAGTTTGAGAAGTGTCTAACTAATTTTGGGTTTGACTTCAAGTGATTAAATATGGGTCGGGATCAAGTTCGAGTATCTAGATAAAGGTGATCCTAGTTCTAATCTTAGCAAGGTTCTAAGTTCTTAGTTCTCAAATAAAGTGGTAGTCGCTATTCAACCTTGGTCCAGTCTTTTAGTTCTACCTAGGATGTAACTATTCCATGGTCAGGAGGATAGCTACAGCCCTAGATGCATTATGTTCAGCTTATATTGTAGAAAGATCTTGAAGATAATGGCCATAGTCATAGTTTACTTCAATTAGGATAGGGTCATTTGCTTGATTGTCTAATGGTCATGGTACAGTTTCACAAATGGGTTTTGACTGTTGGTTTATATCCTAATTACTAATCCATTTAGGTTTTCTATGTTTAGAACTAGAGGTCTAACTAAGTGTGTAGATACATTGAACCTTGATCCTTACCCCTGATGTGTTTAGCTACTCATGGTGGTAATTAAAGCAATAATTTTTTTTGGAGGTAATGCCTTGGACAAAATGACCAAAGAACAAAATTTGTTAAAAGAAAGATTACAGAAGTCTAAAGTACGGGATCATATTACAATAGTTTTCATGGAACAGAATAAGAGTAGCTGGGAGGTCTTCACACCAGGTAATGTCTTGATTAACTCCCAAGTTTCCAAGCCATCAGCAACCATGTTCGCTTCTCGATAAACATGTGTGATTATGTAGTTCAGGTCACTAAGCAATCGGTTTCATTCCATCCAACGGGTAGTAATCGGACAAGCTTAATGAGTTATGCCATTCCAAATTGCTTGGACGATAGTCTTCGAGTCACTTTCAATCCAAAGGTTGTTCCAACCATAAACCATGGAAAATTTAATCTCATGAATCAAGTTCATCATCTCATATTCGAGGGAGGAGGTAATTCCACAATGACCCATGAAGCATCCTAGAATATGTCCTATGTGGTTCCTGAAGACAGTGACACACCCTACAAGTCCCAGATTTCCCTTTTAGGTTCCATCTATGTTGATTTTGATCCATATAGGGATAGGATCTCTTCAAACACCTCCAGAGTGTGGTGTGGTTGACAGAAGTTGTCGTTGATCTGAAGATGTTTCAGGATTCCAAAATCATTTACGGTATTGTGGAAATGGCCTTTTTGAATCAAAGAAGCTTCTTGTATGGAAATATGGATCCAGGTATGACCTACATTAGTATTTATTGAGTAGTTTTTATGAATAATTGTGTTCCAATCAAACCAGATCACATGGTGAAGTTCAGCAACTGCCGTAAGGAAAAGGTTTCTGATTTGTTGAGAGCCATCCAACTCTGCACAATTCATAAGTTTATTTTTGAAAGAGTCAAAAATCAATCATTTTTAATCAAAGATGTCAAAAATATAGTTCCAAAGAGAAGAAGAAGTAGCATAATAAAGGAACAGGTGGTTATCATCTTCTCTATGATGATTAAAAAATTTACATTTAGATCAAAGCTGAATTCCAAACGATTGAAAGCAGATATTAGTGGAAACTCTATTGTGAGAAAGGTGCCAGATGAGACTAAATCCTGAGGGTTTTATCCAAGGTTTTTTGAAATGTTTAATCCATCTATAATTGTTCTCATCGTTACAGCACATGTGAGCATAGTAATTTTTTTAGGTAAGAATTTCATTGTGATTCGGCTCCCAAATTAAGAAATCATTATTATAAGTGAAAGGGTAGTCATCAATGAGATTCAAAATAGTATCTGGGAGATGCTCTTGTTGAGAGTTTAAAGAATCTATGACAGAGTTTTTGGTGTTTTTAGGAATTTTATCAGGTGAAATCATAGATATTAAAGGTATGCCAGTCCAGTTGTCTAGCTAGAATTTCATGGAAGAATCTCTGGAGACCATCCATTTGGAGTTATTTATAATGTTCGTAAAGGAGTGTTTGATAGCAGGCCATATGGATGAATTAATAAAACTCAAATTTCCAGTCTTAAGTGTACCAAGAAATCTATTATTGAGAAAAATGAGGGAATCAGAAGATTTGTGATAAATATTCCAAGTAATCCGAGCTTGAAGGGCTTCATTAAAAGTATTTTAAGTTTTTTATACCAATGCCACCATTCTAAATAGGCTTGAAACAAGTTGACCAAGGGACCATCATGAGTTTTTTTCAAGAGTAATACCGGTCCAGATGAAATTTTTAATAGTTGTATTCATTTTTTTGATAATACCATGAAGTTCGCAGTTAAGATCCATGTATCACTCAGAGGGGCGGTGAATCAGTTATATCTTTTTACTTTTTAAGTTTCCCCTTTTTGAAACAACCTCCGCCTCCTATTAAAGAGTTTCTTCCCTGCAGAACACACACAACCATAGGAACACAAGATTTACAAGGTTCACTACTCAACAAGAGTAGCTACATCCTTAGTATGGTATGGAAACAATCCAGTATCACACAATCCACTAGAAAACAATCCTTTTATGTGGAATACAATGAGTAGAATATACCCTTACACTCATGTAGCACTTTGGAAATAATCCAACAGTGAGTGTGCTCCCTCTTAGCACAAATAGGGTAATACAATGGATCGGTACTTCTTAATGAGCTTACACAAATAAAATCTTTCAAAGAAATTCTTCACTTTCCTAACCATAAATTGGCAGGAACTCCTGGAGAAAAACAGCTTGCGCACCCACTTCCACTTGTGCGCCCTATACTTGCACGCCTCTTCTTGCGCACTGCTACTTGCATGCCACAACTTGTGTGGCAAGACTTGCATGACAGACTTGTGCGGAAGACTTGCGTGGCAACACTTGTGCGGCAGACTTATGCTCCACCCTACTTGCGTGCCTTATAAATAACCCTCATCTTACGCGCCCAACTCTCTACTTGCACACCCATAGCTCAAAGATAATTCTCACGTATTGAGCCTTAAAAAATGATGAGGCTAGTCATCTATTTATAGGCATTTTGGTGACTTGCACGACCTATACTTGCGTGCCAATACTTGTGCGCCGCTCCATCACTTGCACGCCGCTTCATCACTTGCGCACCCTTCCATCACTAGCGTGCCACTTTCTTTACTTTGTTATATTTTGATATGATAATGTTGGAATATGAATTGTGTGCAACATGTACTTGCACACAAAGACTTGTGCACCAATACTTGCGTGACACTCTTGACTTTCACGACAATTTCTAACTTGCGCGCCACTTTATTTCCTTTATCATATTGTGATTGTATGATCTTTGAAATATGACTTGCGCACCACTTATACTTGCGCACCATTACTTGTGGGCCAAAAATTTTGTGCCACTCTTGACTTGTGTGCCACTTTCATTCCTTTTCCAAAATAACTTCTTTACATTTTTCGATTTTCAGGCCCAAAAATTTGGCAAACACTAGAAAATGGCGCCACCTTAAACTGTTCTTTTGTGCCACCTCCAGATGGTCTATTCCTTTGTCATTTTTCTCTTCACTTCTTCCCATAACCATTCTTCATCTTTTATCATGAACTCTGTTATCATGATATATATCATTTGATTGATCAACATTAGCATCGTCAGAGTTACAATGGGAAGTACTAAAACTTCCTTATCTTCCAGCAACATCATTCCTTCCAATCAAAACTGTATATGACCGGCATCATCCTTTCTCCCCCTTTCCTTCATAAGGCTTGAATCACAAGTTCTCCTAACTTATGATATTTGTGAAATACATATTATTAAAGCATCGTCTAGTTTCCAAGACCTTTACAAAGTGAATTGATTTAGCTTCTTTGACAACAAAAGACAAAAAACTTTTCTTACTTCCTTATTTGTTCAACTTGGTACCAAAAATATCCCCCTTTGGATTTTTTTGTCAACCATGATTCATAAATCACTAAACTTTGTAACCATTAAGAAATGGATTACTTATCAAAAATTCTAAGCCTACTTGAGCTAACTCATTGTAGGAAACAAGAATTATTGATAGCCAAAACCATGCTATCCAAAAACAGTGACTATGAAATCTCATGAGCATACCTCCTCATCCTTCTTCAGAAAATATTTCAAGCTTCTACTTTAGTATTCTTCACTTCTTCAAATTTCCTAGAATAGAAAAAAAATTGTTTCCTACAACCACTCCAACAAACAGTTAGAATAGTTCACATGCATACATACTGGATTCACAGCTTCCCCACAACTCCCCCTTTATGCATTCATCTATAAGGATAGATTTATGAAACAATTGTCCCCCTTGAAAACACTATCCAAAGGCAAGATGAGAGTGGGGACCTAAACACGTACCTTAACCTTGATGAGAAGGAGGTTGGACACCCATGTTCAACCTCAATTTTAAAAATGGTTCTTTCGGTAACGGTTTTGTGAATATATCAGCAACTTGTTCAGATGTAGGAACATACTCCAGCCTCAATTAATTATTCTCCACATGCTCTTTGATGAAGTGGTACTTTATATCAATGTTTTTTTAATGAGAATGTTGTACTGGATTTCTTGTAAGATTGATTGCACTCTGATTATCACAACCCAAGATCAATGGTAGCTTTACTTCAACAAGTAAATCTTCTAGATCAGTCTTCATCCACATTAGTTGAGTTGCAGCTTGAGTAGCAGCAACATACTAAGATTCAGTTATGCTAAGAGTTACAGAATTCTGTTTCTTAGTATGCCAACTAACATAACTTTTCCCCAGAAAGAAAACTCCAAAAGATGTGGATCTTCGATCATGAATATTTACTACCCAATCAGCATCAGAATACCCGAATAAATCAATATTTCTAAAGCCATGATACATGATTTCAAAATTTGTTGGGCCTTTGATATATCTGAGAATTCTTTTTCCTGCAATCAAATGTGATTCTTTAGGATCACTTAGAAATCTTTCACATAAAGTGATAGAATAGATGATGTTGGGTCTTGAGGTAGTCAAATACAGAAGACTTCCAATCATCTTTGGAAACTCTTTATGATCAACTTCCTTGCCTTATCCATCTTCAGACAACTTGGTTCCCACTGAAATCGGTGTGGAAACTGGTTTAGAATTTTCCATTCCAAACTTCTTCAGAATTTCCATAGCATACTTTTCTTGAGATAGAAAAACGTGATTCTTCTTCTGTAAAATTTGTAGCCCAAGAAATTACTTCATTTATCCTAGTATGGACGTCTCAAATAACTTCTTCATCTCCTCAACAAATTTTTCACATGATCTTTCATCATTTCCAGAAAATATAATATCATCGACATAAACAATAACGATTAGTGAAAACTCCTGACATTCTTTGATGTAGAAATTGTTGTCAACTCTCCCTTTCTTAAAGTTCATCTTCTTTAAACAAGTATCTAATTTAGAATACCATGCTCTCAGAGCCTATTTTAGCCCATATAAATCCTCATTTAACCTGTACACATAACTTTCATCCTTTCCAATAACAAATCCACAAGGTTTATCAATGTAAACTTCCTCGTCAAGGTCACCATTCAAGAATGCGGATTTTACATCCATTTGAAATATTTTGTAACCTCGTTTTGCAGTAAAAGTAAGAAAGATTCTGATTGATTCCAATATTGCCACCAGAGAAAAGGTTTCATCAAAATCAGTTCCTTCAATTTGTGAATACCCTTTTCAAACCAATCTTGCTCTGTTTCTTCTTACTTTACCTTCTTTATTCAGCTTGTTCCGGAAAACCCACTTTGTACCAATAATGTTCTTGTTGTCTGGATTGGGTACAAGTTCCCAGGTATCATTATGCTCTATCTGATCAAGCTCTTCATTCATAGAATGAACCCATTCTAGATGCTCAAATGCTTCATTTACATCATTAGGTTCAACTTTTTAATAAAGATAAGTATGTAATATATCATTTTTTATTCTTCTTGTTTGGACCCTCTGATTTTTATCTCCAATAATGTTTTGAGCCTCCAATTGCTTCCTCAACCTAGGATGAGTTGTTTGAACTCTATCCTTGTAACACCCCTAGCTTCCTCGGTATGTTTCCTTTCGAATAATGCAATGGCGTGCATTGTACGCAACTTCGAGATTTTAACACACCATAACCAATCAAACTAGCCGTTATTAATAGTAATACCTACTTTTTGAAATTTTAAAAATTCTATCTCTCAAAATGGACTTCATTTTTGGATTCGGAATATCGAAATTAGCCTAGGGTGAAATTTTGGTACTTTTCGGATAACTTTCATATTTTGATGAATAGTGAAAATTACTAAATTTTAATTAAAAACAACTTTTTTAATCAAAATAATTAATAGTAGTAAATTATGAATTTGAGTGGTTTTAAAGTATATTTAGAATATATTTTTACCATGTAATACAATGTGGGTCATTGAACATAATTTCACATTTAAACCAGACAGAAACAAGTGACAATCTTTTGATAGTTATTATCTCTAAAAAACACGCTAATTGTTTTAACAACGGGAATTAATTTTAAATTAATTTCTGCCACTTCTGTGTTTTGAATTTGGAAAAATGGATTCCATATTTGGAATCAGGATGTTGAAATGGTGTAAATAGGTAACTTTTATTTTTAAAACATTTTTGATAATTACTTCGGTAAATATTTTATTTACCATGGTTAAAGGGTAAATCCGGTAAACAAGGGTTAAAAAATAATATTATAATAATACTAAATTACCCTAAAACGTGTCTTAAACCTATTGGTTGATACATGGTCGACCATGGGAATCTTTGGGTCGATTTTGGGACCCCATGGATCCACTTTTAAGTGATAATGACACTTCATTTTAATTAAGTTAAAATAAATACAAAAATGACACAAGCATATATCTTTTAACAAAAAAATTGTTACATAGGGTTATATATGTTGGATTTTAGATTATAAATATTAATTAGAAAGATAAACAGATTTAGTACATAATTATATTTTATTTATAATTTTTAGATATTAAATAATTTAATTTATTTATGACACAATGATGATGAATTAATTACTTTAATAGTGAAAAATTAAAATAATTGATATTATAAATACCCAAATAAATATAATATGAAACTTTTAATGAATTAAAATAATTTTCTAGGATAATATGATATATCAGGATTTATTTAATTGACTTTTTTCTAAGTAATCAATCTGTTATGAGTTTCACAAAAATCAACTATTGAATAGTGTCAAAATTGACATAAAAGAGTTCTTAAAACAAATATTATATTATTAATTGATATTAAATTCCTAAAAATCTAAGGTTGGGCCAAGAGACTTATATCATGATAGTTTCATAATTAATGGACCACTTGGGGGTCGCTTGGATGTATATAGTAAGTTTATTAACCATATATTATAAAAATACAAAGAGACATTGTAAAAGTGAAACTAATTAACTAAGAGTTAATACTTAAAGATAAGGTTAATATAATGACCCAAACCTGTCTAAATTCTATTGGTTGAGTTTTTTTCTACCCATACCCACCTTAACATTTAAATAATAAACTTGGGAGCCATTATAAACCGAATATGAATTTATTATAAATTAATATTTCTAGCTTTTTCAAAGGTGCCCCTCACCCCTCTTATAAAAGGGTACTCCTCCTTCTCATTTCTTCACACCTTCAAAGCCCTTTGGTTCGGCCAAACCCTGCCCAAATACTATATAAAATTCCCTCACTACAACCTAGAGGCCTTAGTTTGATCAGAAAGCCAACCTAAGGAGCCCTTTTGATCAAACAAAAAGGAAGAACCCGGAGAAGAGGTAATGTTTTCACCACCCCTTTTCAAGTTCCTTTCTTCTTCCACTTCATCTTTATTTGTTATTACCATTATAAAATAATAACTCTAGTATAATATATATACTGTTATGTTATTACAAATATGGTACAACCATATTCAGTATTCTATCCATCCTTTGAATAACATGTCACCATACGTGCGTACGTACGGCTTACCGTCTCCACGTCGTGGTGTAATTGTTATTCAATATATTATTATTTGGATGGGTATAATAATTATGTGTAACTCATGTAAATAATAAATATAACATGATAATGATTCTTTATATATGATATAACATCCAAATATATATTATTTTAATATCAAAAGAATGATATTGTCGCTCGTGCGTATGTACGGACTACCGTCTCCACAAACGCGATGAGATTCATTCTCCATCATATCCATTCAAGTATAATTATAATTTCATGATTTAAAAATAGTATCTAAGGACTTGATATCATTCTGGATATGAATAATATACATCCCATTAATAACGAATATGGCTCACATAACAAAGAATATAAAGTAAAATGAACCCGTTAACACCCGAAATGACGATAATTCTAAGATATTATTAACAAATCAATGTTAAAAGATCATATATGATATCATATTAAAGTAAATGATTCTTTTATAATTCAATAACAATTATTTCACCATTATACAGGAGGTAAACCTACCATCTACCAAGGAAAAAGTACAAAGTAAGGGGTTTCTTATCTCACTTTTAATTCCGTGAGAATTCCATTGTTCACCACTTATTTATTGCATGTGGTGTGTGTACTGACCATGATTGTATTCATTGTTTAATATAATTTAATTTATGGGTATTTACATCATCAATTTAAGATTCTTCTTTCATGGGTGTATGTTTCGTAAGTTACCTAATCGATAAGGGAATTTGAAATTTCAATTTCCACTCATTTGGCTTTACGCATATTTCATTGATTATATTACTCCAAGATTATGTGTGGAATCACTATTCATTTGAGTATGTCATAATTCCCAATCCACTTCCTATGGATATACTATTGATACACATAATCACTCCATTGATAATTTCTCAAGTCATCGATATGAATTTGATAAGAGTAATTTTAACTCACTCTCCATTTGTTGAGTTAAACTTCCAATTCATTGGTGTTGTTTTTATAATATTATGTGTGAATATCCTTTGATTGATTTACACTGAATATCCAATCATATTTAGTGTATTTATATTTTTCACACATAACTATGTCGTTGATTTATCCTTAACCTAAGGATACGGCCTTTATGAGAGATTTCATCTCAATTTACATTCCATTGAGACTTCTTTGTGGTTATACACCAAATCACTTTTATGTGGTGTATCTAATTTACTTTGAGATAGTATATCATGAATTCCTTTATTCTCATGATATTACAATGTTTTGATTTCCTCAATTATTTGTATTCAAGTGTCTCTCTTTTGGTTAGAATCTCTAACTAAAATACCATTTTTTAAATGTTTTAAAGACTTATTCATCTAAATCTTGCACATTAATGTCCATGTTTTAAAAATGGTTTTAAGGATTTATTTATATGGACATTAAAGTTTTAAAATTAGAACTCCTTTTCAAAAATGTTTCAAAGTGGTATGGGACACTTTGATTCAAAAATCCATTTTTAAATGGCTTCTTGACAAATAGTGTGACTTTTAAATGATTTCAAGAAAAAGGGGGATATTTCTCTCAAATAGTTTTGAGGATTATTTTCATCTATGTCAACATCCTTCATTATTCTTGATTGAGGTTAATGTGATACAATACAATCTTCCATATTGTATCAAATGAGTTATGCTTGACTGTGGATGTGCTATTTTTATACCATTCATGGTTTGTGGTTAAAGTATTGACATTTCGTATGCTAGTTTTAATACGAATGTTTATGTTATGTTTAAACCTGTTCATATGAGGAATGAATTGGACTTAATAAGTGACGGGTGGAGCCCTCTATAGCTCCTCGATGCATCGGTAGGTCTCATGAGACAAACTAGTGTCTTGGCACAAGGCCTTGGCAAAATCTTATTTGTAGTCCTGGCACGAGGCATTGGCTATGTGGTTATGATAGTCTGGCATTATGCATTCCATCATTATAAAAGTGGTTATTGATAATGCATGGGATTGTTCGACTAGTAGAATATCCATGTGAGTAAGTAAATGGCATTATTTTATTTTATCTTCTCCATTTTATGCTGAGGTTCAAGTTTAAAAGGCTTTTGTTTTAGTTATAAACTGCCTTAAGTGCTTATGCTTATCTATGAAAGCTTCTGCTATAATGTTATCCTTACTGAGCATCTGAGCTCACCCCTTTCAATGTTTTATTTTTCCCAGGATTATGAAGAAGTAATTGATGAATGACCTGCAGGGATAGTATGAGGGTATATGAAGACAAGATGTTTTTTTATGATGTAATGTAAAAATTTATGGATGTATCTAGTTATTCCAAGGCTACTAAACCAATCGGTCTTTAGAGACTTGATCTTTCTTGTGATCATGCCAATGTTATGTAATAATGCACCGACTCTAGGTAATTGGGGTCGGGGCATTACAGTTGGTATCAGAGGAAGTTTAGTACAAACCTTGGAAGCTAGATTTAGATAAACTCTGATTAGAGCACATAGACCTAAGATGAACTTTGAGGATTAGTATAAAAGAACTTCCTAGAATTTTGGTATTGTAGAGATTTTGTGAGTTTTCCGAGCAATACATCTCTGTCTGGATACGAGCAGGTAGAGGCGGCTCTGGCACAGATGTACCTAGGGGTAAAACCCGAAAACACCTCTTTGAGCTAGACTCGAACGGGAACTGGTGCACTACAATGGGCCTTGTTGCACTCTTGGTTACGACACTCCTGGGGGATATGCTTAGGATAATTTACATTTTCTTTACAAACTGATTTAAGTAATATATATATAATATGAGAGTAAATGTCCTTGATTAATCCTAATATGTTTCAAATTGAGAATATGGTGACATTTTAATCTCTAAATGATTTTACGACTACTATTACTCACACAATGCTTTCTGGTTTTAGTCAATGGATGGATTCCAAGGAAGTCATAGTGACTTTGAGAATGATGTACAAGGTGGGAACGGTGGTGGTAATGAGCAACAAAATGGAATGTTGATAGGCGTAAAAGATATCGTCTTTATGCCAAATCAGTTTTCCAAAAATATGATCAACAACATATATATTAACCAACTCCCAGACTCAACAAGGAAGAGAAAGGTTATAAATGATAAGAGCTCCAGCAATGGAGACCATGGAGAAAAAAACCCTCAATTTTCATCATGCAGGAAATGTGGAAGGAGACACCCAGGAAAGTGTCTCAATGGGACAACGAAATGTTTTACGTGTGGGAAGGAAGGACATAAAGTGAAGAATTGCTGAAGAAAAATTAAGAGTACTATGTAAGAAGATAAAAATGGTCCCAAGAGTCCATTTACAGTCATTTTCTGTAAATGTAGGGGACCTGGCCATTACCCAAGTGAATGTCCTATTCTATAAGATATTTTCCTGGTCAAAGAAGAAGCTATGTGGAAATAAATGGTTGGAGAAAAATTTAAAAAGTATTAGAACTCCTTTTTGATGGGTTTACTTTGGAATAATTTTCTCTTGTATTTGTAGCCCCACAGTTTGCCATGTGAGAATGATATTTGAGGAAGAATTGTCTCTTCTCGTGTGGATATAGGTATAAATAACCATTTGGTTTTATATGATCATTGGGGTTTGAGAAAATTATAAGTTATTATAATTTGGGATGAAAATGCAAGGTATGATATAACATTTGTGGTTAAATTATGTTATTTTGAGCAATTTATCTCATTTTGGTAATATTATAAAATATAGTTTTTGAAAAAGGACAACACGTAGACCGTGTGACAACCCGTCGCGTCGGACAAAGCTGTGGGAATCGAACCCACAACCAAAGTGTGATTGGGATTTATCACCTACCACTGGACTACATGAAGTCCCTGGTTAGTGTGACTATTTTTTTTAGTTAAATGATTTTATTGATCAATAATAAGTTGATTTGGGTTCTTATGTCTTATCAAATGAATACCCTTTGTATAGGAAAATGATTTGGTGATTAAGTGATAAATGTTATTTTGGAAGATGTTCGCTTTGTTGGGAACACTATATGCCCAAGGAAAATAGAATACAATGGGGTTTCATTTGTAGAGTAATGGTAGATTTTTATCTACATTTTTATTGTGGATTTATAGTGATTTGGGTTATTTATGGAAATGATTAACCTATAACAGAGAATATGTGATGAGGTTAATTACTTTTAAGTATGTGACTTTAAGAGTATTTGATGTCATTTGGAGATACAATTTAACATGGGAGACTACATAATCAAATTCTTCTATGTTTTGGGTTTTAATATTAGTTTGGATTATATTGAAGGATTTTAAGGACAATTGATTATTGAATGGTATTTATTTAACTTTGGGGTATTGTTGGTTTAATTTTAGAAATTAAGATTAGTGCATATTTATCTCAAGGAATATCCTTTTGGGGGATCATTAGATCATTAACTAACCATTTTGGTTTTGATTAATCTTCAAAGACAATGTAAATATATAGTTTATCCTGCATGGATCATGTGATTCTATAGAAGTTTATTCTAGCTCTTCCAGTGTGACCAAGTCTTCTTGAATACTCATCGTTTAAAAAAATTGAGTTAGTGGTGTAAATTTATTAAAGAATGAAACTCTACTTAAAAAGTAAGTATATCTCTTAATGTTCTTAGTCAATACCATAAATTAATTCCTCGTCCTTATGTAATGTAACTTAAAACAAAAAAAATGTTGTACGTTTACTTTCCTACTAGGAGACTAATGGTCGTTTGTCCCAACACAAGTTTGTGGTTTTCTTATTGTTAACTTTCTCCTGATCATGATTTCTATCCCTCTCCATCAGAACTTGACACTTAGTTTATCATCCATATCCATGTTTTCCTACATGCAATCCGAGTATGGGTTATCTTGGATGACCCTTATACCTCTCTTTCTTTCATTTAAAGTGATAGTTTTATTGACTCTTTTTCCGATGTGGGACTTTCCATTATATTCCCAAGCACAATTTTAAAAATTGTGAGGATGCAATTTATTGAATGAGGGGAGAATGTAACACCCCAAGATTCCTCGGTATGTTTCCTTTCGAATAATGCAATGGCGTGCATTGTATGCAACTTCGAATAATGCAATGGCCTGTTGGCCTAGAGATATCTCACCCGATTCATGAGGATATTCAACAGCAGCTCTGATGGCAGTACCACCAGGGCTATACTGAGGCGAAGGAACCTCAGTAGTTTTGGAAAGCTACAAGATGAAGAAAACATTTTCCTTGAATAACAAATCTTCTACTGAAATCAAGTTGCAAAGAAAATAAGAAAAGAAAACTTACATCTTAAGGAGCCACATACTCATGCCACTCCTCATCAATGGCACCGTGATCCATCATTTCCTTCACCCGCTTGGTGATAGGGATAGAATCTTCGATGGCATATATGTAGGCCTTCAACTCTTTGAAATAGGCTCTTACTTCATCAGGGTTATCCTTGAAATGAATATTTTCAGGAGCCTGAAGATTCCTTATTCCAGGAAGACGTAACCCTTCACATAGCTACATCCAGATAGTTTTTGTATCACAGTATACATCTTGCCATGCCTGGATGGCCTCTGGTCATAGATATGCATGTGTACTAGAAGGCTACGAAGAGGGTCCTACGACCATGGATTTTAATTTCTTTCTAGCTCCTGCAACTATAAAAAGAGAATGAAAACTTGTTACTCTATAAAGTTACTTGCAATTAAAATTGCCTCAATAAAGTAACTCACCAGGAGTTGATGGAGTGGCTCTCTTGATTCTGACAGGAGGATTATATATGGAATGTGTCCGTTTTTAAACATGTTGTATCTCCTGAGAATCTAATGAATCAGCCTCGGTTGAAGAACTCGGTGAACCAGCTTCAGGAGTGGAAGAATCACCTGCCACCTGAATTGTTTCTTTCTTAGTGGTTCTCTTCTTCTTCCCAACCCGATAAACAGGTTTATTTAATATGGCCTCAGGATATGACACTATCTACTTTTCAGTATACCATATGGTCAAATTGCTTACCGCTTTAGTATCTGGTAAGTAAAAAACTACCCCAGTCCTTTCCATAGCCATTAGCAACCATAGTTGTCAAGCAACCATTGGGTGCTGCTCTGATCTGACTTTCACTGGGGGAGATACAACAGTCATCTGCAGACACTTGAATTGGTGTGCAAATCGATATGGATCATAGGACACACATATAATTTCCCCATCAATTCTGGTGGCCATCACACCATCTCTTTAGGCCAGCATGTAAGACCTCTATTCCAAGCTAGTTGATCCATCATGAAAAAATCGCCCTGTCAGCGTATTTCCGTAGGGAAAGAAGTGGAATTCCTTATGCATACCCAGCCTTGGCCTAATATCATAAGCATTGAGGGACAAAGGACAAACTTCATAGAAGGCCTGAACAGACAGCCTGAAAGAACTTCTGGGAATCTGTATTTCGTTCTGAATAGCATATATTCAGAAGTGAGTGGCGATCCATCCTCATAAAACTTGGAATGGTCCCACTAATCTCAAAGGATATTTACCCATATAGACATGGAGTAAGATCCTATAAATCTTTTCAAAAACTGGGGTAGCCAACCCCACCATCGTCCTCTCAACCAACTTGGCTGCGATAAGGAAGGTCCCTGGCCGTACACCTCCCTTTGAATCTCTAACGGGCAAGAGATATACACTAATCCATAAGGATAAAAAGCCTTCCATATGGGTTTTTTTCTGGGATTTTATAATTCACTTCATACCCCCATTTCTCAAACTCTCCTGCTTCCAGAGTCGGTAAGAATGTGCCAGGAGCACCTCTCTTATCTGCTCTAGGGCAGCTATTAGGACGAGTACAGGTGGTCCCCTTTTCCCTCTTCTTCTTGAGAAACACATCCATCCATTCCTCTGGATGAATGTCCCTTCTAGAATGAGTCTTTGAAGTCTTTGAGATTTTGAGCTTATGGTAAATCTTCAATAACTCTCGAACCAAATTCGGAGTCTTCTCCAGATCATTCAAGGTTGCCTTTGGAGGGATGAATTCATCATACATATCACCTAGGATTGGAACCCCTGAGATCTTGTATACATCCCATAAACTAATGCCTACTTTTCCATGGGGCAGATAGAAAGATTTAGTTTCTGGGCTCCAGCGGCTAAGCAATTCTGGTGCAAAATTATCATTCCTATAAATATATGTCTGCCCAGCCCAGACGGCTTCATAAATTGCAGCTCCCTTCAGATCCTCGATAAACTCTTCATAAGTTTGTCGCACCCAAAAATCCCACATCCAAGTTGGCTTCACCCCTCCTCCAGAACAAAATTCCCATTTCTCCTTCTAGTCTTTGGATTGATCCATCTGAGAGTTTCGAAAGATTGAGGGATAACAATGTGGTATCAACTCAGGTTTGTGAGATTTCAGATCTGGTGCACATGAGCTATGATGAATTATATAGGCTTTCTTTACTGTTCCAGCATTAGAAAATGTCCCTGCAATTGAGACATTTGCTGAAGAAAAGTTGGTATATGACTCAAACCAGGAATGTGGTAGATAATTCTTTGATTCTGGAATATTTACGTCTTGCAAGTGACCATGGCTATACAGAGGCAGATAGATGCTGTGTGGGAAGTTAATATGATTTTTCTTCAAGTACTTGGCCAATTCTGGGAGAGTACTTTCACAGGGGGAATAATAATCATGGCCAACGATGTCCATCATCTCATCAATTCTTTTTCTCTCCAGTTCATCAGTCGTTCCGATTCTCTTTGGAGCCATTTGACCTGCACAAAATTTGAATAATTAACTCTTAAAGTATGTTAATTTTTCATAAAAAATTTGAAGGATTTGAAGAAATTGGCTAAGTCATTAAGGCGCGAAAGTCCCATAGTTTGCGCGCAAGTCTCCTTTAGTCGCGCAAGTATTGGGTGCATAGGTTTCACCGCGCAAGTCTAAATACCTTAACAACAGTGCAACACAAGAAACAGAAGCGCGACGCAAGAATCAAGAAGCGCAGACAAGCGAGAGCCAGGAGTCAACTTGCGCACCGAGAGAAAAAAAACAAGAAAGAGACGGGTGCTTTGAGCAAAGTGAGGCCCTCTATTTGTAGACAAGGTCGTACCCTTGCGCGCCAGACCCTACGCGCCAGACCATGTGCGCCCGAATCTCATTTGCGCACCATACCCTGCACGCCCGAATTTTCTTTTGATTGTCGATTTCCTCAGATTCAAATCCTCGTTTCTTTTGGATCCAACTCTGAGGGGGGACTTTTGTTGACGCTCCTTTCGTCACAGAGTCTAAATATTGGAAAAGGGGAATATCTTAGCTCAAAGTGATTCAACCTTTAGACACATAGCAAAAATTGACAAAGGAAGGAATAAGAAGAACATTGTGCAAAGGTCGCGCAAGTTCTACCATGGTCGTGCAAGTACACTTGCGTGCCGAAATTGGTCGTGCAAGTCACTTGCACGCCCTAAGTGATAACTGCCGAGGGTCTTCTCCAGCCTATAAATACCCCCGGTGGGCCCCCCATTTCGGGAGGAATTTTTCCAGAATTCAGATATAGAGCTCTGAACGCCCAAGTCTCTTCTTCAAGTCTTCTGAACACTTATAAGGTAATTTTTTACCTAGAATGAAAGGTCTAAACAAGAGGAATAAGGTCTAAGTGTTAGAAATCACTAAAACTTCGCGCCTAAATGTTTTTCCCTTAAGGGAAATGAACACACTTGCGCGCCTCCTTGCCTATTCATTGAAACTTGTGTGCCACTCTTCTGGAAGTACCTCGGGATGATTCTAAAGGCTTTGGTCAAGAATCACCCAAGTATTACTCTACAGGTCAAGGATCGTGCAAGTACCCACATTTCGTGCAAGTATACCTGTGCGACCAATACTTGCGCACCCACGCAATACCTACGCACCTTCCAGGACTTGCGTACCCCTCTCTTTTTGGGTGCTCTTCCTTCCCATTTAAACCCATCTTATGCCATTCCACCTCTCCTATTCAAGATTCAGTCTTCAAGACACTCTTCAAAGTCATTTTATGGCATGTTTTTCTTCATTAACTTTCTTATCGGAAAGGATCTTCGTGGAACATCTCTCAAAACTTAGTGATTTTCACATCTTTATGTCACTAAAGTTAGAGAGTTCATTCATTAAACCTCATCCTTTAAGATGAGAGAATCTTTAACTTGGGCCTCCTTTTTAGGAGTAAGACCCTGTCTAAATCCTCATTAATTTGGGTATCCTCCTTAGGAGTAAGCCCCAAATCCTCATTAATTTGGGCCTCCTTAGATGTAAGCCCAAAATCCTCATTAATTTGGGCCTCCTTTTCAGGAGTAGGCCCCAAATCCTCATTAATTTGGGCCTCCTTTTCAATAGTAAGCCCTAAATCCTCATTAATTTGGGCCTCCTTTTCATGAGTAAGCCCCAAGTCCCCTAAACTAGGCCTCCTCCTTAGGAGTAAGCCCTAGTCTCAAATATGGGCATCCTCCTCAGGAGTAAGCCCCAAACCTTAATTCCTTTAACCTGGGCCTCCTCCTTAGGAGTAAGCCCCGGTCTTAAATATGGGCATCCTCCTCAGGAGTAATCCCTAAACCTTAAGTCCCTTAACCTAGGCCTCCATTTCAGGAATAAGCCCCAGTCTCAGATATGGGCATCCTCTTTAGGAGTAAGCTCCAAGTCCCTTAATTTTCAAATCCCTTTAACCTGGGCCTCCTCCTTAGGAATAATCCCCAGTCTTAATTTCTCTTAACCAGTCATAATTCCTTTTGATCTGGGCTTCCTTCTCAAGAGTAAAACCCAATCATAAGTCCCCTCCTAACTTAGGCATCTTCATTAGGAGTAACCCCTAAGATTAGAGTATCCAAATTTCCATGAAGCACATATACCTTTATGGACCATGTTCATGGATTTCTTCCCTGAAGTAAATCTTAATCCTCTTCTATTTGGGAATTTATACATACATAAGCCCCACATCATTGCATGGCACAATTGTCTGGTTTCACCAATACCTCTTGTTTCTCACACCGAGCATGACTCATGTGAGCTTAGAGTGTAAAAGTAATCATGGAATCTTTATTTGAGCCATCAATCATGCAGAAACATCATAATCCCTTACTCAAACTATGTGGGTTCTGATTCCTTTTCCAAAACAAAGGATACGTAGGTAGCCCACCAGCGGGTACGATCCCAACTCTGAAATAATCCATGTCCTCCTGAATGAAAATAAACTTCAAGTGCCCCACTGAGTGGCTTTAAAACCAGTATGGTCATCGTAATGACCAAGAGAGTTTTATGTATTTAAGGATACCATCAACTAAGAATCTCTAACAAATACAGATTATTCTCTATCGATGAAGAACCTTGAATACATATAAAATATTCTCTAAATTTCCTTCATATCAATCATTGATTGTCAGATTTAAAGGAAATCACATTTTATACCTGGTAATGTAATAAGGATTCATGAACATAACATAAATCTATAAACAGAGTCCCGGAGTAGACAATAATTCCCCTCAAAAAGTTGTGATGAGTCCGACCTCCCATTATCTCGACGAATGCAAATTCCTAAGCCTCATCATTCCATAACTAATGAGCACCTACCTTTGGAAAGTAGGTCCAAATGGATATGTAATCATTGGATGTTTCTGGTTCTATGAAAAAACCTATTAGAAACCGATTGGAATGTTTGAACCTTCAATCAAGAGTTCTTCCCCAATTCCAGAGGAAACACAAGCATAATAAATATATGAAGGTAAATAATTAAAATGAAATCCATTTAAACAATAACATGATAGTAATATAGAAGGAATAAAGGGTGAATCCATATAAATAATCCCCTGACATTGAAACTTATCCAATGATATTATAGCTTATTAAACAATCATATAGACATCAATAACTAAACCTGTAATGATGTAATTCACAATTCAGGACATTTGAAAAATGTCGCCAAGGCCTTGGATAATAAATAAAAAAATAAATGTGTATGGACTTAGCCAAAACTCAATCTAGTTTGTATCATGAGACTTATCGATGCATCGAGCAGATATAGATTTCCCCACCCATCACTTACTATGTACAATTCATTCCTCATATGAATACGGTGAAACCAAATCAATATAAACATTTTTATTAAAACTAGCATATTAAGTGCTAATAATTATCCCAAATAATAATCATGATCATAATCCATCCAGAGTAATATTGTGAATGGTATGAAAATAGAACATCTCTAGTCAAACTGGTCATAAATTATCCAATAAAATACGGTCAGTGGTATCATATGAAAATAAACTCAATAAATCATAATATTTAACAAATGATGTTGAAATTGATGAAAATAAATTAAAATGAACCTTTGAAAATTCTCAAGGAAATACTATTTTAACTTTGAAATCACTTTTTAACATATAATAATAATCTTGTAATAATTAAATCATTTTATTTGATAAGAAACATGTAAATTTTTAAATTAATCTTCAAATAACTGATTATTCATGATAGTTTTAAATTTCATTCATCCCATATGAGTTCAAAAATATTCCTTTCACGATTTTTTAAGAAAATTTAAAAAGTATCTCATTCAGAAAGTGATAAAAAGTTTCCTTTTGAAACATTTTGTAAAAATAAAAACATGGGGAAATGATTATAAAATTCAATGGATAATGTTAAATAAATTTAAAAAATATAAAATATGGATAATGAAGAGAAATATTCTTCATCTGACACTTAAAAACAAACAATCCCAACTAAAGATGAGATTTTCAAATAAAACCCTTACCCATTTAGAAAATACTAATCCATAAGCCAAATAAAAATAAATAACCTTATACGGATATGAAAATATTATAGTTTTCATTAAAATAATCACAATATAAATTCATGGGTAGTATATACACCTTGTAAAAGAAATAAGTGGTGAATATAAGACGTATTCCATGGAATTAAAAGTGAAATGAAAATCAATTACCTTATATTCAAATTTCGTTGTATGTGTACGAACATACTATATAATAAATCTAACATTATAATACTTATATTCCAAACCTATGATCATATATATATATATATATATATTATAAAATTTATGATTTATTTATAATATTTTATAACCCATTTGTTAATAATTATTTACTAAAACTTATTCTAGATGAAAACTCATTCTTTTTCATGTATGATTTGATTTGGTAGTTCTGGTCTGTATACATTTATTATGTTTTCTTCATATCCATAATATTATTCATGGTATTAAAATTATATATATCTAATATTTTTTTATTCTTCCATAATGATAGAGATAGAAAAATGAGTTGCACCATTCATTGAGTTGGTAGCTTATATGTACACATGACCACTATTTTCATTTTCCAATGGATGTAAGTAAATAATTTTAAAGAATAATTAACCATTCCAAGATCATTATTAAGTCATATATATATTTTAACACCCCTAAAATTATAAAAGAGTAACTTTTATTTGATAGTGTGTATGACATGAAACACCAAAAGTAGAAAGGAATATAACCTTTTTAGACATTAGGGTATATTTAATATATTAAATAAATTTAATATATTATATAGCTACCAATACACACAACACTGATTTATCTTTCATCGCATGCTACAACAAGCTTCTTCAATAGTTTTCATTACACGTAAGGTTAAGTTTTACCAAACAACAATATATTATTAAAATATTATTAAAAATTAAATGTTAAATTAGTAGTTATAAATAGGATTTACTGACATATTAAAATATAAATTTTAATCCTTTGGTTGCAAATAAATTATAAATGAATATTATAATCAATTGAATATAAAGGGAATGTTTTTATATAAAAAATATTTTTATACTCATAAAGTAGTTTTATTCTAATAAATTTAATTTATTAATTTATGACAATTATATTAATTAAATATATAAATTTTTTATTCAATCAAATGTTTTCCATATTCATCTAATAGATTTTATAATCATAAGATAAAAATAAATCCAATTTTACGCATAAAACCAATACTTTTCTAAAGATAGTTTTACCACCTTTTAATGGTGATCCAATTTAATATACAGTTTTTGGAAATTTTAAAATATATATATTTAAAACAAATTTTCATTTTTGAAATAGGAACATTAAAATTATATTAGGGTTAATTTTTGTTATTTTTTCACGAGGTTTCATTTTATGATGAATAGTGAAAATACTAAATTAAAATTCAAGACATATTTTTAATATAATTTATTTATAAGGTTGAAATATATTATTAAATTTTATTAAAGTTAAATTATACTAATTTTACATCTATTAATTTAATTTTGGTCATTGGAATCAATTTCACATTTAAATTAGACATAAAAACATATCAAACTTTTGAGCTTTTTACTTTAAAACCCTGCTTTATCATCCTGTCTATGGCATAAAATTTAAATTAATTTCTACCATTTCAGTGATTTTAATTTGGAAAAATAGATTCAATATTTTTATTCATCATTATTAATAATGTATAATAAGTTCAAATTAGTTTTTTACTAAAATTATTAGTAAAAGTAATTATAATTAATTATAATGATTAAGACTAAATTTAGCTTAACAAATGACTAAACCTTAAACATAAGAGCCATGATTACCATAAAACTTGTCCAAAATACATTTTATGCTCATATATATTATATATACTCACTTTGATATAATTTTTACCATTATTGGACTGACACGACTTCGGAAAATTGTGGGTAGAATTACCTTTTCAAAAATTTACAAGAATGCCACTCATCCTCCACTATAAAAAAGAATTCACCCCTCCCACTTATTAAAACCACTCAAGACACATATACTACCCATCATACAATAGAATAAGGTCCCAAAATCACTCACGTCATCATATATTCTAAGATTTTCTTAATAAATCCATCCAAGGATTCCGATTGGTATAAACCAAAAGGTGTTAACTGAAAATGAGGTAACATACTACAAAGATCACTTTCATTTTATTCCCTTATCCACCTATAAATTATTATTATTCCATGATTATATAATAAACTAAATATACAAAATATACTTATATATTTTTATTCATATGGGTATACTGAATCGTACACACACACCCATTAGAGACGGACTACCACCTCGTGAAACAATGATTGCTCGTTCTCCCTTTACCACCACTCTTGGTGGAAATAATGATGGAAAATCTATTATTATATGTTATATATGATATTTAAAATTTATTTATACTTCTTAAATTCTCATATAGAACATAACTTCATGTATTACATTTAGTTAGAATATAATAACATCATTTTTGGAACTGTGGACTACCCTCTCCTCAAAGCGATGTGATTCATTTATGCTATACATAGAGTGTGTAAAGGATGGTTTTAATAAACCACTATATAATATATAATATAAATATTATATTTTAATTAAAATATACATATACATAATTTATATTTCAATCGTTTAAATATGATAAGGAAATGGAAGTAGCGTTCATGCATACGTACAACCTACCGTCTCTATGAACGATGCATTTCAGTTTCAATCTCAAAATATTATAGATTAGTATAAACAGATATATTGTGAATATATATGATATTTAAATCAGGTTTTAAATTTATTATATTATTAGTTCATGATCTAATTAATCAGAACATCTATTAAAAAGTCAAAACAAACTCGAAAAGCTATACAATTAACAAACGAAAGAGTGAAAATAATGAAAGATTATTAGCAAACAGGAAATAAGATGTTATAAGAAGATAATATATGATATTATAAATATTTTTATTGTTTTCTTATAAGTAAATTACATGTTTATAATCATTATACAATATGTTTAAGGATTTTCACATCACCTAAAACACAAGGTAATGGATTTTCATCTCATTTTTAAAATCTCTGAGATAAATGTAATTTTCATGATTACTAATTTTGTGTTGTATGTGATACCCATTTCATTTTTATATCGTGAATTATTTTATCTTCATAATATTTATAGTATAATTTGAAATTATTTCTTTCAAGTGTATTATGATTCAAAAGTTACCATGTGGTAAAGAAATTTGATAACCCAATTACTTTTCATTATGTTATATTACTTCCTCGTCATTAATATCATATTATTATGTGTATAATGACATTGAATATATATTGATTTATTTCCAATTATTTTATGTGAATTTTAATTTGATACACATAACAAATTCATTGATTAATTACCACTTAAACATTATGACCATTTTATGGGTTTATTCGACAGTATTATTCTAACCAAGATTGTTTATTCTTGAAATTAAATTAAAGGAATTTATGTAATAATTTTTCAAAAAAACACTTAATTTTCTTCTCCTCTGGTTATTCATGACCATTTCAAGTAATTATAACATTTTCCCACTATTTGGTACTCAAAATGTTTTAGAATATTTTGTTAAGAAAACCTGAATTCATTTTACTCTTCAATTGAATAACTTGTTTCCTTCTAAAAGCCATGTTTTATTAAAATATTGTCATAAATGTTTTTAACCTTTAAAAAATAATTTATTAAATACATTTTTACAATTTTTTCTTTTTTCAAATTTTTTCCAAAGGAATCTTCTTGTCTTCTTATGAACAATACATTTTTTAACCTTTTTACCTTGTACGGCATATATGAAATTACCCACCATAATTTTTTTCAAATCTTCCCATGCAAGTTTAAAAGGATAATTTAAAAAAATAATTTTAAAATTTATTTTCAAAGAATATTATTTAAAATAAATCAAAATGAAAAAGAAAATTTCCTCATGAATGTTTTTAAAATACATTTTTATAGTATTTTCATTCATCAATAACAAAAAACATTTAATTTTTTAAATTACTTTGGATATGTTATATTGATACCATATTTATTATTACATTGGATGGTTTATGATTTATTTGTATAGGGATAGTATTGAAATTCACTTCCTTTATTTCTCTGTTAGTCCCATTGAAATTTTCAATTTCCTATGATCATTAGACATTTAATTTCCCCTAGTTATCCATATCATTTATCATTGATATGTTCATTCCCTAAACCTTATACCATTTTACAAATAGTGTGTACTTAAAATTTATTTAATTAAATGGGTAAATATTGAAAAATCTACATATTTTACACAATGAGGATATTTTATAAGGAACATTATTCGTGAATTAAATTGATTATTTGATATATGATGAATTATTTGCATGGGTATGACATGTGTGGGGCCCAGTTATAGATAGCCCCTCAATGCATCGGTAGTCTCATGGGACGAGTTAGTTGGCTAGCCTAAGAAAATCAGTTTTTCACCCAGTATGTTTTCAACCATCTTGTGAAAGGTCTTAATGGTAAAGGTAACATATACCTAGGAAACATGTCATCCAATAATTAAGGATTTCCTTAATTTATATTTAGTTATTATTATACATGATATTTTTCTTTTACATTATCTATGGATGTATTTCATTCTCATTTCATTGATGAAATGGAATTATTTTCTATTTTTTCCTTTTTATATTTATTATGCATTATCTAGTTATTTTAATGGCATATGTTTTCAATTATAACTGTGACATATTTTTTATTTATTCAATTTATTTATTACATAGAATATGTGTTAAATTATTTAATTTCTATATTGACTATTCTCATTGATTCATTATTTCTTCCACAATACTTAACCCTAAATAAATATTTTATCTCAACTTTATTTTTTCCTTTGCAAAGGAATCCAAAAAGTGTTCTAGGAAATATATGTAAGGATACGCTAGATAGAATGAAGTTATTATTCTTAAAAAAATTATGTTGTAATCTATGTATTAATTTATAATACATGACTCATATATATATCTAGTTTACCAAGAATACTATATTGTTCAGTACTTTGTGATGTGATTTAATTGTATCTTATGACAATGTAATGGTAGAACGACACCAGATTCGGTATTTCTAGGGATGGGTTGCTACATTTGGAATCATAGAAAGTTCAGTAGAAACCATGGGAACTAGATTTAGGGGGAAAATAGATTAAAGAACATATCCCTAAGATATAATTTGAGGATATGTATAGAAGAATGTTATAGAATTTTGGTAAGGTAGACATTATGTTGGTCTTCCTAGAAATACATCCATGTCTGGATACTATAAGTGGATGTGGTTCTGGAAGATATGTAACTAGGGGTGATAATTTTGAAAATGTGTGTCAACCCTAACTTGAGCATAACATAGTACATGAAAATGAGCTTTATCAGTCACCTTGTTTGACACTCTCAGGGGATATTCTTAGGATAATTGAAATTTTATTTACAAACCATTATGAATTATTTGAATAAATGATGACAATGAATAACCATGGTTAAACATAAGTTGATTTAGATTTAAAATAATTCCAATTACTTAAAACAAATTGGGTTTTATATAATGATATTCATCCAAGATTAAGGGAAATTTGGAGAATATTATGGAAATAATATGTTTTAGTGAAAATTGAGGAATTAAAGGATTTGGATGCAGTAGAAGTGTGGCATTTGGGAGGGCCCATCTTTACTTTTTCAGTAATTGATGACCAATCCAGGATCAATACGATGATGAACGCTAGTATCCACATATTGATATCAAATATTTAGAAAAATAGAATAATATCATTGGATCTGAGAAAGAGGATCTTGCACATTATGTTTATAATTAATTTAATACTTTTTGAAGAAATTAAATACTTGGGTCTTCAGTACTTTCTTCATTGATGAACGTTGATTTTCTAGAATCACCCTTCTAGATTTCCTTCGTTGCACTTGTGAGGATCCAAAGTATAATCCCTCTAGTGGTGATCCACACGTTCTCCAATGGTCTCTGATTAATTCCACTCATTCTATGGGTTCTAGTGTGGTGGAACGAATGTCTTGCATCGATCATTCTTGATCACTCATTCTTCGGTCTTGAAGAAATTATCTCATTCTCGAGAGTGAGAGATGAGAGGAGTCAAGAGAGAAAATGTTTGGATCAAAAATTCTCAATTCACTGAGGTTTATCACAATAGACGTACCTACCTATTAATCGACATGGGGTTTTGGCTACAATATTTAATTGAAAAATCGAAATTAAATGCAATTATAACTATTAGAGAAAACTTGTGCCACGTAATAACAATAATAGTACCATTATTTAGGGTGCACTAACTTACGTGAAATGAAACCATAAATAAAATCTCATTCCATATAATGGTAACAATATTATTATTATTTCTTTCACCAATTGGATAAACATTACATACCAACTTGTAAATAATTAATTTATCAACGGACACGGTCTTGGTCTATTCGAACTCCTCTTCCGTTTATGGAACACTTGAATAAAATATTTAATTCTCTTAAATAAATATTTTATTTACAAACTTGTAAATAAATATTTATTAATTGTTCAATAAAATAAATAAATATATTTTATTCACAATCCAGTGAATAAATGTTTATTTAATTTATGCAATTATTTTAAATTAAATAAAATTATTCCCCAGTCTTAATAATAATATTTATTCCATTAATTAAATTAAAATCGAATTTAATCGAGACTACCAGAAATACATAGTTTGTCACCCTCAAGGATTTGTTCTCATTGGTATTAGGTGGGCTTGCCTAAAGTCCAAGATTACTATCTAGAAACAGGTCAAGGCACCCAAGAGAAAGAACTTAAAGTCATAATGATGACATCCACATACAAACTCTCATTATTTAATGTAATCCCTTTGTCACAATATCCCATCAAGAAAGTTTCATGATAGTGTCATCAATGTATATGCTCGATACGTCATTCTTTGACTTCCTGAAATAAACTCGTCATTAAACCATGGCCATGGAATTTAGGGAGATGGTTCTATTTAAATCAAAGGACCAATATATCAACTTCTGTAAATGGAAGGTACAAATCCTTCCTTAACATATCCATTAATAACATGTCATTCGTGATGCACCCAAGATTCCCTACTTCCCACCAATATATGGCATGATGGTTTTTTTCAAAAAATCTAAGAGCATGAGTCATGACACATATTAATTATAATCGTAAAGTCTATGTACCATTACGCACACTCGCATATAGGAATATTCAATGACACCAAAACATGAAGAATTCCTACTAGCGGGTATGTTTTCATAATCTCTCGTCTTAGAGATTACCAAATGTGAACTTCATGAGAAGAAGTATCATCTGCTTACAATTACTCACACCTGACAGTTTTTATACTATGTTTCCCATTATAGTATTTCATCCAATAGCAAAACTATATTTAATAAAATTTTCATAAAACTTAAAGGTTCTCATCATAGCGGAGAACTTATATGACCTTATTAATGTGAAAAATACTATAAGGCATGATTACCTTATAGTCATGAAAAACAATGAACAATATGTAATAAGATATTTAATATTTAAATACATTAAATATTAATATAATAAATGTACAAATAGTAGGTTCTAGGACACCAACTCCAAAAAACCCCCACTTAGACTAGATCCAACTGCCTATGAATTCCAGTCTGATAGACCCCACATGATGATCATGTTTCTCTTAAGTCAAAGTCTTTAGTTAAGGGGTTTGCCACATTGTCTTCTGTGGAAATACTGCTCAGTGTAACTTCACCTCTCTAAGAAAAATCCCTCAAGAGATATTTATTCCATAGTATGTGCTTCACCCGCTAATGTGACCTTGGCTCTTTTGCAAGACCACTGCTATAGTATTATCACAATAAAGTGTGATGTGGTCTTTACTTCAAGCTATCACATCCAGATTTAGATGAAGATCCACATCCAGACTGCTTCTTTAGCTACCTCATGAGCAGTGATATACTCATACTCTACTATAGAATTTGTGACCACACCTTTCTTTGAGTTATTCCATCTCACAATACCTCCATTCAAAGTGAAGATGTATCCTCCTCCTCCAATGGCCCAAAGGCCTTCATTTTTTATTGATTTTGATAACCCACCTTTCAGGGGATGAGGTGGAACCATACAATGTCCATATCTAAAAGATTACATGCTCGTAGGCCTTATAAGAATTCATTGACCGTAGGCACAAACATTACATACAACCTAGACTAACTACATGGAACTGCTCCTCCCCAGCATCTTCATCATGAAATCATCTCTCCACATTTTCACGGCTTTTCGGCTAGGCATTCACGTACATGCACAGGCTTCTCCTGATGGAAGGTGCCATACCCTCTCATTCTTGCAATCTGTTTAGCTTCTGCTATGGTGAATGCTCTTTACTCATCTTCCTTGTAAAGCTTGTTCCTTGTAGGTTTTGTCTGATTTGTATCTGCACACAAAGGTGGCCCGAAGGCCTTGAAGTGGCCCAAATTCCCAACTGACTCTAAGGTCTGGGTGCCCGAAGGCCTATGAAGGACCCAGGGACCAAATAGGAGGCTCAAAGGCCCAAACGGGGGCATATTCCCGGCTTCTATAGTGCCAAACAGTGCCTGCTACAGTTCCCGCTACAGTACCTACTACAGTACTGCACAGTTCCTTCTACATTACCTGATACAATACTGCTATAGGAACATATACTTAGTATTCCTTAGATACTTAAGGATATTCTTGACTGCCATCCAATAGCGGTCACCTGGATCATCTTGATATCTTCCCACCACACTCAATGTGTAGGAAACATCTAGCCTATTGATCAAGTGTTGTTTTCAACAATACTCTTTCTTTTTATGATGATTTTGATATTCACAAATACCCTTATGTGTTATTCTAATGATTTTAATTTGAGTATATTTCAGAAAATTAATATTATTTATTTCTATATTTTGAAATAATATTTAAGCATTTTAATCCGTGTGGAATATTTGTTAGCGTGTTCTGGAAACACTGTTCATACTCAATGTGTTCAGAAAGAACTTTAGTGTGTTTTGGAAACACTGTTCATACTCAATGTGTTCGGAAATCACTTTAGTGTGTTTTGGAAACACTGTTCAAACCCTACATTGAGGAACATAGCGTAAGGATGAAAACTGTTACTTAAAGGTTATCATTAAAGTATGGTTAAGCAACCATACGTTTTCAGAAAAGTATGGAAGAAAGAACCCTATGTTTGGAAGGAACCTTTCATTTGGAATATCAAAAAAGTATAGAATAAGAATCCTAAGCTAATATGGAACATAATGTTTGTTTCTCAAAAGTATGTTTCATCAACCTTACTTTTGTAAACAACCTTACGTTGGATCATTTACCTTTCGTTTTGAAGCTCATAAAAGTATGGATTATGTATTGTTCGTTTGAGAGATGAAGAGAAAAGTATAGAAGATCAATCTTTTGTTTGAGATCAACCTTATGTTTGAGATCAACCTTAAATTTGTGATTAACCTTACATTTTGAACCTTACGTTCAGATAATGTATGCTATGCAGTTCAACCATACGTTTGCATTGAAGATTTAAATTACAACTTTATTAAAGTAACAGTCTTTATGCTGATTATTAGGCTGATTTAAAGACAAATTAAAAGCCCGAATCTAAAGTGCTTCTTTGAATGATTCAAATATGTTTATTTATGATTAAAAGGATTGATTTAAGTGGATCTTTTCATGGTGAATTTTAAGGGGAGTTACAACTCTCTGGTTATTCAAATATTTGAATATCGTGATTCTAAAGTTAGCTTTTGTAGATCTAAATTTAAAAGGAGAACACTTGTCTTTATTCTATATATACCTGTATTATTTTGTATTATGGATATAGAGGTTAATCATTGAAAAGAAGAAAAATATATATCAAGATCTTGAGTTTTTCACTGCTACAGTTTACAAAGACAATCGAGACTTACAGATCTTCTATTATGAAGAGATACAAAGCTCTGTTTTCTGAAGAAGAAGAAAATTGATTGAAGATTCACCAATTCTACATCGAATATCTTTTGTGAATCGACTATTTTTAAAGTTTATAATTAGATTTCAAGATCTAATGCAACCGGATCAACTCAGAACTACTCTTTACCTGAAGAACATCATTTCGGAAATTGAAGATCCATAGACTGTCAATTATGTGTTGTTGAAATTGTGAAGAACAACTGGAAATTATTTCAATGAAAAAGTGCTCTTTACTTTGAGTGACCGACTTCTCATACTAAGCTATGTTTTTGGTTCTATGTATGAACTATAAGGCTTTGTTTAGCCTTAAAGTTATAAAGGTGTCAACTGTCTACACTCAGTTGTTGAACGGTCTGTTGATAAGAGGACTAGATAGTGAAAATTATCAAACTCGTAGAGTAGTGTGTTGGTGGAGTGGACTAGGGGCCTTTTGTTCCATGAACCACTATACATCATGCATCCTTTGATATTTATTTTATATTACTTAATTTTTCTGATAAAGTTGAAAGGATAGATCACGATCTTGTGAAGAAATTGTAAAAGACACAATTCACCCCCCCCCCCCCCCCTCTTGTGTATATTTGGTATAACCTGATCCAAAAATTGGTATCAGAGGTAGGTTTTGTCAAAGTTGTAACAGGCTAAAAGTTTTTTGAATTATACAAAGCAATGGATGATACACAAGAGGGTATGTCAATGTTTCGAGCTCCCTACTTCAATGGTGAAAATTATGGATGTTGGGAATCAAGGATGATCATTTATTTAAAGAACCTTGGATAAAGAGTCTACTCGAAAATTCTATCTCCCTGTGTGATTCCAGAGAAACCTGAAACCTAGAGTGCTAATACAGAAGTAGAGTACAACATAAACTCAAAAGATATTAATGCTATCATATGTGGTCTTGGACCATATGAATTAAATAGTGTATCTCAGTGCCCGACAGCTTATGAAATGTGGCAGTCAATTGCAGTTGCTTATGAAGGAACTGACAATGTTAGACAGATAAGGTATGCTACTGCTAAACTAAAATTCGATGCATTCAGGATGTTTAAAGGAGGAAGTATCATCCAGATGAATGGAAGTTTGGCATAGATTGTTAAAAATATCACTTCCTTGGGAGGTCTGATCAAACAAGATGATCAAGCCCTAAAAGTACTAAGAGTATTACCACCAATATGGAATGAAATTTCTGCTTAATGAGAGAGTTAATTGGAACTCTAATGAGGTATGAGGATGAGATGAAAGATGAAGAAAATGAGAATAAGGTTCTGATCAAGAGAGAAGACACTGCCTTAAAGGTGTCATCTCAAAGCAAAAGCAAAAATCTGAGGAAAAAGGAAATAAAGGTGAAATCAGAAAGTTTTGATACATCCAATTCAGATTTGGAACTGGCACAAATAGCCAGAAAATTCAGTAAGTTTATCAAAATAAAAAAGGTTTTAAAACATCTTTTAAAAGGGATGAGAAGGAAGTCAGATGTTATGAGTGCAAGAAATTTGGTCATATCAGACCCTGACTGTCCAAAATTAAAGGAAGACAAGAAAAAAAATTCTTCAAGAGAAATGACTATGATCAGAAAGAAAAGAAGGCAATGAAAGCTACATGGGGTGTTTTTGAAGACTCCAACAGCTCATCAAAGTCTTACTCAGAAAAATAATAATCAAATCTGAAATAAAACATGTGATTTATGGCAGAATCTAATGAGGTACAATCCTACTACTCATCTAATTCAGATTCTAGTTCTAGATGTTCTAATAATAAACTTGTATCCTTTTGTAATATGATGTAAGAGAAATATGAATCTTTATTTAATAACACAAGTCTTTAAAGAATATTCATAATACTGTTTTAGGAGAGAGAGATACTCTGCTAAAGCAACATCAAGAATTACTGTAAAAATATATCTTAATTAACACTAATTGTACAGATAATGAAATTAAAATAAAAACACTGAAAATAGAAGTATAAACATATAAAAGTAAAGCTCTTATTTTTACAAAAGGATAAAATACACTAAATGAAATATTTAGAAAAAATGTGATTAAAGAGGAAAGATATGGAATAGTAAGTAAAGGTGAAAAACCTAAACTATATAAAAATTACTTTGTTCCAAGTACTAGAAAGGTAATCTGTAATTTTTGTGGAACAAGAGGACACATATCTAAAAATTATTATTTAGGGAAACTGCAAATAAGTGGGATTAAGAAATCATTTATTGCAAGCAGTTTATATGATTCTGTTAATTATATAAAAATAAAGCAAGTCTGGATTCCCAGATCTCTACTAACTAACACTACTATACTTAATAGAATATAGGTACCAAAACAAATCCTTGTTTAAATGTCATTGCAGGAAGTAGGTCACAGAAGACAAACTAAAATATGGTATATGTACAGTGCCTGCTCCAGGCATATGAGTGGGAACTCATAAAATTTCAAAACTCTAACTCAAAAGGATGGTGGTCTAGTCAAATTTAGTGACAATGCCAAAGGAAAGATTATTGGCATCAGAATAGTTGGAGATCCAGAAGCAGTCCCAATCAGTAAAGTACTTTATGTACAAGAAATGGAACACAACCAGATAAGTATCTCTCAACTCTATGATGATGGTTATTTTGTTGATTTTTCTAATAACTATTGTTCTGTTTTAAAATATAAATTGCTTAAATTTAGAGCACCAAGAACTGATAATGTTTATACCCTGGATTTGAATTCCCTGTGTAAACAAAAATTAAAATTTTTAACTGCTAAAATAAATAAATCTTGGATCTAGCATAGAATACTTGTACATTTCAATATATATGCTTTACATAATTTAATTAAGAAAAAATTAGTTTATGGTTTTCCAAGTCTCAAATTTTAAAGTGATATATTTTGTGATGCATGTCAACTTGGTAAGCAGCACAAATCATACTTCAAATCTGTTAACAAAATTGCTACATCTAAACCTCTAGTACTTATCCATATGGATTTTTTTAGACCTTCAAGAATAGAAATCTTGGCTGGTAAATTATATGTATATGTTTTATTTGATGACTATTCTAGATTTACTTGGAATTATTTTCTAAAATATAAAAATGAAGCTTTTACTATATTTGAACGTTTTTGAAAAGCTGTTCAAAATGAAAAAGATTCTAAAATAATTTCATTAAGAAGTGATCATGGTGGAGAGTTTGAGAATCTGGAATTTAATTCCTTCTGCTCAAATATGGGTATTAAACACACCTTCTCTACACCAAGAACACCTCAACAAAATGGAATTGTTGAAAGAAGAAATATGACTATTCAAGAAATAGCTAGGACTATGCTAAATGAATACAGTCTTCCTACCTATTTCTGGGAAGAATCTGTAAGCACAGCCTATTATATAATGAATAGAGTTTTAATCAAACCAATTTTTAAAAAGACACCCTATGAACTCTGAAATAACAAAAAACCTAAAGTAAATTACTTTAAAGTTTTGGGATGCAAGGTTTACACCTTAAACACCAAGGATAATCTTGGTAAGTTTGATCCAAAATCTGATGAATGTATTTTCTTAGGATATTCTGCTACTTCCAAAGATTATATATTTTTTAATAAAATGTCAAGGATTATTGAAGAATCAGTTCATGTGAAATTTGATGAATCTGATCCCTTTGTGAAAAAGAAAGACCAAATTGATGAATCTGACTCTAATGATAATATGATAATTGAAAACTTAAAAGATGATTTTGAAAAAGATATAAATAAAATTCAGTCCAGTTCAGAAGAACATGACAATGAAGAACCTAACAGTGTACTACCTAGACAATCTAGAACCCTAAATAATCACCCTTTAGAAACTGTTATAGGAGACCTAGACACTGGAATAAAAACTAGAATAAATGTAGGAAATATTGTTGAGTTCTCTGCATTTCTATCCCAATTAGAACCTAAGACATTAGAAGAATCCTTAGTTGATGAAATTTGGGTGATAGAAATGCAGGAAGAACTAAACCAATTCAAGAGAAGTGAAGTCTATAATTTAGTTGAAAGACCTCAAAACTATCCACTTATAGGAACCAAATGGTTCTTTAGAAATAAACAAGATAATCAAGGAATAATAACTATAAATAAAACAAGACTTATAGCTAAAGGTTATAATCAGGAAGAAGGTATAGATTATGATGAGACCTTTGTACCTGTAGCTAGATTAGATTCTATTAGGATCCTTTTAGCCTATGTATCTCATATGAACTTTAAATTATTTCAGATGGATGTTAAGTCTTCCTTTTTAAATGGTTACTTATTGGAGGAAGTTTATGTTGAGAAACCTCCTAGTTTTGAAAATTCACAAAAACCAGATTCTGTTTTTAAACTTACTAAAGCTCTTTATTGCCTTAAGAAAGCACCTAGATCTTGGTATGAAAGATTAAGTTCTTTTCTATTCTAAAACAATTTTACTGTTGGAATGGCAGATCCAACACTTTTTAAGAAAACTATAGATTCTAATATTTTACTGGTTCAAATTTATGTTGATGATATAATTTTTGGTTCAACAAACAAAAAGTTTTGTCATGAGTTTTTAAATTTAATGAAAAAAAAATTGAAATGAGTATGATGGGAGAATTAAATTTCTTTTTAGGACTTCTAATTTATCAAAAAGATTTTGGAAATGTTTTGAATCAAAGAAAATACATTAATGATTTACTTAAGAAATTTGGAATTGAAAACAGCAAGACATATGCAACTCCTATGTGTACTAATATAAAACATGTCTTGGATGAAACTAGAAAATCAGTTGAAAACAAGTTATATAGAGGTATGATTGGTAGTTTATTATATCTTACTGATATTAGGCTAGATATAATGTACTCAGTATGTCTTTGTGCAAGATTTCAATCTGATCTAAAATAATCTCATTTAATTGTTGTCAAAAGAATATTTAGATATTTAAAGGGAATTGTTTTTCAATCCCTTCTCTATCCAAAAAATTTTGATTATAATTTAATTTTATATTCAGATACAGACTTTGGAAGTTGTACATTAGATAGAAAAATCACCTTAGGGACTTGTCACTTTTTAGGAAAATTCTTAGTGTCATGATTTAGTAAGAAACAACACTCAATTGCTCTATCAACAGCTGAAGTAGAATATGTATCTGCTGGCAGTTTTTGTGCACAAGTTTTGTGGGTGAAAAAACACTCTTATAGATTTTGGACTAAATTTTAATAATACACCTATTTTATGTGATAATACTAGTGCCATAAATATTTTTAAAAACCCTATTAATCATTCTAAAACTAAGCATATTGATATCAAAAATCACTTCCTAAGAGATCATGTTCTTAAAAAGGATATATTCTTAGAATTTGTAAGCACTGAAATTCAATTAGACGATATTTTTACTAAACCACTTCCCACTTCATGTTTTGATTTTATAAAGGGTGATCTAGGTTTATTTATTTTTAAATGAATTTCTTTGTAATTTTAATTTTAAATTCTTTTTTGTATTTAATAATTTAAAATTTTCATCAGTTCTATTTTAAACTTTTGTTGCGTAAGTTTTTACTTTTAAATAATGTAATAATTACTATGTGCATAATGACCTGGGAATCAAGAATGTCAAAAATCATTTCCCATTCCTAAATCATTAATTTTTTCAAAAACCCTTTGAAATCCTGATAACTTCTACCGCTATTCTCTATACACACCTGAACCTTTGAAACCCTAGATTTTTGAACCTTCAGAAATCTATGATAGCAATGACCAAAATCAAAAGGACTGATGAGCCAGAAACCAGCAACTCCAAGCAGCAATGCTTGGTAGGATGAAATATTTTTTAAGGAAAGGTGATTGATCTGGAATGGTTATACCAGACAGATCTGATGCTGAGGCAAGCCCTAGCATTTCAGAAACTTTTGAAAACCTTAAATGGGTACTATACATAGTTTTTATATGAGGTATAACTTCAACACTTTTTTAAATCGGTTCATTTCATTCTGGGAGAAGATGAAGATTCAATAATATCTAAGACTGAGGATAGAGATTTTTCAATATCATCTGTAGATATAGCCAAAATTCTTCACTGCTCTCATGAGGGAGTTTTTCACTTTGATTTAAAGAATATTGGTGATAATGTACATAAGTTTGAGGATATTATGTCTTTTATATTTGGATCTAAAAATATAAGGAAGATGTTAGTGAAAGATCTAGAGCCTAACCAGAATATTTTAGTTAAATTTTTGCAAATAGGTATTGTAATGAGAATGTCAGAAATGGAGAAAATATTATACCCTAATATGTACATAATGTTTCTATTTATGAGTGATATAAAGTTGAATTCTCCATGATTTATGATCAGATATCTCAATTACTGCTGCCAAATAGATGTGAGGATGACCTTCTATCCCTTTGGAAGGTTCATTTTAAAGATATTATTTAAGACAGATATGATAAGGTTGGTGGATGCCCGAGTGAAATGTCACCATAGAAAAATTTTCAATGCTATCACACTAAGGAAGATTGGTTTCTTTTGGAGAACAATAAAAGGCAAACTCATGCATGTTGAAGCAAAATAAGAACAATAAAGTGCTCAGAAACTACCTATAAAATCAAAGGAAGGAGTAGCTGAATCAAGATCTAGTGGAGTATCAAGGAGAATACGGTTTGAGATAGTTGATACACCTACTGATGAGGAAAGTCAAGAAGGCCTTCATAGGAAAAGGTCAAGAGTAGCTCAAGCTAATGAGGAACATATTCAATCAAATATTGGTTCAACTGAACCTCTTCTAAGCTATAGCTTTATTAGAGAATCTATAGTATAGTAAGTTGATCAACCAAAAGTTTCTCATATTGAGGTGCTTCCTCAAGTAGAAAAAGAAATTGTGCATCCAACTGTTAAAAAGCCAGGAGAAGTTGAAGTGGCTAGATCTGAAAATGTACAGCATACTGAAATTTTCCAAGAAGAATTAGCTCATGAGGAACCTATATTAGAGGAACCTATATTGGAGGAAATCAATGAAGAAGATGCTCAAGATGTGCAAGAATCTAACCCAGTAGAGAACACTTCTAAAATTCACACTAAAATTATTGGTGAAGAATTTTCTGTGGATGAGTCAAGAAAGGAATCAAAGGAAAAATCAGTGGAGAAACCAGTACAGAGGAACGATGATGAAAATTCAGATGTTGAATCCCTACCTCTAGCACTAATAAATCCAGTGGAATATCAGACTGAGAATCAATACCAATGTGCCTCTAATTCTGATAATAATTATGTGCATGAATTCATTTGAAAATTTAATAAAGTTCAAGCTGAAAATTCTTCTTTAAGAAGAGAATTAGAAAAGGAGAGTCTGAAATTTCAGAGACTGAAAGCCAGTTCTGTTTCTAAGTAAGAAGTTGAAAATTTCAAGAAGGAAATGTTAGCTGAATTTTCAAATCTCAAATTTGAAATGGTGATGAAGTCAGATTTACTAGAGTTTAAATCTTTCATAGAGCAACAATTCACAGCTGTCAGGAATCGTGAAGCCAGTACATCAGGTACTTCACCTGATCTAATCAGAAGATTTCATGACATTACAGTAGCTATGAGCAATATGAATGATAGACTGCTAGATCTTTAATGCAATAGTTCTCCTTTATCTCTGTTGTTGGACAATAAGAAGTTTCTTATTGACAAGTTGACTTCGAATGAACCTGGAATTAGAGTTTTGTTGAATCAGTTCACTGATAAGTTAACTCTTTTTATGGAAAAGGAAGAGAGGTTACATGAGTTTTTCAAAGTCAATTTGATTGAGGACATTCATCTGACATAGGAAGGACAAGATCTCATAGTCTAGTTAGGCGATGGACTGATGAAAAGGTTGAGACTACAGCTGTCAAAGCTCAAGGAAATCATTCAGAGGCACTGAAACCCATTTTCCAAACCTTTATAGCCCAAACTTGATTCTCATTGTCATTACTATACTTGTAATTATGTTTTCCATAATATATATTTTCTTCACATGTTTATGTGTCATTAATTTTTTTTACAGAACTATCTCTGTTTGAATGCCAATAATCCAGATTCAAATATTTTTAAATAGTTTACCATAGCATTTACATACGTTCAATGCTACATAAAAATGTGTTATATTCCTTCTTCTATCATTATTTTTGATATCACGAAAAGGGAGAGAAATATTGATAAACACAACATATTCTTTTGGTAGAATTCTTTGTTTATAAAGGAGGATATATTATTTTACTTTATAAAATTTTACTTTATAAAGAAGGAGAAAATGTAAAAATTAGGAAATAATTTTGTTAAAATAAAATCTTGTTTTTATCTTTCAAAAATTCTAATTTATATGCAATTAATTTTGTAAGATAATTTTATTTGTTATTTCATGGGTTTTGTGATCATCAAAAAGGAGGAGATTGTTGAGAAAGTGTTGTTTTAAACAATACTTTGTCTTTTTATAAAGATTTTGATGTTCACAAATACCCTTATTTGTTATTTTAATGATTTTACTTTGAGTATATTTCAGGCAATTAATATTATTCATTTCTATATTTTGAAATAATATTTAAGCATTTTAATCCGCGTGGAATATTTGTTAGCGTGTTCTGGAAACACTGTTCATACTCAATGTGTTCATAAATCACTTTAGCGTGTTTTAGAAACACTGTTCATACCTTACATTGAGGAGCGTAGCGTAAGGATGAAAATTGTCTCTTACGGGTTATCAGTAAAGTATGGTTAAGCAACTATACATTGTCAAAAAAGTATGGAAGAAATAATTCTATGTTTGGAAGGAACCTTAAATTTGGAATATCAAAAAAGTATGGAAGAATAATCCTATGTTAATATGGAACATCATTTTTGTTTCTCAAAAGTATGATTCATCAACCTTACTTTTGTAAACAAGCTTACGTTGGATCATTTACCTTTCTTTTTGAAGCTGATAAAAGTATGAATTATGTATTGTTCATTTGAGAGCTCAAGAGAAAATTATGGATGATCAACCTTATATTTGAGATCAACCTTACATTTGAGATCAACCTTACATTTGTGATTAACCTTAAATTGTGAACCTTACATTCAGAGAATGTATGCTATGCAGTTGAACCCTACGTTTGGCATCGGAGATTTAAATTATGACTTTATTAAAGCAATGATCTTTATGCTGATTATTAGGCTGATTTAAATCCATATTAAAAGCCCGAATCTAAAGCATTTCTTTAATTGATTCAAAGATGTTTATTTGTGATTCAAAGTATTGATTTAATAGGAGCTTTTCATGGTGAATTTTAAGGGGAGTTACGACTGCTCTGGTTATTAAAATATTTGAATATCACGATTCTAAAGGTGGATTTTGTGGATCTAAATTTAAAAGAGAATGATTGTATTTATTCTATATATACCTGTATTATTTTTTATTACAGATATAGAGGAGAATCATTGAAAAGACGAAAAAAATATATCAAGATCTTGAGTTTTTCACTGCTGTAGTTTACAGAGACAATTGAGACTTACATATCTTCTGTTATGAAGAGAGACAAAGCTCTGTTTTCTGGATAAGAAGAAAATCAATTGAAGATTCACCGATTCTAAATCAAATATCTTTTGTGAATTGGCTACTGTTAAAGTTTTGAATTAAATTTCAAGATCTACTACAACTAGATCAACTTAGAACTACTCTTTACCTGAAGAACATCATTTCTAAAATCGATGATCCATCAACTATCAATTGTGTGTTGTTGCAATTGTGAAGAACAATTGGAAAGTATTTCAAAGAACAATTACTCTTTTACTTTGAGTGACCGTATTCTCATACTAAGCTGTGTGTTTGGTTCTGTGTATGAACCAAAAGGCTCTGTTTAGCCTTAAAGTTGTAAAGGTGTCAACTGACTGCACTCAGTTGTGGAACAACCTATTGATAAGAGGACCAGATAGTGAAAATCACCAAGCTCGTGGAGTAGAGTGTTGGTGGATTGGACTAGGGGCCTTCTGTTCCCCGAACCACTATACATCGTGTGTCCTTTGCTATTTATTTTCCTATGCTTAATTTTTCTGATAAAGTTTAAAGGACAGATCACGATCTTGCGAAGAAATTTTAAAAGACACAATTCACCCCCACCCCCTCTTGTGTATATTTGGTATAACTTGATCCAACATATCCTAGTACATAGCCTAACATACATGACTGACCCAATTGCTGATCCATATGGAATCATTTCCATTCTATTTCTTTCCTCATGCGTTTGAGGACACATTTTCTTGGAAAGAGGAATGCCATGTGATGTTGGCAATAATCCCCTCTTAGATTATTTATACTAAATCACTTCAGTATCTTGTCAATGTATATACTTTTCCTTAGGCCAAACAATCTCTTAGATCTATCACGATGGATCTTGATCCCAATAACATCATCTACCTCTCCCAAGTCCTTCAAAGAGAAGCATTTATTCAACCATGCCTTAAAAGACTATAAGACTAGTATTTTGTTTCCAATAAGGAATATGTCATCAATATATACTATTAGGAAAATGACTTCACTCCCACTAAACCTTTTGTAGACACAAGTCTCACATTCATTCTTTATAAAACAAAATTCTTCTATGGATTCATCAAAATAAATGTTCCATGACCTGGATTCTTTCTTTATTCCATAAATAATTTTTTTCAACTTTCAGATCTTATTGGCATCCTTTGGAGTCACAAACCCTTTAGCATGTGTCATAAATACATCTTCCTGAAGTTTCTAGTTATGGAAGTTTGTTTTGACATATATTTACCAAATATCATAGTCATGGTAAGCAATAATTGACAATAGAAATCTGATGGATTTTAGCATCACAAATGGTGAAAAGGTTTCATCATAGTCAATTCCTTGATTCTATTTGAACCCTTTTTCTACTAGTTGTGCCTTATAGGTACTAACTTGTCCTTCCATGTCCAGTTTCATCTTGAATACCCATTTTCAACCTACATACTTTACATTAACTAGAGGATCTACAAAAATCCAAACTTGGTTTTGGCACATGGAATCTATTTGAGAATTCACGACTTCTTGCCACTTGGAAATATCTATGCCACTTACTACTTCTTTGAAGGTTAGAGGATCATTATTATCAGAAAATAATGATTAACCATCCTCAGTAACTAGAAAACCATGCTGTTTTGGTTCTCTAACCTCTCTTGTAGTCATACGCAGTACTTGTGTCTCTAGAATAGATCTTTATTCCACGGGGCTTTTTGGAATATGATCTTGTACCAACTCTTGTATACCTTGAGCCTTTACTTCATCGAAGTCTATCTCTCTCCCACTGTCACTTTTGGATATGTGCTCCCTCTCAAGGAATACGGCGTGTCTTTCTACTATAACATTTTTTTCTGAGGGGTCATATAGGTAATATTCCCTTGTTTCATTGGGGTATCCTATAAAAGAAACACATTATGCCTCAAGGTGAAATTTTGTTACCTAAAGAGGCCTTAATAAATGATTCACTTCCCCACACATGTAAATTTAATAACATAGCTTTTCTTTAACTCCAAAGATCATATGGAATAAAATTTATTTATTTATCTGGTACTTGGTTTAGTATGTGTGCAGCTGTTTATAATTCATATCCCCAAAGGGATAATTAAAGTCTTGCATGACTCATCATTGATCTTACCATGTTCAAAAAGGTATGGTTCCTCCTTTCTCTTACACCATTCCACTGGGTTGTTTAAGGAAAAGTGAGTTCGGATAGGATCCCAAACTCCTGTAAGTAATCAATGAAGTCTTGATTAAGATATTATCCACCTCGGTCTATGTAGAGTTTCTTAATCTTCTTACCAATCTAGTTCTCAACTTCATTCTTATATTTCTAGAACTTATCAAAATAATCTTACTCATACCTCATTAAGTAGATATATCCATATCTACTAAAATCATTAGTAAAAGTTATGAAGTATGAGTACCCACCCCTTTCTTAAACTGGAAATGGTCCACACACATCGGTATAAACCAATTAAAGAATCTATTTTTCTCTTTCACCTTTCCCTCTAAATGGGGATTTGGTTATTTTTCCTTGTAAACATGTGTGGTATACACCAAGTGGTTTTAGTTTGAAAGAATATAAATATCCATCTTGATGTAACTTTTTCAACCATTTCTTATTTACATGAACTAGTTGGTGATGCCAAATTTGGGTGTGGTATGAGTCATGTGAAGTAGTTTCATTATCGATTTCCATTACTTGGTTTTTGTAATCCAACACATAAAGAACGTTATATAAATGTTCCTTACCAAAAATTCTATCTTTATAAAAGAATTAACATTCATTTTTGAAATTGAAAATAAATCCATCTATATCTAGTCAAGATATAGAAATAATGTTTTTGGTTATATAGGGCACATAATAACAACCTTTTAATACCAATATCATCCTATCTGGCATCGTGAGGTGGTAGTCCCTGATAGCTACAATTGAAAGTATAGCTCTGTTGGCTGCTCATAGATCTACCTCCCCTCGGTCAATTTTCTTGAATCTACTTGGTTCATGAAGATTCCACTTGCTTATTTAGTTAGGTTCAGTTTTTCTTCCAATGTCCCTTCTTTCCACATGTAAAACAAACATCTTAGTGTTCCCTTTTATCCCCCTTTATCTTATTTTTTTGGGAAGGGTGTGAAGAAGATTTGGGATTAAATCCCTTCGCCTTCTCTTTCCTCTTATTCACCATAAGGACAGATGGATTTTGATGCTTCATGTCTTTGTACACTTGGAGAAGGAGGATAAGAAGATCCAATAGATACTTCTCAATTTTGTTCGTATTGAAATTCACAACAAAACTTGAGAAGCTATGAAGGAGTGATGTGAGAATGAGATCGATATGTAGTTCTTTAGGGAGTTTAAACCCTGGAACCTCCAGACGCTCAATGTAGCCAATGAGATTGACTAAATAAGGCCCGGCTAGGGCACCCTCTCAAATATTACTATGAATGAGTGACTTGGAGATCTCAAATTGTTTCTATCTTTGTCTCTCCTGGTAAAGACCATGGAGGTGCACAAGCATGCTATAGGAATCAATGTTTTCGTGATACTTCATGAGTTCACTAGATATTGATCATAACATCAAACATTGAACATTTATTGTGTCGTTCATATGTTTTTCATAGACTAGGAACTCTTCATCACTCACCTCTTGGGAAGGAATATCAATTAATGATGACTCCAATACGTAAGATTTCTATCCATGGCATAAAATTACCTGAAGGCAACTAAACCATTCATGGAAGTTACTTCTAGTGAGGATGTTGTTTTTATCCAGTATTGACTGCAGGGATAGTTTGGTTGACAATTTTTTCATTTTTATTCTACAATTAAAAGAGTAGATAATTAGTAATTTCTTGATTACATTTTATGAGAAATAATAAATTAATTTTATTATGTCTCCCACTATTTTATCAAGTCCCAATGGCCCTCACCATTGAACTTGGACTATCTAGTTTCTTGGAAATTATAGTGGAAATGATCTATATTCCCCTTTTAATAACCCCAACAAGGGTTGGTCAAGATATTTAAAGGTATTTAGGTAAGCAGGTCATTTATAACTATAGGATTGCACCTCCTTGATCCATTGAGTGGACTCCCCAATCCTAAAATATTGACTTGGATTTCCTCAACACATGCCTCCAATATTACACCAATCCTAGGAAGGGATACTCCTCTTGATGTAATATGGATAAGTCAACCCAAAACATTCATAAGGAATTCTTTTATAAAAGTAAGTGTCCCAAAAAGGTTTGGTAAAACACATATTCTTATTGAGTCTTACCCATAATCAAGTAATGGAAGGCTTAATCTGATTTAATATTTTATTGAGGGATTTTTATCTATTATAAGTAAATTGCCTTATTATCTTTTTCACCTACTCGTTAATGTTAATTGTAACTTACTTAAGTTATTAACCATGTATTGATAATATTTACACATAATCATAGTTTAATTTACTTCAATCTTTCATGCTTATTAATTCATTAATTATGTAGTCAAGAAAATACATCCATAATGAAAAACCATAAAACCGACAGAAACAAGATAAAGGTAATGATCATGAGCTCTTATAATGGTTAGTTTATCTAGAGATTGATAAAATAATTGTTGAACTAGGGGCGAATCTATTTGAACCATTTATGGTTCGTGTCAATAGCTTTCTACCTATCCACCTTTGTATCTCTTGGGATTGGTTTTTCCTCAACTCCTTACTTGAGCCGCCTCCACAAGCTAAGGAGATCCATCCATTACATATGATTTTTAACTCACATGTGGGTGAGGGTTAAAAAGAGGGGTTTACATAAAATAAACCATGGGCACATAGGCCCAACATATTAATGAGGAGAGATGGAATGCAGTCCAACAATTTTAATTTAAAATAAATTAAAACGAAACCAATCTCATACAAAGGTTTGGTCTAGCTCTTGGTCATCAACATACATGAAATTAATTACTCATTTAATAATACTATCATTCAATTATTTAACCATTCATTTTAAGATATATCATGATTTAATCTATTAAATATTATCTATAATTAATCAATCCTTTTATATTAATCATTTTCTGAATTTCCCTGAGATTCTCGTCCATAACCTTGGAGGTAACATGGTGAACACCCATTCAAATCTACATGATATGTAATTATAAACATTACAAAAACATTAAAGTTTTAATTCTGTGTAATTTGTTAAAGTATGTGGCATGTAGTTCTGACTACACTGTGTGTACTATCTTCACCATCTTATCTGAAGTACACGCCTAGGGACTTGGCGTGTGAGGCGTACTTCAGAAATCTTGGAGTAAACGATGTGTCTAATGGGCCACATGACATGTTGTCTCTAGGTTACATGGTTACTTATTATCACAGTTGTGTATGGGATACATTGTTTGGACCTTAACCTGAAGGGACTACATGCCATGTCCAGTGGGCCACATGGTGTGTAATCCAGCTGACCGTGCACCTGTCTGCCTTTATCAACATGCAGTGTAATAATTAACTACAACGCATGTCATTAATGGAAATGGCTTGAGTAATTGTTGAATTACTCTCGATGCACTGAACACAACTACACAGTGTGTAATCTAGATTACACAACGTGTATGGAAGATTACATAGCATGTAACTACAAATATTCAGCGTGTACTATCCTATTACCTGGACAGAATCATTGGTGTCTCCTGATGAGATCCTCAATTTAATTTTAATCAAAAATTTATTTGTTTCTGTTAGATATTCAAGAAAAAAAATAGGAAGAACAAATCTAAAAATTTATATTACAATAAATATTAAACATGAATTTAAAAACTAAATTATTAAATCATAAATAATCAACAAATTATTTAGATAATTATAAATGATGATGAGGCTCACTCTGATACCACTTGAAGGATCCAGATGCAGTGGAAGCATGGCGGATGGGAGAGCCCAACTTTTCTCTTTGTAATTGATGACCAATCTAAGATCAATACGATGATGAATTCCATTATCCATGAATTGAAATCAAAGAATTAGAAAGAGATAAAAATAACACTAGATCAGAGAAATAGGATCTTTCACATCATGTTTATAATTAATTTAATAATTTCTAAAGAAATTAAATACCTAGGTATTCATTACTTTATTTTTTGATGATTGTTGATCATCCAGAATTACCCTTCTGGATTTTCTTCGTCACACTTGCGAGGATCCAAAGTAGAATCCCTCTAGCGGTGATCCACATGTGCTCTAATGGTCTTAGATCAACACCACTCATTCTCAAAGTTCTAGCATGGAAGAAAGAATGTTTTGAATTGATCATCCTTGATCACTCATTCTTTGGTGTTGAATAACTTCTCTCGTTCTTGAGGAGAGATGAGAGGAGTCGAGAGAGAAAATGTTTGGCTCAACAATTCCCAATTCACTAGGGTTTATCACAATAGAAGTACCTATCTATTAATAAACATGGGGTTTCAGTTACAATATTTAATTACGAAACCGTAGTTAAATGTAATTATAACTATTATATAAAACCCATGCCACATAATAACAATAATAGTGGCATTATTTTTGGTGTGCCAACTTGCACAAAATGGAATCATAAATGAAATCTCATACCACATAATGATAACAGTATTATTATTATTTCTTCTGCCAACTAGAAAAACATTATTTACCAACTTGTAAGTAATTAATTTATCAATGGATGTGGTCTTAGTCTGTTCGAACACCTCTTCCATTTATTGAACACTTGAATAAAATATTTTATTATCTTCAATAAATATTTTATTTACAAACTAGTAAATAAATATTTATTAAATGTTAAATAAAATAAATATATATATTTTATATAAAATTTAGTGAATAAATATTTATTTAATTTATGCAGTCATTTTAACTTTAATAAAATTATTCCTAAATCTTGAGAATAATATTTATTCCATTAATTAAATTCAAATAGAATTTAATTGAGACCACCAAAAACACTTAGTGTGTGGCCCTCTAAGATTGTTTCTCTTTGTAATTAGGAGGGCTTGCCTAAAGTCCGATATTACTGTCTAGAAATGGGTCAAGGTACCCAAGAGAGAGAACTTAAAGTCACAATAACGATATCCACATATGAATTTTCACTGTGTAATATAATCCCTTTGTCACAATATCTCATCAAATAGGTTTCATGATAGTGTCATTAACCTATATACTTGATACATCATTCTTTGACTACCTAAAATAAACTCGTCAGTACACCATGGCCATTGAATTTAGGGTGACAGTTCTATTTCAATAAAAGGTCCAAGATATAAACATCTATACATGGAAGAGAAAAATACTTCCTTGACTTATCCATTAATAACATGTCATTCATAACGCACCCAATGTACCCTACTTCCCTCCAACATATAGAGCGACTGTTTCTGTCAGAAAATCTAAGTTCATGAGTCATGACACTTATTAATGACAATATTAAAGTCTAAGGACCATTATACATGCTCGCAGGTAGCAATATCCAATGACACCCAAACATGCGGAATTATTACTGGCAGGTATGTTCTCATAATCTCCCATATTGGAGATTACCAAGTGCAAACCTCATGAGAAGAAGTTTCACCTGATTACAAGCACTTGCACCTGACAGTCTGTATTCTATGTGTCCCATAATAGTATGTCATCCAATCGTAGAAATATATTTAAGAATACTGTTATAGAACTTCAAGGTTCTCATCATAGTGGAGAACTACTATGACTTTATTAATGAAAAAAATAATCTAGGACGTTATTACATTATAGTCATGCAGAATAATGAACAATATGTAATAAGATGTTTAATATTTAAATAGATTAAATATTTGTGTAATTAATTTACAAATAGTTGTTTCTAGGACACCAAATCCAATAGTAATAATGCCCTTTAAAATTTATAGACTTAAGTTTAAAGTTATTGAAAACCATTAGGGTTATTATGATCACTTGTAATAGTCAAATAGACTTTTATACTTTGAAAAAATTAGTTTTATTGAAAACCTTAGAGATAATGTTATTTAATGAGTAAATTTCAAGGATATATATTATATTTATTTTGAAAATTATATTAATTTCGTTTTAGAAAAGGAAAATATATATGTTGGGTGATAACCCATCAAGTGTGGTAAGACTGCGGGACTTGATCCCATGACTAAAGGAGGATAAGGGTTTAAGGAAAACCACTGACCTATGTAATGTCCTAGTTTATATACCATTATTTTAGTTGAAACATTTCATGATTAAATATTAATAATGAAACATTAGTGTTATTTTTAGGTATAGAGATTAATTTCTTAACCATATTGGTTTTGGAAAATAGTTAAAGAAAAATATAATGACTTGTTTTATGGGAAATATAATCTGTTAAAAGAAGATTTTAGTTCTTAAAAAAAGGGTTCATTCTAGGATATCCAGTTCTTGAAATAAGTGATGAATTATAATTTGATCAAAAATCAGCCAAAATTTTTAATTATTCATTATAAAATTGAAACGTATTAAAAAATTATATAACCTTATTTTCTTATGAAATAAAATAATTACTCAACATTAGGAAAATGATTAAAAAATGTTATCCTAATACCTTAATTATTTGTTAAATGGGTGGTATTTTAAATAATCATTGATTTGTGTATTTGAGACCCTCATCTTTGCAATGATCATTTAGTTGTTTGTGATTGATGATCTCAATCACTCCTTATAAATATTTATGCTTCTCAGCAAATTCCATATTTTCACTTGCCACAAATGTTCTCCTATGTAGATTTCTATTTATATGTTATTCTGTGTGAATTTTTTCTTCCCATTCTTCCTTTTATATAGGATGTTTCATGAAACCTTCGCATAATTTTGGATTTCAAGACAAGAAATATCAAACAATATGTTACCGAGATCAAGTTTAAATTGTGAGGATGCAATTTATTTACGGTTGGGATAATGTAACACCCTGAAAATTTTAAAAGAGAAAATTTTATTTGATAGAGTGTATGACACGCAACACAAAAAAAAGTAAGGAATATAACCTATAAATAATTTATGGTATGTTTAATATTTTAAATAAATTTAATATATTATATATCTTGCAATGCACATAATACATAGTCAGCTTACATCGCATGCAACAATGAGTTTCTTCGATATCTTGTGTTACACAAAAGGAAGAGTTTTAACAGACAGAAATATATTATTAAAATAATATTATAACCTAAAAATTAAATTATAAATAATAAATAGGATTAACTAGATTATGAAAATATATGGTTGAATTCATCAGTTAAAATTAATTAGATATGAATAAAATAACCAATTAAATAAAAATTGAATGCCTTTAAAAAAACTATTTTTATGCTCGCAAAATCAGTTTATCCTAATAAATTAAATTAATTACTATTATTAAATAAGAATAATTAAATATATCTTATATAATCAATAAAATATTTTTTATATTCATTCAAAATATTTTATAGATATAAGATAAGAACATTCCTAATGTTATGTATAAAAACCTATATTTTTCTAAAGATAGTTTTACCGCCTCTTATTGAAGTGTCTATTTTAAATATGATTTTTGGAACTTTAATAAATTTTATATGTCATAATAAAATTAATTTTTTAAATTGGAGCATCAAATTTCACCTGGAAATTGGACATAAAAACTTATCAAACTTTTGAATATTTTTACTTTAAAAACACGCTTTGTCATCTCTTACGTAGGATTAAACATAAATTAATTTCTGCCACTTATATGATTATAATTTTAAAAAATGGATTATATATTAATAATTATAATTATTTATAATTTATTATAATTTAATCATAGTTTTCCAACAAAAATATTATTGACAATAATAAAAATTAATTACAGCAATTAAGAGAAACATTAGCATAATAAAGGACTAAACCTTAAGCTTAACAGACAAAATGACTTATAAACTTGTCCAAAAGAAATTGAATACACATATTTAGACCCATTAATACCTATTATATAATTTTTAAAATTATAGGATTAACATTACATTGTAATAACATGGGTGGAATTCCATTTTCAGAACATTACAAGAATGTCACTCCTCCTCCACTATAAAAAGGCACACACCCTCCCATTTAATAACACCTCTAAAACTATTTGGATCACCCAAAATCTACTCAAACAATCTCCCAAAAACCCTCCCCTCATCCTAGAATCCTCCATTTTGGATTAAATCCAACTAAGTAATCCTTTTGGTATAAACCAAAAGGATTTACTTGAAAACGATGTAACAATTTTCAATGATCACTTTCAATTTATTTCCTTCTCTACCTTTCAACTCTTATTATTACATGATAATATAATCAAATAATTATCCTCAATATATTTATATTTTTTAATTCTAATTTATTGACCTGCACTTACACACACTTCCATCTAATGGGAAACAAACATACCATTCATGTGTAAGGCAGACTACCGCCTCATGAAACTTTGATTGTAAGTTCTTTCTTTACCACATTTATCAGTGGGAATTATGATAGAAACACTATTTTTATATATTATCTGTAATATTTATAATTTATTTATACTTAATTAATTATTATATAACACATATATTCATTTGTTCTATTTTTTGGGAATACGATTACATCATTTGTGGAAGTGTGAACTATAGCCTCTTCAAAGTAATGTGATTCATCAATGCTATACACAGGATGTATAAAAGATGGTTTTACTAAACCTATGTGACATATATGACATAAATATGATAATATAATTAAATTATTAATATATATCATTTAATTTTCATTCTTTTAAATATGAAAAGAAAATGTAATTACTTTTTAAGCATACTTACGGCCTACAGTCTCCATGAACGATGCATTTCATTTTATATCTCCAAACATAATAGATTATTATAAATACATATATAATAGATATATATTATAATTAAATCATGGATTAAATTCTGTAGATAATTAATTCATGATCTAATTAATAGTAAAAACAAGTAATAACTCTAAACACACTCAAAAAACTAGACAATTAATACTGGAAATAGTGAAAATAATGAAAGATTATCAGAAAATAGGTAATAAGATATTATAATAATATAATATATTACATTATAAATATTATTATGGTTGTTTTATAATTTAAATACATGTTTAAATCCATTATACTAGAAGTTAGTGTACTTTCACCTGAAAGTAAATGCAAGGTAAGAGATGTTCATCTCACTTTTTACATCTGTAAGAAAAATATAATATTCACAAATTACTTATTTTTTATGGGGTATCTACTTATCATTTTCATGTATTATATAATGGATTATTTTATCTTCATGGTGTATATATTGTAATTTTAAATCATTTCTTTCATGGAGATTAGGATTCAAAAGTTACCAAGTTGTAAAAAAAATTCATAACCCATTTCCTTTTCGTTGGGTTATATTATTTCTTCGTTGTTGTTAATTTTATATGATTATGTGTATAATGACTTTGAATATATATTTATCTATTTCCAATTATTTTATGTGTATTTATAGTTCATATACATAATAAATTAATTTATTAATTCTTAATTCAATGTTATGACCAATTTAGGGGTTTATTTCACAATCTCCTTCTAATCGAGATTGTTTGTTCTTGAAATTTAATTAAAGGAATTTATATAATTATTGTTCAATAATCCCTTAATTTTATCCTATGAAAATTAATGACCTTTTCTAGTAATAGTACCATTATACAATCTTTTTCACTCAAAATATTTTAGAAAATGTTTTTAATAAAACCCAACTTCATTTCTCTCTTTATTCGGAGAACCTGCTTTCTTCTAAAAAAATATTTATTAAAATGTTTTTAAACATTTAAATTTGATTAAATAAATACATTTTTACCCCTTTTTCATTTACAATTTTTTTTCAAAAGTAATATTCTTGTATCCTTACGAACAATACATTTTTCTAACCTTTTTACCTTGAAAAAGGAATGTTCTTTTAACATTTTACGGAATGTATTGATTTACCCACCATAATTTCTTCTAATATTAATATTCATGTTTAAGGATAATTTTGAAAAAATGTTATCAATTTTTTTCAAAGAAAATTATTTTCAAATTATTTTTCAAAATGAAAAAGGATATTTTCCTCAAGAATGTTTTTAAGATATATTTTTATATTATTTCCATTCATCAATGAAAATAACCCTTTATTTGTTTACACCACCTAGGATATGTTGTTTTGATACCATCCTTATTCTTACTTTAGAATTTTTATGATTGATTGGTCCATAGATTGTATTTATATTCAATTCCTTGATTCCTTAGTTATTCCCCTTGAAATATTAAATTTCATATGATCATTTGACATTTAATTCCCTCTAATTATACATATCATTTTCATGAATATGATCATTATCTAATATGTATACCATTTTACATATGGTGTGTACCTGAAAATTATTTGATTAACTAGGAAAATACTGATAAATCTGCATCCTCTAATCAATGTGTATATTAATGCATATTATTTTTTAATTAAATCCATTATTTGATATATGAAGAATACTTTGGATAGGTACGAAATGGGTGGGTCCCAGTAAAATATATCCCCTCGATGCATCAGTAGTCATATGGGATGAATCATTTGGCTAGCCTAAGTTAATGGGTTTTTCATCTAATGTATTATAAACCATCTTGTTAAAGGTATTGACGGTAAAGGTACCATATACCAAGGAAACATAGAGTCCAATAATTAATCATTGTCTTTGATTAGATTTAGTTATTATTATCCATGAGATTTTTTCTTTGACATTATCTATGGGTGTATTTTTTTCTCAATTCATTAACTAAATGGCATGTGTTTCAATAATTTTCCATGCCATATTGATTATTAATTATCTAGTTATTTGAATGGAAAGTGTTTTAAGTTATAACCTTTCCATTTTATTTATCCATTTAGTTTATTTATTACATGGAATGTGTTTTTAGTTATTTATCTCTCTATATTGACTATTCTCATTGATTCATTATTTTTTCCTCTATACTTACCCCTTACTAAGCATTTGAGCTCACCCTTATTTTGTTTCCTTTACCTAGTATTATGAATAAGTGTACTAAGATAGATATCCAAGGATATTATAGATGGAATAATGTAATTATCCTTGATAAATAATATGTTGTGATGTGTGTATTCATTCTTAATACAAGACTTATGTATATACCCAGTTTACCAAGACTACTAAACAATTTGTTCCATTGGGATGCTATTTACTTGTATCTCATGCCAATGTAATGGTAGAGCACCACTGGGTCTTGGATTTATGGGATTTATTCAATATATATATATATGTCACATGTATTCATTATTTTTATATTTACAACCATCCAACTAATAAAGTGAAGAAAAACAAATTACACCACTACATGGAGACAATAATTTGTACGTACACACGCGTGATGTTTTCACATTTTGTAGGTCATAAAAGAGATGGAATATAGTTTTAATGTAATAATTTTAATGTCTTATTTTATTTAAGATATCGGATTTATTATTTTAGGATGAGTATAACATATGAATAGGAAGTAGAAGATGATATAAACTTGAATGATTCAGTAAAGATGATTAACTTTTCTTCTGCATACACCCCTTGAATCTCTTTTTAAGGTACCTAGGGTTTCTCTTTTGGAAGGTCTAAAACCTCGGTAACATATATAATGATATTTTTAATTTTAATGGGTTGAGTTTGGTCAAGATAGATAGAACATACTGTGTATAGTTGTGGAGGAATTCCCTTTTATAATAAAGGCGAAGGAAACTTTTACAATTTATTAACATATTAAATTAATATAAATTATTTCTCATTTAAAAATAGACAAATTTTTATATAATTTGAATCTAATTTGATAATAATTTTCAATTATTTCATCCAATTAAATTTATACAAGTTTTAGATATCTTTTCACTCTTATCATTTAGTTTTGAACCCCCATTAACCCTTCTGACAATTATCATACTATTAAAAGTTTCTACTCTTTATTTGTCCATAATGTTATTATAAAATTACAAACAAACCATAAATGGACCATGTTGATGTCATTAACCGTATACAATTATTTTTTCTAAATCAATGATTTTTATGAATTTTAAATAATTTAAAATTTTATTATTTTGAAAAAATATCAATAATATCAATCGTATAACAATTCATTTAGTGGGAAATTAATAACATCAAGACAATAAAATAATTAGAATAAAATTCCTAAACCCCCTCTATAGTATTTATTTTTTTTATTTTTAAATTTAATGGTACACTTTTATTATTTTAATTTATTCTAATTTTAATGATTATAATATCATTTATTTTATTATACCATTAATTAAATAATTATGGTGTCAGCATTGTGCAAGCATTTAAGTTAATTATTTATTCACCAAAAATTTTAAAGAAATTAAAATGATGAATATAAATCATTTATATTTAGAAATAGTATTTATAGCTGAACATATCCTCTAGTTATCCATTTTTTTTAAAATATTATATTTATCCAAAACAAGTGCGTTTAATTTTTCTCTCCCCTTTACATAAAATTTTATAAAGGTCGTCTTATCATCCAAATGGAAAAAAATATATCATCTAACCTAATTTTATATGATTATGGACTTTATCTACCAATAAAATTAAATTAAGGCATATTTTATGGTAATTTTTGATTCCTTGTCATTTTATTTTTTAAACTTTTTTTCCTCATTTACCCTTTAATGTGGTCAAAAAATTTACTACGATTATTATTCATAATGAAAAAAATAAAGGGTACCTTTTTACTAAATTTATACCTCCTAATTATAAATATGGAATCTAATTTTAAATATTTAATTGCTATAAGTTGTAGAGATTAAATTGAGAATAAAACACAAAATGTAACAAAGAACATTTTTTAGCAAAAATGTCTTTTTTAGTATAAATTTTTTTTATAAAAAATTAAATCATAGAAATGATTCAAATGAACTTAATTGAATTATTATTGAAATTAATGTTTTAATTTTACTCTGAAACAATTTTAAGAAATGGTACTATGAAAATTCTTAAAACAAAATTATAGTTTTCAAAAAAATAATATATATCAAAATTTAGTGGAAAATAAATCTTTTCAAAAAAAGACCAAAAATCCTCCCTAAGATAATTTTGATTTGATAATGTAAAAATGATATTGATATTATTAAATAATTTTTTTAAAATATTCATAAAATAATTATAATATTTCATCATAAAAATTAATAATAATCATTTGAGAAGAAAACATATTTTTGATGAATAAATTTATTTCACTTAAAATTGAGTGATTATTTCATATAATTAATCAATACATTTGAATTGATTAGAAATACTATATATTTCATTATATGGTTGACCTTATTCATACCCTATAATATAAAGGCTATGTTATAATAGTCATATTTAAATAATAATATGTCATTGTTAATTGAAGCTTGGTGTTGCATGTTGTATACCCTCTCAAACTTAGTGTTCTTTTAAAATCCCAGGCTGGAATACTCTAAGATATATCAAAGAGTTTATATTTTGTTGAAATAAACATAACATAAAATCTAGGTATTTTATAGACCCTAATACCATTTAGGTCATGTTGAGTGTAATAAATAAGGAATATTAATAAATCAGTCACATTACATAATTTGATTTAAATGGCAATTATGCATTAGAGAGGCACCTAAATAATTTACCCCTTGACCTCTGATTGATATAGGAGGGACTAAGGATCCTATTTTGGGTGTGATGTCCTTCATGTATGGATAGAGGCTTACTCCATGTGTGATTCCCAGATAGAATCTACTCCATATCCACTAATGGATGAGGGAGGGGAAATGGAATCCAGTAAGAACGACTATGCGCATACACTTAAGGAGGAGATCTTACAAAATATATCCATATTAGAGTTTATCAATCATCATTCCAATTTCTAAATCCTAGGGTTGGAATTATATAAACCCATAAATTTTATACATAGATATTACATATTACTAGATGAATATTGATTACATAACATTTTGATCCTTGATAAAATTGTTTAGGCCTTGTAACTTTAGAAACATATAAACATAAACAAATAGATCGTAAAATATTTACATTGTATCCCACTTATTTATTCATAACTACCTCCCTTATTAGAAATATCGTACTTATTACCATTCCTCGTAACCTAGGTAAATGAAACATAATAAAGTGGCGAGCTCATATGCTATGTTGGGATAAATATGGGAAATATCAATGATCATATAATAATAATATGATAAATAGTGTATGAGAACACATTATTAGCATTTTAAAATCCTATCCTACATATCATAGATCATAATCATAAGTAATTACATAAACCATGTTAGGTTATAAGATATGAATCTTATAGGAATCATAGAACTTGATCCATGAGAGCCTAATATTTGAATAATACATGGAATTATGGCATGCACATAAGTATATAAAATCATTTCCTTAGTATTCAAGGATCATTACCAATACTATCACAGTGGAATGGGATCACTCCCAAAACTATCGTACTACTCAAGTATCACTCCAATTACTATCATAGTGGAAAAATTTTGTTATTGAATAGGGTTTATTCTTGTTTATTCTTGGATAAGATTCGAAAAATTAAAAGAAACATTAAATGTTACTGTCATTGATGAATCAAAAGATCAATAAAATATTCTTGATGAATATAACCATTCCATTTTTAAATCACTTATTTTAAATATAAAAATTTCCAAATTATTATGGAAAAAATTTCATTTAAAATAACCATGGGAACTTATAATGGATTCTTCAAACAATTAGGTGACCATGATGGTCGGAATTTCTATTTGTTCCGTATAAGTTAAAAAATATTCTTTTCATACTCTTTTCATAAAATCCACAATGTACCAAAATTAGAAAAATACAATAATATTCCTTTAAATCCATTTTGAAAAATGTAAAACATGCTTAAAAATGAATTTAAACAATGATAGGATAATTTTAAAACTCTTATTTAAATAATTTTTGTGAATCATTATAGTGCCTAAATAGATCATGCAAGGAAACTAAGAGTGGTGGTGGTGAATTAGTCTACCCAAATTTTATTGAGATTTACTTTCTTATCAGTTGCCTCCTCTTACCCTATTACCTATACCCTGGTTAAGATGAATGGATCTTTTTTGGACTCTCAAAAATTTCATTCAATTTATATAATAATAAAAATTATATCGCACAATTATTTTTACAAGGTATGATAATAATACCTATGCATTTTTTTGGTTAACTTATGGATGTTTCAGGGATTCAATTATCAATTTTAATTTTAATGATTAAAAATTATGATAATTGTCTCACAATTTTTATATAGAAATGGATTGATCTTCCTAAGAGAAAACCATTGTTTATACTAGAACCATAAGTCATTAATGGAATTTTTTATACTGGAACCACCAGTTCTTCAATGATAATATTCTTGAAAAAAGTAGTTTCTTCTGCACTGGATTCCTTTGCATAAATAAAATAATATTATTCCTAGACTAAGGTCTTCGACTTCCAATAAGTCAACAATATTCTATTCATGTCAACATAGTTCTCTTTAATAATTGGAAGATTTTATTTACACTTTAACTCATTATAATTCATGTCACGACCCGACCCTACCCGGGCTCGAGCCATAACTACCCCAGGCCCGCCTCCATAGGCCAGGGGCTGGCGACCAGCGCCGAAGGCACAACAACTCGGGGAGGCCTTTGCCTAAGCACCTGTACACACACACACAGTAAACTCAATGCAAAAGTGCAGAGTAAAAGTAAAGACAAGCAAAGAAAAGGAGAGGGCAACTGCTATATAAAACCACAGAGTGCATCGACCACTACAAGTACAAAGTACAAGATGAAAAGAAAAGGGGCAAAACACACGCCCAACCAAAAAGTGCCACAACCTGGCAACAGGTAAACGAAAAGAAACAGCCGACAGGTCTTCCACCTAGAACCCGGCCACGACCACTGCACGCAGTCCAAGCCCCCAAGCTCCTATGCTCCACCGAAGTCACGCTCCACCTGTCCGTCGTCTGCAAGGGAACACCAAGTGTGGGCAAAGCCCAAGAAGGGGTGAGTATAAAAATACTCAGTAGGATACCCCAAAGGCTCAAGGGAGCAACAAAAGGAGGTACCGAAGGGTGAGAAGTAGAGCGAACAAGGAACAAGTAAGAGAGTACAATTGAAAGTGCAGTAAGAGTCCAGCTCAACCCAACAAGAGAAACGTAGAAGGCTCATCCTAACACAAGGAGCTAGGAACGGTGAGGAGATGCACTTCTCGTCGAGCTTTCGCTGCCTATAGCAGGAGAGTAGACTCGTCCAACCACGAGAAGCTAGACACGGAAAGCATGTGGCATACCCCACGCGTCTTCGCCTCTCCTGGAAGGAGAGCAGCCAAAACCCAAGGATTGGGTACCAGAAACAAGGTATATACATATCCTTATGCTCTTCCAAGAAGCCCGAACAAACATGTAAGGGGATCTCCGTCCCGTAGCTCAGCCCAAGAAAAAAAGTCACCAACAGTCCCAAACATAACCCATCATCGTCGCCCAGCAACCCGCACGTCTGCCCTGAACCGCAAGCCAAGGGGCTCAATCACCGCACCTTGATACTATCCGCTTTGGGCGGCACTGACTCGCCCGCACGGTTTTAGATCGCGTCACAAGAACGCGTCTCGGTGGGGAAAGCGCCCCTCGTACTTGAGAGTTCTAGGGAAAGTCCAACCACACCTCGTCACTTCCCCGCAGTCGAGAGGTCTCCTCAAAGTCAAGTCGTTCCATTACCGACCCGTACAACCAAGGGTCCCGTTCCGGTAATCATGGAGGTAAGCCACAGACTAGCTTAGTCGAGAGGACTGAGTTTGGAATGCCAACTGGTGTCCCACTACCCAGCCCCGCTGGAGGGTAATTTATAACCAAATATCAGGTGACCCACTGCTCAGCCCTGCTGGAGGGTAAACCCAAATACATCAACCGGTGACCCACTGCCCAGCCCCGCTGGAGGGTAGACCATAATCAGATATCGGGTGACCCACTGCCCAGCCTTGCTGGAGGGTAAACCCTAATACATCATCAGGCGACCCACTGCCCAGCCCTGCTGGAGGGTAAACCAAATTACATCATCAGGCGACCCACTGCCCAGCCTTGCTGGAGGGTAGACCTGGAACTAGACGACGGGCGACCCACTGCCCAGCACTGCTAGAGGGGAGGCCCTAAGACGTCGTCGGGTGACCCACTGCCCAGTCTCTGCTGGAGGGTAGACCCTAAGTGTGTCGAGTGACCCACTGCCCAGTCTCTACTGGAGGGTAGACCCTAAAAGTGTCGAGTGACCCACTTCCCAGTCTCTGCTGGAGGGTAGACCCTAGAATCCGATGAGTAACCCACTGCCCAGCCCCGCTGGAGGGTAAAACTCAGAATTGCTCTGGCCACATCCACTGGAGGTTACAACACTGGCCAACTGAACATGGAGTGGGCATCACGCGACCACCCAACTCCGGCACAACTCACCCAAAGGGGTTCAGCACCTGTTCCATCACTAGGTGCCACTGGCCCCGCTACCGGCCAATCCATCGAGAACGAACCCAGGGGAAGACCACTCAACCCTGCTGGTCAACAAACGAGCACCGAGCCAGGGGAAAAACTCCACCCTGCTGGTCAAACAAACACACCGAGGGACCCTCTACGTCGCGAGAGGTCCAAGTACGTAAGGCAGAACACGGCACGCACATGGGTCCCACACGACGTGTGGCCCCAAGTCAACCCCAACCAAGCGCACGAACATCTCAGGTACAAACCACACGTACCTCCAAGCGCTCTCGTATACTCCCAGAGTATACCTCGTTCCAGCCCATAGGCCATCGTGCACACGGCACCCAACGTCAGCGCGAAGGCGTGACGTAACAACTCCACCTCAAAGGCCCAGGCACAGCCAACCATGTCACCTCAAGCATTTACATCACTCACATGGGAGTGCATGCGATCACTCGCCAAAGTTCCGCTACAAGCAAAGTAGGGCGAACCACCACTGGAGCACCTTTCATGCTTCCACATTTCTTAAGATCGCGCAAGAGGCTCCGTACAGCCAAATGGATCACACTGTTGTAATCCTTGCGGAAAAACACGCAAGTTAGACTACTCACTCGCCCGAAACGGTCAACATGTGAAAAAGGTACTATTCACCATGACCAAACCCGTGTAGGGCCCACCCCAAGATCCCGAAACTGAGCCAATAGATCACGCCACTGCGATCCCCTCGGAAAAACACATGGGATTGAGTAATCAATCGCCCAAAATGAACACCCGTTGAAAAAGGTACTATTCACCGTAGCCAGGTCGGGTGGGTCCCACACCACATTCCCGAAAAAGGTTGGGCGGACTGCGTCATCGCAAAGCTCTCGGAAAATCACGTCGAAAGCACTACTCGCTTGAGTAGAACGGGTATCCGGAGAAAAAGATGCATTTCGGCGCACCGCACACGAGCAGCGCCACATGGGACCCGCATCCCGGTCCCGAAACTCAATGAATGGATCGCACCGTTGCGATCCTCTAGAAAAAGTACACAAGATGGACTACTCACTTGTCCAAAACGGTTGCCCGGTGATAAAGCTGAAAATCACCGTCAACTCCCGAAACGGACCTCGCGGGGCCCGCACCATCGTGCGGAATTTGAGCGGGTGAATTCCACCATTGCAATCTCCACGGAAAAACACCCAGAAACGACTGCTCGCACGCCCCGAACGGACGTCCGGTGAAAAAGTCGTGAAACGCCGCCCGCAGCTCAAAAGACGGGTCGTGGGGCCCGCGCCTCAACTTCGGCCTCAATGCCTGAAACTACCCTGGAAACCTCCGCCTCGATGCTAGGGTCCCAACGCAACTGACGGTGCTCCAAACGGACGCCGGACGCATCCGCGCCGTCCAAAACAAGATTTTCCGGAAGAACGCTCGTCCACTTAAAGACGTGTCGCGCCTCCGCAGCCCCTCGTTTCGGGAATTAAAAATTCCCGAAACCAAATCAAAAAGACCGTCTCTGTGTCAGGTCCGCGCCGCCGCAGACGGCACGCAAAACGGACGCCCGTAGCTCGAAATACGGGCGTCCGAAGTCTGAGGGGCAAAGCCCCTTTGGGCCGGACCGACCCGGTCCGGTCGGTCCGCCCTGCTTGGGCCAGCCCGCGCCGGCCGGCCCAGTCCAGCCGATCCGCGGGCCGCCGCTCCGCGGCCCGCTCCCCTTCACACTCACGCGCCCGCCATGCGGGATTTTCCACCGACCGGCCACGAGGGCCGGTCGCTCGGTCCACGCAACGACCCGCGGAGCGCGGGTCGTTGCCTCGCTGCACGGGGTCGCCGCCTCGCGGCCCCTCCTCCGTTTGCCGGCACCCGCGGCCGGCACCGCGGCCGAATTCCGACAACCGCCGCCGCCTCCCGGAAGCACCGCCACCGCCTGCTGAAGCCCCGGCCGACCACCCTGCTCTGCCTTGCTCCGCCCCGCGCCGCCCTGCGCCGCCGCCGTCTGCCGCCTTCGGCCCTGCCGGAAAATTCCAAGGACCACCGGGGACGATCCGGTGGTCGAAATTTCGATCTGGATAGCTTTCCGGAAACCTCAGGACGGGATCTACGCATCTAAGGGATTTGTTCGACGATCCATTGGTGTGATTGAGCATAAATGAGGATTAAAACGGGGAAGGGGAGAAAAACTCAAATCTGCCTACCTCGTTGGGCTTCGCCCGGCGCTTCACGCGTGATCCGCCCCGTGTCGTTGCCTCGCCGAAGTTGGCTTGCCGGAGCTCGCCGGAAAGGAAAAAGGGAGGGGAGGGGTTGTGAGGAATAAGAAGAAGAGGAAGAAGGGGGGTGCGTGTTTAAATAAAAACACTTAAACACCCCGCCCGGCACGCCCCCGACTCCGCTCCCGAAGCAGACAAAAAGGAGGGCGTTCCTGGGGTAAACACGACGCTCTGAGCGCAACGGAGGTCTCGGAATTTTAATCCGAGACCCATTTCAAAAGTTATTAAACTTAGCGCCTGAGGCCGCCAAATTACGAAAACGCCCCTGGGGCCATTTTTCACAAACGGCCCGCGACCGCAAAACTTATACCCCTCCCAGGGTAAACGACACGCTCTGAACTCAACGGTGCCCTTGGTTTTCTGGTCCGAGCCACCATTTAAGAGATACTAGCATTTCACCATTAAACGAATTAAATAAATTTATTTAATCCGTTTAACGTTCCAGAAGCGGGCGAGGGGTCCAAACGTCCCGCGCCGACAAGTTTTATGTCGCTCATAGGGTAAACACCCCATTCCGGACCCATCCGTACACTCGGATCTATGATCCAGAACTCCGTTTAGGAGTTATCTCATTTATTTAGCATTTCCATTGTGAACGCACTGAAAATTTAATTTCGGCCACTCCGGGGCTCGGAATTGCATGCCGTCTGAAGACGCTGCTCTGGAATATCATCAAGAATATTCCAAAGTCTTTCGTAGCAAAAACTGAGTTCTTACAATTCATGTGTTCATGCCTTTTATAATCACATACATGCGTAAATCCATGCAAGGCCTTCTATGTGCACCCCGTATTCTTCATCTATTCTCTTGAACTCTTCTACTTCATGAATAGTAAACACAAAGATTTTTGTGAAGTATTCATGTGAACAAGTCATTATTCAAGCAAAGACCATTCCAAAAAAGCATGGACACACTATTTGTTTTGGTACTATGCATGTGTGTCATTCATGTGCACATGCACTTCTTGTTTTCATGCACTTGATGAATTATTTATGAAAAGTGGTCTGTAAGATCTACCCATTATTTTGCTTCACATGACAAATAATATTCCCAGTATGGATTACCTTATTCATCTTTACATTAGTGGTTTATGTGAATCCTATTTCACCCAAGTAGTGTGCTACATGGATCTTCTTTTTATTCTCAAAATAGTGTTTAATGCTGCTCTGTTTTTTGATATGAGTGCTCTCTCTCTCTCTCTCTCCATCAGAAGACATGTATATTTTAGCATTAATATTTCCATGAGCATTCCTATATTTATATATGGAAATTTCACCACCTACCTATGATATTCAAGGATATCAATGGATCATTAAACACCAGAATAATCTTGGTCTTGACGAATGCTGAAGCTTTTGGTGTCTTTAAGTGACACTGGAATGATCATGCATTCATGTGATTTATTTAGTGTGTTTAAGGAGATTTCAACAAGCTTACATTCCCAGGTTTCTACTTATTATTACATTATAAGATAATCACAAAACCTTTGATATTTATGAAACTATTAAGGGGCATTATCACTTGGATATCTTAGTAATTTTTATTCGTTGAATTTTTAGGCCTTCATTATGCCATGTAGAGTGATCATGTGGTGTATATGTGGTCATCTTTCAATGATTAATTTATTATCTTCATGTATTAGTTGACTATTTTCCTACTATAATGTGGTAAATAGTTCAAGTGATGAATTAATGAATTCACATATCACAGTCTCCATGGTTCTTAGAGGAATTTTATTCACGCAAAGAGAAGTTGCATGCATGAATTTTGAAAATCGGGAATTTCTTCATCCCTTCGATATGATTAGTGTAGATATATTAAGATTCACTATTTGTTGTCTAAATATCATGTGTTGGTTCTTTGATTTTTAGAATTTTTAATATGAACACATTATTTTGAATCTATACTACATGGGAGATCGGGCGGCGAAGAACAACTGGATCGGGCAACCACATTTATTTCTATATCATTAATGGGTATATGAACAGTACTCACTTTGTTCCTTCCAACAATGATCAGGTGACCATTCAAGCACTTATTTATTAATTAGTTGATGTTTCTAATAGTTATATCTATCCACAGGGGACCATCACCCATATACCACTACTCACACACACTATATATAGCCCACTAGTATAGTTGTCTTCCCCAAAGTGCTTTATACACTAGCCCATATATGTGTGTGATTTTGTATGTGTGTGCTCCTAAGGTCCTTAAACACGGGACCTCCCTAGTCCCCTTGATTCCACCTCAGGTAGGCACTCCCATGGGGGTTAACCCCTTGGGTCCTCTTTTGAGTGGTTGAGGGATGGTCATTGGGGGAACCAAAGGTAGGATTCCCCTTTTTTTGTAAACTCTACAAATTCCAAGAAACATAAAACAATATCTTCATACATATCCTCTTGACAAATATTTATGAAAAAAATTAATATTATTTTCTTTGAATAATATTGCATGGACATCATCAATTTTTCCTAGAATCTTCTATTAATCATCATGATAAATGATATTTTTCATAACATTAAAATTCCTCATGTAGATATTTATATACATTGTCTTTGTCACATACTCATGCAATAAAGTATTTTATGGCCTTCAGGTCTTCTTCAAATATTTTTTAGAAAATATTTCACCATTGAAACAAATCATTGAACATTATATTCACAAGAAAAATAATCATAATTACAAGTAGAAGTTCCCAAGTGTGACATCCAATTCAATTAGATAAATCCATAAATATTATCCATGCATCATCACCCATCATGTAGAATTATCATACCAAATGAAAACCAATAAGAACATAAAAATTATCCCAAAATGATCACTATACTTCTTCAATAGTTTTAAGACTCTTCACATCATTCTCATTCCATTAATAATTTCTAATCATAGGAGAATTCATCATACATTGAATTTTTATTCCTTCTTATTTATCAGTAATAAATATAACCATACCCATCAACTATTCACATGTTCATTTCAATATCCACATTTTTCTTTTTTCTCAATACCATTTCCTTATAGTCAATTTCTCCCCCCCCCCCCCCTTATTGTCATAAATGAGAAGGTTTTATGTAGGGATTATTATTATTCCATTTGAGGCATTTAGAATTAACATATCATTTATATGAAATAAGAATAATACCACATGGTTCACTGATGAAAGATCATTTAGTTGTTCAAGTCTAATTATTCATGGGCTAACCTAGTGTTGAAAACAAGATATAAAACCATGTTTTTCTGTGATGTGCATTAACAAACATGCATGTGATATCATTATCATAACAAATTTATTTCTCAAATATGGGGCTGTATAAAATAGATTTATTATAGAATATATTATCCTTCACACTTTAGAAAACACAATATAAATTTCAAATGAAAGAATATTTTACTTCCCCATTCTATGAGTTTACTCATCGACCAACATTCTCCCTTAATGCACATGTTTAACATAATCAAGACAAGGGAAGAAGTGTAATTAGGTTACCCCCATTTTCAAATTCTATAGAGATGGAATTATCTTCCATATATTCATGGAACAAATCTTGATAGAATCTTCTTTTTTTTATCCACCTCAAGGGGTACCCTACCTTCAATCTACATAGTGGATAATTTTATTAGATTCGCTTATAGACTTTTAGGATCCACCACTAGGGAAAATTTCAATTTTTTAGATATTGAATTTATATTAAAACTTGTTTTCTTCCACTTTATTCAATCATTTACCATCTTGATAATGAACTTCAGCTTCATTTCCCTTTAATGAAGTCATAAAAATACTATACAAGAAGTAAGAAAATATGTTAGAACACTTATGAGCATAATAAAAGTAACATGGCAGAGAATTTTCTCTCAACATAGAGACATATTTTATTATAGCTCTAATGATTCTGTTACACTTCATGTTTTTGTATCCTTCAAATTTTATATTCATATATTTCTTTGAAAAATGGACTATTTTCATTCATTCACATTCATCTTCTATGTATTATATTTCTCCACATCTTCCAATAATACAATAGATTCCCTAGATGATTTTTTTAGCTTCCTTATCTCCTTCTGATTAGGTGGAAGAGTCATGAGATTTAATGAATTATGTCAAGTCCTATTTCATCTACCACGCAATTTTTTTGAGACACGTGATTTTTCATTTGTTTAGAACCTCTAATGAAATTTTAATTCACCTTTATATGGTACAAACTTTTTTCCCTATTCTTTTACTCTATTTATTTCTTCATAATTATCTTTTTTTCATTTCTATAGAAATATGAAATTGATCAGGAAAAATGATTGACCACTTCTTCTTAAAAAATTCTATTTTGTAGCTTCCACATGGATTCTTAAATGTTTTTATGTTACTTATCTTTAGTAACATATAAATTTATTCTTCATGAATGTATTAAATCAATTATGTTTCATTATTTATTTATTTGAATAATTATCTCCTTGATTTCTTATTACTTCTATTTATTTCTATTTCCTGTTTATAGTGGTCCATGGTATGACCTCACTTTCTACAATGGAATATTTTTCCATGGTTGACATTACATTATTAGAATTTTTATTTTCAACCTTCTTATGAATGGTTTGTTTGTTTTTCATGTGTTGATCATCTTTCATCACCTTTTTATCCCCCAAGGAAAGAAGTTCCCATTTCTTACTCAAATACTTGATTTTGGGTTGTGGTATTCTGTTAGAATAGGAGTTTTACATGGTAGATCTATACCAACACTCTTATTCTATGTGAATTAATATGTTGTAATAATAATAGAAATCTACAAGACACAAAAATTTATTCTTTATAGAATGATTATTATTAATCTACATATTCTTATTTAGTTTTTTAGGTTTCTTCATTTACTCACATTTACTCCCCCTAAATGTAGGACCTCTGTAATCTTCATACATTCTCATGTTAAGAAAAAATTTGTCAGAATAACTTCCAAACATCCAATAGTACAAAAAAAACCAACAAATCTATTTCTATTGCTTATAGTTCCAGTTTAGCTAGATTTAATGAATTTTTTTCTATAGATATCTTTCTTTATTTGGAGTATCATATTGGGAGCTATTTTTATTGATACTTCTAGTATCCAACCTTGGTGTTTTTTTTTGATGTTTTAATATTTTTATCAACCCATATTTCCCTAGATATTGTTTTAGAATTTATACTAGTATATGAGACCACATTAGTAGAAAAAAATTAACTAGTTTATTAGTTACCTTCTTCTAGGATATTTTAGAAGGTTGATCAAGAGATGATATTTATCATTTCCTTCCACCAATATGTGTCACTTTTGATAATGGATTATTATCAACAATTTTTATAAAAACAACCCATATTTTGGGATGAATCTCTTAATTTTTTTGGGGTGGAAGAATTATTATTTTCAGTAACATGGTATGTTCCAAAATGAGTCTCCTTAAAATTTATCAATTTTACATTTAGATCAATACCTTTAATACTTAGGGAAAAATTATCATTTTTAGCAACTATTATTCTTACATCCCATTCACATTTCATTACTCTAATCTAATCTTCATGTATTTTACTACCTTCAATCATATAGTTCTCAATATCTTTGATTCGTATGGCTTTAACTACCAATTATGTTTCCTTGAAACTAATAATATATTGATGTGATTCTTCTTTATCATGGATCTTTTGAATATATTATTCATTCTACATGGTTTTTTCTTCTAATAAAATGTCAAAACCCTTGACTTTACATTATTTTCCTTCAAGATTCATGTATCTAGAATTCATGGAAACATTGAAAAATGTTTCAAGAACTTGGTTTACTTCACTAAAATCATATTTACTCATAGTTATCTCATAAGAAGGACATTGAAATTTTTATTCAATTATAAAAATCCTTTTATTGAAATGTAACATGTGTTATTCCTTTTATTTAATGAGTTTTGTGACAAAATTTCACATTTTGAATTTCATAACATGTTCATCCTCAGTTATATCAATTTACTATTCAAGTTTTTATTTGTTATCAAAACTATCCATGAAAGAAAAAAGTATATATGAAATCAATTTTTAAATAACATTATTTATATATCATTAAAATTGAGAGTATAAGTATTCAATTAATTTGATAAATTAAACTTCCTTAAACTCTTCATATCTTTATCTAGTTTCTTCAAAAGGATCATTTTTAGCTGATTTAACAACATATAATTAATCCCTTTCTTATATAATTGAGATTTTACAAAATCTCTTTTATTCTTTGTTTTTTATATTTTTTAAAGTCTTGGGTGATAATTTCATGTATTATTTCATAGCAGTGGATACAATATGTTCCACATGAGTTAAATGATAATCAAAATTAAATCTATACTTCATATAAACCATTTAAAATAAACGCCACATGTAAAGATCATATGCATCATGCAGGGAAACTCAGAAGGGGGTGATTTAGTGTACCAAAGTTTTATTGATTTGTACTTTTTGTTTAGTTAGCCCCTATTACCATTGAACTTATTCCCTGGTTAAGAGGAATAGATCTATTTTGTGCATTCAAAAATTTCATGAAATGTAGATAATAAACAAAATAAATGCACAAAAATATTTTTACAAGGTTTGATACTAAGACCTACTCCTTACCGTGATCAACATGTGTGTGTTTCAAAATCTATCTAATAATTAGAAATTTCAATGATTACAAATATTATAACTAGAACATAACTTTTATATAGGAACTGATTGATCATCCTTAGTGAGAAGAATTATTTATACTTGAACAAGAAGTTTTTAATTGTGTTGTTTATACTAGAACCACTAGTTCTTTAAAGATAACATTCTTGAACAAAATGTTTCTTCTACACTGGATTCCTTTGAATTAATAAAATAATCTTTTACCTCAACAGAGGTATTCAACTACCAATGAATCAATAATAATCTATGCACCTTTTCCTAGTTCTCTTTAATAAGAGGAAGATGTAACTTCCACTTGAACTCATTATTCTTTGGTTGTGCATGCCTTTGATGATAACATTCATGAATAAAGCTATGATGACCTACCATGTAAACCTCCCTTTATTATATTATTCTCATGAAATATTCTCCATGCATAGTACACACACTATTTCTTGTAGTCTTTACATGCACAAGTGCTTCTTCATGAAAGGACCTCGGTGAAAAATCATGCACACACTGTCTTACATGAATCTATGCATGTGTTCCATGCATGTTCACAAGAAATTTATGTTCGTGTTCACCCTAGGATTTCTACACAAAAAGTGTTGCACTGGATATCCTTATTCTTCTTCATATTTGTGTGATAATGATTTTTTATTGCATGGATTACCTTTTTCTTTTTCATCTTCATCACATGATATGTTCATGGGAAACCTCTCATTCTTCATGAAAGTAATATTCTATGTGGTTCTTCTTTTTATTTGTGAAATAGTGTTTTTTGGTGCTCTATTTTTTGATATGAGAGATCTCCCACTCAATCATATGATATATATATATATATATTATTTATCTTTCCTCCAGATTAAATCTATTCATATAGAAAACTTCACCACTTACCTCCACTTTTATAGGCCATCAAGGACTCAATAAACACCTGAAGAATCAGGATCTCATTTAATGTTAAAGATTTAGGCATCTTTGTGTGTTGTATGAATGACCACACATTCACATGATAACTTCTTTATTTTTAAGAATAAATCCAATTCCTTTCATTTCTTGGTAATTGAGGTTTATTCCATTCCAAGATGATAATCAAACCTTCAATATTTATTCTACTATTAAGGAGCATTATCACATAGAGATCTTTATTATTTTGAATGGATGAAATTCTTAACCTTCATCATGTGATATCGAGTGATAATGTGGTGCCTCAGTGGTCATCCTACAATGCCACATTGATTTTAGATATATCTAAATTGGTTTCTTCTACACTATTACATGATCCAAAGAATATAAAATGGATTCATGCGTTAAACTCTCATGATCATTATAGTTATTCAATACATGGATTTCATAAAAAAAAATTAATTTGCATGAATGAATTTGGAATGTCGTTCATGTCTTCATCCCTTTGATATGATTACTAGAAATGGATGAATCTTGAATATTGTTTGTCATGAGAATATGAAAAGGTTAATTTGATGGTCAAGTGTTGAAGATGAAATCATTATTTTGAATATGGGATGTGTGGGAGATTAGAAATCATTGTTCAAATAGATTTCGGCCCATATTTATTTTCATATAATTAATGGGATTATGAAAATTTCACCCTTTACTCCATCCCATATCGACTGTGTGGCTGTTCGAGCACTACTTTATTAATCAGTTATTATATCTACTCATTCAAGTATCCCACAGGGGATCAACACCCTCATTCCACTATTCACACACACTAGTTACAGCCCCATGAATAGTTGTCTTACTCTATGATCCTTATACACATGCCCATCAATGTGCATGCCTCAGGAAATGTGTGTTTCTATAGGCCTTAAACATGGGCCCAACTGAGACTCGAAAATACCTCCTTGGGTAGGATTTTACAAGGGGGTTTACCCCTTGGTCCCCCCTTTAAGTGGTTGATGGCTAGCCCTCGGGTTCTCCAATGGTTGGAAGCCCTTTTTTTGTAAACTCACCATATTTTGAGAAAATTAAAACCTTATATTCATACATCTCTTCTTCAATAATATTTATAAAAAATGAAATATTATTTTATTAAAATAATATATCTTTCACTTTATCAATTTTTCCTGGATTCTTTATTACATCATCATGAAAAATGATGTTTTTTATGATATTCAAATTCCCCATGAAAATATTTATTTTTATGGTCTTCTTCATATCCTTATGCAATAAAGTCTTTCATGGACTTCAATTCTTCTTCAAAATTGTTGTAAAAAATGTGTCAATATTGACACAAGACTTTGAAATTAGAATCAATACAAATAGTTTTCAAAATTACAAGGATAATTGTTCACGCATGACATCCAATTCCATTAGAGGAATCAAAAAAAATTATCTAGGAATCATCACCAATCATGCAGAATTTTCTTACCAAATGAAAACCAATGGATCTATTACAATTAAATAGGAATCATCACCATCCTACTTCAAGAGTTCTAAACTCTCTCCATATTTCTCTTTCCATGATTAATATATAATCATTTAGGAATTGTTCATACATTGAATATTCATTTATTCTTATATATTAAAACAAATATGACCATAATCATCAACTATCAACATGGTATTTTAAAATAAGAATATGAAAGTAAAAGGTTTTTTTGAGTAAAGAGAGAAATGAAGTTTCTCTTCCTTTAAAACATATTTTTTGTATCTTGATTACATAAGGTGATGAAAATGATTGGAAATCATGTACTTTCAAAAAATAAACATATGAGAAGAAAAATATGAGTTACTTGAGAGGTTGATCATAATATTTCATCATTTGAAGCTTAATCGTAAATAGTCTAGATAAATAATTGGATTTTAACATAAAATCTCTTACCTCAGGTATGATATACTTTGTATATTATTGATCCTCCAATATAAAAAATATTTTTTTATTATACATAATATTCCAAAACCAAACTCCTATATATAAAAACATGTATACTTTACTTTTAACCTTTTATCACCCATTTATTAATGATTATTTATTAAAATTACTATTCTTAGTGATAATTTCTTTGTTTTTTTATATAATTTTTAGTTTGGTAGTGTCATAAATCGACTTAGAGGAGGTCGTGTTGTGAATATCCCAAGTTTCCTCTAATAGGATAGGGTCTAGTGACTAGCACCGAGTAGGCATTTCCCACAAATGAGAGGAATTAGACTAAAATACCTATACACACACACACATCTCTAAGCCACAAAATTCTGAAATGTAAAAAACTAATAGAATACATGTGTAAAACTAAGATCCCACAACCAAAGTACAATAGGAAGTAAATGAAAATTAAATCAAGCCAAATATAATCCCACCATAAAAGACTATACACAAGTCCAACTAAAATTGTAAAGATTCAAACTTTCTCTAAGGGATAGGACTACATCGAAGGTATGCTCCCAAGAAACACCTCTATTGACCCATATCTATATATACTCTACCCACTCCTAGTCCTCCTAGGACTCCATCAAAAGGGTCATCATCTGTATAAGACACGACGTGTGCAGGAAAAGCCTGTATAGGGGTGAGTATAACAATACTCAATAGGACACCCCAAAAACACTACACACAAAGCACCAGGTATAGTCATATTAATAAAATATGTAACACTGTATAAAATATAAAATAAGTGAGTAAAAAGAACCTAGATATACAGAGGAGAGACAACACACCATAAGGTAGTCAAAAAAACTACTAGCCATAGGATTCTTCTTGAAGAATTTTCATTCTGGGAGAACTCACTTCTCATGACATTATATCATCAGAGACACTTGATGTAGATGTTTAGCTCATTTGGGCCCTGCCCAAAGAGAATAAACTGGTATGAGAATACTATGATTCATATAGAGGGGGTCACACCCAGGACCATTGGGGGACACCACAAACCCAATCTAGACCAACCCAATATGTAGAGGATTGAATCCCAATGATTCCACAACTGCTACGGATTCGTCCCTCTAGATAGAGGATCAAATCCCTTCCCAAGGAGCATAGGTTGATTCCACAAAATCTACTAGCGATGATATAGGATCACACTCTAGTATCATAGAGGGACACCACAACTCTATCTAAGACTCAACCTTTAGAGGGGATTACAATCCAGGGATGACGATGTAATGTCGCACTATACCCTCGAGGAAAGGACCAAGGGAACACTCTCAACCTATACTGGTCTGGAATAAAAACCCACAATTGGTTTCAAAATAAATTTCCCACTGTTAGGGTCTCAACACAATAGATGGCTCATCAATTGGATGCTCTGTTTAGAAGTTATCACCATTTAAACAAAGCTACCCACAAACCTATTGGGGCCTATGGACCTATCGCCGCAATAGGTTCACCTACCATTGAGTTAGGTACGCCTACTACTATGGGAGTTCCAAATACAACACAGACCAGTTTCCAATGGACCAACCATCATGTTCATCCCACCCGATGGACCTGAATGACCATTGTATTTGATCGTCACGGTCGACAACCCATGGACTAGCCACATGGTTTTTGTGCTCTCGACAGCTTGAGTTGTCGTGGAACCATGGTCGATCACCTTGGTTGATATTTTTGGTTGACTACAATGGTTCTCTTCCCTGATTTCCTCATATCCAAACTGGGTCTAACCTGACCCGAATCCAACCCCCTAGCTCAACCCAAATCTAACTCGTTCCACGTCTGTCGCCATCGTCCTGCGTCCACCGCTGCTACCACCAATCTTATCCACCCACCATAATTGTTGCTAATCCTAGACACCCACCACATCCATCACCATAGTATCACATGGTTTCCCACCATGTCTCCATCTTCTGGCCCTACCAACTCCATCATGCCCACTGGGGACTACCGTCGTGTTCCACCGGCACCGATGTCCCGCACCGGTGGCCCCTTTCACAGACCACCACACATCCTCCAAGGCCAAAAAATAAAAATGGTCCATGATCCAAGATTCTTGGGTCTATATATACACTAATCCATCCTTGTTTTTTGATTTTCAGAGAATATGTGGGTCTGATTGAGTTTTTAACCACTCAGCAACATCGAGTCGGGACCACGGGGGATCCAACCAGTGAAGAACACAAGGAACAGAGGGATCAATGAACATGATTAATGGTTTATCATCATTAGAAAAGTGTTCTTGGATAACAATCAAGAAGGGGGGATTTTGGGTAATAAAACCAATTTAAATAAATCTTGATAGACCCACAAAATAATCGCATCCCACAAATACAATCAATCTGTGTGCTAATCTGTTCATGGATTAGTCTATGTTCATCATAGGAATTAGGAACATGGAAGAATGAATTAAATCAAACACCCTACCTCAATTCAGATTTTTTTTGATGAATAATAGTCATTGAATTGTCATCATTGGCAAGATACATCAAGATCAGTGTGTGCCGATCGTCGATCTGAGGTTTTGTCGTCGTTCGTCCGAAGGATCCTATATAGGTTCTCTCTCAAATGACTCCATAGAATTACAGGGTTATGAGGCTAAACATGGATCTCTAAAGAAATTTTTATTAAAGGATAAACAACCTCACTACATCAAAAATTAAATTTAAATTATTTTATTAAATTATTTTTATTCATTTCGCGCCCATGATAACTTTTTCACAAAATACCCACACCAAATAATGTTAAGTCATGCCTAGGGTAATGACAATATTCTGAACTCAATGGTGCACTCAGATTTCTGATCTAGGTACCTGTTTAGGAGTTATATCACTTTTTTAGAAAAAATGTGTGTACATGCTATTAAATATTTTAATATTTTTCAATAATTTGTTCCGGGCACATTGGGCCTCATAATTTCATGTTATCTCTGCACCTAATCTTGAAAATTATCCACAAAATATATAAAAATAATATATAGAAAACCTAGGACATTAAATTCACCCCACCTTGGGGCTTTATGTCCTTGAAAATCCAAAACAATGGCTACTCAAATAGATGGGGTACTGAGCATGAATCTAAGCCTACTACTCCCATGTGTTATCCTAGATATTCTCATGCTACCACCGAAAACACATTTAAGGAATTGATTTCCTTTAAAGGATCCTCTCCTGCTGATCTTTGATCTCCACCTAGTACATAGAAAAATTCACTCCATCCTCGATGTCCGTCTCACCCCAATCAATAACGTGTGATTAGTCATGCATGTACCTCCTCAGCTACGACACATGGAAGATGTCATGTACCCGGTCTAATTTTAGATGTAGAGATAAGTGGTATTCCACCTTGCCAAATATACACGGTATCTGAAAAGGGATAATGAACCTTGGAGATAACTTTCCACCCCTTTCAAATCTTTATAACCCCCATCGATGTGAAAAATTAAGGAATACATGGTCTCCTTCCTCGAACTCCAATGGCCTTTGTCTCCTATCATCATAAGACTTCTGACAGTTATGTACAGTATTCATCCACTCCTGTATGATCTTAAATTTCTCTATAGTTTCTTGCACAAACTCTAGGCTCATGAGTGATGAATCTCCAAGTTCAAACCATCAATTTTGTGACCTACATGGTCTACCATAAAAAACATCGAATGGTTTCATACCAATGGTGGAATGGTAGCTGTTGTTGTATGCAAACTCCACCAGTGGAATGTGATCCTCCCAACTATGGCCAAAGTCTAACATGAAATCTCACAGCATGTCCTCAAGAACCTAAATGGTCTTCTTAGTCTGGTCATCCATCTGTGGGTGAACCCCTATTCTCAAGTGAAACTATGTCCCAAAATCCTCCAATAATCCCTCCCACAACCAAGATGTTAAGCGACCATCATGATCTAGAATAATAATTGATATAACTCTATAGAGTCGAACTATCTTCTACATATAGAGTCATCCCATGATCTTTACTGAACTCTGCTCTTAGATAGATTGGAAGTGGGCTGACTTGGTGAGTCATTAAATGATCACCCATATGGAATCATGTACCCTAGACGTACGTGGTAATCCCATTAAGAATTCCATAGATATCCCATCTAACTTCTATTCTGAAACCTCAAGGGGTTGAGCTAAACCTATTGGAACCTAGGGCTCATCCTTTACTTTCTAATAAGTAAAGCATCAAGAAACAAACTATGAAACTTATTTCTTCATCCCTAGACACCAAAACTAGCATCGGAGGCCCTGGTACAACTTCACCACACCTAGATGCACTACCAAAGGGTATATATTAAACTCCCTTAAAACATCCTCCCATAACATCATTGGTACCAGAGTGTGTCCTGTGTATATATTAACGTGCTCCCCACCTTTTGAATATCCATCAAGAGCATGCCTTGTGGACATCTAAGCACGTAGGGTCTAGTAGTCAGTATCCCCAAGATGTGACTCTCTAGCTCACTGTAATAGTGGATGGGTGAAAACCATCGACTGAAGGTAATCTTCTCCATCTCCATCCATAAAGGATATTTATAATGAGGCCAAATACTCTGATTCCTTTTTAAACAACTACAAACTAGATCTCCTACTAAAATCATCTACCACCACATTCCCCTTCCTAGGAGTATAGAAAACCTCAATGTTATAGTGCTTGAAGAAATATAGCCATCGCCTTAGCCTCAAGTTAATATCTTTCTTAGAGAAGATATACTTGAGACTCTTATAATCATAGTAGATGACAAACTTCTCTCCCATTAAGTAGTGTCTTCACATCTTCACTAAAAATACTACCCTTTATAACTAAATATCATGGTTCACGCAGCTCTACTCATGTGGTCTCAAATAGTGTAAACCATATGCAATCACTACTTTCCTATGTATGAGGACACAACCAATCCCTTTCCCTAATTCACCACAGAACACCATGCACTCAACACCTTCCTCCTATAACCTCAATATGGGAGCATTCATCAACCTTTAATTAATCTGCTGAAATCACTTCTGGAACATTTCCATCCATAAAAAAGGATTCACATTTCATTTAAAAGATTTAAAGGGTGATTCCACTATGGGGAAGTCAGGTACAAACCTTCTATAGTACCCTACCAATCTAGGGAAACTTCTCCCCTAGGTAGCACTCTTGGGGGGATCCCAAGTAAGAACTACCTCAACCTTTACTAGATCCACTAAAACTCCAGTCTCTGAGATGACGTGTCCTAGAAAATGGACCTATCAAATATATAACTAACACATCAATTAATTCTATAAATATGGTGGTCTCAGAGAGTTTCCAAAACTATCCTTAAATGTCTCATGTTCTCCTCCTCAGACGTCAAATACACTAGGTTTTCATTGATGAATACCACTACAAACCGGTCTATGTAAGGATGAGATATCTGGTTCATGAGTCCCATAAACACTACTAGGGAATTCGTCACACCAAATGGAATCACCAAATACTCATAGTGACTATAAAAACATTTTAAGGTCACCTCCAGTATATCCTCATCTCGTACTCACATATGGTGATATTCTGATCTGAGATCAACCTTCGAGAACCATCATTCTAATTTCAACTGATCAAAGAGGTCATAAATACTTCATAGTGGATACTTATTCTCAATGATCACATGGTTTAAGAATCAGTAATCTACATATAACCAAAATCTCCCATCTTCCTTCATGGAAAAAAATTGGGGCAGCCTATAGTGAAATGCTAGGTCTCACAAAGCCCTTCCTCTATAAGTCCTCTAACTATATATTCATTCCATGAAGCTCTGCAGGAGCCATATGATATTTTGGTGTAGATATCAATGACATCCTAGGGTGTATATCAATGAAATATTCTATATCTATGTGGGTAGGTAAACCTAGAACATATTTAAGGAAGATTTCCTCATAATCCACCACCACTTTAGGAAACTAAGGACTCATATCATCCACTACACCAAGGGTTAGGCTATCCAACTGATGATTAATCACTTGTACCCTCCTATGAATGAGCCCATCCTACACTGCCTAGATTCCTTTTCACCAATAAAGGAAAACTTGGTTCCATCACTATGGACACAACACACTCTTCTCCTAAAATAGTCAATCTAGGAATGAACTGAGGATAACCAGTCCATACCAAGAATTACATCATAAGGCCTCAACCCAGCTACCCATAGATCCCAACTAAAACACTTTCGTCCAAGACTCATATCACACTAGTAGCACCAATTTTTGATCATCGAGTCTCCTCTAGTAAGATTATCTAAGTGTAAGGGTTGAGTTAATGGTTCAATCAGAATCTCCAAGTCTCAAACAAGATTTGTGGTAAGAAAAGAATGAATACCACCAGTGTCTATCAATATTGCAGTTAAGGTAGAAAAGACACTTATCATACCTCATATCATCCTTGGATCCTCGAGGTCATAGGACTCCATATCCTGCAGTTGGCCTCATCCCTATCCATCAGCTCCCTGAGCCTGGTGTGGACCACCATGGGGTGGTGGTGGTAATAGGTCGAACCTCCTACCACCTTATCTTGCCCTTTCATCCCCTCTACCATTTCCACTTCCCTAAAAACCACCCTTCTCTTGTCTCTATCTCAATCTAGGTGGAACCTTGACCATCTCCCAATAATTTGTACAACGGGTTTGGAAATCTTGTGCTAGATGTCCCTGACTGTCCCATGAGAATCATTGTATGTCCCTTGGATGATTCGAGCCACATTGGGAACCCTAAACCACTGACCTTGAGTTTGGGGAATGCCTCATTAAGCACCTAAACTGCTTAGATCCTAGTAACTACCATCCCCTACCTTCCGCCGAGGTCCTAGCTAACATGTTCCCACAACTATCTCTCACTATTGGTGTCTTCTTTTCTAGAAAACATTCCACTAATAGGGCTCGCTCAAGTACTCTTTCATAGGTATAAATTCTAAAGGGTACCATTGATGTGTTGATGTCCCAACATAGGCCCTTATCAAAGGTCCAATACCAGAAGAACGGGTCTCATACCATGTCCAAGGAGTAGCATGAAGGATCAGTAAATATCATTGAATACTCCACCATGGACAAGATACTCTACTGGAGATGGAAAAACTCTTATATGTGTACCGATTTCATCATGGCTGGATAGAGCTTCTCTTTGAAGAGATGCTCAAAGTTTGTCTATGAGAGATCTATCTCATCATGTGAATGAGTCACCAAGCTCCAACATCACCCTGTAGAGATGTGATGAAGACTCATGGCAAGGACTTCCATCTGATCAGAAGGTGTTCTCATAAGTGGTAAAAAACTAGTGGCTATCTCTAGCCAATCATCAGACATCTGGGGGTTTAGTTCACCCCAGAACCTAAGAGGTCTTTACCTATGAAACTCGTGCAACACACTTAGCCTACATTTATCCTAATCTGGTAGTGTTGGTAGTAGTTGTTTCTTGACGGGTGGTGGTATATCTAGTAAACAACATAGAGGTTCTATCTTCAGCACAAGCCCTGGTACCAATGCCTCATCACTAGGAGGATCATCCTCCAGATCATGTGGTGGAATCCTGGATGGATGTCTACATGGAGGCATCCTGAAATAAAATAATATGCACCATGTTCAAAAGAGTATATCTGGGGAGCTGAATCAAGAAGGGCATAGAAGACACAACCATTCCTATTTGATTCATGTACCATTGTTTTTTCCTATAACCATTGTTCTCATGTATCAAGTCAAAAAGTAGATGTTGAGAGTCCTGGTGTATGGATGCATCAGCCACCACACCAACATTGGATTCAATGGCCTGAAATCTGAACTTGAAAAACATAACATTGTTTCCCCAAACCAATCTCACAAACTCCCAATCCTAAAATAGAACCAACCATCTCTGATAGAACTATGTCATGAACCATCCCATAGGGGATTGTTCTGTTACTACCCCAAGCTCACGCCTGATAGGATAGGGGATGGTGACTAACACAGAGTGTGTATTTCCCACAAATGGTAGGAATTAGACTAAAGTACATGTACACATAAACACATCTCCAAGACAAAAAAAATTAAATGTAAAACAACTGATAGAATTCATTCATACAACTAAGATCCATAAAATAGAGTACAACAGGAAGTAAAGGAAGAGTAAACTAGACCAAATACAATCCCTCAACATGTGTCTATACACAATTCCAATTGAAAATGTAAAGAGTCTAACCTACTCCAAGGGAGAGGACTATGTCAAATTTATGATCTTGGTAAACACCTAAGTCTTCCCAGCTCCATCTATGTTCCACCGACTCCTAGTCCTCCTAGGACACTGTCAAAAGGGTCGCTATCTTCACAAGACAAGACACATGTGGGAAAATCCCATTCATGGGTGAGTATAAAAATAATCAGTACGACACTCCCAAAACACTAAACATGAAGTACCAAATATATTAAACTCAATACAAGATGTAACACTGTATAATAGATAAAAAATGTAAGGAAAAATCCCAGATGTACTCAGGAGAGACACCATGTCAACAGGTGTTTATAACCAACTTCCAGCCACAGGATTCTTCATGAAGCATGCTTGTTCAGATAGAACTCACTCTTCAATCCATGATATCATCGAAGACACTCAACAAAGAGGTCTATCTCATTTTGACCCCACCTAGAGATAATACACTAGTATGAGAAGACTATGATACAGAGATTGGAGTTCACGCTTAGGACCGCTAGGGGACACCACGAACCCAATCTGGATCAACCCACGACATAGGGGATCATATGCCAACAATTCCATAAACATTTTTGATACGGCCTGCTAGATGGAGGATCAATGCCCTGTTCAATGAGGTCACACCGGTTCCACAAACTCCACTAGGTATTATAGAGAATCACAATTTATTCACATGAAGGGATTCCAAAACTCCATCTAAGACTCGGCCTCTGGAGGGGATTACAATCCAGTGGTGTAGATGTAATGTCACATTGTGCCCTCGAGGAAAAGAACAAGGGAATGCACTCAAACTATACAGGTCCAAAATAAAAACACACTATTGGTCTCAACATAATTGTCTCAATGATAGGGTTTCAACAACATAAATGGATCATCGATTGGATACTCCATTTAGAATTTATGACCATTTAGAAGAAGTTACCCACAGACCTGTCGGGGCCTATGGGCCTACCACCATGGTTGGTCTACCTACCACCATAGTTGGTCCACATACGGCTGATTCGGTCCACCTACCACTATGGTTGGTCCACCTATCACCATGTTTGGTCCACCTACCACCACAGTCAGTCCACCTACCACCACGGTTAGTCCACCAACCACTGTGGTCGGTCCTCCTACCACCACAGTCAGTCCACCAACCGTCGTGGTCGGTCAACCAATCGATGTGGTCCGTCCGCCTACTGCCATGGTCGGTCCTCCTACAGTCATGGTCAATCCACCTTCTGCACGGACTGGCTGCATGTGGACTGACCATTATGGTCATTCCACCTACCACGCTTGACTAATCACTATTGTTGACCTCCCGCGAACTGGTTTCACGGTCGCTGCAATTGCAACAGCTCAAGCTATCATGATATCATGGTCGAGTACAACAGTTGATCCCCATAGTCGATTGTTGTGGTAGACTACAATGTGGCTTCTCCCTGATTAACCCATATCAGACCTAGGTCTGACTCGACCTGAATCCAACCCACTAGCTCGATCTGGTCTGACCCGTTGACCTGACCTAGATCTGACCCACTGGCCCAACCCAAATCTAATATGTTCAACATCCGCTGTCACCATCCTGCATCCTCCTCCACCACCACTGCATTTTCACCCACCACCGATTCTATCCACCTGTTGTGTCCACCACTGCAATCTCATGTGGCCACCCACCACATCCACCCATGTCAGCCCCCAAGGCTCCATTGCACCCACTACCAGCCACTGGCGCCACTGGCATGCACCGGTGCCCCCTTTCATGGACCACTGCTCCTCCTCCGATGCCTAAAAATCAAAACAATCTAGGACTCGAGCTCCTTTGGTCTCGATCAACACTTATCCAACCTTTTTTGTCAACTTCCCATAAATCTGTTGGTTGGATTGAGTTCAGAACCACCCAAAAATGTCAATATGGGTCCACGAGGATCCAACCGATGAAGAACGTGAATAAAGGAAGAAAAATGAAAATTCACAAAGGATTATCATCATTGTCCAAGTGTTCCTGGAAAAAGATCAAGAATGGGGGATTTTGGGTTAGAAAACCAAATTAAATAAATTCAGATAAACATGAAAAATAAAACCATTTCATAAATACGATTGATCTATAAGAAAATGTATTTGTGGATTAGTCCTCCTTCATCATAGGAATCAAGAAAAGGGAAGAAATAATTAAATCACATGCCCTTCCTTGATTTGGATTGTTTGATAATGATAAATGATCTTCGTTTCATCATAATTAGTGAGATCCCTCAAGATTGATGTGTGTTGGGCATCTATCTGAGCTTTCTTCGGTGTTCATCAAAAGGATCCGCCAGAGGTTCTCTCTACAACAACTCCATAGAATTCCTTGGTTATGAGGATAACCATGGATCTTTGACAAAAATTTTATTAAAGGATAAACCACCTCACTACATCAATAACTAAATTAAAATTATTTTATTAAATTATTTTTATTTTCTTTTTTCCCATGATAACTTTTTCACAATCAACCCGCGCTAACTAGTTTTAAGTCACGCCTAGGGTAAAGCTAATATTATGAACTCAACAGTGCCCATATTTTTCTGATCTGGGCACCCATTTAGGATTTATTCCACTTTTTTAGGAAAATTTTGCCCACGTGATATTAAATATTTTACTACTTTTTAAACATTTTTTTCAGGAACACTGGGCCTCAAAATCTCATGTTTTCACATTTCCTGGTCTCAAAAATAATCGATATAATATCTAAAAATAATACATGGAAAATCAAGATGGTATAGGTAGTTTCATTCCTTGTAATTTGGTCATAGTTCCATCATATCCAAAATTTTATCCATTGTATAATTATCATATATATTAATTATATATTTATTTATAGTCATTCATAAAATGAAGGGATTGAAAAATTAATTACAACATTCATGGAGATGGTATGGTGTATATATGTATGAACATTATTTCCATTTTTTGAAGGATGGAATGATAGAATGGTAAATATTTATTCACCTTTCAAATATAATAATAAAATCATATATATAATATATATTCATAAAATTAAACATCATTACCATCCTATTAACATATAAATGAAAAAAAACACATCGCTTCATGAAGGTGGTAGTCCACACTTACACAAGAGTGACATTATCATTTCCCAAAGGACTGAATGGTAATAAGATAGACAAAATATTATTATTCCATAACTATAACTATCTCATAAATATAATATATAATTATTAAACCCATCATAGTACTAATCCATAAAATTTGGTGTCGAAAAATAAATTGTATTGCTACAGGGTGATGGTAATCTGTATGTACACATGAGTGATACATTCACATCTCATTTGATGAGAAATAGGGTGTATAATGATATTTTCATAATCATAATAACATTTAATTATATTTAGGGTACTTTATATAATATTTCATAAATAATATAATAGTTTTAGCATCCATAAAATAAAAAATTCAAAGAATGTGATCTGTTAAGGCAATTACATCTTCTTTAAAACAACTCCATTAGATATCCTCTAAAGATCCCTAGGGTTGGAATTTTGGGAAGTCCAGAAACTATATAATGTTTCTAGGGAGAATTATAAGAAAATTTAATAGAGTTTGGTCGATCTAGAATTCTCAAAGTGGTGTAAAGAAGAGAAAGTAGGGGTACCCTTTTATAATTGAAGTTAGGTACACTTTTGGAATTTCTCAAAAGATTACATTAAAATAAATTCATTATCAAGAAAAATGACTCAAAATAGATAAGGTTTTGAAGTTAATATAGGATAGGGTTTTAATACCATCAAATGATTTAATTCAGAAAAATTTAGTTTTCATTTTAAACCTTAATATTTTGAATATCCCTTAGCTAACAAATTTTAATTTTAACCAGAGTAAAAAAATTATAATATTGAAGGGGTGAAAAAAAAATTATAAGTTGAAAATTGTTCCATAAATAGAAAAGTAATGATATTTTATATAAAAAATTTCCACCTTTTCTTATATCAGGATTCTAATGATTTTTAAATATTATATTAAAATATTATTTTGATAAAAAATAATATTTATCAATTTTTACAGTATTTATTTAATTTGAATTAAGGGACATAATGAAAAAGTAATAATATGACTATAATATTTTAACACAATAATAAAATGTCATATTCTCCTTTAAAATACTTTGTACTATAACCTACTAAAATTATATCACTTTTATAATTTTTAAACTTATCTATTTTATTTTTTTTGTTAACTAAATCAATATTGTATTAGAGTTACACAAGAATTTAATATAATTATATAATTTATAAAAATTAAAAATAATTTAATATAATGAAAATAATTTCATAATTCTCAAAAGAGACATTTATATTCATTCTTAAATTTCGTTTTTACTAATGTATACTTATATAATATATTTAAAACCAAGAGTGTGACATTTTGTAACTATCATTTATTTAAATATTAAATATGTAATTGTCATGAAAAAAATCTATTAATTACAAATATTTATGGGATAATATGATAAGGGATGAATTTAATTCAGCCAATAATAATTATGATGAAAAATGTGTGGCCTTATTACATAGTTTTAACCTAGATTAATCTAACTTACTTTTTACCAAGTTGATAAATTTACCAATGGTTACTATTTATATTGACCAAAACTAAAAAGGAAAATTTTAAAAAATTTAAACCTTATGATTAAAAATATATAATCTATTTCATAAAATTCAATTTATAAAATTTTCAAAAAATAATTTTAAAATAAGCATGAAATGAGCGATGAAAATCATTTTTTAGAAAAATAAATTTTTAACAAAAAAATATGGTTTATTCTTGTCCCATTCTTAGAAAAAAAAAATATTAAATAAATATTAAAACATTTTATTATTTATATAATTTATAAATTTTATTAGAATCATTCACCAATAGTTATTAATTTTATTAATTAAGATATAAATACACTACACAAATAAAGATTGTTTTTCCAAAAAAAATATTTTTTATTTCAAATGATTTTTATTTTCATTTGTAATAAATTGAAAACCAATGAATTAATTTTATACATATATAAAAATAATTGATTAATAATATATTTATTCCTATTCATATCCAATAATTCAATGGCTTGGTGAAAACTCTCATTTTAAATAATAATATTTTAATAGTATATTGTGGTTCGTTTGAACTCATTATTTTGTGTAATGCAAGCTATCAATTAAAATAAATTTATTTGAAAAAATAATTCATAAAATATCAATTTGATACATTATAATCCCCATAAAATGAATTTTACACTTTAAATTCATCACTCTAATACAAATTAATAAATATAGTTCTCTCTCATCACATCCTCTGGTCCTTACATTACTTCCACAATTCGGCGGTTTCGCCACAAAACATTGACTAGTTGAGTGTTATTAATTTATAGATATATATATATGTGTGTGTGTGTGTGTGTGTGTGTGTGTGATCTAGAATCATTACCAGTTGTTATTAATTATTAATATCTTTCTCAAAAGTTACTACCTCTAATTTCAATAAACAATAAGGATCAGGTATGTACTTCCTCGTGAGAGATATAAGGAACAATTCAAAACCTAAGAAAGATTCGATGGAAGTTACAATTGATATGCTACTATAATGATACGTTTAAGAATTTCAAAAGGACTAATATACCTAGGTATTAGATTTACCATCTTTCCAAGTCTCATAACCCTCTTCTAGGGATATATTTTAATGAGTACATTGTCATCAACTTCAAACTCTAGATCTTTCCAATGAATTCCAGGATAATTTTCTTTTTTTGACTTTGAGTTACTCTTATCTATTTCTGAATGGTTTTAATCATATATGAAATTTTTTCAGCCTGACAAGGTCCTAATATATTTATTTCTCAAAACATTATTCTAGTATGATGTTGTTCTAAACTTCCTACCATAGATGTCTTTATGAGGAGAAATCAAAAGGTTGGAGTGAAGGATATTGTTGTTTGAAAAATCGACCAAATGAAGGTGGTGATCCCTCAAACCTTTTTAATCTATAGTGAAAGCTACTAGTATGTATTCTATAGATTTAATGGTACTCTTATAATGACCATATAACTTATTATAATATTAAGTATAGAAAATTATCTTTGTATCTAGATCCTACTGAATACTTCTCTAAAACATTTAGGTGAAACTCAAATCCCAATCAGATATAGTTGATAGCAGTACACCATACAATCATACCACTTCATTAATGTATAATAGAGAATGTAAATTAAGATAGAAATATTATCTAATGGAAATTAAGTTTAATGAATTCATAAGTCCATCTAATAAACTAAAATTGAATTATCCCCTTTAGATATTTAGGATATTTATGATATTTTGATGAAAAAATATATGGTGATGTTTTCCTATTTCCATTCTAGTATGGAGAATGGTTGTAACATCCCCTTAGAATTATATCTCTCAAACTCAACATTCTAACATACTAAGAACCAAGAAAAATACTATGATGTATCCCTATTTATTCCATACCACCAAAAATACTCTTAAAGTATATATACATCTTTGTACTTCTAGGATAAATAGAGAATAATGAACTATAAGTTTCATCCAACAGCACCTTATTCATATTTGTTACTAAAGTTATACATAACTGATTCCTAAATAATATTACTCCATCATAATAAACATTAAAAAATAGAACATTTCTCACATTCTTTTAAATCTATACATTTACCTTTAATTTCTCTTTAATCTCCACTGATATAGATGATTAAACACTCGATTGATAAAGATAATACTTCTCTCTTTAATAATGATTTCAAGGACCAAACATTGCATGTTAAGAAATATTGTATCTTTTGTGATCCTCATCATAGATAATTAGGTATGATTCTTTCAACACTTACCATATACCACCTTTTTCTCTTTCCTAGGGTGGAAATTTATCAAGCAATCATAACATTTTGTCTGATCCAACCATATTCATCAGAGAATGTTCATATCATTTTGAGTAGAAATAGAATTTATAATGAATCTATATTATTCATTAAAAAGTTACCACAGCTAACACCAAATCATATGTTGGGTAATTATTATTATGGACCATCAATTATCATGAGGCATAAGTTATAAACATGTCATTCTGCAAAAGGATGTATCACAGTTCTTTATTTAATGAATCACTATATATTAAAAACCATTCTCTACTATAAGGTAGTGTAATCATATGTCTTTTTACTATCCTTGTATTATATACCATAAAACATTCATCACATTCATCCATACAAAAGAAACTTTTCTCTCTTATGAGTTATCTTTTTGAGTGGATTCGGTAGCCATGAATCATTCACAAGAAAGTTTCAATAATATCAAACCAAACCAAGGAAACAATAGAATTCACTCACAATGGTTGGTTTGGTCTATTTTTTAATAACTTCTTTATTTAAATGATCTATTTATATACCCTCACTTGAGATTATATGACCCAATAATTAATATTTCCAAATCTAAAATTTAAATGTGGTAGAATTTTCATAATGATCCTCCATGTATAGGGTCTTCAGAAAAATTCTCAAATTATCTTCACGCTCTTCCTTTATATTTGAAAATATAAGAATATCATAAATAAATAAAACCAAAAACAGATCAAGGTAATATCTATAGACTCTATTCATTAAATCTATGAAGATATTGGGAAAATTAGTATTACCAAATGGTGTCACTATAAATACATTGTTCCCATACCTTTTCAAAAATGTTGTTTGGGGTATATCCTCATTATTTATTATCAATTGATGACATCTATAATGAAGATCAATCTAGAAAAATAATTGACCCTGAAAATGTTCATCAAACAAGTCATCAATTTGGGTTAAAATATACTTATTATTAATAGTGATTTAGTTTTATTCTCAATAATCAATGTAGATTCAAAATAATCCATATTTCTTAAAAAATATATAGGTTCACCCCAAGGTAACACATGTATAATAATGAATCCATTGAAAATATTCACCTAGAGTTTCTTCTTCAATTATTACAACTCAATTGAGTTTTTTTAAAGGAAAAGCCTCCTTTATTAAATGCAAGAGAAATAAGAAAGCAAAGAAAAGAGTATGGGAAAAAACAGGTAAACCCCAAAACAATGACTATTTCCTAACCTTTTTCAGCAGACGCTCGGTTAGCCTCCAATCTTCTTCTTTAAAAGCAATTAGCTCTGTTCTTTCACGTCCTCTTCCACGACCACTAGATCGCCCTCTACTATAACTTGCCCTGTTCGTAAGAACTTGAAGCCTTACCTGCAGTGTCTCAGCATCAGTGCTATCAGAACCCGAGCTATCCTCTATATCTTCCTTATCATTGACAAAAGAAGCAGTTGTTTTAATTGACGTCATCATTTCTTCTGCAGTAGGCTTCTCAACCGCCGTAGTGGAATCAACCAGGGACGGTGTCTTCTTGTAAGAAACAATCTAAAATCCTTCATTATCCACAAAGGGTTTTGCAGAAGAGTGACAATCTTTAGAGATGACTGGGGAGCTATAATCTAAAGTTTTTTTACCTTTTCGATTCCCAATGGGCATCAATTTCTCTTGAGAGATTTTCTGATCAACCTCAAGTTATGCTTCTACTTCTCTTGCCTGTTCATTTCCTTTGCTTGTAGAATAAACATGTTGTACATTATCTGCATCCGCACAAATCTCAGCCCAATACTTCTTCTGATTTTCAGGGAAAGTACATACCTTGAGCGAATCTGGTCTGTCTCCCAAAACATCAACATTATATGCCTCTTCATGAGCATCATCCTGCGCCACTTTCTCAACCTGATTAGCAACCGTGCTCAGCTCTGGCTTACCCAAATTTTTACCATCCTCAGGCAACAACTGTGATTCAGATTTCCTAGCAGAGGCAGATTTTCCTTTCTTGAGACAATTATTGACATTATGGCCACGCAATGCACAAAAACTACACACTAAAGAACGCCGACAAGAAGATAAATCATGACCAATAACATGGCAGTCTTTGTAGAACTTAGGCATTTTTTCATAAACAATCTTCAGCTCAATAATATCTTCATCAGTATCAAGCATCACTTTATCAACAAGAGTCGATCCCAGTTCAATCTCAACCATAAACCTAGCGAAGTGTCCAAAACGGGCAACTTCTATCTCCTTATCAATTTTGATTGGTATACCGATGGATTATGCAATATCATATAATATTTTAGGATGCCAAAGTATCCAGTTTAAGCCATAAACTCTAACCCAAACCTAAGTCGTAGTGCTATCAACTTCCAAAGGGTTGAACTTTTTATCCCATTCCTATAAATGAATAATTACAGGTTTTAGGGCAATGGAACCAAAGCCCCATGCTCAAACTTTTAATTCATCCGTGGGGAAAAGCAAATGGAAATATCCCCGACCAAGGGAGACACACTTCTAGGTTGAGAAGCCCCAAATTAGAGAAATATTTTCCTAAGGTCATCAATTTTTATAGGTTGTGTACCCTTAGGAAGGAAAAGGCGAGCAATGATTGAGAACTCACCCATTTTGAGCCTTTCGGAGACTGCAATAGGATCCGCTTTGATGTGCGCAGTATTCCCATTTCTTCTAATAAAAGATTCAAGACCACCTTTAAGATGAACAAAGGAGCGAGAACTGCCATCTTGTCCATCAGATCTCTCCAAAGAAGGTTCAATTATACCTGCTCCAATAGCAGATCCAGCCGGAACTGGGATGGAAATGCCAAATTGGGTTTTCTTTCCAGCAGCCACGCTATCCTTTGACCTGTAACCACCCTCAATATTTGACAAAATTTACATCAAATTGAAATCAAGGATGAATGATAGGATTGAAAGGAAATACCTCCTCAAAAACATCAACTGGATTAGAATCATAGACTTGGGATGTGATCATCATACCATTAGTGGTTTTTACTGCTAAAATAACATCAAATTTTTGCAGTGGTATTTTGATAAACATATAAAAGTCTTTAGATATAAAATATTGGGTAGATCAATAATCAAATAAGACATCAGCAGTTCTAGAGTTTATGGTAAGTGTACCTTTCACTATTTCATTATCATGACCCTCATTAGAAATAGTTATCACATGAGAATTCACTTTCCCTCTAGGATTAGGAGGTTTTTTATGTCCATCATCATAATTAAACATCAAATTTGGGAACTTCATAGCATAATTTCCATACTCCTTGAATTTTTGGAGTATGGGTGGGGCATTCCATATAGATTTAAATTTATTAGAATCATTAAATAATTTATTCCCATCACTTTAGCATTTGATTTCCTAATGAAATTACTTCACAAATGTAAATCATTTACTAGTTCTCTAAAGACAAGTTCACCCATGTTTCCTTATACACTTTGACCATAAAATAATGATCATCATCTTTTATATATGGTTATTTTAATTTCATTTGAATATCATTTTCCATTTTATGTCAAAACCATGATATTGATTGGTAAATACAATCTCTATCTCCATATTGAAAGCGCATAAAATGATTTCTTTATATCAACTTATGTATCTTATGGATAATTCCCTTCAGTGAATTTTTTATCCACTAAAGAATCGATCACCCTTAATTTCATGTTGTATTATAATACCAAAAGCATACCTCACTTGTCATGTAAAATTTTCATCATGGTTATTAAAGAAATAATCATACATCTTTTTCAACTTAAGGAATTCTCTATTAATTTTCATATGAATAATATGAGAAAAATAATTATTGAGAAATAATCTCTTAAACTCATCCCACTATATAGATTCAATTTCATAGTATTTATTTTTATTCCTAATAAGAGTCAAATATTGATCTGATTCACCTTCCAAGTGATAAATAGGCAGAATAAAATTCTCAAAGTTCCAACCAGTATAGAATTGAAAATATAAATTCATTAGTAACAACCCATTTCTCAGTGACTACTAGATCAATGGACCCACTGAAGTAAGGTCGAAATTTCCTCATAAAGGACTAAATAGATCATTGTTCCCAACATTTCTAATTTGGAATCTCGTTGCGATTCATTACCAGAGAATGTAGTGTGAGCATAAAAATGATATTTTACATCCTATCTCCCATAACATTTGACTTCACATGAGTACAATAATTTTATTTTCTATTTCATTCATCATTAACATGATTCCTTTGAGTTTTATTTATTGAATAAAACTAAAGATAATAGTTTTACCAATAATAATCATTTTTAGGAACCACATAATAATGAAAAATCATTTATTTAATGTATAAATCATGAAACCTTATTCTTTAACACCTTAGGTTTAACCTAATTCATTCATGATCATTACCATAAATTTATGATTTTATTCTATACATAGACTTATCCTGAGGGTTCTTACTAAATTTTTCTAATCCTAGTTTCTAATAAATAATGAAACCTTACTCTGATACCAACTACAACATCCTATATTTTTCACACAAAAATATTACATCTTAATGGATGAATATTCATTACATAACATTTCGATAATTTTAAAAATTGTTTAGTTTTTGTTTATTTGGAAACTTGGAAACATAAAAAATTTGTTAATAAAATCTCTACATCATCTCCCGCTTATTTTTTTATAACAAGAATCTTACTTTGACATATCATTCTTAATAACTTTTTTCATAATGTGGGAATATAAATATAAGAAAATGGTGAGCATATATTCTAAGTAAGGATAATCAAGGGTGATATCAATTATCATATAAGCATAACATGACAAAAAGGGTATGAGAACATGATAATGACATTTTAAAACCAAAACTTTAATATTATATACCATTATATTGACTTATGGCATAAACATTTGGATTTTATATGACATTGATCATAAATGAATAAAATAACATGAGCCATGAGAGCATATCATTGGCATAAGACATGGATTCATGGAATACATATAAGCATAAAAGATAGTTTCTTTATTAGTCAATTATCACTTCCAATACAATCATAGTATATCAGGCTCACTCTCTAAACCATAATAGTAGTCAAGGTTCACTCTCAATACTATTATAATGGATAAAGACCATTAGTAAACTGGTTTCACTCCCCATTTCAGTCCTATTTTTCTAATGACATGTCTATATTTAGAAAATTAATTAGAGGGAGATATATGTCTCACCCATAAAATTTTGAAAATAATACATATGTGTGATAAAATATCACATACCATTCATTATATCAGATCCCATGAAAATAAATGGGTTTTATAAACATTTCATCATATTATAACCCTTGGGAATGGAATGTTTTTGATAAAAATAAATCCATTATTAAAAAAAACATCTATAGAAATAATAAGGATGGAATCCCTGGATCATATTTCTATTAAAGGATAAGAAAAATTTGTGTTTGTTGTCATTGATGAATCAAAATATAATTGAATCATTTTTTAGAAAAATAACTTTTCCATTTTGAAATCATTTCATTAAAATCATAAAAAAAATACAAAATATTATGGAAAAATATCATTTAAAATAACCTTGGGAACATGTAACGGAATATTCAAAACATGGAGCACCTAATATAGTATGAATTTATATTCATTTAATATAAGTTAAAAAACATTTTTTCCATACTTATATCATAAAAGTCACAATCGACCTCATTTGTAAAATAGTAAGATGATTCCTTTAAAAACATTTCCTAAAATGTAAAATATGGGTAAAAATGACTTTAAAACATCATTGAACTGAAAATTATATTTTTATTATAAATTAATTATTCTGGAAAAATTAAGAAACCTCAAAAGTTCCAATGAGAGAAGTAAAAAATATAATAGGATATTACAAAATTATTGAAAGAAAACTTGAAGCATTTTGAGGAAATCTCCCTATATAATTTCTAGAAGATATTAGTTGTATTTTTTAGTTTAAATATGATAATATCTTTAAAGGTATCATCCAATATGTCTTAATCTTGGATGAGTTCCTCCACAACTATCTTCTTTTCATTGAATCCTCTTAATAAAATTAGATATTTCTTATTTATCCAATCACTATGCTCTTTATTTGTGTCCACTTGAATTATTATTCTTTCCATCCTAACTACATCTACATTAGAAGCACGAGTAATCCATGCCTCATCCAACATTTCTTTATCTAAGTGCATGATAAGTTCCAAATACTTTTCCCCTAACTCCTTACTCGATTCCCACTATGTTTCATCTATAAGATCCATTGGTGTATAAATATTTTTATCATCCTTGCCTAAGAGCCCTTGAGGAGTGATCTGATTATCCTTTATTATCATAGATTCTCCCTGGGACTACATATCCATCATGACACCCATATATAGAGTATCTTGTTCTTTATAACCATATCCTTCGGCCATTGTATTACAACTCAACAGGTTGAAGCTACTCTCCTTTACCTTCTATTTCCCAAAAGTATCACATTCCATCACCTTGGACCCAAATTTCTAGGCAGACCTAGTATCCACTGGTTTATTTAGGTATGATTAATCTTCACTCCCCTTGGATATCTTAATCTTTCTTAGGATGAAACTCACAAAATCCTTGTTTCCTCTATACCCATTCTTACACCTTAAGATATGAAGACCTTCACCATGCCTTTCATTTGTACTATCATCCATGAATTGGCCATAACTCCCCCTAACTCTTACCATAATAAGTTGAATATTTCTTTCCATACTTCCACTCCCAATACATCAAATATATTTATTAGGTTTAAACAGGATATGGTCCCTCTTGGGTTAGACCGCTTCTTAGCATCCACCCACCACTCATCAATATGAAATGTTTTTTTTCAGGTATGAGAGCCCCTAGATCCTCCCTATATTTTTAACTACACCCCCACATCAGGGGTAAATCCACTTCTATGTCTCACAACCCCTAAGTAGGATCCTATAAATGAATTTTATGGAAAAGAAACCAATGTACCAATATCACTCACCTCCCCAGTACCCACTCAACCTAAAGGAACCTAAAAAACTTACTTGGGATCATCCAAAATCATTCCTTAAGCATTTTAAAACGTTATCCACCTTATTATAAAATTTATTTTATCCATTTTTATATAAATATACCTTAATTTTATCCAACAGAACATCCATCAAGACATCATTAGAACCAGACACCAAGACTTTATCATTGCCACCTGAATCTGTGTACATCTATTGAGGGATGTTATTCCACCCACACCTATAAAATACCATTAAGTGGCCCATTTTTATACATGAAAAGAAAAAATAAGTCCTGACACAAAAACCACAAGTAGTTTTCAATGAAATTACCCTCTACTGTAATCTAAACATATTCGTCTGACCTTCTTGAAGCATCAATTTCTGTGCAGATTCAGGAAAGCACATGGTGAAAACCCAATTTAGTCCTACTCTCAGAATAATGATTTTGGCCCACAAGTTTCCATAGCATATGAAAAATAGAAGGATTTTAAAATAGTTAAGGGATTTTAGGGAAACTATCCAAGATATATATGGTCATGGTGACATGCTTCATGTTAAAATCCAAATTCCACCTAAATAAGTGAAACCATAATACATTGCAGATGTAGGGGGAACTAAACTATGTCTCGACCAAGTCATTCTATGATGTAAATCAAACCATGATATGAATGTTGTCAAGAAGACCCACTATTGTCGATCTTGTAAAACCCATAATATAAAGATATTTATAACAAAAGACTCTACCAAAGGGAGGAACTATTTTAATTGAGAAATTAAGGTCTGGTTGAAAAGAGACAAGGCCTCATTGAATTTTGAAGATGAAGTTGGAAGTTGAGGGAATCTGTTAAACAGTTCTAGAACATTAGGGTCAAGTCAAATTGGATGGAAGGATGGAATGATTCCAGGGTTGTAAAAGGGGAATAATGAAATAGGTATAGCTCCCTCATAGTATGATGAGGGTCCCTCCCCCACCATAGGGGGAGAGACTCACCCAGCAGCCATTACAGTCAAGAGAGAAAGGGATAGACCATTATGGGTCAAGCCCTCCACCAAGTCCCATCCTTATAAAAATTCATAAAAAAATAATTTGAGAATATTAAAAACCTTCTTTAAAACATTTTTAGAAAAAAATAGTTGTTGAATAAAAAAAATTCGGCTGATGGAAGAAATGAAGTCAATTTTCCTTAAAAACAAATATCCAGTCTCTTGAGTATATAAGGTGAGAAAAATGAATGGAAATAATATATTTTCAAGAAATAACTAGATGAAAAGAAACAAAATGATTATCATGAGAGTTTTATTATAATATTTATTCATCAAAATCTAAATCATAAATAATCTAGATAAATTGTTATATTGTAACAAAAAAATCCCTTATTTTAGATCTGACTTCCTTCATAAGTTGTCCAGCCTCCAGTATAATAGGTATTGGTTTATTATACATATTATTTCATAATCATACTCATATATATTAGACCATATATAATTTATTCTTAACCATTTATTACCCATTTAATAACAATTATTTATTAAAATCACTATTTTAGGTGATAAATGCATAGTTTTCCATGTTTTTTTGGTTTGGTAGTTTTGATCCTTATACTTTGATCATAGTTCAATCATTATCAGAATTTTAATGATAGTATAAATATAAGATATATTAATTATATATATATACACACATATATATATATATATACATAAAATATTGGGATAGAAAAATGAATTACACCGTTTATGGATACGGTAAGTTGTATTTATGCATAAACGTTGTACACATTTTTTGAAACATAGAATGAATGATAAGTAAATATTAGTTCACCATTCCAATATCATTATTATATCATATATATTGATACTATTCATCCTCATTACAATCCATTTAAAACATAAATGAAAATTTATTCACATCCCATTGTGGTGGTGGCAGTCCACATGTACACATGAGCGACGTTATCGTTTTTGAAAGAATTTGATGATAAGAAGATAGATATGATATTAACATTAAATAATTATAATTTTCTCATAATTATAATATATAAATACTAAACCCATCATAATACCCATCCATAAAATACGTTGATGATAAATTAATTGTATCTCTATGTAGGGATAGTAAGACATACGTACGCATGAGCGATACTTTCACTTCTCATTTGATGAGAAAAAGGTGTATAATGGTACTTTCATAGTAATAAAAATGTTTTAGTTTATTTTTTATACTAAATATATAATTTTATGAATAATATAATATTTTTATAGGAGTAAAAAAATATTTTAAAAGAAAGTGATCAGTAAAGGAAATTACTTATTTGTTGAAATGACTCCATTAGATCTCCCATAAAGGTATAGGATTGGTCTTTTAGGAAGAAAAAAACCTATAGAATATGGATATGTAATTTTACAAGATAAATTGGAAGAGTTTTTTGTGATATAAGGATAAATGTGTTGTGAATATGATAAATGAGGAGTTCCCTTTTATAATTGAGGTGAGAAGAACATTAAAAAAATTTCAAAAGATTAAATTATAATAAATTCATTATACAGAAAAATTCCAAAAATGGATAGGAATTCAAAGATGATAAAGGATAGGGTCTTAATATCACCAACCAATAAAATGTATATTTTTATAAATCTTGTACTTTTAATTAACCATTAGGTAACCAATTTTAATTTAAATTATGATAAAAGACTTTTCAATATTAAAGGGTTGTACTTTTTTACTTATAAGGTAAAAATTTGACCATAAATGAAAAAGTTATGAAATTTTCAACCATATCATATCTACCTTTCCTTATTTCAATATTTTTATGATTTCTAAATAATTTAATAATATTATATTTTTAAATAACATCATTATTCTTAATTTTGAAATTATTCACTTAATTTGACATAGAAGGAATTAAGACAAAGTTAAAATTAAACTATAACATTTTAACAAAACAATAATAAGTCATATTCACCTATAAAATTCATGTAACACTATATATTACCTAAATTATATCACTTTTAAAATTTTCAAAATCATTTATTTTTTTAGTTAAATAAATTAATATTTAATTATAATTCTACTATCATTTAATATAATTATATAATTTATAAAAATTTAAACTAGATTTATATAATTTCTTTAATTTTCTTGCTGTTAAAATAGATATTTATACTCATTCTTTACTTTATTTTTTCCCTATGTAGACATATATAAGACATTTAAATATAAGAGAGTCTCATTTTGTAGATTTCCTTAATTTGAATATTAAATAAGTGATTTTCATGGGAAAATGTCCATTAAAACAAATATTTTGATCATAATATGATAAATTTCAGATTAAATTAATCCAATAAGAATTATATGAAATTATTAAGGCCATGTTACTAACTTTTAACTTATATTATCCCAATTTACTTTTTACTGTGGTTATTAATTTTACCACTGTAACTATTCATATTAACCTAAAAATGGACATATTTACCAAATTTGAAAATCATTATTCTAAATATGGAATCAATTATATCAAATTCAGTTTCTAAAACATTAATAAATTAATTTTTAAAATAAATTTTCAACACATGATGAAAATAATTTTTAATAAAAAATAAATTTTTAAGCATACAAATTTGTTTATTCTTGTCATATGTTTAGAAAAAATATTAAATTAAAACTGTAACATTTTATATAATATATAATGTATAAATTTAATTAAAATTACTTGTAAATTTTGATTAATTTGATGTATTAAAATAAAAATACAATTTTCACATAAAATTTGTTTTTTATAAAAATATTTTCTTTCTTTCAAATAATTTTTATTTTCATTTATAATCAATTTGTAACCGATAAATTAACATTATATATATATACCCATATATTTTACATAATTTATTTAGTAATATTAATACCATGCAATACAATGGGTATAAAATAACTATCATTTATTATAATAATATTTTAATGGAATGCCATGGTTTATTTAATCTCAGTGTTGCATGAAACAAAAGCTATTAATGAAATAAAATTATTTGAAAAAAATAACTCATAAAATATAGAGGCATTACTAGTATTATGAATCCACTGATTGGAAGAAAAGGCATGAATACTACGTGAGATTCTTCATGTTTTTGGAAACATGAGGGAGGTAAATTTTTCTTCCTAAGAAGAGAAGATTCCCACCACATCCTTCAATATTGGAGTCCTTATTACAAAGGAGGACCATAATTATGAAAATACTAATAAAATAATTTGTTAGAGAGGATAATTTTGGTAAATATTTTAATGAGGTAATTCATGATTGAAATATAGAATGTTTGTGTTCCCTATATCCCGGTTCATAAGGATCTAGTGGCCACATGAGAGGCTTTAGCATCATATTTCATAGATCTTGGAATTAATGAGAGATGACCATTTAGAAACATCATGAATGGAATAATATATAGAAAATTTTTATAAAGTATTTGAGTTTTGAGAGTAAATATATTAATACCCTAAGGTTCCCATATCTTTTATAGAGGTCCTTCTATAAAAAATAAGTGAAACTACAAAGGGGGTCCTATGCAAATCACTTTATTGGCGAATGAGAGTGTCTCCTTTATGAGAGGTCATGCCAAATTTTACTTCTGTAAAGTATTTCATTAATGATTGGCTTATTTTATGAAGTTATTATTTATGGGGAGTATCTCTTATATTACATAAAATTATTTACCTACAGTTTTTGTTGAGGTTAAAGACTTAGACTTATTTATATATGGAAACTTTTTTCACTCACTATGAGTCACTTTATATCAATATATGAGTCTATTTTTCAAGAATTAATCACATATATATAGGTGGAATCTAAGAAACCAATTTCCAAAAAATTTTGACCATATAGGACCTATTATTCTATGTGGAGGTCATTTATGGTTGCCTCAATCCATAAGAAAAATACATTTTCATAGGGTATAAAATCAATGAATCACTCCTTAAATGAATCTATTTCCAAGGGGTGTAAAATCATTCCATTACTCTATAAATGAATGCCTTTTTGGAGGTATAAAAACAAATACCTTAATCTAAAAAAATATTTGTTTGTACAGGGAATGTCACTTCAAAAATCTATTTAGCCTCTATACATGTCAAGGGGAATCACTTAGTTCCTTTGTTGATTTGTGAAATACCCTGAATGCCATGAATATTTCTCTCCTTCACCATAATATCCATCAATTTTCATGCCATTTATCTTTATTTTAGGTCTGAGGACATTAAAAATACATTTCATTGATTCTTACAAGTTGTTTAGGCCTCTATAAATATATTTTTATGAATGATTCATATTCTCATTACTTACTATTTTTTCTTCCATGAAAATATTTTCCCATCCCAAAAAATGTTCCCATTTATATTTGGAAATATAATTATGTGTAATCTAATTTTACCTTCATCTTTTCCTTATCCTATTTTTAAAATTATGTTTTATTAACATGTTCATTGATGTAAGTTCTCAACATTTTAATTCTAATATAACAATAGAGTTTTACATCTATTCAAAATAAAATGTTTTATCTTCCACTCCAAATTTTCTCTAAGAATAATTATATAGCATTCAAAGATCCAATATTTAATATGTTTTTTTAAATTAAATTTTTTATAAATGTTTCACTTTAACTTTGAATGTGACTCGAAACATTGTCTTTTACGATTATGGTAGAATTTTTTTTAAAAAAAAACATTTACGGTTTCTATTATCATATAATAATTATTCTTTATAAAGAATATATTATATGGTTTTAACTATTTTACCAAATAATTTTATCTTCATATAGTTTTGAAATTGAAAGGAAATATACTTATTTTTCTCAATAGTAAAAATTTTATTTTTAAAGGAATTATTTTTTTAAAAAATGTTATTTTAAATTTTTCTATCTTAAGAAATAATTTATCATATTTCTTTAATAACCATCCATTTTTTTAAACCCCTTTTCATTTTAAAAGTTACTCTTTAATATGTTTGATCAATATTAAATTCTTTTTTAAAATAAAATATATTAATGAGTTTTCAATCATTTTAAAAATGGAAATAATAAGGTCATCTGAAATATCACAAATTATGTTTCTGTATAGGAGAACATTAGTGGGATGTGAAAATATAGACATGGATTAAAAATATATTTCCTGAATAATGATATAGATTTATAAAGAACATTTATCCAATGAAAATGAATGAATATAATAATTTCAAAGACCATAAAACCATAAACTAATGAGGTGTGAAAAATAAAATCAATTTAATGGAAATGAAGATAACATGATAAAAGTTATTTTTTGGGGTTATTTGCATATAGTTTAAGTAATTAATTTACCATTTTGACTAAAAGAGTAAGAAAATATACTTACAGAACTTGTATAATTTCATCCATTAATAAATTTCCACCACAATCGTATTTTTTCTCTAAATTTTGTGTATTAGAGATGAATTTTACATGTATAAAAAACTAAAATCAACTTATATAGGATCACATAATCCAAAAAATGATAAAAATATATCCATTATATCTTTTGATATTATCTAAAACAACAATGTTTATATTAAGGAAATATAACATCTAAAATTTAAAAATATTCATATAAATAAATAATAAATTAATCACTAAAATTCAATAAAAACAGAAAACGTCCTAATTAGATCATTATATAAATAAATAACCTTATATCCTAAATAACCTCAATAACCTCAATATAAAATTCTATTTTAAACACAATTTTTATCTCATAAATTCTATCATACATTCCCAAAATGAAATATTATTCTTCCAAAATAATAAATCATGTTAAATATTAGAGTTATATATAGATCAACCTAATAAAATAACTCCAAAAATATAACCAAAAAACATGAAATTCCATCACATAAAAATTTAGAAGGGGTTTCTATGATTTGTAACTTATTATTATCCTTAATAATTTAAACCTATGATGGTTACCATAACACATAAGATAAAATCACATAAAAACAGCTTAATATCCATAGTTTGATAAACCCTACACTAATACCAACTATAATGGCCCAAGACCCACACTCCTGAATCTGTTTCTAAAACATTATTATTGTATTTCTAGAAATAAAACCCATAAATGTGTCCCAATTTCAAAAATCCAAAACATACAACATTAATGTAAAATATTATATCATTTACATACTTAATAACCTTTTATGTATATAGTTTTAGAGAATTTATAAGAACACTTATATAACAATACCCATGTTATTAAGTGAGAATTTTTCCCACTTATTCCAATATTTTAATACTCCATAAAAAGTGTTCAACATCTCTCATAAAATTTTCAAAGCATGAAACCTTTATATAAAAAACCATTTAAAATTATTCTTCATAGCTTGGGGAAAAGGAATCATAATTAGTGTTAGATCGAATGTATATTAAGGATAAACATAGTAATTAATAAATGAATATTAGCAGTGAGCTTAATATTAAAATAAGGTCCTGAGGACATAAACCATATGTAATAAAATAAAATAAGAGAAATCATACCCATCAAAACATGGAACACTAAACATGTGACATGGCATAAGTCATTCACAAAGGAAAGAGTTATAAGAATATAAAATAATGATCCATGTTTTTTCAATCTTAAATAACAGATGCATTATAAACCTATAGTATAAATAAATAAAACATATAGGTATCTTTGAATTTTATATTAATATACCCTTATAAAAACCATTAAAAGTGAAATAGAAAATACATTCAAATGGAAAAATAATTATCTCTTGATTATAATCTCTACCCAATTCATTGGAGAGTTATAACGTTCTTACCCATATTCATGAGAAATATCTCAATCACCCATTGTGATGAGCTATATTAATCTTACCTATTATCATAAATAGTATCCAAGAACTATAACATAATCATAAATCAAGAAGGGTTTTATTTTTTAACAAAACAATACCCTTGTTCATTTATATCTTGATTTAAATGCTAAAAATAAACATTTTACATGAAAATATCAAAATCTATATAGATAAATAATAACAGTGGAATCACTGGATAATATCCCATATGGAGTGTAATTAGCATCAAGGTTTGTTTTTCTATGAACATAAATTTCATAAAATTATTATTAAAATCATTCATGTGTAAAAAATACCCTTTCCACTTTTAAAAATTAAATATTCACTAAATATTTTTGAAACCTTTTCTTTGAAAATAAAATTTGATAATTATAAATAGGTCTTAAACGAAAATTAATTCATAATGATGGAAAAACCAATTCATGTAATAATTATTGGAAATAAACATTATATTCAATATTTTGTAAAGATATTCAAAATTAACCCATGCGGAAAACGTTAAGAACTTTCATTTTTAACCTTTTAATATATAGAAAATAATCAATTAAATAAAAATTTAATAAATAATTAATGTTTATTAAATAAAATTTTTTAAAACATTTTTGAAAAAATGGATTTGGAAGATAATGATTCCTGATAAAAAATATGATACAATATCGGTATCGCTTACAAACAACATTCTTGATGTTTCATTATTCAATAAAGTTGGAAATGGAAACAAAAAATGTTAACCACATTCATAACCATATGAGAAGAAAATATTTGTAGTTTAACAAAATATATAGTATATTATTTCACCAATGGAACCATGAATATGAACAATCCCTAAAAAATTGTAGATTGTAACATAAATCCATTATATCTTTGGAAACTTTTATATAAAAATTAATTTAATGAAATATTATTATTTATCTCTTTAAATACCATTAATTTTGTGAATCAATATTCCAAAATTATTTCATATTTTTTTATTATTCCATAAAAGGAAATCATGGTGCGTGAAATGAATCATGTCTTAGGAAAATGAAATAAGATAAATAAAACCATTGCAAATATCATAACTTTTGAAGTGATCATTAATCCATAAATTCATTAATCCATTGATTCATTAATTAAATATGTGTAAATCCATATAAAATAAGTGGACATATATAATAAAAAAAATTAGATATCAATTTACACATAATCAAGTCATAAAAAGTCAATGAGGAATATTTTTAATCTAATGAAAGGAAATTGAGTTTAGAAACCACTTTTCAAATGGTAATATTCAAGTCATATCACATTGGATGAAATAATTTGAATTGTAACTTAAAATACCATTAATTGTGATGTATTTATGATATAACATGTAAAATGGTATTTTATACACCGAATAAATGAAATTAGGTGTCCAATATTAAAATATGACTCAATAAAGGTAAATTTGGATGAAATCCCTTACCTAGAGTTCAAACATTACATGTATGTTATTTAAATCAAATATAATAAAATTATATCCTTTATTTTTTGGTTTCATAAAATTTTCTAGGTTTATTAATTTATCATCAAACAATTTGTTCAATTTATTACAATTTCATATTTAATTACTTAATTGGTTAATTCCATGTTATGTATTTTGAGGATGTTCATTTCAACATTTTAAAATGACTTTGCTTTGTTGAATGTGGTAAAAGTTATAATTTTTCCATCATCTCAAGAATAACAATAATGACAGTTATTATTTTTATACATTAATTATACTTTTTAATCCAACTTTTAATGGTGGTTATGGAAAATTAATTGTTTTGAAATCATAAAAATATTAGTCCTTATGTACATGTGAGTAATGATTTAATTTTTATACAATGATGAAGAAAGAAGTTATGTATTATTTTATACTTAAAAATTTATTATTATATCATAAATATAATATTGTCACCTTAAATGTTATATATATACCATCCTTGTGATGTGTTGATAAAAAACGCATCACATCGCTACATTGAGGCTGTAATCTACACGTACGAACAAATGACGTCGTCATTTTTCAATGGTGGAAATTGTTAGAAAATAGATGATACCATTTATTTATAGAATGATAATAAATTCTTGAATATAATTTAAATACATTAAATACTAAATTATAAATGTCCATGAGAGGCGGTGTTGGAAAGCGAAACACATCACTTCATGGAGGTGGTTGCCCATATATATGCTTGATTGATGTTTTTGTTCCCCATTGGATGGAAATGGAGACGAAAATGGGTTGTAAAATAGTGATGATAAAAATTTAGTAATGATTAAATATTTATGTTATTATATGAACATGTTGTGAGAGTATTTTAATGGTGTATAAGAACAAAAAAATGAAATCAATAAGGTTGCATGATTACATCTTCTTTAGTAAACCTCCTTTAGATCCCTTCTTAAGGGCCGCTGAAAAAGTATTTTAATAAGACCATATCCTATGATTTATGGATAAGTCTATTTATAAGATAATTTTTCAGGGTTTTATTGAACTATATTTCTCAAACTTGTGTAAATAAGAGAAATGATGGGTGTCATTTTATAAGCAATGGGAGGGGCATTTTTGGAAATTCGTGTAATATTATAATATAATATGTATATTACTCAAGTAGAATGGTTCCAACATGAAAATAATTCAAATATAAAAGAGGATATAGTCTTAATATAATCATCCAAATTAAATCACATAGTTTTATATATTTTTATAAACATTATCTTTTGTTTTAACCAATTGGTTAAATAATTTTAACCATAATCATTGTTATGATTTTTTTCAATATTAAAGGGTTTTAATTTTACTTAGAAAATGAATACTTACTTATAAATATTAAATTAATGAAATTTTGGGCCATTTATTATCCAAATTTTCCTCTTTTATGATTTTATTATTTTGAAATAATTTAATAAAATGTTCTTTAACATAAAATATCATTAATTTCATTTTTGGAACTATTCATTTTGTTTGACTTTAAAGACAAAAAGATTGAAATTTATTTCTATTGTAAACATTTAAAACAAACCTAATATGTTATATTGGTATAAAAAATTATTGGGACACTATAACTAACCAAAACATTATTAATTTTAGATTTTTCAAATTCATTTGCTTTATTTTTCTTTGTCTTGCACTAGCGCTATGCATGTCTTGCGTAAGCATTTAAGAAATTTTTTATTAATTAAAAATTAAACATAAATTAACATGATAAAAATAATAATTTATATTTTAAATAACCATTTATAAATGAACAAATATTTTTTATCAATTTCATGAAAAAATTTAAAAAAAATTAAAAACAATAGTGACATTTTTTACTTTATCCTTTACTTAAGATAAATAAAAGGTCAAAATCAAATATAAATTGATAAAATTTTATATTTTGGATATTTGGATGATTATGGAATAAATATACCCAACCAATGAAATTAAGGGTAGTTTTTAATTATTTTTAATCCTTAACACATTAGTTTTAACCATAATTAACCCATTTTACCTTTACCATGGTAAGAAAAAATTACTATATTTACTTTTAATTTTGACTATAAATTAAGTTGACCTTATTAAATAATATTATTTTTGATAATTCCAAATATGGAATCTATTTTATGAAATTTAATTCAAATATGTGGAAGAATTTAATTTAGAATAAAATACATAAAATGCGATGAAAAGCGATTTCCAAAAAACCTTCTTTTTAAGTATAAAAACTTTTCATACAAAATCCAAGAATAATATTGATTCCAATAAAATTTATGGTATTATTTTTAATCAAAATTTATTGATTACATTTTATAAATAACCAAACTATAATATGACTTTGTAATTACTTGAAAATAAAATATAGTTTTCAATAAAAATCGGTGTTTTTCAATATTAATTGAAAAATCATACTTTCCATGAAATTATAAAAACATCATCTAAATATTATTTTGACATGATGAATTCAGAAACTATAAATTTTAATTCAAATTAATTTTTTAAATATTCTTCAAATTAATTATAATATTCACTCAAAGAAATATATAAAACCCCTTTTTGAAGAAAACATAATTTTGATTCATAAAATGACTTTATTGAAAAAATAAGTGCTTAATTTATAATAATTAATCAGTAAATTTTAATTATGAAGGAAATTTTTATTTTTCATAATTATATTAATACTATTTTTACCATCCAATTTAAGAGAAATATAATACCTATAACATTTAAATATTAATATTTCATTATTTTCTTAAGCTCGGTGTTTTTTGTTGTATAAACTATCAAACATGGTATTATTTTCAAAATATTAAGATATTAAAAACATTTATCTTTAATTAATATATTTATATTTAACATTTACCAAAAATATTTTTTAATGTGTAGGTTCTTTTTAGTAGTTTTAATATTTCATATGTGTTTCTTTATATATAGCAACAATTTTACTTATTTTGTGGGTGGTTTTATTTTTCACATTTCGGTCTAAAATTTGAAAAAAATAACTTTTAATTAATAGGAATGTATAAATAGGACTTTATAAATATTAATTTTTAATTTCTCTAGAACCTTATTTTATTGGTAAATATCAAATAGGTTTAATGGTTTTATTTGGTTTTTTAGACAAAAATGTTTTTATTTTTTAAAAGTTAAAACTAGGGACATTCAAAAATTGATTTCTAAAAAAAATTAACATCATATGGTTTTTAAGGGAATCAATTTTCACCATTGGATCCTGGTAGATTGAAATTATTCTCATGCCTTCTGTGAAAAATATATAAAATGTGTAGACCGAAAGTTGATTGGACACATTCACTTTGGGATAATAGAGAATCAATTTTATAATTTTATAATTTTTGTTCATTTTATCTTTTTATTATAGATTCTATCACAGATCATGAAAACGTTCAAATTCTTAGAGAAAATTTTATTTAACCAAAACATTTTTAGATATATGAATCCAAACAGAATAATGTTATTTAATATCAAGGATTGAAATATTTGTTGAAACCGACTTAGAAATGTAAGAAATTTTATCTCATGTTGATCAAATAAATTTATAACACTGATAAAAATTTTGAAACTGAAGGTGTGAAATAAATATATTTTTTTATATTTGAAAATATGTTTACTCTATCTCTTGAAATATTCATTTAAATATTTGTAGTTCCTCTATAAGAAGAATGTTTTTTGCATTCCATTAAATATGTCATTTATGTAAAGGGAATGTTAATGTCTATTAAAGAGAAATTTGATCTTACTTATCTATAGATTTAAGACATAAAAAATTATATAAAGTCACAGGTAAAGGATATAAATTAAATTCATGATCTACATTCTACTTTTCATCAAAAATATGATATCCTATATAAAAAAACATAAGAACATGATGTAGTTGAGAAAGATTAAATATATAATATCATTGATATTCATATATCAATTGAATATTTAAAATTGATTTTTATATCTAAGAATTGATAGATACATGAGAATAAATTGAGAATATAATCTCACAAGGAATAATTCTACATGTTTGGATCTCAAGACGATAAGTTGGATTAGCATAATCAAAAGATAAAGTCTAAAGAAGATATTTTTAACAAAAAAGTTCAACAAAAAGATGGATCCTTAGTAGAAAAATAGAAATGTATCATAAATTTAAAGTATTTGATTGAAAATTTATATTTTGAATTATAATTTTTAACTATAGTTGACTATTATATATTACTATTTATATTCAAATTTATGAGTTATCGTTGAGTTGAATATTTTCGAATTTACAGTCTCTGAATTTCTAAATTACTATTTATTTTTATGGTGTTTATATTTCAATTTATATGTAAATATTTATATCCTATAATTCTATAAATTTCTATATTATTTCTAGAATTATACAATAATGCATGTTTTCCCATCAAAATTCCATGCATATTTCAAGGGGATATTTTACTTTATTTCCATTCCCATATGAATTTTTTGTTTTTGAAAATCACAAAGAAAAATATATTTGATAAAAACTAGAGAATTGTTTTCAAATATTTTCTTAATATGTTTTCAAAGTGGGATAAATTTTTTACTTTGGATTTATTTCATCATATTTTTTAATTCAAAAATTATTTAATTTTACTTTAAAGGGGGAGACTATAATCAAAAGAAAATAGTTTTTTTACTTTGGATTGATTTCATTAACTTTTTGAAGATATGAATTAATTTATTTTACAATTAAATAAGTCTTAATTTTTCATTCATGTTTTTGTTTTTTAAAAAGGTGGAGTTAATTGAGTAAATTTCTAGCTTTTTTACTTATTTGGAAATTAAAAATTGATTTCATTAATTATTTTATTTAACACATTTTTTTCATTTATATGTGATATAAATAGAATAAAATAATATTAAACATAATACGAGTAATGTGTGGTTTCATGTGACATCTTGTTATTAAGAATTTTTTTAAAATTTTATTATCTAATGAATTTAAAATTACCTATGGTGTGAGATTTTGTTTAAAAATGGTAATTTTAATGATTGAATCAAGATTTTATGAGAAGTATAGTTGTTTTGGATAACTATATCAGTTGATATGGAGAGAAAATAGATCCATCGGAAGATGAAGAGTAAAAAACTAAGGATATTATTAAAAATAAAACTTTTGTTTTTATAATCCAAACTTTGGAGTATTTCCAATAAATAATTCTATGATTCATGGAATAGAAGGATAAATTTTGAATGAATAAATTTAGAATGAATTTTTCATTGATCACTAGAAGTTGTGAAATGACTTGTTTCATTGAGAGATTCCTATCATTGAATTTTTTCATTTTAAGTGTTCTACCATGATCTTATGCTTGGAAGGTTTCATTGTAAAATCTATTAGTATTTAGATATTTTTTTTCCAACCATCATGTTAAGTTATTCTAGGAGTGGAAGATATATATGAGAATTTAGTTGAAAAAGTATTGAAATATTAATCAAGCTGATCTAGGGATTCCAGGTGGTCAAGTAAGAGGTGTCCTATGTTTGGGTGTGGACCTACCAATGTTTAATGTTTTAGGAATCCTAGATTTAAAAAGATACACCTTTAAACTATTTTATAGCCAATTATACCTTGAAACATGTTTATGTGCCCAATTGTTCTTTGGGTAAAAGTGTCCTTTTAATAATAACCATTAAGGGTTACTAAAATTTTAAATTCCTACACCATGTCTTGACAATTATTCAATAATAATTCCTATATATATATAATTGATAAAACTATAATAGTTTAATTTTCCAATGTGTTTATTACATTTATCTATAGTTGAGAATTATTAATTCATATTATAATATTGTGCTTTCTTTTTAATTACTCAGATTATTTTGTGGGTATATAATATATTCATATTTCTAATAGACTTAAAACTCAAGAAAGAATGAAATTAAACATTTGTTTACAAAAATTCTAGGTTTACCATTTAACAACCACATTACATTAATTATTCCATTTATGTTCTAATATTTAACATCAAAACATTTAATATTCATCACCCATAATTATCTTATCCAACAACCATTCATTCAAGTCATTATTATTTCATTAAAATCTAAATTCCTATTAAATTCAATCCTACTCCCTTTTTCCATTTTTTCATAAAACTCATATTAAATATCATCGGTAATTTATAATACATCCCTATTAGAACCAATAAATCACTACTAAAAATACCAAACAAGTTAATTTCAACAACCACCACAAAATTTCATCATCACCCTTTTAATTTCCACCACATTTATCTCACCACACAAACACCTAAATTTCATCCACACAAAAAAACAACCAATATAAAAATAATCTTATCAACATAAATAAACAATATAAATAAATAAAAACCTATATGATTGAACACTTAAGAAAGGTGGTCTATTAAAATATTTTTTCACAAAAACATAACAAATAGCATAGTTTTAAACAAAAACTCATAGATATAACATATTTAAAGAATCCTCAAAATAAACTAATAACTTGAATTAAAACAAATCTCAAATAATCATCATTTCCCCCATAAACTTTATTAGACCATTTATTATCTTTTTTATTTTACTTCACACCCCTAACCTAATGAAAAATAGTTTCATGATGACTTCACCATTTCCCATAATGACATAGGTGAAGTTTGAATTAGCTACCTCAATTGAAGTCGTATTAACTCACTTCCCATATAAATGGAGAGGGACATTTTCACAAATCCAAGAACTCATGAGTAAAACATCAATAACCTTTATTATAGAAAACACTATAAAAACTATGACCTAGGTCCATAATAACCAAATCTAACTTATGATATAACCACACTAACAAGAAATATTTGTTGGTAACCCAGAATAAGAGATGATTAATTCACCATGGGTATTTAAGTGGGTTTTCTCATGGAACTAAGGGAAAAACCTAATTGCATGGAACTCACAGGTCTCTAAGGATATTTTTCAAGTCCTATAAGGTCCATTAGAAATGGGAAAGTCAGAACTATAAGAATCTCACACCCAATATTGAAATATTATTATGCATTAAATACATTTTGATTCTCCCAAAAATGGCCACCTATTTAAATTTATTCTGATCTTATAAATTTTATATGGGTTAGGTAGGTCATGAAACAATGATTATCATTGTGATTTGACACCCAAAATCCTAAAAATCATGGCATATAACCCATAAATTTATAATTTATTTTAATGTTTTTCTAAATATATTGCATACAATTGGAAAAACACCTATCAATCAAAAATTTTAATCAATAAAAATCCAAAAAATGTATATTTTCACTTTAATGTAAATGGATTAACCCTTACATATTCTAGATTTTACTTTTATGTATGAGGAAATTATTATTATATATGAGTCAATTACTCTTACTTATCACTATAAAAAATTATATATTAATATCATACTCTTATATATCAACATTATTCATGTACATATTACAGTGAATACTCTTTCATATTGTTATTTCAAAATGTAATGACCTTTAATGTGATACATATGGGACACTCCCAAAATAATGGATGATACTTAAGGGTCATTTTTATAATAAATGGATATTCATAAAGATGATTTACAAGACAATCTATGATATTTTAGTGTCATTTCTATGACAAAGGAAAAATGGAAGGTTTGTTTATATGAAAAAAGATGGTATGAGGGTCATTTATGATAAAGGATGATATATAAGGGTTATTTCCTTGAAAAATGAAAAATAGTAAGGATCAACATAAACATAAATAAAATTTGAGTGTGATGGTCTTACACACTAGACATTAGAATTAAACTCTTTAAGATAAAATTTTATCTTTAGAAGAACCTCACATCATCTGAACTCCTCATGAAACCTCTAATATCCTGTATATGAAATGTAGTTATAAAATAAGTTATGAGAGTTTATAGGATTTAATATGAAGTTTTATAGAGAAGTTACGGTTTATAAAATTCTCCAAAATAGTTGCATACAAGTGTAGAAAGATGTGTAAGAAGTGTCAAAATGGATTTGAATTATCCATGACCATGTAACATTGGTAAAATAAGATATGGATTTAAAAATAATTAAATTTTTATTGAGGAATCTAACATATGTGACATTTAATAGTGTAAATATCATTTATTTATTTTCCTTAAGTAACACTACTATAATTTCAATGGTCAAAACCACTATGAAGGCAAGTTGTGTATGTGTGTGAAAAAAGATAGAAAAAAACTCTCTAGAATAATTAATGAAGATATCATGAAATTACTAGTTTAAATGTAAGTTTGAATTAAAAATACATTTGGAATATGTGATCAAAGATAAACAACCAAGGAAATCAACAAATAAATAATTATTGATGAGATATGTAACTCAAATAGCAAGTTGTAAAAACATTTTCCTTCCATCATGATTCAAGAAATTCAGTTGAACTAGATGAAATGATTTTAACATAACTAGTAAGTTCATCAACCTATGTCTAATTAAATTTGATATTTATCAACTATAAAACTAAATCATCCACTAAAATGATACAATCAAAAATCACTATAAACATTTTTTCATTGTTCATAATTTTATTCTCTCGGATTTGAGGATTGATTGATCAGAATGTTTTGATTTAATTAATAAAAATAATTTTTCATTTTTCCTAAACTTTTTGAAAATTTACTTCCAATGAATTGATGTAAGATAAAAAATGTATTAAAGGTTTTAGGAATGATGTAATAGATATAATAAAACCAATGTATTGGAACAAAGTGTATATCCAATAATGATTCATTACATAACAAAATTAGTTAATTACATTTAAAATAAAAAGGAAAAGGGAATTTAGAAAGAGAATCAACATTCTTAATGAACTTCCCTTACAACTCCATATCTATCTCCTACTTAGTGATCTAATTTTACTATTCTCTCTACACCTTCTTTTTTTCTGATCAATGAATCTATTACTCCCAAAAATTACTTCTTTCAAACATCCCTATCTCTCTCAAAAATATTAATCCAAATTCAAAGACTCAAAAATATATATACCCCAATATAATTATGTTTTCTATCTGTCATTTTATTTTCACACCACTTCATTAGATGTCACTACATTAGTTTAGAAAAATGTCCACATTCTCCCCACGTAATTATCTCCTTAATTAATGTACCAACAAAGAAAATTCATCACCAGAGAACACATGCTTATGCCTCCTTGATTGAATTAGTCCTTATGAAACACAAAATTATTCCCACATCTATCAATATTGAGTCTTCATCCGAAAATGATCTTTCAACCATAACCTTAGTACATTATCCTAGTCAGTGATACCAACAGAAGAAATTTCCACTAGCTTGGATCCATAAAAGTAAAGAATCAATTAGATAGGGTTCCTTCTTCTTTAACAAAAAAAATTGGAAACAAAAAAATCCTAATTTTCATCACATTAACCACATATCATGAGAAAATACATCAAAAAATGGTTTTAAAAGATATGACTTACAAATGTTTTTATAAGATTTGGTACTATAGTAGTCCATCGACACACTACAACTACTCATGTTTGGTTTTCATCATCATGTGTTGGATCAGAATCAAAAACATATCCTTGATCGAGCCAGAACTACAATCTTGGTTCATGCGTAACCAGTTTTGGGTTTTCTTTTGCTGAACTATAAAGATAAATAGTGATTTAGAATTAGGTCATCATGAATTTTTAGATTCATAAAATTGTAGTTCATACATGGTGTATGATTGTAAGATGATCTTAGATAGATATAATTACAAGAGGGGATGAATTTCAATTTAAAAAAAATTAAAAGAGGTAAACTAAACAAAATACAATGCCTCTTAATATAAATTTATTTAACTTAGACTCAGTCCAATTATCATAGTCACAAAATCAGATCCAAAAATAATTTGATTATATCATATTAAAATATTGGAATCATAATGGATCATATTTATATTAATGTGTTTTTATTATATTCACATTAACACTAATAAAACCAATTTTTTAGAAATATGAGTATGATGACTGACATTCTATGACATACATAGTGGAATAAAAACATGTAAAAAATAAGAAATATCTAGTAAAAATTATAATAACTTACAAGAAATATTTAAATAATGACTTATTTTAACCTTAAGAGTGTGGTATTCAATAACCTTGAATAATGGTATCCATAGTTTTATACTTTCTATAATGTCTATCTATCCATACCAAGAAATCCATCAATATGATTATTGGAATTGGTATGTCTTCCTATCCCCGAAATCCATCGATATAATGATCTCCATCTGTCTTCCTAGACCTGGAAGTTTTCAATCTAACGAATCATATTTACCCTCTTTATATCCACAAAATCCCTCGATTGTAACAATGATCAGATGTAATTACCTAAGAAAATATTCATAATGAAACTTTCCTAACAAGGATTACTTAGAACTATTAACTCTTTAAAATATTACAAAGACTATGAATGACTACTTCACTCTTATAAATCTTCAAAAAACTTGAGTTGTGAATGAAATTAGCTCCATAATCCTCAAATGGACCACTATTTATAGGTGAACCTCCAACAATCATATTTCCAATTTTATTGCAACAAAATCGGACAATTGGATTATGACAGCTCACAATGATCTGGAATAACTTAATATATGAAATTATATTATTTAAAAAAATTATAGTGTTATATATATTCATTAAAATAGAAACAAGCCTTTGAATTCAGATAATCATTCTTATGGACTTCCTGATCTATTATCAATACGATATTCCTTTTGAGAGTCAGTTTGCTTGTTTTGGTACCATAACCAATCTGATGGTAATGAATTTTTTCAATACACACAATAACATATTTCACTCTTTCCAATAGAGGAATATATATTGGTAAAATTATATCTTCTATTAGTAAAACATTTTACCAGCATATATTTCCTTATCACTAAACTGTCGGTAAAAACTCTGTCACTAAATGTTTTTGAAAAAGATAAAATAGTTCTGTTACAATTATAGTAATACCAATAGATAATATATATGTTGGTAAAAGTGTTTTGCAATAGGTTATAATGAAAAAAAATTCTATTGGTAATAATATTACCAACATATAATATATATTTATAAATTACATTTGAATAATAATTATAAAATTTTATTTCTAGTAAAATTTCATATTATATTTATTAATTTATCATATATAATACATATGATTTAATTATTAATCCAAAATGATTTTAACACCTGTTCAAACTTATAAAAAAATTATATTGATAATGAAATTAAATACAATAGGATCCATCATAACCCCCTAACCCATCCATGCCAATAATCCAGCTCCCACACAAGCAGCCAGCAAGTGGCACCAGTGACCCATCCATGGCATGCTAGTGTAGCAACATCCCATCCATGCCAATGAGCTAGATCCAGAACCAAAAAATCCATGCTAGTGAGTCAGCTAAAGCACTAGTCCATCCTTACCAGCAAGCCAGCTCCAATACTAGAGACCATAAAGAAGTGACCCATCCATGCTAGCTAGTCAGCTCCAATAGTAGCCCATTTATGCCAGTGAGTCAGCTTCAGTGGCTAGTGACCATCAGTGACACATTCATGCCCTAGGACCAGCGAGTCAGCTTTAGCATGATCTAGAAACCTCAAGTCACTACTATACCACATCCCTCAGCTCTAATATCTCCACCAAACACAACCAAAGAGCATACCCAAAAACGAGTCAGCTCTAATACCAGTAAGAAACAAATCATTTTATCTCCAGTACCAGTAAGAAACCTCAAGTCACTAGTATTCCACACCCTTTTTCTCCAAAATCTATATCACAAACCCAAAAATAATACCCACAAATTAGTGAAAAATATCTACATGAATTGAAAATAAATGATAATTAAATGTAATTATAAAAAAAATTAATTTCATAGTGAGTAAATTTCATCATACCTATTGACATATCAACTATAGGTAGTTCGGATAACTCAAATTAGACATATTTTCTCCAAAAATATGCCAACATCATTCCTAACACTATCATGTCCTAAAAATCCTTTTTTCATTATTTTTTAAAATAAATCTACTTTATGGTGAAGTGGAAATTATTACAGAAAAACCTTCTTGAAATATAAAACATGAACCAAAGTAGCAAGCCATGCAAAATTTCCAAGATAAAAACTAAAATGATGCCCTTTTAAACAACAACTAAATAATAGCATAAAAAATTTCCATGGTAAAAAATGAAATGATGCCTTTTAAAATAAATATGAATTTAAACTACATTTTTTAAAAAAAATTGAGGGTCAAGCCCCCTTTTATTGAACAAAGAAAGGAAGATCCACTTTTAGAAATGGGAAAGTGGAAAAAATACCAATAAGAGACTTATAATAGAAATTACTGAAAAATAACAGTATTACTTACTGAACTTCCCAAAAATAAAAATAGGTTACTTTGTAGAGAATTTGGATTTAATGGCCTAACTGTGAGAGAAAATCACCACAAATAATGACTTTGCAAAAAAATAGGTTGCTTTGTAGATAATTTGGATTGAATGGCCTAAATGTGAAATAAAAGCATTAACCTACTAGAGAAATTTTAGGGATAGATCAACCAAGAGATATAACAGAGCCCACCCCCTTGACTCTATTTCAAATGATTCATCCTTACGAACCCCAGAAGCTCACTATATACACCATGGTGTGTTAGGTGGTCTTCATCACTAGGAACACTCCCCATGTCACTATATTCACATCACCTCAACCCACATTCAATAACCACTCCCCTTGTTTGTTCATTGCGATGTATGTAACATGATGATGAACCCTTAACTTATCCATCAATGCATCCATCTTTTTCCTGAAGCAGAAGAACTCCAGGTATGCCTTCTGATAAACATGCCTGTCTACTCCTCCCCACCCTTCCAAACCATGGCTCCATTATGCCAGAGTATATGTAGGTTATACAAGTCCATGTTGACTATAAATAGGTTTGTATTGTAATCGTTCAACCCTTCTAACCTAAATAATATCTGGGTCATTTTCGGGTTAACAAATCATAACTGACATAACCTATTTACCTAATGAAATTATTTTTCTTATGCGGTTAATTCAGGTTAGAAGGTTCAGAATATGTGGGTTATTCAGTTTAATTGAGTCGGGTTTCAATTTATTTTGATTAAACAAATTATATGAGTTCTGTTCAGGTTCACCCACTTGTAAACATGTTATGTTGGGTCAACCTATTCAATAAAATGGGTCATGTTCAGGTTGAGGAAAAAATAGTTCACTCAATGTTCAACCTAACAAGAACCCAAGCCACGCACCTAAATTACCAACTATATTTCAATGACAAACACAAAAAACAATAAGTTTCATGCATTTTATACTTTCCAATAGATGGATAATCTGATCGAGTAGCATTAACCGTAGTCTGGCTGTTGATCATTAGAAATCCCTTCTTGTTAATATTTCCCAACTACTTGTTTATGATATGTGTTTCTTCCTAAAGCCCTTCCAACTCTAACCAAGGACTCCTTCCCAATTTCCTAGGCAGTGTTTTGTGAACCTATCCTAGATTTATTCATTACTTCCATGAGGTGTATCCCACTCTTTGAGAATATTCTTATTGCCTACACAAGGTCACATGAACTGTTAAAAACATCATTATGTCAAATGATTTAACATGAAAAAAAATATACAATATTTCAAAGAAGTAATTAATTAAAATATAAAAATTACATTACTTTATGATTCTATCAATTTTTACCAATAGCATGCATTACCATTTTTAAATATTTGATGTTGTGTGAAATTGCACGCCATGAAAGTGTGTCGTGTATTTGAAAAAATTTCTAATTTTCATAATTTTACAGATGTAACAGAAAATGAGTGAATATCATTCCCCTTGTGGCATTGAAATTATCATCAAGAAGTTCTTTCAAATCACACACCCTCAAAATAGGGCGACTACTGAAAAATATTTCTGTGTGTACCTAATGACTCAAACATAAAATTAAAGCACCAAAATTTCAGAATCATACTAGAGTTGTTCTTAACATTTCATACATATATGATTTTATGTGAGAATGGAAAATAGACTTCACCAATTTATAAATAAAAACAAAATAAAGAGGGTTCCTTTCCATGTGCATTGAAACATCATAAAAACAAAACATAAGAAGAAATAAAATATAATCATGTGCATTGTATATCATCAGCATGAAAATAATTTGGAAAATGAAAAGTTTTATTTGATAATAACATTTTCAAAACAATCCACAAAGCATCCTATAAGGTCTAAAAATATACCACCAACAAGATACCAAAAACATAAACATATGAGATGGCTTGGTTTCTCCCACAAAAATAGCTTTACATACTAAATTAAACATCACCTATAAAAATAAGTAGAGCCAAAATAATAATAACATACCAACCCCACAATATATATTCTAGAAATGTTAATTTCATTTCTTAAAATGAGTGAGTAATCACACCATAACAACAAAAAATATCAAGTAAATTGAAATTTTCATCCGGTTGAGGGAACATCAGAAATGGATTTAATTACTCTTTATATGGTTTCATAGGAGTAGTAGAATGTATGGAAATAGTTGTCTCCTTTATGTTAAAAAAACTAAATAAAATTTAGATTTCTAGTTTTGAAGGCATGTAGAAAAATTGTTTACACCAGCAAACCCTGAACCAATCTCATAGATACACAAATATCCTCTAAAACATCAAATCACTTGGATGTGATAATGTGTGATTTGGAACGTAAATAATATTAGCATAGATGCTCTATAAATTATTTTTTTAACACAAAACCTACCACATATTTCAAAACATATAGTTCAGCATCTTTGATATGATAATGTGCACTTGGGGATGTAAATATTATTATCAAACTTCATATTTGATAGAAAACTAGGAACATGTTGAGAATGTAACTAATTAAAAATAGTGTAAAATTATAAGAATCCCATAAAGATCGATTATTCACGATCTCTTAACACGTTTATGTTTTTTGGGAAATAAAGGATGTGAAATATTTAACCTTCAAAAGAATGGTTCTCCAACCCTAAATAGTTTTTTCAATGTGAAATTCTAGAAGGACCGCTTGCAACATTACATGTTGTGGAAATTTATGAGAATTCTGAAATTTATTCTATATTTAATGAAAAACTTTAATCAAGAAATTATTTAAAAGTTAATAACATAATATTGTTCAGCAATTAAAAATGTCATAACTATACAATAACAAAGAAACCAAATTTTAAATAACAAATAGAGTAATAATTTATAAATACTAAAATAAACTATGATACCTTATCTAGAAACACTTCTAGTTTATAATGAAATAAATATATCATTTTTATGTTCAAAATATAAATGAAATTCAATATATATATCAATTTTTATCCAATATTCAACAATTTAATCTATGAACACAAGGAATTCATTGTAAAAACTATTATAATTATAGACTCTCAATATCAAATTCAATAGTATACTAAATAATAAATGTAAAAAAAATGAATATTATACATTTTTACATCACATAGAATGGGTAACATACAATAATCAAGAAATGATGAAACATTATGTAATTCTACGGACCAAATCAATAAATGAATTATAATCAGATGCAAAATGGAGTAACATTATTAATAGAAAAAATAAATTAAACTCTTTTAAATTGGATAATTTAGGGTTCATTCATGTGTTAAAAATTAAATATCCACTAATTAAAGGTGTAATATTTCAATGTGGGTTGTATGTTTTACAACAATTTATAGAATGAAAACATTTTAGTTCATTTAAAATGAATTCGTTTATTAAAATTTCAATGTAAAAGTTCAATGTGTATTGTATGTTTTACAATAATTTATATAATGAAAACATTTTAGTTCATTTATAATTAATTCATACCTATAATGAGACTTACAATAGATCCTCATTGTTATAAACCAAGTTGGGTCTCCATCTGACCTGGCACCCGACCCGGTCTGTGACATGGCCTGAAGGGCGTTCCTGATCCACACAGGCTGGTAGCTAGTGTCATGCATAAAAACAAGTAGTTGGGAATGATTTAGCCCAAAAAATATAGATAAATAAATAAAAGAAAACTTGAAAATCTAGTAGTGAAAGAAAAAAAGCTAAGCAGCGGGACATACCTTAAGTGACCTCGTGGGTCACCACGGGACATAAACCCCACTCGCTCCAAGAGTGATCCAAAACTAAAGGAACCTGAAACTAAAAATATAGCAGGCGTGAGCACCAAGATGATCAGTAGGAATGCCAATAATAAACAACGCCCCATTCCCTTGTCTTTAAAAAAAGAAACCCAATCATGCTAGTTTGAAAATAAAACCTATTAAGATAATGCTTTCTATTCTATTAAAATTCAAGTAATAAGCTTCACTTTTAAGGAAAAAATTCACTTCCAATATTTTCAAAGTAGAATCCAATCTTGAATTAACATTTCAAAATGAAGGAAGTCAATTTAAATTAAAGTATAGTTTCACAAAATAGGGAACACGTGTGAAGCAACTGTAACGAAAATCACTCCATAAGCACCAAGTCACAAGTGAGCACCATAGTCAAATACTCTAAGGTTCATCTATCTCGTGTGGGTCCCTAGAACCTCTTGTCTCGGTGTAAGAGTAACCATAAAAAATATATGTTCTCATGAACGAACCACTAGTAGGGAAACACATCCATAACCTAGTGGTCTCCAACATCATCATAAATGTTTAGTTAGTTTTCTAAGTGTCAGACTTACTATGTGAAGTAGGAGAGAACCACTCAGAATCACTAGCATGCTAGAACTAGTCCACCCACCTAGATACCATGGGTTTTCCATGTGCTCTATTTCCACTTCTCCCTTCACATATGTATCACCACTTTCACTTGTACACACTAGAAATGTGAATACACAATTAAAAACCACCAATTCTCATAAGAAAAACCTTTTCCATATTTACACACACACCAAATCTACTTTCAACCCATTGCAACTTAAAAACTTTTAAAAATAACTTTTTCACTATATGCATAAGTCATGAGACCTTCAAAATCCAAAACAAGAATTTTCAAAATAATTTTAAAGGTTTACATGAAAAAACATAGAATCACACATTTAAAATAAAGTTTTATACCAGGCATAATTCAAACTATTCACTTTTAAAGGTTTAAAATAAAATCTAATAATTGAGTGTGAATCCATTTTTTTAAACACTATGAACAATTATATATATGTATATAATGTATGTGTTTCATATAAAAATGGAAACAAAAAAAACATTTTAAAAACAATCAAGAAATCATGGAATTCAGGTTAAAGACTTAGGCATAGAGAACCCACCTCAAACATGTCGCTATTTGTCGACGACCACTCGAACCAACCCTTGGCTTATACACGCACATGAATTTATACATATATATATATATCCCTAGATTCATTGTGCATACTCCCCACGCCATGAGGGAATATATATATATATATATATATTCCTTACCCTGTACATGTACATGTTGGAATCCTCAACACCTACAGCCCAAAACCATCGCAGTGAGGTCCAACGCACAACACATATAATTTAATAAAAGAATTAAACACTTAAACAATCTATAAAACATTTCAAAATAAAACATCAAGGGTTTCCACCAATAACACACTCAACTTCAAGTAGGAAATTCCACTTTAAAACCAAACTTAAAACAAAGATACATTTAAACATACTTTCAATATTTTAAAATAATTTACAATACATATTGAGAAATTCAAAACAAGGAATACACACAAAAATACCCCCATTTTCTTACTCAAAACCACTTTTGAAAACATATGCACACCAAAATAATATCTGCATCCCTTAAACCTTTTAATAACTAACAGCACAGTTTATAAAACAATGATACTTAACTCGACATGGGTTTTTCTAAAAAAGAAATAAACCCATATTGCATAAACATGATACTAGTAAAAAAACATATCAAACATCATTCAAACCAATTTCACACCATGAAAAACAATTAAATAACACACTAAACTGATTAAACACACAAATTAATTCATCAAACAATAATTATAAATGGAATCACCTACCTCGTTGTAGACTAACTTCACAAAAATTGGTGTGCAAAGTCCACCGCACTTCAACAGCACCTCAAACAACACAACTAAACCCTAAAATCGAACAATTGAATCAATTACACCATAAACAAACCAAACGTAAATCTGAAACCTAATCAAAACCCTACATAATGTGGGAAGGAATTACCGGAGGGAGGCGCATGGAAGGGGAGAGAATTGATAAAAATAAAAAATAAAAAAAGATCAAATTATAGAGGGAAAAAAGGGAAATAAATAAAATAATAATAAAATAATAAAACAAAAATCTAATTAATAAAAAAAATAATTCTAATAAAAATAATAAAAATAATAAAACTAAAATAACAGAAACAACCAAATTAATGTATTAACTAAAATAATAATAATAATAATAATAACCTAATTGAAACATTAACTTAAATAATAATAATACTAATAATAAAACTAAAATAATAAAACCAGTCACAAAAATAATTGCATTATTTATTGAGTATGGACACCGCGCATAGACGTATGCATGGTTGCGGCATAGTCTCATGCCCATGTAATAATAAATTTAATAATAAAATGCTCTCTTGTTAAGTTTGGGCACTACAAACAGTTGTGTGTATGGCCATGCACCCATATAAAATCCCAAATTTCTTTTAAAATAGAACAATTTCAAACTAAAGCTCAAAAGTGAGACCCAAAATAATTAAATTAAAATAAATCATCAGTTGGGGTGTGACAATTATCCCCACCATGACACTTTTTTCCCCCAAAAATTCCCAAAAGACTTAGTTAACCAAAGATTCCAAGAAAGACTGTGAATACACTTTAAACAAAACCTCAATCACCTGAAGACGAGCATTCAAAATTCCCATGACCTAAAACATCAAATATCTCAAAACCAGAATCACCAAGAAAAATAATCAACAGCAATGAATTCACCTCCAAACAGAACTACAACATGGAACACCCCAACCCCTAACTTAGGGAGCACCAGGGCTGCTCGAGATCTCCAAGAAAACTCGTCAAGCGACCCGCTACCCAAGCTAACCAACTACCATAGTCGAGGTCGAGTGGATCAAAAGTAAGAGATCACCCCGCCAAGTACACTTTGAAAATAGAGTTTTTTCACAAGTTCATCCTATGGTGGTCTACCCACCATATTAAGGTACTATTCAAACATTGGTTCTTCAAACCAAAACAACTTACAAACCCAGATAAACCTATAACACTGCCTTAACCCTCCAAGTTCCCTAAGTTTATCCAAACCAACATAAGAGGAGACTCTGGGGAGACCCTCAGTGGGTCTCCCTACCATTTTAGAATTTTCCTAACACTGCGACACTCGAACAGGAATTCCCAGTTTACTTTGAGTGATATGAACTGAACTCTTCATCACGAACCCACCAACATGGGCCGACCAACACAGATGATTCCTACACTTGCCAATACTCCACCACATTCGAGGGGTTTGACAGCAGAAAACCCTAACTAAGAGGCGAACTGTATAGGCACACATCAATTCCACAAGACATGAACATCTCAAAAATGAGTGAAATTTCGACTCCTAACCAACCCACAAGAAGGTTCACATAACACACCCACTGGCTTTACGAGAATAAGGATTCTCCGAACCTCTTTAAGGATCAAGAGGAACTCCCATAAATTAAGACCACAATAAAGAAACAAGACCTTCATGTCCCTCACAACAAAAATGAAGCATTCAGAGAGAATACCACAATACGGAACTTAATTTGTCATCATCCTAACACTGTGGACTTAAGTTGGACCGAACCAATCCCATGTTCGATGAGTTTTGACTACGCGCAAGCTTTACCCCAAGACCTATAACTGGGACCCTGATGCCTGAAGCATCTAACACCTCGTAGTCATAAGCTGACCACCTCTGACTGGAACTTCCTTCACTAGAAAAGCAACTCACATACTTCTCCATGTGTCCCAAGTAGCTACTCCATCAGCATACCAACTGATAATTGTAGTGAATTACTTAGAGTGCCTGACCGAACACACTAGAGATAGTATATTGAGTGGTCTATCAAACACGCGATGCAAACTGATGGAAGGAGCACTCCAAAAAAAGTCCCTTTGGTTCACACTCATCATCAGATGAGGAACCTACACTTAACACAATATGAACAAGACAAACAACTGTTACAAGTTCTAAACTGATTGCTCTACACCACCTCTAGGGAACATGAAACTGACTCATCAAATAGTCAACACATATCCTTCTCCTCCTGTTGACTGGTCGAGCACCTACGAGATCCACCGATTTCCATCTCCTTCACTTCCTTAGGTACAACCGTGGAATGAGGCTAGTCTTGAGGATCTCTCAAGACATCTCCATTTGCAATAAAAATGAAACAATCCTCATTTACCGGTCTAGTCCTGCTCCACTAAATGTACTCGAGACAACTTACACCCACACAACTTTTGGAGTTTCTCCAAAACCAGAGACACTTCCAACCTTCCCAAAGCACTCAAAAATATTCAATCGACCTCGACATCTAAAAGCGGTCGACACAACTGAGCAGAACCCAACTCCTCCACTCCAATGGGAGTCTAGGCTGAGCCAAGAACTAAGAGATCTACTGAAAACCCATGGGACCTTTCTAGGGGGCATATCCCGATTAAGAAACACAAAACCAACCTTCCACAAAATCAAACACCTCATGAATCAAACATCCACACATCAAACATAAATCTAGTAATTCCAATTTAAAACATCAATTCATTTTCAAAGAAAAACACCTGCTTGAAAAAACAAGCACCGTATAACAAATCCCAAAAACTCTTTTGAAACCATTGTCTTCACTCTAAACTCAAAACCTGTAACACCCCGAGATTTTATGAAAAATATTCTTTTAATTTCATTGATGTCTTGTGTTGTACGTTACACCAAAATTATCTTGTGCTATACTCAACACCGTATTAGCTTGTAGTATACGCAACACTATTCTTGGATCGTGTTACACACAATTTCAAGTTCGTTTGATAAAAGTTATTCTACACAACATTGAGTGTGTCTATATATATATATATATATTCAATGTATAAATAAAATATGGTTGGATTCTATTATACGCAACAAAAAAGTAATCTTTCACTACACGCAACCCTGACTTGTCTTGAATTACACGCAATCGCGACCTTCTATGATAGTGTGTGTTGTACGCAATACCGAGTTTCACTAAACAAAGATATGTTATTAAAATATTATATAAACTAGCCATTATGAATAGTAATACACACTTTTTAAAATTGTATAAATTTTATTTTTCAAAATGGACTTCATTTTTGGATTTGAAATATCGAAATTAGCCTAGGGTGAATTTTTGGTATTTTTCTGAAAACATTCAATTTTTGAGGAATAGTGAAAAACACTGAGTTATTGGTTAAAACCAACTTTTTATTTAAATAATAATTTATTTTATTTAAATTTAATTTACGTAAAAATTGATACATAATACCTATATAAGATCAATGTAATTTATTGGATTCATTTTATAATAATTTTAGATATATAAAAATTTTATTGAACTTTTCACCGTCTTTTACCCACCTCCTAGGAGAATTTGAAAATTTACATAAAACTTAATTTTACCGCTTATGTGAGTGGAATTTCAAAAATCCAAGAGAAACGGTTAATATCAAGGACTAAAATGTGGTTCAATAAGATAAAAATATTTTTTGGTGAATAGTAACTTTTTACTTTTATTTACCACGGTTAAAAGTAAATAGTGTAATTAAGGGTAAAAATGATATTAGTATTACCCTAAAACATGTCCTGATTCTATTGGATAAGTGTAATTTGACTAAAAACAACCTTATAAATAAATTATTATCATTTAGGTCCACTTGGATTAGATTAGGACATTTATTATTATTTTATTTAAAGAAGAGTTAAAATAGTTAAAATCAATGTTTAATAACTAAAAAAAATTTAATATAGGGTTATACATAAGATAAATTCGACTATAAATATTAATTATAAATATAAAAATATTTCCTAAATAATGGTATTTTATTTATAATTTTTAGACATTAAATAATTTAATTTATTTATGACAGAATGATGATGCAGTAATTACCTTATTAATGAAATATTAACATAATTGATGTTATAAATACCCAAATAAATGTAATTTGAGACTTTTTATGAATTACACTAATTTTATAGGTTAATATGACATGTTATTATTGATTTAATTAACTTTTTTCGAACTAATCATGCTGATATGATTTTCAAAAAAAATCAATTACCAAATAGTTTCAAAATTGACATAAAATAGTTTTTAAAACAAATATTATATTATTAATTGTTATTATATTCCTAAACATCTAAGGTTCGGAAAAATTACTTAGATAAGGTTATATATATTAATAATTAACCACTTGGGGTTCGTTTGGCTTGTTATAGTAAGTTTATTAACCATATAGTGTAAGAAAACAAGAAGACACGGTAAAAGTAAAATTATTTAACTTACAGTTAAATCTAAATGATAAGGTAAAATAGTAACCTAAACTGGTATAAAACCTATTTTTTGAGAGGATTTAGACCCATCCCCACTTTAGCTTCGAAATAAATCAATTTCGAGCTATTATAAACTGAATATAACTTTATTATAAAATAATATTTTTTGTTGTTCCTAAGGTGCCCCTCTCCTCCATCATAAAAGAGTACATTCCCCCTCTTCTCTTCACAACACTTTGAGCCTTCAATCTCGGTCAACCCCTGACCATTTATCTTCCCCACTTCCCTAGAAACATTTTGGAGGTTCTGGTCTTCTCAATAGACCAACTCTAGTCCCTTAAGAGGAAGCTTAAAAGAGGTACGTCGAAGAAGAGGTAATCTCTTCTACCGATTCTTTCAAGTTTCATTCTTCTTAAAATTATTCTTCTTTAGTTGTTTCATTATAAATTAATAACATAAGTATCACTAATATACTGATATGTTATTATAAATATGAAACAACCCCATTCCACCTTCTATCCATCCTACGGAAAACGAAATCACTGCACGTGCGTACGTACGGAATATCGTCTCCACGCCGTGGTGTAATCTGTTTTTCCACAACCACCTTACTTGGATGGGTATAATGGTGTAAAGAATAACTATATATAGTTATTATAACATCATACTTATTCTTAGAAATTTTATCATGCACTCCAATTCAATTCAATAATTATGGGAATGATATCATCGCTCGTGCGTACGTACGGATTACCATCTCCACGACGCGATGAGACTCATTCTTCATGTTAACCATTAAAGAATGATTATAAAGTATATACAATGAATAATAATGAAATATATTATATGATAAATCTACTGGATTTATGTATATATATATATATATATCATCTACTTACTTCCATTCAAGTCAATAAGGAAAAGAAAACAGTGTTCATGCGTACATATGACCCATCGTCTCCATGAACGGTTATCTTTCTATTATATATATATATATATACTGAATATATTTGATATATAAATCATGATTTATATTCTAGAAGTAATTAAATAATGATATAAGTAATAATAATATCAAGAACAACAAGTCCAAACACGTACGCTAAATAAAACGATTTTACCCAAAACGCTGCTTTAACATGGAATTTACAAAAGAACGGGTAATATAAAGTCATGAGTGAACCATATATTATATAATAACAATTAATATTATTCTGTAATAAGTCAATGACATTATTTAAATAATTATATAGGAGTTTCAGATACGTACTAAGCATATCAAACATAAGGTAAGGGAAAACTATTCCAATCTCGTTCTTATCCGAGATTGTTTATTCATAAGTATTTACTGGGTTTATATTTTTCATCCATGTCCATAAAAAAATTTCATAAAGTGTTTAATATTCTTCCATGTATTATTAAAGTCATGTTTACCCCTCTTTGACTTTTACTTTGTGTTATGGAAGGAATCTTTCTTTTGTTTACCATATGTGGTACTTTTTGACTTTTCCATTAAAAGTACGAGGAGAATGTTTTTTTAAAATTATACAGCTTGAATAGATTTTTACGGTTTTATAACGACTTATTTAAATAAAGATTCCTCTAAAAAATTTCATGATTATTTTCAACAAAATCCATTTCTTTTAAAATTTCATGGCATTTTGAGAAAAGAAAATGATTTTTAAGAAGAAAGGATATTTTCCTCAATAATTCATTTCAAGTGTTTTATCAAAACCATTTTCCATCTAAGATGACATTATTTCATATGTGTATGTTTCAAGTATAATGTCTCTATTATTTACATGGTTTCACTTTTCTTATGATGAAATGATATCCATTTGTTTTATATGGATTATGTTATGATGGGATGATGTTTATGAAACCCATTTTTATTCTTTGGGTTATGATGAATGATTTATATTTATGTTGTGGCACAAGTAAGAATGATTTAATTATGAGATGGGTGTGACCTATATCTCCCTCCAATACATTGGGTAAATATTTATATCTCATTAGATAGACATGGCTGGAATGGTAAGTTAATCTGGTTCAGTGTTACAGGACTGGAACGAGGAGTGAACTCGATTCAGAAAGGGACTTTGTCCACTAAGATGGTCTTTGCAGCAATGTCTTGGATACTATGGAAATAATATCATGTTCTTAATGGTTTTACACAATTACATATTTTATTCCCATGATATTTTATCAGGATTAATGTTTCTTTATGATCTATGTCTTACGTACTACCATGTTTTATGTCATTGCTCAAGATCTTGATGTTTAAACATTATCTTCATGTTTTTAAGTTAAAATGTTTATGATTTGTTTTATTTTCTCAATGCTTACCCTTACTGAGCATTTGAGCTCACCCTTTTATATTTTTTATTTTCCCCAGGTTTTAAAGAAAGGTTTTAGGTAAGAAAACAAAAAGGGGAATATCTTTATGGGAGATGTTGATGATATTTCACCACGATTAGAAGATTATGTTCTGAGTTTCCAAAAACACTAAACTATTACGGTCCTTGAGTGTTGGTTCTTGTTATGTATTAAGTATTCTGTAAAAGTAATATAATTTCCATGTATTTCAAGCTTTGGTTCTCTACAAAACCATTTTCCAATTCCAAAACCATGTAAGCACGAAAACCCATTTTAGAGAAAACCCCGCTTTTTAGGCAACAAGAAGAACCCTTAGAAATCAATCACTCACCAGTGATATTCCATGATTCCTCGAAAATATGCATGTTCATGCCACTCAAGCAGCCATCCACACAATCCACCAACTGTTCATTAATCATGTCCACATGCACATGCGAGCACCCTTAGAAATATCATTAGACAAAATAAGGCTCTTCCGCTTTCAAAACAAAACATTCACAATATTCTGAGAATACCTTTTTCCAAAACCATTTAAAAAATTTAAGACAAATTTTCAAAATGCTTCCCATTTCCAAAATATTTGATTTTAAATAATCCAATACATTCTTTTAGAAATTCTATTTCAAAAAATCAAACACCAAATTCCAAAAACAAGGTCCAAGAGAAACACACCCCAAAAATCATACCAAACACACACCAAAATAAAATATGAGCAACCCCAAATACCTATTTCCTTTTAAAAAAACACTTTTTCACCAACCCAAAACTGAAGCAAGACATCATGAACATTAAATAATCGAGATAGAGAACTAGTGGTCATGCCTAACCAAGCTACATGGTTTAGCAGACCATGACCTAAGAAAGCACCAACCACTAGAAGTGTCGAACCATACTCTCGGGCATCACATGGGTCTCTACGCCATGTGATATCGTGCACAGTACTGGTTTAATCCTACTGTAATCCCCCATCCACATAGACTAAATCCAAAAACTTAAATATCGGACTACCCCTGGTAATTGGAGAATCAGCGCAAGTGAGAGTTCGTAATGCTCTTCCTACACCTACCTCCTGAGTCTTGAAATTCCTAACATCTATCTACTAACACCCCAAATAATAAGAAAAAAACTCTCCTCTGATACCATTTTGTCATGAACCAAGACAGTTCGCCATCTGACCCAGTACATGACATGGTCTAAAGGGTGTTCCAAATCTCCATGGGCTGGAAACTAGTGTCGGGAATCAAAACAATTCATTGAGAATGATTTAGCCTAGAAAATACATATAAATAAATAAAATAAAACTTGAAAAGCTGGTGGTGAATGAAAAAAAAAGCTAAGTAGCGGGACATACCTCAAGTGACCCTGTGGGTCACCATGGGATATAAACCCCACTCACTCCAAGAGAGATCTGAAACTAAAGGAACCTGAAACTGAAAATATAGAAGGTGTGAGCACTGGGATGCTCAGTAGGAATTCCAAGAATAAACAATACCATATTACCATGTCTTTAAAAAAAGAAACCCAATCATGCTAGTTTGAAAATAAAACCTATTAAGATAATTCTTTCAATTCTATTAAAATTAAAGTAACAAGTTCCACTTTTAAGGAAAACTTTTCACTACCAATATTTTCAAAGTAGAATCCAAGCTCGCATTAGCATTTCAAAATGAAGGAAGTCAATTTAAATTCAAGTATAGCTTTCAAAAAAGAGAAAACACACATGAAACAAATTTAAAAAAAATCACTCCACAAGTACTAAGTCATAAGTGAGCACCACAGTCAAATCCCCTAAGGTTCAGCTATCTCGTGTGGGTCCCTATTACCTCACATATCGGTGTAAGAATAACCATAAGAAATATTTATTCTCGTGCATGAGACACTAGTAGGGAAACATATCCATAACCTAGTGGTCTCCAACATCATCATAAATGTTTAGTTAGTGTTGTAAGCATCAGACTTTCTAAGTGAAGTAGGGGTGAACCACTTAGAATCACTAGCACGCTAGAACTAGTCTTCCCACCATGATACCATGGGTTTTCTATGTGCTATATTTCCACTTCTCCCATCACATATGCATCACCACTTTCACTTGAACACACTATAAATGTGAATACAAAATTAAAAATCATTATTTCTCATAAGAAAAACTTTTTCCATATTTACACACACACCAAATCCACTTTCAAACCATATGCATCTTAAAAACATTCAAAAACACCTTTTTTACCATACACATAAGTCATGAGACCTTCATAAGGAAAAACAAGCATTTTCAAAATCATTTTAAAGGTCTAAATAAACAACCATAGAATCAAAAGTTTAAAATAAATCTTTATACCAGGCATAATTCAAATTATTCACTTTTAAAGATTTAAAAGAAAATTTAATAATCGAGTGTGAAGCCATTTTTTAAAGACCATGACTGATTATATATATATATAACATATCAATTTAATATAAAAATGGAAACAAAAAAACATTTTAAAAACAATCAAGTAATCATGGAATTCAAGTTAAAGACTTAGGCATAGGGAACCTATCTCAAACATGTCGTTATTTGTTAACGACCACTCAAACCAACCCTTGGCATATACACACACATGAATTTATACATATATATATACACCCCTGGATGAAATTCACATACTCCCCATGTTGTGAGGGAATATGAACAAAGAGGTAATGTGTGTGTGTGTGTGTGTGTGTGTGTGTCTTACCCTATACATGTACATATAGGAATTCTCGACACCCACAGCCCAAAACCATCACAGTGAGGTCCAACACACTACACATATAATTTAATAAAACAATTAAACACTTAAACAAAATATAAAACATTTCAAAATAACACATCAAGGGTTTCCACCAATAACACACTCAACTTCAAGTGGTAAAAGCCACTTTAAACCCAAAATTAAAACAAAGAGACATTTAAACATACTTTTTATCTTTTAAAATATTTTACAATATATATTGGGAAATTCACAATAAGGCATACACACACAAATACCCCCATTTGCTTACTCAAATCCACTTTTGAAAACATATGCACACCAAAATAATATATGCAGCCCTTAAACCTTTTAATAACTAACAGCACAGTTTATAAAATAGTGATACATAGCTTGACATGGGTTTTTCACAAAAAGAAACAAACACATATTGCAAAAACATGATACTAGTAAAACAAAACAAATCAAACCTCACTCAAACCAATTTTGCACCATGAAAAATAATTAAATAGCACACTAAAATGATTAAACACGCAAATTAATTCATCAAACAATAATTATACATGGAATCACCTACCTCAGTGTAGACCAAATTCTCAAAAAGTAGTGCACAAAGTCCACCTCACTTCAACAGTACCTCAAACAACACAGCTGAACCCTAAAATCAAACAATCGAATCAATTACAACATAAACAAACCAAACACAAACTTGAAACCCAACCAAAACCCTATGAAATGTGGGAAGGAATTACCAGATGAAGGCGCGTGGAAGGGGAGAGAATTGATAGGAAAAAAAAGATAAAAGAATAGAGGGAAAAAATGAAATAAATAAAATAAAAATAAAAGAATAAAACAAAAAATCTAATTAATAATAAAAAAAATTAATTCTAATAATAAAACTAAAAATAATGAAACCAAAATAATATAAATGTCTAAATTAAATTATTAACTGATATAATAATAATAATAATAACCTAATTGAAACATTAACTTAAATAATAATAATACTAATAATAAAACTAAAATAGTAAAACCAGTCCAAAAAATAATTGCATTAATTATTGAGTCTGGACACCGTGCATAGATGCATGCATGGTCATGGCATAGTCACGTGCCCGTGTAATAATAAATTTAATAATAAAATGTTCTCTTATTAAGGTCGGGCACTACACATGGTTGTGCGTATGGTCGTACACTCCTATAAGATCCCAAATTTCTTTTAAAATAGAACTGGTTCAAATTGCATCTCAAAAGTGAGACCCAAAATAATTAAATTAAAATAAAGCATTGTTTGGGGTGTGAAACTCATAAATTTATATTTCAATAAATCACTCTTTCATTGTCATACGGTCCTTTCCCCAATTCAATATCAATGAATTTGTGCAACACGTAATTTTCATGTGAAAATAGTTATGTTCTTTTCAAAGTGACCAATATATTAGCATTAAATATACTATTTAGAATGGGTTCATCACTTTTATGCGGAATAACACTGTTGTTTTATCTGTGAGTGATAAAATGTAGAATGGAGGCATTCTCTCAACATTCACAGCCCAAAATTTGGAAATTGTGAAAGAAATTTCACATTTTTTCATTTCCAAAATGTTCACCCAAATTCTACTCTTTCATTGCTTCATTACCCTAAGTGAACAATTTGATTAAGAATGAAGTTCCATGTTAACAAACTCATGGGAGAATTATTCCCATCCAACCATATAAAACTTCATTTGAGAGCACAACCCAAAAATTAATCAAACGGTATACCTTTGCTACTTCTTTTTCGATCAATCATGAAGAGTTCCAGGTATATAATGTCACCATAAAGCTGATTCACATTATCATGGTCCATATTAAGTTTAATTCCTCCCTAATTTTCTAATAGAATAATTTTCTCTTCTTTTCCAAAGAGAAGTATGTAATTAGAATTCTAAAATCATCCAAAAACACAAGAACAATAATAATAAATATTTTTTCATCAGAATTTCACTGAAACCATAACTAGAGTTCAATTTAAACGCTAGATACATATGATTTTAGGTTTTTATAACTTCAATAATATAAGTTCATACCTGATAAGATGGCCAAACATCGATCGATTTAATGTGAAATGGGTTTTTCCCATTCCCCTCACTACATAAGAATTGATCCACTTCATTCCATTTCACACACCTCTTGCACAACCTCTACAAGATCAAGGAGGAGATCAGCTCCTATTCACTGCATCTAGACCACCTGAGCAATGTCAAGTAGTTCATACTACCAATCTACGATGACATCATGGTTGTTGACTAGATCTCACAAAGCGTCGATAAGGCTGTCATGGTTCCCGCCCCAAGATATACTTTGAGATTTAAATTCCTGAAGTTCATGGATGGATTGGGGAATGGAGAGAAGGGGGAGATATTGGAGGCTTTCAAATGGATCTGGGGTATCTGTGGAACCATCGATCATATCAGTGTTAGTGATAATTTCTTACCAGAGAGGGAAAAGGTGTTTTCACTCGTGTTGGTTACAACTTTTCCTTCCATGAAGGAAATAGAGGACTTGAACACAAAGGAGGAAGTTGTGATGTTGCATGAGGATAAGGATAGAGATTTTATGGAAAGTGTGATTGTATTGGACTATACCCTCCAATGGTACATCCAGTAAACCTTAGAGGTTTCTATCTGAAAATATTTTTTTATTTTATTGTATCATTGATGATCTGAAATTTAATTTACCATTCATTGTTTAGACATGTTTATTTTTAGTTTTTGTGAATTATTTTATAAATCCCATATAATAATTTATTTGAAATTAAAAATATTTAAAATACTAATTTGATTTTTTTTAGATCGATTGTGTTATAATCCTAATATTTATCAAAATATTTTGGATAACATCAGTATAAATTTTTTAGTAAATTGTAAGTGATAAAAAATTATTCTTAAATGACTTTTTTTAGTTAATAAACACAGGTAACAGATTTATATTTTAGATAAAAACTATTGGTAATAATAATTAATAATAATATATTTATTTATTGGTAAAAAAAGTGTTGTTGTAAATATGATAAATCAAAATTTTAAATTGTTAGTAAATCATGTGTTAGTATTAATTAATTAATAACAACATAAATATATTTTGGAAAAAATAAATGTTGGTACCTTAATTAAATACCAATAAATCTTAATATCTGTTGGAATTACTCATTTATACCAATATATGTATAGTTTGTTACTAAATTTATGTTGGTATAAGTCATATATTTTGTAGTGATAAAGGACAATAAAAATGTCTAACTTCTGGTCTAATTAAATTGTAATTTTGATAATCATACTCATGATCAATCTGATGATCATATTTAATAATTTAATGTGTCTATTCATAATACATTATAACTTTTTCAATGTATATTAGAAAATAATTTTTTCTAAAAAAAATCATAATAAAGAACTTGGGACATGAAAAGTTAGTAAACAAGTTTTTAAAAAGTTTATGTGACATCAAAATATAAAGGAATAGGATAGTAAGAAGTAGAAATTACAACCCAACAATATCACCCTTTTTTGAAATCACAACCCATAAAACATAAATGGAAAACTAATTTGAAAAAATTGCATCCCTTTATTATTTTAATAACTAGAAATATATTCCTTACAAATTAACTCCCCCTAAGTTTGTAACTATTCTAGTTACGATGTTTAATATGATAGAAAGTTTTAGAATTGTTATTCTATAAATAAAACTTCATCCCAATAAGAAAATTTATCCCCCTAAGGATAGTATCACCCCATTTTGACTAAACATTCTCCCCTTTGAAATAAATACTCCCCCTAAATAAATCTTTCTCCCCATTGTGATTTTCAAAAAGAATAGGAAAGAATTTAATTTTTCCTAAAATGTTAGAAAATATATAATATGAAATAAAAAATTTGAATTAAGTATCCATCCATGAAAAATATAAAAGAAAATATATCTAATCGTAATTGGAAAACATTCATACAAATCATATTTGGATGAAAATATAATTTATTCATTAAAAATGATTCAAATGTTTTACCAAAAAAATACAAACATTGTTCATAAAAAATGTTCATTATTTCTTCATAAAGGTATTTACATAATTATTCATCTTCTTGAACTAGTGGTGATCCTTCACTTGATTTAAAAAAAATTTCTTCCAGAGTCTAGTCTTGAGATGTCAACCTTTTAAATTCCTCAGAAAGTTCCTTTTTCATATTCCTCAAGATGATCACTTTATCTTCACAAAATTGAAGGCTACTCATCTCTGACTCTATATCACAAATCTTTTCTTTTAGAACACTAACCTCCTCAGTCCTTTCATTGGTAGCATCTCTGAATTCCTCATTAAAAATTACTCTATCATCTATGTCTGATGATAAATTTTTGAAAGAGTTGGTTGATTTTATCATATGTTTCTTAACTTCATCAAACTACTCATCATGCATATGAATATCTAAATCGACCTAGTTGGACCACTTTAACATATGATTATATAACATTTTATGAGTAAAATAATTTTCTTGAAAACCTTTAACTCTACTTAAATCTGAATCACTAATTTATTAAAAACTTTTATTGATTTATATTTCTCACTAAGACTATTCTGAATTAGTTTTCACCTTTCTTCAAGGTTAGAAAAATAAAAAACTATTTCTTTTAACATCCTCAAGGATTGAACAATAAAATCAAAACCATTATATGGAATTTTCACCTCCAAATATGATGATTCTAAAGAAGGATTTGGATGTTTGTTTTTACTAGTTCTGATGTCAACATAATTTCCTTTTTTCTTATCTTTATTTGGAACTACCTTTTCATATTTTGTAGAAACATTGGTTTTCATCTTATAATTCAATAATCTAAACACCCTTATTATTCTTGGCATTATCATGAACTTTTGTTTTTGAATGTTGATCTTCTTATTTCTTTGATGATGATTGTGCTTTATGTTCTGATAAAGATCCTTCTTCCTAAGTACTTTGTGATTTCTCATCCATTCCAAACTTATAGGATAAACTTGACATGGATGAGGATTATTCTGATGTCTCTTTAGGCGAGTGAGTTCCTTCATCAACATATTCTTCATTATCTTCTTTTTATCCCTCTTATTCTTCAACTTCAACCTCTACTTATTCATATTCCTCTTATTATTATTCTTTTCCTTCACCTTATTTTCCATCTAACTCTTTATAAACTTCTTTATTAAGTTCTTCTTCTAATTTCATTGCAGTTATCATATATTCTTTTCCTGGAAACTCCTATTCTAATTATTTCTGAGGAATAAATAGGACTAATTCTTCATTAAAAACTTTTACCTTTCCATTATCCAAAATATAAGTAATATCAAGATAAGACACTAATGTTTCTTTAAAATTCAATCCAACATCCAGATTAATCTGATGGGAATGGGATTCTACAATGACTATTTTCTATGAATCTCTTTTAACTCCTTTCAAAAGATGTTCACAATTGTATTCTTCTTTCAACCTTTCCTTTTCATCATTTTATTGTATCCTTATTCCAATGTTTCTGTATCCGAAATATTTAAATATTTAGTTTCTATTAGGTTGATTCTAAATTCTAGGTCCCCTTGATGATTCTCAACCTTACATTTCACCATTTCTTCAAAAAGTTCATTAGACATATTCTTTTATTTCTTTTTCTTTATAGGAGGAGATGTATATACTTTCTATTATTATTCTTATTATCCTCCTAATATTTTATTGATGTTTGTGCCTCCAAAATAACACCATCAAAAATTTCCACAAATTTAATTAACATTGAATCAAATACTAACCTCATCCTATACATCGTATCATCTTAGATAAAGAAAATATTTTTTATCCTTGGATATGATTTCTTTGCTACCTTGAAAAAATAAATACATTTTAAAAATATTTTACTGATAATGTTTAGAAACATAATAATATTTTATTTTATTAAGGATTTATTTATTTTCTCTGAGGTGATAAAGATAATCTTAACCAGGTCTCTCTTCCTCATGTTCACTAAATAATTAATTACAAAAACATCTGATAATTTTATATATCTTGTTCTCCCTTCATCAGAATTAAGTACCCTTGCATCCATAGGGAAATAAATCTACTATCCAGAGTCATGTGAGAAACCTTTCAAACATTTTCATATTCCTAAAATAATAAATCTTTGGATTTTTTATTTTCAAAAATATTTATGATTGTTCGGTAGTATATGAGAAAGAAAATATGATTCTCCATATAAAAGTACTCCAACCAAGTCATTATTTTTTTTATAAGACAAATTATAAAGTTTCCCATACATCGTGACGGATACCATGTCATTACCATCTTACTTCATAAACTAAATAGATGTATAAAACTCATGAACTACCACAGGATAATAAAGATTGAAATCTTTATGAAGATTCTCTACACAAAATGATTCCCATCCTTATAATGAAATGATATTCTAAAGAGTTGAATCAAATTTTTCATACCATAACCATTAAACCAACCTTTCCATAAAAATGAAAAAATTGGAATAAGATTACTTGGTTTCTTTCATATTTGGATTCTGAAATTAGAGATCAGACGAAAAGGAAAACTTTTTCACGGAAGCATTTTAAGGATACAGTAGCTCGGGTAAAAAACTTCATAAAACTGATGAGGGACATAGGGTGAACCACCCTTATATATGTGCTAGGGTAGAATTTTCAACTTCTATAAGATAATAAATGGTTGAGATGAAGACCCATTCTGATCTAATGGTCAAGATTGACCTGAAAAGGGTTTTAAGAATATTTTTGAACTCCTAATGTTTTTTAAAGTTTTATTGAAGCGAGGATCATTCTAATTAGAAATTTTTTTAAATTTTGAAAAATAAAATATTTTTTTTGTTAATACAAAAATTATAAAAAATAATTATAAATTTAAGTAATGAAATAGTGAAAAAAATAAAATAATATAAGTGTTCTATTCAGAATGGAACGATCTATCAGAATGAAAACCAGTTCTTGGTTTTTTCAAAACAGCTTATGATAATTTTATAATAAATAATAAATACTATATTTTTAGTATGAAAAGTAATTATGATTGTTTTGAAATACAAAACTGAATATTATGTTTTTAAATATAATACTGAATAATAATTTTTTATTACAAAACTGAAAATTAGAATTTTGTAATTTGAAAAGATTTCTAGAAAAAATTTAGTATCAAAAATTTTTATAATAATTTTTGAGTTTGAAAAGAATTTTTTGAATTTTCACTTAGAAATTTTTATAAAAAAACTTGTGTCTGAAAATTCCAAAATGGTAAAAAAAATTAGAAAATATCTAACAATTTAGAGAAAAAGTAAAATTTTTAATAAAAACTAAAATTTTTAAAAAATATAAAACATATGTACTCCCCTTATGAAAAGAATTATCACAATGTAAGGATATGGGTAAAAAATAAGTAGATATGAATGATTATTGTATGTTGATCATTCATATACTTTTTTAATATATTCAAATCTATTGGAAGTAATGGGTTTTGTAAAAATGTCAATAGGTTGTTCTTGCATTCTGATTAATTATAAAATTATATCTCCTTTAAATGTGTAGTCCCAAAGGAAATGGTGTATTATGTCTATGTTCTTAAAACATGATTGATGCCCTGGGTTTTTAAATAAAGAAATGGAACATGTATAATCATAATGTATTTAAGTTTTAGTCAAACTCATGCCATAGTCAATGAGTGTCCATTGCATTCAAAACACTTGAGCACAACAACTTCCAGCTACTACATATTCATCTTTAGTAGTGGAAAGTGTTACTGAGTGATGTTTATTATAGGTCCAAGAAACTAAAGAATATCTTAAGAAATGATAATTTCTGGATGTAATTTTCTTATCCATTATATATCCAATAAAATCAATATCTGAAGAAAAAAATATTCAAAAACATTTCTAGAAGAATAGAAAATGTATAAATCCCTAGTTCCCTTAAGATAATGAAAGAAATAATTTTACAGCTTTTAGATGGGATTATTTGTATTTTCTTAATATCTTTCACATAAGAATACTAAAAATAATAAATCTTTATGACTATAAGTTAAGTAAAGTAGACTTCTTATCATACCTCCAAAAATAATTTGATCAACTGGTCTCCCAACTCCATCAAGATCTAATATATTTGAGGTATCAATAGGAGTACTAATAAATATATTGTTTTCATATCCAAATTTCTCAAGAAACTCTTTCATATACTTACGTTGAGATATAAAGGTTCCTTATAGTTTTTTTATAATTTGAAAACCAAAGAAATATGTTAACTCACCCATTATAACCATTTTAAACTCAGATTTCATAAGATCCACAATGGAATCTGTTTAAAAATTGTGAGTTGATCTGAATATAAGGGCATAAACTTATATTTAAAAAATCATAATATTTTTATTAACTTATTTTATAAAAAAGGTTTGATCCACAACTCCCTTACCAAAATTTTTTTGTAATAAAAAAATTCTATTAATCTATCATACCAATCTTTAGGGGATTTTTTTTGTACATAAAGTAAATTTATAAGATTAAAAAACTATTATGGTTGTTTTTTATTTCTAAGACTTTGTGGTTGTTCAACATAAACTTCCTCCTAACCATATCCATTAACAAAATATCACTTTACATCTATTTTAAATTGTTTGAAATTAATAATTCTATAATAGCTGAAAGTATTCATATAGCTTTAATTAATGATACTGGAGTATAAGTTTCTTTATAATCTATTCCCTCTTATTGATTAAAACCCTTAGTAATAAGTATAGACTTATTTATAATAATTATTTCATTTTCATCACATTTATTCTAGAAAACCCATTTTACTCCAATTGTAGAAGTTTATATATGTTTTTAAACTAAATTTCATACATTTTTTTCTCTCAAACTCATTGAGATAATATTTCATTGCATTAATAAAATACTCATCACTTAAAGCCTTATATGGAATATTAGGTTCAAATTGGGATAATAAAGCTTGATGTAAAAATTTCTTATTAAACTTCTAGTTCCAACTATTTGGTCTACATCATCAATGATACTTTCACTATGATGACTCCTAAGAAACAACTCGCGTATTAGGTTTTCAAAAATCTATTCTTTAATAATAGGTTGAAAATATTCCTAAATATAAATGGTATAACATAAATCTTGAGGCATTTTTTTATGAGAAAATATTTCTAACAAAGGATGAAAATTAGTTATAGAAATATCATCTGAGGATGTTAGTTGAGGTTGTTTAAAAATAAAGGGATCAATTTCAACAAACCGAACAGACATTGTTTTCTCAAATGTATAAGAAATTTTATTAAAAACACTATAAGCCTTTTATTAGTGTAATAACCTAAAATTATTCCTTCATCTTATTTGGGTTAAAATTTATGTATGTTATCTTTAGTATTTAGGATGAATTCTTTAAAACCAAAAAACTTTGAAGTAAGAAACCTTTTTTTCTTCCAATCCATAACTCATAAAAAGTTTTATTATGAAAAGGTATAATTAAAACTCTATTTATAGTATAAAAGTAAGTACTAATTAATTCATCCCAAAAGTGTTTAAAAACTTAGTATTCGCTCTATGTGGTTCTAGTTATTTATTGAAGAATTCTATTTTTTCTATCAACTACACCATTTTTTTTGGGGTGGTTCTAGGAGCTGAAAAGTTATGTTCAATGAATTTCATACTGCAAAAAGTTTCAAAATCATAATTTTCAAATTCTCCACCATGATCACTAAAAATAGTAATCAAGGAGTTATTTTTTCATTTTCAATTCTTGCTATAAAATTTTTAAAATAACGAAAGACTTTGTATTTCTTTTTGAGAAAATAAACTCAAGTATATTTAGTGTAATCATAAACTAAGACATATACATAGTATTTTTCACCAATACTTCCATTTTTTATTGGACTAAATAAGTCTATGTACACTAACTGTAAATCATAAAAAGTTGAAATATGGTATTTTTCAAGAAGAAAAATGTTACCTATTTCGATAATCTCTCTTTGAGAATTATCTTAGAATGTTACTTTTTTTCCTTACATATTGATTATCTTCTTGAATAAATATTTATTTACAGTTATGTTCCTATAATAGTTAGTATCCACATACTAAATGTTTTTATTTTGGTACTTTATTTCTTATCTTAAAAAAATATTATTTTTTCATAATACAAACCTTCTTGGGTATGTGATGTTAGAAAAAAATATTTTGGTAACCACATTTGTTTTGAAAAATAAGTTTTCTGAAATCCAAGAGGTTGAAATTTATTTAAATAACAATTATTCCTCCAGTTCCCACCACTTTGGAACTTAGGGAAAAAAGGTACAATTTTTGTGGAAAATAAATTTTTACTAAAAATAGGATTCTTATATGAAAAAACCATTCCAAAACTATTATTATGAGGTCTAATTTCTTTATACATTTTATCAAAATTTTATTTACCAGTGGTAAAATTTTATTAATGTTTTCTCAAACAGAAAATTGCATATTTTAGTTAGACAACTAAATTATCATGCTTGTCGGTATTAGTTATATAACTACATTTTCTTTGTAAAATATTTTTCTCAGAAAAAAATTCAAAATCTTTTGAGAAAGTATCGCTCTCAAATATAGTTTTATCACGATCTTTGGAAAGATATAATATTTTATTAATAAAAAAATAATTATCAAATATGACTTATAAATTTTGTCCTTATCATTATCAATTTTTTTACAAATGTTACAATTTTCATTTTTAGGTAATTTGGAAAATATGGATACATCATTATAACTAGGTAAATAATTATCTTCTGTTGAGTAATATTATTCATTAGTATATGTATAATGTTTCTCATTTGGATAATTTTCTTTTAATTATATATTTTCAATAGATTCAGTTATGTGTACCTTTTATATGAAACATTGATTTACCATGCATACTTTAGCAAAGAAATACTTATGTTCCTTTATCTAGAACAATCATTATCTAAAGAAAATTTAGAAGAATCACCACAACTATTACTCCATGTGTGAGAATATTTCAAAACATTATTGCCTTTTATACTTGTAATACTTTTTTCATTTATTTCTAAATTATTTTCCTTTCTTTCTTTCCTTTTTAACTTTGTAAAATCTGGTCAAATATGTCCAAATTTATTACATTCATAATAAGTGAATTCATAATATTTATTATCATATTATTGCTTGTAACCTTTAGTATATCAGTATAGGAAATATTTATTCCCAACTATCTTGTTCATACTTATTGATAGATTATCCAATTCATTCACTAATGTAAGGATATACTATAATCTGACTATATAAAAACTTTCTTCTTCCTCCAATATTTAACAAATTTATCTACTTACTGAACTTTATAGGGTATAATAGATTTTTCATAAAAAGAAACACCACCATTTTTCTTTTTATCATTATTAGAATCTCTTTTAAGTCTTCCCTTATACTACATAAGGGTTCCAATAAAATCATCAAGAGTAAGATTTTTTAACTTACTTATATCATAAACAATAGTTCTTTTTTATTCCCACTCATTTGGAATAATATCAATATTATTTTCAATAAGGATTTTTTTATCAAGACCATTTTCTACAAGGGATTGTAAACTATTAATGATTATAATGAGCCTTCATTGCATCTTGAAAAATGAATCTCTAGGAATAAAATCAGGGGCTTGGTAATCAACACTTAGCATATCTCTTCTAGTTTCCATAACATTTAATTTACAAAAATGGGTAACATTTAATTAACTTCAGATACTATTGGAAGCTTAACAAGATGATGTCTGATTATACATATTCCTTGTCATAGAATATAACACAATATTTATCACTTTATAATTCAAATAATATTTCAACTTCTTAGAATTTGTAAAAGAATAATCTTACTTATTAATAATCTTGTATTTTCTATTAACATCAAGAAACTATCAACTCGTATGTTTATCACAAAATTCTTCATTCTTTCTCTTCAATATTCATAATCATTACCATCAAATATTGTTAGTCGGTTAGGATTTAAATTATAAAGATATCTAAAATTAATACCTCCCATATTTAAAATAAAATAAAATCTTTTATAAAACTACATCTTACTGTAACAATGTTTAGAAACAAAAAATTTATATCAAAACTTAAACAACTTGAAATAAGTAAAGAAATTAAAAATTCAGCAAGTATATAATCTATAGAAATCATATCTGATACCAATTATTGTATTTTAATATTATATTTTATGGATAAACATATAATAGGGGGTTAATTATAGTTTAAAATTTAGATTAAAGGATTTAAACTAAACAAAACATAGATCCTCCTAAAATAAATTTATCAGGCTGCGACTCCGTCTGATTATTAGATTCACAAAATCAAAACCAGAAACAATCTGAATACATCATATTAAAATATAGAAATCATAATGGATCTAATATAAATTAGAGTGTGTTTATATTATTAATAGTAACATCAATACAACCAATTATATAAAAATTTGAGTATGATGAATGACTTTCTATAACATGCATAGTGGAATTGAAACTTGTAATAACCAAGAAATGGCTAATAAAAGTAAGAAATAATTATAACCTATATTAAAATATTTAACTCTTGTAACCTTAACTATAAGGTAGTCAATAACCTTGAAAAAAGGTATCCAAATTTTTATACTTATTGTAAAGTTTGTATTTCCTCACTAGGAAAACCCTCGATACAATGATAAAAATTTCCATGTCTTATTATCCCCAAAATCCCTCGATACAATGATCAGTGTATATATTCCTAACCCCATAAGCCCTTTATTTGATGGAACATATTTACCATATTCCTATCCCTGGAATCCCTCGATCTTAACAATGATTGGACATGATTATAGAAGAAAATGTTCATAAGAAAATGACCCTGATAATGATTCCTTAAAACTATCAACTCTCTAAATAATTTAAAAGACTAAGAATGAGAAGTTCACACTTAGAAATATTCATATGGCATGAGTTCTGAATGAAATATACTCCAAAACTCTTCAAATGTACCCCTATTTATAAAATAATCTCCAATAGTCATATTTAAAAGTTTTTTTTAATAGACTTGGACAAATATATCTTGATATCTCACAATGATCTGATATAACTAAATGTATGAAGTCATATTTTTTTAACACCATTACAGTGTTAAATATATTCCTTATGATAGATCCAATTCTATGTATTCCTATTAAAAAAATTACTCGGTATTATGGAATTCCTTATCTATTATAAATAAGATAATCCTTAATAGAGTTAGTCTAATAGTTTTAGTACCATAACCAGCCCGAGGGTCATGAATTTTTTTAGTATGAAAGACAAGGTAAAAGATTAACTCCAGGTCTGATTAAATGGTAAGTCCGATAATTGGACTCGTGATCAATCTGATGATCATACTTAATAATGGAAAGTTTATATTCATAATACATTATAACTTTTTATATTTATGGTATAAAATAATGGTTTCTAAAAAAATAAAACACTTGGGACATAAAAATATTATAAACATGTTTTAATAATGTTTTTTTAGTAGTAAAGGAATGTAAAAGTAAGAAGTAGAACTTCAAAATCAACACATGGGTCAAGAATTATTTCATCCTACATGCTCGACATAACAGTGGATTATGATTAGTATTCTCTTATTTTATGATTATTCATTTTCAATTTGTAGTGAGTGTCACTAGTGAAACATATTCAATCGGTTAAACACTTTTTTATTCATGCATAACTCAAAATCCAATTTGGTGTTCTTCGATCAAGATTTTTTTTATGATCTCATATCTCATGATTCAGGCTCAGTTGATATGGTGAGTTCGTTCTTATTCTAAGATGTTTCCCAAAAATATCACAAGGAATTCACATAACATCAATGAAATTTCTCTTATGATGGATATAATTTAACTTACATTTTAAGAGCTATAATTCTCTTACATGTGGATTATATTATGGGGGATTAATGTAAATTTATCTTATGTGAGGCTCACCAGACATTTATTTTACAAGATAGATGATTTTAAATTTACTAAAAGGAACTCAAAAAATTATCCTACTATCAGAACTCAAGTTTCTCTTATGTAAAAAAAGAAATATTCTTATAGTCTTTAGGAAGTTTTATGATAAATCAATGCTTCACATAAAAAATTTTAAATTTTCTATTATGATTTCAAATCGATTAAAAATAAAAATGAAAACCCAAAAAAATATATGATTTTCCAAACATAAATGGAATCTAAAATTTTTTCCCTAATAACATAAATAAAAATTTTAATCTTGGAAATTGAACATTAAAAATTAATCATTAGAAATATTTCAAAAGAAATTTTATAATTAACTTATTAAGATACAGGTTTAATTATTCTATAAAGATATATTTAAAATCAAACATAGAACATTAAAAATGAAAATTACAAATTCAGATGCACAAAAACAACATTGAAAATATTATTTAAAATAATATTTCTAGAAAAAAAACTAGAAAAATGGTTTTTGTGATATATAAAAATTAAGACATAGAACTGTGAATATTTTAATAACCATTTTTACCAAAATTTGACCAATTATTTAGTAAATATAATTTTCCATCAAAAAATGATAAAGTTTCAATAATAAAACAATTAATCAATTTTCAGACATAATATTAACAAAATTTAATTAGAATGATGTGGAAGAAAAAAGTATTAAAATAGGTCCACATAAAATTCTACCACACATAAGATATTTATTATCCTCATGTAATCACATAATAAAATTCAGTGAAAAAATATCAAGAGTGAAAAACTTAAATTCCAAAATAAATTAGTTTTCAAATAAATTTTCACCTATAGACCCTCTCAAGTTGAAATTTTCATTTCCCTTTTAAAATTTAGTGGTTTTATTGTAGTTTTTTCTTCATGTATTACAAAATTTATTGAAATTGAAAGTATTGAAAATCATTAAAAACATTTTAGTTTGAATCAAACTAGAACATACAAACCTCTCTTTACCTCCAGGTGAACCAATACACTTAATGAAATAGATATTAAAGAGATGAAACCGAATGGATTTTTGAAACTAATAAATAATAAGAATAAATAATTAACTCATCAATCAATTTAAAGAGTAAATAATAAATTATTAATCCTAAATTGGGATTTTAATTTCATAACCCATTTAGATACATATTATATGAGTTTAACTCAATTCAAAAATGTTCAAAACCAGTGAATATTTTATAATAGAATCCCAAAATTTTACTAAAAGAAATTTCTTTCAAATGGTTTATAAAATTTGTAAACCCAATTAAATCGATAGGGTAATAAAGATTAACTTCATCAATATGGAATCACAAACATTAACCTGAAGATAAATTGAGAACTACTGAAAATGAAAATAAAAACATGAAAATAACAAATTTTGAAAAACAAATCAAAGGGACTTTTATGTGTAAAACAATAATTATAGATTAACACATTTAAGACCCAACACCAACACTTAATGCCCAAAATTACCCCCAATATTGAACTTAAAGGTGAAATAAATGGTTTAAGACTATTCTGGTCAACTATATTCTTTAATTTTTGTAGTTTAAGCCCATGTTGTATGGGTTATAATAATGATCAAAATAATATTTTCCACTGAACATTTTGTTGGAAATTACTACCATTTTTATGATTTTATTTTCTAAAATTTTGAAATTGAATACCTCAATGACCTAGCTATAATTGAATCTAGGAATGATTAGTTATATAATTTACTTACCTAATACTAGTCTAGTTGCAAGTACGGATCAAACACAAAGATAAAGATTATTTTGTTTTTAATTAAAAATAATAAATAAACTCTCAAGAAAACATTACAAAGATAGAATTAAATTACTGGTGTGAATATAAATATGAATAATAAACACATTTTGAATGGGTCGTCGAATATGAACAAGCAGGAATAAGGAAATAAAGAAACAATGATTGAGGAGATAGGGAACTTTATGGGCTATTTTTGAAAATAATTTACTTCAATACTAATTTAAGAAAATCATTTGACCTAAAATAAATGAGGCTAACTAACCTAGCTAGTTGTTCAACCTATACCTGATTTATTTTAATAGTTTCTTATAAAAAACACTCAATCACCTACCAAAATGATACAATTGGTAATCAATATAATCAATCTATTATTGATAATAATGTTCTTATATTAGATTTTATTACAAATTGATTAAATAGTTTATATTAAATTATATCAAAGAAAATTTTCATTGTTCCTTAAGGTTTTGAAAATATACCACCTATGAATGAATGAGATAGAAATTAAACAATAAAGAAATCATAAATGAAGTAATAGATCATACCAAAAAAACTGATTCCAGTAAATAGTTTATATAATAAAACTTAATTCCATGGAAACAAAAACAAGATAAAATAAGGTAGGAAGATACTCCTCTCTATCGTAGAATGTTGTTTCTAGCTCTAGCTTTGTTTCCTAGTTCATTCTATGATCATACTATTATATTTGTGTATACCTCTTCTTCTCATCTCTATATTTATTCCTCCCAAATATTTCATCTATCAAAACTATGTCTCTATACTCAGATTCCACTCTTTAAGTAACTAGAAAAATATAATATGTTCAAGTTGATAGAATGACTAATTTAGATTCTAAGGATCATTTGAGTAGAGTTAATAGAGGGAGATATAGACTCAGATATTGAGGGTATTTTTAGATAAAACAATGATTTTTGAGTAATTAGAAATTTATTCTAGGATCATGTAGGGAAGATTAATATTTCAAGCCTAAAAATCAAGGGAACTTATAAATCACAATGTGACTTAGTAGAGTTTCATTGAATTTGGATATGTACCAGTGTCAAAATTTTATGTTGATTTTTTTAAAGAAACTTATCTTAGATTTAATTCCTCTATCCCATACTAAAAACTCATCATTTTCCTTAAAGTATAAATTTAAGGTGGAAGAATAAATTTAAAAAAAAATCTCAAGAAGATGGGGATATTTATCAGTGAGAAGTCATGTTTAAGGGTTTATAGTGTGTTAAAAAATCATATTTTCCACAAAGTCATAAAATTATAGATTTTGAGGGATTTTAGACAATTACCAATGAATCATTTTATAACAATAAAAAGGGATTTCAAATAATATAATTTTTAAGCAAAATATTTTAAAATGGTTTTCAAAATATGTCAAAAAAAATCATAAAATACAATGCTTTAGAAAAAACAGTCACTAAAATAATAGCAATGACCATAAAAATCTTTTCAATTAATCTTTACACGAAACAACACATAAAAACAAACAATCACCCATTTAAATTCTATAAAATTAATGCACCTTCCATTTAAATATGATTATAATTTTATAGTGTATAACTTAAACAAATCTTCCTAGAATAATGGTCTTCTGCATTTAAAATAAACTCAATAACACATTCCATTATTCTTTTAAGTGAAATACATGGGATTATCTAGATTTAGGATCCTATAATTTGGAAATAGATCAATATTTTGTTCCAAAGGATTAAACAAAAAATAATGTATAAGATGAGGTTGATTTTATGAATTTATGGATCAGGTTTTTCTAGTATGAATCTTCTTTCTTTTCACTTCAAAAAAATTGATTTGTTACTCTAGTGAGTTTCAAAAATGGTACATAAATCATAAAACATTAAAAATATCAAAATTCTATAGATACATACAAGAATATTCATTAACATATACAAAATAAAAGTATAATAAATAGAAAAATAAATAACCATAGGTTGACTCCTAAGAAATAATGAATTTATATTCTTTAGTTAGACTCAACACAAGATTAATATTTAGCCTATATATAACACCCAATCCCTTTAGATTGCACTAAAGGTAATTTTTAACCCTTTTACCATTGACAAATAAGGTTTTATTTTCTTCTCCATGTATTTTCAAATCCCTATTAATAGTAACTATCATGAGGGTGAATGGTATAGACCATTTGGCATTGAACTTCCCTTGGAAAATAATCAATCTATAATAAAATCAAGTCACTCTAGACAACCTTAATGTCCATATATTCAATAGACGATTCATGAAATGATTTTGTACATTCATTATAAATAATATAATTATCATAATACTTGAATATAATTTCTTACATCTCTCATAACTCTAATCTCTTCCTCGCACCAATAGACATAAATTCATTTTTCATGGCTTCCACAGCCTAAAATGAATTCTTTTATACCACGATATGCAACTCACATGTCCTACCAAAGAGGATTATATATGAATAAATATATATAGTATCTTTAAAAGAAATCATATAGGCCCATAAATCCTCACCCAACTTAATAGGACAATTATTCTAATAACTAAACATAGTATTCTTAAATATTTATTTCAATTATCTCTTTGAGATTTTTCCTTTACCACATGACTCTGAGTGATTTATGGTACAATATTTTTTAATACAACTACATTTTTTCATCAATTATTTGAATTTAAAATTATTAAAATTTTCACTATTATTTTTAATAAATGATTTGGGTACACCAAATCTGGAAAATATTTTCTTGTTGATGAAATTTAAAATAATACTTGAATGACTTTTTTGGATATTTCAGTGCCTCTACCCATTTGGAGACATAATCTACAACAAAAATGATTTAATCATTCATATATTATGATGTTAATGGTATCATAAAGTCTAAACCACACACATAAATTATTTAATCCTGTAATATATATCTATACCTTCACCATGGATTTTAGAATCTTTGAACAAAATTAATTAGTAAAAATCATCCTGTGAGACTTTCTAGGAAGTCCTATTATCCCTATGATTCCCTTCTAAAGGTGAAGAATATAAACTATTATGAATAAAAATCATCTCTTACCTAAACACACATCTCTTTGGGATACCATCTATGCATCTCCATAAGCACAAAGCATCATCCCAAAATTATAATTATGGTTCAAAAATTAACTTTTTCCTTTTATTTTGTGAATGATATTTGAGAATGATACCAATAGAAAATAAATTTTCATAATTATAAAACAAAATATATTTTTTATGGAAATAGTAAATAGTTCTTTATATAGTAATGATATAATTATCTCTTTTGGATCATCAGTTTGGGTAATATGAAACCTAGAAAAGTTGTATACAACCACATTTTCAAAAACCTTGTTATCCCTTATCACTAGATCACTTACTACAACTGGAAGGTCCTTTTCATAACTCTAGGTTTGTATTGTTTCTTAGTTAGATAATAATTATGAGAAAAATGATCTATGAAATTATAACATTAGACCCTATCAAATAACATATAAACATATAAAGAGAAATCATGATAGTATCTCACTCTTTTTTAGTTGTAGAATATTTCTTTTCAACATCATCAAAACATTTTCTATAATATTAATATACTTGTGTCTTACTCTCCTTTATATGGACCAAAACATCCTTCGTGACAATATCAATGTCATCCCATATCACTATAAAGGGAGGCTTCTAATTAGAGGTAAAAATATTTTTTAAAGATGTGAGTTTCTCATTAAGAATATTAAATTATTTTAAACACATTTCATCAAACTCAAAAGGTGTTTTATTGATTCAAAAATATTATAAGGACCTTATGATTGTTGATAAATCCTTGATAAAAAACCAGTTGAAACCATCATTACTTAAGAAACTCCTAATTCTATTTAAATATTATAGATGTGGTTGCTTGTGAATGACACTAATTTTAACATTATCTACCTCTATTACTCTATTATACACCTTATTTCCTAATACTATACACTCATTAGTCATAAAATAAAATTTCTCAAAGATCAAATGATGGTTGATTTCTTGGAAACTATCCAAAATAATTTCCAAATTTTTAAGATAGTTTCAAAAATTACTCCTAAAAATTGAGAAATAATCCATGAAAACTTCAATAATTCTCTTTATAATTCAAAAAATATATTTTTATCGTACACTATTGAAAGGTGGAAAGATCTCTACAAAATTAAAATGGAATCCACCAGTAGGAAAATGTCACATTAGGGATTCTAAATATAGTTTTTATCTGACCTTCTGGGGATACCAGATTGTATTTTTAAGAAGAATTACCATCCAAAAAACATAATAATTCATTTATATCCAACCTCCAAATCATGTTATCTAAAAATGGAACTCTAAAATGATCTTATCTAGTGGAATAATTTATCTTCCAATAATAAATTCAAACTCTCAACTTAGTTACCTTTATAATAGGTATTTTTTCAATTTTCTCATTAGTTACAATAGTGAGACATACCTAATTATGGATAACCTAGGTTATGATAATATTTGAAGTATCTGGAAGAGGATAAAACATTCCTTCATATGACAACATGTTAACTTATTCACTAACTTCTTCTCTATGATGTGATTTAATATTTTATTTCCCTCAGTACATTTTTTCTCCAGAATATATGGGAATTATATGCATGATGTAGCAAGTAACAATTTCTATAATAACAGTTATGGACCAACCAATAATAGATATATACTTCCTCCAAACATTGTATAATCATTCCTCTATATTTACTACTATCTTAAATGAGATGATAATATCTAAAGTTGAGTATTCTCCCTAAAAAGAATATTTTAAGTTGGATGGGTATGGTTTGAGATCCAAAATTGGTTATTGTTTACAATAATAAGAATCTTAGGCCAAGGAGGTCTATAATCCTAAATATTTCTTTTAAATAATTCACTATAGAAATATTATTCCTCAACAACACTATCTTCAACAAGTTATTCATCATATCTTGAATTAATGATTGGTTCAGGAATTTTCTCTAAGGAAAATACATCAAGATTCTCTAATAACTCTCTTTCATTTTCATCTGAGGGTTCTTCCGCTTTGCTTGAGTAGATTACCATGAAATTTTTAGTAGCATATTATATATTATTAATTTTATCAATAATTCTCAATAATTACACTTTTTTCTCTTAAATAGTTTCTTCTAATTCTAAAAACTCTTATATTGGATAGATTAGTTTTTTTAAAATTGATTTCGTTCATTTAGAAACATAAAATTCCTCTTTAGGGTCACCTAAATTGAAAATTAGTATAACATTATACACATTTATCATATCTCATCCAATTGATATGAAAGTACTACCAATGATTATAGCATAATCCTTGTAAAAATTCACATCTAATATGAGAAAATCATAATGAGAATAGGTTTACCTACTCCAACTAACAAATAATTATCCCACTGAATTGGGAAAGTAATTGAATGATATTCTAACTACATGAAGACTATGATAGGTTTTATAAATTCAAAATTTAGGTGCTGAAATGATTAAAATTTTAACAAAATTATAATCTGACTAAGTCTACATAAAGAATTAGTAGGGCACTAACCTCTACATTATAAGGGATGATAAAGATTCCTAGATCTCTGAGTTTAAGAGGTATTATATTATAATGGAAAACTATAGTTTTCTAATATATAATATGTAGAAAATTATTCCATTGTTTTTTGTTAAGAAAAAAAAATATTTAAAGAGAAGAAAAAATATATACTAAATCCTTAATAAAATGAATTATCATATGTCGATTCTTAACGATATAAAAAATATAATAATTTAAGGTGTATGGTTCTTCTTTTTAATTCTTTTAAGAAAGGAAATTTTTGGGATAATTTATTTAAAATAGTTGGAATCCCCTCAAAAACTGCTTCTACTTTATTCCACCCTTTGTTCTCTTTGTTTTTCTAGTATTTTTCCTTTTAAATTTTATCTAATATAAAAGTTTTTATGGTTTTTTTAGTGGTTCTATATAGATTTATAGATTTTTTTTAATTTAATTTTCCAGTTTAATTCAAAAGTTCATCTTCAGTATAATTAGAATATTTCTTATCTTTATGGTAATTTAGTAAAAAACTATTAGATGTAATTCTTGATAAATATTACCTTGGATTCACTTTAGTGATTCTTGGAAGTTACCTTTATTCTTTTATATTCATTCTCTATAAAAAATACTCATTTTCAATTCCATAATGTACATTCTTACATTATATTTAGCTTTATCATGATCACGGTAAAATTTTTTTGTCAAATTGGGATTTATAAATTTCTTCTAATGAATATATTTTATTTTAAATTGGATCTAGTTTATAAAAAATATTTCTCTAATTTTTTTATAGATTACAAGTATTAAATCATTATTGATTCTCAAAAGGCTAACTAGGTTTATATTGGAAGCCATGTGGAATATCAGTTTTAAACACCATTAGTTCTTTCCATGAAATGTTTGAATGAGTTTTATAAAATTGATTTTAGTTATTAGAAAAAGGATCATTCCTAGGCCTCATAATATGTCCACAATAAGAAAAGTTTACATTTTTAACTAGTTAGGTGGGAATATCATAATTTTGGTAGCAAGAGTATGAATGAAAAAACAAACCACAGTGGTGGGAATGCTCACTAAGAGTCTTATAATTATTTACATTAAAAATCAAGAATCATTCACTTTATCTAAAGGGAACTATTTTTCTTCTTCCAAATAATTTTTTATCTTATAAAACAATTTTTTTGTTAATTTTTTGAATGTGTATTCAATTTTTTTAAAATTATTCGATAGTATTGTCACTATAATATCCTTTAGAATACTTATCAACCAATTTTTTTTATTAGGTGTTAGATAATTTTAAAAAGTGTCTATAAGGAACTTGGGAGTGACCTGGTCATTAGTTCATTATCTAAGTAAATCTCTAAACTTATCCCATAGTTCATGGAAAAACTCACCCTCATTCTGTAAAAAACCAATGATCTTATAACTAATCACAGTTTTCATTCTTCTTGGGTAGAATTTAATTACAAAATTCTCAAAAAATTGATCTCATTTATAACATATTTCATCATCTATTTATTAAAACCATGTCCCAAAATTTCTTCTAATATAGTAAAAATTTTATGTTTTAATTCCTCCTCACTTGACCCTCTTATTTTCAGTTTCAATACCAAAAAATAAAGGTTCTTAGTGAATTTAATTGTGTATTAATTAGGCAGTACTATGTATGATGGAATCCAAGGAAAATTTTATTTATTAATCTCATAATATTTATCCCTATGTGTTTTCCTAAAACAAGATGGATTACTATACACAGTAATAAATTAAAACACTATACGGAAAAATATCTCATCAAAATAATTTCTAGGATGAGGTTAATTATTGTTTATATTTTAATTATTATTCATATTTTACACATGATATTCCATTTTATATTTTACTCAATTATATACAATAAAAAATAAGAGTGTATTAATCTCTATGATGAAAGGCTCAAGATTATCACAAGATAATCTGGTGAACATACACATAATATTTTTTTCTATTTTTTTACATTGCATTTTGTTTCTTGGTTTCACTTTCCTTCCCTAGTAATAATGTTAAAAAATTTACCTAGATGTTGTTGAATCAAGGAAATATTAATTATTTATTTTCCTTACCTAGAACTATTGTTGTAATAAGTAATTTTTGAACCCGTAAATAAGGAAAATCATGTTTGTGTGTGACTAATTAAAGGAATGAGATATTAAGAAAACTAAATTAAGATAGAATGAAATTACTGGTTTGTATGTATGTGATAAGTATAAAGACATTTGGAATAGTTAATTAAAGATAAAAAACTGAAATAAGGAAATATCAAAATAATGAATGATGGAATAGAAAACTTTATTGGATATTTTTTAAAATGCATTCCTTCATTCAGGCATCAAGAAAATCATTAGAATGGAACAAAATTAGGCTAACTAACTGAGTAATATGGTCAACCTATTTCTAATCCTAATATATTTTTTCTTAACTAAAGAGATAAATCATAAACTAAAATGATGAAATCATTAATCACTATAATCAATATTTCACTGATTATGATGTTCTTCCCTCATATTTTATTAAATATTGATTGAATGTTTTTAATTTAATTTTATCAAAGTCTATTTTAATTTTTCCTTGATATTTGGAAAATATAACACATCATAATTCATGAGAGAGGACACTTCATGTAATGAAATCTTGAAGAAATTAATAGATCATACCCACAAAATAGTTTTCCCTAAATATTTTTGTGGAGAATCATTCTTGATTTAATAAAAAAATTATTCCATTCAAACAGAAACAAGAATGAATATGGTAGAAATATAATATTATCTATCAAATGGATTCTCTTCCAACTCCATATCTGTCAAATATTTATGCTATGATCATACAGTTCTCTCTATTTCTACTGCTTCTTCTTATCTCTAAATTCATTCCTCCAAAAAAATCCATCAATCATAAATCCCACTCTCTCCCCTATAGAACCTTTCTATATGTCTCCAAAACAAATATCTCCAGAAATAATAACATCTTATCCCATTTATTTTTTTAAACCATCACATTATCTATTACCACCTTAGTTTCTAAAAATTCTAAATTATTCCCCTCAAATTGATCACCTAAATAAAATTTCCAAAAAAAAATTCCACACCTGAGGACACATGTTCATGTCTCCTTGATTGATGTGTTTCTTTTGTAGATCAACCTTATCATCAACTTTGTAAATATTGAATCTTATTTGGACTATGATATTGTATCTATAACCTCGGCATACCATCTATGTCCATGATATTAACATTGTAAATTTCTGTAGGTATGGATCCATTGTAGAAAAGCATCGAGTAATCAGCATTCCTTCTTCTTCAACGCTAAAATATGAGAATTAGGAAAACATAGGGATAAATTATGATTAGATTAAACCTATATGAGTAGAGACCTTGAGAAAAAATGACTCTATACTTAGACTCGTCTTTCTTTAATCTGCAACATCTTTGGTACTATAGTGGTTTTGCATCACTCATCAATGGCTTAGACCAGTTTTGATAATCTTCTACACTGGTGTCATGTTATTAACAGACATCTATTAGGAATTGAAATTTTTTAGCATCATCAATTCCCAAGTGTTTATCACCACGATTGACATTATAATCACAAAAATATCCTATATTAGATCAAAACTATAAGATATGTTCATGAATAACCTTTTTGCAACTTATTTTTCCCAACCAATAAACTCAAGCACAATTCTGAATCATTTATTTATAATTTTTGATATTCCACCATTTTTAGTTCAAAATTATGTTATTCTTTAGTTAATTTTACATGCTTTACATCACTAAGTATATTTATAGGGATTATCTTCGTTGAAAATTATTTCGTTTCTATTTGAAATTAGTATTACTAGTTAAATAACGTTAATCAGTTGAACTCAAATTCAATATTTCAAAGCTCAGAATCCACTTCGGTGTGCTAAAATCATGCTTGGGTTCGATTATCTCATATCCCAAGCATCAATCTTATTTTACATGTTGAGTACATTATTCTTCCATGATGAAACTCAAAAATATAAAATGGAATTCAATTATGATTATTGAAATTTCTATTAAATAGAATAAAATTTTACTTACCTGGGAAAAGAACGAATTATCTTAAGTTAGGATTCTCATAGGGGTAATTGATGTAAATTTATCTTATGTAAGGATCTCTTGTCATTTCACTTTTGAGGCCTATGAGTTTCAAATTATATATGAGGAACTCCAAGATGTATCTTATTAAAAACACTCAAATTTATCTTATTCAACAACAAAAATTATTATTATTAGAATCAATAATATTAATAAGAACTCAATACTTCATATAAAAATTTATAAATTCACTATAAAGAATTAAAATAATTTAAAAATTAAAATGAAACACCATAAGAGAAAACTTAACATTTCAAAACAAAAATGTAATATAAAATTTGTTCCATAGAAGATGGAATTTTGAAACATAGAACTTGAAAATTAAAAATTCAACATCTAAATTAAATCAAAAACAAATCTTAAATATCATATTTAAAGTATAAAAAACATTCTTGTATGAGATATTCAAAATCAAACGTGGAACATCATAAATGAAAATTCCAATGTTGTACACATGAAATGAACAATGAGAATAATATTTCCAACAACATTTCACAAAATTAAGTAAGAAATTGGTTCTTGAAATATATAAATATTAAATATTAGAATGTTTAATATTTTAAGCACAAATTTTACTGAACATTAATCTATTATGCAATAAATTTAATTTTCTATCACAAAATTATAATATGAAAACTATTAAATAATTAAGAAATTTTACAACATAATTTGATCAAATTTTCATTAGAATAGTATGGAAAAAGGTATTAAAATAGATTCACATTAGTTTTAAACACAATGTGTAAAGGAAATAAAAAAAAATTAGATATAACACTCAATAAACGAGGGTTATTCAAAGTACAATACGTTACTTAATGGAAGAAAACATGTGGGTTGAAAATTAAAATATTCCCCCTTTATAGTGTACCAATTTTATGGTTGTATAGATTACCAAATATCTTATTTTACCTAAGTAATGAGCTATATAAAAGGTGATGAACCTTTAAACCAATAAAATATAATTAGAACATATCCTTCACCATAAGGAAAAAAAACCACTTATGTGTATTGTTTTTATTATAGTAACATTGGTCATAAGGATTGTAGTTATAGGCATAGGGTTAAAAATAACTTCTATGGATATCAAGTAGAATAGTGAGGTATTCAATGAACTCAAATCCATTGAGAAATAAATACTCTATTTTAGTTGAACAAATGGAGGATTGTATCATGTTATGTGGTGAAATTAATGAGGAGTGACCAACACTTGTCAAAACATAACTAGTCATTTTATGGAAGGAAAACTAGAAGAAACTGAATGTTATCCTAGTTGAAAATGTACTTAAATAAAGAAAGAGTATTATCACATAGTTTCTTGATCTTGGAAGTCTATCCCACTTTACAAGGAATATGAACATGTTAAATAATGTAAACAACCATATAGATGGAATTTTTATTTATTCATTTAATTAATGGACACTTTAACACCTAAGATCACTAGTGAAAATGGGGAAAAGGGTGAATTGAGATAAAATGGTTAGAGTTTAAACATTATCAATGATATTTTGAGAAGTTATCCTCATATAATAAATAAGTGAGAAAACAGGTCATGAGATAAATGAAATTATTAATGGAGTAAGATTATGAAAATACTAAAAATTTATTATAAATATAGATTGTATAATCATATCTCCTGGAATATAAATTTATAACCATAAAAGGATAATTATTGATATATTATGGAATATAAAAGTAAAACCAATAACCATAACCCATGAAGGCATAAAATTTTCATATGTCATATGAGATAGGAATTTGGAACACAAATAATCATATGATATCATTATCACGTGTAAGGTTTCACCAATAATAAATTCATATAATAGTAGTCTAGGATAACCATATTTTTTCTAGGTTTCATAAGAGGTCAAAAACCCTTTTTTAATGAGTGGAAGTAGAAAGAATATTATCCCAAGATCCATCATGTATATATAAATTAAAATTTACCATATGTAATTACATAACTATTTTAATTGAGTATTTTTCACTATAGAATCTACTGAATCATCATTGAATCCTTCGAATGTGTTGGATGATGATCGCTAAGGGAAGCCAAATGGAATCCCATCTATGTAGGTATTTATATGGGTTAACTATATCGTATGACACTCATGTGCACTCCTCTTTATTCCACGACGTTCAAGAATCTTGGTATGCTGTGGAAAATTAGTGGAAGCATTAGGTGAGGGATTTTTGACTAGTAAGATATAAAAAAAGAGACAATCCATGACTATAGAAATGATACCTTTTATATAGGATATGGGGAGGCTCCTTGATCCATGTAGTTGCTTCATGAAATTTCTTATACATTTTATAAATGTATGAGTAATAGATCTGATTACATCTTATAAAATTTTATCAATGATTATCCCCTCATGTTACATATCATATAATGGTGCTATAAATTCAACTTTTATGGGACAGGTTTCTCAAAGGATAATTATTATCAATCGGTTTCAAATACTAGATGGTGTAACGTCCCGGATCTGGGTGCCACTCAACGGGTTCCCCGAACCCAGTTCGCCACATGACCTCAAGCGCATTTCCCCAAATTTCAGAGGCTTCCGACTAGCAGCAAGGGCCCAGGCCTGATAGTGGGGAAACTATGCCCTCATTTGTCAAAGTGTGGTGTATCAGAATGAAATAAAACATACAGCAACAGCGGAAGCAGTAAACCATACACTACTGAAATAAACAACTGCAGTAGATATAACCAACCAGTATGTAAAATGGTACAACTTGCCTCAAATTCTAAGAAAGCAGCCAGAACATGTTACACTACAATAATACAATACAACTGAAGTACAAGTATAGAAAGGAAAAACAGAACAGCTAGAGGCATCGTGAGGCAATGCTCGGTCCCATGCTCTCTTACACCCTAGCAGAAATCAAGTACCTGTATAAATACCCTTGCCCTTATCCACACCTGTAGAAATGTAATCTGTTTGGGCTGAAAAGCATGACCCAGACAGGGTGTGAGAAATAAATTCCCAGTAGGCACCCACCAAAGGCCCGTGCTCAACTATGTGTAAAACATGCAGCAATAGTGTGCAATAGTAAAATGCAATAAAGTAATCAGTACTAAAAAGTAACTAACTTAACCAATTATATTTCCATTTTAATATCCATTTAATCCTTTAATTTCAAAATATCACCACAGTGAATATTCTAAGTAAACAGCTAATGTCCTCAGACACGTAAACCCCTACCCTCAGGTAAAGAGTATCCAACACAAGAATCTGCCCACATACACACGGATATTTCCCACAGGCGTAAGTAGTGTCGCCCACAGGCACAGAATCAGCTGCCCACAGGCACGGAAGAAGTTTCCCTCAGGCTAAGAGAAGATTTCCCTCAGGCTAATACAGTCATGCCCTCCAGCTATAGTAAAACACTGACCTCAGGCACAAGTAACTGGGTCATGCCCAACATGTAAATAAGTAGTTCGCATAAAATTTCACTCAAGGAAAAAGTAATGCGAAAAATAAATAAGGCATACCCTCGGGTATCCTGGCCAAATGGCTAAACAGAGGAACGCACCCCTAGGGTGGTCCTAGATCCAATCAGTGATCCCAAACAACATTTTAATATCACATTTAATTACCTATACAATTCTAGGTATTTAAACAGCTATGGACTCACACGACACCCCAACATGGGTTCGTGGAACGAAAATGCACAAAACGCACAACAATTGGAAAATAAACACCAAGACACCTACCTTATATGCCAATGAACGTTATACATGAACATCGATTCTAGAAACGCCCAAAGACATCGTAGATCTGAGGTAAAATAATTATCGCTTAAATGAAAATAACTCCCGTTAGGGGAAGAATTGGCAAGAACAGTTAAAGAAGAGCAGAGGGCTTACCCTTGCGGTTCCAACGAGATCTTCCGAGGCGGAAACGGATTCCCGACAAACGCTCAGAATATCTCTGAAGCTTCGGCCTCCTCTCCCGAGATCCCTCTTCCCATTCTAAGCCTTCCATGTGAACAGGGGAGGCTACTTCCCATTTTAAGCGAAAAAAAACAAATTACACGTCGTGTATTTCCAAGTACACGGCGTGTACTTCCAATTTTTAAATTTTTCCTCTGGCGGCTTCCTGCCAGCGTGCCACTGTTCACCTGCTGACATGACTACACGGCATGTCTTCTTGAGTACACGGCATGTTCAGTCGCACAGCTAGCCACCACCTTACTATTCGCCTGTCGACTGACTACATGGTGTGTAAGGGACCACTACACAGTGTGTAGTTAGTTCCTACACCCTTCATCACCGACATGGTCACACGCCCCGTGTACTCATCCCACACGGCCAAAAGTACACGATGTGTGGAAAAGTACACGGCGTGTACTTCCAAAATTTGGGTTTTTTCCCTATTTTCCATATTTTCTCAAAAATACTTAAGGAAAAGAGAAAAGAATAAAACCATACCTTAGAAATAAGAACTGGGTTCTTACAAACTTCCCCCCTTAAATCAATTCATCCCTGAATTGCCCTTCTAAGGGTGACGAAGATATAACCATGAATAACTCCAGCCACTGAGCACATACATCGGTTTCCTGCTCCCAGGTTTCATCCTTCACTTGGCCATGCTGCCATAGCACTCGTACAAGAGGAACTGACTGGCCTCGGAGGACCTTTGTGCTCCTGTCAACGATACGAATCGGATGCTCCTCAAAGGACGCATCTAACTCCAGCTCAACCTCCTCAGGCTGAAAGATGTGAGATGGGTCTAAATGATAACGGCGCAACTGAGATACATGGAAGACGTCGTGCATGGCTCGGTACCTCTGATTTAACTGCAACTGATAGGCAACCGGCCCGACTCTCTCCAGAATCTCAAATTGCCCTACATACCTCGGTGAAAGATTACCCTGTCATTTGATCCGTCTGTGTCCCAGCCCCGGTGAAACACGCAAGAAAACCTGATCCCCAACCACGAACTCCAAAGGTCATCTGCGGTGATCAGCATAAGACTTCTGACAAGACTGTGTGGTAGCCATCCTCTTCTGAACCAACTGGACCTTCTCAGATGTCTCCTACACGAGAAGTGGTCCCAGTAAAGCTGCCTCACCTACCTCTAACCAGCACAAAGGTGATCATCATGGCCTACCATATAAAGCCTCATAAGGTGCCATCTAAATAGTCTCCTGAAAACTATTGTTATAGGCAAAATCCACTAGGGGTATATGCTTCTCCCAAGAGCCCCCAAAGTCTAGGACGCATGCACGCAGCATGTCCTCAAGCACCTGTGTTGTACGCTCTGACTGGCCATCGGTCTGAGGGTGGTAAGTTGTGCTCAGAAGCACCTGTGTACCCAGATCCCTCTGAAAACTCTACCATAAACGAGACGTAAAACGGGCGTCTCTATCAGAAATGATAGAATGTGGGACCCCATGAAGACGTATGACCTCTCGGATATACAACTTTCTAAGTTTGTCAACACTGAAGGTCTCCTTGATTAACAAAAAGTGAGCTACCTTCATGAGTCTATCCACAACAACCCACATGGAATCATTGCCTCGAGGTGACCTCGGCAAACCAGTCACGAAGTCCATCGCGACATCATCCCATTTCCACTATGGAATGGGTAACTTCTGTAACAGTCCATCCGGTCTTTGATGCTCTGCCTTCACCTACTGACAGGTGGAACATCTCGTAACAAAACCAGATACATCTCTCTTCATACCCGGCCACCAGTGCTGACGTCTCAAGTCACAGTACATCTTGGTAACCCCAGGATGAACTTCCCAATCTGAAGCATGAAACTCCTGCATCATCTCCTCATGTATATCCCCTGGAACCCACACTCATCCATGGAAAAGCAATACCCCACCAACACCTATCGTCCAACCAGGAGGACGGTCCTTACTTGCCACCGACTCCTATAGAACTAGGCCTTCTGAAACAGATAGTTGTCTCATCCTCACTCTATCTAGGAGGGTAGAAGTTACAGCTAAAGATGAGAGATAAGTCTTCCTCTGACTATCGTGAACCACTAGATGCATCTCATAGAACAAGGCTATGATCTGCCACTCATCATTGGCCTCCTGCATAGCCTATATCTGAGTATTCCTGCTCAGTGCATCAGCTACTGCATTACCTTTTCCAGGTGTATAGGAAAGCTCAAAATCAAAGGACTGATGGTATTCGACCCACCTTCGCTGCCTCAGATTCAAGTCACGCTGAGTAAAGATATACTTGAGACTTTTGTGGTCAGTGAAAACCACAAAATGTTATCCCAATAGATAATGTCTGCAACAGCGCAACGCATGCACAACTTCCACTAACTCGAGATCATGCGTCGGGTAATTCATCTCATGTGGCCTCAACTGTCGAGACCCGTATGAAACAACTCGATCGCCCTGCATCAACATAGCTCCCAGCCCAATACCTGATGCATCACAGTAAACTGTATAGCTCTTCCCCTGATCTGGGAGTATTAGGATCGGTGCTGATGTCAACCTTCCTTTCAGGTCCTGAAAGGTTGTCTCGCAAGCTTCTGACCAGACGAACTTCACACCCTTATTAGTCAAGCCCGTCAACAGCGCTGCTAAGTGGGAGAAGTCCTGTATAAAGCGCCTGTAGTAACCAGCCAGCCCTAAGAAACTCTGTATCTCAAACACGTTCTTAGGATGCTCCCAGGAAACTACTGCTCTCACCTTCTTTGGGTCTATAGAAACTCCTGCCTCTGAGATGATATGACCCAGGAAGTGAATCTGGTCCATCCAATAGTGGCACTTTGAGAGCTTATCATATAGCTGATGCTCTCTCAGTGTACTCAATATGATCTCAAGATGGGTGGCATGGTCGTGTCAAGTGTGAGAGTACACCAAGATATTGTCCATGAATACTACCACAAAATAATCCAGATAAGGATGGAACAGATGATTCATCAGATCCATGAAAACTACTGGCGCATTCGTGAGTCTGAACGGCATAACCGTATACTCGTATAGTCCATACCTGCTCTTGAAAGTTGTGAGAGGTATATCAGATGGTCTAACGTGCAGCTGATGATATCCTGACCTCAAGTCAATCTTTGAGAACACTTGTGCTTCATGAAGTTGATCAAAAAGATCATCAATCCTTGGCAAGGGATATCGGTTCTTAACAGTCAACTGGTTCAGCTTCCGATAATCCACACAGAGTCTAAGGGTATCGTCCACCTTCTTCACAAAAAGGACCGGCGAAACCCACGGAGAAGTATTGGGTCGGATGAAACCCTTTTCCTGTAACTCCTCTAACTGCATCTTGAGCTCCTGCAACTCTGGTGTAGCCATCCTATAAGGAGGAATAGACATCATTGTTGCTCCTGGCATGAGCTCGATAGAGAAATTCAACTCATGCTCCGGAGGAAGACCCAAAAAGTTGTCCGGGAAGACATCCCTGAAACGATCAACCACTGGATAGAAATCTGTCTAACAAGTCCCCTGATCATCCAAATATAAACTCGCCATCTGGACTGTGACTCTACCTTTCCCATGATGCTCTAGTCCAGATCGACTCGCCTGAACATCCCACTCGCCCTTGTATAGAAACACTCTGCCCTCTAGTGACGTGAAACTCACCCTACGATGATAGCAGTCCAAAAAGGCTCGAAAGGGAACCAACCAGTCCATCCTGAGAATGACATCATAGCTCGTCATCTCTAGGACATAGAGGTCCCAAAAGAAGTGACACCCACCAACCTCAAGGGGGAACTCCTTTCACTGACACACATCAGCCGTTATAGTCCCCAACGGAGTGTCTAGCGTCATGATATCAGAAGAAGTAGAACCACAGAGCCCAAGGCTCTCTACTACAGGTACAGATATGAAACTATGTGTAGCACCCATATCAAAAAGTATAGAAGCTATAACAGAAGCTACTAGAATAGTACCTTTGACAGTAGAAGGTCTGGGATCCTGCTCCTGCTGGGTCTGTTGCACTGCATATGCCTGCCTAGAGCTGTGGCCCTATGACACAGCCTGGATACCCTGAGTTGTCCAGCCCTGTTGCCTCTGAGATCCTGGTGTCTGGCTACCACGGCCATGACCACCATCTCGGCCTGCACACCCTGATGTATTCCAGTTCACTAACTGGTAATAAGTCACTAGTCCTACTCCCGCATGTGGAGTCTGCACAGAACTCCTCTCACTAGAAACTGGTAGAAACACCCTGTAAAAGCGCTGCAGATGACCCATCTTGCCGCAAGCTATGCACTCCACTAGGTCTCGTGGACACTGAGGTCTCTTTTTCCCCTCTCTACCACACTGGTAGCACATGACCTAACCACCTAAAACATTATTCTGGCTGGTACTGCCACCCTGAGAGAAGTCCATCTGTCTCTTCCTCTTGCCAATAGAAATAGTACCAGTAACTGGTGCTGGACCGCCCTGGCCCACACCACTAGATTCCCACAGGTTCCTCTCTGTAATCAGCGCCTGGTTTACAATAGCATGTACTGAAGGCAACCTGAAAACATTCACCAGTGCCTGGATGTCATAACGAATACCATCCTCAAAACGTCTGGCTCCCAACATCTCATCACCCACCAGAACGGGTGAAAAACACTGAAACTCGGTGAAACGAGAAAAATATTCCATCACCGACATAGCGCCCTGCTGCAAATTCATGAACTCTCGAGCTCTATCTTCCCTCAGCGTCTCTAGGAAGAAGAATTCATAGAAGACTGTCTGAAAATCTTCCCACGTCATGTCTCTGTGATGCTCTGACTGGGTGGTAACATCCCACCACCTCTTGGCGGAATCACGCAGCATGTTTGTCGCGAGCTTGACCCTCTACCATGGAGGCATCTCAAGATGCTCGAAAATAGTCTGCATCGATCCTATACAAGACTCCATAGCCTGAGGTCCTCCATCCTCTGAAAATGTAGGTAGATGCTACTGCTTAAAGATATGTGTCAGCTCATCCATAGATGTGGCAGCCGGTGGTGCTCCCTGAAAGGTGTGCATGAACCTCATAAAGCCTTCACAGAACTGTGACTTCGCACCTGTGTCCGGTATAACGGTTGGCGCCGCATCTGGCTCTACTTGAGAATCCACTGGTGGCCCATGGACCACCATCCCTAGAGTATACTCATTGCCGCTCTCCTGGTGAACTCACGGTCGTCTCAGCGTCATGACACTACAAGGTCAAAAACACGCCTTGGATTCAAGATTATCAAGACCGAAAATGAAGAAACCTAAAAGGGAACAAGAGGAAGAAGGCATTCAAAATTTGAAAAACAAGACTGCACGGCGTGTATACTGACTACATGGCATGTACTTGACTTCTCTTCCCCTGCCCAGGTCCTTCTACACGGCTAAGAAACACGGCTCCCATGGTACAAAACTACACGGCGTGTATAAACTCTACACAGTGTATATAGTGAAATTTTCCAACTTCCCATGTCGTTAGTTACACGGCCGACTACTCGGCTTAACACTACACGGCGTGTTACACCCACACACGGCGTGTACACCACCTCATTTACCAGCCACACGGCTTACTCTACATAGTCTGTCCTCGGACAAGACTACACAGCGTGTCCCACAGGTACACGGCGTGTACTAGACGAGCTCTGCTGACCCGTTTTGTTAGTTACACGGCTCAACCTACATGGCGTGTTCTATATACAAACGGAGTGTACTCGAAAGGATTACCCTGACCCGTGTTGTTAGTTACACGGTCGGGTTCCCAGGTCACACTACACGGCATGTTCTTCATTGAAACGACGTGTTCAAGAATGACTACACCGGCCTGTGTTTGTTAGTTACACGACCGGGTCTCTGGGTCAACACTACACGGCGTGTACATCCTGTACACGGTGTGTTCACCCAAAGCTCTTCCCTTCCCCGTGCCGCCTCCCACACAATTTGTGACACTGGAAGAGACTACACGGCGTGTACTCTAGGTACACGGTGTGTACTCAAAAAGTTTAATTTTCTTCCTGAACATAAGACCATACACGGCGTGTTTAAGATACTACAGGGCATGTATACTGGGAATTCTAGACAGTACGCCTCAGAAACTTCCCCGGAACCTAAAAAACACTGAAAAATAACACCTAAGTGCCAAATTCCGATCCGTGAGGGCCCATACTCCCCACGAATCAAAGTTTAACATCTTATCTGTGTTATAATAAAATAAACAGTCAATGATCCACCAAATTCTGGAAAATGGGGGCCCATACTCCCCAAAGACTAAAGTTTGGTGTCCATTCTTTTAACAAGTTTATACAAAAATACCCTATTACATAATAGGTATTTATCAAGCAGCTATTACAACAGCATGCGTTTCTAGCACAACAACTATCACAACAACATGCAAATTTTTAATGCACCTACATGGCATGGAAACTATGCATGGCATGTAATTTTTAGCATGTGCCTAAATGATGCATGAGATGGCATACCCTCATCTCATCAAGTTGTAACGAAATAGAACCCATAACTAAAATATAAGCATCACAATACAAGTGTGTCACCCTTTGGTGAAAACAAATCAACTGTAAATTGCAAAATCAGCAAAATTGCAATACGAGGTAAATTGGCTTTTCCCGGTACACGGGTTAGCTACGCCCAAACACAGCTTATTACCAACTACTGTTCCCATACTATCCCTAACTAAGGCTCCAAATAGTAAGTCAAGAAAAGAACCTTCCTGTGATACCACTTTGTAACGTTCCAGATCCGGGTTCCACTCAACGGGTGCCCTGAACCCAGTTCGCCACATGACCTCAAGCGCATTTCCCCAAACGCCAGAGGTTACCGACTAGCAGCAAGGGCCCAGGCCTAATAGTGGGGAAACTATGCCCTCATTTGTCAAAGTGCAGTGCAGCAGAATGAAATAAAACATACAGCAACATCGGAAGCAATAAGCCATACACTACTGAAATAAACAACTGCAGTAGATATAACCAACCAGTATGTAAAATGGTACAACATGCCTCCAATTCTAAGAAATCATCCAAAACATGTTACACTGCAATAATACAATACAACTGAAGTACAAGTATAGAAAGGAAAAATAGAATAGCCAGCGACATCACGAGCCAATGCTCGGTCCCATGCTCTCCTACACCCTAGTAGTAATCAAGTACCTGTACAAGGACCCTTGCCCTTATCCACACCGGCAAAAATGTAATCTGTTTGGGCCAAAAAGTATGAACCAAACAGGGTGTGAGAAATAAATTCCTAGTAGGCACCCACTAAAGGCACATGCTCAAATGTGTGTAAAACATGCAACAATAGTGTGCAGTAGTAAAATGCAATAAAGTAAGCAGTACTAAAAAGTAACTAACTTAACCAGTTATATTTCCATTTTAATATCCATTTAATCCTTTAATTTCAAAATATCACCACAGTGAATATTCTAAGTAAACAGCTAATGTCCTCAGACACGTAAACCCATACCCTCAGGTAAAGAGTATCCAACACAAGAATCTGCCCACAGGCACACGGATATTGCCCACAGGCGTAAGTAGTGTCACCCACAGGCACAGAATCAGCTGCCCACAGGCACGGAAGAAGTTTCCCTCAAGCTAAGAGAAGATTTCCCTCAGGCTAATACAGTCATGCCCTCAGGCTATAGTAAAACACTGTTCTCGGGCACAAGTAACCGGTTCATGCCCAACATGTAAATAAGTAGTTCATATACAATTCCTCTTAAGGAAAAAGTAATGCGAAAAATAAATAAGGCATACCCTCAGGTATCCTGGCCAAATAGCTAAACAGAGGAATGCACCCCTGGGGTGGTCCTGGATCCAAGTAGCGATCCCAAACAACATTTTAATATCACATTTAATTACCTATACAATTATAGGTATTTAAACAGCTATGGCCTCAACCACACAACACCCCAACATGGGTTCGTGGCAAGAAAATGCACAAAACGCACAATAGTTGGAAAATAAACACCAAACCACCTACCTTATATGCCAATGAATGTTATACATGAACGTCAATTCCAAAAACGCCCAAAGACGTCGTAGATCTGAGGTAAAATAATTCTCACTTAACCGCAAATAACTCCCGTTATGGGAATAATTGGCAAGAACAGTTAAAGAAGAGCGGAGGGCTTACCCGTGCGGTTCCAACGTGATCGTCTGAGGTGTAAACGGATTCTCGAAGAACGCTCGGCGGATCTCCAAAGCTTCGGCCTCCTCTCCTGAGCTCCCTCTTCCTGTTCTAAGCCTTACCTATGAACAGGGGAGGCTACTCCCCATTTTAAGCGGAAAAAAAAAGTACACGGCGTGTATTTCCAAGTACACAGCGTGTTCTTCCCATTTTTAAGTTGTTCCTCTGATGACTTCCCACCATTGTGGCACTGTTCACCTTCCGAAATGACTACATAGTGTGTCTCTTTGAGTACACGGTGTGTTCAGTCGCACAGCTGGCCACCGCCTTACTATTCTCTTGTCGACTGACTACACAGCATGTAAGGGACCACTATACAGCGTGTAGTTTGTTCCTACACCCTTCATCACCGACACGGTTACACACCCCGTGTACTCATCCCACACAGCCAAAAGTACATGGTGTGTGGAAAAGTACACGGCGTGTACTTCCAAAATTTGTAATTTTTCCCCATTTTCCATATTTTCTCAAAAATACTTAAGGAAAATAGAAAAGGATAAACCCGTACCTTAGAAATAAGAACTGGTTTCTTACAAGATGGTGTATGTACTAATCTTACATTATGATAATACAGAATATAAATTTAATTATTACATCAAATCATACACGATGATTGGAAAGTTTATTGATTGAAGTGTCATAGTTTCCATAAATCATGCAATATTATTTCACTTAAATCATTGGATAATGTATACTATATATCCCACAGAATCAACATTCCAAATTACCTTTTATAGTTTCCTTTATTTTTAAAATATAGTTTCCCCATAACCATTATTTAAAAAAGGATTTTGGGTCTTTAGTGAATATAATCTCCTTAAATCTCCCACATTCACTATAGCATAATAAACTTTGTAAAATGTCACTCAATATCACATAATATAATATAAATCATTAATTTGTATCCAAAATACTTTTAGATATCTTCCTAAATACTTTTCTAAATCTTTTATTAGTCTCACCTTATCTCATATCACATGTAATACCATGTAAATACCCATCCAAAACTAATTTTTATTTAAATTATAAGAAATTTTATAGAATATCTCTATGTTAAATTCAATATCCATTTAGTCAAATACAATAATTAAAACCATGGGCCTTTATAGAGTTAGTAAATAAATATGAATCACTAGATCAAAAAATGTAATCATAGTGTAGTCTCTAACAAGCCATAAGTGTTACTCAAGAAACTGTGGGATCTAGCATGATCTCTATTAAACACATATATAACTATCATTTTCCATTATCCACATCTCATTCTAGGAAAATTCTCATATGTTAACTTTTTATAATTCATTGTGTTATCATAGGATATGATTTATGTCAATGAGATGTAATTAACTCATACATTCTCAACTATATGATTATATACATATGTAATCAATTGTTAAATTACATGTAATTCATCTATATGTAAGATTACATCACATACCCTTCATCCAAATATGTATGTATATACAAATTTCCATCTATACTTGGACACACACTTCCTATTATTTTTCAATCGAGGGCATATATTTTATAATTTTTATTTGAGAGGAAAAATATCATCCTTGTTGAGTGCTAGAAGATGAAATAATCATCAACATTCCCAACCACCAACAAAATAGCTATGTTTTTATGAATTTTATAATAATGATATTAAATTTTGAAGGTTCTCATATTATGTATCCTTCCAAACTAATGTATTGGTGACTTATTATGATCCATTAACCCCTAGTATATAAGAGATATAATGTATGACACTATATGTGGTATACGTATTGGGACGTCCATCACAAAAAAAATTGATTTCTTTTTTTTTTTGTTCCTCATGATCATAATATTTACCTCTATATGATAATCCAACTATCACTAACCTTAAAATTTCATCATAAACTATAATAATATATAATGAACATAACTTAAGGATAACTCAAAATCATACATTGAGAGGAAAATTATATTTTCTTTTCACATAATTTATAACAACATATACATTTATACAACCAACATTAAATAATGATAATATAAATTTTTCCTATTATATGATAAATTTAATATCCATAAAACTCTTTCAGTATATATAAAAATTCCAATATAAGCACCAGTCTATAATGTCATATATGATACACTAATATATTGTCCTTATGTTTTCTACAGTTTATGTTATAAGGTTCTCCTATTGAATATATATATAGTTCCCGCCACATCTCTATATATTCATCTAGTAAAAATAACCCAATAAACTATTTAGCGAGTAACATCTATGAAGAATATAATTTTGACTAATTTTTAGAACTAGGAATCATATTCCTAATGTTCAAATCCTTCAATGTATTCCAACTTCTTAAATTTACAACATCAAATTCTATGATGTTAATTTTTTATTATATACTTATAACACTTTCTCTAACTAACATATCAATCATTAGAACCCTATTTCACAAAAAACATCCTTGAAATAATATAACTATTTACATTATTATTTACCAATTTATCAAAAAAAATAGGATAAAAGTAAATTCACATTGACTGGATCAATCATTTAGTAATGGGTGATAATAAATTTAATGGTAACTAAATGTTACTCATTAAATTTCTATTTACCATCACATGTAATAAACACTTGTGGATATCAAGAGAGAATTATTAAAGTTATACTTGTATAATATTGTTTTATTAATAGTAAACATGTTTGTGTTCAAACATACTCCCCCCAAACACAATAACATTATATCTTTCTTATATTATTTATATAACATTCAACACATACTCAATTGTGTTAGGAACTTTTATATATTAAATTTTAATAGGAATACATAACAAATAAAGTACTTGATCTATATCACATATGGTTTTCCATGTGTTCTGAACATCTTCTCTTAAAATAAAACTATATATCAAGATATTATACTGATGGGTGGTGGGAACATCTTCCCTCATATTTTAACAAATATCCTAATAAACACTTTATCTAGGATAAAAAAAGTTAACTTTTATTTCTTTTGAAAACATGGTAAAGTATTTGATGAATAATAAACCTTGTGAATACAAAACTCATAATATTGTTTATAACAACTCTTTGTTAATAAAAAACTTCTCTTATCATGTATACCAAAAATGAGATGAAGATACACATCCTTTCTATAGATTCATCTATGATTAATAAATATTATTAAATTCAAATCCATGATGTAGAAATAATTTCATATTCATTTGAATAAAAAAATACAAAATTTATAAAATCTTCCTTTTTGTACTCATGTATATTTATATAACTTGTTCCATATATATTTTGTATCTTATACCCTATAAAATTGAAAAATAATTTTTTTTAATATCAATTCTGAAAATATGCATGCTAGAGAGATTCAAAAAACCCCTTCAAGTCTCTGGAACAATTCCATATTATGGATTTTTAGCTCCTTTTGGATTATCCCTTTAGGTTTCAATAAGCTTGACTGAATACTCAAAGAAGCATTTGTTGGATTTTTCTTCCTTTTGTATGATCTTTTACCCACCTATACTAACTATATTTCACTAAAACCCAAACATCATAATCATATATCATCTATTCTCAGCACTTTCAGAATTTTGGGTAACCTATTCTTGATTTAAATCATATTGTCAAAAAAATAATTATATACTAATAATATGTAATCCTAAATCATAATAATAATTAAGAAAACTTTAACTCATATTAAATCATTTCCATACTCAATTATATTGAATATATGAGAGGAAAAAAATATTTATGTTATTTTTCATCTACTGACTTTGAAATAATAATTATATCATTTTATATTTAAATATAATATTTATTCACTTGTTGAACTACTGTAGAACTTGGTTACTCATAAATTTTTTTCTATAACACATAAAAATATAAACTTAAGATCTCTTATTATGTCACCAGTCAATGTAGTTTCTTACATTGAGCTTTATCTTCTTGACGATTAATCTCAAAACTATGATTTCTGATAATGATTTTATTATCTATAATAGAAGATTATATAACAATAGTATCAAGTATTGTTATCCACATAATAGGGACTTTTAATATATGTTCTCTAACTAAAATGATGACCCCTTTTGAGTAAATCATATCTATTAGTGGTCTAAGATCTATATTTCACTAAGAAGTCAGAACACTAGGGTGATTCTCTCACCACATAGCTATTTAGGTAGGGTATTATCCAAATCAAAACATATATTATTCTTGGATATTTGGGTAGGATATTCCTTGTCCAATCTATCTTATGAATAAACCCAAAAATATTACTCTATTATCCTTAATAATAGGGTTTTGTAGCTATTTATAACCCGAAGAAAGATTGAAGACTAATATAACACAAAGAAATATAAAGGAACCCTGTTATGGATGAACCTATACATAGATGACCCAGTATCACCCATAGATTATTTTTTTAAACAAGATAATTCATGGGTACAATATATGGAAGAACCTACCCAATATAATGATTGAGGTCTTGATGTGTTCCTCTTAGGAAAGAAACTAACACATAGTATTTATAAGGGGATTAAATCTCATAGTATAATATATTTTCATTCCATTTATGTATGAATCCTTTTAATTATTTAATTTTTGATCATATTCCATCCCTAAAATCAATATAATCAATCTAAATTCATGTGTAACTATTTGCACAACCCAATGTTTTTATTAGTCGCCAAGAAATAGAAGTCAAACTTATTCACACACATCCAAATAAATCTCATGAATAAGTTACATGATATATTCAAGTAAAGTTTTATAATTATTTGAGATTGAAAATCATTACAAGTTTAAGACCATAGGCATACATAGAAAACCTCCCCCTTTCTAAAACAACACATAATCCTCTTGACCATTAAGAAGTCTGACCCAAATTCCCTCTACCCAAAGATACTTTAATCAAGTAAGAACCCAATCCATCATAATTATAATACATAATATATATATATATATTATGTTTAATAACTAAACTTAAGAAAATTGCTTCAACTACATAATGATTCCAAGGTAGAAGAAAAATAAATTTGTACCTAACAAGTAATGAATGACTATACAATTCATAAGAAGAAGTTTATTACATAGACTAAATGATACATGATAATCCATATTATTAATATTTTTTAAACATAAATAAAATAATGGATTAAACATTAAATAAATGAACATTTCATAAATTTAAATAGGAGATAAAAATCTATGAATAATTCATAAATAAAAATCCAACTATAAACATTTTATAATTAAACTCTATTTATTATTAACATTTCCATAAGTCATGAATATTAACACTTTATCATAATAATATGAACATATCATATTTATCATTATATAAAATATCATTTTAAGTATATGATATTTCTAGGAATTATAAAAATTATATAATTTATTCTTTATTATGTAAAAATTTTACATAATCTATATATATCATACAATTACCATTATTTAAACATTTTATTCAATCATTTATTAAAACATTTAATGTATAGTTTAAATTATTTCCCAAATAAATATTTTTTTAATATGAATAATACAAATTATTAATTAACAATCCATAAATAAATATAATATTTTTTATATTTTTTCATTATTTTGTAATTTTAAAACAATTCCTAAATTACCCATTATAATTATAAAATAAATAACTTATTTATAATCAATATGGCATGCTATATAAATTTGAAAAATGTATTTATAATATTAACAATTTATGTGAGAGTAATATTCCTAAAAAATAAAAAATTATTACAAAATTTATAATTTAATATTCTATTTAATACATTTTTAATATTAAAATATCCCAAAATATCTCTTTCAATTATTTATAAAAAAATTATAAATAAAAAATTCAATACAAAATAGAATATGAAGGAAAAATAAAATTTTCCCTATATATTTTATTTTATTATTTACATTAAATCATATATTATGATTTATATGTGACCTATGTATAAACATTATATATGTTGTATATAATTTTCTATAATAGAGATTTCTACTTCAAAATATGATATTTTTTATAGATAATATTTCTTACCTATCGTATTATATGATAGGCATGGTATACCTCTAGGCCTTCAGGTCATGTATTGCGGGTCATGTCGAGCCTTGTGTCTTGGGCCTATGGGTCATGTACGGGTTTCCCTTAAACTCTTAAAAGGGGGATTATCCATAATAAAATAAAAAAGAAGGCCTTCGGGCCATTCAGGCTAAGTATAAGGTTTCAGCTGAATCATAATTTATGATATATGGTGTAACGCCCCGACCCCAGTTACCCAGATTCAGTGCATTATTTTAATACATTGGCATGATTACAAGGAATCAAGTCCCAAAGGACCGATTGGTTTAGCAGTCTTGGAAAATAGATTACATACATTAATGTTACAATACACTTTATAACATACAAAACAACATAAATAATCCTTTATGAATGCCATTATTCCCTTGGCTTAACCCTGCATATCAATCACAATACACTTCTTGGAATCCTGGGAAAATAAAACATAGAAAGGGGTGAGATCAAACGCTCAGTAAGGGTAAGCAATACAGTGAAAACTTTCAAAAATAAGCATAAACATTTAAGGCAATGTATAACTAAAACAAAAGCCTTTTAAACTTGAACTTCAGCATAATATGGCAGAAATAAAATGAAATAATGCCATTTACTTATTCACATGGATATTCTACTAATCAAATAATCACATGCAATATCACTAACCACTTTCATAATGAAGGAAATGCATAATGCCGAACTTTAATTTCTGTGTCGAGGCCTCGTGCCAAGACCTAAGGGATAAATGTAACTGGAACCCAACCTGGAGAGCCTCTATAACCGGACTCCATCCCGGAGAGCCTCTGTAACAGGAATCCAACCCAGAGTGCCTCTAATAACCAGACACCAACCCGGAGTTCCTCTAATAACCGGACACCAACCCGGAGGGTTTGCTGTAACCGGACCCCAACCTGAACAAACTAGTCCAACACATTCATCTTAAGAAGAGGATGAAATATAACATAAACATTCGTATTAAAACTAGCATACAAAATGCCAAAACATTATCCATAATCCATTAATGGAATAAAAATGACTCATCCATAGTCAAACATATCACAAAACCTTAAATACAATATGGAAGATTTGTATCATAATAAATCAACTTCAAACAAGTGTAAAATTTATCAAAGGATGTTAACATAGATGAAATCAAAACTATTTGAGAGAAATATCTCTTTTTTTAAAATCATTTAAAAGTCAAAAAATTTGGAAAAGAAGTCATTTAAAGTCATTTTTGAATCAAATTGTCTCATACCACTTTAAAACTTTTGAAAGGAATTAACATTTTAAAAACATTCATGTCTATATAAACAAATCCTTAAAACCATTTTGAAGACATGGACATTAATGAGAAAGATTTCAAAGAATAAATATTTAAAACATTTGAAATGATGTTTTAGTAAAAATTACAGTAAAATAATCCTTTTGAAAACTTTTTCATAAAACATGGACATGGATAATAAATATGTCCCAGTAGATACTTACGTAAAAACAACCTCGGATAATAAAGAGATTATGAAATTAACCCTTACCAATTTGGTAACTTACGAAACATACACCCCATAAAAGAGGTATCATACAATGAATATGTAAATACACATAAATTAAAGTGTATTACATAAAGAATAAAATTATAGGTAGTACATACACCTCACAAAAGGTAATAGTGGCAATATGGCATGAATCTCACGGTAATAAGGAGTGAGATGAAAACCCCTTACCTTGTACTTTTCCTTGATAGAGTGTACCTCCTATATAATATTTAAATCATTGTTATTAAATTATACAAGAATCATATACATTAATATGATATCATATATGATCTTTTAACATTTCTTTGTTAATAATATCTTAGTATTATCATCGTTTCGGATGTTAACTGATTCATTTTCCTTTATATGTTTCGTTACGTAAGCTATGTTTGTTATGGATAGGTTGTATATTATTCATATCTAGAATGATATCAATTCCTTAAACATTGATTTTAATCATTAAATGATAATTAGTCTTTAATGGATATGATGGGGAAATGAATCTCATTGCGTTTGTGGAGATGGTAATCCGTACGTATGCACGAACGCTACTTCCATTTCATTTTTCATTTTAAAAGGAATCAAAACCAAATGATAGATAGGTATATTATTATTCCAGTATAATATAATATCTTATATGTGTTACTTAATTTAATTAACACCATCCTTTATACGTTCCATGTATGGTATAAACGAGTCATATCACTTTGAGGGGGCGGTAGTCCGCACTTCCTCAAATGAAATTATCGTATAAATATATATAAAACAAGAAACAAATAATGGTATGATATAAATGTAAGGGTTGGTTTCCTCAGAACCAACTGTTTTGTACTTTGATTACATGAATGTTCACTTATTATATATTTTTCATTGTTCTGCATGACTATAATATAATAATGTCCTGGAATATTTGTTTCATTAATAAGGTCATAGCAGATCCCTGCTATGATGAGAACCTTGAAATGCTATAATAATATTCTTAAATAAAGTTCTATGGTTGGATGAAATACTATGATAGGACACATATTATACAGACTGTCATGTGCGAGTACTCGTAAGAAGACAAAACTCTCTCTCATGGAGTTCGCACTTGGTAATCTCCAAGATGGGAGATTATGAGAACAGACCCGCCAATAGTAATTCTGCATGTCTTGGTGTCATCGGATATAGCTATCTGCGAGCGTGTGTAATGGTCCTTAGACTGGAATATTATCATTAACTCATGTCATGACTCGCGCACTTAGATTTACTGAAAAAAACCGTCACGCAGACAGTTGGCGGGAAGTAGGGTACGTTGGGTGCGTCACGAGTGACATTTTGTTAATGGATAAGTCGAGGAAGGATTTGTCCCTTCCATTTATGGAAGTTGATATCTTATCCCATTTATTTAAATAGAACTGTCGCATTAAAATTCCATGGACATGGTGTGAACGACGAGTTTATTTCAGGTAGTCAAAGAACAACGGATCAATCATATAGGTTTATGACACTTCCATGAAACCTTCTTGATGAGATATTGAGACAAAGGGATTAAATTACACAGTAAGCGTTCGTATGAGGTGATACATCAATGCGGTGTCAACTTCTTTCTCTTGGGTGCCTTGACCCGTTGCTAGACAGTAATCTTGGACTTTAGGAAAGCCCGCCTAATGCCAATGAGAAAGAGGCCTAGAGGGTCACACACTAAGTATATCCAAGTATCTCAAGTTAAATAAATATTATTCTCGTATGTGGTTTAATTATTATTCAAGGAAGCCTAAGTTGTTTTAAATGATGGACAAAAAATAAAATAAAACAAGTATACGTCGTGTATTATTAAATGTACACACCGTGTAGTTTTATTTTGGAAAGGAAATGAATAAATGAAAACAAGATATACACGCCATGTACATTTAATGTACACGCCATGTAGTTTTCAATGAAAAACAAGTACACGCCATGTATTTATTATTACACACAGTGTAGTTTTTCCAGTCGGGATTTTGAGGATATAATATCGTTTTATTAAATGATATTTATTATAATCAGTGTGAGCGCATGTCAAGGAATTAATTATTCGAAATGGGGGTTTTCAATAAGAGTTAATGAAATAAATAAAACATGTAACGCATTTATTTATTGTCATAACTCTACAACCTCAAACTCAATTATAAATATCCTCACAACCCCAACTCTTTTCCTATACAAGAGAATCGTTCTGCACAACATCTTTGGAGAATTATTTCAAGGCTAAAAGATCCTCTTCCTCCAATAATTCTCTCAATACCAAGAGAGATTCTCTTCCATCGGATCAAGACGATCTTAGGCAGACAACGCAAGAAAAGGATTCTCCACGCTAGCACCTGGAGAATCCTTTGGCAACGTCCAGAGATACGAGGTACACGTGTGGATCACCGCTAGAGGGATTATATACTTGGCTTCTACGACGCAACGACGAATCACATCAACAACGTGATCAAGAACATCAACGAAGAAAGAACACCCAAAAGGTATTTCTTTATAATTAATTAAATTAATTATAATCAACCTGTAACGATCCTTGTTTGTGGTTCTGGGACAAACCATCTTCTTTGTCTTTTTCTATGATTAGATCCATGGAGACTGGCATTTATCATCGTATTGATCCCGAATTGATCATTGCTAATGACAAAAATCCAAGTGGGCACATCCACCCACGCGCTTCTGCTGTGCACGGAACCTTCAAATGGTATCATAGGGAGGTTACAACGTTGATTATAGTTATTTAATTTTCATTGATAATTTACGCATTTATATTTGATTCAATTTGAAATAAATCATTCTATAAATATGAATAAATTAGATATGTTCTTCATCCTTCATTTCTTGATTCATATCACAGAAACGGACTTTTAATTTTAATTTTGATTAAAATAAAAACGAGGAACTCATCCGGAGGAGTCGCTCTTTCTGTCTGTACAACACGGGATTACACGGTGTGTAATTAAAACCACACATCGTGTACTTAGGTTCAATGAACCGGCACTGGTCTGCCAAACCACGCCGTGTGAATTGATTATGCCTAAGTATTAATCATGCTGTGTTGACTAGAATTGAAGGATGTGTGGGAATCGGAATACATGGCGTGTATGTTGGAACAACACGCCGTGTAGTCCGATCCGGTCCAGGTGAAACCGTGTACAAGGAGAATCCATGTTCTGCGTACACGAGATTTCCAAGCCGGTTACCATGTAACAAGGAAGTACACGCCATGTATGATTCATCTACACACTGTGTACTCCAAAATTTCTAAAGTAGAGAAAAACACACCAAATCCCTGGCGTGTACTTTGGAAAAAATGTGAAAAGAAATACACGCCATGTAAATATAATCTACACGCCGTGTACTTTCCATAAATGGAATTTCACCAAGTTTATTCTAATGTACAAAGACTTGTACAAGGAATATGGATGAGAAAAATCTCAAGGAAATTCAGAAAGGAAATTAAGATAAAGAATTGATTAATTATAATATCATAATTAATTGAATTCGAGGGTGTCTTATCTTAAATAAAATAACGATTAAAAGAATTTTAATTCTAAATATGCATAAATGTCGTTGCATACTGTGGATGATCATGAGCTAGACCAAAGACCCTTTGTATGTGTATGGTTTTATTTAAATTTATTTAATTTAAATTTTTTGGCCTGCGAGACTTCTTCCAATAAAATGTAGGGCCTGCGTGCCCATGGTTTCTTTAATGTAAAACCATGTAATGGAGGATCTCCCAAGCTAGAGGAGACAGTTCAAATCCAGAAGCTGAGGCGAAACTAACGCAAGAAGATACAAAGGTTGACAGGTGGGAGCTGCAAAACACGAACCAACAGGTTCAAGGTGTTTTCCCTAGGTCAGGTTTAGCTTATCAAAACCGCTAGATAATCTAACAAATAGAAGCTCATGATCATTCCATCTTATTTTATTTCTTTCTGATTACATGGTTTATTTATTATGTATGTGTTGTCGCGATCACATAATTAATAAAATGAAAAAGCATGAAAAGATGGAATAAAATAAAAACCAGACTATGTGTAAACATTATCAGAACATGGTTAATCACATAATCAATCATCACTTAATATTAACAAGCATGTGATAATGCGAAACTACGCATAAAGGAATAAAATCCATCAATACCATATTAATTCAGACCAAGCCTTCCGTTACCTGATTAAGGGCAAGACTCAATAAAACTATGTGTTTTACCAACCCTTGTTGGGACACTTACTTTTATAAAGGAAGCCCTTATGAAAGGTTTCGGGTTGACTTAACCATATTACATCAAGAGAAGTATCCCTTGCTAGACTTGGTGTAATATTGGAGGCAAGAGTTGAGGAAATCCAAGTCAGGATTTCAGGATTGGGGAGTCCACTCAACAGATCAAGGAACTATAAGCTCACAGTTGGCGAAGACCTACCTACCTAAATACCTTCAAATAGCTTGACCAACCCTTGTTAGGTTTATGCGAAGGGAAATATGGATCCTTTCCACTAGAATGTCAAAGCAACTGGACATTACAAGTTCAATGGTGAGGGCCATTGGGACTTGATAAAATAGTGGGAGAATTAATTAATTTATTATTTCTCATAAAAATGTAATCAAAAAGGTACTGATAAATCTGCTCTTTTAATTTTTATAATCGAAATGACAAACTCATCAACCACATTTTCTCTGCGATCAATACTGGATAAAGACAATATCCTCACCAGTAGTAACTTTCAAGAATGGTTTAGGTGCCTTTGGGTTATCCAATGCCATGAACGAAAGTTTTACATGCTGGAGTCCTCACTTCCTGATTCTCCTACCCCAGGCGCGAGTGATGAAGATTTCCTGGTCTATGATCAACATTTGAACGGCTCTCTCGATGTTTAATGTTTGATGCTATCATCGATGTCTAGTGAGTTCATGAAGTCTCATGAAGACATGGATGCCTATAGAATGCTCAAGCACCTCCGTGGTCTATACTAGGAGAGAGCAAGACAGGAAAGGTTTGAGATCTCCAAGGCTCAATTTCAAATCAATCTTGGAGAGGGTGCCCCATCCGGGACTCATGTAGTCAAGCTCATTGGATACATTGAGCGCTTGGAGGTTCTAGGGTTTAAACTCCCCAAAGTATTGGGCACTGATCTCATTCTTGCATCACTCCCCCAGAGCTTCTCAAACTTTGTTGTTAATTTCAACATGAACAGCATTGAGAAGTCTCTATCTGATCTTCTTATCCTTATTCGCCAAGTGGAAAATGACATGAAGCGTGAAAAGCCTTCTATCCTTATGGTGAATAAAAGGAAAGGGAAGGCGAAGAGCTTTAAGTCCAAATCTTTTTCAAGGCCTTCCAAGAAAAGGAATATCAAAGGGGAGGCAAAGGAACAGGATGCTGTTTGTTTCGCATGTGGCAAGAAGGGCCACTGGAAGAAAAACTACACCCATACAAGGAAGCAAGGGGAAGATTCAGGTGCGTTTGTTATCAAATGAAATCTATCGGTTTCTACTAATTGGGTATTAGATACTGCTTGTGGTTCTCACATCTGTATCCAAATACAGGAACCAAGTAGATTCAAAAAGATTGATCGAGGTGAGGTGTATCTACGAGCAGCCAACGGAGCCAGACTCACTGTTGTAGCTGTCGGAGACTACCACCTCACATTGCCTACTGGGATGGTCTTGGTTTTGAAAGGTTGTTATTATGTGCCTTCTGTTACTAAAAACATTATTTCAGTATCTATATTAGATACTGATGGATTCATATTCAAGTTTTGAAATGAATGTTTCTACTTTTATAAAGATAGCATTTGTTTTGGTAGGGCACATTTATATAACGGCCTTTATGTGTTAGACTACACAAACCAAGTAATGGAAAACGATAACAAAGTTAATTCACATGACTCATACCACACCCAACTTTGGCATCACCGGCTAGGTCATGTCAATTAGAAACATTGGACAATATTACATCAAGATGGGTATTTAGATTCTTTCGAACTAAAATCACTTGGTGTATGTCATGTGTGTCTACAAGGCAAAATGACCAAATCCTCATTTAGTGGGAAAGGTGAAAGTGATAAAGAGCTTCTAGAATTACTTCACACAGATGTGTGTGGACCATTTCCAGTTGAAGCAAGGGGTGGGTTCTCGTACTTCATAACTTTTACTGGTGATTTTAGTAGATATGGATATATCTACTTAATGAAGTATAAGTCAGATTCTTTTGATCGGTTCAAAGAATACAAGAATGAAGTTGAGAACCAGCTTGGTTAGAAGATTAAGAAACTCCGCTCAGACGGAGGATGATTAGTCACTGAAAGTGGCTAATATTAATTGTTAATATCTTTATATTCATTGTTAAAAAGTCCATAAACATTGTTTTTAGTGCATTACATAAATAGAACTTCATTTCTCATCAAAAATGCAATTCATGTTTAAAATGCAAATTTGGGCCCAATCATTCATTTGTTTGTGGATAAAATTATATTAATTTTCTGAATTTGAAATTTTGGGATATTATTGATCACTTTGTTTGGAACATTTTATCTTTTAGGTCCAATGGATGAATCCCAAAGGAAGATGGAGAATTTTGCGCCTGAAGGAAGAAACTTGCTGGAAAAAGCATAATGGGCCTAAGGCCCATCAAACAAATGTGGGGCCCAGAAACCAAGTCCAATGAAGCTCAAATTTATACAGTAGAAGATAACAATATGAGGATCATTTTATTCAACTGTGGCTGGAGCTAATTCTGATGTTTTCATGATGATAAAGGGATCTGAAGTTGAGATTTAAATGGTGGACTCGTCATTAATGCACAGAAATCCGTCCCACCATTTCGACCATAAAATCCACACGGCTTATCCAAATTTCCTGAAATTTTTAGAGATTCTATAAGACACATGAGAGAAGATATTTTTCTTCAACGACCCCTCATGATTCGGCCTTCATCAATTAAATTTTCGAACGTCAAAATGGTGGATGAATCTGGACAGTTTTCCCGGTCAACTTCAAAACGTCAATTTCCTTTTGATTCTTCACCCTCCTTTTGACTCTCTTAATTGTTGGGGGGTGAATTGATTGTGGGGGGTGGAAATAAGGCTCCTAATATTCCTATATAAGGAGATGGTGGTGAAGGGAATTATCATCTAACATTTTTCCTTGAATCTAACATTTTTCTTTGAATCCATGTTTTTCTTTCATCCATTGTATTTCTTTCAATTGTAATTTCTTGCTTTCAATTTGTAATTGCATCGTCAAGTTTTCCCATGTAAGTTTTTCTTTCACGTTTATTATTTTAATAAAATTTATTCTTTTTCACTTTTTATTTTCCTTTTATTCACACGTTGATACCGTTGAATCTTAGTGTGAATTTATTCACACCCGCACTTGTGAACTCATCACACAACGGTGGAGTGTTCGTTCTTTTAATAATTTTCTTCTTTTTCAATTCTGCCCCCATAAGTCTACATCTCACTTCCATTGGAATAATAGCATCAATGGAGGGCTAACCTCTTAAGGGTTGATCCAAGGGAGTAGCAAGGTCATGGATTGAATGTTATTTCATGTAATTAATATTTAAATCTATTCGTTATTTTAGGATTTCCATTTGATGAGTTACATTCTTTCTCATCTTTGCCAACTTTAACGATGACACATTTTGAGTGCTAGTACGATCTATTTCCTTTGAGTGATCATTAAATTGATCCTAAAAGTGAATTAGTTATTGGCCTTGGAATTGTGTAGGGATTAAATTGGTGAATGATTTGGAAGAATTATCTCATTGTTTGGATATGTCTTGAATTAATGACATGAAATTTTCTAAGAAAAGAAATTCATCCAATCCACCCCAAGCAAAACCCTAAGATCAAACCACCATCAATAATTGTTTAGTTCACATAATTTTTTATTATATCTTATTTAAATTATATCTTTAGTTCTCCAATTAAAATCAACCTCAAAGTTGGCCACTTCATAGCCAATCCATCGATAAATCATAGCGTCTCAAGGTTACTTCTTCGGTCCCTGTGGATTCAATCCCTACTTGTACATCAACGACCACTTTTACCAGTAGGGTAAATTTGGGCGCAACCAAATTTTGGCGCCGTTGCCGGGGACCCAAGTAAGTACCTTAGACCGGCATCTTCTTTTCTCACCCCAAATTCTCTATTCTCACCCTAATTTCTCTTCTCTTTCCCCTTTCTATTTCTATGTGTCCAAAAAAACCCCAAAACCAATTTTCAATCAATTCCAATGGATTATCCTCCAAAATACCCATTAATAAATCAATACTGTAATCAAGTTGGAAATCCAGATTGGGAAACACCTCACGGAGGGAATTTCATTGACCAATTCTTAATTGAATACACCACACCAGATGAGATGTACAATCAATGGGATGCCGAATGTTTACAAGATCAATTTCCATACCTATCAAGAATGATTGAAAAGATAAATAATGAGGAAGTCCATGATGTACAATCATATATGAACCCTAATCCTGAAAAAATTCTTGAACAATTGTGTGAACAAATGGATAAAATGAATTCAGAAGTTTCATCTTTCAGATTAGAATTACAAAGCTTTAAGACTTTTGAGGAACCCGTTCCCACTCAAGATGTTCTTTCCTCATCATTGATAGATGAATCTTTTATCCCAAAAACCTCTCATGATTTGAAAAAAGAACTAACCTTTGGATATGGGATAACTGAACAAGATCAAGGAATTGTTAATGAGTGTTTAAATCAGGATGAAATTGATTTCATGGATTCACAAGGGGAAAATTTGACATCATGGACTGAGTTTCCTGAATATAACTCCATTAATGATTTTTCAAAAACACTAATCACTGAAAAATTGGGAGAAATACCAAACATTGATCCTACACACACTTCTGATATTCAACTGGACAATTTTCAGGATGAATCTTATTTTCAAAATGAACCAATTCTTTCTAAATGTTTTGGAGAAGAAACTGATTTTGATTTAATTTTTCAATATCCTTTAGGAAATTTCAATGAAACCGAGCTCAAAATCATTATCCTTCCTTCCCCAGACAAGAATTACATCATAGGTGATAAAAAGGACCTTGTAGTTTTAGTTCATTCATCTAATGAAGACAATAATTTTGGAATGGTCATTGATGTCTTAGGAAAGAATATAAGTTCAAATCGATCAACAATTTTAGATATTCCTTGGATTTTACCAATCATTGTGGAAAATAGGATTTTACATGAAACAAATTTCAAAAAAATAATCAATCTCAATCTTATTGAAGTGGAAAAATATGGGTTAATTAAAATGCTGAAAGTTGGAATTGGATAAGTTGGGGGGTAAAAGTCGAGCCAACGACGTTAAACAAAAGTGCTGCATGGGAGGCAACCCATGGTTTTCATGTTTTCTAATCATTTTGAATCATTTTCCTTTTCATATAATAAATTACCATAGACTGTTGACCTGATCTTCTTTTATGAGTAAGGATGGGTATGAAAGGGGAGCGCCATATTCATCTGTGTCACGTGGCATGATCTCTGAGTAATACCTTACCCAGAAAATATAAAGAAGACAATGTATCATCAGTTTATTTTGTTTTTTTTATAGGTTAAAAAAAAGGACATGTTGAAATCCATAAGGAAAATCCATTCACCACCATCCAAGCCGATGAGACTCAAATCCAGGATTGAAGGGAGACTATGGCATGCGCTATCATCATCAACCACTAGGTGACTTCATTCCATGATTTTCATTTTAAATGTCTTCATTGAACTCCTCTCCTACCCCCTTCTAACTTTTCTATTCTTTAAACACTGGGGACAGTGTCATTCTAAGTTGGGGGGAGATAAAAAATGATTTTTTTTAAAAAAAACATGCATGAAAAGAAAAATTCCATTAACCATAAACATGATAACACGCATTGAAAACTCTAAAATTGGATATCAAATAAATTTTGCATGCCTTGATTCTGATTTTAATGCAAGTTTGAGTTCATGAGCATAGTTTTTGGAAAGTGCGGTTGTCTAATGTGATTTTTCAAAGTTTACATTTTCTTCCTCTTAATAAAAATGCCACAAAGCACGTCTACTAGATCTTGGGTGTAAATTTGAGTTCTTGGGTCCCTTTCATTATAGCATAGGGTTCTGGGGTCACTTTTAGTTTAATTTGAGTATCCAAAAAAAACAAAAAAAAATGACCACATAGAGAAATGTTTTGTCCAAATGCGTGGCGTCCGGCACTTGGGGATCGTGACTCCATAGTTGTCTTGCCCAGAGTTAGGCTTTATATCTCTATTGTAGAGCATGAAATTGACAATATGTGTGGCATCCGGCACTTGGGGATCGTGACTCCATAGTTGTCTTGCCCAGAGTTAGTCTTTTCATATCTATTGTGGTTAAAAAAAATAAAATCAAAAAAAAAATAAAAAATAAAAAAAAGGATACTCATATTAAGGTTTAATGTGATTCCCACCTAGCTCTTCCATTTATTCCCCTTGAACAATAAAATAGGCCCCATATCTTTTGTGATGCACAACACTTTATCATGCTTAATTGAAATTGGATGAAATGTGGCGATGAATTTGAACAAAGGAATGAGCTTGGGCTTGGGATATGCATATGGATCTAGCTTGTTTTAAATGATTTTTATGGGTTCCATAATTTTTTGGTATGAGGTCTTTGGGTGAGCAATGTGTGTTTAAATGTTTTTGGAAAAGGGGATTTGAATTTCATATTTGTAATTTATTTTGTTCGGGACTAGCAAAACTCAAGTTGGGGGGTGTGATTAGTCACTGAAAGTGGCTAATATTAATTGTTAATATCTTTATATTCATTGTTACAAAGTCCATAAACATTTTTTTTAGTGAATTACATAAATAGAACTTCATTTATCATCAAAAATGCAATTCATGTTTAAAATGCAAATTTGGGCCCAATCATTCATTTGTTTTTGGATAACATTATATTAATTTTCTGAATTTGAAATTTTGGGATATTATTTATCACGTTGTTTGGAACATTTTATCTTTTAGGTCCAATGGATGAATCCTAAAGGAAGATGGAGAATTGTGCGCCTGAAGGAAGAAACTTGCTGGAAAAAGCATAATGGGCCTAAGGGCCATCAAACAAATGTGGGGCCCAGAAACCAAGCCCAATGAAGCTCAAATTTATACAGTAGAAGGATAACAATATGAGGATCATTTTATTCAACTGTGGACGGAGCTAATTCTGATGTTTTCATGATGATAAAGGGATCTGAAGTTGAGATTTAAATGGTGGACTCGTCATTAATGCACAGAAATCCGTCCCACCATTTCGACCATAACATCCACACGGCTTATCCAAATTTCCTGAAATTTTTAGAGATTCTATAAGACACATGGAAGAAGATATTTGTCTTCAACTACCCCTCAAGATTCTTCCTTCATCAATTAAATTTTCGAACATCAAAATGGTGGATGAATCTGGATAGTTTTCCCGGTCAACTTCAAAACGTCAATTTCCTTTTGATTCTTCACCCTCCTTTTGACTCTCTTAATTGTTAGGGGGTGAATTGATTGTGGGGGGGGTGGAAATAAGGCTCCTAATATTCCTATATAAGGAGATGGTGGTGAAGGGAATTATCATCTAACATTTTTCCTTGAATCTAACATTTTTCTTTGAATCCATGTTTTTCTTTCATCCATTGTATTTCTTTCAATTGTAATTTCTTACTTTCAATTTGTAATTGCATCGTCAAGTTTTCCCATGTAAGTTTTTCTTTCACGTTTATTATTTTAATAAAATTTATTCTTTTTCACTTTTTATTTTCCTTTTATTCACACGTTGATACCGTTGAATCTTAGTGTGAATTTATTCACACCCGCACTTGTGAATTCATCACACAACGGTGGAGTGTTCGTTCTTTTAATAATTTTCTTCTTTTTCAATTCCACCCCCATAAGTCTACATCCCGCTTCCATTGGTATAATAGCATCAATGGAGGTCTAACCTCTTAAGGGTTGATCCAAGGGAGTAGCAAGGTCATGGATTGAATGTTATTTCATGTAATTAATATTTAAATCTATTCGTTATTTTAGGATTTCCATTTGATGAGTTACATTCTTTCTCATCTTTGCCAACTTTAATGATGACACATTTTGAGTGCTAGTACGATCTATTTCCTTTGAGTGCTCATTAAAGTGATCCTCAAAGTGAATTAGTGATTGGCCTTGGAATTGTGTAGGGATTAAATTGGTGAATGATTTGGAAGAATTATCTCATTGTTTGGATATGTCTTGAATTAATGACATGAAATTTTCTAAGAAAAGAAATTCATCCAATCCACCCCAAGCAAAACCCTAAGATCAACCCACCATCAATAATTGTTTAGTTCACATAATTTTTTATTATATCTTATTTAAATTATATCTTTAGTTCTCCAATTAAAATCTAACTCAAAGTTGGCCACTTCATAGCCAATCCATCGATAAATCATAGCGTCTCAAGGTTACTTCTTCGGTCCCTGTGGATTCGATCCCTACTTGTACATCAACGACCGCTTTTACCAGTAGGGTAAATTTGGGCGCAATCAGAGGAGGAGAATATCTTAATCAGGACTTCATTGATTTCTTACGAGATTTTGGGATTCTATCTCAACTCACTCCTCCTTACACGCCACAATGGAATGGTGTAAGGGAAAGGAGGAACTGCACCCTGTTGGACATGGTGAGATCAATGGTGAGTCATGGGAGTCTTCCATTATCATTTTGGGGATATGAATTACAAACAACAGCACACATACTAAACCAAGTACCAACTAAATCGATAAATGTTATTCCATATGAGTTATGGAGTGGACGCAAATCCATGTTATCGAATTTACATGTGTGGGGTAGCGAAGCATTTGTTAAGGCCTCTTCAGGTAACAAACTCACACCCCGAGGCACAAAGTGTATCTTTATAGGATATCCCAAGGAAAAAAGGGGATATTACCTATAAAACCCCTCAGACAAAAAGGTTATAGTGGAAAGACACGCCATATTTCTTGAGAGGGAGCACATCTCCAAAAGATATAGTGGGAGCGAGATAGACTTCGATGAATTCATGGCTCAAGATACACATGAGTTGGTAAAAGAACAGATTCCACAAAGCCTCATGGAAGAACAATCTGTTCCAGAGACACAAGAACTGCGTAGGAGCACGAGAGAGGTGAGAGAACCAGAACGTTATGGTTTTCTTATCACCGAGGATGGTGACTCATTATTGGTTGACAATAATGATCCTCTTACCTACAAGGAAGCAGTTTAAGGCACAGACGTTCCCAAGTGGAATGAAGCCATGAATTCTGAAATGGATTCCATGTACCAAAACCAAGTCTGGATTCTGGTAGATCCTCCAGTTGATGTAAAGCCTATTGGTAATAAATGGGTATTCAAGAAGAAACTGGACATGGAGGGGAAAGTCAGCACCTATGAGGCACGACTGGTTACAAAATGTTTTAGTCAACATCAAGGAATTGAATATGATGAAACCTTTTCACCAGTTGCGATGTTGAAATCCATCAGAATCCTATTGGCCATTTCTGCTTACCATGACTATAAAATTTGGCAAATGGATGTCAAAACATCTTTCCTTAACGGGAACCTCCAAGAAGATGTCTACATGACAAAACCTGAAGGGTTTGTGAATCCAAAGGATGCCAACAAGGTATACAAGTTGGAGAAATCCATTTATGGATTAAAGCAAGCATCAAGGTCATGGAACATTCGTTTTGATGAAGCTGTTACAGAATTTGGCTTTGTTAAGAAAGAATTTGAGCCTTGTGTCTACAAAAGGTTTAGTGGAAGTGCAGTCGTTTTCCTAATAGTATATGTTGATGACATATTGCTAATTGGAAATGAAGTACCTATCTTACAGTCAGTTAAGGCATGGTTTCATAAATGCTTCTCCATGAAAGACTTGGGTGAGGCGGCATATATTCTTGGGATCAAGATCCATCGTGATAGATCCAAGAGAATGCTGGGCCTGAGTCAAAGTACATACATTGACAAGATACTGAAGAGATTCAGTATGGAACAGTCCAAGAGGGGATTGTTGCCAGTATCACATGGCATTCATCTTTCCAAGAAAATGTGTCCTCAGACACATGAGGAAAGAAAGAGGATGCCAAGGATCCCTTAAGCATCTTCGATTGGGTCAGTCATGTATGATATGCTATGTACGAGGCTAGATGTTGCTTACGCATTAAGTGCGGTAGGCAGATATCAAGCTGATTCAGGAGACCGTCATTGGATGGCAGTCAAGAATATCCTTAAGTATTTGAGGCGTACTAAGGATATGTTCCTGGTTTATGGAGGAGATGACGAACTAGTCATCAGAGGACATGTAGATGCTAGTTTCCAGACTGATCAAGATGACATGAAGTCGCAGACTGGATACATCTTCAGTTTGAATGGAGGTGCAGTGAGCTAGAAGAGCTCAAAACAAAGTGTGGTGGCAGATTCTACAGCGGAGTTCGAGTATATCGCAGCTTCTGAGGAAGCTAAAGAATTAGTATGGATGCGAAGCTTCGTCCAAGAGCAGGATGTTGTACCAAGCAGTAAAGATCCTATCACACTCTATTGTGATAATACTGCAGCGGTGGCACTTGAAAAAGAGCCAAGGTCACATCAGCGGACAAAGCACATACTACGGAAGTATCATCTCTTGAGGGATTTTTCTCAGAGATGTGAAGTTTCAGTGATCAGTATTTCCACGGAAGATAACGTGGTAGACCCATTGACTAAAGACTTGACTCAGCAAAAACATGATCATCATGTGAGGTCTAGTGGACTAAAAGTCGTAGGTAGTTGGCTCTAGTCCCAGTGGGAGTTTGTAAGGGTTGGTGTCCTCAGAACCAACTATTTTGTACTTTGATTACATGAATGTTCACTTATTATATATTGTTCATTGTTCTGCATGACTATAATATAATAATGTCCTGGAATATTTGTTGCATTAATAAGGTCATAGCAGATCCCCGCTATGATGAGAACCTTGAAATGCTATAACAATATTCTTAAATAAAGTTCTGTGGTTGGATGACATACTATGATAGGACACATAGTATACAGACCGTCATGTGCGAGTACTCGTAAGAAGACAAAACTCTCTCTCATGGAGTTAGCACTTGGTAATCTCCAAGATGGGAGATTATGAGAACAGACCCACCAATAGTAATTCTGCATGTCTTGGTGTCATCGGATATAGCTATCTGCAAGCGTGTGTAATGGTCCTTAGACTGGAATATTATCATTAACTCATGTCATGACTCGCGCACTTAGATTTACTGACAAAAACCATCACGCAGACAGTTGGTGGGAAGTAGGGTATGTTGGGTGTGTCACGAGTGACATTTTGTTAATGGATAAGTCGAGGAAGGATTTGTCCCTTCCATTTATGGAAGTTGATATCTCAGCCCTTTGATTGAAATAGAACTATCGCATTAAAATTCCATGGCCATGGTGTGAACGACGAGTTTATTTCAGGTAGTCAAAGAATGACGGATCAAGAATATAGGTTTATAACACTTCCATGAAACCTTCTTGATGAGATATTGAGACAAAGGGATTAAATTACACAGTAATCGTTCGTATGAGATGATACATCAATGCGGCGTCAACTTCTTTCTCTTGGGTGCCTTGACCCATTGCTAGACAGTAATATTGGACTTTAGGCAAGCCCGCCTAATGCCAACAAGAAAGAGGCCTAGAGGGTCACACACTAAGTGTATCCAAGTATCTCAAGTTGAATAAAGATTTTTCTCGTACGTGGTTTAATTATTATTCAAGGAAGCCTAAGTTGTTTTAAATGATGGACGAAAAATAAAATAAAACAAGTATACGCCGTGTATTATTAAATGTACCCACCGTGTAGTTTTATTTTGGAAAAGAAATGAATAAATGAAAACAAGATATACACGTCATGTACATTTAATGTACACGCCGTGTAGTTTTCAATGAAAAACAAGTACACGCCGTGTATTTATTATTTCACACTGTGTAGTTTTTCCAGTCGGGATTTTGAGGATATAATATCATTTTATTAAATGATATTTATTATAATCAGTGTGAGCGCATGTCAAGGAATTAATTATTCGACATGGGGGTTTTCAATAAGAGTTAATGAAATAAATAAAACATGTAACCCGTTTATTTATTGTCATAACTCTACAACCTCAAACTCAATTATAAATATCCTCATAACCCCAACTCTTTTCCTACACAATAGAATCGTTGTGCACAACATATTTGGAGAATTCTTTCAAGGATAAAAGATCCTCTTCCTCCAAGAATGCTCTCAAGACCAAGAGAGATCCTCTTCCATCGGATCAAGACGATCTAAGGCGGACAACGCAAGCAAAGGCTTCTCCACGCTAGCACCCGGAGAATCCTTTGGCGACGTCCAGAGATATGAGGTACATGTGTGGATCACCGCTAGAGGGAGTCTACACTTGGCTTCTACGACGCAACGACAAATCACATCGACAACGTGATCAAGAACATCAAAGAAGAAAGAACACCCAAAAGGTATTTCTTTATAATTAATTAAATTAATTATAATCAACCTGTAACGATCCTTGTTTGTGGTTCTGGGACAAACCATCTTCTTTGTCTTTTTCTGTGATTCGATCCGTGGAGACTGGCATTTATCGTCGTATTGATCCTGGATTGATCATTGCTAATGACAAAAAGCCAAGTGGGCACATCCACCCACGCGCTTCCACTATGCCCGGAACCTTCAAATGGTATCAGAGGGAGGTTACAACGTTGATTATAGTTATTTAATTTTCGTTGATAATTTATGCATTTATATTTGATTCAATTCGAAATAAATTGTTCTATAAATCTGAATAAATGAGATTTGTTCTTCCTCCTTCATTTCTTGATTCATATCACAGAAACAGAATTTTAATTTTAATTTTGATTAAAATAAAAACGAGGAACTCATCTGGAGGAGTCGCTCTTTCTGTCTGTACAACACGGTATTACACGGCGTGTAATTAAAACCACACGTCGTGTACTTAGGTTCAATGAACCGGCACTGGTCTGCCAAACCACGCCATGTGAATTGATTATGCTTAAGTATTGATCATGTTGTGTTTACCAGAATTGAAGGATGTGTGGGAACCGGAATACATGGCGTGTATGTTGGAACAAAATGCCGTGCAGTCTGATCCGGTCCAGGTGAAACCGTGTACAAGGAGAATCCGTGTTCTGCGTACACGGGATTGCCAATCCAGTTACCACGTAACAAGGAAGTACACGCCATGTATGATTCATCTGCACACCATGTACTCCAAAATTTCCAAAGTAGAGAAAAACACACCAAAGCCCCGGTGTGTACTTTGGAAACAAGGTGAAAAGAAATACACGCCGTGTAAATATAAACTGCACGCCGTGTACTTTCCAGAAATGGAATTTCACCAAGTTTCCCCCAATGTACAAAGACGTGTACAAGGAATATAGATGAGAAAAATCTCAAGGAAATTCAGAAAGGAAATTAAGAAAAAGAATTGATTAATTATAATATCATAATTAATTGAATTCGAGCGCGTCTTATCTTAAATAAAAGAACGATTAAAAGAATTTGAATTCTAAATATGCGTAAATGTAGTTGCATACTGTGGATGATCATGAGATAGACCAAAGAACCTTTGTATGTGTATGGTTTAATTTAAATTTATTTAATTTAAATTTGTTGGCCTGCGAGCCTTCTTCCAATAAAATATAGGGCCTGTGTGCCCATGGTTTCTTTAATGTAAAACCATGTAATGGAGGATCTCCCAAACCAGAGGAGACAGTTCAAATCCCAAAGCCGAGGTGAAACTGACGCAAGAAGATAAAAAGGTGGATAGGTGGGAGCTGCAAAACACGAACCAACAGGTTCAAGGTGTTTTCCCTAGGTCAGGGTTAGCTTATCAAAACTGCTAGATAAGATAACCAATAGAAGCTCATGATCATGCCATCTTATTTTATTTCTGTCTGATTGCATGGTTTATTTATTATGTATGTGTTGTTGCTATCACATAATTAAAAAAATGAACAAGCATGCAAAGATGGAATAAAATAAAAACCGGACAATGTGTAAACATTATCAGAACATGGTTAATCACTTAAGCAAGCATCACTTAATATTAACAAGCATGTGATAATGCGAAACTACGCATAAAGGAATAAAATCCATCAATACCATATTAAGTCAGACCAAGCCTTCCGTTACCTGATTAAGGGCAAGACTCAATAAAACTATGTGTTTTACCAACCCTTGTTGGGACACTTACTTTTATAAAGGAAGCCCTTATGAAAGGTTTCGGGTTGACTTAACAATATTACATCAAGAGAAGTATCCCTTGATAGACTTGGTGTAATATTGGAGGCAAGAGTTGAGGAAATCCAATTCAGGATTTCAGGATTGGGGAGTCCACTCAACAGATCAAGGAACTGTAAGCTCATAGTTGGCAAAGACCTACCTTCCTAAATACCTTCAAATAGCTTGACCAACCCTTGTTGGGGTTATGCTAAGGGAAATATGGATCCTTGCCACTAGAATGTCAAAGCAACTGGACATTCCAAGTTCAATGGTGAGGGCCATTGGGACTTGATAAAATATTGGGAAAATTAATTAATTTATTATTTCTCATAAAAATGTAATCAAAAAGGTACTGATAAATCTTCTCTTTTAATTTGTAGAATCAAAATGACAAACTCATCAACCACATTTTCTCTGCGATCAATACTGGATAAAGACAATATCCTCACCAGCAGTAACTTTCAAGAATGGTTTATGTGCCTTCGGGTTATCCAATTCCATGAATGAAAGTTTTATGTGATGGAGTCCTCACTTACTGATTCTCCTACCCCAGGGGTGAGTGATGAATATTTCCTGGTCTATGATCAACATTTGAATGACTCTCTCGACATTCAATGTTTGATGCTATCATCGATGTCTAGTGAGCTCATGAAGTCTCATGAAGACATGGATTCCTATAGCATTCTCGAGCACCTCCATGGTCTATACCAGGAGAGAGAAAGACAGGAAAGGTTTGAGATATCCAAGGATCTATTTCAGAGAAAGCTTGGAGAGGGTGCCCCAGCCAGGCCTCATGTAGTCAATCTCATTGGCTACATTGAGCGCTTGGAGGTTCTAGGGTTTAAACTCCCCGAAGAACTGGGCACTGATCTCATTCTTGCATCACTCCCCCAGAGCTTTTCGAACTTTGTTGTTAATTTCAACATGAACAACATTGAGAAGTCTCTGTCTGATCTTCTTATCCTTATTCGCCAAGTGGACAATGACATGAAGAGTGAAAAGCCTTCTGTCCTTATGGTGAATAAAAGGAAAGGGAAGGCGAAGAGCTTTAAGTCCAAAGCTTTTTCAAGGCCTTCCAAGAAAAGGAAGAACAAAGGGGAGGAAAAGGAACAGGATGCTGTTTGTTTCGCATGTGGCAAGAAGGGTCACTGGAAGAAAACCTGCACCCAGCCAAGGAAGCAAGGGGAAGCTTCAGGTGCATTTGTTATCGAATTAAATCTATCTATTTCTACTAATTGGGTATTAGATACTGCTTGTGGTGCTCACATCTGTATCCAAATATAGGAACCAAGTAGATTCAAAAATATTGATCGAGGTGAGGTGGATCTATGAGCAGCCAACGGAGCCAGACTCGCTCTTGTAGTTGTCGGAGACTACCACCTCACATTGCCTACTGGGATGGTCTTGGTTTTGAAAGGTTGTTATTATGTGCCTTCTGTTACTAAAAACATTATTTTAGTATCCAGATTAGATATTGATGGATTAATATTCAAGTTTGGAAATGAATGTTGCTACTTTTATAAAGATATCATTTGTTTTGGTAGGGAACATTTATATAACAGCCTTTATGTGCTAGACTACATAAACCAAGTAATGGAAATCGATAACAAAGTTAATTCACACGACTCATACCACACCCAACTTTGGCATCACCGGCTAGGTCATGTCAATGAGAAACGTTTGAAAAAATTACATCAAGATGGGTATTTGGATTCTTTCAAACTAAAATCACTTGGTGTATGTCATGTGTGTCTACAAGGAAAAATGACCAGATCCCCATTTAGTGGGAAAGGTGAAAGAGCTAAAGAGCTTCTAGAATTAGTTCACACAAATGTGTGTGGACCATTTACAGTTGAAGTAAGGGGTGGGTTCTCATACTTCATAACTTTTACTGATGATTTTAGTAGATATGGATATATCTACTTAATGAGGTATAAGTCAGATTCTTTTGATCGGTTCAAAGAATACAAGAATGAAGTTGAGAACCAGCTTGGTAAGAAGATTAAGAAACTCCGCTCAGACAGAGGAGGAGAATATATTAATCAGGACTTCATTGATTTCTTACGGGAGTTTGGGATTTTATATCCACTCACTCCTCCTTACACGCCACAATGGAATGGTGTAAGTGAAAGGAGGAACCGCACCCTATTGGGCATGGTGAGATCAATGATGAGTCATGCGAGTCTTCCATTATCCTTTTGGGGATATGTATTACAAACAGAAGTGCACATACTAAACCAAGTACCAACTAAATCGATAAATGGTATTCCATATGAGTTATGGAGTGGACGCAAAGCCATGTTATCAAATTTACATGTGTGGGGTAGCGAAGCATTTGTTAAGGCCTCTTCAGGTAACAAACTCACACCCCGAGGCACAAAGTGTATCTTTATAGGATATCCCAAGGAAACAAGGGGATATTACCTATACAACCCCTCAGACAAAAAGGTTATAGTGGAAAGACACACCATATTCCTTGAGAGGGAGCACATATCCAAAAGAGATAGTGGGAGTGAGATAGACTTCGATGAAGTCGAGGCTCAAGATACACATGAGTTGGTACAAGAACAGATTCCACAAAGCCTCGTGGAAGAACAATCTGTTCCAGAGACACAAGAACTGCGTAGGAGCACGAGAGAGGTGAGAGAACCAGAATGATATGGTTTTCTTGTCACCGAGGATGGTGACTCATTATTGGTTGACAATAATGATCCTCTTACCTACAAGGAAGCAGTTTAAGGCACAGACGTTGCCAAGTGGAATGAAGTCATGAATTCTGAAATGGATTCCATGTACCAAAACTAAGTTTGGATTTTGGTAGATCCTCCAGTTGATGTAAATCCTATTGGTAATAAATGGGTATTCAAGAAGAAACTGGATATGGAGGCGCAATTCAGCACCTATAAGGCATGACTGGTTGCAAAAAGTTTTAGACAACGTCAAGGAATTGACTATGATGAAACCTTTTCACCGGTTGCGATACTGAAATCCATCAGAATCCTATTGGTCATTGCTACTTACCATGACTATGAAATTTGGAAAATGGATGTCAAAATAGCTTTCCTTAATGGGAACCTCCAGGAAGATGTCTACATGACACAACCTGAAGGGTTTGTGACTCCAAAGGATGCCAACAAGGTATGTAAGTTGCAGAAATCCATTTATGGATTAAAGAAAGCATCAAGGTCATGGAACATTCGTTTTGATGGAGCTGTTACAAAATTTGGCTTTATTAAGAACGAATGTGAGCCTTGTGTCTACAAAAGGTTTAGTGGAAGTGCAGTCGTTTTCCTAATAGTATATGTTGATGACATATTTCTAATTGGAAACAAAGTACCTGTCTTACAGTCAGTTAAGGCATGGTTGCATAAATGCTTCTCCATGAAAGACTTGGGCGAGGCGGAATATATTCTTTGGATCAAGATCCATCATGATAGATCCAAGAGAATGTTGGGCCTGAGTCAAAGTACATACATTGACAAGATACTAAAGAGATTCAGTATGGAACAGTCCAAGAGGGGATTGTTGCCAGTGTCACATGGCATTCATCTTTCCAAGAAAATGTGTCCTCAGACACATGAGGAAAGAAAGAGGATGGAAAGGATCCCTTATGCATCTGTGATTGGGTCAGTCATGTATGATATGCTATGTACGAGGCTAGATGTTGCTTACGCATTAAGTGCGGTAGGCAGATATCAAGCTGATTCAGGAGACCGCCATTGGATGGCAGTCAAGACTATCCTTAAGTATCTGAGGCGTACTAAGGATATATTCCTGGTTTATAGAGGAGATGTGGAACTAGTCATCAGAGGACATGTAGATGCTAGTTTCCAAACTGATCAAGATGACATGAAGTCGCAGACTGGATACATCTTCAGTTTGAATAGAGGTGCAGTGAGTTGGAAGAGCTCAAAACAAAGTGTGGTGGCAGATTCTACCGCAGAGTTCGAGTATATCGCAGCTTCTGAGGCAGCTAAAGAAGCTGTATGGATGCGAAGATTCGTCCAAGAGAAGGATGTTGTACCCAGCAGTAAAGATCCTATCACACTCTATTGTGATAATACTGCAGCGGTGGCACTTGAAAAATATCCAAGGTCACATCAGTGGACAAAGCACATACTTCAGAAGTATCATCTCTTGAGGGATTTTTCTCAGAGAGGTGAAGTTGCAGTGAGCAGTGTTTCCACGGAAGACAACGCGGAGGACCCATTGACTAAAGCCTTGACTCAGCAGAAACATGATCATCATGTGAGGTCTAGCGGACTAAAAGTTGTAGGCAGTTGTCTCTAGTCCAAGTGGGAGTTTTTAAGGGTTGGTGTCCTCAGAACCAACTGTTTTGTACTTTGATTACATGAATGTTCACTTATTATATATTGTTCATTGTTCTGCATGACTATAATATAATAATGTCCTTGAATATTTGTTGCATTAATAAGGTCATAGCAGATCCCCGCTATGATGAGAACCTTGAAATGTTATAACAATATTCATAAATAAAGTTCTGCGTTTGGATGACATACTATGATAGGACACATAGTATACAGACTGTCATGTGCGAGTACTCGTAAGAAGACAAAACTCTCTCTCATGGAGTTCGCACTTGGTAATCTCCAAGATGGGAGATTATGAGAACAGACCCGCCAATAGTAATTTTGCATGTCTTGGTGTCATCGGATATTGCTATCTGCGAGCGTGTGTAATGGTCCTTAGACTGGAATATTATCATTAACTCATGTCATGACTCGCGCACTTAGATTTACTGACAAAAACCATCACGCAGATAGTTGGCGGGAAGTAGGGTACGTTGGGTGCGTCACGAGTGACATTTTGTTAATGGATAAGTCGAGGAAGGATTTGTCCCTTCCATTTATGGAAGTTGATATCTCAGCCCGTTGATTGAAATAGAATTGTCACATTAAAATTCCATGGCCATGGTGTGAACGACGAGTTTATTTCAGGTAGTCAGAGAACGATGGATCAAACATATAGGTTTATGACACTTCCATGAAACCTTCTTGATGAGATATTGAGACAAAAAGATTAAATTACACAGTAAGCATTCGTATGAGGTGATACATCAATGCGGCATCAACTTATTTCTCTTGGGTGCCTTGACCCGTTGCTAGACAGTAATCTTGGACTTTAGGCAAGCCCGCCTAATGCCAACGAGAAATAGGCCTAGAGGGTCACACACTAAGTGTATCCAAGTATCTCAAATTGAATAAAGATTATTCTCGTACGTGGTTTAATTATTATTCAAGGAAGCCTAAGTTTTTTTAAATAATGGAGGAAAAATAAAATAAAACAAGTATACGTCGTGTATTATTAAATGTACACGCTGTGTAGTTTTATTTTGGAAAGGAAATGAATAAATGAAAACAAGATATACACGTCGTGTACATTTAATGTACACACTGTGTAGTTTTCAATGAAAAACAAGTACACGCCATGTATTTATTATTACACACTGTGTAGTTTTTCCAGTCGGGATTTTAAGGATATAATATCGTTTTATTAAATGATATTTATTATAATCAATGTGAGCGCATGTCAAGGAATTAATTATTCGACATGGGGGTTTTCAATAAGAGTTAATGAAATAAATAAAACGCGTAATGCGTTTATTTATTGTCATAACTCTACAACCTAAAACTCAATTATAAATATCCTCACAACCCCAACTCTTTTCCTACACAAGAGAATCGTTGTGCACAACATCTTTGGAGAATTCTTTCAAGGCTAAAAGATCATCTTCCTCCAAGAATGCTCTCAAGACCAAGAGAGATCCTCTTCCATCGGATCAAGATGATCTAAGGTGGAAAACACAAGCAAAGGCTTCTCTACTCTAGAACCCGGAGAATCCTTTGGTGACGTCCAGAGATACGAGGTACACGTGTGGATCACCGCTAGAGGGAGTCTACACTTGGATTCTATGATGCAAAGACGAATCACATCGACAACGTGATCAAGAACATCAACGAAGAAAGTACACCCAAAAGGTATTTCTTTATAATTAGTTAAATTAATTATAATCAACCTGTAACGATCCTTGTTTGTGGTTCTGGGACAAACCATCTTCTTTGTCTTTTTCTATGATTCGATCCGTGGAGACTGGCGTTTATCGTCGTATTGATCCCGGATTTATCATTGCTAATGACAAAAATCCAAGTGGGCACATCCACCCACGCGCTTCCGCTATACCCAGAACCTTCAAATGGTATCAGATGGAGGTTACAATGTTGATTATAGTTATTTAATTTTCGTTGATAATTTACACATTTATATTTGATTCAATTCGAAATAAATCGTTCTATAAATCTGAATAAATGAGATCTGTTCTTCCTCCTTCGTTTCTTGATTCATATCACAGAAACGGACTTTTAATTTTAATTTTGATTAAAATAAAAACGGGGAACTCATTCATAGGAGTCTCTCTTTCTGTCTGTACAACACGAGATTACATGGCATATAATTAAAACTACACTCCGTGTACTTAGGTTCAATGAACCGGCACTGGTCTGCTAAACCACGCTGTGTGAATTGATTATGCCTAAGTATTAATCATGTTGTGTTGACCAGAATTGAAGGATGTGTGGGAACCGGAATACATGGAGTGTATGTTGGAACAACATACCATGTAGTCCGATCCGGTCTAGGTGAAACCGTGTACAAGGAGAATCCGTGTTCCGCGTACACGGGATTGCCAAGCCGGTTACCGCGTAACAAGGAAGTACACGCCATGTATGATTCATCTACACACCGTGTAATCCAAAATTTCCAAAGTAGAGAAAAACACGCCAAATCCCCGGCGTGTACTTTGGAAACAAGGTGAAAAGAAATACACGCTGTGTAAATATAAACTACACGCTATGTACTTTCTAGAAATGGAATTTCACCAAGTTTCCTCCAATGTACAAAGACTTGTACAAGGAATATAGATGAGAAAAATCTCAAGGAAATTCAGAAAGGAAATTAAGATAAAGAATTGATTAATTATAAGATCATAATTAATTGAATTCGAGCGCATCTTATCTTAAATAAAAGAACTATTAAAATAATTTGAATTCTAAATATGCGTAAATGTCGTTGCATACTGTGGATGATCATGAGCTAGACCAAAGACCCTTTGTATGTGTATGGTTTCATTTAAATTTATTTAATTTAAATTTTTTGGCCTGCGAGCCTTCTTCCAATAAAATGTAGGGCCTGCATGCCCATGGTTTCTTTAATGTAAACCCATCTAATGGAGGATCTCCCAAGCCAGATTAGACAGTTCAAATCCCGAAGCCGAGGCAAAACCGACGCAAGAAGATACAAAGGTGGATAGGTGGGAGCTGCAAAACATGAACCAACAGGTTCAAGGTGTTTTCCCTAGGTCCGGGTTAGCTTATCAAAACTGCTAGATAAGCTAACCAATAGAAGCTCATGATCATGCCATCTTATTTTATTTCTGTCTGATTGCATGGTTTATTTATTATGTATGTGTTTTCGCGATCACAAAATTAATAAAATGAACAAGAATTCAAAGATGGAAAAAAATAAAAACCGACTATGTGTAAACATTATCAGAACATGGTTAATCACTTAAGAAATCATCACTTAATATTAACAAGCATGTGATAATGCGAAACTACGCATAAAGGAATAAAATCCCTCAATACCATATTAAGTCAGACCAAGCCTTCTGTTACCTGAATAATGGAAAGACTCAATAAAACTATGTGTTTGACCAACCCTTGTTGGGACACTTACTTTTATAAAGGAAGCCCTTATGAAAGGTTTCGGGTTGACTTAACCATATTACATCAAGATAAGTAGCCCTTGCTAGACTTGGTGTAATATTGGAGGCAAGAGTTGAGGACATCCAAGTCAGGATTTCAGGATTGGGGAGTCCACTCAACAGATCAAGGAACTGTAAGCTCAAAGTTGGCAAAGACCTACCTACCTAAATACCTTCAAATAGCTTGACCAACCCTTGTTGGGGTTATACGAAGGGAAATATGGATCCTTTCCACTAGAATGTCAAAGCAACTGGACATTACAAGTTCAATGGTGAGGGCCATTGGGACTTGATAAAATAGTGGGAGAATTAATTAATTTATTATTTCTCATAAAAATGTAATCAAAAAGGTACTGATAAATCTGCTCTTTTAATTTTTATAATCGAAATGACAAACTCATCAACCACATTTTCTCTGCGATCAATACTGGATAAAGACAATATCCTCACCAGTAGTAACTTTCAAGAATGGTTTAGGTGCCTTTGGGTTATCCAATGCCATGAACGAAAGTTTTACATGCTGGAGTCCTCACTTCCTGATTCTCCTACCCCAGGCGCGAGTGATGAAGATTTCCTGGTCTATGATCAACATTTGAACGGCTCTCTCGATGTTCAATGTTTGATGCTATCATCGATGTCTAGTGAGTTCATGAAGTCTCATGAAGACATGGATTCCTATAGAATGCTCGAGCACCTCCGTGGTCTATACTAGGAGAGAGCAAGATAGGAAAGGTTTGAGATCTCCAAGGCTCAATTTCAAATCAATCTTGGAGAGGGTGCCCCATCCGGGACTCATGTAGTCAAGCTCATTGGATACATTGAGCGTTTGGAGGTTCTAGGGTTTAAACTCCCTGAAGAACTAGGCACTGATCTCATTTTTGCATCACTCCCCCAGAGCTTCTCGAACGTTTTTGTTAATTTCAACATGAACAACATTGATAAATCTCTATCTGATCTTCTTATCCTTATTTTCCAAGTGGACAATGACATGAAGCGTGAAAATCCTTCTTTCCTTATGGTGAGTAAAAGGAAAGGGAAGGCGATTATATTTAAGTCCAAAGATTTTTCAAGGCCTTCCAAGAAAAGGAAGATCAAAGGGGAGTCAAAGGAACATGATGTTGTTTGTTTCGCATGTGGCAAGAAGGGCCACTGGAAGAAAAATTGTACCCATCCAAGGAAGCAAGGGGAAGCTTCAGGTGAGTTTGTTATAGAATGAAATCTATCTATTTCTACTAATTGGGTATTAGATACTGCTTGTGGTACTCACATCTATATCCAAATACAGGAACCAAGTAGATTCAAAAAGATTGATCGAGGTGAGGTGGATCTACGAGCAGCCAACGGAGCCAGACTCGTTGTTGTAGCTGTCGGAGACTACCACCTCACATTGCCTACTGGGATGGTCTTGGATTTGAAAGGTTGTTATTATGTGCCTTCTGTTACTAAAAACATTATTTTAGCATCCATATTATATACTGATGGATTCATATTCAATTTTTTAAATGAATGTTGCTAATTTTATAAAGATAGCATTTGTTTTGGTAGGGCACATTTATATAACGGCCTTCATGTGTTAGACTACACAAACCAAGTAATGGCAATCGATAACAAAGTTAATTCACATGACTCATACCACACCCAACTTTGGCATCACTGGCTAGGTCATGTCAATGAGAAACGTTTGACAAAATTACATCAATATGGGTATTTAGATTCTTTCGAACTAAAACCACTTGGTGTATGTCATGTGTGTCTACAAGGCAAAATGACCAAAGCCCCATTTAGTGGGAAAGGTAAAAGAGATAAAGATCTTCTAGAATTAGTTCACACAGATGTGTGTTGACCATTTCCAGTTGAAGCAAGGGGTGGGTTCTCGTACTTCATAACTTTTACAGATGATTTTAGTAGATATGGATATATCTACTTAATGAGGTATAAGTCAGATTATTTTGATCAGTTCAAAGAATACAAGAATGGATTTGAGAACCAGCTTGGTAAGAAGATTAAGAAACTCTGCTCAGATAGAGGAGGAGAATATCTTAATCAGGACTTCATTGATTTCTTACGGGAGTTTGGGATTCTATCTCAACTCGCTCCTCCTTACACGCCACAATGGAATGGTGTAAGTGAAAGGAGGAACCGCACCCTGTTGGACATGGTGAGATCAATGATGAGTCATGCGAGTCTTCCATTATCCTTTTGGGGATATGCATTACAAACAGAAGCGCACATACTAAACCAAGTACCAAATAAATTGATAAATGGTATTCCATATGAGTTATGGAGTGGAAGAAAAGCCATGTTATTGAATTTACATGTCTGGGGTAGCAAAACATTTTTTAAGGCCTCTTCAGGTAACAAACTCACACCCTGAGGCACAAAGTGTATCTTTATAGGATATCCCAAGGAAACAAGGGGATATTACCTATACAACCCCTCATACAAAAATGTTGCAGTGGCAAGACATGCCATATTCCTTGAGAGGGAGCACATATCCAAAATAGATAGTGGGAGCGAGATAGACTTCGATGAAGTCGAGGCTCAAGATACACATGAGTTGGTACAAGAACAGATTCCACAAAGCCTCGTGGAAGAACAATCTGTTCCAGAGACACAAGAACTGCGTAGGAGCACGAGAGAGGTGAGAGAACCAGAACGATATGGTTTTCTTGTCACCGAGGATGGTGACTCATTATTGGTTGACAATAATGATCCTCTTACCTACAAGGAAGCAGTTTAAGGCACAGAAGTTTCCAAGTGGAATGAAGCCATGAATTCTGAAATGGATTCCATGTACCAAAACCAAGTCTGGATTTTGGTAGATCCTCCAGTTGATGTAAAGCCTATTGGTAATAAATGGGTATTCAAGAAAAAACTGGATATGGAGGGGGAAGTCAGCACCTATAAGGCACGACTGGTTGCAAAAGGTTTTAGACAACGTAAAGGAATTGACTATGATGAAACCTTTTCACTGGTTGCATTGCTAAAATACATCAGAATCCTATTGGCCATTGCTACTTACCATGACTATGAAATTTGGAAAATGGATGTCAAGACAGCTTTCCTTAACGGGAACCTCTAGGAAGATGTCTACATGACACAACCTGAAGGTTCTGTGACTCCAAAGGATGCCAACAAGGTATGCAAGTTGCAGAAATCCATTTATGGATTAAATCAAGCATCAAGGTCATGGAACATTCGTTTTGATGGAGCTGTTACAGAATTTGGCTTTGTTAAGAATGAATGTGATCCTTGTGTCTACAAAAGGTTTAGTGGAAGTGCAGTCGTTTTCCTAATAGTATATGTTGATGACATATTTCTAATTGGAAACGAAGTACTAGTCTTACAGTCAGTTAAGGCATGGTTGCATAAATGCTTCTCCATGAAAGACTTGGGCGAGGCGGAATATATTCTTGGGATCAAGATCCATCGTGATAGATCCAAGAGAATGTTGGGCCTGAGTCAAAGTACATAAATTGACAAGATACTGAAGAGATTCAGTATGGAACAGTCTAAGAGGGGATTGTTGCCAGTGTCACATGGCATTCATCTTTCCAAGAAAATGTGTCCTTAGACACATGAGGAAAGAAAGAGGATGGCATGGATCCCTTACGCATCTGCAATTGGGTCAGTCATGTATGATATGCTATGTACGAGGCTAGATGTTGCTTACGCATTAAGTGCGGTAGGCAGATATCAAGCTGATTCAAGAGACCATCATTGGATGGCAGTCAAGACTATCCTTAAGTATCTGAGGCGTACTAAGGATATGTTCCTAGTTTATGGAGTAGATGAGGAACTAGTCATAAGAGGACATGTAGATTCTAGTTTCTAGACTGATCAAGATGACATGAAGTCGAAGACTGGATACATCTTCAGATTGAATGGAGGTGCAGTGAGATGGAAGAGCTCAAAACAAAGTGTGGTGGCAGATTCTACAGCGGAGTCCGAGTATATCGCAGCTTCTGAGGTAGCTAAAGAAGCAGTATGGATGCGAAGCTTTGTCCAAGAGCAGGATGTTGTACCGAGCAGTAAAGATCCTATCACACTCTATTGTGATAATACTGAAGCGGTGGCACTTGAAAAAGAGCCAAGGTCACATCAGCGCTCAAAGCACATACTTTGGAAGTATCATCTCTTGAGGGATTTTTCTCAGAGAGGTGAATTTGCAGTGAGCAGTATTTCCACAGAAGACAACGTGGCGGACCCATTGACTAAAGCCTTGACTCAGCAGAAACATGATCATCATGTGAGGTCTAGCAGACTAAAAGTCGTAGGAAGTTGGCTCTAGTCCAAGTGGGAGTTTTTAAGGTTTGGTGTCCTCAGAACCAACTGTTTTGTACTTTGATTACATGAATGTTCACTTATTATATATTGTTCATTTTTCTTCATGACTATAATATAATAATGTCCTGGAATATTTGTTGCATTAATAAGGTCATAGCAGATCCCCACTATGATGAGAACCTTGAAATGCTATAACAATATTCTTAAATAAAGTTATGCGGTTAGATGACATACTATTATAGGACACATAGTATACAGACCGTCATGTGCAAGTACTTGTAAGAAGACGAGACTCTCTCTCATGGAGTTCGCACTTGGTAATCTCCAATATGGGAGATAATGAGAAGAGACCCGCCAATAGTAATTCTACATGTCTTGGTGTCATCGGATATTGCTATCTGCGAGCATGTGTAATGGTCCTTAAACTGGAAGATTATCATTAACTCATGTCATGACTCGCGCACTTAGATTTACTGACAAAAACCGTCACGCAGACAGTTGGCGGGAAGTAGGGTACGTTGGGTGCGTCATGAGTGACATTTTGTTAATGGATAAGTCGAGGAAGGATTTGTCCCTTCTATTTATGGAAGTTGATATCTCGGCCCTTTGATTGAAATAGAACTGTCATATTAAAATTCCATGGCCATGGAGTGAACGACGAGTTTATTTCAGGTAGTCAAAGAACAACGGATCAAGCATATAGGTTTATGACACTTCCATGAAACCCGCTTGATGAGATATTGAGACAAAGGGACTAAATTACACATTAAGCATTCGTATGAGGTGATACGTCAATGCGGTGTCAACTTCTTTCTCTTGGGTGCCTTGACCCATTGCTAGACAGTAATCTTGGACTTTAGGCAAGCCCACCTAATGCCAACGATAAAGAGGCCTAGAGGGTCACACACTAAGTGTATCCAAGTATCTCAAGTTGAATAAAAATTATTCCCATACGTGGTTTAATAATTATTCAAGGAAGCCTAAGTTGTTTTAAATGATGGAGTAAAAATAAAATAAAACAAGTACACGCCGTGTATTATTAAATTTACACGCCGTGTAGTTTTATTTTGGAAAGGAAATGAATAAATGAAAACAAGATATACACGCCGTGTACATTTAATGTACACGCCGTGTAGTTTTAAACGAAAAACAAGTACACGCCATGTATCTATTATTACACACCGTGTAGTTTTTTTAGTCGCGATTTTGAGGATATAATATCATTTTATTAAATGATATTTATTATAATCAGTGTGAGCGCATGTCAAGGAATTAATTATTCGACATGGGGGTTTTCAATAAGAGTTAATGAAATAAATGAAACGCGTAACGCGTTTATTTATTGTCATAACTCTACAACCTCAAACTCGATTATAAATATCCTCACAACCCCAACTCCTTTCCTACATAAGAGAATCATTGTGCATAACATCTCTGGATAATTCTTTCAAGTCCGAAAGAACCTCTTCCTTCAAGAACGCTCTCAAGACCGAGATAGATCCTCTTCCATCGAATCAAGACGATCTAAGGCGGACAACGCAAGCAAAGGCTTCTCCACGCTAGCACCTAGAGAATCCTTTGGTGATGTCCAAAGATATGAGGTACACATGTGGATCACTACTATAGGGAGTCTACACTTGGCTTCTGCGACGCAACGACGGGTCACATTGACAACGTGATCAAGAACATCAACGAAGAAAGAACACCCAAAAGTTATTTATTTATAATTAATTAAATTAATTATAATCAACCTGTAACGATCCTTGTTTGTGGTTCCGGGACAAACCATCTTCTTTGTCTTTTTTTGTGATTCGATCCTTGGAGACTGGCATTTATCATCGTATTGATCCCGGATTGATCATTGTTAATGACAAAAATCCAAGTGGCCACATCCACCCACGCGCTTCCGCTGTGCCCGGAACCTTCAATAAAATGGAATTACAAAAGATTATATATAAAATAAATATCATTAATATCATATTTAATTATAGTTCCATCATAATGGCCACCATGAGAGGTGGTAGGAGATAATTAAACAATCATTGCTTCGTGAGGCATTTGGTTTCCATCCACAGAAACATTATGTTCTTCACCCATTAGATGGAGGTGTGTGTAAGTGTAGTTCTAATACTTATAATAACAATATCCTAGTATATTTATGATACTATTTATTTTTACAAAAGAAAATAATAATAAGATTTTAGGTGTTGGAGAAGTAAAATAAAAGAAAAGAGACTAAGATAAATCGTTACCTTTAATTTGGGTAACTCCCTTTGGTTTGAACCAAAAAGGACTCTTGAAGTGACTTATGCCTAAGGTAAGGCTTCTAAGAGTAGCATAGGGATGTAGGGAGCTTAATTGGGCAGATTTTGGATGATCCAAAATGCTTTAGAGGTGTGAGGAATTGGTTTGAAGTGGTGTCCTTTTATAAGGGGGAGGAGGGGCTCTTTAGGAAAAACTTAAAGTATTATTTTATAATAAATTCATATTCGGTTTCTAATGGATCCAAAGTATATTATTCAAAGAATAAGGTGGGTATGGGTATAAATCCTTTAAACCAATATATTTTAGACAGGTTTGGGTAATTATATTAACATTATCTTTTAGTTTTAACTCTTGGTTAATTAGTTTGACACTTACCATGTCACTTTGTATTTTTATATTATATAGTTAATAAACTTACTATATACCTCCAAGAGACCCCCAAGTGGTCCATTAATGATACACCTATCATGATACAAGTACTTTTTCTGAATCTTAGATTTTTAGTAATTTAATATCAATTAATAATATAATATGTTTTTAAAAAACTCTTTTATGTCAATTTTGACACTATTTGGTATTTGATTTTTGTGAAAATCATAACAGCATGATTACTTCGAAAAAATTTAATTAAATCAATCCTAACATGTCATATTAACCTTTAAAATTATTTTAATTTATTAAAAGACTCAAATTTTATTTATTTGGGTATTTATAATATCAATTATTTTAATATTTCACTAATAAGGTAATTACTGCATCATCATTGTGTCATAAATAAATTAAATTATTTATTGTCTATAAATTATAAATAAAATACCATTATGTAGGAAATATTTTTAGCTTTCTAATTAATATTTATAGTCGAAAATATAATATATATAACCCTATGTGAAAATTTGTTTGCTAAAAGATATAGGCTTATGTCATTTTTGTATTTACTTTAACTTGATTAATATAAAGTGTCATTATCACTTAAAAGTGGATCCATGGGGTCCCAAAATCGACCCAAAGATGCCTATGGTCGAACATGTATCCACCAATATGTTTATGACACGTTTTAGGGTAATTTATTATTATTATAATATTATTTTTTTACCCTTATCTACCGGATTTACCCTTTAACCATGGTAAATAAAATATTTACCGAAGTAATAATTCAAAATGTCTAAAAATAAAAGTTACCTATTTAAAAAATTTGGACATCCTGAATCCAAATATGGAGTCCATTTTTCCATATTCAAAACACAGAAGTGGCAGAAATTAATTTAAAATTAATTCCCATCGTCAAAACAAAAAACGTGTTTTTAAGAGATAATAACTATCAAAAGATTGACACTTGTTTATGTCCGGTTTAAATGTGAAATTATGTCCAATGAACAAAATTGTATTAAATGGTAAAAATATATTCTAAATATACTTTAAACCACTCAAATTCATAATTTATCACTATTAATTATTTCGATTAAAAAAGTTGTTTTTAATAAAAATTTAGTAATTTTCACTATTCATCAAAATATAAAAGTTATCCGAAAAGTACCAAAATTTCATCCTAGGATAATTTTGATATTCCAAATCCAAAAATTAAGTCCATTTTAAAATATAAAATGTATAAAATTTCAAAAATTAGGTATTACTATCCATAACGGTTACTTTGATTGGTCGCGGCGTGTTAGAATCTCGAAGTTGCGTACAACACATGCTACTGTATTATTCAAAGAGAAGTGTACCGTGGAATCTTTGGGTGTTTCATTCTACCCTCCTTCAATAAATTGTGTCCTCTCAATTTATGCTTGGTATTGCAAACTTGGGGTTGACATTTCAAAATATCTTAGTTGAAATCCCACATCGAAAAATGGATTAATGAGGCCTCTATTTAAAATAAAGAGTGGTAAGTATGAAGGTTTCCGAAAATAACACATACTAGAGTTCCATGTAGGAAAATATGGATATGAAAGATAAATCTAACCATAAATATCTGATGGAGATTGGTAGAGAACATGGCTATGAAAAGGCCAACAATCCCAAAGCCTTAAATTTGTGATGATCTAAGGTACCATCTAGGACAACATTTTTGTTCTAAGTTCCTTCTCTTAATGTTGAGGAATTTATTTATGAGATTGGCTAAGATCATAAGGAGATATACTTACTTTATAATTATATTTTTATCCATTAATAAATTTCTACCACAAACTCATCTTTCACCCCAAAACATAATACAACTCAAAAATACTCTATTTATCCTAATCGTATAGGGTTCCAAATATAATGAATTTATAATTCACATATCATACCCTTTAAAAAAACTACATTATACCATCCAGAAACTTCACGTAGTCTAGTGGTAGGAAATAAATCCCAATTACACTATGGTTGTGGGTTCGATTCCCGCAGCTTTGTCCAACGCAACGGGTCGTCACACGGTCTGCGTGTTGTCCTTTTATAAAAATCCAAAAATAACCTTTCAAACTTAATCCATTCCAACCTTTATAATTATCAAAAATAAATCTGTAAACTCTGAGTCCAAAATTTATATGAAAGATAAACATAATGTAGATCCTTTTTACCCTGTAAAAGCATGTGAATACCTTCATCGTGTATTCTTTTAAAACACTGAAACATCCTGAATTATCATAAAACCTTATTGATTACATTCATGCTCCCTTATTCCTTATAGAATACTGGATATACTTCATCCATCCAAAAATGTTGTAAACCCCAACAATAATGGAATATACAAATCTTTAATCAGTTTCAAGGCAGTCAAGAATATCCAATATAATTTACCCAAAGCAACCATATCTTATTCCAAAATCAGTACCTCAATATTAGGACCATATTAACATTTATCATTCCTTCAACCATGTAATTTCCAAAAAAATTAACTCGTTGTAGAGTCACTTTTCTTAGTACTAGAAAATCTCAAATCCTCAATGAAATAGTACTGCAGTACAATCCTTATTTATTTCCAGTACATCATTGATATGAAACTTCAATGAAATAATTTCAAAATAACAACATAAGAACACTAGTCATTCCTCTTCATCTGTGGTAGTATCATAACTTGATTATTATCCAATAGCATCATTTTCGGCATAGTCTGATGATTGGGACATTGGTTCGCGTAGTGTCCAAACTCCTTGCAGATGAATCATTGTACATTTGAAATCTTTTTTTACCCTTGCAGTCACGTACATGGTTTCCTTTTTCTCCACACTTATAACATACTCTCATTCCCTTCAAGTATTTTCCAAGGTGATTCTTTCTACAGTTATCACATATAGGAAAATCCTTCTTTACCTTATTCCCTTTATCTGTCCTTCTCTCTACCATCCTTTCCTTCTCTGGCTTCCCTTTAAATCCATAGGACCCTGAGAATTCTTTACTCATCTTATCAACACATGATACTATTTATTCATATGATGATAACACGTGGGAGATTATTTCCCTTCTAAATTTTGGCTTAAGACCATGAAAGATATGATCTTTCTTACTCTTTGGATCATGCATATTGCTGAAGTTCTCATTCCTTCTACTGGGCGCCATTTATAAACAATGGCATACACTAGGTTAGTTTGTGAATAGAAATACTTAATCCCAAACTTGAAAAACACTTAACATAAATTAAACAGTTTATCGATATAATCAATAATCATAAAAATGTTTTCTTTGAGGAAGTATATACTCATAAACCCTTCATAATTTTTTGTAAAGAAAATGAGAATTATCCTAAGCATATCCCCCGGGAGTGTCGTAACCAAGAGTGCAGCAAGGCCCATTGTCGTGCACCAGTTCCCGTTCGAGTCTAGCTCAAAGTGGTGTTTTCGGGTTTTACCCCTAGGTACATATGTGCCAGAGTTGCCTCTACCTGCTCGTATCTAGATAGGGATGTATTGCTCAGAGAACTCGCAAAATCTCTACAATATCAAAATTCTAGGAAGTTATTCTCTACTAATCCTCAAATTCTATTTTAGGGCTATGTGCTATAATCATAGTTTATCTAAATCTAGCTTCTAAGGTTATTGCTAAACTTCCTCTGATACCAACTGTAACGCCCCGACCTCAGTTACCCAGAGTCGGTGCATTATTTTAATACATTGGCATGATTAAAAGGAATCAAGTCTTGAAGGACCGATCAATTTAGCAATCTTGGAAAATAGATTACATACATGAATGTTACAATACACTTTATAACATACAAAACATCATAAATAATCCTTTACGAACGCCATTATTACCTTGGCTTAACCCTGCATATCAATCACAATACACTTCTTAGAATCCTGGGAAAATAAAACATAGAAAGGGGTGAACTCAAACGCTCAATAAGGGTAAGAAATACAGCGGAAACTTTCAAAAATAAGCATAAAAATTTAAGGCAATGTATAACTAAAACAAAAGCCTTTTAAACTTGAACTTCAGCATAATATGGAAAAAATAAAATGAAATAATGTCATTTACTTATTCACATGGATATTCTACTAATCGAATAATCACATACAATATCACTAACCACTTTCATAATGAAGGAAATGCATAATGCCAAACTTTAATTTCTGTGTCGAGGCCTCGTGCCAAGACCTAAGGGATAACTGTAACCGGAACCCAACTCGGAGAGCCTCTGTAACTGGACTCCATCCCGGAGAGCCTCTGTAACCAGACTCCAACCCGGAGTGCCTCTAATAACTAGACACCAACCCGGAGTGCCTCTAATAACTAGACACCAACCCATAGGGTCTGCTGTAACCGGACCCCAACCCGGAACATACTAGTCCAACACATTCATCTTAAGAAGAGGATGAAATATAACATAAACATTCATATTAAAACTAGCATAAAAAATTCCAAAACATTATCCATAATCCATTAATGGCATAAAAATGACTCATCCATAGTCAAACATATCACAAAACCTTAAATACAATATGGAAGATTTGTATCATAATAAATCAACTTCAAACAAGTGTAAATTTTATTAAAGGATTTTTACATAGATGAAATCAAAACTATTTGAGAGAAATATCTCTTTTTTTAAATCATTTAAAAGTCACACAATTTGGAAAAGAAGTCATTTAAAGTCATTTTTGAATCAAAGTGTCCCATACCACTTTGACACTTTTTAAAGGAATTAACATTTTAAAAATATTCATGTTCATATAAATAAATCCTTAAAACCATTTTTAAGACATGGACATTAATGAGAAAGATTTAGAAGAATAAATATTTAAAACATTTTAAATGATGTTTTAGTAAAAATTACCTTAAAATAATCCTTTTGAAAACTCTTTCATAAAACATGAACATGGATAATAAATATGTCCTAGTAGATACTTACGTAAAAACAACCTCGGATAATAAAGAGATTGTGAAATTAACACTTACCAATTTGGTAACTTACGAAACATACACCCCATGAAAGAGGTATCATACAATGAATATGTAAATACACATAAATTAAAGTGTATTACATAAAGAATACAATTATGGGTAGTACATACAGCACACAAAAGGTAATGGTGGCAATATGGCATGAATCTCACGGGAATAAGGAGTGAGATGAAAACCCCTTACCTTGTACTTTTACTTGATAGAGTGTAGGTTAACCTCCTGTATAATATTTAAATCATTTTTATTAAATTATACAATAATTATATACATTCATATGATATAATATATGATATTTTAACATTGGTTTGTTAATAATATCTTAGTATTATCATCGTTTCGGGTGTTAACTGATTCGTTTTCCTTTATATGTTTCGTTACGTAAGATGTGTTTGTTATAGATAGGTTGTATCTTATTCATATCCAGAATAATATCAAGTCCTTAAACATTTCTTTTAATCATCAAATTATAATTAGTCTTTAATGGATATTATGGGGAAATGAATCTCATTGTGTTCGTGGAGACGGTAATCCGTACGTATGCACGAACGCTACTTCCATTTTATTTTTCATTTTAAAAGAAATCAAAACCAAATGATACATAGGTATATTATTATTCCAGTATAATATAATATCTTATATGTGGTACTTAATTTCATTAACACCATCCTTTATACGTTCCATGTATGGTATGAACGAGTCCTGTCACTTTGAGGGGGCGGTAGTCCGCACTTCCTCAAATGAAATTATCGTATATATATACAACATGAAACGAATAATGGTATGATATAAAATGGAATTAAAAAACCTTATATATAAAATAAATATCATTAATATCATATTTAATTATAGTTCCATCATAATGGCCACCATGAGAGGTGGTAGGAGATAATTGAACAATCATTGCTTCGTGAGGCGTTTGGTTGCCATCCACAAAAATATTATGTTCTTCACCCATTAGATAGAGGTGTGTGTAAGTGTAGTTCTAATACTTATAATAAAAATATCCTAGTATATTTATGATACTGTTTTTGTTACAAAATAAAATAATAAGAATATTTTAGGGGTTGGAGAAGTAAAATAAAAGAAAAGAAGCTAAGAGAAATCATTGCCTTTAATTTGGGTAACTCCCTTTGGTTTGAACCAAAAAGGACTCTTTAAGTTCCTTATGCATAAGGTAAGGCTTCTAAGAGGAGTATAGGGATGTAGGGAGCTTAATTGGGCAGATTTTGGACGATCCAAAAGGCTTTAGAGGTGTGAGGAATTGGTTAAAAGTGGTGTCCTTTTATAAGGGGGGGAGGGGCTCTTTAGGAAAAACTTAAAGTATTATTTTATAATAAATTCATATTCGGTTTATAATGGATCCAAAGTAAATTATTCAAATCCTAAGGTGGGTATGGGTAGAAATCCTTTCAACCAATATATTTTACATAGGTTTGGGTCATTATATTAACCTTATCTTTTAGTTTTAACTCTTGGTTAATTAGTTTGACACCTATCATCTCACTTTGTATTTTTATATTATATAGTTAATAAAATTACTATATAACTCCAAGCGACCCCCAAGTGGTCCATTAATGATACACCTATCATGATAAAATTCCTTTGGCTGAACCTTATATTTTTAGGAATTTAATATCAATTAATAATATAATATTTGTTTTAAAAACTCTTTTATGTCAATTTTGACACTATTTGGTATTTGATTTTTGTGAAAATCATAATAGCATGATTACTTCGAAAAAAGTTAATTAAATAAATCCTAACATGTCATATTAACCTATAAAATTTGTTGAATTCATTAAAAGTCTCAAATTATATTTATTTGGGTATTTATAATATCAATTATTTTAATATTTCACTAATAAGGTAATTACTGCATCATCATTGTGTCATAAATAAATTAAATTATTTAATTTCTATTAATTATAAATAAAATACCATTATGTAGGAAATATTTTTATCTTTATAATTAATATTTATAGTCGAAAATATAACATATATAACCCTATGTAAAAATTGTTTTTCTAAAAGATATAGGCTTATGTCATTTTTGTATTTACTTTAACTTAATTAATATAAAGTGTCATTATCACTTACAAGTGAATCCATGGGGTCCCAAAATCGACCCAAAGATGACAATGGTCGGACATGTATCAACCAATAGGTTTAAGAGATGTTTTAGGGTAATTTATTATTATTATAATATTATTTTTTTTACCCTTATTTACCGGATTTAACCTTTAACCATGGTAAATAAAATATTTACCGAAGTAATTATTTAAAATGTCTAAAAATAAAAGTTAACTATTTACACAATTTGGTCATCCTGACTCCAAATATGGACTCCATTTTTTCCAAATTCAAAACACAGAAGTGGCAGAAATTAATTTAAAATTAATTCCCGCTGTCAAAACAAAAAACGTGTTTTTAAGAGATAATAACTATCAAAAGATTGACACTTGTTTATGTCCGGTTTAAATGTGGAATTACGTACAATGAAAAAAATTGTATTAAATGGTAAAAATATATTCTAAATATACTTTAAACCACTCAAATTTATAATTTATCACTATTAATTATTTCGATTAAAAAATTTGTTTTTAATAAAAATTTAGTAATTTTCACTATTCGTCAAAATATAAAAGTTATCCGAAAAGTACCAAAATTTCATCCTAGGATAATTTCGATATTCTGAATCCAAAAATGAAGTCAATTTTAAAATATAAAATTTATAAAATTTCAAAAAAGTAGGTATTACTATTCATAACGGCTACTTTGATTGGTCGCGGCGTGTTAAAATCTCGAAGTTGCGTACAACACACGCTATTGTATTATTCAAAGAGAAGCGTACCGTGGAATCTTGGGGTGTTACATTCTCCCCTCCTTCAATAAATTGCGTCCTCACAATTTATGCTCCGTATTGGAAACTTGGGGTTGACATTTCAAAATATCTTAGTTGAAATCCCACATCGAAAAATGGATTAATGAGGCCTCTATTTAAAATAAAGAGTGGTAAGTATGAAGGTTACCAAAAATAACAAATACTAGGGTTCCATGTAGGAAAATATGGATATGGAAGAGAAATATAACTATCAATATCTGATGAAGAGTGGTAGAGAACATGTCTATGAAAAGGCCAACAATCCCAAAGCCTTAAATTTGTGATGATCTAAGGTACCATCTAGGACAACATTTTTTTTCTAAGTTTCTTTTCTTAATGTTGAGGAATTTATTTATGAGATTGGATAAGATCATAATGAGATATACTTACTTTATAAATAGAGTTTTATCCATTAATAAATTTCTACCACAAACTCATCTTTCACCCCAAAACATAATACAACTCAAAAATACTCTATTTATCCTAATCGTATAGGGTTCCAAATATAATGAATTTATAATTAACATATCAGACCCCTTAAAAAATATACATTATACCATCCAGGAACTTCATGTAGTCCAGTGGTAGGTAATAAATCCCAATTGCACTATGGTTGTGGGTTCGATTCCCGCATCTTTGTCCAACATGACGGGTCGTCACACGGTCTGCGTGTTGTCCTTTTATAAAAATCAAAAAATAACCTTTCAAACATAATCCCTTCCAACCTTTAGACTTATCAAAAATAAATCTGTGAACTCTCAGTCCAAAATTTATATGAAAAATAAACATAATGTAGATCCTTTTTACCCTGTAATAGCATGTGAATACCTTCATCATGTATTCTTTTAAAACACTGAAACATCCCGAATTACCATAAAACCTTATTGATTACATTCATGCTCCCTTATTCCTTATAGAATATTGGATATACTTTATCCATCCAAAAATGTTGTAAACCCCAAAAATAATGGAATATACAAATCTTTAATCAGTTTCAAGGCAGTCAAGAATATCCAATATAATTTACCCAAAGCAACCATATCTTATTCCAAAACCAGTACCTCAATATTAGGACCATATTAAGGTTTATCTTTCCTTCAACCATGTAATTTCCAAAAAAATTAACTCGTTGTAGAGTCACTTTTCTTAGTACCATAAAATCTCGAATCCTCAATGAAATAGTACTGCAGTACAATCGTTATTTATTTCGAGTACATCATTGACACGACACTTCAATGAAATAATTTCAAAATAACAACATAAGAATACTAGTCATTCCTCTTCATCTGTGGTAGTATCATAACTTGATTATTATCCAATATCATCATTTTCGGCATAGTCTGATCACTGGGACATTGGTTCGCGTAGTGTCCAAACTCCTTGCAGATGAATCATTGTACATTTGAAATATTTTTTTTACCCTTGCAGTCACGTACACGGTGCCCTTTTTCTCCACACTTATAACATACTCTCATTCCCTTCAAGAATTTTCCAAGCTGATTCTTTCTACAGTTATCACATATGGGAAAATCCTTCTTTACCTTATTCACTTTATTTGTCCTTCTCTCTACCATCCTTTCCTTCTCTGGCTTCCCTACAAATCCATAGGACCCCAAGAAGTCTTTACTTATCTTATCAACACATGATTCTATTTCTTCATATGATGATAACATGTGGGAGATTATTTCCCTTCTAAATTCTGGCTTAAGACCATGAAAGATATGATCTTTCTTACTCTTTGGATCATGCATATTGCTGAAGTTCTCATTCCTTCTACTGGGCGCCATTTCTAAACAATGGCATACACTAGATTAGTTTGTGAATATAAATACCTAATCCCAAACTTGAAAAACACTTAACATAAATTAAACAGTTTATGGATATAATCCATAATCATAAAAATTTCTTCTTTGAGGAAGTATATACTCATAAACCCTTCATAATGTTTTGTAAAGAAAATGAGAATTATCCTAAGCATATCCCCCGGGAGTGTCGTAACCAAGAGTGCAGCAAGGCCTGTTGTCGTGAACCAGTTCTCATTCGAGTCTAGCTCAAAGCGGTGTTTTCGGATTTTACTCCTAGGTACATCTGTTCTAGATCCGCCTCTAATTTCTCGTATCCAGACAGGGATGTATTGCTCGGAAAACTCACAAAATCTCTACAATATCAAAATTCTAGGAAGTTCTTCTATACTAATCCTCAAAGTTTATTTTAGGGCTATTTTCTCTAATCAGAGTTTATCTAAATCTAGCTTCCAGGGTTATTGCTAAACTTCCTCTGATACCAACTATAACGCCCCAACCCCAGTTACCCAGATTCAGTGCATTATTTTAATACATTGGCATGATTACAAGGAATCAACTCCCGAAGGACCGATCGGTTTAGCAGTCTTGGAAAATAGATTACATACATGAATGTTACAATACACTTTATAACATACAAAACAACATAAATAATACTTTATTAATGCCATTATTCACTTGGCTTAACCCTGCATATCAATAAAAATACACTTCTTGGAATCCTGGGAAAATAAAACATAGAAAGGGGTAAGCTCAAACGCTCAGTAAGGATAAGCAATACAGCGGAAACTTTCAAAAATAAGCATAAACATTTAAGGCAATGTATAACTAAAACAAAAGCCTTTTAAACTTGAACTTCAGCATAATATGGCAGAAATAAAATGAAATAATTTCATTTACTTATTCACATGGATATTCTACTAATCGAATAATCACATGCAATATCACTAACCACTTTCATAATAAAGGAAATGCATAATGCCAAACTTTAATTTCTGTGTCAAGGCCTCGTGCCAAGACCTAAGGGATAACTGTAACCAGAACCCAACCTGGAGAGCCTCTGTAACCGGACTCCATCCCGGAGATCCTCTGTAACTGGACTCCAACCCAGAGTGCCTCTAATAACCGGACACCAACTCGGAGTGCCTCTAATAACCGGACACCAACCCAGAGGGTCTGCAGTAACCGGACCCCAACCCGGAACATACTAGTCCAACACATTCATCTTAAGAAGAGGATGAAATATAACATAAACATTCTTATTAAAACTAGCATACAAAATGCCAAAACATTATCCATAATCCATTAATGGCTTAAAAATGAATCATCCATAGTCAAACATATCACAAAACCTTAAATACAATATGGAAGATTTGTATCATAATAAATCAACTTCAAACAGGTGTAAAATTTATTAAAGGATGTTGACATATATGAAATCAAAACTATTTGAGAGAAATATCTCTTTTTTTTAAATAATTTAAAAGTCACACAATTTGGAAAAGAAGTCATTTAAATTCATTTTTGAATCGAAGTGTCCTGTACCACTTTGAAACTTTTAAAAGGAATTAACATTTTAAAAACATTCATGTCCATATAAATAAATCCTTAAAACCATTTTGAAGACATGGACATTAATGAGAAAGATGTAGAAGAATAAATATTTAAAACATTTGAAATGATGTTTTAGTAAAAAGTCCCTTAAAATAATCCTTTTTAAAACTTTTTCATAAAACATTAACATGGATAATAAATATGTCCCAGTAGATACTTAAGTGAAAACATCCTCGGATAATAAAGAGATTGTGAAATTAACTCTTACCAATTTGGTAACTTACGAAACATACACCCCATGAAAGAGGTATCATACAATGAATATGTAAATACATATAAATTAAAGTGTATTACATAAATAATACAATTATGGGCAGTACATACACCAAACAAAAGGTAATAGTGGTAATATGGCATGAATCTCACGGGAATAAGGAGTGAGATGAAAACCCCTTACCTTGTACTTTTCCTTGATAGAGTGTAGGTTAACCTCCTGTATAATATTTAAATAATTTTTATTAAATTATAAAATAATCATATACATTAATATGATATCATATATGATCTTTTAACAATGGTTTGTTAATAATATCTTAGTATTATTGTCATTTCGGGTGTTAACTGATTCGTTTTCCTTTATATGTTTCGTTACATAAGCCGTGTTTGTTATGGATAGGTTGTATCTTATTCATATCCTGAATGATATCAACTCCTTAAACATTGCTTTTAATCATAAAATGATAATTATTCTTTAATGTATATGATGGGGAAATGAATCTCATTGCGTTCGTGCAGACGGTAATCCGTACGTACGCACGAACGCTACTTCCATTTCATTTTTCATTTTAAAAGGAATCAAAACCAAATGATACATAGGTATATTATTATTCCAGTATAATATAATATCTTATATGTGTTACTTAAGTTCATTAATACAATCCTTTATACGTTCCATGTATGGTATGAACGATTCGTATCACTTTGAGGGGACGGTAGTCCGCACTTCCTCAAATGAAATTATCGTATATATATATACAATATGAAACGAATAATGGTATGATATAAAATGGAATTACATAAGCTTATATATAAAATAAATATCATTAATATCATATTTAATTATAGTGTCATCATAATATCCACCATGAGAGGTGGTAGGAGATAATTGAATAATCATCGCTTCGTGAGGTGCTTGGTTGCCATCCACAGAAACATTATGTTCTTCACCCATTATATGGAGGTGTGTGTAAGTGTAGTTCTAATACTTATAATAACAATATCCTAGTATATTTATGATACTGTTTTTGTTACAAAATAAAATAATAAGAATATTTTAGATGTTGGAGAAGTAAAATAAAAGAAAAGAAGCTAAGAGAAATCGTTACCTTTAATTTGGGTAACTCCCTTTGGTTTGAACCAAAAAGGACTCTTGAAGTGCCTTCTGCCTAAGGTAAGGCTTCTAATAGGAGGAGAGGGATGTAGGGAGATTAATTGGGCAGATTTTGGATGAGCAAAAAGGCTTTAGAGGTGTGAGGAATTGGTTAGAAGTGGTGTCCTTTTATAAGGGGGAGGAGGGGCTCTTTACGAAAAACTTAAAGTATTATTTTATAATAAATTCATATTCGGTTTCTAATAGCTCCAAAGTAGATTATTCAAAGACTAATGTGGGTATGGGTCTAAATAATTTCAAAAAATAGATTTTAGATAGGTTTGGGTCATTATATTAACCTTATCTTTTAGTTTTAACTCTTGGTTAATTAGTTTGACACTTACCATGTCACTTTGTATTTTTATATTATATAGTTAATAAACTTACTATATACCTCCAAGAGACCCCCAAGTGTTCCATTAATGATACACCTATCATGATAAAATTCCTTTAGCCGAACCTTAGATTTTTATGAATTTAATATCAATTAATAATATAATATTTGTTTTAAAAACTCTTTTATGTCAATTTGACACTATTTGGTATTTGATTTTTGTGAAAATCATAACAGCATGATTACTTCTAAAAAAGTTAATTAAATAAATCCTAACATGTCATATTAACCTATAAAATTCTTGTAATTCATTAAAATTCTCAAATTATATTTATTTGGGTATTTATAATATCAATTATTTTAATATTTCACTAATAAGGTAATTACTGCATCATCATTGTGTCAAAAATAAATTAAATTATTTAATGTCTATAAATTATAAATAAAATACCATTATGTATGAAATATTTTTATCTTTCTAATTAATATTTATAGTCAAAAATATAACATATATAATCCTATGTAAAAATTGTTTTTCTAAAAGATATAGGCTTATGTCATTTTTGTATTTACTTTAACTTAATTAATATAAAGTGTCATTATCACTTACAAGTGGATCCATGGGGTCCCAAAATTGACCCAAAGATGCTCATGGTCGGACATGTATCAACCAATAGGTTTAAGACACGTTTTTTGGGTAATTTATTATTATTATAATATTATTATTTTTACCCTTATTTACCGGATTTACCCTTTAACCATGGTAAATAAAATATTTACCGAAGTAATTATTCAAAATGTCTAAAAATAAAAGTTACCTATTTACATAATTTGGACATCCTGACTCCAAATATGGAGTCCATTTTTTTAAATTCAAAACACAGAAGTGGCGGAAATTAATTTAAAATTAATTCTCGTTCTCAAAACAAAAATCATATCTTTAAGAGATAATAACTATCAAAAGATTGACACTTGTTTATGTTCGGTTTAAATGTGAAATTATGTCTAATGACCAAAATTGTATTAAATTATAAAAATATATTCTAAATATACTTTTAAACCACTCAAATTCATAATTTATCACTATTAAATATTTCGATTAAAAAAGTTGTTTTTAATAAAAATTTAGTAATTTTCACTATTCATCAAAATATAAAAGTTATCCGAAAAGTACCAAAATTTCATCCTAGGATAATTTCGATATTCCGAATCCAAAAATGAAGTCCATTTTAAAAGATAAAATGTATAAAATTTCAAAAAGTGGGTATTACTATTCATAACGGCTACTTTGATTGGTCGCGGCGTGTTAGAATCTCGAAGTTGCGTACAACACACGCTACTATATTATTCAAAGAGAAGTGTACCGTGGAAGCTTGGGGTGTTACATATGGAGTTATCATACATATTATATGATACTCTATTTTTTCATACAAAGTGCCAAAAGTTGTATTTTAAGATCAGTTGGAATCGTTCTCTATGAAAATAATAAAAACCACTAGTTTTATATATTTCATGGATTATAATCTCACATATCATATTACATAATGAGATTTAAAATAATACATAATGAGATTTAAATTTTTTCATTTCCATGCATGATTTCACTTATTGAAATACATAAAAGGCTATGATACCGCTGCTAGGATTCAATGGATGTAAAGAATCTATTGTTATTAAATAGAGTAATCGAGAAACAATTCCCAAAATCACCCATGCATAGATAAATGTAAATTCATAAACTAGAAATGATGAATTATTGTAAAATATTATCATTTACCAAAGAAGTTACTATATCATTCTTAGAATTTTTTTGCTGATGGTCACTAAGGTAATCCAAAGGACACCAACCCTCTATAGATATATCCATGGGTAGGCTAAAAATCATGAAAATCATGCAATATCCTACACCACCCCATAATGTTCTAGAATCTCAATATGCATAGGTGATGTGGCCTTATTTTTACACAGTTTGCCACATCTTTTTACTTAATTTTTAATGAATTAATTATTTATTTAATCACTTAATGCTAAATATATTCACTTTTGTATTTTTATAGTTAAATTTGTCAAATATTTATTTTTTAACATTTTATGTAATTATGGACATTTAAATAGTTGATTTAATCTTTCTTTGTTTTTTTTATAACTAATTTTCAACTTGTTTATTTAATCTATTTTTGTTTATTTTATTTAATTTTTTATTTTTAATATTTATTGAGTTTTCTAATTAATTTACTTTTAATTTTTAATTTTATATAACTTAGTTCGGCTTGCCAGACTACCGGTAGCTTGGCTACCGATAGCAGGTTACCGGTACTATCTATCGGTGACATTACCTCTATCGGTGACTTTTCCTGTATCGGTGACCTTAGTCACCGATACTCTTTACTATCGGTAACTCTCATTTAACTATAATGGTAGCCTTTAGACTCTACCAGTGAGCCCCTAAATTGTGAGTTTTTAGTTTGGTTAATTTAATTCTGATCGACTTTTTAATAAGTTAATTTCTAATTAAACAATTATATAATCAACATAATTCTAATTAATTAAGTTAGTCTTTGTTTCAATAATTAATCTTTTAAAATAGTTACATTAGAATAGGTTTGCAATGTAATGTTATATGATAAAACTTTCTGCTAGTCATTTAAGTAAATAATATGTATTTTTAATTAAATTTAATTGTCTCGCCCTTAATTATATGTGTTCAATTAGTCAATTAATTAATTAATTAATAGTTTTTAAACATTAATTATATTATTTTATATATGCAGATTAATTTTTAATCCTTTTTATAATTATTTTAGTCTACCGGTGAGGTAATTAAGAGCTCGCGGTGTTTTATTTGGGTCACTGATGTTTTTATTTTTATTTGCTACTATTCTTTATTTAATTTGTTTAGTTTTCTTTTTAATATTAAGTCTCTTATTTATTTAGTTTAACAGTTATCAAGTTTATTAATTTAATTGTATTCAATTAGTTCTTTTAAATTATCAATTTTAATGTGTTTAAGGTTTAATAAAAATTTTGTTATGAATTATTGGTATTTAGCATTATATTAATTAATTATTTTAAGTCTTTTTATTTAATTTATTTTAGTTTTAATTCTATATTATTCTAGAAAACTATTATTTTATGCCCTAACGGTGGACTTTTTTTTTCTATCGATAGCTAATCCTCACTGGTAGACACCTTCTGACCCCAACCTGTCCGTTCCTCACCGATAGACCATCCATTTGCCGCAAACCCTCTATCCTACTTCCCTGTTGTGCCTCCTGTTCAAGAGTCGTGCTGGTGCTGTTTTATCCTGCCTCACAACCACCATTTTCCATTTCTCACCGATAGCATCTATCCTCACCGCCTTGCTTCATTCCTTTGTCACCAGTACTACCCTCTTCCTCTTACCGACGCCATACCTTCGCACCATTACAAATAAGTTTTCTTTCTAGCATTTTCTCCACCATTGCGCATTCACATCGAAGAATTTTTGCATCAAATTGATACCAGTTCTCTCCAGAATACAAATCACTAAGATTTTACCAACACGTCGGTGTTAGGAGATTGAAGAACCCGCCGTTGGTTGAAGTGCAGAGGAAGTTGCTGCTTTGAAGAGGAGTTCGCTGCTGTCCATCGTCGGGAGATGCCATGAGTGCCGCTGATGTTCGAAGGAGGACCGCCGCTGTGAGAACTGGAGCCGTGCCAATGGGCTGCTGAGAAGGCGTTGCCCCACTACTGTCCGCGCTAGGGCTAAGTCACTGCCGCACCTGCTGCACACCCGCTAAAGTCATTGTTTTCCACTGGAGTTGAGTCGAGGAGAAGCGTGTCGCTGCCAGAAGATGCTGCTGAAGCTGAGCTGGAGAAAGAGGAGATCCGAGCTGTTGGCCGACGCAGTGCACGCACCATTTCCAGAACCAGATTTGTCTTCGTCGAGAAAAGATGAAGTCCATGCCACTGAGATGCGCTGCTGACCGTCGTGAGCAGGAGGATGTCACGTCGCCGATTCCCTGGAATAAACCCTCCCCTCTCCTGCGCCGTGGAGAAATGGGGGAGGAGGAAGAGACAACAAAAGAAAAAAAATAAAAAAAAAATAAAAATGAAAGTAAAGTTAAGCAAAAGAAAAAAAGTAAAGAAAAAGCAAAAGTATAAAGTAAAATTAAACTTTAATTTAGTCAAATAAATTTAATAGAATTAATAAAAGTTATAAATTCATTCAATTATAATAAATAGATAAGTTATAAAATAAATTATTAAATTAAATTAATAATAAATGTAAATAATAAATTAATACACAATTAATAGTATAAATATATAATTAAGAATAATTGTAAATAAACTATAAAATATTCTAATTAATTTAAAAATATTTAAAACTTAAGTATTATTTTTAATTTATTAAATTAAAACAAACTAATTAATAAATTTATTTTTACTTAAATTAATCTAAAAATTTAATTTCTTAAATAGTAATTACAATAATGATAATTAGTGTAGTAATAATAAAATTTACTAATACAATCTAAGTTATAAATTGATTACTTCTTTACTTATGATGTCAAATTTTAATGATATAGTTAAAATATGATAAACTAAAATATTTAGTATTTATATTTATTAATTTAATTAAATTAATAGCATTTTGATAAACTTTTTAATTAAGTTATTTAATAATTAACTCTAATTACTTTTAATTAGTATATAACAGTAAACTTAAATAATAACTTTAAAATTTTAGTTAACTCTCGTTGAGTTTTATTTATTTCGTTTTGTTTAAAACATGGCAGGTTCATTCAGGAGTCAAGTTTACATCCAGATACATGCAACTAACTCATCTGAAGTTAGTTATGAGGGAAAAACTCATGCGACGTGCCTGTCGTGGGTAAAACGCACGTGTACGGTGCGCTTGTGAGAAAAACATGAAATCAGTGAAAGACGTGCGGTGACATGCAGCAGTTGACAGTTGATATATAAAGCAGAGCAAGCAGCAAAATGAAGGGAGACTCTCATTCGACATTACACGCCAGACAATTCGAGAGTAGACTCTGAGGAGCAGCACTAAAGATGAGCAGGAGGATAAGGAACCCGAAGGCAGAGCATTGCAAGGGGAGTTTACCTTCCCTCTGTCTATAATTTTGTACTCTGTTTTCGGTTGTATTTCACTGCATTAATCAATATGATCAAAGGATGAATTGTTTAGATCGGGAATTCAATTCTATTGGTTAATCTTCCAATCTTATTCATTCACTTTTCAATTTTCAGAATCATATTCAATTGACGAGATTGAATATTGATTCTCTTTCTAGTTGTTTCACACCTTAAATGTTTTAAAATTCATAACTTCAAGAACTACTGGTGAGGCAATTCTTGAATAATTTTTCAGAGTGTTAATGTTTTAAACAGTGGAAATTTACGGTGAGTTTATTTTCCAACTGTTATCTTTATCATACTGTCAAGCAGTTTGACTGATTTTGGGGTGGCGAACTCCTTATGTCAGTTTCTCTATGTGTTGAGTTTCCTGGCGAGGGAGACTATTCACCTTTTTTTCTCAAGGTGTGATTCAATGAAGTGCAGTGGAGAAGATATCCTTGAAACTGGTAGTTTAGAATTCCTAAGTACTTTGTTGATCTCAGTTCCTTGTCTTGCTGCTTTATATTAGTATACTGTATTTCTCTAGTTTATCATACTTAGTGTAAATTTTAGTTTCTTTGATAAAAACGTGTTTCATCATCTTGTTTCCACTTCATAGTTTAAAAATAAATAAATAAATAAAAATTTGTTTACCTCATTGCTGACAACAGTGAGTTCTTTAGTTTTAAAACCTAGAATTCTCGTCTGCCTTCTCTGTGGTTCGACCCTGCACCACTGTCCAAGTGTAGGTTTATAAATTTAATTTTGAGGGCTGTGACGACCTACGGCCCGTTCAATAGGAAGAAGAAAATAGAGCTCCAAGTTTAAGAGTTTTGGATAAAAATATAATGAACCAAATCAGATTAATATTTAAACTATTATCTAAGATAATTTTCCACTGAACTGAGAGGTGTTTCCAATCCCTATGGTATGGATACTGGATCATGAGCCTCTAGAAGTAACCATTGGGAATAATTTATCACAACAATATATAAAAATAATCAAGGATACACTGTGTAAATGTCATTATATAAATAAATAAATTCAACCATATCAAGAAAAAAGAAACCATACAAAAACTGGAAGAACAACATAACTAAAAAAACCATCTCTTGGTGGTCCTTGACCACCCACCATGACCAAAAATACCCTCCCTCATGTAACCAAGAAAGTGTATAGAGAAGAATTATAAGGTAACAAAAGTACATTCTTTAAGAACATAAAGATTTCAAACACCAAATGGTACAATAAGGGTGTGATCTATAGTGACCAGTTGTATTTCACCAAACGTTTCATAAGAAATCCATGAAAAAAACGTTTATGATTAATTTTATGTAAAACCTGGAATGGAATTATTTTTAAATTTTTAATCAAAAATATTCTTGAAGAAACATTCTAGTAGATAATAATAGAAAAGGTTTCAAAAGTGAATTTCTATCAAATCAAGCATATATAAACAACTTTATCAAATGGGCATAAATTAATAAATTCTCAAAAACTTGACATATATAAATCCCTTTCACTATTTTTTTCAAACAAGCATCCAAATCAAGTAGATGGAAAGTTAATAAAAAAACATAATTGGTAAATTTTATATAATAGAATGGAATTAATAAATTAGTTTAATAAACACTTTAATGTAATAATAAAATAAAAATATATCACCATGGTCATATTCCCTAAGGTACTTCAGTCCATGACTCTAATATTATTGCACAAATCATTTAATCAATCACAGCTAAGACTGTGTGCATGACCCTAAGTCTCAGGTTGTCAGCATAGAATCATCCAACACCCCATCAAGTAAGATTATGATAAACTATGTTTAATTAGAGTTGTCATCATCAATCTACTACAAGGGGTTATGAGTCTTAGTGTTCTTGTCCAAAACACCCACTGACAACTCAGGCTCACATGTTCATTCTATTAATCGACCAATTAATCAATCAATCAATTATGGGAAAATCATTACTTTCAATTCAATTCATTATTCACAATTAAAAATCCAAATTTAAAGAGTCAACATTCTATTTCAATATCAAAACCATATTGTGGGTTTTTATCAAATTCAGGCCTTTCAAAATCACCTTACATTTTTATCCATTTTTTATAGGAATAAACATGAAATCATTTCATAAAATTACTTTTCATTTTAATCAAACTTACCCACAAAATCTACCTAATATCTTTAAATAAATTGAAAAAGGATTTGTTTTACAGTTCCATGAATTTCATTTCAAATAACCAACCTAAAATGGTATTTACTATAATACCATGTCATTTTTACTTCAAAACATCACATTTCAAATTATAAAATATTTCATGTATTTTTATCTCATTAATATTATGATTCAAATAATAATTTCAATCTATGAACATTCTATATAAATTAATATTTAATTTTTTTCACTGTCAAGAGTTTTCATCACACAAACCATGCCATTTCAAATAGTTTTTTAGAGTCCCAAATCATGAATTATAAATTCTTTAGAATTTCAATTTAAAATAAACAATAAATAAAATTTTACTACTAATATAGACTATTTACAAAATTGTGTGCATCATAATCTCTTGGAAACTAAAATCACCATAAGGAAAAAAAAGAAAAATGGAATTAGATCTTCTTATATTAATGTTAGATTCACAGACATATGCTTGAGAGGAAACCAAAAAATTGATGGTAGTGAAGTTTTGTGTATTTTATAAACTAAACAACATAAAGTGTTCGCATTAATAAAACACTAAAACTAAAACACGCATTTAAATTGTTGTTTTACTCTGATTCTAAATTTTCTAGTTTTAAAATCAATTATGAAAGGAGTCACAACCTCTATAATGGTTCGATGAAAATTTTTACACAATTTTTAGTATTTAAAATCATTAAAAAGTTGTTATGATTCAAGCTACATAAAGAAGAAGTGAATAAGTGGGTTTTAAAATTATGTTACTCAAAAAGGGATCTATATAAGGGTATCCTGTTTTACCATTATGCAGATATTATGTGTCATATAATGGTAAATATTTTACCCTTATATGGTGGTTTAGCCTAGGACTACACATGCAATGTCTCAATTTTACCATTACACATCCATTAGAGACATAGTATTACCCTTGAACTCTAGGCTACCCATACACAACCTTTAGAAAAATAGTTGTAACCTTACAAAAGATTAATAGCACACATATGTGGTACCTATACACAAGTCGGTACCATTTTGTAGTACCATTACATAACCTTTATAAAAGCTTGGTTACACTTACAAAGTTGATTGGATATGCTTACACAGTGTAGTGTTACCCTTGTATAGCATATATAAGTTACACATAACCCTTACATGGAAATATAGTACACTTATACAACATATATTCAAAGGTAATTACCCTTAAAAACTAAGTAAAAAACCTTTTTACCTTTACACGGCCCTTATAAACAAACCCTTACCCATACACAACTTAAGAAAATAAGTTGTTATACTTATATAACTTACATGGAAAACTATGAAACCACCCCATGTAATGGTATAAGTTATTTACCATTATATATACCCTATACCTTTCTTAAGGTTAAAAATAAAAAAACAATTTATTTATTTTTTCCATAAAAGGTCTCTAAAAATAAAACTAGAAAGGGACGTCAATTACTATAAAAAGGATATGTTAAAATTATTCCCATTATAAGTATTTCTACCCCCCATACTCATCTAATGTGGTAGAAGGTCCACAAAACATAAGAAATACATGCCCAAAAATATTTGTTATCAAGAAAAAAATCTAAGATCAAAACATGTCCCCATACAAAATCCAAGAACACCAAGGGCAATCAAAAAACAACCAAAAAGAACAAAAGACCTAGAATAGGTCTCCAAACCATTTAATGATTCACCAAAAAGCAGAACTTGGGAAAAATCATGCACCAAAACATATCTCTTCAACTAAAAATGATACTTCGATCACACATTATCATGAAGCATCCAAAATCTAAAATTGATACCTGAAGGAATGACACATCCAAAACACCTCAAAAATTTGCAAAGGAGACAATGCTATTATGATCCATCTATGGTCCATCCATCCAAAAGAAAGGAACAAAAGTAATGATGATTTCTACTATAGGAAAGTACTCAATGGTAACCTTGGAATTTATCCACTGAACCTCTCTACTAAATGAGCTCTTCAAAATAATCACCCACACTTATAGGTGCCTAGTCAAACAAGAATCCACATCTTCATAGTTGCCCATGTATATTCCCAAGGCTTATCCAAGTCCGATCAGAAAAAGATAAAATCAATAAGTCCTATTAACAAATAGGACTCTACACTCTCAAAAGGGATTTTATCCACCATATCAAGATTTAGCCCTAACCATAATGAAAAAGATAAGAATATACTAAGGAAACAGCCAAATGAATGGTGTCCAACACTGACCATAGGGAGACACACATGGAAGGATAAAACCTATGGAATTCCAAAATAAAAATAACACCACATATAAAGGTTATCAATATGACATTACACTTCATTCCCAAGATCACAAAAAACCTCAAGGGAATAAAACTATTCAATATGAAGTCTATCCATTTATTATTGCACATCGATAAGTCATGGTAACAAAGACCATTATAAAATGAAACAATTATCTTGATCAAAATTCAGGTCCACAACAGAAAACCAACAAGGGACCCAAACCAAGACACAAGATATCTCTGGTACAAGAAATTCTCTAATGATCGATGATCTCCAATATGAAAAACTTAAGTGTCTTCTATTATAATGTTAGAAACAATAAGATGGATCGCATAAAATATCACCAATAGATTCTCTATGATGTGAAATTCTTCACTTTCTAGGCCTATGAATAGAATTCAATTGTCTTGAAGAATTTACTACCATGTAGTTAGGATCTTCTGATCCCTGTTTGAAACTTCAACTTTTGGAAACCTAACATACCAAACCTCTTAAAATGACTCAAATGGTCACACAATTTACAAACTATCTGATCTTCCAAAAAAATAGAGAGACCAGTTATTCCACACTATAATCACAAGAAATTCCTCTTATTTTACTGATAATATTATCCAAGATCAATAAAAATCCTTGATTCGTCATATATATCTTTTTAACTTAATCCGATAGTATATCAGGAATTTATCCCTTCTTGTAATTTCTCTCGCTCTACTTCAAATGGAAAGACCCTTTCAGGCATCTCTACATAAGAGGTTGAATTGGATGATAATATGATAGACCCAAGATCTATGTGAAGATTATTTTTGTAACAAATAGAGTTATGGGATTCTTCACTAACATGTTTAGGTGAGAATCATAACAAATATGAGAATTCCTTAGAACACTCAGCAATCGAAGGCTCGCCATGAATGAAACCACAAGATCTTATAGACATCCTCTTTATTCTCATATTCATGATACTTCCACTAATTTAAGACTAACTTGAACAATTACCAATACATTTTATTATTCAAATAGTAAGAATTAATACTCCCTACTACTCCCAGTTAGGTCCCTCAATAAGGAGGCAGAAGACTCAACCCTCAAAGAATTAGAATTCTTGATAGAATCAATGGTCTCATCAACTTCTTCAAACCACTTCATTGCTTCAGGGGAAACCCTAATAATATCCATAAGAAGGTATAATACTATCTAACAAAACCTATGTGGGGTTCAATTTCTATAATGAATACAACGCCACCACCTAATTTAGAGTCTAGGTAGATTCATCAACTGAAGATTACACATCATAAAAATGTAAAGGACTACTCTAAAGATCAGTCTGATGAACAAACTATATATCTTCTTTAAAGGAATTTCTAGGATTCATTTCATGACATCAAAAACTACAGGCTCATCAACTAAGTCGTAAAAAACCAAAAATAAAATATAGAAAATCCAAAAACATTCAAATAAGACATAAACTACTTTTATCATGGAATAATTGTTTTCAAAAACACATGATTTCAGAATTTATATAATATTACACTTTTCTTCTAAATGTGAAGTTTTGATATGAATCTATCATGGTTTCAAAATTCCTTTACCATCTCATGGGAAATCTTCTAGGATTTTGAATACATTGATCTCTTTTTCAAATTCCAGAACCATTTTGATTTTAACCCACTATAAACCAATGTTTCTTCTTAAAACATTCCTTTATCACATAACATAACAGTCTTTAAAAATCAATTTTTTGAAATAAGATTTCCATAAAAAACACAGATTCTAGAAATTGAAAACACTTTTCATATAACTCAAATAAAATTTGTTTTACATAAATAATTATGTTTTTCAATATATTTTAAAATATAAAAAAAATATTTAATGGTAAAACAATAAAATTATATCACAAAACATACCACACCCAAATACATTCAAATTAAGAACCCTCGATACTGACCTAACACTGGTTAAGTAATTTTTAAAAACAAATGGATAGGGAACCATGTTTAGGTTAGAGTAAAACTATACATGGAATGGTTTTATGGGTTGGTGAACCACACACCAGCCATAAAATAGTTCTTATACTGACATTCATATCAGTCAAACTGATTCCTCATAGTTTACCAAACCGTGACATCTTTGTGTGGATCTATCCAACTTTCCATTATAACCCAAAACTTATAGAATATTTTAAAAGTAAAATATAATATAATTGTTAATATAAATCTCATTTATAATCATGAAACCAATAACTCAAAATAATTAATCAATTCCACACTTTCTAGGGTCAATCAAGTCTCATAGTTAAAAGGGGTGATCAAAAACCCACTCATGAACAACCTATTGTGTTCTAAAACAATCCTAAGATCCTTTCTACCATAACTCACACCATGTAACATATGTTCTTTCAAGATAAAGTAATTTATTTTAATGAAGGACCATCATTGATACCATTTGTTACAAACCATCATAGAGTACCATCTAGACTAGTATTTGAATCGATTTTTCATTGACCCAAAAGAAATTTTTGATTCCCAGGGGCATGTGACAAGCACTCGATCATCAAGAAATGATCTTTTTTTTAATGATTTCACCCAGAATGATATAAAAACAATAAATTATGCACTGTAGATACATCATCAGATAAATAAATCAATATAACTATTTCAGGAAATAAGGAAATGTTTAAATAACCTAAATAATGACAAAACTTCAAAAACTCAACTCTTGGTGGTCCATGATCGCCAACCATGTCCCAAGAATACCTCCCTTAGCTAACCAAGAAGGTGACCACAAAATAATTTTAAGGTAACATGAGTATAAACTATAAGAATATAAAGGATACAAACCCCAAACTGTATATGAAGTGTGTGAGCTAAAGATACTGGTAGGATTTCACGTATCATTTTCTAGTAAATCCTCATAAAATAATCCATTTATTATTAATTTTGAGTAAAAAATGCATGGAAATATTTTCATAGTTTTCATCCAAAAACATTCTTGAAGAAAAATTTAGGTTTCTAATAATATAAAATGATTAAAAAGAGTATTTTAATCAAATCAGCAGATATAGGAACCTCTATAAAATGATAATAAATTAATAATTTCTCCAAAAAGAGACATGTGTAAATCTATTTCACTTTTTTAGTCAAAAAAACTTCCAAACTATGTTTATTCTGTGTATATAAAACATTTTTTAATGATAATTTCTATAAAATATAAGGGAATAACTATATCATTTCAATAATCACTGACATAAAATATTCAACTAAAAATAAAGCACTATAATAATATTCCCTAATGTACATTAGTACCTCACTCTATGATCCATGCACTACTCAGTAAATCAATCCTGGATAAGAGTGTGTACACCTCCCTAAGTCTCGCATCCTTAGGTTAGAATCATTCAACACCTTATCAGGTAAAAATAAAATGAACATTGTTTAGTTAGAGTTTCCATCAAAAATAAATTTATAGGGTTTAGATTCCTAGTGTTCTTATCCAAGTCACCCACTAAATACTAAGGCTCACATCTATTTTTAATCAATCAGTTAGTTAGTTAGTTAATTGTGGGAAAATCATTCTTTCAAATTCGATTCATCATTCACAGTTCAAATTCCCAGTTTCAATATTCAAAATTAAATTTATATTTCAAATATAAATCATAAGTTTTTATTAATTTCATACCTTCCATAATAATATTCTTTTTTATCCATTTTCCACAAAAATACACTCAATATCATCAAAGCCTTTGAAAAAAGTATTTTACTTAAAAAAATTATGTCTTTAATTTTAAAAATCTTACTTCAAATGGATTTTATCAAAAACACATTCCCTTATTCTTTTAAAACATCTAAATTAAAATCATAAAATACTTTATTCCTTTCCATATCATAAATATCATGTTTTAAATCATTATTTTATTCTAAGAACACCTTCTAGAACTCAAAAAAAATTATTTCAAAGAAGCTATCAAGGGTTTTCATCACACACACCATTCCATTTAAAATAATTTTTCATGAGTGTCAAATTATCCTTTAGAAATCAATTTGAAATCCAATTTAAAATAAACAATCATAAATGGTTATATTTGGTTGAGACTACTTTATTAAATCATCTGCCCTAAAATATATTAGATAATAAAAACACTATGAGGGAAATATTAAGGAGAATTATATTCTTCTACTTAAACTGAAGGCCTAGAACTATTCTTGAGAGGAAAATAGAAAATAGGGTGCATTGATGCTTTGGGTATTTAATAAAACAATATAAATTTAGAGTAATAACTACCCATAACAAAAAATAACCATTTAATTTATTTTTTCACTTGAATTTTGAAATCATAGGATTTAAAATTATATTATATATAAGATACATCCTTTAAGAAGAGTAAAATAATAATTTTCCAAATTTTTCATCATTTAAAATCATTAAAAAAGTGTTATAGTTTGAGCTGGTGGAAGAATAAATGAAAAAGTGGGATTCAAAATTATTTTATTAAAAAATGTTGTTGTATAAGAGTAACATAGTTTATCATTATGTAGTTCATATGCATCATGTAGTGGTAAGTATTTTTCCCTTATGTAGGGGCTAAAACCTGCACTAAATATATTAATATACATATTTAAATTTATGTATCCTTTGTAAAGACATCACTAACCTTATACAACTTTAGGTCACCCTTACACACCCTTTAGAACAATAGGTTTACCCTTACGTGAGATACTCAGTACCCCAAGTCATTACCCATACGTAGTACCCTTATGTAAGTTGTTACCCTTACATGGTTCCCTTACAAAACACTTAAAAATGCTTAGTTACCCTTATATAGTATCCTAGATAACCTTATTAAGTTCAAGGTTACCCTTACACAATGCATACAATAATGAACATACCCTAACATAGTTCTAGAGTACCATTATTTATTTCATATTCAAATAGATTTACCATTATGCAACTATGGAAAAATCATGTTACCTTTATACAGTATTTATAAACACATCCTTACACTAACACAACTCAAGGAAACAATAATTTTTCCTTATGTATCACTTAAAATCCACCTTACATATGGGTAGAAGTTCATTACCATTACGTAGACCCTATACAATGCATAAGGTTAAAAATAAACCTGAAAAGTGTTAATCTTTGTCCAAAAAAATTGATTCCAAAATAAAACCAAAAGGGTCTTTACTTAGTATAAAAAAAGTATGTTACATCAAAGATAGCTAAAAAGAGACACATCGTGCCTAAGGTATTGTTTTGATTTATATATTATATGGAGATGAATTATGATCCAATCAACCACATAATTTCATTACTCATATGTTTTGAAATTGTATGAGTAATGGATTCAGTTAAATACCTTGTAACTAATATCAATGAATCTCCCCTCATGATTCATCTCTTGCAATGCAACTATAGAAACATCTTAAATGAGATGTGTTTCATAAAGGAAAATTTTTATCAATAATTTTCAAATATCGTAGTGTGTATAGACCAATGAAACACTATTATTATACATAATATTAACCATATGATTAAGTCTAATCATACACTGTGATTATATATTTTAGTAAAGGAATGAAATGGTTTCTAGAAACTATTCAATACAATTTAACTTCAATTATAGGCTAAAATATGCCATTAATCTAATGCAAGTAATATTCCAAATAGACTTTTATGATTCCCATACATTATGAAAAATATGACTATTCCATTTACATTATATGTAAATGGGATTTAACATATTTAGTTAATTTCATCTCCTTCATTATGTCCAATAACATAACATTCTAGGATTACCACCCACGGCCTGTAACTTTGTGAATTAGGATAACAATGAATGTTCCATGAAATATTTTATATGAATAAATTAAATTCATTACCCAATTAATTTTATTGATATATAATTTTAGGAAAACCCATCACATAATGAAATATCTATAAATATGTTTACTATATGAAAAAATCCTATATAAAATAAAATCATAATGTGATTATCTCTTCAAAACAAAAAATGAGAATCAAAATAAATAAAATATTTATTTTTGGTAAATAAAAATGAAAAAAATAGTAAGGTGTATTTTATTCAAACCATATATAATAAAATGGTATATATTCAAGTGAAAAAAATATCAATAGTCAATGAAATGGTATGTATATCTAGGTGATTATCCTTTAATCAAAAGATGGAAGTATGAATTATATATTATTGAAAGGTATTGGAAGAAATGTATTATTTGTTCATAAATAATGATAATCAAAGATAAAGGATTTGATTTATCAATCCACTTGGGGAGTTTTACCTTCCATGACACAACATATACAAATCAATCTTAATAATGAATCATGTGATATTCTCATCATAGTAACAACATATAATTTTTTTTAAATGAAACACAATATAAAATAAATAGATACGAGTGAAATTATATAGGAAGAGTATGTAATTAAGAATATTTAGGAATATACTTACATAGTTTTTAAGAAATGTCGAAATAATCATCAATATGAAAAAAAATAGTTTTCATGAAAACAAATAGAATTAAGAATATTTTTATTTGAAAATGTGTTTTAATGGTGACTAATGATACAAATAATTTCTTTAAAAACAAATCTTATTTAGGAAGTTAAAATGACATATATTTAACATTTTTTAGTATATCAAATATTATTGAAATAAAATTAATGGGTAATGAAAATAAAGTATAAAATGTAATGAAAAAAATACCAAAACAAAAAATTATGAAATTTTATTTAAGAAATATAATGTAATGAACACTGATATAGAAGGATGAGGTAAATTTATGAGAGAGAGGGATTGTTTGTGAGTCATAGGGAATAATACCACAGTAATAAATCTATTAGGAGAGATTCCTGATAACAATATAGTTTTGAAGTATCAATAAATAAGTGAAGAAATCAGGTCATTAAAAACTAGAAAATAAATGGAATATGGTAATCTATACATTCATGTACTTGGATAGAAATCATATAAGAGATGATAGGTATTAGAAAAAACATACTTGAAAAATGGTTATTTGAAAGGGAAACGCATGAAAATATGGATAGATAAGTATTTTGAATATATAAGAGTGAAAATGAGGAAAATAATATCTTATAAAATGAAAACCAAATAATGAATAATTTTAATTCATTGTAGATGAAATGTTAATGTGAAGATAGGAAATAGGGAAGAAATGTGTGAGATGAATTTAGATTTTATAGATAACATGTTATAAATAATGTGTGGTATAGAATACAAATATATATGAGATGTAAGGATACATGTAATGACAAAATAATAAATGAAATATAGTAAATAATATAGTCAATACATTCAATAGTTCATTGATCATATCCTTGTTTCCTTCAAAATTTCATAAGGATACAACATTCAACAATCAAAATCTTGTTACTATATTGGGATCAAATCTTCTTCCAGTTTATTTTTTTAGAGATTTGGAAACATTTTTGGTAGGTTTGGATTTTCTAATAGGTATAGGGGTTATTATCACTAAATATTCAATGATTATTTTTTCCATTGATGGTTTTCCCCCCATATCTAGTCCTTTGTGTCGAGGATGTGTGGTAATCATTGATTCTTTCTCATTCATTGGATGTTTGAATACTATATAGTTTATCATATCAAATTTGTAGATATGTAGATAATGATTAATATGATTACTATTCTATTTCATGACCCATCCCTTATCTAAGTGATCAATGATTATATTGGGTAGAGTTTACTGGTCATTGACACCAAACTTCACTTGAATCTTCCCATGTATGCATAGATTTCTATTGATGTGAATTTGTTATCATATCTCTTTGAGAATATTTGATTTATAGTGGCTGGTTTTGAGTGTTTTTTGTTAGGAATTTCAATATAATTTTTTTTGAGACAAACGGATACATGAATTGGTAACCCAATTCATGCCCCAAATAAATTTATTAAATCAAAAGTATTACAATACATGCTCAAGGTATAATGAGTTTATACTAACACAAAAATGAGAGAGATACATGATGATATATCAAAAAGGATCAAACCATAGCTCATTCAAACTACCTGAGTCATCATGCCTTTGAGTAAGCAATCACATCAATCCAAAAGTTCAGCAACTCCAAGCAAGCTCCAATGCCTCAAGATTTGCAGTCCATCAAAAGTAGGTCCAGCTCATTTAGAAAGTCTATAATAGCAATCTCTGATGCAACCAAAAGAGGATAATCAACCAAGTTGGTGAAAAGTAGGTCCCTACTAATATCCAAAAATAAAATACAAATTTTTTATTTATGTAGCTAGCAGGTTAGTGAAAAACAAGAGGCCTTTAGACCTCTCAAAGTCTCTGAAAGTTTTCAAAAAACACATAAAAAGAGTAGCCATACTATGGCTTGCATCCTTCAAAAATCCAACACATTGAGAGTATCCAAACTTCCATGTAAGATATAGAAAGTATCTCTAGTACTTCAGCAATAAAAAGTACCAAGAAAATGGAACCACAATAAACCGCATGAAGAGGCATATTTGACCACAGCCACCCATAGGAGAAACAATCTTTTATAACCCTTGAATATCATGTTTGATACTATAAAAGAATAATAAGATGATTTTAGATGTATTTTTAGGTTTTAATTCTATTTATACAATTTTTTCCCCATTCAATTAGGCTTCATGATGAATATATTCACTATTAGGATTCCCCCATAGTTGTTAGAGGGGATAATCACACCACTCTTCATCTTGTCAACCACCATTGGCTTCTCTGAGGTCTTATTATGAAATGAAATAGGTTCACTATAAAATATTATTTTAGGGATAATTTTCAACATAGATGAATCATATATGGGAGACTAGTGTTTCTCATGCACCAGTGGTTAAGGGCTTGACTTCTTCTAAAGGTTAGGACTTGAGTTCCCAACCAGGAAATAATTCCAATGTTATAATTATATTGTGGCCTATATTCATCCAATTATTGTGTTTGGTAATGAAAATGAAGTAAAAAATGAAGCCTACTTGACATTACCACCAAAAAATAAATCAAAATAAGAATGGATTAACATAGGGGTCTACAAACATGAAGAATACTCAGGATCTATTAGCTAAGAAATATTTAGATAATATGATAAATCAAATTTAAAGCATTTAATTTTTTATTAAATCAATGAATTATATGAAGATTTTAATTATTAATCAGAATTCTATATAACCATGTTTGATGGTTTATAGAAGGTTTTTAATTTATAATAATTTATTATACCTTTATTTACCATCATATCTTTGAATATTTTTTACACCCATAGGCCTAATAGACCCTTAAAAGGGTGGTGAATTAGGGTGTTCAATTATTCCCATATTTCATTGGATCTTTTTCTGATGATAGAATAAACAAATAAAAACTCTCTCTTTCATCTTGAACATTTTTCATATATGGATGCATAAATTTAAAGGGATGATAAACATATTTTAGGTAGTTCACCATAAAGGGCTACTCTAAAGGGAAGACATTGATTGTGTGTTTGTGTACTAGGGGTTAACACTATAAACTATAGATTTTTAAATTGTTTCAAAAAGGTGTAATGCTAATCCAAGTTCTCTCTCTCATATTATCTCTTTCCACATAGGTTTGAGATAAGCATTATAATGGAGATTCAATATAATGATTACTTATTATGATTTCCTTAAACAGAATGACACCAATCCAGTGAGGATTCAATATTTATACCTTAATTTATATATTAAGACATGATATTCAAATGGATTTATATTCATGAATGTATGGATATTAAATATAGTTATGTTATATATATTTTCCTAGAATTTTATTATTACATCTTAATGTATTTTTCATCATTTATATTTTTCATTAAATTAAAGAAATATTTTCCCCAAAATATATACAATCAATATTCCACATATATCCATTTAATAGTTCTTAAAAATATCTATTAACTACACATTAAGTTTTACAACTCCCATTATTTCTATAATAAATCCTAAAAATTTGATCTTCTTGGAAAAAATACATTCATGATTAAACATACATTCTTAAAACTTTTTATTCTCATAAAACTCTTAGACAACAATATGATGTCCTTCACCATGACTTGGTCTTCCATTTTTAACCATATCCATAATATTTGGATAAATACATCATTTAAATCCAATGAAGTTGTGATGTAATCATCTAAATATTTTCAAAAACTCTTTACCTATTGCAGTGTGGTCTACCTTCCAAGAAATTTATTTCCCTGATATTCTATAAACACTAAGAAATTCCTACAAACCATTACATCATGAACACTATCACATTGTTTTTTTACTTTCAATTAAATTTTATGATTGATTATATTGTAGCATGATACATACTATATGATACATATACCTACAAGGATTTAGTGCCTCTGAAATTTTACTCTTCATTCTTTATAGTGTGGACACCTTCAATTTATAAGATCCATGTATATTTTCTTATCCTACATTGTAGAGTGGTCAGTTGTGTTGTGGGGTAGATGTAGTAACCCCAACCCTAGTAACATGGAGTAAGTGTCTTCTTTATTAAATTTTTATAAGATACAATGAATCTCATCTTGAAGGACTTAATAGTTTAGTAGTCTTCATAAACTATATACATACTTGTTTCTTACATTACATTTGAAAACATAAATTACACCATAATTTTTTTATAGAATAACATTATTCCCTCTAGAATATCATTTCATATCAATCATAATACACATCATGGATTCATAGTAAAGGGGGAAAAATAAGGTTCAACTCAAATACTCATTACGGGTTAAGTATTGTGGAATTTATCATGAATCAATATGCATAATTAATATGGTATGGTAAATAACTGAACAGTCACGTAATATGAATAACTCAATAAGGTATAATAAATATGTAAAGGTAAATAACTAAAAACATATTCCATTTAATGTATAAAATGATTTTAAAATGCACCCAAATATAATATCATAGAAAACATATCATGGATAATGATAATTGAAATATTAATTAAATAAATGCTTAATTATTAGATGTCATGATCTTCGGCATCATGATACCTCTATCATCAAGACCTTTCATAAGATGTTTTAAAAATATATTTATAAACCCATATAATTCCATCTTACTGATTCACCTCATTAGACTAATAATGTATCGAGTGGCTATATAGTTCTATTCTCCACTTGTTATTGTAGGTCAAAATAATTTCTCACATATCAAATACACAATTTAATTCATGAATCAATATGAATTATCATCAAATATCCATATTCAATAAAGGATGTAGATTTATATATATGTCCCTAGTTAGTCAAATAATTTTCAAAGTAAAAAACTATATAATATGTAAAAGTTATATAGTTTAGGAAATAAAAATATCCATGAAAAATATTATGGATGCTTAGGGGAAATTTAATGTCCTATGATCATAGTAAAGTGGATATTTCAATGGAAGGTTAATGATTAGAAAAATGAATCAAGAAATTGAATTTTATTACTTTCTTTAGTCAAAATGATCATAATCCATCCATCAAATGAAAAAGGATGGTATCAATACAAAATATCCCTAGAGGAATATATATAAAAAAATGCTTGTTATTAATGATTAATATAAATACTATAAAAATATCTTTAAATCCACTCTTGAGGAAAATATATTTTTTTTTTTGAAAATAAAATTTTAAAAATAAAATATCACAAATCATTTTGAAAATAATTTTCTTTGAAAATAACCTTAGAAACCCATAAAAGAGGTTTTAAAACATGTAGTGGTCATGATGGAAGAAAATTTTTTACATGTTGAATACATTAAAATAGATATTTATTTCACATTTCTGATAAAACCCAAATGGGAATTATATTCAAATTGAATTGTTTATTACTTTAAAAAAATTAAAAATTAAACATAATTTAAATTATATTTAATAAATATTTTTGGAAGGTTTAAAAACATTTTTTGAAATTACCATTTTTGATGAAATAGGATTTACAATTGATGAGGGAAATGAAGTTAGATTTTATTGAAACATTTGCTTAGTCATTTTAAGTACCAAAGTGTATAAAATGGTACTATTAATTGATAAAGTTCATGAATAACTATAGTAGATGAAAATTAAATTTTTTATTAATCTATGATAAAATTATTTCATTTAATGTAAGTTCAAGTATAAACAATCCCAATTAAATTTAGATTGTGAACTAAACCCTTATAAAGATCATAATGTTGAAGTGGGAATTATTAAATGAATATATTATGCGTATAAAATGTAAATCCACATATAAAAATTTTAAATAAAACATAATATAATCAAAATTCATTATACACATAATCTTAGAATATCAAAAGTAAATTAAGAAGTAATATATCCCAATAAATTGAAATTGAGTTATGAAACTCTTTAAAACATGGTAACATGCACGCCGAATCCCATTTGATGAAATAATTAAAATTTAAACATAAAATACCTGGAATTTTGAATCAAATGTCATATATTATTTCAAAGGGAAATTATATACAACATATAAAATAAATTAGCTATAAACATTAAAATATGCCTTTATGAAGTGAAATTGAAACTAAGTCCCCTATAAAGATCATATCATTGAATTGGGGATTAATAAATTAATTGATTATGTGTATTGAATATGAATCCACATAAATAAGTTGTAAATACAACATAAAATAATAATAGTCCCTTACATGCTTCTCTTATTTCCATTATGGAACTGAAAAAGGCTGAATAATTCCCTTAAGTGGTTTTCATTTAGCTTTAACCTACTGACAATTCAAACACTTCATGGTAAAATTATCTATATATTTCTTCATACCTTCCCACCAATAAAATTTCTAAAGGTTTATATACATCTTAGTGCTTCTATGATTAATATAAAATGGAGAGTTATTAGCTTCACTCAATAATTCCTTATTCAAATAGGAACCACTCAGAACATATAACCTCTTTCCAAATCTAATAACACCTTCTTCATCGACACTAAATTTGGGAAACTTTACCTTCTTAACAAATTATACTTTTTTATGAAAACCATGATCTTCATTTTGTGCCTTCTTAATTACTTTAGATAAATATTACTACATTGATACCTGGTCCAAAATAAAAGAGGTTTCTACATATACAATTTTCAAGCCAATATTTATTCAATACTTAACTAAAGGATTATGTTCCAAATGTATCATAGTTAATGATACACTATATTTTCAACTCAAGGTATCATGTACCTTGATTTATTTACCTAGATGATAGATAATTTTCAAGTCATAATTCTTAACTATCTTTAGCTATCTTCTCTTCCTCACGTTAAACAATTTTTGAGTGAATATATACTTTAAACTTTTTTCCAGTATTTCACATTTCTCCACATATGGATGATGCCTCTATATTTTTTAAAAAAATTAATATAGTCAGTTCAAGTTCATGTGTAGGATAATTCTTCTCATGGGTTTTTAATTGATGAGATACATACAGGATAACCCTATCATTTTGCATCAATACACAACCAAGGCCCTTAAAAGAAGTGTCATTATAAATAAAAAACTATCTATTTATAGATGTAAAGTCTAACACAGAAGAATTAACCAATATTATTTTCAATTCCTAAAATAATTCATCGCATCCCTTTATCCAGAAGAATTTAACTCTTTTCAAGATAGCTTGGTTAGTGGGCTATATAACCGGGAAAAAAATTCAACAAACCATTGGCAATAACCCACTAATCTAAGAAAACTTAAAATCCATATGAAAATTTTAGGTCTTGGCCACTCTTCCAATACATTGGTTTTAATAGGATTAATTATTATTCCATATTTAGAAACAATATTTCCAAGGAAAAAAATATGTTGTAATAAAAATTCACAGTTACTAAATTTTCCATACAATATTTTCCATTTAATTTTTTTTTAAAAAAATATTTAGATGTTTCTCATGATCTTTACAACTTTTACAATATATAATAATATCATCGATAAACACAACCAAAATTTTATCCAAATACTCATGTAAAACTCTATTCATTAGATCCATAAATATATAAGGATCATTTGTTAACTATAAATTCATAACTACAAACTCATAATATTCATACATAGTCTAAAATTTCATCTTTGAAATGTCCTTTTCCTTCACTTTTAGCTGATGGTACCTAGACTTGAGATCAATCTTTGAAAAATAAAAATCTCCCTAGAGATGATCAAATAATTCATTGATAAGAGGAAAATGATACTTTTTCTTAATATTAATGTTATTGAGTACTCCATAATCAATAAAAAGTCTCATGCAACCATCCTTCTTTTTAACAAACAAAATAGGATCACCCTGTGGTGAAGTGCTAGGGCAGACGAAACCCTTATCAAGAAACTCCTATAATTTATTTTTCAATTCTAACAACTCAACTGAATCCATTAGATAAGGAGGACTTGAAATTTTCTTATCATTGGTAACTAAGTCTATAGTAAATTAAACCTCTTGGTCAGGAATAACACCAGGAAAATCATCAGGAAATACATTCATATATATTCATTTACAACTAGCACATGACTAATTTAAATGGTTTCCCAATTTTCAATAATATATTCAATAAAACTTTCACTCACATATTTAATCTATATCACAGCTTATTGATATATTATAAAAGGTATGAATTCATTCTTATATACAAATTAAAAATCACTTTGAGGATTGAATATGACTTCTTTATCTTTGTAATCTATCTTAGCAAGATAAAATGAAAGTCAATTCATACCTAGAATAACATCAAACTCAACTGAGGGTAATAAAAATAGATTTACAATAAAAACCACTCCACATATACTAATAGGAAGGTTCCTAAAAAAATCTCTAATACTTCCACCAATAGTTTTTACCAAAAATTTTATCTTTATTTCTTGAGGTGATATTTCCATTTTGTAATAACCCCAACTCTAGTAACCTAGAGCTTGTGTCTATTTTATTACATTATCATAAGATAAAAATTATATCATCTCAAAGTACTGATTAGTTAAGTATTCTTGAAGAACTAGATACATACATGATTCCTATTTTTACATTGGAAATAAAATATAAAACATAGAAAAAGAAAATGTTCAGCATAATTGAAACTCATTCAAAGATTTATTATTCAAATCATAGAGAAAGGAAAAAAATTATGGTGTGCTCAAATTCTCAGTAAGGGTTAAGTGAAACGGAAGATGTTATGAGTAAATAGGACATAATCAGTATTTCAAGGTAAATAATTTAACATGCATGTCATTTAATCAATAACTTGAGTAAGAAATGTATCCATGGATAATATCTAATGAAATAATCTCAAGGATAATAATAACTAAATTATCAATAAAGGAAATGTATAATATTGGATTCCATGATCTCATACATCATGATATATTTATCACTAAGTCCTTCCACCAAGACAGTTTAAATTATGGGTAGGGATACACCAAAAACCATTTAAAAAGGATAGCCAACTATTTTGTCTCATGATACCTATTGATACATCGAGAGGATATATAATTTCAGGTCCCAACTATCACTGCATGTCTAATGAATTCCTTATATATTAAATAATAAATTTAATTCCTAAATAATATACCTTATCAATAAATTTTTATATTGAATAAAGAATAGAGAATATCAATATTTCCTCAGTCAATCAAATAAATTTTGAAGTAAAACACCATATGTAGAAATGGAATGTGGTTTAGGAAATAATCATATCCATCATACAAATAATATGGATATTTAAGAGAAATTTAATATCCAATAATCACAAGAAAGTGAATGTTTAAAGATAAATTTAATGAGCACAAAATTACTAAGAGATAAAAGATAACCATCAATTAATCAGAAATATAGGTTTTGTAATAAAATCATGTCCTTTTTAGAAATAAATAAAATGGAAATAAAATATTAAAATAAAATTTTATTAAATATTTTTCTCTGTAAAATCATTGAAAACTTATAGAATAAGTTAAGAGCGTAAAATGGTTATGGTGGAAATAAAATCTGTTAATGTCATTTACGTTAAAAAAGAAACATTCCTTTTGACTTTTTGTAAAGAAAGATGAAAATAACCCTTTCATAAAACATTAAAAATATTCCTTTCAAACCTTGTAAAAATTAAATTATAATTTAAAATTTCCATTGATTAAATAAAAAGGATGCTTGTAAAACAATTTTAAAAAATATGGACATGGAAGAAAAATATACCTGGTCAAAAGAGAAATAAGATCAGTATTTCTTTTAAAAATTTCTTTGATAGATTCAAATGCCAGAGAAAGGTATATTTTAAAGAAAATATGGAAAATCATTAAATACTCATAGGATAAGGAAATTATTAGATCTTATGAAGTATGAATTATAAGATTCCTTCAATGAAAATATAAGAAATCCTAAAAGAAAATGAGATTGTGAAATAAATTTTTACCTCTTTGGTAACATTTAAATTATAACCCCATAAAAGAGTAACTTGAATTAAATCATCATGAATAAATATATATTCATGTTAAATACATCAAATGGGTAGTATATTCACCACATAAAATCAGATGGGGGCATAATATCAAATAGGTCCTAATGGAGTGGAAATTGAGATAAGATCCCTTACAATGATTATAAAGTTGAAGTGAGAATTGATCAATAAAATTATTTTTTGTATCGAATGTAAATGCACAGAAATAAAAGTGTAAATACAAAATTAATCAAAAAAATCATTTTACATATAATCCTAGCATAATATAGTCAATGAAGAAGTGATTTAACCCAATAAAAGGATATTGAGCTAATAAACCCCTTACCTCACATTTCCCTTTAGTTGAACATGATTTATCCTCATGTATAATAGTTTTAAAATTGTTATTAATTTATACCAAAACCATGTTAATACTTATAATATTATATATGATCCTCTTATTATAACATCCATACTTTTATTAAAAACTTAAACATGATTTATTACATAAAGTTCACTTGATACAACATAGAATATCGAGTGTTTAAGTGTCTTTGAGGCTTAGGATCATTACATAACAACTTAAAACATGAAATACAACATCTTTATTGAAAACTTCCTTTACATTACTACTACATTCTCTCTTACTTAGCATTGCATGGGATAACCTAAGGACATGTATAAGAAAAGGGTGATCTATAAAGCCTAGTAAGGGAATAAACATGGAATAAAATGATAAATACAATACATGTTAGACAATAGGAATATCAATGGAGCACAAGAGAAACATGAACATAAAGGCTTGATAAAGCATGATAATCATAACGTGGAAATGTGGCAACAACACTTAACATGGAATTAGCATGAGCCAAGGCTCATTGCACGTGGAGAATGAGTAAACCCTCATTGCACATGAAACATGAGTAAAACCTCATTGAACTTGAATTATCATGATTCAACACTCATTTCACATGACGTATCATGATACTATACTTTACCCAATTCATTGGAGCGCTATCAGGGTGCACCCTTCTTAAACATTTCATCTCATGCATAAGTGTGCCACATGGATCATATAACATGGAATCAATCAATATCATAAGTTATTCCATGATTAATTAATTTGGAATAAATACATTAAATTACCGTTCAATATGTATATATGTATAAAGGTGAATACCCTTGATAGATACATGGGTATGGTATTCACTACACAATGATCTTGGCTTGGAAAAACATTGTGCAATTTCAGCAGCATAATGGCGTGACATAAGGATTCATGAAAATGGTTGATGAGAGAGAAAAGGGTGTCTTGTCATATGTACAAGAAATGGATAGTAAGGGGTTCATATAGATACATGTCCCAACAAACGTAATGGAATTTAGATACATAATACAAAATAATTACTTGGATGTAAAAGAGGAGAGAGAAATCCCTCAAGGAATTTTGGCATGGTAACGGGTGTACATGGGAGGCATAAATGAGAGAGAAATGGGTATAACATCATCCAAACATAAAAAGGGAAGTATGGGGGAGGTGAAAAATCACACCCCAACATTTTTAATTGAAAACAAAAGGGCATAACAACTTAAAGAAAATTGGACAAAAATGAGAAAGGAAGAAATCCCTTACTTGGAAATGTGATCTCAAAAGGTTGGGAGAGGCTTGAGAGAGGCTTCTTGGGAGATTGGGGAACCTTGGGAGGATTATAGAGAGATTAGGTCAGGGTTTGGACTAACTCCAAAGGTTTTTAGTGAAGAGTAAGTGGGAGATTGGGTCGGTTTATATAGGAAAGGAGAGGGAATTCTTTATTATTTAGGTTTGGGACACCACACATTAAACTAATCAAAACCACAAACTAGCCCATAGTTTTTGCCCATGTTTTTTGCCAAAGGGGAGTGGAAAAAAATATTTTATGAGTCCAATGTCTGAACTTATTAAAATAATATGTTTTCTTATGTGGAGGTGAGTCACACTCTCAAGGAAAACAATTTAAAAAGACAAAATGTTTATAAGCCTTGAAGGGTCCACTAAAGCTTTGTAAAATAAATAAAACAAATATAAAATCACATTATTTTAATGTTAAAACATATATTGGCTGAACATAATGTTTATATTATTTTATTACATTACTATTGGTTCATTATGATGTCATAAAACCCATTATATATTTAAATGGTATTTAATTTTTACCTAAAAATTCGATTGTCTCAGAAAATTATAAAAAATTCACCATTGGATAATTTCGACGTCCTGATTCCAAAAATAATATTCATTTTATCTAATTAATTTTCTAAACATGTGAATTTTTACTTTTAAAATAAAAACCGACATTTATCGAAAATTCATGGGTTTCGACAAAAACAGTTTTCAAACCTTAATAAAAATTACAATTGCATTCATAAAATTATATGATAATTTATATTTAATAAAAATTAATTTAATAATAATAATAATATTTTATTAAAATATTATTTAATTTAAAAATCCATTAATTCATAAAAATATATTTCTTAATCGAATATTAACTAAAAATACTATTTGTGCTTTAAAAACTATTTACAAAGTAACAATAATAAAATGAATGTACATTATTTATACAAAAATAATGTATATAGTCATAGTTCTAGGGTATTGTTACATAAACCCTTATAACACCCGCATAAGACCGAAGGGTAAGGTATGTGATGGTGACAGACTCTTAGAGTGGCTCGGATAACATCACTCGGGTGGTAATCTCTATTAACTTCCACTTCTCATGCAGTCAGTTCCGCTCAAGATTAACATGTTCAAGCTCAGCTTGGGCTTGGTAAAGAGCGAGGCCCAATGATGCCATCTCCTTTTTCAAGCTCTGACAAATGGGCTTCGTATGGGGCAAGTCTATTGGATGAGGTCATCGCTTCCTTTGTCTGAGTAAATTGGATTTGTTAAATCCCTATATTTATACTAATCATGTGATCATTGTTCAACAGCTATATTAGAAACGATAACAATTCATAAAGGTATTTTAAAATCAATAAACATAAAACCAATGAAGTTCACATTTTATATAACCATAATAATACATTTAATTAGATCAAAATGAATTTCCAGTAATGAAAGTTTGGGTCATTACAATCTTCCCCACTTAAGAAATTTTGACCTCGAGAATTCCTTTTCCCTCTCTAAAACAAATGTGGGTAACTTTGCTTCATCACTTCCTCTAATTCCCACATCGCTTCTTCAAACTTGTGGTTTTTCCACAACACCTTGACGAGGGGCATTGTCTTATTTCGTAGAAATTTTTCTCTACGATCTAAGATCTTTACTTGTTGCTCCTCATAAGAAAGATCATCCTCTAACTGTACTACCTCTAAAGAAATTACATGTAAAGGGTCTAGTATGTACTTCCTTAAGAGAGATACATGAAATAAATTATGTACTTTGTCCATGGTAGGTGTAAGTGATAGTCGATAGGCCACATCCCCAACACGATCAAGAATCTCAAAGGGGACGATGTACCTAGGACTTAACTTCCCTTTCTTTCCAAACCTCGTGACCTTCTTCCATAGAGATATGCATAGAAATACCATGTCTCCAACTTTAAACTCAAGGTCTCATCGACGGTTATCTGCATAACTCTTCTGTCGACTCTGGCCTTCCTTGATATGCTGCTGAATGGTTTTCACCTTCTCCACCATTTCTTCAACCATTTCTGGTCCTAGAAGCTTATGTTCACCGACTTCATCCCAACATGCGGGTGTTCTGCACCTCTTCCCATATAGGGCTTCATAAGGTGTCATTTGGATGCTCAAGTGGGAACTTTTATTATATGATAATTCAACTAGAGGAATATGTTGATCCCAACCTCCTGTAAATTCCATTGAATGTGATCTTAACATATCTTCCAGTGTATGAATAGTTCACTTAGATTGGCCATCAGTTTGAGGATGATAGGTTGTACTAAAGTTTAGTTCTGTATCCAGAGCATGTTGAAGACTCTTCCAAAACTTATAGAAGAATCTTGGATCTCAATCGGATACAATAGATAGTGGTACTCCATACAGCATTACCACTTCACTGATGTATATCTGTGCCAGTTGATCCAATGAGAAATCCTCATGAATTGAAATAAAGTGTGCAGACATTGTAAGATGATCCACAATAACCCAGATTACATTGTTGCCTTTGGATGTCTTTGGAATTCCGGTGAAAAAGACCATGTTGATGTTCTCCCATTTCTATGCTGGTATGGGTAATGGTTGCATCATCCCCATATAATTCTGTCTCTCATCCTTCACTTACTAACACACCAAGCAATTTGATGTAAATTCAGATATCTCCTTCTTCATATTATCCCACCAATAATTCTCTCAGAGATCTCAATACATCTTTGTGTTTCCTGGGTGAATGGAGAAATTTGAACTATGTGAATCATCCAAAATTTCCTTCTTCATCTCTGAACTTGATGGAACACATAGTCTTTTCCCAAATATCACAATTCCTTCTTCATTAACATTGAACTCTGGGGATTTCCCTCTTCTGATAGCTTCCACTTTCTTCTGAATTCCCACATCATCCTTTTGAGCATCCTTTAACCTTTCCAAAAGATATAGTTGAGCAATCATTTGTGAAAGGCTTAATGATGTTCCCTTATTTATGATTATCATGTCCATATTTATCAAATCTAAGAATATTGGATCCTTCTCAATTCTCATCAATGATTGAATCGCTGGATCCTTTCTACTTAGAGCATCTTCCACCTTGTTCGCTTTCCCAGGGTGGTAATGGATTGAGCAGTCATAGTCTTTGATCAGCTCTAACCATCTTCATTGGTGCATGTTCAACTCTTTCTGTGTGAATATATACTTGAGGCTTTTGTGGTCCATATATATTTCACACTTTTCCCCAAAGAGATAATGCCGCCAAATTTTTAAATCGAAGATCACTACAGCCAACTCCAAATCATGTGTTGGATAATTCTACTCATGAACTTTCAATTTCCTTGAAGCATAGGCAATGACTTTTTCATTTTGCATCAACACACAGCTCAGGCCCTTCTTCGATGCATCACTAAATACCACAAAAATTTATCCACTTGTGGGTAAAGTGAGAACGGGCGCAGTGATAAGCCTCCTTTTTAACTCCTTGAATCTTTATTCACATTAATCACTCCAAGAAAACTTTACTCCCTTCTAAGTTATCTTAGTAAGAGGGTTGGATAATCGTGAGAAATTTTTCACAAATCGTCAATAATATCTAGCTAACCCCAAGAAGCTATGGATATCCATTATCGATGTTGGCCTCAGCCATCCCTCAATTGCATCTGTTTTGGAGGGATCCATAGATATCTCATTTCTTGCGATGATATGGCCCAATAATGAGACCTCCTTCAACTAGAACTCACACTTGTTGTACTTTTCATAGAGCTTCTCCTTCCTCAAGGTCTCTAGTATAGTTCTTAAATGCTCCTCATGATCCTCATTGGTTTTGGAGTATATCAGAATTCATCTATAAAGACTACCAGAAATTTTTCTAGGTAATCCCTAAAGACTCTATTCATCAAGTCCATGAATATTTCTGGAGCATTAGTGAGTCTGAAAGGCATTACTATGAATTCATAGTGCCTGTATCTTGTACGAAAAGTGGTCTCGGGGATATCTTCCTTCTTCACCCTTACTTGATAATATCCCGACCGCAAATCCACCTTGGAGAAGTATTGTGTTCCATGCAGTTGATCAAACAAGTCATTGATTCATGGGAGAGGGTACTTGTTCTTTATTGTGATTTTTTTAAGCTCACAATAATCGATGCAAAGGCACATTGACCTATATTTATTCTTGACAAAGAGGACTAGTTCACCCCATGGTGAAGCACTTGGGCATATAAACCCTTTATAAAGATTCTCCTGTAGTTGTTTCTTCAGCTCATCAAGCTCTACAACAGCCATTCTATATGGAGTATTGGATATTGGCAATGCCCCAGGTATAAGATCAATTGATAATTAAACATCTCTTCTAAGAGGAAGACTAGGAAATTCCTCAGGAAACACTTCAGCGAATTCTCTCACAATAGGCATGTCTTCAAGGATGGTTGCCTCCTTGGACTCAATCATCTAAGCCAGATACGTGTGCTCATATGGCAGTAATATCTATGATTGAGATGATAGAGATAAATAATATTCATCTTCTTCCTTTCACTTGTATATAATCGGGGGTCGATTCTCCACATGGAGAGTGATTTCCCTCTCACGGAAATTTATGTTGGCTCTATATAAGGAAAATCAATCTATGCCAATAATTTCATCAAATTCCACCAGAGGGAGTATGATAAGGTTTTCTGGGAAATTCAATCCACATATTATGACAGGGGAGGAGTTATATTCATGGGATGCAATTATTTCCCCATTTTTCGTACTCACCAACATCTTCACTTCCATGATTTGTGGTGGTGCTGGTATTGTTCTACTAAACTTTAGGGATATAAAAGAATGTGTAGAAGCAGAATCAAAAAGTGTGTTCGCTATTATTGAATGAATAACTAGCATACATATCATCACTTCGTTGTCAGGGTTCACTTTGGCAGTAGTGATGGAAAAAGCTCACCCTTGCTGCCTTGGAGGTTGTTGGTTGCCACTGAAAACCCTTGGATTAGGGAATTGATTCACAAGATGCTCTGGTTATTTGAAGTTTTATCAATGAACAATGCATTGAGGTTCAAAAAAAGTGTTCCTCTCCTATGTTACAGCCGTAGGTTTTTCTTGTCGGTAGTTAACAGCTAGGTATCCTTCTCTTTCACACCTAAATCATTTCCTCATCCCATTCAGGCAATTTTCGGGGTGCTTCTTTCCGCACATTTGTTAAGTGGGGTGTTGGATCTTCTTAGCACTGTTGGATTTATCCATCAAACCACCAGCATTGAAGTCCACCTTATGCTTCTTATCCCCATGATACCCCTGAGATTATCCGACCTCCATTTCGACCTTGAGGGAACATCGGACAATTTCCTCATAGTTGTCGAAGTCACGGATCGTCAGCGCTTTCCGTAGGCTAGGTTTCAGCCCACCAAAGAAGCAGTCAACCTTGAATTCGGGGGTAATGACAAAGTCGGAGGCGTATCATGCAAGCCCTGTGAAGTTTTCCTCGTACGCTCCGACATATTCGTTGTCTTTTTTCTTAAGGGCAAGGAAGTCCCTTTCCATCTTAAGTCGGAGGGTGCACGGAAAATATTTATCGAAAAACATCTTCTGAAAATCCTTCCATTCCAACGCATCGATCTTCTCCTTAGGCTTCGTATTTTTTATCAACATCTACCATTGATCATCTTAACCTTCCATATGATAAGCAGCCATAATAACCTCCTCTTGTTCAAAGCATTAAAGGATAGAGAAGATCTTTTCAATGGAGTTGATCCATTGTTCGGTGATTGAGGGATCGGATGATTCATTAAAAGTAGGAGGTCTTTGTCTCATGAAGCTCTCGATATCGACTTGTTCTTTCTTAGGGGGGTTGAATGTTCCTCTTGACCCATGTTTCTATTCAAATATTGAGTTAACTGAGAGAGAAGTGTGACAAAGTTCGTGATTCCCACTCCCATCGGATTTGGAATCTCATTACCACAGTCATCACATTGATCTTCACATCGGTTGTTAGCCCGAGTCCTCCTATTACCGGCCATTAGCTAGAATAAAAGGAAATTTAGGGGTAACACATAAACGGTAATCCAAGGACAAAACTGATGACTTATAAATAACTTTTATATCCTTAACTTATGAATCCATAGGCTTCAATCTATGCTATTCATGATCTAATTTCTAACATATATTCTTAGGGGAATTTTTTTAATTCCCTTAATAAGGATTCATACTAATCTTGTGAATTTACAAAAGCATATCCCTCGGGAGTTTTGTAACAAAGAGTGCATCAAGGCCTGTTTCCGTGCACCATTTCCTGTTCGATTCTAGCTCAAATTGGTGTTTTCAAGTTTTACCCCTAGGATACATTTGTTCCAGAGCCGCCTCTACCTGCTCGTATCCAGACAGAGATGTATTTTCTTGATAAACCACTTACTAAATACTCACCAAAACTTAGGGATGTTTTTATTATACTTATGTTTGTCTCTAAGTATTCACTAGGGCTTTCTAATCCTAATCCCAAAAATAATTAAACCTATCCTCTGATACCAACTATAACAACCCTGCTTTTATTAAAAACTTAAAAATGATTTATTACATAAACTTCACTTGATACAACATAGAAGATCAAGAGGTATAGTGTATTTGGGGCTTAGGATCATTACATAACAACTTAAAACATGAAATACAACATCTTTATTTAAAACTTCTTTTACATGACCACTACATTTCCTCCTACTTAGCATTGCATGGGATAACCTGAGGACGTGCATAAGAAAAGGGTGAGCTATAAAGCCTGGTAAGGGAATAAACATGGAATAACATGAGGAATACAATACATGTTAGACAATAGGAATGCCAATGGAGCACAAGAGAAACATGAACATAAAGGATTGATAAAGCATGATAATCATAACATGGAAATGTGGCAACAACACTTAACATGTAATTAGCATGAGCCAAGGCTCATTACACATAGAGCATGAGTAAAACCTTATTGCACATGAAGCACAAGTAAACCCTAATTTCACTTGAATTAGAATGAGTCAACACTCATTGCATATGACGTATCATGATACTATACTTTACCCAATGCATTGGAGCGCTATCAGGGTGTACCCTTCTTAAATATTTCATTTCATGCATAAGTGTGTCACATGGATCATATAACATGGAATCAATCAACATCATAAGTTATTCCATGATTAAGTAATGTGGAATAAATACATGAAAGTAAAATTCAATATGTATATGTTCATAAAGTTGAATACCCTTGATAGAGACATGGGTATGGTATTCACTGCACAATGATCTTAGCTTAGAAAAATGCGGTGCAATTTTGGCAGCATAACGGCGTGACATAAGGATTCATGAAAATGGTTAATGAGAGAGAAAAGGGTGTCTCATAATATGTACATGAAATGTATAGTAAGGGGGTCATATAGATACATGTACTAATAAACATAATGGAATTTAGATGCATAATACAAAATAATTACTTAGATGTAAAAGAGGAGAGAGAAATCCCTCAAGGAATTTCGGGATGGTAACGGGTGTACATGGGAGTAATTAATGAGAGATAAAGGGTTATTCCATCATCCAAACATAAATATGGAAGTATGGGTGAGGTGCTAAATTATACCCCAACATTTGTAATTAAAAACAAAAGGGCATAACAACTTAAAGAAAATTGGACAAAAATGAGAAAGGAAGAAGTCTCTTACTTGGAAGTGCTATACCAAAAGCTTGAGAGAGGCTTCTTGGGAGATTGGGGAACCTTGGGAGGATTCTAGAGAGAGGAGGGAAGGGTTTGGATGAACTCCAAAGGCTTTGAGTGAAGAGGAAGTGGGATCTTGGGTGGGTTTATATAGAAAAGGAGAGAGAATTCTTTATTATTTAGGTTTGGAACACCACACATTAAACTAATCAAAACCACAAACCAAACCATGGTTTTTGCCCATGGTTTTTTCCAAAGGAGAGTGGAAAATAATATTTTATGAGGCCAATGGAAGAACTTCTTAAAATAATAGGGTTTCTTATGTGGAGGTGAGTCACACTCTCAAGGAAAACAATTTAAAAAGACAAAATGTTTTATAAGCCTTGAAGGGTCCACTAAAGCTTTGTAAAATAAATCAAACAAATCTAAAATAACATTATTTTAATTTTAAAAGATATATTAGAAGAACATAATGTTTTTATTATTTTATTACATCACTATTGGGTCTTTATGATGTCATAAAACTCATTATATATTTAAACGGTATTTAATTTTTACCCAAAAATTTTACTGTCTTGGAAAATTATAAAAAATTCACCGTTGGATAATTTCAACATCTTGATTCCAAAAATAATATTTATTTTATCTAAATAATTTTTTAAATATGTGAATTTTTACTTTTAAAATAAAAACTGACATTTATCGAAAATTCATGGGTTTTGACAAAAACAGCTTTCAAACCTTAATAAAAATTACAATTACATTCATAAAATTATATGATAATTTATATTTAATAAAAATTAATTTAATAATAATAATATTTTATTAAAATATTATTTAATTCAAAAATACATTAATTCATAAATATAGATTTCTTAGTTGAATATTAACTAAAAATACTATTTGTGCTTTAAAAACTATTTATAAAGTAACAATAATAAAATGAATGCACATTCTTTATACAAAAATAATGTACATAGTCATAGTGCTAGGGTATTATCACATAACCCCTTATAACACCCTCATAAGACCGAAGGGTAAGTTGTGCGATGGTGAAAGACTCTTGGGGTGGCTCGGATAACATCGCTCGGGTGGTAATCTCTATTAACTTCCACTTCTCCCGTAGTCGGTTCTGCTCAAGCTTAATGTGTTCAAGATCAGCTTAGGCTTGGTCAAGAGTGAAGCTCAATGATGTCACCTCCTTTCTGATCTTCGACAAATGGGCTTTGTATTGGGAAAGTCTACTGGATGAGGACATCGCTTCCTTTGTGTGAGTAAATTGGATTTGTTAAATCTCTATATTTATACTAATCACGTGATCATTGTTCAATGGCTATATTAGCAACGGTCACAATTCATAACGGTATTTTAAAATCTAGAAACATAAAACCCATGAAGTTCACATTGTATATAACCATAATAAGACATTTAATTAGATCAAGAGGAATTTCCATTAATGAAAGTTTGGGTTGTTACACTTATAACATCTTATCACTCGTTTGTTAACAATATTTCATTATTATCATTATTCTAGGTGTTAACTACTTTATTTTCTCATGCATATTTTTTCACAGAAGTTCCAGTTCTTGTAATTTTATTATGGTTCAATAATATCAAAAAAATTAATCATGATATAAATATCATATATATTCATTAAATCTATCCTTATTATCATCCATGTAAAGTGTAGATGAAAAACATATCACGTCACTTTGAGGAGGTGATAGTCCACATGTACACACAAGTGGCATTATTATTCTCAAATGGATTGGAAGGTAAGAAGTTAGATATGATATTATAATTATAGAATCATAGTTATTTCATAAATATCATATATAAAGATTAGTTCTATATTTATAACCATCCAAGTAAATTGGTGATGAAAAACGAATTTCACTGATACATGGAGATGATAAATTGTATGTATGCATGAGAGATATTTTTGCTTTTTATAGGATGGAAAAGATGAGTAAAATGGTTATACCATAATAATAATAGAATATAAAAATATTTATGATACTAGATTTATTATTTTATAATGGGTATAGTATATTTTGAGGAAGTAGAAGATGAAATAAATTTGAAAGATCCGGTAAAGATGATTACCTCTTCTTCGGTAGACTTCCTTTAGATCTCCCCTTAAGAGACCTGGGGTTTGTCTTTTGGAAGGACCATCGCCATTAGAACTTGGTTAAGGATGTTGAGAAGAGAATTGTTCAGGATTTTTTCTATCTATGTTTCTCAATGTAGTGTAAAGAAAAGATATAAGGGGTGTCCATTTATAAGTGAGAGAAAGGGCACTCTTAGAATTACATAAATTATTAAATTAATATAAATCAATTTCATGGATAAATGCCTCTAAATTGACATACTTCAAAGATATGATAAGTATGAGTATAAATCCTATCATAAAATAAAACTTGGATAAGTCATGGTTATTTTTTCACCCTTATCTATTTATTTTAACCCCTCGTTAATTTTTTTTATAATTACCACAATATAAAGGTTTTCTATCCTTTTAGGGTCAAGAATGTTTTCATAAAAGGAAAATTGGACTATAAATGTCCAATTGATGAAATATTTTACCATATATTATCCCCATTTTCCTAGTTATATATTTTTATTATTTTTAAATAATTTAATCAGATATTATTTTAATAAAATATCATTAATATCATTTTAGACACTATTCATTTAATTTGAATTTAAAAACATCAAGAAGAAGATAGAATTCAAATATAATCCTTTAAAACATCACTAATAAATTATATTTATATATAAAATTTATGGGACATTATAATTCATCCAAATTTTATTACTTTTAATATTTTTAAAATCCTTTATTTTATTTTTCTATTAATTGAAAAAATATTGTGTCAGCATTGTGTAAGAATTTAAGAAAATTATTCAATCACTAAATTATAAATAAATTACCATGATAAAATAAATTAATTACAATTAAAATAATATTTTAGATTCATTCATAATATATTCTTATCCTTATGTGAATATATATAAGAAGTTAAAAACAAGAGAGTGACATTTTGGAATTTTCTTCACTTAAAATAAAATAAATGTCATTACCACGATCAAATGGCACCAAAATGCCATATATTATAATTTTAGGTGGATATATCCAAATTACTACCATAAAATAAAATAAAATAAAGTTTTAGGTTGATTTTAAATGCCTTATCACATTGTTTTTAACCTTAATTACTAAATTTACCATTTACCAATGTGATAAATTTTACCACAGTTACAATTCATAATGCCTAAAAATAAAAGTGATCTATTTACCATGTTTGCACCTACTATTTTTAAATACGGGATCCATTTTTCAAGATTCATTTTCTATAATTGAAAGAAATTAATTTAAATATAAATGCATAAAACACAACAAAAAATAATTTTTAAAATTTAATGCATTTTTAAGCATAAAAATCAACTTATATCAAAATCATAAAAATTATTGATTTGAATTAGATTATTCTAATTAAAATGAAAAATATGTTACTTTAAGATCAAATCCAAAATATAATGGCACTTTTAAATTACTATATTTGATGAAAATATATGATTGTATTTGAAAAATCAGTATTTTCCATTATTCACTGAAAATTCAAACTTTTTTGAAAATTCAAAAAAAATCATTCTAAGATAATTTTAAAATGATGAATTAAAAAATTATATCGTTTTTATTAAATATAATTTCTAAAAAAACTATAAATTAATTATAATATTTTCTCATAAAAATAATTAAGAAACATTTTTTAAGTAAATGTGTTTTGAAGAATAAAATGTATTTACTAAAAATTAAGTGTTTATTTCATAAGAATTAATCAATAAATTTGTATTAAGTAGAACCATTATACATATATTTCATAATGAGTTTACTCATATTCATACCCTCCAATTCAACGACTATGTTATAACAGCCACATTTAAATAATAATATTTTTATAATATATCTCAATTCACTTAAAGCTTGGCGTTGCATGCTAAGAAATCTATCGAGCTTATTATTATTTTAAAATAAATTTTTGGGGTTTTACATTCTACCCCCTTAAATAAATTGTACCCTAACTATTTTATCTCATACATCAAAGGTTTAACCTTTGTTGAAAACCCACATCATACATAGGGATAATAAAAATTCTTTTGAAAATGGAAAGTGGGAAACATAAAGGTTACCTAAAATATCAAGTATTTGGGTTCCCCGATAAGGATAACATTAGTGTTAAGTTAAAATATAGACATGGAATATAATATTAACGTCTAAGGACTAATATAGAGTGATAGAGTACATAGTCATACAAAAGTTAACGACCAAAAAAATCATAAATCAATGAGGGGATAAAAGACCATTAATTCATCGAAAATGAAGGTAAAAGGATAACATTTTTATTTCAAGATCATTTTCCTAAATCCTTGGAAAGTTTTCTTTTTCCATAATAAACATATAAACTCAAATATCTATTTATTCTTTCCATTACAACAACTTAATTTCTCAATAGCTTTCATAAAACATTTTATATGCAAATGTAAAAGCAAAATCATAATCATAAGGGTTTCTTGGAAAACATGAAAACTCATGAATAAATTTCCTTGAAAAAAATTGTTTCACTTGTTTTAAAAAAGTCATAAACTTTCCTTAAAAACATAAACTCATTTTATTGCCTTTTGAAATCAAAAAACTTCCTTTATAAAACATTACAAGCATTTCATGTAGGTACCTTGGGACATCATCTTTACATTCACTCTTACAAGAACCTTTACAATAGAATCATCTAACTAGAAAATTCTCACATCTCTTAGGAGTAACCTATCACCAGTAAACTCTGTCTTTTTACCCAATGCATTGGAGAGCTATACTGGGCTCACTCGTCATCAGAGATATATCGGTCTCATCCATCATTCATATAAAATACCCAAGAACCATAGCAAGAATAAAACACATACAGCTTTCACTTTAACCATAAAACTCATTTAATTTGGTATTTAATCCCATGAGCAATAACACTTTCAGTTATCTCATAAAAATAAGAAGTTTTTACTTAGAAAATCCTTTTAAAACTAAAAAACCTCGGAAGAGTAAGAATATAATCTTCTTTGAAAAAACCATGTTAACTTGTAGAAGTTTGATAATGAATAACGATTATGGCGATGAAAGGGCGGTCAAGCCGTATACATTAAAAAAATTCTTTTTGTACTTTTGTAAATAGTCAAAAATAACCCATATGGAAAACGTTGAAAAAAATCATTTTTAATCCTTTGTAAGAAAAGTAAAAAATAGTCGAAATTAGCAACCTTTGAAGCATAAATAAGAACATTCTTGAAATGTTTAAAATACCCTCAACATGGAAGAAAAAATGCTGGAAAAAAACTTTAAAATATGATTTTTAAAATAAAGTCATTTACCTCGAGTCTTGACTCGTCTGATTTGTATGTCCACCCTCCTGAGTAAAAAAATTATATTAGTTTTCTACTTGCTTAAAAACTTTTTCCATGTTTATTCAATTAGAATAATCTCTTTTTTAACTAAGTTGAAGGGGAACCTTACATGGCTCGTATGCCCAAAGGCACATGGCCCAGTGCATGACCCGAATGCCCAAAGACTAGACACACAAAACAACCCCCTCCCAGGTAATGTGTAATAATGCTACAAAGCTCCCGACCTGTAAGGCTGATCAGCAAGCATTGCCCCATGGAGAACTGCATGGTGCTTGGTAACGATGGCGAAAGTCATAACCTCTCATTATTCCAATCTAATTAGCATTGTTGGTGGTTGCTTCCTGCTTTGTACCTCTTATGGGGCCTGCACCTGAGATCTCTAACATGCTTTTTTCTGATTAAGCCGACACAGCCGCCACGCCGCCATCATCTGTCGTTGTGCCATGGCTCGTCCCCGCCATCTGCCGATTGTGTCGCTACCCCGCTTTGTTGTCGATTGGCCCGCTCCCGAGATTCAACAACTTCAACCTCCGCTGACCGCCCTCTGCCGCCCCTGATGTCGTCGACCCACCCTACCGCAACTCCCGACTTCGTCGCCTGTTGTCGCTGTCATGGCCACCTGCACTGACCAAGCCCAACGTCGAGGTCATCGCTGAGGGACAACCTCCCTCTATCGCAGTTAAGCACCGCCTCTGCCGCTGCTGAGGGCTCTCGCCACTTCCGTCCATTGTGGTTTGCCTTTCGTCCATCTACGATCGGAACCCCAAATATTGGGGTCGTCGGGATTTGATCTTGGGCTTGATGCGGGATTATGGGGTGCCTTTGTCACTAGGCCAGACCCCAACTGTTGTTCATTCTATTATCATTATTCCCTTTATTTCATTTGTTACCATGTTTTATCTGGTTTCGCGTTGGATGTTTTGAGGACGTTCAGTTTATAAGTTCAAAATGGCTTTGATAGGTTGATTAATGTCAAAGTTCTCGTAGTTTTATCATCTCCATAATCTTAATCATGAAAAAAAATATTTTTTTTTTAAATTAAAAAAAAAATTAGAATAAGTCATGGAAGGTAGACGTAGAAAATGAAATATGTCGTATCATGGAGGCGGTAGTTCGCACATGCACACGAGCAATGTTTCCATTTTTCTACTAGATGGAAAACAAATAAGATATATTATATTTTACTTTTTCAAAATCGTAATTATGTTATACATGTAATGTTTATTTATTAGTTCAATCCTTATGACCAACCATGTGAGGCAATAATGAAAATTGAATCACGTCGTTTCGTGTACGTAGTATTCAACACATACACACGTGGCATTATCATTTTCCAACGAACGAAAAAGGTAATAAGGTAAGTGATATTTTATCTTTCCAAAATCATAATAATGTCAAAACATCTTATATATTCATTAATTCCATTTTCATAACTAGTCATGCGAGGCGGTGATGGAAAAACGAAACACATCGCTTCGTGTAGGTGATAGTCCACATGTATGCACCAGCGATGTTTTCATTTCTCATATGATGAAAAAGAGATAGAAAAGAGTTGTTTCACCAATATAATAATAGATCGATTACATCCGTCATCGCGGAATACAACGCAAGGAAGAAAATCATAGTAAACATGCAGACCCAAGAACTTGACCCCACAACCTAATGTCATTATGTTATAGTGGTTAGATATAAATAGAAAAAGAAATAAACTTGGAATAAATCAATTATGACTTATACCTCCTCTTTCGATATCTCTCTTTGGCTTACACCTTAAGTCTTTTGGGATTGATCTTTTGAGAAGACTAGGACCGATAGGACGATAAGAGGATAATTGGGAAAGGTTTTGGGTCGGGCTTGATCAAGCTAATTGGGTGTGAAGAAATGAGGAGATAAGATGTCCTTTTATAAGTGAGGGGAGTGACAATCTTATAAATACCCCCTTGTTAACCCTTTTAACATTTAGTTGGGTGATAAAGTTTTATCATGATAACTATTTATTATGATCAGAATGCTATTAACCACATACCAAATTCGAACTTCCTGATTCCAAATATAAAATTTATTTTTAAAGATTCAAATTATAGAAGTGATAGAAATTAATTTCAATATATGTACGTAAAACATAACGAAAAAAACTTTAAGAAAAATATCATTTTTAAGCATAGAAATGATTGTATACCAAAAACCCATGTAATACGAAATCTTATGACATTATTTAGATTATGTTTAATCAAATGAGATTTATGTAACTTCAAAATCAATTCAAAACCAAATAAAACTTTGTAATTACTTGAAAAGAAATGACAATTTTTATAAAAAATCTGTATTTTTCCCCATTCACTCGAAAATAAATCTTTTCATAAAAATCTCAAAAATTTATCCTAAAATAATATGTTCCAAAAAATTATCAATTTCAAACTCTAAAATTTAAAATTTTAATTTTTAAATAAAACCATACATTTCATGGAAGACATTTCAGCTAGAATGAAACAATTTGTTTCCATTATGAAAAATCATATAAAATTATCATATTATATATAAATCCATTAAATGTATTTATAAAATTGATTTATTATTAACATCACCTAAATTGTCACGTTCTTCCCCGATTTAGATAATGTTTTCTCACTATTTTATAAAAACTATAAAGTTTTATTTTATTTTATTTTATTTTAGGAATGGACTTTAAAAGAATAGTTTGATAGCATGTACACAACTTAAGAATGCTTGCAAAAGGCCCCATTTCTTAAATTCGTCCTCTCCAAATTTCATTACGAAGGGAAAAAAACAAGATCTTTCTTTTATTTATAAATATTTTTAAAAAATCCATTCATTCATTCGTTTTTTTTTTTTTTTTTTGCATTTCAGCACATCATTCAAAACCCTATTTTATTATTTTATAATAATAATAATAAATTACATAACCATCTCATAACTGAGTCCCCTTGCACGATCCCCTTACCTTGAAAATGCATTTACTCTTGTTAATGTGATTTCCCTACCTATTAACATACACAAATGTATCAAATCTAATGAATGTATACCAGCATCTTGCGCCGCTCTCTGCCATATCCCATTCACAAATTCACGGTTATGCGCACCAAATCATCTGCAACAAATAATTGTTCTGCAAGAAAAGTCCCTGGTTTATGTATTATTGACAAAAATACCCTTTGAAAATTGAGAAAAAACAATTATAGTGGGGGGGGGGCAATTATGAGCATGGTTCATTAAAAAATATCAATCATTGAATGCTTGGACGATGTAGAACGAATAACACGTTACCATTCTTTTTCTATATAGAGAAAACATTGAAAACAATATATATATAGAAATGAAAATAAAATTAAGTGATTACTGGAAAACAAGACCTTTTATTTTTACTAGAAAAAGAAAACCCTTCGGGAACCCACAAACTGTCTTGGATTCCTACACACTCATTTTTTTAAAACCTTTTTAAAAAATGAAAATAAAAAATGTTTTTATGAACCAAACACGCCTTTAACTTTAACCTGAAGCTGAGATCTAAAACCTCTTCACATCCAAAAGTGATATCCGAAAAAAAAAACTTAATTTAATTGTTCATAGAAAATGAAAGTGCTTGGAGAGGGACTCGAAACTTTCTTCCCTTCCCGCACCCACCCAAAACATTTTTTGAAACTTTTTTGAAAAACAAAAACATTCATGTTTTCATGAACCAAACAACCCCTGAGATTTTAGCGTTTAGCTGAAGACATTTTTACATCCAAATCCTTGAAAAAAGGTATTCCTAGCTGAGTCGAACAATGGAACAAAAGCGTATGGAAAAAAATGATGCATTCAAATTCTCAACAGCAACCAAAACTTACCTAGTCTTCATCACCACTTTGGGTGGTGAAAAATGGGGTGAGGTAGTTCCGGTCCAAAGCTGTAAATGATGCCGTGCTGAAAACAAAAAAAAAAAAAATCAAATACAAAATTGAAATGGGAATGGAAATGAAAATTGGGAAACAAAATTTTCGAATGTCACCTCTTGTGAAATTCTTGCAGTCTCATCTTGAATCTGTTACCAGATGGTGCACCTTCTTCAAATGATGGAGCAATGTAACCATTGCTCTCTTCAAAGCTCTAAAATCAAAAAAAATAAATAATAATAAATAACATATTTTCAGGAAAATGAAAATGAAGGGGTAAATTACATTATTGTTTTTCCCTATTATCCAAAATATTTTATGACAAATTTTCGGAAAATGGAAACAGGAAGCATTTTCCAAAATCAAACCCAGCCTTCATATTGTGGACCAAGCACATTGTACGATGAAGAGAGCTTACATCAACTAGTGAACTATCATGGCCATCGCCTACAACTTTCAGAGCTTCCAGCATTGTACCTGTTGATCCGCCAATCAATAAGACCTGAAACATCACCCAAAAGGCTAATTGAAACACAATGAAACTATGGGGCAGGCAGCAGTGCACATGGGTCTCTAGAAAATGGAAAAAAAAAAAAATTAAAAAATGGAAATGGGAATGAGAGATCGGGGGGTCTTGTTCATGTTTTCTAGAAGTTGAAAATCCAATAAGTTTTTCTCGGCTATTCAAAAATATTTTGTAGCATATTTTCTAATACATTATTTGAAAATGAAAATAAAAAATATTTTCAAAAACCAAAGGCGGCCTAATAAACAGACAAAATTTCCATTGTCACTCCGGTACTAGATTGTTTTTTGTACTGGGGTATTGAATTTTTCAAGAAGCAAGTCATGCACCACATTTATACGAGTTACAAAGAAACTATATATTGATTTTGTAGCTTATATTTTAAAAGGAAGTTTGGCTTCATTGGTTTTGTAGCGTATATATTGGTTTAGCTACAAGCCTTGTTTGATATCCAGGAAGGGTTTCTGATGGAACCAAAATAGGGAATTAAATAAAAACGAAGTTCAAAAGTATTTTACGTGTAAATGGGAGGAAAGAAAATGAAATGAAATGAAATGAGAGTAAAAAAAAGGTATTTGGATTATGATGGAAAGAAATGTAATTAAATATAACTAGAAATATTAAAAAATAAATAATAACAAAAAATATATTTTTATTATTATTATATTTTAAACTAGCATGAGGTCAGTCTCGCCACACTCAAATTAGCTGGACAAGGAGGGGTGCAGCCAACATATGGTAGGGATTGTGGAGGGTTTGAAAACTGATTGCTTGGGTTCAAGTTTTGGGTGGCTTTTCTCTTGTGTCGTGTTCTATGGTGACGGATATAACCTTCTATTATTTTTATTACATAATATTATATTTATTTTTAAACTTCATTACTTTTCCGCCCATTTCCCTCCGAATAAGCTTTTCTCCATCCTCCGGTTTGACGGCACAAGACACTCTCTTTTTACCAAACAAATCTGCCTACATGTTTCAATATAATTAATAAGCGGTAGTGCAAGATAGCGGAAGCAAACGAAAGATGAAGTTCAAAGATAATGGCAAAGGACAAGAACAGCCTCATACCGAAACTGGTCGACTCACCGGTGGATCATAAAAGGAACGGATAAAGCAATAAACGGAATGGATAAAGCACTAAACGGATGTAATGTCTTCTGTGATATCAACTTCAAAGCATCCGCATAAAGATTAGAGAAAAACGGATGATACGCTACAACAAATGGAAGACAAGGGGTTAAGCAAAACAGAAGAAGCAAGCTCACAGCATCTAAAGCAAATCATAAAATCCAACCGAAACTTAATTCCAGTACTTCACTGATACCAGGCCTTGACAAATTGAAGATACATCAAAAATAGTGAAGACCAGAATTATGACAACTGGACTCTAACAATCGGACGAGTAAAATGGCTATATTTCATCCAGCTCAACATCGCCCCTTCAAATATGCTGAGAAAATCAACAGAAGAATTTCCACATCAGCATAAAATAAATGGAAGTACAGCGGTCACGTCGACCACAACGGACAAAAGAATGGACAGCCAAAAATGAAGTCATGAAGGCTACAACGGCCAAATGAGCTACGGTCAGATGAGAAGCCCCATCAAAAACTCCAACAGTTGTATTTCTCAACGGTCAGATTCCGGACTCTATATAAAGGCCCAAGAAGAGCTCATTTGACATAACGACCATGTTGCAGAAACACCAGGAGCAACGAAGCAAAAAAACGATTCACAGAAGAGTAACAGGGGAAAAAAAGATCTTAGACACAGAGATTTACGTGGTTAGGAAAATGATCCCTATATCCACAGAGGCAGAAATATCACTATAGTCGGGAGCACAATTACAAAGAGTTTCAGAATTCTCAAGCGCACACAAAACCCTAGCCCGAAATGGGCTAAAAATGATGACGAAGTACTATTCCACCAACCGCATAGGAATTCCGTTGTCGTGCAGTGAAAGGTCGCAAGAAGTGCTACAATAATGTTGACTCCAAAGTCCGACCTGCTACAATAGTCATGCCAAAAGTCCGACCGGCTATAGTGTTCTGTCGGTGTCGGTCGGTCAGCTCTGCTACAGTTGTCAGAGTTGCTACAGTTTCCCCCCCCCCAAATTTGGATCGGGGCCTTCGGCGCCCAGAGCCCTAGAGCAGGAGCGTGTTGCCCCCTCCAACCCCCAACGAGCTCACCGCGGAGCTCGACCCACGGAGTTGCGGCCTGGTGCATAGTATGGGCCAGAAGCATTCGGTCCAGTCATCATCTAAAACGGATCATGCTACATTAATCCAACAATCTCCCACTTGAAGCCTGATCCGTTATGTTGATCTGCTTCGATGCCACAGACTAAGACAACTTATTTAATCTGAGCTCCTCTTCTTCACTCACCAGTGGCGTGTTTTCCATTCACAACTTCAATTTCAAGTTGACGATTCATAAAATACAAGTTGTTTTCCTTTTGTGCTCTCATTGTGTCCTCCTTTATTCTGTCTCTCATCCTCCGTTTATCAGTGAAGACCAAAAGAGGCACAGCAGTGCCTCAACTTTTGTATTATCATCGGCTTCATCAACATGTCTGGCGGATTGTTGGTTCCACAAATCTTCTACAATATCAGCAACTCATCATGTATCAAACCTCTGATGAAATGATATCTCAACTGAATGCGCTTCGTCTGGGCATGAAACATTGGGTTCTTTGCAAGATGTATAACACTCTGACTGTCACACTGCAATACATTCTCCTCTCGCTTTCTTCCCAACTCATCCAAGAAGTTCTTCAGTCAAACCATCTCCTTCTCAGCTTCTATTACAACAATGTATTCTACCTCTGTGATGGATAAAACCACCACCTTCTGCAATTTTGATATTTAGCTTACTGCAATTCCTCCATGTTGGAGTATGTGTAACTTCCTGCCCCACTTCCTTTGTAACTTCCTGCCCCACTTCCTTTGTAACTTCCTGCCCCACTTACTTTGTAACTTCTCTTTGTAACTTCCCTATCTTTTCTATAAATGAGGGCCCTCTCCTCACCTTGAGGAGTGTGGGGGATTTCTGATTTTACATGGTATCAGAGGGATTTACTCCCGACCCTCCCTCCCTCATTCTTATTATTTTTTCTCCCATCACCCTTTAGGTTTTTTTTTTCCCCGTCCGGGGGGCGGCGGCCTCAAAGCCCCGTAGGGTTACCGCCGCCGTCCCGCGGCTTCCCGTCGTCTGGCACTGCTCCGCTGCTCCGTTGCCGACGTCCCCTCCTGCGGCTTCCCGGCTTCGCCTCCTTGCGACGACCGGCCCCGCCTCCCTCCGGCTTCCTGTCGCGGATCCCGCCTCCCTCCCGCGGCGCGACTCGGCTTCCAGCCCCGCATCCCTTGCATCGGCCTCTTGTGACGCGCGACACCTCCCGCGACGCTCTGTCCGGCGGCCCTCTCTCCCGAAGGCCCTCTCTCCCGACAACCCTCTATCCCGACGGCCCTACTCCCTGCGCACGCCGGCCCGCTCGTCGCCGTCCCTTCCCGCAGCGCCTCCTGCCGGTCCTCCCTCCCGGCGGCTCTCCTGCATGGCGCGGCTCCCGTCGCGCCTCCCTCCTCTCGCGCGGCTCCAGCGCGGCTCCCGGCGCGACTCCTTCCTTCGCGCGGCCGCCTCCCGCACGGTGCTCCCGACGCGACTCCCTCCAGCGCCGGACCTCCCGCCCCGGTTCATCCCGCGCCGGCTTCTCCTCCGGCAGCCCTCCTCCCGTGCTCCGCTCCTCCCGCTGCTCCCGCGCGCTCGCGGCTCGCGGCTCTCGGCGGATCTCCCTCCAGTCCGGCGACCGCTCTCCCGGCCCTCTCGTCCCGCGGCGCTCCTCCTGTCCAGCGGCCCTCCGCGCGCCTCCCGGCCGGCCCTCCGCGCGCCCTCCCGGCCCTTCCCGGATTTTTCGGCCAGATCCTTCTCCCTGCAACTCTCCTGCGGATTTCTCGGCGACCCTTCCGGCTGGCCGGCTGCGCCTTTCCCGTCTTGTTCTTCCCGGCGGACCTCCCTTCCCCGACTGCTCCCTGCCGAACGACTCCCCGCGCCGGCAGCCTCCCTTCCCCGGCTTGCGGCTCTTTCCGGCAGCCCGCCTCCTGTGCGAGTCTCCCGCCGGCTCTGTTGACGATCGGCCTCCACCCCTGCCGGCCTCCACTCCTGCCGGCTCCTCCAGTAGCTGGCCTCCATTCCTGTCGGCTCCTCCAGCAGTCGGCCAACAGCCCTGTCGGCCTCCCGTGCCACCTCTGCTCAACCGCTCCCTCCATGTCGACCTCCTCCTGCATCCTGCGGAATCCCCGCCTCTTTGCCCGGTGCCTCCTGCGGAATCCCCGCCTCTCTGCCTGGCATCTCCTGCGGAATCACCGCATCTCATCGCCGGCCTCCTCCTGCGGATTTCCCGGCGCTTCGACGACCGGCACCCGCCATTGCGGATTTCCTTGGCACTTTGACGACCGGCCCTCCCGAGCGGATTTCTCGGCGCTTTGACGATCGGCCCGACATTACGGTTTACCGGCGCTCTGACGACCGGCCCGTAGTGCGGATTTTCCCGACGCTCTGACGACCGGCACCCGCCAGTGTGGATTTCCCGGCGCTCTGTTGTCCGGCCCCGCACTTTTCCGGCGATGACCCATCATTTTCAGCGACATCACATTACAATCTTGAGGGGGAGCGGCATCATCAACGATTTTATTATTTCTATTTCTTCTGTTTTTCGTCTTGTTTTGTCATCAAGCTGGGTATGTCCAGCTTGAGGGGGAGTGTTGCGGTCTTTTTATTGATTTGTCTGTTTTTCATTATGTGTCCAAGCTAGGTACACCTAGCTTGAAGGGGAGTGTTGGAGTATGTGTAACTTCCTGCCCCACTTCCTTTGTAACTTCTTGCCCCACTTCCTTTGTAACTTCCTGCCCCACTTACTTTGTAACTTCTCTTTGTAACTTCCCTATCTTTTCTATAAATGAGGGCCCTCTCCTCACCTTGAGGAGTGTGGGGGATTTCTGATTTTACACTCCACAAGTAAATACGGTCTATGATACTCTTGTAGTTGACGTCACCTCTAAGGTCAGCATCCACATACCCCTGCAATGAATTTTTTTTCCCAAAGCATAGAGATACTCATTTGCTTCCCTTCAAATACCTAAGTATCCACTTCACAGCTTCCCAATGTTGTTTTCCAAAGTTATCTATATACCTGCTCACAACTCTCACTGCATGAGCAATGTCAGGTCGAGTGCAGACCATGGCATACATCAGACTTCCAACAGTTGATGCGTATGAAACCTTTGTCATGTACTCAACATCTTCTGTCGTATTCAGTGATTGCTCCTTTGATAATTTGAAATGGCCCGCCAGGGGAATAGAGACTGGCTTTGCTGCTAGTATACTAAATCTTCTCAAAACCTTTCCAATGAAGTCAGCATGTGATAACATTAAGGTTCATGCCACATCGTTTGTATGCATTTTTAATCATGAATGCATCAAACTTTTTGTTCTACTGTCTGGGTACCTACTTTAACTCATACAAGCTCTTCTGAAGTTTGCACATCAGGTCTTCCTTCCCAAACTCAACATATCCCTCTGACTGTTGTATATAGATGTCCTCCTCCAGATCTCCATGAAAGAAAGTCGTCTTCACATAAAGCTACTCAAGATACAGGTCTTTTTATGCCACAATTCTGAGAACCACCCGAATGGTGGTAAGCTTCACTACAGATGAGAAAATTTTAGTGAAATCCACTCTCACCTGTTGAAAGTCATTCACCGCCAACCTTGCATTGAAACTCCTTTTGCCATCATGTTCTTCCTTAACCCAATATACCCATTTGTTTTGCAATGCTTTCTTCCCTTGTGACAAATGTGTCAACTCCCAAGTATTGTTGTAATGTAGTGAATAAATTTTTTCCTTCATGCCAACCTCTCACTTGCTCGACTCCTTCAACTGCATTGTCTCTTCAAAGCATTCTGGTTCTCCACCGTCAGTCAATAACAAGTAATGTAAGGATGGTGAATACTTATGCACAGGTCTTCTCACCCTTGTTGATCTCCTCAACTCCACTTGAGTAGGCTCCATTGATTCTGGTGTCACATGCTCAGGTAAACCTTCAAGCTCCACTTGCTCTTTGCACCCTGATTGTTTGTTCTCATTTTCATCTTCAGCTGCATAGCGATCCTTATAGATGACACCTTCATTAAATATCACGTTATGGCTCCTAATGACCATCTTGTTGAGATCATCCCAAAAGCGGTAACTGAACTCCTCAGCTTCATGCTCCTAGCACATTCATTCAACGTCCTATTCATCCTCTCAATCACACCATTCTGTTGTGGTGTACCTGGAATAGTCTTCTCTCATCGAATTCCATTACTGGAACGGAACTCTCTGAACTCTTGATTGTCATACTCTCCACCATTGTCAGACCTCAAACATTTCAGTTTAGTTCCCGACTCATTATTCACCATTGACTTCCATTTCTGAAACACTTTAAACACATCAGATTTTCTTTTCAAAAAGTAAACTCATAGGTTGTTCAGTCGTCAATAAATGTCACATAATATCAGAACCCTCCAAGGGAATGTACTGATGCAGGCCCCAAACACCAGTGTGCACCAGGTCCAGTTTCTCAACCTTCGATGTTCTACCTCCTTTTGCAAAAGACATGTTCTTCTGCTTCCCGAAGATATAATCTTCACATAGGCCAACATTCACTGACTTCAACTCTGGTAGCAGCCCTTTTGTTGTCAGCACCTTCATCCCCTTCTCGCTCATGTGGCCTAGCCTGTAATGCCACGGTTGTGAATCCCCGACATCATTTACTGATGCAACCATGTCCATGCAAGTATCTGTCATGTTGTACAAGGTATCAGTCTTTACTCCCCGAGCTATGACCATAGCTCCCTTGGTAATCTTCCACGCACCACCAATAAACATGGTACTGAAGCCTGCATCATCAAGCTACCCAACAGAAATAAGAATTATTCTTAAACTAGGGATATACCTCACGTTTTCCAAAACCAGCAAACTCTCATTGTTGGCCTTGATTCGTGCATCTATTTTCCCCACAATCTGCAAGGGTTCATCATCAGCAAGATGTACCTTGTCAAAATTTCCAGAAACAAAATTGTTCAAAAATCTCTTCTCCGACATGGAATGGAAAGACGCTCCTGAGTCTAAAATTCAAGACTCAATAGGGTTATCCACGCTCAACAGCATCACATCATGAGTTCCTTCAGCCGTTGTGTTTGCTCCACTGGTTTCAAGTCCCTTCCGTTTTCTCTGCATTCCTTCTTGACATGTCCTTTCTTCCCACAAATCCAACAGGTAGGACCAGTCTCCTTTGCCTTGTCTCTGCTCTTTCCTCTTGACTTCGATCGTCCTATATGATTGTCTCATTGTTGATATCTTCCTATTCCTTCTACATTCAGAGCAGAACCAGAGAATCTGCCCGATTCTCTTCTTCGGATATCCTCACTGAGGATCGGGTCCCGTATATCCTTCAGAACCAGCTTGGTATTCCCCGAAGAACTGCTCACAACTGTTACAGTCGCTTCCCAACTATCATGTAATGAAGACAGTAAAACCAGTGAACATACCTCATCACCAAGTGCAATTTCCACCGATATCAACTGACAAATGATTGTGTTGAATTTGTTGATGTGATCCGCAACAATTTTTCCTTCAACCATTTTCAGATTGAACAATCGTCGCATCAAGTGCACTTTGTTTGTCGCAGAAGGCTTCTCGTACATATTCGAGAGAGCTTCCATCATCTCAGTCGTCGTCTTTTCCTCTTTGATGTTGAACGCCACGTTTTTTGCCAACGTAAGGCACACAACACCCAAAACCTGTCGATCCAGCAGCTCCCACTCCGACTGCTCCATGTCTGTTGGCTTTAAACCCAAAAGCGGCAAATGCATTTTCTTCTGGTAAAGATAGTCTTCGATCTGCATCCTCCAGTAGCTGAAGTCAATTCCATTGAAGCGGTCAATCTTCACCATGCCTTCTTCCATAACCATCATTCAAATCGAGAAATCCGAACTCAACCACTAATACCAGTTGTCGCGGAAACGCCGGGAGCAACAAAGCGAAAAAACGATTCACAAAAGAGTAAAAGGGAAAAAACAAAAGAAGAAAAAGAAGATCTTGAACACAGAGATTTACATGATTCGAGAAATGATCTCTACGTCCACGGAGATGCAAAAATATCACTGTAATCGGGAGCATAATTACAAGGAATTTCAGAGTTCTCAAGCACACACAAAACTTTAGCCCGAAATGGACTAAAAGGGAGGACGAAGTACTATTCCACCAACCGCATAGGAAATCCGCTGTGCTACAGTGAAAAGTGGCAAGAAGTCTAGATTGCTACAGTACCGTTGACTCCAAAATCCGTTCGTTTTCAAATTTTTAAAAAGGTGTTTTTTCCACAGCATTTCAATTCAACCCCATCTTGATGATTGTTGTTGAACCCTGTTTTTTATTCTGGATATTTCCGAGTCCCACATCGGAATACCCCTTTATGTATTCTGTATTTTCAATCTATAAAAGAAGGTATCAGAGGCAGGTTCCATCTTAACCTAGCCCCGCACTTCTTTGCGGTTTTCCCGGCTAACTCCGGCCCCGCCTCCCCGATGCATTTTTGCATCCTCCTTCCCCGGTGCCTCCTGCCCGGTGCCTCCTGCCCGGTGCGGCTCCCCGGTAAGCCTTCCCTCTTGGCGCGCGCTCCTCCTGCGCGCGAGCCCTCCCCATCGCGGCTCCCCCCCGGCGCGCGCGCCCTTCCAGTCGCGGCTCCTCTCGAGCGCGACACTCCCGACGCCCCGTCGCGGCTCCTCCCGACGGCGACCCTCCCGACGCCCCGTAGCGCCTCCACCCGAGCGCGACCCTCTGTCACGGCTCCGTCCGGCTCCCGCGCGCCCTCCCGGCCCTTCCCGACGACTGCGGCTCCCACGCCTCCCGTCGCCCCCGTCGGTCCCACCTTCCCCAACTCTTCCCGACAACCGCACCTCCCGCGCCTCCCGCCGCCCTCCCCGGATCTTCCTGGCGGTCCCGGCTCCCACAGATCTCGTCGACGGCTCTTCCCGGCAGGCCTGGAATCCGTCGCCTCCCGTCGCCGTTTCCAGACACGGCTCCCGGCTCCAGCAGATCTTCTCAACGGCCCTCCTGTGCCTTCCTCCTGTGCGCACGACGCTACCCAGCCATCCCCGCGCAACGGCCCCCGCCTTCCCTGCGCGCTCCATCCGGTGACTTCCTTCCCGGCAGATCCCTCGCGCCGGCCCATCTCCGTCCGGCTGCTCTCTTCCCGGCGGATCCCACGCACCGGCCCCTCTCCGTCCGGCTGCTCCCTTCCCGGCAGATCCCTCGCGCCGACCCCGCTCCGTCAGGTTGCTCCCTTCCCGGCGGATCCCTCACGCCGGTGCCCGCCCATCCGCTTTCTTCCCTTCCAGAACCAACTCCCTCCCGGCGAACCGGTCCAGGCGGACCGGTCCAGGCGGCTCTCTCTAGACTGCCCGACATTCCAGCTTCCCGGCTTCCACCGGCCCCACCTTCTACCGGTCGCGCCTCGTAGCATCCCGCTACTTCTGACCTCCTCGGTGGTTGTCCGTCGCCTCCATGGCAGCCTCTTCAGCTCTGCCCCAGCTGATCACTGCCTCCACCCGCCTCGTCAGTCGTGACAATGGTCGCTCAGGAGCTCGTGGTCGTGGTCGTATGAGGGGTCGTCCACGTCCCCTCTGTCAACACTGTGGCAACCTCGACCACCTGATTGCTCGATGTTGTATACTTCATGGGCGCCCATCTCAGCACCTGCGGCGGGGTCAGACACCCGTCCTGGAAGCCCCCTCCTCAGTCGCCAATCTCCCATCATCTCTGACTCTGTCTATGGCGAACATCTGGTTACGTCATGATCCTTGGACCCCTACCGGACCTGGTCCATCTTCGACTTCTCTAGCCCATTCTGCTGCTTCCGCCGCCTTTGTTGGTCGTCGCTCCTCTGCCTGGATGCTCGACTCGGGTGCCTCTGACCACCTCACCGGTGATGCTGGGATGTTGACCTCCTACTGTCCTTAAATCGTCTTCCTTCTTCTATTTTTCAAGGGGAGACTCCTTTTCAGGCTTTGTTCTCTTCTCTCCCTCCTCACTCCCTTCCGCTTCGAGTGTTTGGATGCCTATGTTATGTTCGAGACACACGTCTTGGCCTTCTCAAAACTCTCTCCCAAATCTCTCCGGTGCATCTTTCTTGGTTATTCCCGCACTCAGCGCGGATATCGCTGCTACTCACCGGACCTTCGGAGGTATGTCATCTCTGCTGACGTCTCCTTTGTTGAGAACTCTCCGTTCTCCCTTCCCTCTCCTCATCCTGACTCAGCCATCGATAATTGTCTTCCTATCCTCATCCACCCTCCTCCAGTGTCTCCCCCTACTACTGACTCCCATTTTGGTAGGGTCTACTCTCGCCGTCCATCACCTGTATCCCCCGTCCCGGCCAATGACACTGTCGTTCCCGCTTCGTCCGATACTCCTGCCCCGACACCAGAGGACTTGCTCATTGCTCTCCGGAAAGGTACTCGCTTTTGCCAGAGTACTCCTCTATTTGTATCTTCCTACAGGGGTCTGTCCGCTTTGGAGACAGTTTCTATTCCTCGCACTGTGGGTGAAGCAAAATCTCACCCGGGATGGTTAGCCGCAATGCGGGATGAGTTGAAGGCGTTGAAAGAAAACCATACTTGGGATCTTGTCCCCCTTCCAGCAGGCAAACAGGCGGTTGGCTGCAAATGGATTTACACAGTCAGGCTGAATCCCGATGGCACTCTCCATCGACTCAAAGCCCGCCTTGTGGCCAAGGGCTTCGCCCAGACTTACGATATTGACTATTTTGATACCTTCTCTCCAGTTGCCAAGATGGCCTTCGTCCGGTTATTCATCTCTCTGGCAGCTCATCATCGTTGGCCTCTACATCAACTGGATGTCAAAAATGCATTCCTCCATGGATTTCTTGAGGAAGAGGTTTATCTGTCTCAGCCCCCCGGTTTTTGTGCCTCCAGCGCCGAGTCTCAAGTCTGTCAACTCCGCCGCTCTCTTTACGGCCTCAAGCAGTCTCCTCGTGCTTGGTTCGGCCGTTTCAGCATTGTCGTCATCAACTTTGGGCTCTCTCGCACCATGAAAGATCATACTGTGTTCTACAGGACGACCTCCGCTAGTTGCATCCTGTTAGTTGTTTATGCGGATGATATCATCATCACCGGCAGCGACAATGACGGCATCACCCAACTCAAGGGCCATCTTCACCAACACTTCCACACTAAGGATCTCGGTCCTCTCACATACTTCCTAGGCATCGAGGTATCCTATTCTTCGGACACCATTTCCCTATGTCAACGGAAATATGCATTGGATATTCTGCATGATGCTGGGCTGACACAGGCAACTGCTGTCGACACTCCTCTGGAACCTGGGGAACGATCTCTTTATGACTCCTCCGAACTGTATTCACATCCAGAGCGATATCGTCGACTAGTGGGCAAACTCAATTATCTTACCATGACTCGTCCCGACATTGCCTGCGTTGTCGGCAAAGTGAGTCAATTTATGGAGCATCTGACCACCTCTCATTGGGATGTTGTCCTCCACATCGCCAAATACATCAAGCGGGATCCTGCCCGTGGTCTTCACTACTCTCATCATACTCATCTCAATATTGAGGCCTTCTGTGATGCAGATTATGTTGGTTGCCTTGCTACTCGGCGATCAACTTCGGGGTTTGCCGTATTCTTGGCAGGCAACCTCATCTCTTGGCACAGCAAGAAACAGACGGTCGTCTCCCGCTCCAGTGCGGAGTCCGAGTACCGAGCCATGGCCACAGTCACTACAGAGATCATTTGGCTTCGTCATCTCCTCCAGGAGCTTGGCTTTCCTCCACAGACATCTGCTCACATCTGGTGTGACAATCAGGCGGCCACCAAGATTGCTTCGAATCCCGTTTTCCATGAACGTACGAAGCATATTGAGGTGGACTGTCGCTTTCTTCGCCACCACCTGGAGCACGATCATGTCAGCTTTAGCCACATCCCGGCAGCGGACCAGCTTGCTGACATCTTCACCAAAGGCCTCCCAGGAGCTCGCCTCACCTCGCTCAGTTCCAAGCTGAGCATCCACAGCATCTGTCACCCAGCTTGAGGGGGAGTGTGTCTGGTCTTTTCTTAATGTTATCTTTCTTTTGTGAGACTCGTGTTCCAAGCTGGGCATGTCCAGCTTGAGGGGGAGTGTTCAACCCTGTTTTTTATTCTGGGTATTTCCGAGTCCCACATCGGGATACCCCTTTATGTATTCCGTATTTTCAATCTATAAAAGAATGTCTCCGCCTCACCTTGAGGTATGGAGATTACCTCTTAACAATTGTCTACCGGAATGCATCTCATTGCTTATTTGTGGACCAACAGTTGGTATTAGAGAGAGTCTCTGAAGCACTTGAGTTTGCCCACCCACTGAGTTTCATAGCAATTGATATAAGAAAGTCTCTAAGCTATTGTTGACTCCAAAAAGTTAGAGACCATAGATCCATAGGTAATCTCCTATGTTTCAACAACTTGTGTAAGAGCATGTCTCTGAAGTTTTTCAAAAGTTTCTTTTCTCCCGCAAGGCTGACACCTCGTGTCAAGACCTTCTCTTGAAATTTCATTCTCAACAGCTCTTTTTGGATTTTTTTTAAATATTTTCTCAAATGGCTTTTAATTTTCTGTTTGATGGAACAGATTTTGCCTAGTGAAAAGACAGGATGAAATCATTTCTCATATCACAAAGTCTACCCAGCTGGTTTATTGTTCTTAGACCTTATTACATTCCTGTGAAGGAGATGAATTCCATTAAATTCCTATGAAGGAGATGGATTCCTTTACCGCTGAGGAAATTTCAAGTTTTAATTTAAATATTTTTATCCGTAATGTTGGAGTCTGCATCCCACATCGGACTTGAGGTCCGGTGTGGTCTTAATTATTCATTATAAAAGCACCCCAAGGGCTCCTTTAGAGAGTACACCTTGGGGGTTCGGTTTCTCTCATTTTATCATTCTACATGGTATCAGAGGAGGTTTGATAAACCCGACCCCCCTCTCATCTATTTTTCTTTATTCCGCTTTAGGGTTTCCTGACTTTTTTCCCGATAAGGGGGGCGGCGGCCTCCATGGCCAGCTCTGTCGTCGCCCCTCCCCTCCCTCCCGAGCGCAGCTCGGCCCGCCGCATCTCCGACGGATCTCCCCCTATCGGCGCTTGCATCCCGCGGCGCACTCCCTTCTCCCGGCATCTCCCGCGCGACTCCCAGCCCGCCTCCTCCGGCGGCATCCCGGCGAGGCTTCAGCCTCCTTGGGCGGCTCCCTGCGCGCGGCTCCCTGGTGCGCTCGACGGCGGACGACGACCTCTCCTGCCGGCATCTCCCTCTATATCTCTTCTGGCGGCCCTCAGCAGACTCCCGTCGTCCGCGGCGTCCCCTACCCGTTGCGCGCGTCAACCCCACCTTAAGTCGCACCTCCCGTCGCGCCACCCGATCCCGGCGGAATCCACCCTCCTGTTTTTTTTCCCGGCGCCGTCGTCCAGGTGCTCGCCCAACGGCCCGCCTCTTCGCGCCGCTCCCTACCGGCCTCGTCCAGGTGCTCGCCCGGCGGCTACTACCCGACTCTGGCCTCCCGTTCCCCATCTCCTCTTCCGGCGGATCCCTCCTCCGCCTCTCTGTGCAGCGGCCCTCCGCCCCTCTGAAGCAGATCCCCTCCCGACGGATCTCCCCCCCTGTCGGACTTCTGTCGCACCTCCCGATCCCCAGGGGCCTCCCGATCTTGAGGCGCCTCCTCAGCGGCCCTTCCTGCTCGGAATCCTCGAGCCCCCTTTCCTGCGCCAGCACCACCAGCCCTGGACAACCCTTCTCCTGCGGCAGCGACAGTCCGGACTCCCACTTTCCAGCGGCTCTCCCGGCTCCTGACGCGCCTCCCTCGGTCTACCTCCCCTGCTTCCAGCAGTGCCGGATCCCTGCGCAACAGCTACTGCGCCTCGTCGTCCCAGTCATCCGTCGTCGGCCCCTTGCATTCTGCGGCAGCTCTGCCTTCAAGCCGATCCCCTCCGCCTGTGCTGCTCTCCCGGCAGCCACCTCCTTTTCCTGGAAGAACCATTTCTGCGCGCTTGCTGTCTGCCAGCACGCCTTCGCGCTTCCTCCACCGCGGCGCAGCACTTCGACCGCCTTGGACCAGGCCCTTTGGCGCCGCCAGATCCCGCAACAATTCTGCGAAATCCCCGCCTCCCGTCGCTGGCCCCGCAAGTGCGGATTTCCCGGTGCTAGTATGGATTTTCCGGCGTTTCATCGATTGGCCCCACTAGTGCGGCATTTCCTGGCACTCCGTCAATCGGCCCGGTCTGAGTGGTTCATCTGCTGCGTCCGCGACATCATTCATCCATCATCCTGCGGGGGAGCTGCGATCGTGAGGGGGAGCAGCAGCCTTGAAGCTCTATCTTTTGTACTGTTTCGTTTATTTCTTCTTGTTTTGTAATCAAGCCGGGTCTGTCCAGCTTGAGGGGGGGTGTTTGCACCGTCTATTGCTTGCTTTATTTTTCTTTATGTATCCAACCTAGGTACACCTAGTTTGAGGGGGAGTGTTGGAGGCTGCATCCCACATCGGACTTGAGGTCCGGTGTGGTCTTAATTATTCATTATAAAAGCACCCCAAGGGCTCCTTTAAAGAGTACACCTTGGGGGTTCAGTTTCTCTCATTTTATCATTCTACACGTAACATTCTAATCTTCGTAACATTCTAATCTCCAGCATGAATAGTGATGTACAGAAACTTGTTCCATCACTTTACACTGCACATGATATCTGGAAATTCCTTGAGATTACTTTTGGTAGGGATTTATCACTGACAAGCAATACTGCTTCTAATTCTGAACAATCACGGAAACAGATAGCTAAAGATTTTAATCAGACAATGTCCAATGCAACTTCTGAATATTCAACAACAGAAGATGGGGACCAGATGAACTCTTAAGGAAATTATCACGTCGGCTCATCGATTAAAGGAAGATGTGAACCGGAAATTTCTGCTAAAACATTTGCCGTTAGCACATCCTTCTGAAAATCAGTGACGAATAATGATCAATTCACAAAGCTTAGTGAAAAGGTCATCCTCCTACAAATATTTCCAAAAAAGGAGATTGGGAGCTCTACAGAGTATATATTTTCCGAAGATACAGACAATCTATTGGAGTCATATACTACAAATTCATTCTCTGAAAACCAAGAAAACACCTGCTCCAAAATCACATAACTGAATAACCATATGCATAAATTGAAGTCCGAGCTTGAAACATTGAAGGAAAGGAATCTTAAGATTCTAAAAGGCTTAAGAGTCAGAATATGAGCGAATCAAAGTACTTTCTGCTCAACTAAGATTAAACTTTGCCGATCAAGCCTTTACTTTCAGAAAGAATGAAATCAATAAGCATCCTCCGGAAAGTCCTCAAAAGATCAAACTGAAGACAGCCTGAAGTATAAAAATAAAGATCGAAGGAAGATTCTGCCTACTTTTTCAGAAGAAAGAATGCACTCAGAAAATTTTCCTACTCTTCAGAATCATCCGAAGTACCAACATGGAATCGGATACGCCAGGATACTCCAGGGACAACGGAAGGAAACTCTGCCAAAACTACATTGTCCCAAGCAAAAATACAAAGTTGAGAATGCCAAATGGAGAAAATCAAAGTAAATTTGGATTCCAAATGGATTCCAAAATCCATCCTGTCCAGCACTCATCATGAAGATTTATTGGACAGAGACAAATTCATCTCCATGGAATGCCAACCCAGAAAGAAGACCATCTTCCAGGCGCATCATCATTGAAAATCTCAGCAGGTATTTCTATTTAATTTTCTTCTTGGAACTCTAATTGATGAGGTAACATGAGTCGCCTGCATTTAATGATTCTTTGTATTTTCATGAATATTTTTTTTTTCAAAAATCAGCATCTTTTAATGACGAATGTTCATATCACTATTAAATCTCTGACGTCTAAATTCAAAGATCAAATCTCATGTGGCGTTTTGTTTACCCATGCATGCATTTACTATTTTACGACCGCGGTGCTTCCCTTCTAAAGCCTATAAATAAGAGCAGCCCCTCCACTTGACTTGCACTCCTTTAGACTTCTACTCATGAAATTCGCACTTGTGATCTCCGGCCGGGGAAGTCATGAGGACAGACTCGTCATCAGGAATTCCACATGTTTTATATGTCATTAGATATTCTTATCTGCGAAAGTGTATATTAGTCCTTAGATTTGAGATTATTAATAATATATATCATGACTCGCAAACTTTAATATATGGACGAAAACCTCGACGGCATATGTTTGCATCAAGCCAACATACATTGGGTGCGTCATAAATGATATGGCATTAATTGAATAACTCAAATAAGGATTTGTCCCTTCCGAGTTAATAAAAAAAGATATCTTCTCTTTTTTTATTGAAATATGATAAAATCCATGGTCATGATAGTTCATCAACGAGTTCATTTGATAGAGATGGCCAATCAATATAGGAATGTATTCAGGGAATCTGTACCAGAAATACAGTGAAATTTGGGGGAAAAGAGAAAAAGAAGCAGAGGACAGACCCTCGAGAGCACCCACTATGCTCTCCCGCTGAAAACTAACTGTACTACTCTAAACAGAAAGATACCATGACCCACCACCCAGACACCCTTATTTAACAGCCTTGGTCCCTACTATTGTACGCCTAACCACCTTCCCCTGGCTGGACCGATTTACACCCTTCTAGAATACACTTTCCATTCACCTGTGTGGTCCCGAGCCCTATTATTGGCCGCCCCTTGAAAAGCAGTCTTGCCCTCAAGGCTGCACGAAGGGAACTGGTTCTGTATGACGAACCGGTCAGCCGGTTGATTCTGCCACTGAATTAAAATTTGTGGCTGCAGAAATCCATCCAGGAGCTGGGAGTGGCATTACAATATAGCAATGGGTTCTGGATGTGATGTTTCATCACCCTGCAGATTGTGGGGAAGAGACTTGGAGACAGCCTGTTGTCCCACTGCCCTTTTGAGTTGAGAAATGTGGAAAACTGGGTGGATTCGGGCAGTGGAAGGAAGTTCCAACTGATAAGCGACAGGACCAATTTGTTTGAGGACGATAAAGGAGCCATAATAACGGGGAGATAGCTTCCGGTTGATCCGACGAGCTAAGGAGTGCAGCCTGTGTGGACGGAGCTTAACAAAAACCTGCTCTCCTATAGCAAAAGTGTCGTAACGGCGATGAATATTAGCCTGGCAGCACATGATATCCCAGGATCTGGCGAGGTGATGCCGCAGCTGTTTTAATGCCTCTGTTCGATCCAATACAACATGGGCAACAGCTTCAACCTTGAGTTCAGACGACAGAAAATTGATAATTGTGGGAGGCTTCTGGCCATAAACAACTTCAAAAAGAGTGGTGTTTGTAGAAACATGTCAAGTTGTATTGTAGGAATATTTGGCCCACGGTATCCAGAATGGCCAATTTTTGGGCTGGTCCCCAAAAAAACATCGAAGATAGGTTTTGAGGCAACGATTGACCACTTCCGTTTGATCGTCCGTTTGCAGGTGGTATGCGGAACTAAAACGTAACGAGGTTCCCTTGTAGTTTGAAGAGGGCTGTCCAGAAATGGCTGAGAAATATTGGGTCTCGGTCACTTGCAATGGACTGAGGGATGTCATGGAGTCGAAATAAACAATAAATGGACTAAACGATAAACGGACAGCCCAAAAGATAAGGGCGCCAATGTTGGATGGCTAAAACCAAAGCCATAATTTACTTTTCGTAAGTAGATTTTGCCAAATTGTCAACTGATAATGCCTTGCTGAAGTAGGCAATTGGCTGGTGACGTTGCATGAGAACCGCCCCAATACCTGAACTCGAGGCGTCACATTCTAGTCAAAGGGCTGGGTAAAATCTGATAAAGTAAGAACTGGGGCTTGTGTGATGAGTTCCTTGAGACGAAGAAACGTTGTTGTAGCAGCGGGTGTCCATGTGAAAGTCTTGGTAAGGGCCGTGAGGGGTAGGGTAATGGCACCATAACCTTGGATAAACCGGCGGTAATACCCAGTGAGAACCAGAAACCCGCGGACCCCTTTTAATGTTTAAGGGAGAGGTCAGTCCAGTACCGCTTGGATTTTGTTGGGATCCATTGATGTGTCTTCTGAAGAAATAACATGGCCCAAATATTCTACTGTTTGTTGAGCAAAATGGCACTTGCATTGATTGGAAAATAAATGGTTGTCCAGGAGGACTTACAAGGCAGCAGTGAGGTGGGAAAGGTTTAGCATCCAATCAGAGCTGTAAACAAGAATATCATCAAAAAAAATCAAGATAAATTTGTGAAGGGACGAAATAAATCGTTCATGGTGGTTTGGAATGTAGAGGGGCATTAGTTAGCCCAAAGGGCATGACTAAATACTCAGTGACCATTGTGGGTCCGAAACACCGTTTTCTCTAAATCCTCATTGCGTATCTGAATCTGATGATACCCATATTTGAGATCTAGTTTGGAGAAATAGAACGCACTATGTAGTTCATCCAATAATTCTTCCACCAGCGGGATTGGAAATTTGTCGGGGATAGTTTCTTTGTTGAGAGAGCGGTAGTTAACGCAAAGGCACCATGAACTGTCCTTCTATTTAACCAATAGGACGGGACTGGAGTAAGCATTGCAGCTTGGACAAATGATGCCAACGCGCAACATTTTCTGCACCTGGAATTCAATTTTAGTCTTCTGGTAATGGGGATACCTGTAAGGCCGAAACATGATTGGTGTATGTGCAGCAACAAGGTGAACTGCATGATCTTGTGGCCAGCGAGGGGGGAGGCCTGTAAGAGCCCGAAAAACTAGAGCAAACTGAGTTAAAAGCTGGGATTGTGGTGTTGATGGGGTGTCAATGTTGTAACGGGGGTAGGAGTTTTGCCACCCGACAAGAGCCGGTGATAGCCGCTTGGAATTGGGTGAAGGAGCCGCTGTTTCAAGGAATTTGCCGGTTGTAGTGGGGGATTTGTTCCTTGAATGCAGTAAGTACGGTTATCAGTCGTGAACTTCATGACCATTGATTGTCGGTTTGTGTGTACATCTCCCAAAGTACGCACCCGCACGACGCCTAATATTAAATCCAGACCCCCAATATCCAAAACATGGACGTCAACCGAGCAAGTATAATCACCTATTGAAAGAGCCAACTGAGAGCAAATTCCCTGAGACCAGTTTGTGTGTCCATCCCCCAACTGAATGTGCGTCCGTTGGGGGTTGCGCGCTGGGAAAACGAGGAAACGAACCAGCTATGGAGAGATAAAATTATGTGTGGCGCCACTATCAACGAGGATGATGATCGGAATTCCAGTAAGAGAACCCACAATTTTCATGGATGGTGGCCCAAGGGGAGTCTATTGCTGGCCAGAGAAACAAATATCAAGATGTTGGTATGCCATTATGTTGCATGTGGCATCGGGTGGTTGATCAGGTTGAGTGGAGGCGGATGGTAGCGGAGCATGCACATCAGCATCGGAATCATCTTCGCCGAGAATAAGGATCCACAGTTTGGGGTCGGCGCATCTATATGGATGAGGGTATATGGCAATGCGCAGCGAAAACAGAGGCCCTTGCACCGACGCTCTTCCCACTCCGGCGTAGAGAGATGCCGCACCCCACACCGAAACTTGGGGATGTTTACAAACGTCCAAGGAGGGGCCGCTGAGTCTCGGAGGGTTCTGGAAATGGGAGCGGGAAGCAGAGCCACCTGGCGAGAGTGATGAAAGACGAGGATGAAGGGGAACAGAATCACGCCCAGGACCAGTGGAATGCAAAGACCAGCGGAATGCAAAGGAACGCCTCGAATTGAAGAACCGGTGTCACGATGGAGTGCAAGTTCAACATAGCGGGCTAACCGCATAGCCTACAGCCGAGTGACGGGATTGTGTATACAAACCCAGGAGCGAATCTCATCACGCAAACCATGTAAAAAATAACCTACATATTGTTGTTCCGACTATGAGGTAAGAGTGAAGCCAAATACTCATATTGTTCTATATATTCCTGGACAGAATTCTCTTGGTGAAGAGCGGCAAGTTCTTCGTATGGATTTTGTATCTCCAGGCCACTGAAACGCTCTAGCAATTCGGTGCAAAACAAAGGCCAGGCAAGATCGGGATAGACCTCCAGGAGTATTGTGAACCAATGGATTGCGAGACCCTCCATACTAACCTCAGTGGAGCTGAATCTTCATACCATCCGAAGTCTGGTTAATGTAGAAATATAATTCATCTCGGGTGAGCCAACCACGAGGATTCGTGCCATCAAAGACAGGCAGCTCAACGCGGCGACCCACGGTATAATGATTAGAGGAGAGGAAAATGTTGTCTGTACGAGGCCGAGGATCAGCCAACTTACCAGAATTGGCGAAGTGCAAGGGATGCTTCTCACGTTGACGAAGCATGAGTTGACGGGACTCTGTTTGAGCAACCATCTCATAATCCCAGCGATGTTGGCCTTGTTGAAGATTGTGAACACCCTGTTGGAGATCAGCAACTGAAGTAGACAACTAAGACAAAGTTGTCTCATAAGCGCCCAGACGAGCTTCGACAACGTCCACACGAGAGTGAGTTCGCGCTTCCATGGCAAGCAATTCGGAAACAACATAATCCAAGGGGGGGTGCACGTGCGGCAGGTCAGACCAAAATGATAGAGATGGCCAATCAATATACGAATGTATTCAGGGAATTTGTACCAGAATTACAGTGAAATTTGGGGGTGAGGAAAAAGAATCAGAGGACAAACCCTCGAGAGCACCCACTTTGGTCTCCCGCCTGAAAACTAACTATACTACTTCTCTAAACAAAAAGATACCCTGACCCACCACCCACATGCCCTTATTTAATACCCCCACACGCCCTTATTTAATACCCTTGGTCCCTAATGTTCTACGCCCAACTACCTCCTCCCGGCTAGATCGATTTACCCCTTCTAGAATACACTTTTCATTCACCCGTGTGGTCTCGAGCCCTGTTATCATTTCAGAAAGTTAAAGAAATATAAATCAAACATATAAAGTGACAACACAAGTATGCATCATGTTTGATGAGATATCGAGACAAAGGGATTACATTACACGATAACATTCGTAGGAAGGTTCTTGTTGTTACATTAATTTCTTTCTTTATGGGTCTCTGATGTGTTGTTAAATGTTGATCTTAGACTTTAGGTAAGTCCACCTAATGTCACTGAGAAAGAGGCCTAAAGGGTCACACACTAAGTGTATCCAGAATCTCATTAAATTTTATTGAATTTAACATTAAGAATAAATATTATTATCGGCCTGTGGAATAATAATTATTCAAATATTGTAGATCGTATAAATTCAATCATGAGATATTGGAGTTTAAAATCTATGAGTTGAAGTTTATCCCTCGTTTATTATTCAAAAGGTAATAAATAAATTATTATTTATTCACCAGTTTAGTGAATAAATTAATATAAATATTTACTAAGTTACGTGAATATTAAAATAAATATTTATTCATGGGTTTAGTGAACATAATATTTATTTATTTATTGAACGAATAATATTTATTTGATTAAATATTTTATTATTTGAAGGTTCAATAAATTCCAGGGAGGATTGATGGATTGAGTTAATGTCCCCGTGAAAATGGTACATTTTATTTAAAATCATTCAAATAAATATCTACTCGTTTATTTAACAAATGATATTTAAATAAGTGCATGTCAGGGATATAATAATATTATTATTATTAGACATGGGAAATTACTTAGAATGAATATTTGATAAAAGTGTCATTACACAATTATCGAATGCTAACCCTAAATATAAATTCCAACTTGTATCATTTTCCAACCAAGAGAGTTGTGCACAATGGAGAAAGTCATGGAGCACAGTTAGAGGAGTCCTCGTTCGGATTCTCAACGGCAACGGCAACACAAGAGGGGCATCGGAAATTAATTATAGCGACCCACATTTTTCATACATGATTTTAACATATTTTCTTAACAAAATATTGCATGGATAACTTTCAAGGATCTCTTGAGGTTTAGTGTCTTGGAAACTAGGTACATAATACATGAAGTACATAGATCATTAAAAAAAATAAACTTTATTTAATCATCTTAAATTATTATAAATGCATCCTAAGTCAACCCATTGCATATGATTTCCTAAGGACATACATCAATAGAAAAAGGTGAACATAAAGCCCAATAAGGGATAAACAAAAGAAATGGACCGTGAGTGATCATCATGGATAAAACATGAGGCATAACATAAGAGCATAATCATGAGTATATGGGATATAACATGGAAATGTGGTTACAACATAAAAATGAGACATTCATAAGCATATCACCAAGATTTATCACCAAAGTGTCGTAAAACATATTACCAAGGTTGTTCATCAAGATATCATGAAACATTATCAAGGCGTGTTGTCCAGGTATCATAAACATGTCATCTCTTCGAAGCGCTATCAAGGCACGCCCTTCATATGCCTTAATTCATGTGTATCACATAGATCGTAATCATAAGAAAGCGTCAATAACCCATTGAGAATAAAGAACGGGTTTTATATAAAATCATTGAGTTCATAAGAGTTTAAAAACATGGACTTTTAAACATTTGTAACCCGAAAGTAGAGAATGTGGGTTTCATACATGGAAATCTTCGATCAATGAAGTATAATGATATCTATATGGATACCCTTGAGTGAAAATAGGGTTGGCTATCCACGACATAAAAATATGGCATGGAAGGCAATATAATTGATATATAAAATGGATTATAGAATGGAGTTAATGGGAGAGAATGGTAGGCTCACATTAATAAAACATCATTTGGACAGTAGTTGAATGATCATGAATACATGGAAACATGATCGGTTGAAAATCAAAAGACTTGCGACGAAGAAAGTACTTGAATAAAAAGAGAGGAAGAGTGTCTCTTACCTTGAAAGGTAGCTTCTTAAAGCTTGAGAAGAACTCTTTAGGACCTTAGAAAATCCTTACAGAAACTTTAGAAAGGAAAAATGAGAGAAAATTCGTACTCAATGGCTTTGGAGTGGAGAGGACAAGGAAAATGAGTGGGTATTTATAGTAAATCATGGAAATTTGTTCATTAATTTCATAGGCCTTGGCCATCTAAGTTATAAAAAATGTAAAACCATTGGATTTTCCATGGTTTTACCCCATATTTTATTCATTAAGAACCGAACTCCTTAAAATAATATAATTTTGGAGGTGGAAGAGATTTTTATTCATAAAGAATTGTTTTTAAAACCTTAAAATACACTTTAGGTTTTGGAAGATTCTTTATAGGTTTGGAAATTGATTTTATTACTTTAAAATGCATTATATTAATGAGAAAATTCATTTTTGGTCAAGCAAGCCTTTATATTACTTATTACATCATTTTTAAGTATTTATACTTAACGTATATTCATATTGTTTTTAACTTTTTACCCGAAAATTTGACTGCCTCATAAAATTATGAAAAAATTACCGTTGACTAATTTTGATGTGTTGATTCCAAAAATGACATCCATTTTCTATGAGTGGTTATCTTTCATTATTCCTTAACTATTATAATTATTTTCACATCTCAAACATACTTTTCAAATATATTATATATTTATTTCTTGTGAAAATATAAGCAATAAAACGGTTTTATAATGACTATAAGATCACAAAAAAAACAATAGATAAACTAAATCATGATTCTTATACAACCCGTGTATTTTATGATTTATACAAGTTTTCACTTTCTATAGGTTTTATGTTCATCCAAAGATTCATTTTCCATTATCACTTCTATGGATAAAATTTATCTTCTTTATTGATTATATGTGTATGGTTAATAGTGTTCCTCAATAATAATTATTATCATTATGGAAGATGATGATATTTGTTAGGTATGTGGGGTGTGTGCTGGCAATGATAGGAATAAGTGAGTGGGTTGCTATGTTGCCAGATGTTTCCAGGGGCTGTCCTGGTGTGGGTTGTTGAGTTGTCAGTTGTTGCCAGTTGTTGTCAGTTGTTGCCAGCTGTTGTTGGTAGGGGGGTTGTTAGTGGGGAAATAAATAGGGGATATGTTGTAGGATGAGGGGAGGATTTTACTTTCCAGCTGGATGCTGCAGGGGGGTTCGAGCCTTGGGAGGACTCGGCCTGGCTCTACGGAAGTGGCCTTCCGGGACTCGGCCTGGCTCTACGGAAGTGGCCTTCCGGGAGATTTCTTCCACCATTTTCTTCTTCTTCCTCCGATTACTTCTACATATTTTCCCTGTTTGCCTTCCAAGCTTGTAATCTACCTTTCTGCTGTTATTAAATGGAGAAACAGTGTTGTTTTCCTTTTCCACTCTCACTGTCGTAACATTTGGGCAACTCCGCTAGGAAGTGTCGTGCGAGTGAGACGAACAATTGCTGGGGAACAATGGATGGACAGAGAGATCGCTGCTAAGAAGGAAACATAGTTTTAGACTTTTGATAGAGAACGTTGGGGAAAAAAAGAACGTTTGTTGCAGTGCAGGTTTTTCACTTTCTTCAGTTTATCCTTTGCTGTGAGACGTGCATACCAGAGAGGACGATCGCTGCGAACAGTAGATCGTTGTTGGGGAACCAACTGTTTGAGAAAGAACACAATTGCTAGGGAGACGCGATCGCTAAAGGATTGCGCGCGACGTGTAGTCGTTCCGTACAGGCTGGATGTGGAGAAGAAACGTACACTAATGAGTAGATCCTCTCTCTCCTATTCTTATTTTTCTTCTGTGTGAACAACTGTGGTCGTGTACGCTGTTGGGAGAAACACAGGCCGAGTAGACAAATGTTGTTGGTTTGGATACTGATTTGAATGGATTCGAGTGAAGCTGCAGCGAGTTCGCAATTGGTATGCTTGATCCAAGCACAAGCGAACGTGTTACAGGAACTCCAAGCAACTATGAAAGACTTTGCTGAGAAGAGAAAGGAGCATGAGAGGCGGGAACGTGAGGAGCTACAATTTATACAGGCACAACTCAAGGAACTAGCTGAGTTTTCCATTCAACAGTGTTCTGGCGAGCAGCGGGAATTTGCTCAAACAGAAACTTTAGGTGTGGAAGACAAGTTTCCAAGTGATCTTCCTAAACAAGTGTGGCGAGGAACAGAGAATGCCGCTTTACCTACCGCTCACAGCGACACAGGAGTCGAACCTGCGTATCCGGAAGAGTTTGTTTCTGATTTTACAGAAGAAACTGTTTCGGAAACTGGCATTGATGATGAAGATGGGCTAGGAATTGCTAATGTTGATGTTCAAGTTGGTTTCGAGCTTAGAGATTTTGCTAGAAGCATCGTGTATCCTGTTTGGCAAGCGACAAGTGCAGTGTTAGCAGTGTGGAAGGAGCAAAGGCCTGCTCAAGCGATGCGAGAAGTTTTTCCGCAAGTCATGCACCTCTTGGCGGAGCTGCCATTGGTTGTAAAGAAGTTGGTGATCTTTTACAGCAGAAGCGCTAATGTTGTTGGGATACCATGGTTGTGCGGATTACCGGCAGGGTCGGTTTACAATGCGTGTGACAAATGTTGTGACTCTACATACATGATAGCGTCTCCCAAGGCTAGTCCGGTGACTTGGGAACCAACTCTATCGGTCACTAGAGTAGTTTCGGTCTTGTGTGAGTCAGCTAAGGGACTTGCTATGCGATACCAAGGAACAAGGGATCCTGAAAACTTTGTTGGAATTTTTGGTTGTTTGAGAAGTGACCTGTTGTATTGCTTTTCTAGCATTGTAACATTATTGCTTTTCAAGCAGTCTGTACGGCAGGTACGCCAGCAGACCTAGAGAAATATGAGAGTTTCTACTCTGTTTCCTCTCTATCTCTCTATTTCTTCCACTAATCACTAAGACTGTGTTTGATAACATTCATTGAAAAGTAATTACAGCATTTCTGATAAATGCTTTTGTAGAATTGTTTCCAGATTACTTATTGAAAAGTTAATCTTCTACCACTAGTATAAGTGGTTTTCTTCAGGAATAAGAGCTTAAGCATTCTTTCAGAAACAGAACAGACATCTCTTAAATGGTGACTGTTGTAAGAACTTTTCAATATATGATTCAAATGTAGCCAAAAGCTCACCACACTTCTGTTGGACTCAAACAATTCAGGTGGCTAGCTTAACATTATATTACATGCCCCGGTACTGTTTTTCTCAATTTTTATCTCTTTTATTCACAAACATGACAGCACATAGCTCCCATACACAAGAAAATCATTCTAATCAAAGCCATACCAACAGAAAGAAAATGGAAGATTAATATGTCAAAAGCTTAGAAAATGTTTCAAAACCAAAGCAAAAGCAGAAGTAACCTTTCCTACCGTTAGAACAACTATTGCAGTTGTTGCAGTGAATATAGTCTGACCATGCCCTTCTGGAAGATCATGAACTGATTGTAAAGCAAGGGCAAAAGCCATCGCACCTCGAAGCCCTACATATATAAGTAATTAAAAATTATTGGCAATACAGACACCCCCAACAAAACACCATTGCTGCTTAAAAAGCTCAACTTACCACTGTACCAAAGAGCTTTCTGATATTTTAATGGTATCTGCTGATGTGGAGATCGAACCAAATTGACTATATATGCACAAGAAAAAACATTTGCAGCCCTTCATGAAATAGTTGAAAGGATATATTAGTTTCACAAGAAACAACACTATGAATTACTGCCTCTGGTCCGCTATATAATAATAAAGTGAGGTGTTTTCATGCTAAAAAAATATAAGAAAAAATAGTGCATTTAGTTTCATTTTCTCAAAATGACCTTGATTAGTTATGAGAGAAAAAGATGTGTGAATGTTGAATTAGGCTATGGTACAAGCGAGTCGGGGCCTGGGAGAAGGAATGGGTGAGAGCAGTCAGAAATCATGTTCGGAAATCATGTTCGGTACGTGGCAAAGGGAGAGACAGGGAGAATGACAGTTTCATTGTTTAAGGGGATATGGATTCCTTCAAAACGGAGTGGAACGTCCCTTGGAAGATAAAATTTATGAGCATAATTGTCCCCGATTTCATGTATTATTGACAAGAATACCCCTAAAACAAAGGAAAATTATTTATTAATCGTTTGTTCTTATAAATTTATATTATTTAACATATAAACATCACAAATTTTCCATGTATACCACACAAACCATTGACTCACAACTCCCTTTCTCATCCCCTCTCTCATTAACATAGCCTAAGGGTACCTTTGAGAATGCATTATAATTTGTGATGAATTCAATGTATTCAATCACTTTTAAACTGATTTTCTTTATTCTAGTGAAACGGATATTTTTTGCTTATACTGCAGATCAGAGGCATTATCAAGTAAAATTAATTAATAGAGAGTACACACCTTGCCACTCCAATAAATATCTAGAGCAGTCAGATCAAGTAAAGGAACAACAACAACAGAAAACCCAGACAACATCAATAAAATGTTTAACCATTTATTCAGTAATAAGATTAGGATACAATTGAGAAAAAGATGAATCCAATATGTGACCAGCTATGTTGTTCCATGGCAATATCAAAGCCCATGTAGATAAATCTGCAGGTGAACAATTAAGTCAAGATTTGTATAGGAATATGATGAAATATGAAAACATGAAACTGGATAAAATAAATAGTTCACTTACACAAATGTCTCTGCTAAAGATGATATCAAGTGAAAAAAGGCAGAAACAAATCGCTGGGAATTCTCTGACAAATTTGAGAATGTGTAATGCTTCATAACCTTTAAAATTAAAGCAAGGGATAAGAAAAAACAACCTTGAAAAGAAATTAGACGTGGACAAAGTAAACAAACGACATTTCCATGACAAACCTACAAATAACATGGATTCGAAGACAACAAAACACTTACAATCCCTGTGAACAGTATCGATACGATACCAGAGAGGCCAGCACCTTCAGCAAGCATGTAGCTGAAAGAAAGAAGTTTTGACTTACAAAGGAACATCCATTACATGGAGCAGCTAAAAATAAGATAAATGTTTAGAAGATAGCTTACGAGAAATATGGAAAAAGAACAAAAAGGCAGCACTCCAAGTTTTGAAGACTGAAAGGAAAATAAAAGGAAAATGTTATGAAAAAAAGTCTCATAACAGAATATTCTCCAATTAGTTGAAACACAAGTAAATCACAGTTCAAGAAAGCACTCACTTGTCTATGTCTAAACCAGCATACTTGAAAAGGTTCAAAGGAGTTAAAGTTTAACAATGTAGCAAGAATGCAAAAGAATATAATTACTAATATTGATGTGCAATTTTTGGGTAAAGGATATCAAAGCAGAAGTAAATCCAACACCTACACCTGCAAAACCACGAGTAATAAGTATCTATGAGGAAAGAGAAATATAAGAAACAGATGGCACTTGGGAAATGGAAAGCCACAACATGCAAAAAAAAACATTACTGCTAAAAAGAACAGCCTTGGTTGTTACTTGATAATGAACAATGTGTTGAATAACAAAAATTGCAATAACGCATGTGATGCATAATGAAGGACTCGAAAAGGCAACAACTCAATTTGGTCAACATCCATCCATGGGGGTCAATAAAATGTAATTCTAATGGTTTGGGGCTGGCCCTATGGAATCAAAGCATCTTACATCAGGATAATCTTACATCAGGTCATTGAAAAAAACTTTCAAACGCTGCTTCATTCCTCTAACACTCACGTAATACTCAGCTTTCATTCAAGTTTTTAGAAGTTAGCCTCCTGACCCCTTCTCAATAAGTTACCTAAATCAACCAATGCGCTCGAAGTTCTTCACAACAACCCAAAATGCATTTTATAAATCATTGCATATGTTCTGAAGGCAGGTTTCCGAAGCAACAAAATGAGCCAACAGTAAATCATATGGGAATGGGACAGCCAAGACCTGTGATACCTCTTTCGATGAGTTTGGTTTAAGGTAACTAGCTAACAAAGCAGCAGCATACAGGAGTTGGTGTCTAGCCTTACTGTGAAAGATGTTAATTGCTGCATAAAATGATAATTTAATGCCCAAATAACGTCATCAAATATACACGGTAAATAGAAATATAGCTAATACAGACATGAAGCTAAACCATCTCAGAAAACTATGGGAATTTAATTTCCATCAACGTTTTCCAACTTATTACGGATGCTGTCATCATTGTTTTTCAACACAACATAAATTGTTATCAAAGGTGCTTGGTAAGGAGGGGTATTGCCCTTCAGAGGAAAATCAGGCAGCACTGTGATTGTCCAAAACACTCATGGGATATAAAAGCATTGATTATCTCCCAAGGCAGCATGGCTTTTTTATTTCTATCAGAGGGGCACACGTGACAGTGCGATATGTGGATGCCAAATTTGTAAAATGCCAGTGCTTGCAGAAGTATTCTTTAAAAAATAATTGGAGTTTGCTTTAAAATTATGGTCAAAAAGGTTATTTCTTTTCAATAATGACAAATATCAGCAAGTAATTTATCCAAGTTACAAGCTCATGAATAAAGATACCGAACCTGCAGACATTGAGCCAACAAAGGTCTCAAGAAACCGAACAACAATCATCAGGAAATTTTGTCCAGACGATGCATGGCTTCTTACCAGTGACATTGTCCTGATAGTAGTACGAGACTCCATTTAATACAAGTGCACAGAGCATATTCAACTTGGTACTTTTGTAAATATAAAAAGGATGCAGAGCTTACGAACCTGTACAGGGAAATTGCCATCTTTACATTGTGCAGTCACACGGAATAGTTGAACACAATGATCATCACATGTCTGAAGGAAAAATATGCAATCACAGAAGGAAAAAAACAGTGAAATCTTACTGCATCATTCAAAACTGATTCACCAAACACCAAAGCATAAAGATTCACATCTGTGCCCAGTTCCTGCACCCCATAAAACATGTCTCGTATGAACATGGTGAGACAAAGGTCTATTGTAAAGATAGTGTTGCAGAAAATATGACATAAAAATTATTTTATTGCCGAAAAAATGCATTTAATTTTTGTAATATAATAACATCAATATCAGTAAGTCAGGAACATGCCTGAAATATGGATAAAACAGTGACAGGATCTGTTGCTGATATAAGAGCACCAAACATCAAACACTCGACAAATGGAAGTCTGTACATGAGGAACACCCAACCACCGAGGTAGCTGTGAAAGAAATGGAAAAAAATGCCTTAGCAAAGAAGCCTGAAAGAACATACGCGAGAGCACTGCTGTTAATAAAAAATACTCACACCAAAAGTACTCACACCAGAATACCCGTGACAATAGAAGCTATGAAAGTTCCCAAGATTGCAAATGTCACGATAGCTCCAAAGTTAGAAAAAAATGGTTTCTGCAAAACACACATAAGAAAAGGGTAAATCAGAAGACCTGGACGGGTATCCATTCTATTCAAAAAATTAAAGTTCATTGACAAAAATGCATTTTAAAAGAACTCACAGGTGATAAGCTGAAGCCAGATTGAGTAAGCACTGGTGTCAAAGAGAAACAATTTGTACAGCCCAAACTAATATTTAAAAAGAACAAAAATAGCCTAAACAAGTAAGAATTATGATCTGGATATAATATGATTGGAGGTAACAAAAACAGGAAGAAGAACTCTTCATGAAAATTAAACCATGCCCTGCAAAAAAATACGGTAGTGTTATCAAATGGTGAGCTCAAACTATGATAACTGAATCAAAAAAGTAAAAAAAATCTGCATTGAGGAGATGTCAGGAACTTGAAAACTATTGGTTCATGCGTGTGATGGAATGTAGTAGGATGAAATGAAATGAATTCTACAAACAAAATGTAGTGCACAGTAAAATACCTAATTCTACAGTAATTTCAGTTATAACCTGAAAACATTTTGCAGCATGGGAATGAGCTTGGAATGCCAATTCTAGTGATTTATGTGTTTACCTGATACTATTTTCCGTATTTGATATGTTAGCAAGCCCACCAACAATCAGTCCTGCGATAAGGAAAGAGAAACAACATTGGATTACAACCGAAAAAACAGTCTAATTTGATCAAACCCAATTTGCCTGGGGGAATGCAAACACGAGAAAGGACGCGAAGTCGTGATAAGTGTGTTTGAGTATACCTATTAAAAGTGAAGCACTGGCTTCGGGAAGATAATAGATCCTGTGGCGGCGAAGGACATGGCCTAGGACAAAAGACAGCACGAGCATCATGATTTGCAGAAGAATGCCTACTCCGGCAGCCTGCTGTTCCTTTCCAGAACTCCCCTGCGGATCGGACGGCGATATATGCTGATCGTCCATGCCGATTACCGGAGGTCAGCGCTTCTCCCGATGTGCGTCCGGGTTGGGAGATTGCTCCGAATTTTGATTTATTCTTTGCGGTGCCACCGATCAACCTACCAATGAGAGAAGTCGCGCCGGCGTTGAAGATGGGGAGGGGAGGATCTTGGGAAGTCGTCCGTCGGCGCCCATTGCTCGCTACACCTAGCTTTTTCCATAAATCATGCTGTTTTCCACTTTCAAATTTTCATGCATCGATCCTACCCTAGGTTGATGGGAATTGCAATGGAATGTCAACGCAGCTTTCACTGTAATGATAAATTCCACTATAAGGTGGGAGATGAAACGTGTATTAATAGTGCAGTAACATGTTATTGTGTGGTTTACCAACACATAATTGAGTCGTATACAAATATTTGTTGCCCTCGGGCAAGGGTGAGAGGGGTTTGAAGTGTTAGTCACGCGATCAAATCTCCGAATCAGTTTATTCTGTAGGGTTGTGCGCGTGATTTCTTGAACTTAAATCATGTTTCCAACCAACACATTTACAACTTCATGTTTTATTTTTATCGCATATTGCAGCATGTCCACAATATGCACCCTCATGCATCATTCGCAATACTTCAACTACAATTTGAGTGCCTCGATTCCATTTATAATAATCCTCTGTTTCTAGTCTGTCGCACTCCCTCGCAAAAAAACACAACAAAAACCTTTGAAAATTATGCACTAAAATCTTGCATCAAAGACAGTGATATGAGTTATATCATTGTCTGTGGCATGGGTCGCAAGAAGCGATGTGTATATGGATACCACATGTACTGCATTTTCTTTCTTTCACATAAACTATCATTTTATTCAACATACGTACATGTAATGATGTATTTATTGAAGCATGACATATAGTTAATCGTCGAAGAGTTTAACCATCACTTGAGTTAAATGAAATATGCGTTATAAATGTATAGCATATATGATCGAGGGTCGGTCGAGCATTTACAAAACGCTCAAAATCGAAGAGTCTCCTTCATTAATGATTGGGGTCTATAAAAGGTAGTTAAAGACTTCATTTGTTGATATATCGATACATTATATGATTTGTCAAAGCTCTCGCCCTTTTCCATTCTTTAATTGATAGGGTACTAATGTTAGGAAATGTGAAGGCTAATTTCATGATTTTGATTCTTTATGTCGGGAAGGAAAGAACTTGGAACTTGGGATTCCAACTCAAAGGGGACTTGTGACAATGGAAGACCAGCAGAGGCAGGTTTGGTTTGGACGACGTGTTTTAAAACCAGATTTGACAGATACAATGTCCGGATGATGGAAGTGCGAAAGTTGATTTTGTGTACGATAAACTCTGTTGTCGCGCCAAAGTAACTAGTGGTTTTCCAAAGGTGACATCATAATCATCAAAGGGTTATGTAAGAATGACTTGCGAAGCACACACTATTCACCAGAAGACAACAATTGTGGCAGTGTAACCTATGGGCAATCATGGGTGGTTATGATCAATGGTGAGCTTCCCGTGTAAATCAGGAGGTGGTGACACCAATTTCACCGGTTGTGCCCCGTTATAAATAGGCGGGTTGGGGTCAATTATTCATTATAACGCGAAAAGTAGCTATTTATTGTAATCTTCTTATTTTGTTAGCATAAAGAAAGTGACAATGTTCTCTCATAGAGCGAGACTAAAAGCAAACTGCATAATTCCCCATTGTTGTTTCCTTCAATTCTTATGTAACATCTTGTTGCCAGTTTTTTCGGTACGAGCCTTGTTTTATTATTTATTCTATTTGTTTTCATGTTGATCCCTAGTCATTTTCATCGCTTTTTGGTTATGCTTGATGTTTTCTGGTTGTTTTTCCCTTGTTTGAGCTCTTAAAGCGCTATAAGAGAGTGTTTGTCAATGGTTTTAGTGGTCGGGGTGGTTGGGGCTTTTAGCTCAGGAGTGGCCATGCTCCTATAGCTGGAAAAGCTACATAAGGCCCATCAACTAGCCAATGAGGGCCACTGGCCAACCGGTGGGGGGGGGGCGACAGTGGGGCCTTCCTACAAGAAGCCCACCAGCCAACCGATGAGGTCCACCGACTTGCCAGTGGGCCGCTAATAGAAGGGGGGTTCCTACAGGAACTCCACCGGCCAATCGGTGGGGTTCCCAGTCCAATTGACATTCTTCCAAGTGTCACATGGTAGCCGGTGGAGGCCATCGGCTAGCCGGTGATGCCAACGGGGTCGAGAATCGGTAGGGCAACATCGTCTTTTCTGTTTAATCTTTGTTTTGAAACCAAAACACCCCCTTTTAATTTTATTCGACCTAAACACTTTGGAGACTCTCCAGGGATGAATTTGGATCTCCTAACCTTGATTCTTTTCAGATTGAAGCGTCGGTTGGTGAGTTGGATCTCTTCCGATAAGTGTAATCTCAAATCGGTCATGGATTCTCATTTCTTACTTCTCTCCCTTTTCGAGAGTGGTGTTTCCTCATGTCGTTGATGGATCTAGATATTGACTTGATGAATTGTGATTCTAGGATTCTCTTTTGGTCATTCTAACCCTCGACTCTCCATTGGTGGATCCCGTGTGGGTGTTTGTTGATCTTGATTGAGGTAGGTGGTTTTGTAAGGCAATCTCTATCAATCGAAACCTTGATGCTTGTTTATTTAAACTGGTTTTCCAATTGATTTATAAAGCTTGAATTTATTATTTGATAAGTGGTTTGAAACGACATGGTGTGCGTCATGAAATCCCTTGACAGTAGATTTTGAAAATTTAGTGTTGTTTTTTAGAAATTGATCTTGATTTGAAATGAATGATTTAAAGCATGATTTTGATGAGATAAAAAAGGCATGAAATGTTTTACGATTTGTGTAGCATCCCGCCTCGAGTGCCTCTGAAAAGGGGCCCTGAGATGGTGGTCCCCAAGACCTCAAGTGCATCTCCCCAAATGCCAGAGGCTACCGACTAGTAGTGAGGGTATTGGGTAAGTCCGTGGGGAGACTATGCCCTCATAGGAAAAGGTATAGCATGTAGGAAGGTAATAATATAATTGAGAAAGTAACGAAAGCAATAAGAAAAGCAACAGACAACAACAAAAGCAGATAAATTACCCAATAGAAAAATATATAATAAATGTGGAAGCAAAAATTTCATAATTGATACCATGATGATGTCAATGTATGATGCCAAATGTAAATAAATAAAAGTACAGAGGTATGAGGTCCAACCATAGACTGCATGATAACAAAGACTCAAAAGACCAAACAGAAACTACCACATGGCATCTCGAGCAAGACTCGGTCCCCTGCCCCCAAGCTCCATTCAAAACAGCAAAGAAATCAAGCATCAGAAGTGGCACGCTTCCCTGTATCCATACTCGTGAACATAATGTCTACTCGGGTACCAAACGATACCCGAGTAGGGTGTGAGATATAATCTCAGTAGGCCGACACCCAATGTATCTAGACCTTTCCATTTCATGCAGTAAACAAATAGCAGTGTCGGAAGTCTGAATGAAATACCTGTTAAAGTAGAATATATATAACAAGGCCCACATAACATGACAACTGAAGGAAAAGTGCATACCCCCAAGCTTGTGCTTTAGCTTAGGGTCTAATCCATACATCAAACTAGGCACACTAAAGGCGCAAGAGGGGATCACAAAGCATAAGGAAAAATCTATGTTGCATCAATAAAAGAATATCAAGCATTTATATTAAATTTGACAAGTACAGAGGTGGAGTCTGAGCCCGTACCGAATGTATCGCTACGGTACATCCAATCAATTATCCAATGTCACCAAGTCTATCTAAGGTGATCCATTTCAGAATCTCACGTATCGCTTGTGGTGTGGTAACCATGAGCCCGTACCAAGTATCACACATAAGGGACCAAGTCTCGACCGATGCTTTTCATAGCCATCTTGCCAACAATTCCATCCTCAGTTGCCCCTTAGGGAACCAGTGTCACTCAATGGTATATGAAAATCCCGGGGGAGCTCATGCCCAGCGAGCCTAAAACATCGCTTCCTCGGTGCATCGTGTTGTAACCTATCGAGCACGGTGAGTCCATTTGTGAGTCCTTAATATAGAACCCACATTCTCTCATCGGCCCGATTACCTACAAACAACAAGAGAGGCACACACACACACACACACATCCCAGAGCAAGCATTCATAATTGCAACCATTTAGGCAACCAATCAATTCCAACATCAAAACTCAAGTTAAACAGAACATGGCATTTATCAGCGTAAGTAGAGGCAACAAAATTTAAATAAAATCAAGACACAACAAACCCTATAACCAAATTATTTAGGCAAAAAATTATCCCATGTCCTGTGACAACCTTTTATTTGACCTAAAATGGAAGAAATCAGGTGATTTTAGAAAAACCCCAATTTTGGGTAAAAACCTTCCATGACAGATTTCATGACAGAGAGTGGATGAAATTCAACGATTATTGGTGTGAGAGGTTATCCTTACCTAGATCTTCACAGTGCTTCTGACAATATTGGAAACAGAGAAGAGACGGAGGTGCAGCATGCTTCCGAAGCGGATGAAGGGGGGTGTGCACCACCTAACCGGGGGGGGGGTGCAACACACAGAGAGGGAGAGGGATGAGATGAGGGAAGAAAAAAAAGATAAAGGGAGAAAAAAAGAAAAGAAATAAAAATTAAAAGAATAAAATAAAATAAAAAATAAAATAAAATGGAAGAGAATGGAAAATAAAAATAATAATAATAATAGATAAACAATTTTTTAATTATTTTCACTCTTCTCATGTCCATTTTTTATTTTATTATTTATCTTTATTCATTTTTCATCTCTTTTAATTTCTTTTAATTTCTTTTTATTCCTTTTAATTCTTTTTAATTATTATAACCCGAACATTGCGCTAGGATGTGATGTATTATTTTATATAAATCTCGTACAACTATTTAAATAATTTAATAACTGCTCGAGATCCACAACAGGTTGTGTGGGCATGATCCCTAGGTCTCTTTAAGGATTTGTACTAAAAATTTAAATGGTCCCTACATTGATTAAAGTCGGGATGTTACAACCTCCTCACTTTAAGACAACTTGTCCCCAGGTTTCCCTTCTGAGGGTAGTGGAATGTCATCTAAGAAAAATTCTGGCCACTGCGCACGTACATCAGTATCCCGATCTCAGGTCTCATCCTGAACGCGTCGTGTTTCCATAACACCCAGACTAGAGGAATTGACCTACCTCAGAGAACCTTCGTGTTGCGGTCGATGATGCGGATTAGATGCTCCTCAAAGGATGCATCTTCCTCAAGCTTAATGTCGTTAGGATCAAACGAATGAGATGAGTCTGGATGATAATGTCGAAGTTGAGATACATGGAAGACATCATGCATGGTATAATACCTACGAGGTAACAAAAACCGATAGACTATAAACCCAAATCTCTCCACTATCTCGAACGACCCAACATATCTCAATGATAACTTTCCCTGTCTCCTGATTCACCTATGACCCAACCTCAGTGAAACACGCAGAAAGACTTGATGTCCCACCTCTAACTCCATAGGTCTGTGATGAAAACTGGTATAAGACTTCTGTCTAGACTGAGATGCATCCATATGCTTCTAGATTAGTCGGACATACTTAGAAGTCTCCTAAACAAGTTGAGGACCCAGAAGATCTGCCTCACTTACTTCGAGCCATCACAGAGGTGAATGACATGGTCTTCCATAAAGGGACTCATATGGATCCATTTGAATTGTAGCATGGAAGCTGTTATTATAGGCAAACTACACTAAAGGAATATTTTTCTCTTAAGAGCCACCAAAATCAAGGATATAGACCCATAAAATATCCTCTAACACCCAAATGATTCACTCAGACTGCCCATCAGTCTAAGGGTGATATGCAGTACTCAAAAGTACCTGTGAACCCAGTGCCTTCTGCAACCCTTATCAGAATCGCGATGTGAAATAGGCATCTTGGTCTGAAACGATAGAACAAAGCATGCCATGAAGTCAAACTATCTCTCAAATATAAATCCTCCCCAACTCATCAATAGAGAAGGTCTCCGAGATAGGTAAGAAGTGCACGACTTTGGTCAGCCTATTGACGATCACCCATACTGCATCACTGCCTTGAGAGGATCTTGGCAAGCTTGTAATGAAATCCATGGTGACGTCATTATATTTACACTTAGAAATGGATAGAGGCTATAGGGGTCCATCAAGTCACTGGTGCTCTCCCTTCACCTGCTGACAGGTAGAGCACTGAGTAATGAAACTTGTTATTTGCCTTTTCATACCTGGCCATCATTACTGACGATAAATATCCTTGTACATCTTGGTAAGTCTAGGATAAACTTCCCAAACAGAGACATGAGATTCCCTCACCAGCTCTTCCCGAATATCATAAGGTACCCATACTTGGCCACAATAGATCAGAGTTTCACCGCCATCAACTACCCAACCAGGAGGTGGGTTCTATGACGCTTTCCCTCCAAAGGAGCCCCTCTAGACCAGATAACTATCACATGAAAACTTGATCCAGAAGAGAGGATGTCACTATAAGAGCTATTAGAAATGGTTTTATGTGCTGATCCTTAACCTCTAGATGCATCTTAGAAAACAAATCCATCATCTGCCACTCACCACTAGCTGCCTAGACAGCTTGTGTCTACGTTTTGCGGTTCAAAGCGTTAGCCATGACATTACCCTTACCAGGGGTATAAACAAGCTCAAAGTAGAATGATTGTAGGTATTAGACCCACTTGCACTGCCTTAAATTCAAGTCTCTCTGTGTGGAGATATATTTCAAGCTTTTATAATCTGTGTAAATAACGAACCTCTCACCCAACAAGCAGTGTTTCCAATAGTGTAGAGCATGAACTAAAACTACTAATTTGAGGTCATGCATAGGATAGTTCCCATCACAATGCCTTGACTAGTGGGATCCATAATCCACGAATCAATCAACCTACACCAGGACTACACCCAATCTGATTCCTGAAGAATCATAGTAAACAGTATAACTTTTTCCTGGCTCTAACAGAATCAGGATCAAAGCTATCATGAGTCTTCCTTTTAACTCCTAAAAGGTTTTATCACAAATTGCTGACCAGATGAACTGTACACCCTTCTTAGTCAAGGTCGTAAGAGGTGCTAACAAGCAGGAGAAGTCATGGATGAATCGTCTGTAATAACCAGCAATCCCTAAGAAATTGTGTATGTCAAAAACATTATTGGGTTGCTCCCAAGAAACCACTATGCTCACCTTCTCTGGGTCGACTGATACGCCTGCCTCAAATATGATATGACCCAAGAAGTGAACCTTATTGATCCAAAAGTGTAATTTACTAATCTTCGTGTATAGATGGTTCCCTCTCAGTGTACTCAGCACAATCTCAAGATGGGTTTCATGTTCGTGTCTAGAGTGTGAATACACCAAGATATCGTCTATAAAGACTACCACAAAGGAATCAAGGTATGGGTGAAAAACCTGATTCATTAGAGCCATGAAAACTGCTAGCACGTTTTTTAGATCGAGAAACATAACCAAAAACTCATACAAGTCATACCTGCTCCGGAAAGTGGTACGTGATATATCTGATGTTCTCACACACACCTGATGATAGCCCGACCTCAGATCGACCTTAGAGAAAATAGTTTATCCTTGGTGCTGGTCGAATAGGTTGTCTATACGAGGCAACATATATCAATTCTTTACCATAACATGGTTGATTCGATGGTAATCCACACATAATTTGAGGGTATCATCCGCCTTCTTGGTGAAAATGACTCGTGAACCCCATGACGATGTACTAGGTCTGATGAAACCCTTCACCTCAAGATCTTCAAGTTGCTTCTTGAGTTCATGTAACTCTATTGGTGCCATCTTATAAAGAGGAATGAATACTGGTGCCACACTTGACACTAGCTCGATAGTGAACTCAGCATCCCTCACAGGAGGTAAGTTGGAGAAATATTCAAGGAATACATCCCTAAAACAATCCACAATGAGAGGAAACTCCATTGATTATAGTTCCTGATCACTCATAAAGAGACTTGCTAGCTGAGCTGTCACCATACTCAGTCTAGAATGCTTGGGTCCAGCTCAGTCTTCCTAAATATCCCATTCTCCCTTGTGTATAAAAGTGATGCCCTTAAGTGTTGTAAAGGACACTCGACAACAATAACATTCCACTTGGGCATGATAAAGAATGAGCTAATCCATACTAATAATGACATCAAATTCGGTCATCTTGAGGACATAGAAATTCTAGAAGAAATGGTACTCACCTATCTCAAGGGGGCACTCTTGGCACTGGTGTATGCCCTATGTTCTAACCCCCAAAGGAGTGTTGAGAGGCATAACACCGCAGAAGTAATCGATGTCAAGACCCAAACTCTCAACAGTTGTAGTAAATAAGAAAGAGTGTGAAGCACCTGTATCAAAGAGGGAAGAAACTAAAGTAGAGGATACAAGAATAGTACCTCTAACTGTAGATGACCCTGGACTATGCTCCACTAGTTTTGGATGCACTACATACATATTTCTTGATCCTCATCTTTGATATACCGCCTAACTAGCCTGAGTAGGTCCACTCTGCTGATGTTGAGGTTCTAGAACTTGATTGCCTCGACCGTGACCTCTACTACCTCAGCCTAATTGGATAGTGGAAAACAAACTTCTAGCTTGATGTGGAGTCGTAGATCCCATGCCTGATGGAGGTGCTAGAATGAATCCTCCGCCACTGGATACTAAAGGAAAAGAATGGCATGAATACTGAAGGTGACCCATCTTTCCACAAGATCGGCACTCCAACAGGTTTCTCGAGCACGGGGGTTTCTTATAGTCATTCCTGCCACATTGATGACATATGATAGTGCTGTCAGTACGTGGCATCTGGATGGAATTTTTCCCACATGCACCCTCAAAGCGATGCTTCTTACTGCCAAAAGAAACATCACTCTACCTTGGAACTGAACTTCCCTAGCTCACAGGATTAGCTTTCCTAAGATTTTGTTCCATAATTAGGGCTTGATTCATGATATCTATAATGGTTGTCAAATGAAAGACGTTCACCTATAAGTGGATAACATATCCAAGTCCATCCTCAAAGTGCCTCACAGTCATCTGTGTGTCACCGATCAGAGATGGAACAAAATGATGGAGCTCAGTGAAACGAGTAGAATACTCTAGTACTGTCATAGATCCCTACTAAAGATGCAATAACTCCCTTTCATGATCTTCTCTTAGAGTCTATAGAAAGAAATGATCATAAAAAGCTATCTAAAAGTTTGCCTAAACCATATCTCTGGGTTGCTCTGCCTGAGAAATTACATCCCACCAATTCTTGGCAGAGTCATGAAGCATAAAGATAATAAGTTTGACCCTCCACTCTGGGAGCATCTCAAGATGGTTGAAGATGGATTTTATAGCTTTAATCCACGACTCTACAGCATTTGGACTGCCATCCCCCTAGAAGGTGGTAGGATTCTGCCATAAAAAATCCTGTGTAATATATTTCATAGTCAGGGTAGGACTGGGAACATTCTGAATTGACTACATAAACCCTAGAAGACTATCCCTGAACTGAGCATCGACGCCCAATGGAAGATCAGGAGGAGGTGCCACATGAGGCACTATATGAAGCATTGTGGGAGGAACTACTGTTGATTTCAGACCTACCAAATCTGGAATGTGCTCATTGCTATTATCCTAGAGTAAAACATAAATAATTAATGGCGACATTGCCCTATAATTGGAAAACACACACCTTAGATGAGATTCTATGGCATATGAGGTAAACAAGTCAAGGAGTAGTAAGAAAAGAGAAAGTACAAGGCCTCACGTGTAAAGTCAAGTAAAAGTCTAACATTTTCACTTAAGGTGAGCATTTCATCCTAACATATGGTTCAAACTTTATATTTATAACCAGTAAGTACTCTAAAATATTACAAATAAACACAAAATCACTCACATACAACAGGCAGATGCACGCTGAAAGTAGATATGACATGGAAATATGCATGTCATTTTAATCCCTATGGTGCCTAATATGATGCATTTAAATGCATTTCCCTCATGTAATCAGACTAGAATATTAAAAATCATTATTTAAATAATACCAATACCAGTAAGATCATAAAAAAAGTGCGTCCGGTGAAGTCGTATCAACAATAAATGGTATAATCAATAACTAAGATCCCAACCCGAGAAATTTGGGTTTCCCCTGTACATGGGTTAGCTACATCCAAGCACAGAGTAAGTTTCAAATAACTATATCATAGTCTCCTATATAACCCAAATATTAATACAAAAGGAAAAATAAATCTTCTGATACCACTTTGTAGCATCCCGCCTCAAGTGCCTTTGAAAACGGGCCCTGAGACGGTGGGACATAAGACCTCAAGTGCATCTCCCCAAATTCCAGAGGCTACCAACTAGTAGAGAGGGCCTTAGGTAAGTCTTTGGGGAGACTATGCCCTCATAGGAAAAGGTATATTATGGAGGAATGTAATAATATAATCAAGAAAGTAGCGAAAGTAATAAGAAAAGAAACAGACAGCAACAAAAGCATATAAATGACCCAACATAAAAATATATAATAAATGTGGAAGATGAAATGTCATAACTGATACCATGATGATGTCAATGTATGATTCCAAATGTAAATAAATAAAAGTGTAGGTGTATGGGGTACAACCATAGATTTCATCCTAAAAAATACACAAAAGACCAAATAGAAACCAATACATGGCATCTCGAGCATGGTTCAATCCTCTGCCCCAAAGCTCCATCCAAAATAGTAAAACAATCAAGCATCGAAAGCATCATGCTTTCTTGTACCCAAACCTACAAACATAAGGTCTACTTGGGTACCAAATGATGCTCGAGTAGGGTTTGAGATATAATCTTAGTAGTCTGACACCTAAGGTATCTAGACCTTTCCATTTTGTGCAGTAAACAAATAACAGTGTGCCAATGTATAATAGGAGCAAGCAACTCAAATAATAAAAATAACTATAACTTGGCCTGGGTTCCCAAGCAGACACCCATCCCACACCACCTTCTTCAGCCTATGCCAGAAGTCTGAACGAGATACCTAGTAAAGCAGAATATATATAGCAAGACCTACATAACATGAAAATTAAAGAAAAAGTGCATACCCCCAGGCTTGTGCTTTGGCTTAGGGTTTAATCCATATATCAAACTAGGCATACTAAAAGAACAATAGAGGATCACAAAGCATAATTAAAAATCTTTACTACATCAATAAAAGCATCTCAAGCATTTATATTAAAATTGAAAAGTACAGAGGTGGAGTCTGAGAATGTCCCAAAGATATCACTACGGTACATCCAATCAATTATTCAATGACACCAAGCCCGTCCAAGGTGATCCATTTCAGAATCCTAGGCATCACTTGTGGTGTGGTAGCCATGAGTCCATAACAAGTATCGCACATAAGGTACCGAGTCTCAACTGAGGCTTGGCATAACCACCTTGCCAACGGGTCCATCCTCGGTTTCTCCTTAGGGAACTAGTGTCACTTAATAGTATATGAAAATCCTGGGGGAGCCCATGCCTGACGAGCCTAAAAAATTGCTTCCCTGGCGCATCGTGATATAACCTATCAAGAACAGTGAGTCTATTTATGGGTCCTTAATATAGAACCCACATTCTCTCACCGGCCCGATTACCTGTAAACAATAAGACACACACACACACACACACACATCCTAGAGCAAGCATTCATAATTGTATCCATTTAGGTAATCAATCAATTCCAACATCAAAAATCAGGTTAAACAGAACATGGAATTTATTAGCGTAAGTAGAGGCAACGACATTTAAATAAAAGCAAGACTCAAAAAACCTTACAACCAAATTATTTAGGCAAACAATTCATCCTAAATAATTTTATTCAATTTAAACTTCAACCTAAAGTATCACAAAAACACACACAACTGATAATTTAAAGATTCAAGAATAATTGTAAAAATAGGATAATTATGTTGGCACACCTGAATGACTTTCCAATGGCATGGAGACAACCTAGGAAGGGTTCGCATTAAGCAAAGGTTGTAAGGATCAAGTCTAAGTAGTTCAATTAAATTAATAGGATTTAATTGAGATTCGTCGGTAGGCACTGATGAGTGACACAACATTGCAAATTGAATAATGCAATGAAATAATGAAAAATATCATAGAATCCCTATCTCATAGTTTTATTATCTCTCATGTCTCATGACAACCTTTGATTTGACCTAAAATAGAAGAAATCAGGCGATTTTAGAAAAACTCCAATTTCAAGTAAAAACCTTTTGTGGAAGATTGCGCAATAGAGAGTGAATGAAATCCAATGATTCTTGGTGTGTGAGGTTGGAATTACTGAGATATTCATAGTTCTTCCAATGGCGTTGGAAATGAAGAAGAGATGGAGGTTCAATAGGCTTCTGAAGCAGAGGAAAGGGTGTGCACCACCTGGCCAGGGGGCGCGATGCACAGAGAGGGAGATGGAGGAGAGGAGGAAAGAACAAAGAGAGAAAGAAAATAAATAATGAAGGGAGAAAAAAATAAAAAGAAAATAAATAAAAAGAAAATAAATAAAAAGTAAAATAATAAAATAAAAAATAAAATAAAATAAAAGGTAAGAGAATAGAAAAAAATGGCTAAACCCATTTTTAATTATTTTTACTCTTCTCGTGTCTGTTTTTTATTTTATTATTTATATTCATTCCTTTTTCATATCTTTTAATTTATTTAAATTTATTTTTATTAATTTTAATTCTTTTTAATTATTATAACCTGAACATTGCGCTAGGGCGTGATGTATTATTTTACGTAAATCCCATGTAACTATTTAAATAATTTAATAGCTTCTCGGGATCTGCAACAGGCTGCGCGGGTATGCGTCTTGGGTTGATTTAAGGATTTAGACTAAAAAATTAAATGTTCTGTACCTTAATTAAAGCTGGGATGTTACAATTTGAAATGAAATAGATTTAATTGAAAGGATCAAGTTTTTTATGAAATCATTGATGTTGGTTTTTGAAATGAAAGGGCATGTTTTGAAACTTGAACATGGTTCCAATTTGAAATGATTGATTGAAATAGAAGATAGCACCTTATATGTTTGATTTACTTAAATCACATGAGAGCCTATATAGTTATGTTGGAATAACACATTCTTATAATGTATTAACTCTAATTGGTAACAGATTGGAAATGACAATGTTAACTAAATACTAATGAGGGCAGGTAGCTCATTATTTGTGGTGTTCTCATATTACCCCTAGGTATGAGATCTAGGGATGCATGCATAACTAGATCCATATTTCATAGAGATGTGTGATAATCCTTACACCAATATAAACCTGGGTTTATAAACCACGGTGCTATGATTGTAATTGATTATACATGCCAATGTTTGATTTAAATGCTTATTCATGCCAGTTTTGATGAAAATGGTTATTCATACCTGCTTTGAAAAACACATTTTAATCTTCTTGATTTGATGGAAATGAACTTTTGTACCTATATTACACCAACCACTGAAAAGTTTTGTAAATCATGTGTTGATATGAACTGTGAAAAGACTTACATGCCATGTTTTATTTAAAATTGAGCAAAGTTGGTTTATTTATTATAGACTGCTTATAAAATTTTGGTGAGATCCTACCACGATTTGTTGTTCACACCCTACCTTAGACTTCAAGAATTTGTAGTTTTTTTATGCCAGGACCAAGGAAAGGAGAGTCACTTCTTAGTGGTAGTTGATGTTTTTGATCAGTGAGACCTTGTGAGTTAGCAATGACCAGTGGAGCATATGATCCACTTATTTCATGAAGTTCTGGGATGTTGTTTTTAATGGCCTTATCTAATGACTTTGGTTGATGTACCGTTTTTGAGACTTGCATCACTCTAATTGTGGAAATTTTTCTCTTGAGGAGTTTTTGACATCCAGAATATTTATTATTTTTTGTTCACTACTTTGTCTAGATCATTTATCTTTGTAAAAAAAACATTCCCTCTTGTTTTTTTGGATTCCCAAAATCTAGTCATCAGCCCATGGGGATTGAAAACACCCTTCTTTCTATGTCATAACTAATTCAGGTTCCATTTAAGTGGGTTATCTAGATCGATTCATGACAAATTGCTATCAAAGGGAGGTTGTGTCCTTTCTTAATATTGATATGAAGTTTGGGACATCTTAGTAGATAGGAGAAATGATTTTCAAGACTTAAGGGGTAGGTTATGAGTGAGTTTCTGACCATCTATCACCGTAACGAGCCTTGAGTTACCATTCATTATTGAGAAAAAGTGTCTTTGAGGTGTTGTTTGATCTAAATCTAGAATTTTTTCGAATATTTTATCTAAGATTTGTGTTTACTTGTTGAATTCTGATTGATAGAGTTGATGATCACATGTATCTTAACTCACATTTTCCTTGTTATTTGTTGATATTTTGTAGTACCATGCCCCCAAGAAGAGATATGAACAAACCTTGGGAGGGAGATATCGATGAACAACGATAAGTGAACCCTCCAGTTGATCAAAACCTTGTAGAGGTTGTTGTGTGAGCGGTCCAAACATTGGGGTAGGTAGCTAAACCTATTTCTATTCATTATGTATAGGTTATACCATATAGGGATGATAGCAGGGATCATGCCTGATAATTCCTTCATCTGAATCCACTATCTTTATAGGGTACCAATGATCCTCAGGAGGCAGATGATTCATTAAAAAGGTTGAGCAACTCTTTGAGTTCTTAGAGATGTTGAACTCTATTAAGGAGAAATGTGTCATCTTCAAACTTGAAGGACCTAGCAGAAGGTGGTGAGATTATTTAGTTCTAGCTGAGAATAATGTAGAATTAGAGTGGAAATAATTTAGGGCTCTTTTCACAGAGTAATTCTATCTGGAATCGATGGTAATGGCTAAGTTAATAGAGTTCCTTAAACCTCAGAAAAATGATTGGATAGTGACTCATTATGCTAACAGTTTTATCAAGCTTGCTCATTTCTCACCTAAGGTGGTATCAAATGAGAAGTTGAAATATTAGAGGTTTGATATGGGTCTTCAAGTAGATATCTGATCTTAATTTTTCCTACTGAATCTCACATCGTACACTAATTTTCTGTATGGACCTTTGATGGGAGAACATGAATTGGCTAGTAAGTCAGGGTTGATGGGAGTTCCTCTTACTCTCAGTGGTAGTTTGAGTGGCCCCTTTAAAGGGAAAATAAAGAAGGATGAGTCTCATATTGAAAACCATAGTGGTGGATTTCATCATCAAATTTCTTCTAAATCTTTTATAGTATCTGGTAAAGGACCACTTACTTGTTTCTAGTGTGGAAAAGTTTGACATCCAAAGAGAGCTTGCACAGAGGCACCAAATATCTATATCTCTCATGGACGATCAGGACACTTACATAGATTTTTCCATGTCCTTACCACTTCATGTAATGGTATGGGCTCGATAGTACTAGAAGGATCTGCGATGTAGTTAGATGCATCAAGAATAAAGGGGTTCCATCCATATACATAAAAAACGGAGCTTCTTTATGTAGTGGATGAGTCTCTAGGGGAACTGATGTGGGTATTGATGATAAAACACATTTATATTGAATATTTTATTGATAATAAGTGACACGATCCCTATAACAACCCATGTATTTAATACACTTTATTTCATGATTTATTACATAAAGGTACACATTATACAATCCAAAAATATTGTTAAACCTAGTGTCTTTGGGAAAATAGGTATACAACACATCAACTTGATGAATGTAAAAAACAAAATTATTGAAAATTTCCTTAATATGCTCCTAAAATTATATCGCTCTTTTAAAATTGCATGGGATAACATGAGAACATTAATAAGAAGGGGTGAGTTATAAAGCATAGTAAGGGAATATACAAAGAATAACATAAGGTAAAGCAATATATGTGACCAAGAGGTGTATCAAGGTAGTATAATAGAGGTGAGAATCATAATCTTGAACAATAAAGCATGATATAACATGATAACATAAAGGTAACATGGGAATGTGGCGACGACATTAAACATGACATAAAAAACATAGGTCAAGGATAACCACCAAGACATAATGAAATGGTGGAAAAAGTCCCATAATGAATAAGGTTTATTCCTTAATCTCATAAACTATGTCTCATGAGACTAAAACATTACCCAATGCATTGGAGCACTATCTGGGTGCACCCATCTTTTTTATATCATTTACATGCATAAGTGTACCATATGAATCATACAACATAAATATGTTTTTAAAATTTTTTAATACCATGATCAAGGAGTGTGGGTTATATACATGTAAGTCCCTAATAAATGAATGATAGGTACATTCAGGTGAATACTCTTGAGTGTAAATAAGGATGGGTATTCACAATAAAAATGTTTGGTATGGAAAAATCACAGGATAATTCTGGTAGTGTAATGGGGGTGTGTAATGGTTTATGGAAGATATTAATGAGAGTGAAATGGGTCTATAATAACTTGTATATCATAAGGGTGGTAATAGGGATGTGTGAAATCACATCCCAACACGAACAATTGAAAAAATGCATAATATAAAGGAGGTGCTTGAATAAAGAGGAGAAGGAGATGACCCCTTACCTTGAGAGGGTGCTTCTAAAAGCTTGGGAGGAGCTTCTTGAGATCTTGTGGGAACCTTGGGAAGGATATAGAGAGGTAATTTCAGAGTAATGTCATGATCTTAGAATTTTTATTGAAGATGAGTTGGGGTCTGGGTGGGTTTATATAGCAAAAGAGAGGAGAGTTCTTTATTAATTCCCAAACTTAGGTTTTGGACTCTATATGATAAAGTAATCAAAACCACAAACCTTATCATGATTTTTTACTGTATTTTATACCAAATTGAAGTGGTTTTTATTATTTTAGAAGTTTAAGAACCAATCTTATTAAAATAATATCTTTGGTGATGTAGAAGTGTCATGTTTACAAAAAAATTATTTTAAAACCTTAAAATATAATATAGATTTTGGAGGATTCATTAATGGTTTAAAAAATTGATCAAATAACATAAAAACGCAATATTTTAAAGGATAAATGTGTATTTCACTATAGATACCTTTTATGACATATATTACATCACTTATGGTTCATTATGATGTCATAATACATATTGTATATTTATACCATATATTTATACCGTATATTTATACCGTACTTAGTTTTTACCCAAAAATTCAATTATATCAAAAAATTATGAAAAATTAACCATTGAATAATTTAAATGTTATTATTTTAATAATACTATTTATTTTATCAAAATAGTTATCTAAATATGAGAAATTACACTTTTAAATCAAAATCCCCATTTATTGAAAAATATGGGGTTTTTTGACAGTAACAGTTTTATGAGTTTTATATAAATTATTTTTGACTTAACAAAATTATATTATCATTTATATTTAATAAAAATTATTTAATAATAATATTTTATTAGAATATCATTTATTTAAAAAATTCATGAATTCATAAAAATAAAGTGTCTTGATTGAAACTATACATTTCCAAAAAATATAATTTGTGTTTCATAAGAATCTAATTTTTATCAAACTCATATTTAATAATTTAAAAATTAATAATAATAATAATAAATATAATCATTATTTTATTAAAAATAAAAATATAAAAATCCACACTGTTAGGGTCTATATACATAACCCTTTATTACACCTGCAAAATCCCTAAGGGTAAGGTGTGTGATGGTGAGATTTTCCTAGAGTGGTTCACCGGACATGGTTTGGGTCATGATATCAATGAGATTGAACTTATCCTGTAAATTATTTTTCTCATGAATCAGTTGTTAAATCTCAGCTTACACTTGGTCAATGGTAAAGCCTAGTGATGTTATCTCCCTTAGAAGCTCTGATAAATGAGATTCATAGGGTATGATTCTACTGGTCAAGCCCATCGCTTCTTTCATCTATATAAATTGGTATTTATCATAACTATTATATATATACTAATAATATGATCATTGTAAAATAGATATATTATCAATGGTTATGATTCTTAATGGTATTTTAAATTTGGTAGACTATATAATGGTCCAAACTAACCAAAGTAGTGCATGTGTTTTCTATAACTTCATTACTTGATAATGTTTAATCATTGAAAAGGGAATTTAATTTATAAAGGTTTGGGTCATTACATTCTTCCCCCATTCAGAAATTTCACCCTTTAAATTTTCATTTCATACACTAAAATGGATGAGGGTACTTCTGTTTCATCACCTCTTTCGGTTCCCATGTCACTTCCTCAAACTTGTGGTTCCCCCATAACACTTTAACCAGGTGAGTTGTCTTATTTCATATAACCTAGTCTCTATGATATAAGATCTTTATTAGCTTCTCCTCATATGAAAGATCATTATCTAATGTTACCACCTCTAGATTTAGTACATGTGAGGGGTCTGGTATGTACTTCCTCAAAAGGGATACATGGAACACATCATGTACATTAGATAGGTTAGGTGGGAGTGCTAGTCGATAGGCAACCACTCTGATGTGATCGAGGATATCAAAGGGGTCAATGTATTTAGGGATAAGCATTCCTTTCTTCCAAAACCTCATGAATTTATTATATGGTGATATATGAAGGCAAAATTTATCTCTAACCTCAAGATTTAGATCACGTTGATAATTGTCTACATAGATCTTCTGTCGAATTTGTGTGGATTTCATATAAAGATGAATGGTTTGAACCTTATCTTCCATTTCTTGGATAATATCAGGTCCCATCAACTTATACTCTCCAACTTCATCCCAGTATGTTGGAGTCTGACATTACTTCTCATATAGAGCCTTATAAGGTTCCATTTGAATACTAGAATTGAAACTATTATTATATGAGAACTCCACTAGGGGAAGGTGATGGTCCCAATATCCTTTCAAATACATTGAACATGATATCAATATATCCTCTAGAGTTTGTATGGTTCTTTCAGACTGACCATTCATCTAAGGGTGATAAGTAGTGTTGAAGCTCAGTTCTGTATTCAATGCTTACTGAAGGATTATCCAAAACCTTGAGGTAAACCTCAGATCTTGATTAGATATAATAGAGAGTGGAACTCAATGCAGTCTTACCACTTACCTTATGTATATCTTGGAGAGTTGGTCAAGAGATAAATCTTAGTTTATAACAATGAAATGTGATGACTTCCTAAGGAGATCAACTACTACCCAGATGATGTTATTTTCTTTAGGGGTCATGGGGAGTCCTATGATGAAATCCATGGTTATGTTTTCCCGTTTCCACACTAGTATGGACAATTTTTGCATCATACCCTTAGACTTCTATCACTCCACCTTGGATTATTTTCATACCAATCATCGAGATATGAACTCTTTAATCTCCCTCTCCATGTTATCTCACCCAAAGTTTTGCTTCAAATATCTATACATCTTAGTGTTTCTTGGATGAATATAGAAGGATAAGCTATGTGCATCATCCATAATTTCCCTCTTTAGTTATGGTTTTTATGGGACACATATCTAGGTTCCAAACCTTATAACTCTATCTTTAGAAAAATTGAACTTTGGAATATTCACTACCTTCTTCTATAGAACCTCATCATCTTTCTTGGCCTCCTTGATCCACTCAAGAATGAATGGTTGAGCAGTCATTTGAGCAAGGTAGGATGATGTTCCTTTTATTATTCTCACATTCACCCATTAAATGTATACAAAGATTATATCTCTTACAATCATAATCATGGATAGAGTTTCAGGATCCTTTCCACTTAGAGCTTCTGCCACTTTGTTTGCTTTCCTAGGATGGTAATGGATTAAACAATCATAATCCTTGATTAGCTCTAACCACCTTCATTAGTGTATATTAATCTCCTTTTGTGAGAATATATACTTTAGGATTTTATTATTTGTATCTATGTCACACTTTTCTCCATAGAGGTAATGTCATAAAATATTCAATGCGGAGACACTACTGCCAATTATAGATCATGCATTGGGTAGTTCTGCTCATGGGTCTTTAATTGGTGGGAAACACATGATATCACCTTTTTATCTTGAATGATTATAAATCCTAAACACTTTTTTATGCATCACTATAGATCACAAATCCTTCTCCACTAGCGGGTAATGTGAGCACAAGTTTAGTGATTATCCTCTTATTCATCTCTTTAAAAATTTATTCACATTTATTAGTCCATACAAACTTGACCCCCTCACTACACCAAATTCATATTTTAGTGGTGGTTTTTTAAAAACCACCATGAAATATTAATAATTTATTAAAAAAATGACACTTTCTCCCAAACCTATCCCTACTTCTCCCCTAAATACCCCCTTCTCCCCTGCACAACCCTACCCCGATCCCCAGCCACTTCCCCCTTACTGGTGGTCCAGTGTCCCCCCGTTGGCGCTCCTCTTTTCCCCAAGCTCTCTCGTGTGCTCGAGACCTGGTGGCCCTCACCCTCGCCAGCACTCGATCCCCACACCCTCGCCAGTGCTCGAGCCCCCTAAACCCTCACCCTCACCAGTGGTTACGCCCTGTCCTTGCCTGGATATACAATTTCCCCTGATCCCCCCCTTGCCCTCGGCCTCACCCTCACTGCCCACATGTATTTTTTCTTTGTGCAATGTAATTTTTTATATTTTTTACACTATACATTTTGACTATTACTATAATATGAAGTGATGGTTAGATTGTGTTGTTGTAGACCATGAGGTCTTGGTGATTTCCACATGTTTTTTCTTAATTTTTTTGTTTCCATTATCATTATCGTGTTCTTAATTTCAATGTTGACTCCTCTAGAATGGAAATTATTGAAAGTTTTATAATCTAATTTTTATATAAGAATGTGAGTAATTTATAACAACGTGAATATAATTTAGCATGTAGATTATTGTTGTATCTAATTAATTTATTTCATATAAGGGATGGAATTAATGATATGTTGGCTTTTCATGACGTGTTAAGTAAATAACATTATATGATATAAAAATTAAAATAAGTTTTCGACCAAGAACCAATTATTAAAAATATATAGAGGTTTCATAAATTCTTAATTTTTAAGATTGATTATATTGTATTTAATGGAATTAATATAGTATAATTTTATTAAATAACATGGTTTATGATTCTAAGTAAAATTTTAAATTCTTGTTGAATAATCTTATTACTGAATTTATTAGTTATGTTGTAAACATTTTATTTTTTCTACTTATATATTTAATATTTTCAAATAATTTGACATAGATAAATTGCCTTGGGTTCATGGCGCCATGCTAAAACAACATGATGATGTGCTAAAACAACACTGGTGATGTGCCACATTCTGTAAAATTTGACTAAAGCATTCTCAAGACTTGCATGGGATCCTACACAGTGTAGTGATAAATTGCCTTGGGTTCATGCAAATTAAGCATGAAGATGTGCCAAAATTACAACTCTCTTCACCTTTATCACTTTTTTATACGGGGTAGTTCCCAATTAGAAAATACATTTTTTGTCATCTATTTTTAAGAGAGATAATATATATTAGATGGCCCTTAATACAAGATGAATGAGGTTTATTTATGATGATATGTGATAAAAATGTTGGGAATAATGTATGAATATTATGGAATGTTATAGTAAATAATGATGTTGTGAAAGGAATGTGGTGGCATGAATGGTAAGATGATAGAGATGATGTAATGATGATAATGGGATGATATTGAAGGATTTTAGGTGGAAGTGAATATTCATGGGTTTTCTAAAATGGGACCATTTGATGCTAATGGATGATGGTTTAAGTATAATTTTTGGTAATTGATAATGTTCCTTCTGGTGAATTATCAATGGTGCTTCCGGTTTAATATCAATAATGTTTCCCAGTAGTTAACAACAATTTATTTTTTAATTTTAAATTTATTTTTCTTTTAATTTATCTTAACTCTAGATAAGTTATGAGGTGTTTCATTCCTGAGATTAGTTACCCAGGATAGAGGATATGTGTCTGGATAACAGGTATGTGTAATGGTTAGATTTTCCCCTTGATGTTTCTTGATGTTGTTTAATATTTATTGATGCATTAATATTTTTATTGACTTTTTATTTTTATTGTGTTGTTCATACTGTAATATTGATGCAATTTTAGCTGAGTAATATATTTATGGTTTATGTGAATAGAATTATTTGTAATAAAATGTTTTTAATGGAAGGGTTATTGAGTGATGTGATATTGTTGTTTTTTAATGGACAATGGATCAATTGGTTTTGATATATCTAATGTTGATATTTTCTAATTTATTTGTTCATAATATTATAAACTGATGTTTAAAGGTTTTTTTATTCTTTGATTGATTTTTTTTCACCTTGTAAAGTGTAGGCACATTGTGATATATATGGATAAAAGTTGGATCACATTATCGAGGAACACACCTCATTATGCTAAGGGTTTGGAGGAGTTTTTAGAATTTTCAATTTCTAATCGATATTTTGATGGGAAAATAATATTTATATGTACTAAATGTAAATTTATAAGATCATTGCAGATAGATTAAGTTTATGAATACTTGATATTGAATCAATTCCCTACTCAATATTTGTGCTAGATTTGGCATGGAGAATCGAACGTTACAGAAAGTTTGATCACTAATATCAATCAAAAGAATGATCTCCCAAATTTTTTGAAAATGGACAATGAAATGAAAAACCTTATAAAAAATTATTTTGGAATTTCAAGGTAACAACATCAATATCAAAACATATCAGAACAACCAATTAAGGGTGCTATAAATAGTAACATGAAAAGTGATTTTTTTTGGGACTATAGGACAACTAGATCAAGATTATAACATATAATTGGATTCCTTTATTGATTTTGTGGAGAATAATGTAAGATAAAACTTCAATGATCATACAAATGCATTTCATGATTTAGTTGATGATGGAAATCAAGAGATTTATTGTGGATGTTTGAAATATTCAAAAATTTCTTTTCTTCTGAAGTTGTATCATATCAAATGCCTATGTGGAATTACAAATAAGGCTATGTCCATGATATTGGAATTTTTTCGCAATTCATTTCATGAAGCTAATATCCTTGAGTCTTTTTATGATATGAACAAATTTATTAATAATCTTGGTCTAAATTATACAAAAATGCATGATTTCCCCAATTATTGTATGCTACATTAGGGAGAGTATTCAAGAAGACAAGATTACAAAAAATAATATTCTTCTAGATGACATTTAATGGGTAATGTTGGAAGTTTGAATCAACATACTACTATAAAGAATAATAAAAAGAACACACTTGCAATTGTTTTTCATTGTTTCCCTTTAAAGCCTTAATTTCAAAGATTATTCATATCATAAAAAACCGCTGAGCACATGAAGTGGAATTATATAGATAATAAAAATGATGGGTTAATGTGACACCCAAGAGATTCAAAATCATGGAATACATTTGATTCATTACATCCATATTTCTCATCTGATCTTATGAATGCACAATTGGGATTGGATTTCGATGGATTCAACCTATTTGGGACTTTGAGCACCAGTTATAACATGTTTTTGGTTGTTTTGATCCCTTTAAATCTTCCTATATGGATGTGTATGCAACAAACATATTTTATCATTTCGATGACTATTCCTAGAAAAAAATTCCTGGGAATGATATTGATGTATACTTTCAGCCTCTAATTAAATAATTACACGAGTTATGGAGTAACAGTGTTGAGACATGTGATGCAACTTTAAGAAAAATGTTCAAAATTCATGCTACTCTAATGTGGACCATTAGTGACTTCCCTAGACTTGGGAACTTATCTGGTTGGAACACTTACATGGGTTTGGATTGTACTATTTGTAACTTTTATTTTGATCTCAGATGACTACCTTATAGTAAAAAATGGTGCTTTTTGTGTCATTGAATATTTCTCGATGTATCTCATAGATTTTGGTTAAACAAGTCAAAATTCTATGGTTCTATTGATCAGAGACCACCTTCAAAGTTGTTGATAGGTTCTAAATTATTAGAATAACTTGGAAATGTTGAAGTAGAATTTGGGAAGGTGCATCATTTAAATAATATAGGGAAATGAGTTCAAAGTGCATCATCAAGTGAAATCAGAATACAACAATGGAAGAAAAAAAGTATATTCTTTAAAATTCCGTATTGAGAATTTAATTTGTTGCAGAATAATCTTGATGTTATGTATATTAAGAATAATGTTTTTGACAATTTGATATTCACATTTCTTAATGAGTATGGAAAATCAAAGGACCATCTTAATGCTCAGAATTACTTACAAACAATGAACATAAAGCGTGATCTCTGGCCAGATGAGAATGGAAAGTTTTCTCCAACATTTTTTGCAATGAAAAATAGGGATAAAGATACATACCTTTGAATTTTAAAACATGTGAAGGCATCTGATGGGTATTCAAGTAACATATAAAGGTGTTTTAACTTAAAACATCATAGGTTACATGGATTGAAAAGTCACAATTCACATATTTTGTTATAGTAGTTACTACCATTGGCATTGCATACATTATTACCTGAAAATATTACTGATATTGCGCTCCAATTTTTCACATTATTCAGACAACTATGTGAGAAAACTTTACAACTATATGAGCTTGAAAACCTTCAGGAGAGATTTTTATTGACACTTTATGCAATGGATATGATCTTTCCTCCATTTTTTTACTGTCATGATGCATTTAATTGTGCATTTGGTCAAGGAAACTAAATCAGGAGACCCCGTATATTATTGATGGATGTATCCAATTGAGAGGTACTTTATTTATATATTTTTCATCCCAGTTGAACAATTATTAGTACTTCATTAAATACATAATTATTCTTTATTTATTTTATTTCACAGATATCCTGGTTATTTGAAATCATACGCAAAAAATAAAGCTCAACCTGAAGGCTCTATTTCCGAAGGCTATTTGGTAGAGTAACTTTTTTTCTAGATGCTTGGATGATATTGAGACAAGATTAAATTGATTTATATGTGTTGATGACTCATTGACTCAATTTCAGATACATGGGAAATAAAAAATCCTTCCTATTATTGGCTGATCAGTTGGGAGGATCTTAAATGTCACACTGACAAAAATGGAATTATTATAGGCACATAGACATGTGCTACTAAATAGTGAAATTTTAGATCTATTTATTAAAGATATCAGGATACAAATAAAGTGACTAATGAGAGGCTGAACATGAAATGATAAAAATATAACAAAATATGTTAATAAAGATCTTGTAAAATGGTTTGCATATCATGTAAGTTCATAAATATTACAATCAATATGGATATTAGGTTGACACATATATTTTTGTAAATCTAATAATGCATATTACTTTTTTTAGATCATGAATACTAATACTCAGGTTGAGTTGTCAGAATATTTGAAGTTTTTGGGTTGAGGTCTTCTAAAACAGGCTAAAAAGTTCAACACTTACAATGTGAATGGCTTTAAATTTCATATAGTCGATTGAAAAGAGGGTTTGAAAATACGGAATAGTGGTATATTTATGGTTTCTAAATTGGGATACTATGGAATTTGACTGATATTATCTAATTAAACTACCACATGCATTTTTTAGTTGTTTTATTCAAATTCAAGTGGGTCGATATTACTAGGGGTATTAAAAGATATTCCTTGTAATATTCTTATGTGAAATTCTCTCACTTGATGGATGCCAATAACCATGAATTAGATGATCAGTATATCTTATAATCATAAGAGAAAATGGTATATTCTGTGTAAGATATCATGTATTAAGGGTGTAGTGTAGTTGTTCACATAAAACAAAGAGAATTGTATGATATGAGTGATGAAGTGGAAGATTTGACCTTTGAAATTGAATCCCATCAATAGAAATAAACGAACTTATTTGTCCATCATGATATTGAAAATATTAATCTTTCAAGTGAGGATGAAGTATATGAAGTAATGATGGAGTAAGACAACAAAATGATTGATGGACAAAATGATTGTATGTGCAATCATCCATTAATTTATCAACCACTTATGTTATATGTTTATTCATTAATTATCATAGCTATGTATATTTTGTTTTTTAGTATTGTTCATATGTTATCATTTCTATTTTTTTCATGATTTTTTGAAATATATGTTTTGAATTTAATTTTATTTGATTAAATGATAGGAATGTTAAGGAGGAAGTGTTTCACTAATCCCAGCTGACTCTCAGTATATGAGACAATTCCTCCCCACTCAACGGTGAGGTAGTAGGTTGTCACTCCTATTTCTTTATGAGGATATTAAAGGGTGATAGTTATAGGTAAAATTTTAATGTGAATAAATTTATTGCACTTTTTTTATATTAATAATTGTTTTTTCATAAAATATGCAAACAATGTTACTACAGAGAGAAATATGAATAGTTCAGATGTTTGGAATCTGAACGGATTGAAGATACTTATCCCATTTTATTATTATGGGGTCCCCCTATGGATGATGTCGTAGGATTATTTGGCCACATTCTAGGTTAGCTGGGGGTAGAGCCGGTTACCCTTATGATTACCTATGATGATTTGAGGCATGTGCCTCAATCTTGAAAAAACGAAGTCTTTAATTCATAAATAAAGGAAATTTTAATACATTATGGTGAAATTGAATGTCATTATGTTATTAAATTTTAATATTTTAAAAATTAATCTCTTTATACATATGTTATTCTAATTTTCTGTAGTGAAGAGGGAGTTTGTTGCAATGCAAAGCACAATTTAGGAACAAGGGGCTCATATAAAGATGCGAGATGCAATGGTCATCACTATACAAAATGCATTGATTGAATTATATTAGAATATGACTAGATCTATCCCTGATGATATTTCATCGATGGATGGTAGTCAGTGGGTAAATCACAAAACTTCAAAATCATTTAGTATACACAATTTTATTGGTTTTAAGTTTAAATTTAAATATACAACAATGTTTAACTTTCAACATAATTGTCATGAAGGTGCCTGTAGTAGGAAGTGGAGATGGAGATGGAGATTGAGAGGGTGTCAAGAAGAGTTAATTGGTATGATACATGGAGTAGTGAATCTAGAACACCAATCAATGTGAATTTTGACTGTTTCATATACATTTTCAGTTGTGAGAGTGATTTCTTAGGGCCTTTTGAACTAGATTATCCAAAATGCTTTGGATACTTAATTTTATCAATGTGGTACATCATAAACTCATGGAGTTGGTGTATTTAATTCAAATTTTAGAGGATTGAGTATGTATGTATAAAATCTAGTGATTATTTATATATTGATATGTTATAGTTGGATATCTATGTTTGTTTGGCTGTTCTGGGGCTGCAGATTCTACAACCGTATTTTTTTTAAATTGATATAGAGCGGAGGTTTAAACCACTAACATATATTCCAAATTATTATTTAATGGTGGTTTAAACTACCTCTATTTCATGTTGATTTTTTTAGTTTTAGTGGCAGTTTCACCCCCCAAAAAATGAATGTGAGATAACATCAGTTTTAACCCCTACTATCCTTTATACATTTTTGAGAGGAGAAACCACCGATAAAACCAAAAAAAACATCGCTAAAAAATCATTTTGCAATGGTTCCCAGAAACCACCGCTAAATAAAAAAATAACTGTCGCTATATTTCAATTTTTTTTATAGTGCCTTCTGAGTAAGCTTGGTTAGTGGGCTTAACAGTAATGAGAAATTTCTCACAAATCGACGATAGTACCTAGCTAATCCAATGAAGCTTCAGATTTCTATCACAGATGTTTTCCTTATCCATAATTCAATTTCCTCAGTTTTTGAAAGATCCCTAGATATCCATTTACCAGTGATAACATGTCCCAAGAAAGTTACTTTCACCAACCAAAACTCACATTTATTATACTTCACAAATAAATTTTCCTTTCACAAAGTCTTTAGTACAAAATTCAAATTCTCCCCATGTTTCTCTTTTATTTTAGAGTAGATAAGAATATTATCTATAAAAACTACCACACATTTGTTGAGTTAATACCTGAAATGACATCAATATGAACTCATAACTCTCATACCTTTTACAAAATTAGTATTGGGGATATCCTCCTTGTTCACCTTTACTTGATAATATACCAACCAAAGATCCACCTTAGAGAAATACCAGGATCTACATAACTAATTGAACGAGTCATCAATACATGGTAAATGATACTTGTTCTTTATTGTGATTTTATTGAGCTCACTATAATGAATGTAGAGGCACATTGACCCATCCTTTTTCTTGAAGAAGAGCACCGGTGCACCCCATGGCGAAGCACTTGGACATATAAACCCTTTATCCAGATTCTCCTATAATTGTTTCTTTATATCCTCAAGTTAATAAATGACCATTATATATGGATTATTAGATATTGTAAAAGATCTAGGTATGGGAATTATTGATAACTCAACCACACAACTAGGAGGAAGACTAAGAAATTATTCAGAAAACACATCAGCCAATTCTCTTATAATGGGAATGTCATCAAATATGATCTTTTCTTTAGTATCGATCATTTGATCTAGATATACTTGCTCTTAAGGAAATAATATACATGCTTAAGATATTGGTACCAAATAAAATTCATCCTCCTCCTTGTACTTTTATAGAACAAGAGATAAATTTGCGATACAGAGGGTGATTTCCTTCTCTTGGAAATTTATGTTGGCTCTATATAAGGAAAGCCAATACATACCCAGAATTACATTGAATTCCAATAAATAGAGTATCATAATATTTTTTGGGAAATATAGCATGAAAATATGGATAAGTGATGAGTTATATGTTTGGGATGAAATAATTCCCCCATTTGTCATCTTCACCGATAACTTGAATTCCATGTTTTGTAGTGGTGTTTGAATAGTTCTACTAAACTTGTGTGATATGAAAGAATGTGTAGAACCATGGATGATAAGCTTGACTTTAACTATTTAATTCTAGATCTAATCATTTAATTAATCCAAAATAGACTTTGGGATAAAGATTTTCAAGCTATTAAACACATAAATGATAAACCATGAACATTAAAGGGACAAATCATAAATGAAATATATTCCTTAACCTATGAATTTATAGGTTTTAATCTAAGTTATCCATAATATATTTCCAAATATAAAATATTATGGGCATTTTTGTTCCATTAATAATGATTTATAAGGATATTGTGAATCTACCAAATCATATCCCTCAGGAGTGTCAAACCAGGCGTGCAACAAGGCCCATTTTTTGCACCAGGTAATGATCGAGTCTAGCTCAATGCACCCTTTTTGGGGTTATTACCCCTATGTACATCTGTTCTAGATTCATATCCACTTGTATTATCTTAGTAGGGATGTATATTCTTGGAAACCACTTAATATATACTTCAAAAAAATTTAGGGATTATTTCTTATGTTTTGTCTTATCCCTAAGGCTTTATCTAGGGTTTTCTAATCTAAATCCCAAAAATAACTAGACTTTTCTTTGATACCAATTATGACAACCCATGTCTTTAATACACTTTATTTCATGATTTATTACATAAAGGCACACATTATACAATCCCAAAAGATCATGAAACCTAGTCTCTTTGGGAAAATAGGTACATTACACATCAACTTGATAAATGGATAAAAGAAAATTATTTAAAATTTCCTTAACATGCACTTAAAATTCAATTTCTCTTTTAAAACTGCATACGATAACTTGAGGACATACATAAGAAAGGGGTGAGATATAAAGCCTAATAAAGGAATAAACAAATCATAACATAAGGTAAAACTGTACATTCCAAGAGGTATATCAAGGTAACATAATGGGGGTGAGAATCATAATCTTGAATAATAAGGAATTATATAACATGATAGTATAAAGGAAATATGAGAATGTAGTGATAACATTAAACATGTCATCATAAACATAGGTCAAGGATAACCACAAAGACATCATAACATGGAAGACAAATTTCCATAATGGATTAGTTTTACTCCCTAATCCCATAAATGGTGTCTCATGAGACTAAAACATTATCCAATGCATTGGAGCGCTATATGAGCACACCCATCATTTTCATATCATGTACATGCATAAGTGTGCCACATGAATTATAAAACATAAAGATGTATTTCATAAAATTTCATCCCATGATCAAGGAGTGTGGGTTATATACATGGATGAACCCAATAAATAAAGGATAAGTACATTTAGGTGAACACTCTTGAGTGGAAATAAGGATGGGTATTCACAACAAAAATGGTTGGCATGAAAAAATTGCAGGATAATTTCGGCAGCATAACAAGGGTACACAAAGGTTCATGGGAGGGATTAATGAGAGTGAAGGGGGTATCTAACAACTTAGAAATAATAATGGTAGTAATAGGTATGTGTGGAATCATATCCCAACATGAACAATTGGAAAATAAAGGGCATAATATAAAGGAGGTTCTTGAATAAAGAGGAGAAGGATAAGATCCCTTCCCTTGAGTGGGTGCTTATAAAAGATTAGGAGGAGCTTATTTGGATCTTGGGGTCACCTTTTCAGGGATATATATAGATAATGGAAGATTAATTTCATTCTACAAGGGGTTTGAGTGAAGAGGAGTGGGAGTTTGGGTGATAGTTCTTCATTAATTTCCAAACTTAGGTTTTGGAATCTATATGATAAAGTAATCAAAACCACAAACATTTACATGATTTTTTCCCATAGGTTCTTAAAAAGTTAATTTGTTTTAATTATTTTACAAGTTTAATAATTGATATAATTAATATAATATCCTTGGTGATGTGGACGTGAGTCATGTTTACAAATAATTAATTTTAAAACCTTAAAATATAATATAGGTTTTGGAGGATTCATTAAGGGTTTAAAAAATTAATCAAATAAACTAAAAACACATTATTTTAAATTTAAAATATTTATTTGGTCATGGATACCTTTTATGGCATATATTACATCACCTTTAGATCATTATGATGTCATAATACATACTATATATTTATACTATATTTAATTTTTACCCAAAAATTTGACCATCTTAGAAAATTATGAAAAATTTACCATTGGATATTTTTGAATTGATAATTCCAAAAATAATATTTATTTTATCAAAATAATTCTCTAAATATGAGAAATTACACTTTTAAATCAAAATCCTTATTTATTAAAAAATACTATTTTTTTGACGATAAAAGTTGTCTGACCCTTATAAAAATTATTTTTGACTTCAAAAAATTATATCATTATTTATATTTAATAAAAATTATTTAATAATAATATTTTATTCTAATATAATTTATTTAAAAATTCAAAAATTCATTAAAATAGAGTTTCTTGATTGAAACTATACATTTCCCCAAAATATAACTTGTGTTCATCAAAATCTATTTTTTATCAAACCCATTATTTAATCATTTAAAAAGTAATAATAAGAATAAAGGATAAATATAATCATTATTTTATTTAAAAAAATATACAAATTCGTATTATTAGGGTCTATATACATAGTTCTTTATTACACCAGCAAAATCCCTTAGGGTAAGGTGTGCAATAATGAGATTTTTATGAGGTGGTTAGTAGAACATGGTTTGGGCCATGATCTTGATGAGTTTGAACTTCTACTATAAATTATTTTACTGATGCTTCAATTTTTGTATCTCAGCTTGATCTTGGTCAAGGGAAAATCCTAGTGATGTTATCTCCCTTGGAAGCTTTGATAAATGTGCTTCATAGGGTACGATCCTACTAGTCGAGACCATCACTTCTTTTGTCTATATCAATTGGAATTTATCATAACCTTTAAATATATAATAACCATATTATCACTATAAAATGACTATACTATCAACAATTATGAAGTTTAATGGTCTTTTAAATTTTAGAGACCATATAAAGGTCCAAAACAACCAAAGTAGTGCATGTGTTTTCTATAACTTCATTACTTGATGAGGTATTTAATTATTGAAAAAAAAGAATTTCATTTATAAAATTTTAGGTCGCTACAATCCCATATTAAGGATCCATTTGATCTAGATATTGATACTTAATGCAACCTTAAGGCTTGAATCAGACAATCCCAGACTATGGGAAGTGTCAACCTTTACCCTATTGGGTAATTACACCATTTTGGGAATTTTGAAATAGGAAGCACATCTAAAAAAAACATAAAACCATGTAAAATGGATAAAAATAACAATAATTAAATCAATATAACCATTAGAGTGTTGGATACACCTGATATTAATTATTAACCTACATGAGTTGCATACCCAACTCTCAAATCATAATTCAAACTAAAATCTAGGACAATTCACCTTTAATGGTTTATTTGGTGAGGATCCAAATAAAGACCTTAAAAAATTCAATGTGGTATGTCTAATAATGAAACCAATAAAAGTATCTAAAGATCAAAATCAAACTAAGATCATTCTCATTCTCAATCGATGGAACTTCAAAGGATTGGATGTATTATTTACATCCTGAAGAGGTAACATGTTGGAATGATTTGAAATGTATTTTTATTATAGAATTTTTTCCCAAATTTAAGGACCACTGTCATTTTAAAAGAGGTCTCAATGATCAAGAAAACACATGGTGAGTCAATGTACAAGTACTAGGAGTGATTCAAGAAGTTGTGCTCAAGCTTCCCACATCACCAAATCAACAAGCAACTCCTCATCCGGTACATCTATGAAGACCTATCACCTATGAAGAGGATCATGGTAGATGTCATGTTAGGAGGAGCATTGGTTGAAAAAACACCAGTTTCTATATGTGTGTTAATTAAAAAGAAGGCTGGTTGTGCCTAAATTTATCCAACAGGTAAAAGCGGTCATTGCAGTATAGGTAGGGATCGAATCCACAAGGACTGAATAAGTAACCTTGAGACACTCAGATTTGATGTGAGGATTGGCTATGAAGTGTCCAACTTTGGAATTGATTGAAATTTGGATAAAATAATACTAAAGTAGCTAATATAATGTATTGAATTTAAGGAAAAACACCTAATGATTTGGATTTAAATAATTAATTAATATGAGTTGATCCTAGGTTGTTTTTAGGGCTATATTGGATGTATTTTTTTTTAGAAAATTTCATATCACTAATTTAAGATGTATCCAAAAAATGTGATAATTCTAAAAAATCATTCACCAATTTAATCCCTACACAATTACAATGCTAATCACCAATTTACTTAGAGGATCTCTTTAATGACCGCTCTAAGGAATTGGATCATACTATAACTCAAAACGTGTCGTTGTTAAAGTTGACAAAGATGAAGAAGAAAATAATTCATCAAATGGAAGTATTAATCACATGAAATAACATTAAATCCAACCCCATTAAACTTCCTAATATCAACTAATAAAATGTTATCCCTCCATTGATGCTATTATATCAATGGAAGTAGGAATTCAACTTAAAGAAGCAAGATTAAAGAAGTGAAAACAATAAAATAACGAACACTCCACCATTGTGTGATGAATTTCACAATTGTCGGTGTGAATAAATTCAAACTTTGATTAAAAGGTATCAAAATGTTAATTAAAATGAAAAAATAAATGAATAATAATAATAATAATAAATTTTATTAAGAAATGAAGGTGAATGAAAAACTTACATGAGAAAAATTGAATATGCGATTACAAAATGAAAGCGTAAAATTACAATTGAAAGAAAAAAATTTCTCCCAAATACCTTCACCAACAACTCCTTAAATAGAAAATTTTGGATCCTAGGGTAGATAAAATATCAATAATTTCCTTCACCATTAATTATTAGAGTCAAAATAAGGATGAGAAATAAAAGGAATTTTGACTTTTCAAAGTTGACCATAAAATTCAGCCAGATTCATCCCCCTTTTTGATGTGTAAATTTGAAACTAAATATGGCTGAATATGAAGGGTTCATAGAAAATAAATATATTATTATAGGTTTTATACAATATTTATAAAAATTTCATTTCAATTGGACCATCTGTTTGGAATTTATGCTCGAAATAGTGGGCTGGTTTTATGGGCCTTTAAATCTGGCCCACAAATTAAATATCAACTTGGGCTCCCTGGATATCCTTGAAAAATTCATAATTAGCTCTGGACATAGTGTAATGAAATGATACCCATAATTTTTTATTTATACATTTAAAATTTTTGCTTCATTAGGCTCAAATTGTGGGCTCCATATTTATTTGATGGGCCTAAGTCACATTATGCTTTGTCTAGAAATTTCTGCGTTCATTGCCAAAAATCTCCATCTTACCTTGTGATTCATCCATTGATCCTAAAAAATAAAATGTAAAAAAAAATGATAAATAATATTAAAAAATACCAAATTCATATAATCAAAATAATTAATTCCACAAGCATATGATTAATTGGTCCCAAATTGACACTTTAAACATGATTTTCACAATGATGTAAAATGAAGTTCAATTTATGAAATGAATTAAAATTGGTGTTTATGGACATTGGAACACATGAATATTTAAAAATAATCAATTAATATTATCCCATTTCAATGGATAATCAATGACACAAAAGTTCCAACAATTTGATGAGTATGGTACACAACCTATTAGAGGATCACATCAGACAAGCCCTTCTTCTCTTGAAAACCATTTAATTGTTACTAGGTTGGATGAATTGAGCATTAAGATGATAAAAGATTATTTGGATCAAAATAAATCCCAACCCACTCCCATTAGTAATTTTCATTGAGCTAGACCACCCTACTAATTTTTTCCCTCAATTATAAGTGACAGAGGATTGTGCAGTCGTATTCCTTGGGTGACCATATTAGCATCAACCACAATCACATCCTTAGAATAAGTATGATTCATTTACACCAACATATAAATAAGGATGTTAATATCACTTATACATGAGGTATGACACTAGACAATAACAAAGGCCCCCTTTTCAATACAATTTACAGCAGCCTTCGCCTTACCAACAGGGTTTTTAAACCCCCCAAAAGAGATTCAAAGCCCAATCACCAACAAGTAAACAAAAACAAGGGAATTAGAAACAAAAGGTAGATTATAATACCAGGGATCTTTTGAAATAAATTGTTCTTAATCAACAAAATGATATGAAGAGTCAGGGTATGGATTTGAGGGAGCTGAAGATGAAAATGATCCAGATTTTCACTGCCCCCTATGAATATATAAGCAAGAACTCCAGAAATATTATTTCCCAACCTACTAAAAATCCCTTGGGGAATGTTAGTTTCATCACAATGAGAAGTAGTAAGTAAAAAATTGAGATATCTTATCTTATATTTCCACTAAGATTCACCTCAACTATAGAGAAGCCCAATTCAAGACCAACTGATGAGCAACCAAATGTGAAAGATAAAGGTATGAAAAAGATTGACAATGTTCCTCCTAAACACCTTACATTTTTTAATAGAGTTATAAAAACTAAGAATATGACTAAATATGTGATGAAAAAAGAGGTTTTGAATGAATTCAATCACATTGAGATCAACATCCCTCTTCTTGAATCAATTAAGAAAATTCAATGGTATACCAATTTTTTGAAATACATATATACAATAGAAGATGTCTAAAGGGAAATGACTGGATCATCCTTGGGAGTAATATATCTATGCTCATAACACTAACCTTGGCAATGTCAACAAAGTGCAAGGACCTCAGGACCTTCACTATTCCATGGACTATTGGGGAGTTGCACTTTTCTGATGCTTTATGTGATTTGTGAGCATTAATAAATGCAATGACTCACTCTATTTTATCTTATTTAAAAATTAGCGAGTTGAAGATAACAAGAGTAGTGGTGCAATTGGAAAATAGATCTACAACATTTCTATCAAGAGTCCTTGAAGATGTACTTGTTCAGGTAAGGGACAATATATTTCCTATGGATTTCTATGTGCTAAATATGGAGGATGATTAGGTAAGTTATCATGATCCCATAATTCTTGTAAGACCCTTACTCAAAACTACTAAGGAAAACATAAATTTACATGATGGTACACTTTCTATAGAGTTTGGAGATGAGATTTTAAGATTTAATATTTTAGACTCCATGAAGTACCCCTTAGAAGATCATTCTTCTCTCTTCATCTCCCATTCTAACCCATTTGTGATGATTATCTAAATATTTATTTTCAATATTTTTCAAATGAGTATTATTCCATGTTTTTTCATGAGATCTCCTCTCTTGGTACTAATTTTGATGCGGATTATGATCATGGGAATGCACTTTCTGATTATAACATGGTTGTTGATTTTGTAGATGGATTTGATTATTTTCCCACTAATATAGATATTTTACATTTAGACCCCAACATACATTGTACACATATATCACTTCCAATATCATTTCTATTAGCATAAAACCCACCCAAACTGGATCTCAAACCATTTACCCAAAATTTGAAATATCCATACCTGTTGAATAATAAAAAATTTCCTATAATAATTGATAATAATCTTCTTCCTAAATAAGAAACAAAACTTTTAAATCTTTTAAGGAAGAATATTAGGAAAATTGGGATGACCTTAGCAGACATACCCGGTATTATCCCCTCCATTTCATGCATAGTATTCTTTTAGAGGATGGGGCTAAACCAGTTAGACAACCATAAAGGAGATCTAACCTCACATTATTAGAAATTATAAAGAAAGAGGTGGAAAAATTTATTGATGTGGGTATCATTTAACCTATTTATGACTCTCAGTGGGTTATCCCTATCCATGTTGTATCAAAGAAAATTTGGTTCACTGTTATAAAAAATTAAAATGATGAGTTAGTTCTAGGGACAATGAAAAATAGTTGGCAAGTGTGCATATATTATGGAAATCTAAATCAATCCACTCATAAGGTTTATTTCCCCCTTTAATTCATTGAAAAAATACTTGTGAGACTTGTAGGTAAGATAAACTATTACTTCTTAGATGGTTTCTCTATCTATTTTCAGGTTCCTATTGCTATAGAGGACTAGGAGAAGATAACATTCACCTGTCTGTTTGGTATATTTTCTTACCAAAGGATGACATTTAGAGTTTGTAATACCCCAGGTACCTTCCAAATATGCATGATGAGTATCTTTTCTGATTTACTTCTGACTTTATTGAAGGCATTTATAAATTATTTTCTATGTATGGGTCCTCATTTGATGAGTGTCTCTTGAGTTCAGGTAATGTGTTGAATTGTTTCATTGAGAAAAATATGGATTTAAATTTTTAAAAATTTCATTTCATGGAAGAGAAGGGAATTGTACTAGGTCATGTAGTCTCAAAACATGCAATAGAGGTTGTTAGATCTAAGGTTGAATTTTTTTCCACATTTTCGTATCCAACATGTATGCGTGATGTTAAATCTTTCTTAGGAACATAGGTTTCTATCGATGCTTCATTATATATTTTAGTAAGACTGTTCTTCCATTATCAATATTGATTTAAAAGGGTTCTGATTTTGTGTTTGATGATTCTTGAATGTCTTCTTTAGATGAGATAAAGAAAAGTCTCACCACACTACTGGTTATTTATCCCCTATGGTGGGAGCTTCCATTTGAGCTTATGTGTGATGATTACAACTTCATAGTTGGAGTAGTTTTATTGAAGATAATGGAGTGATGTTCATATATGATTGCCTATGCATCAAGGACATTAGATCCAACCTAAGAAAACTACACAACCATAAAAAGGAGTTTATTACTATCATATTTTCTCTAGATAAATTCCATTATTATTTATTGAGCCCTAAAGTAGTTGTTTTTTCTAACCATGTAGCTTTGAGGTCCTCTTGAAGAAGCTAGATAAAAAGCCCAAACTAATCAATTGGATGATCCTTCTTCAAGAGTTAGATTTTGAGATAAAGGAAAAGTGGAGTTTAGAGAACTTGGTAGAAGGCCACATGAGTATGATCACTCACACAATAATGGATAACACCTTGGACCAAGTACCGATTTATGACACATTTCCCGATGAGAATCTTTATGCACTCTCAGGTAGAAATCCTTGGTATGCTGATTTTATTAACTATATTGTTGCCTCTTAAATACCTACAAATCTAAAGAAACACCCAATCAAAAAATTTAAGAGTGAGTCTAGGTATTATGTATGGGATACTCCCTACCTTTAGTGCATGTGTAGTGTCCAAGTTATTAGGAGGTGTGTTCTAGATCATGAGTTTGAGTATGTTCTACATTTCTACCATACACTTTATTGCAGAGGAAACTTTGGCCAAAAGATATCTAGGAAGGTATTATACTTGGGTTTATATTATAATATTTTTTTCCATGATACCCATATGTTTTGTAAGTCATATTCATGTTTCCAATACACGATTAACATTTCTAAGAGATATAAGATACCTCAATATCCCATATTATTTTTTGAGATTTTTAATGTATGGGCTATCAAATTTAAGGGTCTATTTCCTAGATCATTTAATTTCTAGTATATCCTTGTTGCTATTGATTATGTTAGCAAATCATTGGAGGCTAAGGCCACCAGTACTATTGATTCCCATGTTGTAGTCGATTTTGTTAGGGATTTTTTTACAGGTTTGGAATATCGAAGGATATCATCAGTAACAAAGGGTTACACTTTTTCAATCAGAATTTGGATTCCCTACTTTAGAATTATGGGGTGAAACACACCACTTATATTATATACCACCCTAAAAAATGGTCAGTATAAATTTTAAAATTGAGTGTTGCAACAGATATTAGAGAAAACCATAAAACTGGATAGAAAGGAATGTAATAAGAGTTTGGATGATTTTATTTGTGCTTATAGGATGGTGTACAAGAATCCCATTAGTATGTATCATTTTAAAATTATTTTTGGGGAATCCTATAATATCCCCATGGAAGTCAATCATCAAACATTTTGGGTGATAATGAAGTGCAACATGGATTTAAACTAAGTAGGAGATCAAAGGAATCTACAAATTTAAGAGCTTGAGGATATATATTTATCATCATACGAGAAATCAAGGAACTATAAATATAAATCAAAACCAAATCATGATAATATGATCTAGAATATGGAGTTTCATGAGGGTGAAAAAGTTTTTCTTTATAGTTCACAATTGAAGTTGATTCCTGGTAGGTTTTTCTCTAGATTGTTAGGAACTTATGTTGTATTTAATGTTTTTTATTATGACATAGTGGATATAACACAAGATTATATGAGAAGGAGCTTTACAGTTAATGGAAAATGGTTGAAGAAATACATTGAGGGACTTCTGACACATGAATTTGATGTTATCACACTACATGACCCCATCATCAATTGATAACATTAGGCTATCCCTAACCCTTTCACTTTTATATTATTTTTCCTATTTAAAATTGTAGATTTCATGTACATATATCATATCATAGGTTAAAATTGAGGATAATGTAATATTTTATGTGCGGGGTAGGAGACAAAATTTTAGGGTAGCTTCTTTAGGATTTTATTTTTTTTGTTTTGTGTTTGTGTTTTGTGTTATTTAAAAAAAATAATAAAAAAACAAAATAGAAAAAAACAAAAAAGGAAAAAATCTTGTAACATGATCATTTACATGTGAAAAATATGGAAAATGCATGTTTATTTTTTCAAAATTCATTGGTATCATGATAAGCATGAGTAAGATTTCATCACTAAGGGGTGATTTTTATAAAAATAGAAGTCTCCAATTATATGATTGGTTGTTTCATTATAAATTTTTTTAGATTTTGACACCATTATTTATGATATTTGTTCATGGTAAATTATATCATTAATTTCTCCACATAACTTTACATGAAACCATGGCTTGTGGAATTTTTTCCACTCAATTGAAGGTATAGTCAAGTTAGGTAATTTTCATCTTACATAAATGGTTGAACTATACATTAGTTTCTCTTCCAATCAATTTCATTACTTTACCAAATTGACCTATGCATATTTACCTGATATTTGAATATTGTATTCCCTAAAAAAATATTATTTTAATAAATAGGGGTGTGATTAAATGTACAACATGTGGGGATATCTAGGTTGTGAACTTAAGGTTTGACTTTCAGGAATGATTAAGTGAGCGGGGCTTGCAATTTTCTTACAGAGGAATGTAGAATAGGTTCTATGGAATTAAACTAGGTAAGAAGAAATGTTTTACTTGACCTGAATATACTGAATAAAAGGTGTGTATATGAGCTTGAAATGGTTGGAACACACACATGTGGGGAATTGATGTCATAGTATACCCCTAACTCATTTCACTATGATTATTTTCATTAATCTCACAAATTTTATTTTGATACATTTTTTGTGGAAATTAATTTCAAATTTATTGATATTGAATTCTTGATGAGATTATTAATTTTCCTACATTACCACAATGGATTGGGAAATGTTAACATGCATATCTTGTCACAATTCTTTGGAATACATGACATGTGACTTTGCCCAATAGTGCCAAAGCATAAGTGTGGGAGAGTTGATAAAAAAATATTTATTGAATAATTTATTGATAATAAATGACATAATATAATTAAATTATGTTAAATAAGTTTATTTATGGAATATTTGGGATCTGATCACTCATTAATAAATTTGATGAAAATTCCAGTTTTGAACCTTTAAAGTGAACTATAGTATTTTGGCCATAAATAATATTTTGTTACATATGTTAACTTAAAGTTTTATAGATTTTTTTTCAATAAATGTATTAAAAATTTATTTTAGATCATCTGAGCTGGATCTTGAATTTGATTAGAGTAAATGGGGCATGAAATCAAAGATGGATTGGACACATCAAATTGGACACCACTTCACCATTTTGGACATATATTCTACATCCAGATTTGTATTGGGATAAAATTTTAAAATAATATAGAGGACTAAATTATAAAAAAACCATTATTATAGAAGGATAGTTGTTTCACACATTTTGGAGGTCAACTAGTCAGTTAAATTTGGATAAAAATATTTGGCCAAATTTCTCACTCACACTTGTAAAGTCTTGAAACCCAAGCCCCCACTAAAATCTATAAATATGTTTTTTCTCATTTTTTTGAGGTTTGGGTATGAATTATGAGATTTATGGTATAGGTGAAGTGGTTACACTCCATTTCTACAATAATTTCAAGAGGAAGATCTCTTGAAGTAAGGACCCCTTCATCGAAGCCTTATTCTTCTTCTTCGCATTGTAATGTTTGTGTTTTTGTAATAAACTATCCATTTATCTTCTATTTATTCTATTTTCTTAAATTTTATTATCATTTACTTAAATTATTTATTATGTAAATCAAGAGTGAAAACATTATTTATTTATACCCACCTTTATGAATGAAAATCATTTCTACGATGACTACACCACCCATGTAAGAATAAGTTTTCTTAGTAATCGATATACCAATAACCTTATTCATTTTTTTGAATCAAAGGGATCATTATAATTCATTTAATATGATCCATGAATTGATATTTTAATTTAAAATATTTACTCTTATAATTGAACAATTAACACAAAACACATGAGTTTGAGTAACGTGTGAACTGTGAGAGGGTGATCTTAATAGATAAAACAAAACATCATGAAATCAATTTATAGAGTTAAAATACAATCCAAAAACTCAATTAATCCTCATTTTTAGAATAGATACGTTCCCTAATTTACCATTTAACGTAAGCTAGCCTTAGAACAACAATCTAAGTAGGGTGCTATGATTGTATGTTCCGAAGCTAGTCTAGGGTTTAATTCATTTCATCTTTATGGTTAAGTTAACTCATGTAGGTTTAAAGGGTTAAAAAATTAGGGGATAATAATTAATTGAATTTTAATTTTAATTAAAATTATTAATAAATAAATAAATAGGTAGAGTTATATTGATTATGCCTTCTAAAAAATATTTTCTAGAAAAAATATTCTCATAGTGTTTTATCAATCAGATTTCAAAAAGAAAAAATAATAATATTATTCTAACATAGATCTTATTGTGTTATAAAACTTGAAAAAAACCACCATTATTTTTATTATTGGGTTTCTTTTATTTTTTTTCAACCTTTAATATATTGTTTTAAGTACTTCCTCCTTAAATAACGACCTTGGTTAGTCACTTCGTTGCACCTAAGTACTGAAAAAACCACACATCATTTGGGAGAACCTTTAAAATTAGTTATATTTATGGAGAGAATAATACTTTATTCAACCAATTGGAGGTAATTTTTTTTAATTTTAGACCATTATTTAAAACTTATTCTTCTCATGATATTATGGTACAATTATATCATTACATCTCTTTTATATGATTTATGACATGATCCCATCCTGAGGATATCTTTGTTATAGACACTAATATTGAATGCAACCTTTGAGCTTGAATCAAACAATCTTGGTCTACGGGAAGTGTTAGCATTTACCTAACTAGTGAATTCCACCATTTTGTGAATTAATGAAGCACATATGAAACAGACATAAAACAAGATAAAATGTTTGTAAAAAATAATAATGAAATCAATAGAACAATTCAAGAGTTAGTTTCACCTAATATTAATTATCAACCTACATGAATTTCATACCCAAATCTTGAATCAGACTTCAAACTAAAATCTAGGTTAATTCACCTTCTCCTAAAATTTCATGGATTATCTAGTGAGGATCTAAACAAACACTTTAAATAATTAAATTTGGCATTCTTAACAATGAAACTAAAAAATATATCTGAATATCAAATCAAACTAAGAGAATTATCATTATCAGTTAATAGAACTACAAAGTATTGGATGTATTATTTACAACCTATAGGTGTAACATGTTGGAAAGATTTGAAATGTATATTATTATAGAGTTTTTTTATAGCTTCACAGACCACTATCATTCAAAAAGATATATTTGAGAATAAACAAGCACATGATGAGTCAATTTATGAGTATTGGTAGTGATTCAATAAGTTGTGCTCAAGCTAACCACATCACCAAATCAATGTGCAACTCTTTATCCAGTACTTCTATGAAGGCCTAAAAACTACGAAGAGGATAATTGTGGATACCAAATCAGGAGTAACATTGGTTGAAAAAACACCAGTAGTTGTACAAGCATTGATTGGCAAGATGATATAAAACTCCCAATAATTTGGCAATCAAGGTACACAACCTGTTAGAGGAGTACATTTGGTAAGTCCTTCTCTTTAAAATAATTTAATTGATACTAAGTTTAATGAATTAACCACCATGGTGAGACATATTTCTTTAGCTCAAAAGACATCCCAACCCACTCCTATAAGGCCTTATGGAATTTTCACTAGACCAGACTTCCTTACTGATTGTTTCCTATAATTATAAGAGATAAAGGATTGTGCAACCGTATTACCTAGGAGACCATATCAACAAAAAAAATTACCACATCCCTAGAATAAGTATTATTTCTTCATACCAATATATAACTAAGAGTGGAAAGATAAATTAAACATGAGGCATGGATTTATGCAATAACAAAGCCCCTCTTTTAAATAAAGTTTCTTGTAGACTACACCTTACCAACACGGATTTCAATAACCCTACAAGAGATTCAAATCCCAAGAATCAAAAAGTCAAAAAAAATAAGGGAATTTTGAAAAAAAATGTATATTATAATACTGATGGTTTTCTGAAATAAAATTTTCTTAATCAACATAACGAGCTGAATATTTGGGGTACAAAGTTGAGGGAGCTGATGATGAAAATGAGCCAGATTGCCACTTCCCTCTATGAATTGGTAAGTAAGAACTCTAGAAATATTCCTTCCCAACCTACTCTAAATACCAAGGTAAACGTAAGTTACATCACACTTAGAAGTGGGAAGCAATAAATGAATACATCTTCTCCTATATATCCATTAGGATTCACATCAACTCTAGAGATTCTCTATTCAAAACCAATAGATGAGAAGCCAAATGAGAAAGATAAATGTAGGAAAAATATTTTTAATATTCCTCCTAAACCCATTTAATTCCCTAATAAAGTTGTACAAACCAATAACATGACTGAATAGGTTATGTAAAAGAGGTTTTGGATACATTCAAGCACGTTTAGATCAACATCCCTCTACTTGAACTAATTAAGCAAATTCTAAGGCATGACAAGTTTTTGAAAGAAATGTGTACAAATAAAAGAGGTATAAATGGAAATGATCAAATAAACCTTGGGGGAATGTATTTTCACTCATCAAACCAAACTTTTCAATGTCAAAAAAGTTCAAGGACCCCAATAAATTTACAATTCTATGCACTATAGGGGAGTTTCACTTTTCTGATGTTTTATGTGACTTGGGAGCTTTAATAAATGTTTTAATCACTCTATTTTATCTTCTTTATATATTGGTGAGTTTAAGATTACAAGTGCAATGGTGTAATTGAAAAAATAGAGATACAAAATATCTGACGGGAGTCTTTGAAGATGTACTTGTTTGGGTAAGGGACACGATCTTTCCTACAGACTTCTGATTGTAGAATATGGAGGTTGATTAGATAAGTTCTCATAATCCCATCATTCTTGATATATCCTTACTCAAAACTACCAAGATAATCATAAATTTCCATGGTGGTACAATTTATATGGATTTCAGAGATAATATTGTAATACTTAACATTTTAGAATCCATAAAGTACCACTCAGAAGACCATTATGCTCTCTTCATATCCCATTTTGACCCATCTTGTGATGATTATCAAAATATTGACCTTAAATATTTTTCAAATGGAGATAAATCCATACTTAATGGTATTTTGAGTATTGAGGATAGATTGATGTAACAAAATATTTTCACACCCGTTTTTCATGAGACCTCCTTTCTTGGTACTGATTTTGATGTGAATTTTAATCACGAGCATGTATTTTCTAATTATAACATGGATGTTGATTTTGTAAATGGATTTCATGTATTATTTATTGATGTCTATGATGTAAATTTAGACCCCAATATACATTGTGCACATATCTCACTTGGAATATCAATTCCATAAGTACAACACCCACCCAAATTGGATCTCAAATCGTTGCTCCAAAATTTGAAATATTCATACCTATTGAATGATGAAAAATTTACTATAATAATTGTTAATAATATTATTCATGAATAAGAAACAAAACTTTTAAATCCTTTAAGGGAGTATATTAGGTTAATTTGGTGGACATTAGCAGACATACTAGGTGTAACGTTCCGACCTAGCTCACCACTAGAACAGTGGCTAAACCATTGGGTAACATGGCCTCAACCACACCTCCCCATAGACTAGAGGCTACTGATTAGAAGTGAGGGTCTAAGGAGGTGATATAGGGGATATTATACCCTAATATCAGAGTTGCACAATGGTATATCAAATAATAAATAACAGGCAACAACAAAAGTGGTAATAAATGAAAGACAGAGCATCAAAGGAATAATATAAACCGAATATAAAATATGGACAATGCCAAAGTACAACAATGCATGGATGTCCTGATAATGAAACTTAATATATAAAAAATACACATACAACATGCTACAAGATACAATACATTACAAAAATAAATAAATAAATAATATCCCCAAGGGGGATCTCTATGAGCATCTCAAGCTCCATCTCGGTCCTGTGCTCCTAACTCCCAGGTACATGAAAACAACTCAAGCAATCATCCATGGTCCTATGAACATGAGGTCTACTTGGGTACCCTAGTGCAATGGCGGACTGAGTAGGGTGTGAGATATAAATCCCAGTAGGATACCACCCACATTTTCTATAATTATAACCAGTTCGTGAATAATAAGTAAATAAATGTGAAGGTAATATGAATTATAAAATGTATTGAACAACAACCAACCCATTCAGGTTCCCAAAGGACACACAATGGCTTTACCTGCTTCAGCTCATGGTCGAAAAGAGTGTCTGAATAGTAACCATATGTATATAGTAATAATATATACATAGTATAATTATATATTGAATCCACCTATATAAACCAAGTACGTATGGAATAAGTGACCATATACCTGGAATACTAGGTGTTGGATGGACCAGGGCGTAACTCAGTCATCCATAACCAGTCTGAATGATCCAATAAACTCCAACAAAGGGTACATGCCCTACATATCATAATGAGTGGGATACATCATGATTGTTACTTGAGATGGTGAGTGTGTCTTCATGTCAACACTTGATACAATGATCATGATGTCATGTCAACACTCATAAGGGATGTGGTACAAAATTCCCACCATCCCAATAATGTCAACGGTGTGAGATGCCATGACTCAACACCCGATGTTAGGGAGCATCATTCCACCATGACCAACTGCACCCTTAACATTATTATAAAAACTATATTAATGTGTAATCATATTTATAATAACTACCAAGAGACATTAACTATCATGCTTTACATTTACTAATCCCATTATAATCAGGGGAATTCCTTTTATCACAATTCAAAAATAAGCATGTACTTAATAATGCAATAATTGACATGGCCTTTACACCCTTTATAATTCCATTTCATTCTAACCATTTAATACATTTAAAGAGAGAAAGTTATCATGTACAAGTAGAACAAAGTGATACATTCCATTTAAATCAATTAAGACAATTCAGTATAGCATTCCATCATGACTAGACATTATATTAAAAACATGTCCTTTAGTCTAACAAAACATGGAAATTTAATTAAAAGGGGAAAGAAGGTACTTAGAAGTCACCATGAACAATAAATCATTTACCTATTTGAGAAAATATGTTTATGAAGTAATCCAAGCACTTAGGAGGTGCTTGGTTCATTTTTCAATTAGATAGGAGAGGGCCAAGCCATTCACTTTTATAAGATAGGACAAACACTTAGGAGGTGCTTTGTTTCATTATACATTTATACAAAAGGAGGGAAAATCCATTTTAAAACATCAATAGGGGTCGTGTTCTAAACATGCCACATAACAACAACGACATCAAAACGTAAAATAAGGACCAAATAAATACAACAAAGCATGGATTAAACTACCAATCATCACTTTGTAATTTCGAAGACAACACACCTTATCTGAGGGGTTTTATTGTAAAAATATGACATTGTTATAAACAATTCATTTAGCCAAAAAATATATCACATTTTAGATTTTAAGCACAATTCACCAAATATTCATTTAAAAATAAACTATCAAGATTATAAAAACAAACATAGAGTTCAAATATGACACTTATGAGGTGCCATTATCATTTGGACAAATGGATATAAGGTTCAATTCCATTATTCATCCAATACAAACACTTAGAAGGCATTCTAAGCATTTAATCAATTAATTATTAAGGGTAAATATAAGTCAGCACACCCAAGGGGTGTCCGTGATCAATTTTAGCATTCTCTAATTATTTATCAATGCTCAACAGGTGCTACACAAGGTGCGTATATCAATTTAAATTGAAAAAAAATTAAAGCAACACATGAAAAGGACGGTGTGCGGTGTAACGACACTACTTATAAAATGATGAAAATTTAAGGAAAAATCCATAGACTACCTACCATATGCTAAAGATCTATCACTCATCCAATATCAAGCTATGATTTGGTCCGGTTTGGAAGAAATCAAGGAAACAAAAATTTTCCCTAAAAATATGGCAAATGAACTTGCACCTCGATAATTTTTTTGAGAGAAGATTAAATAAAGAAAGGTTAAAAAGGAATCGAGAGCTTACCAATGTAGATCCATAGAGACTGACAACATTCGAATTGAACAACAGACAAAAGTGATATCTTGAAGCCTAAATAAGGATTGGAGGAGAACCCATGAAACCTGGAGTAGCCTCACACAACTAGAGGAGAGGAAGAAAGAAAGGAAATATGATTTTAACCTAATTAAGGGTAGAATGGTAATTTTACCCTCAAAACTAGGTCACATGGTTTGGCCAAACTGTGCACCAACCGTGTGGATTCCTCTACTAAGGAAACTCACCTCACATGGTTGTGCCACACAATTTTCCTAATCGTACACCAACCGTATGATGAATAGTGAATATGTAATACCTAAATGGAACTACCCATGTGGGATAGGAACATGGTTTGGGTAAACCATGCACAACCGATGTGGGGAACTTTTACTCCTCTAAAATAGGCTGCATGGTTTATTGCTAGGGGCTGCATGATTTTAGACAAACTGCGTGCCTTGTGCAAATCACCCAAATCTTTTATTTTTAGAGCCTAGTGCTCCTGAAACTCAACAAGACACCCAGGAAACACCTAGGACCTTTATCCAAGTATAAAAAACATGTTGAAGTGTTCCAACTCTCAGAACTATGTTTTTAAGCTTTCTTGATAGAAATACTCATACAGTAAATGCCAAAAATTCAAATTCCCACATAATTTCAACTTGGCTCAAAACACGGGATGTTACAACCTCCCCACCTTAGAAATTCTCATCCCTGAGAAGCCTTTAGGAACAAAAAAACATCACTTGACCTAAATGGGTTGGGAATTCCTATTCAAATGGCTGCATTGTGTTTCCAAACACCCAATGCACCTTCAATCACTTCTTAAGAGTACGACACTTAAGCCGTAAAAAAACTGATCCAATACTCATTTCCAGTTGTAACACTATAATGGATCTTACCTAATCTCATTTAGCTAGAGACATGATCACATTGTCATCTCATTAAAAACTTGGCCAAAGGTGCTCCCCACCTTAGGATTTAACGTTATAAGGGGCCAATTCCAAGCCACAGAATGACCCACCATCATAATTTACTTACAAAGAACACCTCTAAGAATTCTAATGATGATCCCAATGTGATTTCAAAACTAGAAGAACCTTTTTAACATTCTAGGTTAAAGAAACGGTTGAACCCTAATTGAACAAACAAAAACTGATCATGCAAGCTTTCCCAGAAGACACTGCCGACCCTTAAACCACACTTTCCTTAACCCGATGATGTGATTTAAAATAATTCCTATAGACTATACCCATTGAACAAAGAGAATCATGAGTCAAGCCACATTCAGCTAATCATCCTCAAAACCCCCAGCTTAGATGGTTGGCATATAACAAACTGTATCATAGTGCCTTCCTCCAAGGAATTTTGCATTCACCACCAGCACATTCACTGAAGCCCATACCTGACTCTAGGTGATGTTCCATGATCACAACATCACTTGACCATTTAAACTGCCATGCCACACCACAAACAAAAGGGTAACCTAGATCTAACCCTCTAGAATCATCAACCTTAAAACAGCACCTCTGAGCCCAACAACAAGTCTGGGGTGACCTCAGATTCAACCACTAGAGTCCATAGAAATATCCTAAGGTAGTCCAAATTCTCTATTTACAAGTGAGACATTGGTACAAGGACAAGATATCCTCATTAGGTCAGTGAATGATCCCAGATCGGCATCTACCTGATGATCAAGTAAAAGGAAGATGACTTGTGTCCAAGAGTCCTTCCATGGCATTCCTACATGGGAACCCATGTATCACTCAGGACTAACCAAGACTCGATAGAAACCACGCATCTAGTGCACACTCTATAAAAGCACCCAAACCAGCCCAATTTTTTTTAAAATTTAGTGTGGCGTAAGAACAATTATCTCTTAGTGCACCAAGAATGAAATCATGATAGAGGACATGATCATCTCTTAAGAAGAGTACACTAAGAGGAAACCATAAGAAGAATATTCGAACCACTACTAGTCGACTTCTTGAAAGAATCTCGACTTCACCTGTTGATGCATCATTATTAACAGATCACCAACCTTTACCACCTGAGGCATTCTGTGATTGTTCAAGCTTTACCATCAAATCATATCCAAGAACAATAGTGTTTCTCATGGGTTATATACAAATCCAACCATATAAATGTTGTGCTATCGAGAAAGAACTGACACATAAACACTAGAACTGACACGATGATCCCTACCTTAGGAGTGTTCTAGTCATCAAAAGAGGGGATATACCAGCTGATCATAAGCATGTTAGATCAAAACCACCTTAAATGTATGCATGTCACTCCTCTGAGTCATGATCACCACATCACAACATTTAAGTGTTTGGCATGAAAGATAGAACCAACTTGATCGGTGTGTCAAAACACCCGTTCTTTTGGAAATTCATCCCGAGCATTGGGATGAACTTTATTCTTTTAACTCGAAGGTTACTCTACTGAAAATATGACCCGTTCTTCTGGAAATTCATCCCGAGCATTGGGATGAACTTGATTCTTTTAACTCGAAGGTTACTCTACTGCAAATATGACCCAATCATGTACTAAATAGCTCAAAGCTCAATGATTCCACTGAACGCAATTGGTTCACTATATCATCGAGGAAAATGATGGGTACCACAACTATCAACGCATACTACCCTATTATTTAGAAGCAAACAGTACATCCTAGATACTACCCATAGGATTTCCAGCCCTATGAATTCAAGTATCCGATGGACCATGTAGAAAACTAGCTCAAGTCACATTGCCCCACACGACTATAAAACAAAATAACGACCTATTGAGTCATTGAAGGAAATAGAAAAGGGTCATGAGACATACAAAGCAGCTGAACATGCCCTAGGAATGTCTAACCTAATGAAACCAAGCATTAATCAATGATCATGCCCATAACAAGGGTCAAAGATGCCATAAACACCCATCTAAACAAGGGCTTCATTTGGAAGCTAAGAGTCCTAATATGGATAACAACACCCTAACAACACCATACAACATAAAGCTCACAACATTTAACAATAAATTTAAGATCTAAGGGTGCTACCTACCACGAGCCAACCCCTCATAAAATCACATGCATCAACCCTATAACTTGGTCATGTAAAACAAAATTCACTAGGTCTAACGCCTATCATTTAAGCCATTGTTTAGAGTAAAAATATCCCTATATAAAATGCCCACATTTCCATTCTAAGGAAACTAAAAGAGACGTTTAAAACTACCCTTAAACTAGGGTTTAAACAAAGGATACCACTTCAGGTTCCATTTTAAGCCATTTCATTAATTTACATTCAATTGTTAAATATTTAGAAGATTTAAAACAAAAAACCAAGTACTAATTACATAAAAAAACCACTTGGTAAATTTTTCAATTAATTCCATAAGGCAAAAAAGGTAAGTTATATCAAACTTAATTCTTTAACCATTAATTATTTATTGACATCCCATTATAAATTAGGCAATTTATGAATTTAGATTCCTTTTAAGTTATAACAGATAAGGTGACCTATGAGGGTCCTGCTAAGACAACCTAGGTTCATCAGAATGCAACCCAATAATAGTTGCTTATTTTTTCAAAGTTTTTATAACACCCGTAGTGGGTTAACTCATAAGGAACATGACCCAACTGACCTACTTGGGTCTATTTGTGCATATGACCATGTGATAGAGTCACAAGACTTTATATAGGAAACCTATCCATTTAAACTCAAAATTAAACAACATTTACATTTTAACCATTTTAAAATATATTCCATGATCATATATAATGGTTCATTTATATGGCTGTCCATCTACCAATCCATAAAGTGCCCATAAACTTTATAGTTTGGAATCTGGCTCCCATTTAACCAGAACCAATTCACTTTAAAATTGAACTTTAATAGCCTTTACATTTTAACAATAGTCTCTTTATATATACACAAAGCATCAAAAGATGGTTTGAGTATATGGGTTACCTTTTTCCCAACTATAAGGTGCCCATACACATTACAACTAAAAACTGGTTCCTATTTAATCATAAAAAATAAATTTATCCCATGAAACCAATTATATACCAACAACACTAGAATTTCATTACAATTAGTAAACATAGATAATCATGACAATCATCATATAATAAAAATATAAGGAAAGACATGCTAAATAAGTTGGAAGAATTGATATATTCACCTAAGCATGGAAACAAATTAACATGCTAAATAAATCACCCAATCATGTTATAAATATAAGCATGCTAAGTAAAATTACTTAAAAAGGTAGAAACTAAGCATGACATAACACTAAAGTAACACAATCATATCATCAAGCATCCTATAAATTCAACTACATGGCATGGAATATGCATGACATGTGAATTTATATGTGCCTAATATGAGGCATGCAATGCTCCATCCTTGACATACCAGGACAAGGGTAAAATAACATAAATCTCATAAATTAATAAGCAGTGGAAATCACACCATCCAATTAAGGTGAAATCATAATCAACTGCAACATAAACCACTATAAACAACAAATCCTAGCCCTGGACACTTGGAATTTTCCCTATGGGTGGGGTGATCAGTCCCAAACATGACTATTTACCAAGCACCAACACATTTCTAGTCCCCTTTCTACCAATACAAAAATAATAAGATGAAAGAAAATAAAGGCTATGATACCACTTTGCAACATCCTAACCCATCTCACCACTAGGACAGTGGCCAGACTGGTGGGTCACATAGCCTCAAGCATGCCTCCCTATATGCTAGAGGCTGCCGACTATCTGTGAGGGTCTAAGGAGGTGATAGCGGGGAGACTATACCCTCACATTAGAGTAACAAAATGATATATTAGATAATAAATATCAATAAATAGTGGAATAATTAATAAATGGAAGACAAGGCATCAAAATAATAATATAAACTAAATATAAATATGGCCAATGCCAAAGTACAACAATGCATTAATGTTCTTATAATGATATGTAATCTAAAAAAATAGACACACAAAATTATACAAGATACAATACATTAAAACAATAAATAAAGAAATAAAATCTCCAAGGGTGGTCTCTAGGAGCATCCCGAGCCCCAGCTCAGTCCTGTGCTCCTAACTCCCAAGTACAAGTGAACATTTAAAGCAATCATCCATGGTCCTGCGAACATGAGGTTTACTCGGGTACCCCAATGCAATGGAAGCCTAAGAAGAGTGTAAGATATAAATACCACTAGGATACCACCCACAATGTCTAAATCTATAACTGGTCCATTAATAATAATTAAAGCAGTATGTAGGTAATATGAATTATAAATAGTTTTGAAATGAACAACAACCAGCCCACTCAGGTTCCCAAATGACACATGGAGGCTCTGCCCGCTTTACCTCATGGCTATAAAGAGTGTATGAACAATAACCATAAGTATATAGTAATAATATATACATAGTATAGTTATATATTTCATTCACCTATATGATCCAAGTACGTACATACATAAGTGAGCATATACTTAGAATACTAGGTACTGGATGGACTGGGGAATAACTCAATCATCCATAACCAGTCTGAACGAGCCTATAAGCTCCAACAAAGGGTACATGCCCTACATCTCATAATGAGTGGGAGACATCATGATCTTCACTCGAGATAGTGAGTGTGCTGTCATGTCAACACTTAATACAGTGAGTGTGTCATCATGTCAATACTCAAAAGGGATGTGGCACAAATTGTCCACCATCCCAATAATGTCAATGGTGTGATACACCATGACTCAACACCTGATGTAATGAAGCATCATTTCACTATGCTTAACTGCAACCTTACCATAATTATACAACCTATATCAAGGTGAAATAATATTTATAATAACATCCATGAGGCATTACCTCTCATGCATTACATTTACTAATCCCATTATAATCAAGGGTGATACTTTTATCACAATTAAAAATAAGCATGTACTTAAGCATGTAATAACTAGTTTGGCCTTTCTCCCTTTACAATTCCATTTAATTCTAACCATTTAATACATATAAGGAGAGAAATTAATCATTAACAAGTAGAAAAAAGTGATACATTCCATTTAAATCAATTAAGACATTTCAAAAAGTCATTCTATCATGACTAGTCATTCTATTTAAAAAATTACCTTTAGTTTAACAAAACATGGAAATTTAATTAAAAATGGAAAGAAGGCACTTAAAAGGCACTGTGAACAATTGGGAATTTACCTACCTAGGAAAATCTATTTATGAAGCAATCCAAGCACTTATGAGGTTCTTGGTTCATTTATCAACTAGATAGGAGCGGTCCAATCTATTAACTTTTATAAGTCAGGCCAAGCACTTAGGAGGTGCTTTGGTTCATTATAAATTTATACAAAAGGAGTAAAACTCCATTTTACAACATCAATAAGGGCCATGTACTAAAACTTCCACATACCAAAAATTACATCAAAATGTAAAATAAGGACCAAAGCAATATGGCTAAGCATGCATTAAACTACTAGCCATCACTTTGTAATTTTGAAGTCATCGCACCTCATCCGAGGTGTTTTATTATAAAAAAATGGCATTGTTATAAACAATTCATTTAGCCTAAAAATGTATCACATTCAAGATTTTAAGTATAATTCACCAAAGATGAATTTTAAAACAAACTACCAAGCATAGAAAAACAAACATAGAGTTCAAATATGGCACTTAGTAGGTGTCATTATCTTTTGAAAAATGCCTATAAGGGGAAATTCCATTATTCATTCAAGTTGAATGCTTAGAAAGTGTTTTGGGAATTTAATCAATTAATTATAAAGGGGAAATATAATTTGGAACACCCAAGGGATGCCTGTGATCAAGTTTATCATTCTATAATTATTTATCAATGTTCAATGGGAGATACACAAGGTGCATATATCAATTTATATTGAATAATTTTTTTAAAGCAACATGTAGTAAATGACGACGTTTGGAATAACAAAGAGATTTATAAAATAATATAAATTTAAGAAAAAATCCACAGACCACCTACCATATTCTTAGGATGTATCACTCAATCCAATATCGAGCTATGATTTTGTCTGGTTTGGAAGAAATCGACGAAACATAAATTTTCCCTAAAAATAGAGAAAATGAGATTTCACCTTGATAACTTTTTCAAGAGAAGATTAAATGAAGAAAGGTAAAAAAGGAATTGAAAGCTTACCGATGTAGGTCTATAGAGACTAATGGTTCTCAAATTGTATGATGGATGGGGGAGATATCTTAAATCCTAGATAAGGCTTGGAGGAGAACCAACGATGACATGGAAGAGCCTCACGCAGCTGAAGGAGAGGAAAAAAGAAAGAAAATAAGATTTTAACCTCATTAAGGGAATAATGGTAATTTCACCCTCAAAACTGGATTACACGCTTTGGCCACATGGCTTGGGAAAACTGTGTGCCAACCGTGTGACTTCCCCTGCTAAGGAAACCCACCTCACATGGTTGTGCCACACAGTTTGCCTAACTGTGCAAGGAATAGTTCATTGGTACTTCCTAAGTGGCACTACTCATGCGAGATAGGTGCATAGTTTGGGTAAACCATGCACAACCCATTCATATCACTTTTGTTCCTCTAAAATAGGCCACACAGTTTGCTACTGGGGACCGCATGGTTTTAGCCAAACTGTGCACCCTATGCAGACCATCCAAACATTTTATTTTCAGGGCCCTATGCTTTAGAAACTCAACGAGAGACCCAGGAAACCTCTCGGGACTTTATACAAGTATAAAAATATCACATTGAAGTCTTCTGACTCTTAGAACTACATTCCAAATCTCAGTTTAAAGAATGACCCATCTAGAAAATGCCAAAAATTCAAATTCCCACAGAATTTCACCTTGGCTCAAAACATGGGATATTACACCAGGTATTATCCCCTTAATTTTCATGTATATGATTCTTTTAGAGGACGAGTATAAACTATTTAGATAGGCATAAATGATAATTAACCCCACATTATTAGAGGCTGTAAATAAAGTGGTGATTTTTTTTTCTTGAGGTGGGTATCATTTACCCCATTTATAAATCTCACTAGGTCAGCCTTTTCCAGGTCATACTGAGGAAAATATGGTTCACTATTATAAAAAATGGAAATGATGAGTTAGTTCCCATGATTGTGAAAGATAGTTGGAAAGTGTGCATAGATTATAGAAAACTGAATCAATCCATGCATAAGGGCCATTGCACCCTTCCATTCATTGACCAGATGCTTGAGAGACCCACATGTATGACACACTATTAATTCTTAGATGGTTTCACTATCTATTTTCAGGTTTTAATTATAGTAGAGGAGTAGGAGAAGACATTCACCTTCTTTTTTGATATATTTGATTACCTAATTATGAAATTTGGACTTTATAATGCCCCATATACCTTCCAAATATGAATGATTAGTATCTTTTCTGATTTACTTGAGACTTTCATGAAGGTATTTATAGATGATTTTACTATGAATGGTTTCTCATTTGATGAGTGTCTCATGATTTTGGGTAATGTGGTGCACCGTTGTATTGAGAAAAATATGGTTTTAAATTTTGAAAAATTTCATTTCATGGTAAAGAAGGAAATTTCCTTAGGTCGTATAGTCACAAAACATGGAATAAAGGTTGATAGATCTATTTTTGACAGTGTTTACACATTTCCATATCCTATATGCATGTGTGATGTCAGATATTTCTTAAGAAATGTAGGTTTTCATCGATTCTTTACCATATATTTTAGTAAAATTTCTCTTCCATTATTGAAATTTCTTTAAAAGGATTATGATTTTATGTTTGATGATTCTTGTAGTGATTCCTTTGATGATATGAATAAAATTCTCACCACACCATCGATCATTTATCCCCCAAGGTGGGAGCTCCATTTAAGCTTATATTTGACACTTCCAACTTCAAAGTTGGAGTAGTCTTATAATATAGGGTGGAGGGATGGTTGCATGTGATTTCCTATACTTCAAGGACATGGGATTTAGCCTAATAAAACTAAAAAAAGAGTTTCTTGTTGTCATATTTTCTTTAGATAATTTTTTTTCTTATTTATTATGCACTAAAGTAGTAGTTTTTAAGAACATGAAACTTTTAGGTACCTCTTGAAGAGATAAATGAAAAGCCCAAACTTATCCATTGGATTCTCCTTCTTTAAGAGTTTGATATTGAGATAAGGGATAAGAGGGTTTCAGAGAACTTGGTAGTAGATCACATGAGTATGATCACTCACATGCTAAAAGATGACACTTTAGAATAGGTTCCACTTCAAGATGCATTTCTTGATGAGCATATTTATGCTCTCTCAGGCACACATCATTGGTATACTAATTTATTTAACTATCTTGTTACCTTTGAAATACCTGCAAATCTAAAGAAACACCAAGTCCAAAAAATTGAAAAGTGAATCCTGGTATTATGTATGGGATGATCCCTACTTCTGGCACATGTGTAGTGACCAAGTTATTAGGGGCTGTGTTCCAAGTCATGAGTTTGAGTCTATTTTACATTTCTACTATACACTCTTATGGAGGAAAATTTGGTCCCCATTGGATAGATAGTAAGGTCTTAGACTTGGGATTATATTGGACTAGTTTTCCATGATTCCCATATGTTTCATAAGTCCTATTCACATCATTAACACATTGGTAATATTTCTAGAAGACATGAGATACCTCGATAGCCCATATTATTCTGTGAGTTTTTTATGCATGAGGAATCAATTTTATGGGCCTATTTCCTATATTATTCAGTTTCTTGAATATCTTTATCACTGTTGATCATGTTAGAAAATGGGTGGAGGCTAAGGGCACTGGGACTGATTATTCTCATGTTGTAGTCGATTTTTTTAGGGCATATATTTTTTGTATGTTTGGAATACTGAAGGCTATCATTAGTAACCAAGGGTCACACTTTTACAATAAGAATTTGGAATCCCACCTTATGAAGTAGGGTGACACATAAAACTTCTACTCCATACCACTTCTAAACAAATGGCCAGGTCAAAGTTTCAAATTGAGAGTTAAAGAAGATACTGGAGAAAACCATGCATCCAAATAGAAAGGATTGAAGCAAGTGATCAGATGATGTTCTTTGTGTTTATATAATGACATATAAGACTCTTATCAGCATGTCCCTATTTCAAATTGTTTTTGTTAAAGCCTGTCATCTCCTCATGGAAGTCAATCATCGAGCATTTTTGGGTGATAAAGAAGTGAAACATGGATTTAACCCAAGTAGGAGATCAAAGAAAGATATAACTTCAAGAGATTTAGGAGATATTATTATCATTATTTTAGAACTCAAGGCTATATAAAGTGAGAGAAAAAGAAACCAATGATAAGATGATATAGAAGAGGGAGTTTCATGAGGGTGAAAAAGTTATTCTTTATAGTTCATTATTGAAGTTGATGCCCAATAATTTTCATTCTATATTATTAAGATATTATATTGTATCTAATGTTTTTTCTTATGGTTCAGTTAAGATCACATAAGAGTCCATGGGAAAGATCTTTACGATCAATGGGTAGTGGTTGAAGAAATACATTGAGGGACTTCCAATAGATGCAGTTGTTGTCATCACACTACATGACTCCATCATCAATTGAAAATGTCAAGTTTTCCCTAACCCTTTCACTTTTATATTATTTTTCCTATTTAAAATTATACATTTCATGTGCATATATCATATCATAGGTTCACATTGAGGATAATGTAATATTTTAAGTGTGGATTAGGGGAAACATTTTTAGGTAGCTTCTTTAGGATTTTAATCTTTGTGTTTTGTATGTGTTTTGTGTTATTTAAAAAAAAGCAATAAAAAATGAAGAAAAAAACATCATGTAACATGATCACTTACATGTAGAATATATGTAAAATGCATGTTTAATTTTTCAAAATTTATTTGTAGAATAATAATAATTATCAATATTTCATCATTAAGTGTTGTTTTGTATAAAAATAGATGGCATCCCTGATATGATTCATTGTGTTGTTATAAAATATTTTATATTTTGAAACCATTATTTGTGATATTTTTTATGGTAAATTATGTCATTGATTTCTCCAAATAACTTTATACGCAACCATGACTTGTGAAATTTTTTATACTCAATTTAAGGTATAGTCAAGTTAGTTAATTTTTAGCTAACATCAATAGTTTATCCATAAGTTTGTTTCTATTTCGATTACTCTTATTACTATATAGAATTGAAATATGTGTGTGTGCCTGATATATGATTTTCATATGCCCTAAAAAAATAAAAAGTAAACAAAAAAATATTATTTTAATAAATCAGGGAGTGATGAAATGTACAACAAGTGGGGATATCTAGGCTAGGAGATTAAAGTTTGACTTTTGGGAATGCTTAAGTGACTATGTCTTCAAATTTAATTATAAATGAATGTATAACAAGTTTGGTGGAATTAAAATAGGTAAGAAGAAATGTTTTATTTTACCTAAATATACTGAATAAAAGGTGGAGATATGAGCTTGAAATGGTTGGCACACACACACACATGTGAGGAATTAATGGCATAGTAGACCCATAAATTATTTCTCTATGATTAGTGTCATTAATCTCACTGGATTTTGTTTTGATACAATTTCTAAGAAAATTAATTTAAAATTTATTTATATTTACTTATTGATGATATTCTTAGTTTTCTTATGTTTATACTATGGATTTGGAAATGTTAACATGCATATCTTGTCACAATTATATGGAATACATGACATCTGACTTTGCTCGGGAGTGATAAAGTGTAAGTGTGTGTGTGTGTGTGTGGGGGGGGGGTGATAAAAAACATATTTATTGAATATTTTATTGATAATAAATGACATAATTTCCTCACATAGTGTTAAATATGTTTATTAATGAAATATTTTAGATTAGATTACTCGTTTACAAATTTGATGAAAATTTTAGTTTTGACCCTTTAAAGCACACTATAGTATTTTGGCTGTAAATAATATTATGTAAATTATTTTAACTTAAATTTTTATAACATAATTATTCATTAAATGGGATAAAAATTTCATTGATACCATCCTATATTTATCTTACATTTTATTAGATTAAATGGGCTATAAAAACAAAGATTTATTGGATACATCAAATAAGAAACTACTTCACTATTTAAGCCGCATCCTACACATAATTAATTGAATTGGGATAAAATTTGGTAAAAATATAGAGTAATTAATTATAAAAAAATAATACTTATGTAAGGATAGCTATTTCATGGGTTTTAGAGGTCAACAATTCAGTTCAAGTTGGATTAAAATATTTGGATGAATTTCTCATTCAGACTTGTAAATTCTTAAAACCCACACCTTCCCTCCAATCTATAAATGTGTGTTTTTATAATTTTGAGGGTTTTTACAATTAATTAGGAGATTTATGGTAGATGAGAAGTTTTTTTACTCCATTTATCCAAGAATTTCAAGAGATATATATCTCGAAGCAAGGATCCCTTCATCGAAGCCTTCTTCTTCTTCTTTGCATTGCAATGTTTGCGTTTTCGTAATAAACTCTCCATTTATCTTATATTTATTATATTTTATCAAATTTTATTCTTATTTAATTAACTTATTTTTTCTGAAAATCAATATTAGAAACGTGGCTAGGTTATACCCTTTCTAGACCTTTGCGATTGCAAATCATTTCTATGATGACTACACCGCCCATGAAAGAGTAGTTTTTCTTAGTAATCGATCTACCTTAACCTTATTCATTTATTTGTTTTGAATCAATGAGATTAATTTAATTCATTTAATATTATCCGTGAATCTATTTTTTTTAATTTAAAATATTTACTCAAGTAATTGAATAATTAATACAAAACACATGATGTTGAGTAATGTGTAAATTGTGAGAGTGTGATCTTAATCGTTAAAATAAAACAATGTGGGATAAATTTATAGAGTTAAAATAAAATACCAAAACTCAATTAATAATCATTTATATAATTTATATGTGACCTAATTTACCACTAACTATAATCTATACTTAGAACATCAATCAAAGTAGGGTGTGATGATTGCATGTATCATAACTGTCATAGATTTTAATTCATTTCATCTTCGTGGTTAAGTTAACTCCCATAGGGTTCAAGAGTTAAAAAATTAGGGGATCATAATTAAGTGGATTTTAATTTTAATGATAATTATTAATAAATAAGTGAATAAGTAGAGTTAGATCAATTATTCCTTTTAAAAAATATTTTTTTAAAAAATATTCTTGTTGTGTTTTATCAATCAAATTTGAAAAATAAAAAAAAACACAATCTTCTTCAAACATACATATTATTATGTTATAAACCTTGAACAAACCCCCATAATTTTTAGTATTGATTTTCTTTTATTTTTTTTAAAAATACCTTTAATATGTTATTTTAAATACTTCCTCCTTAGAGAATGACCTTGGCTAACCACTCTGTTGTACCAAAGTATTAAAAAAACCACACATCATTTGAGAGTGATCATTAAAACACCTTTAACCTATGGCCATGAGAGGTATCATTAACATAAATTAATCTTTAGTGAATGATTTATTTAATATTGGAGCCTCTCATTCCTCAGTATCTACCATTTTTGTGGAACTATTGAATCTTCCTATGGATGTAACACCCCGAGCTTCCACAATATGCTTCTCATTCAATAATGCAATAGCTTACATTGTACGCAACTTCGAGTTCTAACACACCGCAACTAATCAAAGTATCTGTTATGAATATTAATACCCACTTTTTGAAATTATATAAATTTTATATTTCAAAATGGACTTCATTTTTGTATTCGGAATATCGAAATTATCCTAAGTTGAATTTTTTGTAATTTTCTAAGAACTTTCAATTTTTTATGAATAGTGAAAAATACTTAAAAAAACTTTTTTAATAAAAATAATTTATAGTGATAAATTATACTATTTAGTGGTTTTAAAGTATAATTATAATATATTTTTACAATTTTATCCAATGGTGGTCATTAGAATTAATTTAACATTGAAATTGGACATAAACAATTGTCAATCTTTTGATATAAATTGTTTCTTAAAAACACGCTATTTGTTGTGACAGCGGGAATTAATTATAAAATTAATTAATGAAACTTATATGTTTAGAATTTTGTAAAATAGACATCATTTTTGAAATCGGAATATCAAATATAGCTTAGGGTGAAATTTTGGCATTGTTCTGAAAAACTTCAATTTTTGATGAATAGTGAAACCACTAAGTGGTAGTTAAATAACTGATTTTTCATTTAAATGAAATATTACCACTTATGTGATTTGATTTTCAAAAATACGACATACATGTTTGTCATTAGTATGTAAATGTGGTTCAATGGGATTAAAATAATTTTTGGTGAATAGTAACTTTTAAGTTTAATTAATCGCGATTAAAGGTAATTAGTGTAATTTAAGGTAAAGATAATGTTATAATAATATGAAATGACCTTTACACTTGTCCTACCCCTATTGGATGAGTCATGGCCAACCAATAAAATCCATGGGTCAACTTGGGGACCCCATGGAGCCACTTTATTTGGAAAATGACATAAATACCTTTTATTTAATGTTAAAGTAAAAAATGACACAAACATGAAATGTTTTACTAAAAAAAATTTTACATGGGGTTATACAAGTCATATTTTTGACTATAAATAGTCATTAGAAAGCTAAAAAGATTTCCTACATCATAGTATTTTTTTTATAATTTTTAGACATTAAAGAAATTAAATTATTTATGACATCATGATGATGCAGCGATAACCTCATTATTTAACGATTTTAATAAAATGAAAAGATAATGTAAAATCCAAGGCTTACACTTGTCCAAAGACTATTGGATGGGTAGATTTAGAACCATTATAACCTTACCCCGAATTATATAAGTGTGGGACCTTTAGAATCCGAAAAGCATTGTATAATAAAGTAATATTTTATTACTTTCCAAGAGTGCCCCTCCTCTCCACTTATAAAAGGCCCCCACCTCTACCACCTTACTCACACTTTCAAAGCCTTTTGGATCGGCCAACCTCTGCCCAAATACTCTCCCAACTTCCCTACCTTACTCCTAGAAGCCTCAATTTGGGCAGAATTCTTCCCAAGGAAGCCTTTGGCTCAAATCAAAAAGAGTTACCCGTTTTTAAGGTAATGTCTTCTCTAATGTTGTTTTGTTTTATTTTGCTTCTCCAACCCCTTAAAATCTTTTTATTCCTTTATTTTGTAACAAAACCAGTATCTACAATATACTAGGATGTTTTTATTATAAGTATTTGGTTTAAACTTACACACACCTTCGTCTAATGGTTAAAGAACATACTGTTTCTGTGGGTGGTGAAATACTGCCTCACGAAACGATGATTGTTCAAATTCTTTTAACACCTATAATGGTGGACATTTTGATGACACTATTTTCATATATGATATATATATTATGTTTATGTTTTCCTTATGCTTCTTTATTTCTCATTTATGGCATACTTTATGATTTCCATTATGGGTAAACGCGATAATTTCATTTTAGGAAGTGCGGACTACCGCCCCCTCAAAGTGATGTGAATCGTTAATGCCATATGTGGGATGTATAAAGGATGGAGTAAATGATATTATATTGGAACTATATTATACCTTTATATAATTATGATTTCATTCCATTAAGTTCGAAATAGAAATGAAAGTAGCGTTCATGCGTACGTACGGCTTACCGTCTCCATGAACGATGCATTTCATTTCTTACCTCTAAATGTTACGTAATATTATGAATGAATGTATATAATGGATATATATGATATATATGATATATAAATAATGAATATAACTATGAATATAATGGATATTTCACCACATGAACAACTTGTAATTATAAGAAGTTTATTTTTGACTCAAGTACCAAAGATCGACAAAACGACAGTTATTAAGTTAAATAATTACATAATGTTCATGACATGGTAATAAGTGATATAAAAGGAATAATGAACTAGAAAAAGGTTCTTAAGAAGGTAGATATTAACTCTATTTTATTATTCATGAGGTTAAATAGCGGTCGAGTCAAGTCAGACACGAGGTAAGGGAATTTCTTAACCCAATTTCCATTCTTTGGGTTAATCTCCTACTTTCAAAATATGTCATGATATTATTATGTCCTATATTGTATTTGTACTTTCTTTATGTGTACTTATAGTGAATACACATAATAGATCTATTTTATTTTAAAAATGATCTTTTTAAGGACTTCGTCTCAATCTCCTTTCATTGAGGCATATTTGGTTTTATAGACAACTTTCTTTTATACGGTGTATAAAACCCTTTGACTTTTATGTTTATTCAAAAGGAATATTTTTTATACAAAGCCTTTTACTAAATGAAAAAAAGGGAATGTTTTTCTTTCCGTACATATGCAGTGAAAACGACTTCTCCGCCGCCGTGACCATTATTTGAGTTTCAGATTCCTCTACAAACCATAACTTTTTAAATGAAAAATAAATACAAAGTTTTAACTTTCATTTATTTTGGTATTGAAAATGGTTTTGAAAGTGTTTTTATTATATCCATGTGTTGTATTGATATCTTGTGATTGAAATTTGGAAATGTTATGTTTCCTTTATGCACGTTTTATGTGATATGATTATGTTATGGTTTATGATATGTTTGAACCTGTTCATTTGAGGAATGCATTGGACTTAATAAGTAACGGGTGGAGCCCGCTATAGCTCCTCGATGCATCGGTAGGTCTCATGATACAAACTAGTATCTTGGCACGAGGCCTTGACAAAATATTATTTGTGGTCTTGGCACGAGGCCTTGGCTACGTGGTTATGATAGTCTGGCATTATGCATTCCATCATTATGAAAGTGGTTATTGATATTGCATGTGATTATTCGACCAGTATAATATCCATGTGAATAAGTAAATGGCATTATCTCATTTACTTTTTCCATATTATGTTTAAGATCAAGTTTAAAAGGCTTTTGTTTTAGTTATACATTGCCTTAAATGTATATGTTTATTGATGAAAGCTTCCGCTATAATGTTATCCTTACTGAGCATCTGAGCTCACCCCTTTCAATGTTTTAATATTTTCTAGGATGTGAAGAAGTATTTTATGAATGACCTGCAGGGATAGTCAGAAGAGGATATGAGTGTGGACTATGAAGACTTTGTTATTAGTTTTTTTTTTAATTTATGATGTAATGAAAGACTTATGAACGTATCTAGTGTTTCCAAGGCTACTAAACTAATCGGTCTTTCGAGACTTGATCTTTTGTGATCATGCCAATGTTACAAAGTAATGCACCGACTCTGGGTAGCTGGGGTCGGGGCGTTACAGTTGGTATCAGAGGCAGTTTAGTACTAACCTTGGATGCTAGATTTAGATAAACTCTGATTAGAGCACATAGCCTGAAGATAGACTTTGAGGATTAGTATAGAAGAACTTCCTAGAATTTTGGTATTATAGAGATTTTGTGAGTTTTCCGAGCAATAAATCCCTGTCTGGATACGAGCAGGTAGAGGTGGCTCTGGCACAGATGTACCTAAGGGTAAAACCCGAAAACACCGCTTTGAGCTAGACTCGAACGGGAACTGGTGCACGACAACAGGCCTTGCTGCACTCTTGGTTACGACACTCCTGGGGGATATTCTTAGGATAATTCTCATTTTCAATACAAAGCACTATGAAGGGTTATGAGTATATACTTCCTCAAAGAAAACATTTTTATGATTATGGATTATATCCATAAATAGTTCAATTAGTGTTAAGTGTTTTACAAGTATGGAATTATGTATTTTGATTCATAAACTAATCTAGTTTATGCCATTGTTTAGAAATGGTGCCTAGTGGAAGAAATGGAAACCGTATCAATGCACGCACTCCATGTAGGGATTTCCCTCCTGCTCAAGATAATTATTGTGGATCTAGAGATACAACTGGTGATGATCAACTTATTACCATTCTGGGACAACTCACTCAGGTTATGAATAATAACCTTACTCGTATGGAGCACCCTGATCCGCAACGTGGAGGATCAATGTTAGACTGCTTCATGAGGCAACAAACGCCAACATTTAATGGGGGTAAAAATCCATTAGTAGCTGAGCAATGGATAAATTCATTAGAAAAAATATTACACGCCTTGGGGAGTAGTGAAAGGGAAAAGGTTATCATGGCAGTCTACCGCCTCACTGGAGATGCCGATCAATGATGGTCATTGATTCAAAACACAAAGGAAGATGATGAAGTATCAAATATGGAATGGAGAGAGTTCAAAGATCTTTTCCTAGAAAAATACTATCCTCGTGACCATCGAGTAGATATGGAGAGACAATTTTTGAGTCTGAGACAAAAGGAGGATGAGAATGTCGCAAAGTATGAGGCCAACTTTACAAGGTTAGCAAGACATGCTGCAAATTATATACGTATCCCAAGAAGTAAGTTCGATCATTTCTTTGATGGGTTAAAACCGTTTCTCCGTCGAGCCTTAGTCTCACAATCTTTCTCATCGTATGAAGATATTGTCTCATGTGCTATCAAGACATAAAAGGAATTCTCTAAATATTATGAAAATAAAGTAAAGCAAGAGAAGAAGAGAATGGTGGAACAAGAGACAGATAAAGGGAAAAAGGGAAAGAAGGATTTTCCATTATGTGATAATTGTGGGAAGAATCACCCTGGTACTTGCCTAAAAGGAATGGGAGTTTGTTATAAATGTGGAGAAAAGGGTCACCAGGCTCGTGATTGTAAGGGAAAGAAAGAGGCTATCAATGTTGAATTCTACAATTGTAGAGAAATGGGTCATTATGCAAATGAATGTCCTAAGCGTCAGGGAAACTTACCTCAGAAAAGGCCAAGGGATCAAGGCCAATCTTATGCTGTGACTACAGTTGAAGCGAAATAATTAATGTATTGGTGCTTTTGGACTCATGGATTATATTCTGGTTATTAGAATAATGTGATATATATATAAGGATTGTACTGCAGTACTTGTTGATTTCATTAAGGTTTTAATATGATGAAGGTAATCATATTTTTAGTATGTGACAAAAAGAGAAACTTTAATCTGATGTTACAATTGATTTTGGAATTTAGAGACCTTTTAGAGAAAGTCTGGACAGAGGTATTTTGGATAAATATAAAGGTTGGAATGGATTAAGTTGAACTTTGGATAGTATTATTTAAGGTTAAAACATTTATGAAGATTATTTTTGGAATATTATAATACTATAGTTTTAGGAAAAGGACAACCTGCAGGGTGGGGCATAACCCGTCGCGTCGGACAAAGCTGCAGGAATCGAACCCACAACCATAGTGCGACAGGCCTTTATTACCTACCACTAGCCTACAGGAAGTCCCTGGTTATTACAAAATAGTTCTACTAATATAAATGGTATGTGTTAATATTTGGAACCTTATACGATTAGGATAAATATAATATTTTTGAGTTCTATTATCTATTTTAGTGAAAAATGATTTTGTGGTAGAAATTAGTTGAAGGTTGAAACTCTACTTGTCAAGAATAAATATATATACCTATCTCTTATTCTATGAATAAATTAATTCTTAAACTTTAGTAAAGGGATATTAAAACAAAAAATGTGTTATCCTAATACCTTATGTCTTGTTGAACTGATAATATTTTAAATCATCAATGATTGAAGGCTTTGAGGCCCTCAATTTTACAATTGTTTGTGATTGATGACCTCAATCACTCCCTAAAAATATTTACGTTTTTCCTCCAATTATATGTCTCTAATTTCCACCAATGTTCTCCTTATTGAGATCATAATTTGGTGGTGACTTTTTCATTTCCCTTTCCCTCTTATTAAGGGTAAATTTTATTAACCATATTTTCGATGTGGGTTTTCCACAAAGGTATTTTCTATTTTCAACCTTTTATTTTAAAAGAAAAATTTCAAATTGCAAGGACACAATTTATTGAAGGAGGTGAGAATGTAACACCCCGAGCTTCCACAATACACTTCTCATTCAATAATGCAATAGCTTGCATTGTACGCAACTTCGAGTTCTAACACACCGCAACTAATCAAAGTAGCCGTTATGAATAGTAATACCCACTTTTTGAAATTATATAAATTTTATATTTCAAAATGGACTTCATTTTTGTATTCGGAATATCAAAATTATCCTAAGTTGAATTTTTTGTAATTTTCTGAGAACTTTCAATTTTTTATGAATAGTGAAAAATACTTAAAACAACTTTGTTAATAAAAATAATTTATAGTGATAAATTATACTATTTAGTGGTTTTAAAGTATAATTATAATATATTTTTACCATTTTATCCAATGGTGGTCATTAGAATTAATTTAACATTGAAATTGGACATAAACAATTGTCAATCTTTTGATATAAATTGTTTCTTAAAAACACGCTATTTGTTGTGACAGCGGGAATTAATTATAAAATTAATTAATGCAACTTATATGTTTGGAATTTTGTAAAATAGACATCATTTTTGAAATCGGAATATCAAATATAGCTTAGGGTGAAATTTTGGCATTGTTCTGAAAAACTTCAATTTTTGATGAATAGTGAAACCACTAAGTGGTAGTTAAATAACTGATTTTTCATTTAAATGAAATATTACCACTTCTGTGATTTGATTTTTAAAAATCCGACATACATGGTTTTCATTTGGATGTAAAATGTGGTTCAATGGGATTAAAATAATTTTTGGTGAATAGTAACTTTTAAGTTTAATTAATCGCGATTAAAGATGATTAGTGTAATTTAAGGTAAAGATAATGTTATAATAATATGAAATGACCTTTAAACTTGTCCTACCCCTTTTGGATGAGTCATGGCCGACCAAGAAAATCCATGGGTCAACTTGGGGACCCCGTGGATCCACTTTAGTTGGAAAATGACATAAATACCTTTTATTTAATGTTAAAGTAAAAAATGACACAAACATGAAATGTTTTACTAAAACAATTTTTACATGGGGTTATACAAGTCATATTTTTGACTATAAATAGTAATTGGAAATATAAAAAGATTTCCTACATCATAGTATTTTTTTTATAATTTTTAGACATTAAATAAATTAAATTATTTATGACATCATGATGATGCAGCGATGACCTCATTATTTAACGATTTTAATAAAATGAAAAGATAATTTAAAATCCAAGGCTTACACTTGTAAAAAGACTATTTGATGGGTAGATTTAGAACCCTTATCACCTTATCCTCGAATTATATAAGTGTGGTACCTTTAGAATCCGAAAAGCATTGTATAATAAAGTAATATTTCATTACTTTCCAAGAGTGCCCCTCCTCTCCACTTATAAAAGGCCCCCACCTCTACCACCTTACTCACACTTTCAAAGCCTTTTGGCTCGGCAAACCTCTACCCAAATACTCTCCCAACTTCCCTCCCTTACTCCTAGAAGTCTCAATTTGGGCATAATTCTTCCCAAGGAAGCCTTTGGCTCAAATCAAAAAGAGTTACCCGTTTTTAAGGTAATGTCTTCTCTAATGTTGTTTTGTTTTATTTTGCTTATCCAACCCCTTAAACTCTTTTTATTCGTTTATTTTGTAACAAAACCAGTATATAAAATATACTAGGATGTTTTTATGATAAGGATTTGGTTTACAATTACACACACCTTCGTCTAATGGTTTAAGAATATACTGTTTCTGTGGGTGGCGAAATACTGCCTCACGAAATGATGATTGTTCAAATTCTTTTAACACCTATAATGGTGGCCATTTTGATGACACTATTTTCATATATGATATATATATTATGTTTATGTTTTCCTTATGCTTCTTTATTTCTCATTTATGGCATACTTTATGATTTACATTATGGGTAAACGCGATAATTTCATTTTAGGAAGTGCGGACTACCGCCCCCTCAAAGTGATGTGAATCGTTAATGCCATATGTGGGATGTATAAAGGATGGAGTAAATGATATTATATATGATCTTATACTGGAACTATATTATACCTTTATATAATTATGATTTCATTCCATTAAGTACGAAATAGAAATGAAAGTAGCATTCATGCGTACGTACGGCTTACCGTCTCCATGAACGGTGCATTTCATTTCTTACCTCTAAATGTTATGTAATATTATGAATGAATGTATATACTGGATATATATGATATATATGATATCTATATCATGAATATAATTATGGATATAATGGATATTTCACCACATGAACAACTTGTAATTATAAGAAGTTTATTTTTGACTCAAGTACCAAAGATCGACAAAATGACCGTTATTAACTTAAATAATTACATAATGTTCATGACATAGTAATAAGTGATATAAAAGGAATAATGAACTAGAAAAAGGTTCTTAAGAAGGTATATATTAACTCTAGTTTATTATTCAGGAGGTTAAAGAGCGGTCGAGTCAAGTCGGACACGAGGTAAGGGAATTTCTTAACCCAATTTCCATTCTTTGGGTTAATCTCATACTTTCAAAATATGTCATGATATTATTATGTCCTATCTTGTATTTTTACTTTCTTTATGTGTAATTATAGTGAATACACATAATAGATCTATTTTATTTTAAAAATGATCTTTTTAAGGACTTCGTCTCAATCTCCTTTCATTGAGGCATATTTGGTTTTATAGACAACTTTCTTTTATATGGTGTATAAACCCCTTTGACTATTATGTTTCTTCAAAAGGAATCTTTTTTATATGAAGCGTTTTACTAAATGACAAAAAGGGAATGTTTTTCTTTCCATACATATGCGGCGACAATGACTTCTCCTCCGCCGTGACCATTATTTGAGTTTCGGCTTCCTCTACAAGCCATAAATTTTTAAATGAAAAATAAATACAAAGTTTTAACTTTAGTTTATTTTGGTATTGAAAATGGTTTTGAAAGTGTTTTTATTATATCCATGTGTTGTATTGATATCTTGTGATTGAAATGTGGAAATGTTATGTTTCCTTTATGCATGTTTTATGTGATATGATTATGTTATGGTTTATGATATGTTTAAACCTGTTCATATTAGGAATGCATTGGATTTAATAAGTGACGGGTGGAGCTCGCTATAGCTCCTCGATGCATCGGTAGGTCTCATGAGACAAACTAGTGTCTTGGCACGAGGCCTTGACAAAATATTATTTGTGGTCTTGGCACGAGGCCTTGGCTACATGGTTATGATAGTCTGGCATTATGAATTCCATCATTATGAAAGTGGTTATTGATATTGCATGTGATTATTCGACCAGTATAATATCCATTTGAATAAGTAAATGGAATTATCTCATTTACTTTTGCCATATTATGTTTAAGATCAAGTTTAAAAGGCTTTTGTTTTAGTTATACATTGCCTTAAATGTATATGTTTATTGATGAAAGCTTCCGCTATAATGTTATCCTTACTGAGCATCTGAGCTCACCACTTTCAATGTTTTAATATTTTCCAGGATATGAAGAAGTATTTTATGAATGACCTGCAGGGATAGTCAGAAGAGGATATGAGTGTGGACTATGAAGACTTTGTTATTAGTTTTTTTTACTTTATCATGTAATGAAAGAATTATGAATGTATCTAGTGTTTCCAAGGCTACTAAACTAATCGGTCTTTCGAGACTTGATCTTTTGTGATCATGCCAATGTTACGAAGTAATGCACCGACTCTGGGTAGCTGGGGTCGGGGCGTTACAATGGAGATCATGACTTATGTTATGGAGATTTCTATACCTCTCAGGATAAATAAAGTGTAGGGTCTCCAATGTACTATTAAAACTATTCCATTATTATAAGTCAATATTATTTGGGAATTTTTGATTTTGGATTTGAAACCCCTGTATTTCATTCTCAATATAGATTGGCTGATGGATCATAAAGATTTTATCGACTATTAACTTTTGAGGGTCTCCTTTACTTCCCCTGAGGGGTGTGCTATGTTTTTAGGGAGAATGGTACCTAAGACCAAGTTGATCTGGTTCACCTCTTCTAGAATTAGGTAGGATTATATCCATGTTTTCCTTTTAATTGGAGTAGGGTTCTTCTGGTTGTTATCTTCCTCCAATAGTCATTGATTTTCCTGATGTGTTTCCATTTGAATTTTTTGGTTTTCCACTAGTGAGGGAGGTGGAGTTTTCAATAAACTTGATACCATGTACCCAACCTATTTATATTCTCTCTTACTATATGAAACTATCTAAACTGAAGGAGTTAAATACATAATTGGATGATTTTTTCTGAGGGCTTAATCCGACCCAATGTGTCACCTTGGGTAGTGTCTGTGATTTTTTTTAAGAAAGCTAATTTTCTTTTATGTCAATTACCAAAATATCAATTTGGTCATGGTTAATAAAAAATATTCATTACCTCAAATTGATGATTTTTTGACCAGTTAAAAGGGGTGAGGTGGTTCTTGAAAATTGATCTTCAGTTTGGTTATCACCAGTTTAGGATCAAGGAGTCTGATATCCCTATAAATTATTTCAAGAGAAGGTATGAACATTATGAGTACCTTGTTTTTCCTTTTGTTCAGACTAATGATCTTATTATGTTTATAGTGTTCATGTACATGGATTTACATTAGAACCTTGATTATTTTATAGTGGTATTTGTGGATAACATCTTGGTTTACTCTAAAACCGAGGAGGATCATGTGCATCATTTGAGATAAGTTCTAGACATCTTGAAAAATTATAGACTTTATGATAATATTTCTAGATAAGATTTCTAGATTCGAGTGGTAAATTTCTTGGGATGTGTAGTTTTCAAACATGGTATTTCAGTTTATGATTAGAAGGTGAAATATATTATGAATTGGTTGGAATCGTAAAATGTATTTGATATTCAAAGATTCCTGGGATTGAAAGAGTATTACCCCTAGTTTTTGAAGGATTTACAAAGTTGGCTTCTCTATTGACCTCTCTTACTTATAAGGGAGTAAATTTCATATGGGATTCAAAATTTCAAGCTTCCTTTGATGAGTTGAATTGTTTTTTTTACTTCAATTCTAGTCTCCACTCTTCTAGAGGTTGGATAGGGCTATGTTGTATTCTATGATGCATTAGGTTCAAGTTTTGGATGTTTTATTATATAGGGTGATAATGTGGTGACTTATGGTTCTCATCAACTTCAACCTCATGAGAAAAATTATCCCACACATGATCTCTAACTTGGAATAGTGATGCACACTATGAAGAGTTGATGACATTACCTTTTTAGGGAAATATTTACCATCTACTCCGATTATAAAAGTTTGAGTTATATCTTCTTGTAAAAATATCTGAACCTTTGGTAGATTTTATGGGTGGAGTACTTATAATATTTTTAATTTGAAATTGCCTACAACCTTGATACGTGTAATGTAATTAATGATGCTTTGAGAAGTAAAATTCCATCCCAAGTCATGAAATAATCTTTTGAGGAAAATAATCTGATGGCCTTCTTTGCTCATATGCATTTGTGAGTCCAGGAGGATGAGACCGAGGATATTTTCTCAAATGTTCAATTGAAATCCTCTCCTCTTGAGATGTTTCTACAAGAACAAAAGTTTTATTATGAGATTAAATGAATTATGGATTATTTATATGGTGGGGATACCATTGACGAATGATCTCTATCTTATGAGGGTATCATTCGATTCAAGAACCGGTTTGTTATTCTATTTCCCATAAGGAAGGATGTGATGGGGGATTTTTCTCATCCACAGTGGGTGTTACACCCAAGAACCATAAATGTTTTATGATATGAGGATATATTTCTAGTGTCCAGGTATGAGATGATACATTGTTGATTTCATTTCTCATTATTATAATTATCAGATGATTAAGACTGAAAACCAGAAGCCTTCAGGTCTTCTTCATCCACTTCCTGTGTCGACTTAGAAGTGAGATGAGATATCAATAGACTTTGTCGTTAGGTTGTAGTTTACACCTTGAGAAAATAATGTGATTTGGGTGGTGATTGACTGATTGACCAAATCAACCCACTTTATTCCCATTTGTGATACCACCAAAATTGAGGACTTGGGAAATTTTTATGTGTAGGGGATCATAAAATTACATGGAGTTCCATATGCCATAGTTTTTTATAGGGATACCCGGTTCACTTCCTTTTTTTTAAATTCCTTTAAGAGGTGATGGGATCCCATGTAAAGTTGAGTACAACGTATTATCCTTTGATATATGGTCAGATGGAATAGGATATATAGATTCTTGAGGACATGTTCTAAGATCATGTCCTTGAGGATCTTGGGATTTTTACTTTGGAATAGTTGAGATTTCCTATTATAATAGTTACCATTCATCCATAAAGATGACACCATTTGAGGAATTTTATGGATGGCCATGTAAATATTTACTTTATTAGTCATAGATTGGTGAAGATTACCTTGTTGGACCTAGTTTGGTCTAAGAGATGATGATAAAGATTCATTTTATTTTCCAGAGAATGGTAATGACTCAAAGCTATTGTAAATTCTATGATAATTATCATTGAAACCCTTTGGAGTTCTTAGTTGGTGACCTAGTTTTTTTGAGAATTTCACATCAGTTGGATCACCAACAACTTGGAAAATAGGAAAAGTTAACACCAAGTTACGTGTGACTGTTTGATGTTATTGATAATATTGTGAAGGTGGCTTACTATTTGTCTTTTCCACCTCATATTAAATATATCCATAACATGTTCCATGCATCACGACTTAGAAATTATCTATATGACCCATATTATGTCTTTATCTGAGAGGAACTTGATATGAAACCTGATTTATCTATGATAGAGCATCCAATTTAGATTATTGATTCTCATATAATTGTTATTAATGGAAAATATATCTTTTTGGTTTAGGTGCTTTGGAAACATGGTTCTTATTTTCATGAGACATTGAAATGCAAGGCTTTAATGAGAGAGTATTGGAATCACCCCTTATTAAACTAGACTTCTTAATAGGATTTTTGGGGCCATAAATCATTTATGGTGGGGTGATTGTAACATCTCATTACCATATATTAGATACGAGTCTTGTTTTTTCTTGGTTCTCTTTATTTTCATGTTGACACCTAGTTATTTCCATCACTTCTTGTCTATTCATGTTGTTTATTGGTGGATTACCTCTTATTTGATCATTTAGATGGGCATTAGAGAGTGTTTATTTCTAGTTTTAGTGGTTAGGAGGTGGATGGAGATTTTAGCTTAGGAGTGGGAATTCTCCTGTAATTAGAAAATTTACAAGAGGCCCACCGGCTAGCCGGTGAGGGCCACTGACCAATTGGTGGGGGGATGTTAGTGGGTTCTTCCCATAGGAAGATCACCAGTTAGCCAGTGGGTTGATTAAAGAATGGGAGTTCTTATAAGAACTCTACTGAAAAGTTGATGGGGTTCCTGGTCTTACTGACATTCTTCGAGGTGCCACTGGGTAGCCGGTGGAGGACACCGACTAGTCGGTGATGCCGATAGGGCCAAGAATCAATAGGGTAATGTTATATTTTTATTTTTTTTAAATATATATTTTATAACTAAAACACATCCCTCAAATTCCATTTGGCCCTGAACACTTTTGAGATTCTTTAAGGATGAACTTGGATCTTCCAACCTTTATTCTTCACGGATTGAAGTGTGGGTTGGTGAATTTTATCTTTTCTAGTAAGTGTAATCTCAATTTTATCATGGATTTTACTGTCCTCATTTATCTCCCTTTTTGAGAGTAGTGTTTCCTCATATCATTGATGGATCTAGATCTTGAATTGATGAATTGTGATTCTAGGATTCTCTTTTGATTGTTCTATCTCTCGACTCTCTATTGGTGGATCCCGTGTGGGTATTTTGTTGATCTTGATTGAGGTAGGTGATTTTATAAAGAAATATATATATATATCGAAACCTTGATTCTTATTTAATATAAATTAGATTTACAATTGATTTTTTAGATCTTGAACTAGGTATTTGATAAATGATTTGAAATAACATGGTGTTCATGATGAAATCCCTTGACAATGGCTTTTGAAAATTTAGTGTTGACTTCAAAAATTTGATCTTAATTTGAAATAAATGATTTGAATTATGATTTTGATGAGATAAAAAAGGCATGAAATTTTTTATGATTTGAAATGAAATGGATTGACATGAAAGTCATTTTTTTGATGAAAACCATTGATGCTGGTTTTTGAAAGGAAAAGATATGTTTTGAAACATAAATTTGGGGATGATTTGAAGTGATTAATTGAAATGGAAGATATCCCCTTGTATGTTTTATTTCTTTGAATCACATAAGATCGTGGGTAGTTAGGTGGGAAGAACACACACTAGGCATGTATTATCCATACTTGGAAATGGATTTATGATGAAAATTATAACTAAACATTGATGAGGGCTGGGAGTTCATTCTTTGGGGTGTTCTTGTATTCCCCCAAGAATGATATCTAGGTATGTCTATACACCTATAGCTTTATTTCATAGAGATGTGTGAGAATCCCTATACTAATCTAAAGCTAGGTCTCTAAACCATGGTTCTTTGATTGTATTTGATTATACATTCCAATGTTTGATTTAAATGATCATTCATTCCAGTTTTGATAGAAATGGTTATTCATGCCTGCTTTAACAGAGATGTTTATATCTTCTTGATTTTATGTAAATGAAAATTTATACCTATTTTATACTATCCATTGAATTTTTTTATAAATCATGTATTGATATGAACTGTGAAAATATTTCCATGCCATGATTTATTTAAAATTGATAAAAATTAGTCTATTTGTTATAAATTTCTTATGAAATGATTAGTGAGATCCTACTAGGATTTATTGCTCACGCCCTACCTTTTTATTTAAGAATTTGACTATTTTTTTATGCCAGGTCTAGGAAAAGTAATGACACCACTTGGATGTAGTGGATGGTCTTGATTAGTGGGACCTTGGGAGTTGGCAATGGCTAGTGAAGTATACGATCCACTTATTACATAGAGTTCTAGGATATTATTTTTTATGGTATTATCTAATGAATTTGTTTGATATACCATTTTCCAGAATTGTATCTTTCTACTTATGGTACTTTTTCTCTTAAGGGGTGTTTGTAATCCCAACTTTTTATTGTTTTGTGTCTGTTGCTTTGTCTTAATGAGTTATCTTTATGGAGAAATCATTCCCTCTTATTTATTTGGATTTCCAAGTTCTAGTTTCCAACTCATGAGGATCAGTAATTCCCTTTCGGTTGTGTTAGAACTGATTCGAGTACCATTTAGGTGGGTTATCTGGGTCGGTTCATGACATATTATATTTCACTTGTGTAATTGTTCCGATAGTTGTGAATGTTTGAGTGTGAAGGAAATAGATGTGGTGACTGGGGTGATTTTTCATATCAGTTTCGGTACATCATTTTATAGGATCATTCTGGTTTGTGAAGTTCTAGACCTTTTTAAGCACTTGAGGTTTCAATGGGTACTTTTGGATCTATGATTCCATACCCAACAAATGGTATCCAAACTTATGGTTCAACAAGAATCAATGCACTAGACATTATATTCTTTGGTAATTTTTTTTTGTTTTTAGGATTTTCTATTTTCATTTTGAGTTCTCTATTTTAGAAGGAATGATGTTAACAGAAGATAGAGTCTGAATTGAAAAGTTTAATGAGAAAAAATTAATATTCTTCATGATGTAAATGAAGGATTAATTGTTTTATAAGGAACTTAATCTTATATTAAAAGGATTAAAACTAAAATCATTGAATAAATTGGAACGAGAAAGGCCTTATAGGAAGGCACATGGAGTGATATGTATGTCATTGGTGAGGAATGTTGATTATAACATCCAGGAGGTGAATATCACTGTAGAGTTAATGAATTATCTCAAAAAATATGTATGAGAAATCAACAATGATGAATAAAGTGTTCATGATGCAAAGGTTATTTGATATGAGAATGTTGGAAGGAATTCTAGTGGCTAATCATATTAATAAATTTAATATGATCTATTGTCATCTCAAATCAGTGAAGGTAGAATTCATTGAAGGCATGTGGGATTTTTTGTTGCTTTTATCTCTCTTGAAATATTGGGATGTGATAGTTACTGTTATGAGTAATTATTATGGTAAGACTAATATAGTGTTTTAAGATTTTTGTGGTCTCATTCTGAATGAATAGATCAAGTAAAAGGGATTCCATACACTTGTAAGAATTTAATTTAATGTATAAGGTAGAATAAGTTTCATTCAATGGAAAGGTTATAAGAAAGAAAAAAGAGAGAGAAATAAGTTGAAAAGAATCAACCATACTTGAGCCCATGTGTTGGAATTATAGGAAGAAGGTGAACCCAAAGAAATTTTATAGGTATTTAAAAGTTAATTCTGGAAGGGAGCTTCTATAATTTCCACAAGTGCTACAACTGAGGATGAATGCAGTTTACTACTAAGTTTCAATATTTCATTGGAATCATGGATCATTAATTCCAGGGTATCATTTAATTCTACATATGATAGGGGAATCGTGACCAACTATGTTTATGAAAGAACTAATAAGGATCATTTTAAAAATGAATAAGCTTTTGAGATCATAAGGAGAAGTTTTTTTATATTCAGAATGTCAAAAAAAGTTTTATGGAGTTATAGAGAGTTAGGTATATACATGGATTATAGATTAACTTAATGTTTTTAGGTTAAATGGATGAAGCGAGCTTTTGAAAAACCTTTTTGGATGGAGCATGGTCGGTCATTCGTAGATCCATGGTGGTGGATAGAGGTTTTAAACATAGGAAATTATATTTGAAAATGTGATCATATGGATCAATGATTGCTGAAAAGACAACTTTTGAAATTTTGAGTCATGGCATCACCATCTTGGTAACTTAAGTGAGAAGAATATTTGAGTCTTGGTGTTTAAAGGGGTTCTGAGGCTCTGTTACATGGATTTTGGAACATGAAAGAGTTGTATCATGGGAAAGAAAAGAAAGGTGTCATTTATTATAAATAAAATGACACCTAAATCTTGGAAGTTGGATCTTGTACATACTAATGTTTGGGGGACTACTCTATCCCATTATCAAAAAGGATTGATTTGTTATATTACTATCATTGGTGAATCAACATGATTGGTATGGGTATACTTCCTTAAGAACAAAACCAAGGTGTTCAAAGTATTTTTTCAATAAATACGCATGGTGGATAAATAGACCAAAAATAATCTCAAGTGTTTAAGGTAATATCATAGAGGTGAGTGTGGTGGTAGGAAATTTTGAAGGTTTTGCTTGAAGAAAGGAATCAGGTTTGTAAAGATTATACCCAAGATACCCAAACAAAATAGTGTGATAGAATGGATGAACTGGAGGCTAACTGAGAAGGCTCTAATCATGAGGTTTCATGTAGGGTTCCCAAAGGATTTTTGGGTTGAAAATTTCAATTGTTCTACTTATATCATTAACATAAGTCCTTCTATAACTATTTTTGAATATACGCTAAAATATGGATATCATATTGTATGATGTCCCTTGGTTCATGACCTATGATATGCATATGATACATATCATAGATATAGGATTATGGTATCGAGTGCATGTCCACTCCCACATCTTCCATATAATATATTATCAGTTATGAATCAATGGGTTGATTCATTTATGGATATAAAACATATAATAATCATTGAAGTGTTCAATTATTATTAAAACCTAGAAAACATATGTAATCGTAAAGTATCTCAGTTTCCATGCAATGATAGTTGATGTCAAACTCCGTTCATTAAATAAAGGGAGACTGATATAAATGATGGGGATCCTCTTGTTGGGTGTGTGTGATTCCAACAATCCATAATTGAATCTCTCTTCAACTTAGTTCTCGATTTATAAATGAGGTGAAGGTTCTAGCACAACTTTCGAGTATGTGGGATCCCCTATAGCATATGAGGATTCTAGTGGTTGGTGTACTACTTGTGGAATTGAGAATAATTTGGTTGTTTCTAGGTGGTCATGATAAAGCATACTCCATCAATCATGATAGTGGTGGAGAACACTGCATATGAGGTACGCTCGTTTATATTATCATGTTCTTCACTGCATGTTGATTTGATGATGATAAAATAGGAAATCAAAATGAGTTTTTTTCACTACGATGACCATGATATGATCCTAATAAACACATCAGTGATATCAGATCCACTTTTATCTTTGAATCAATATGTTCTTTTGTTATTTTCATGAAGAACATGTGCATCATAATATGTGATAGGCTATATTGTAATATAGATATAACATGGCTGGATGTCAGATGTTAGATCACTGAATCATTCTGATTGATATTATATTATTAGATAACATAATGTAGTGTTGTTTAGTCATATGGTATGACTGATGTGTATCATAGTGTATGATACACCAAAACCCATAGTTTTGTTCCATGCCGCAAGCTATGATATAAGTGATATTGTAGGATAAAACTATAACTAGAGTTTCATGAAAATAGATCATCGAATTTTAATGGTGATATAGGTGATATCACTAATTATGATTAGCCCCTATATAAGATTCCTCAAATCCATATCACATAAGGAGTATCTTACACTAATTGTTAGTGTAGATATTATCTCTAACTATGATATCACTCTTGTTTAAGGAGCACTAACACTTGCATCAGACTACCTGTGTAAGAAGAAGTCGATTCATGTCAAATTAAATGGGCATATCATGATTCATGATAGGAAGCCACATATGAATCATCACACCATTTTCAACACTTACTTGAGGTTATAGGCGTCCTAAATAGGGATTCAAAAGTCAAACTACATAGGATTAAACATGCCTATTTATGATTGATAAAGCCTATATCAATCGTAAAATATGAGTTAATCCAATTTTGAATAAAATTTAATATTTTTACAAAAAATTCTTATAGTTTATAAATTATTGTAAAAGATAAGCATTAGAAATTGTAAATAGGAAATTTTTATTCCTAAATAAAATATGAAATGTTCATATTAATATCTCATGTTTTAAAAATAAATAAAATGGTTATTTATTTATTCATTTAGTTTAAATATTATATATACAAATTGCTTATATAATCTGAATATTATGTATAGATTAATTTAATAGATAAGTTAATGATTATAGATTATTGGGGTGGGGGCGGGGTGGGGGTGAATCAAGGTGTTTCCCAAATAAAAATTATTCTTTGACTTATTTATCTTTCCTCAGGATCTTGTTTCTGTGTTAGCAGGAATGATGTTCAACCTCTTGCTCGATTACTCTCTCACACAACTGCACTACACAATAAACAAATATGATTAAGTAAATCATGAATAAATAAAGATTTTAATCAATTCACCACTAAGGTATAATACAAGGATCATACACATGATGTTGTGTTGATGTACCAAAATCCACTATTGTACTAGTTTGGTGGATACAAGTTCGGTCATGGTTACTCAATGCTAAGGATCACTTCCTTTACAAGTTTTAGGGTTTATTTACTCCTCACCCAAGGGACACTCCCTCTCCTCCTCCTCTACACACTACTCTAGGGAAGATTTTCAATATTTTAAATACACATGTTTCTCTTCATGATCAACATAGTAAAAACAAATTATGTACATGTTCAAATCTACGTAGATGCTTTGTTGATCTCCACATTTGCTGTAATCCATTTCTTTAAGCTGGATGGGTTTATCTCTTTGAGTTTATTCTTCCATAACCCCAATAACACTCTTCCTTTGGATGAATATAATTCTCTACTAGAATTACCCTATTTCACTTCTTATTCTTCTTCTATAGAAATCAGATGTGGTAGTACTATTCCTTCTTCTCCCTATGAACTAAATATAAAATTAGGTACAAAATCTTCATCCTCTTCTCTCACAAATCCAAAACACTAATATCTTCCAACTTTTTTTCTTAGAAATATTATATTCAATATTGTTCCAGACACACCTTTTTCTTCTTCGACTCATAGATTTATCAAGGTAGAAACATTGCCGATCTTCCTTTCTTCTTTTTCTCTTCCAATATATTCACACATATAATCACGAGAGATGTATTTTAATATTTTGAATATAAAAACTCCAGAATACTTACAGCCAATTTTCCTTCTTTTAATACAAGTTAAAGACTATCATTTAATTACTAAATACCCACATAATAAAAGTGTAGGATGTATTCTAATTTTTCAAATATGGAAACTCTGTAATATCAACACTGATAAATACTCCCCCTTTTAATTTCTTCTTAATATTTTTTAATTCATTTATATATTTTGGTTTTCATTTTCCCATAAAATCCACAATATCATTTCATCAAGTTTGAATACATTATAACTCATATATTATGATTAATAGTGTGCATTTTAATCCATGTGTACAGTGTGATACTCTCCTTATAGAATAGTTTCATCTAAAACTCTAGATTTGGCTTCAACTTATAACTCTATAACCCACTTCACGGTGTGTATGTCTTCCTCATGAAACATAAAAAATCCATCTTCATTATTTAACACCAAAACTAGTAGCTTAATCACGATAATAACCTTAAAAATTATATTTGAAACATTAAAGAATATCACAACATCATCAAAGTTAAATATATTCTTCAAAATATTTCATTTCACAAATATTATATTCTTATCCAACTATGAAACCCTATGTATTACATAAGGTTTTTAACTTTGAATATTTTCTCAAAAAGTTTGTAGAAAAACTTAAACATGCATCCAAAATACTTACATATGATTTTAAGAAACTTACGCATTATATAATTTTTTTTCCTTTTCCACATGTCAATTCATTTGGGAGAATAATATCATACGTAACATCAAAAATGTTATGCATTACTCAATGTTCTAGTACTTTTCTAAATTTAAAAATTCTAAGAAATATATTAAAAATGACCAGAAACTTATGCATGCTACAAAAAAACTTACACATGCCTTTCCATTATCGATTTAAACTTATCTGGGAGAAGAAAAAATTATGTATACATCCATAAAATATTACTCATGAAATTCCTTTGTCAATTTTTCATCCTAAGAATATATTGAATATATAAAAAAAACACGTTACACATAATTATGAATCTTTGGAATTTTACATTTTCACCACTTCTATTAAATATTATGTATTTAGGAAAACCTTAGGTACTTTGTGAAATCTACATCCTTTGAGTATCATAATAATCTCAAATTATTTTACGTACTCAAGGAAATTCCATGACTTTTCCACTTCCACAACCTTTGAATATCTTATGCATCACCCAAAAAATCCTTATAGATACAGTTACATATAGTAATTTTTTAATCTCAAGTATTTCAAATATCTTACATATATAAGGAATCACATGAATTTATCAATTTCTTATCTTTCTAAGTATCTCATGCATACAAGGTGGCTTCCATAATATTACATTCATGTAGGGACTCTTCCAAATACTCAATATACCTATCCAAAACTAAATACCTTTTCTATAATTATTTGAATGATTCCAAAAACCCTTGATTAGGTTCCAAAATTCTAAAAACCAAATATATCAACATCATTTATTCTTCCGTCATGACTTCTGAGTACTCCTCAAGCAATATTCATGCTCTTCGATCTTAAAACATATCCTTGATATACAGTGATATCAAGGTGTTTTCTTCCACTATTTTGACCTCAGTGATACCTTACCAAATACAATAGAATCACATAAATATTACACAATGGATAATGTTATCCCAAAGGACCGATGGCCTAGTGCTAAGTGTCCTACCCTTACCTCTTCATAATAACCCCGAATACTTTCAATTTATATAAGAAAACCTACCACAACCACTAATTTTTATAAATTTTCTAAAAAAAATTATTAAAGATTAAAAGACACACCACACATCTTCCCCTTATGATGACCCAAACATCTTTACTAAAGCATATATAACCACAACCATAACTTTACATAAAGAATATTTCTCATGCAGTTCAAATTCCAATGCTGACAGGATGCTTCAACACCTGACTAGTCCACATGATTAATTAAAGATGAATTTAACATGACACACTATTGTATCTTTTATTAATGTAGATTCTCCACTAAGAAGATTCATGTATGATCCATCCACTTTCAATGATGGCCCACCACATGTCTTCTTCCAACAATGCACTTCAATATTTCACACATATAATATTTACATGAAGTGACATGAATAACTCCTACCCATGATTAAAAAAGGCATTAAATATACATATGTTATCCACCCATAATAAAAAAGGGTTAGATTTCTATAAAACCTCACCTATTTTTAGGTATGAATTCATTTTAATTTTCAAAAAACCTCTTTTTTTGGTGGATTTAATTGTTAGAGGTGTTTGTGGGGGTTGGGAGTATTTTTTGAGGATTAAGGTATGGTTATAGACTATATTTTATGATTAAAGATGGCATTGGGAACCCAATGGTCTAGGGTTGGGTACCCGATGGTAAACAGTAGGGGAAGTAGCTCCAGGGGGTCATTGGGTGGTTGGTGACCCTAGGGTGAGTACCGGATAGGGAACCGAGTACCCGATCACCTATCACCGGGTACTTGGTGGTCACCTTATCACTTTTTTATTCTTAAAAATTATAATTTAATTATTAATTTAGTAAAACTCTAACTTAAATGAGAATCCCCATCTTTTCCTTTGGTACAATTGCATGACCTACTAGGACTTTGATCTCTATTACTATCCTTGTAAAGTGTGTATCTCTCTCATTTGTCATTAAATTTGGGTGCTTTTAGACTTGTTAGATCACCTATAGTAAGGTCATTAATGGGTTTCTAAGGATCCAATGATATCTATTCAATGTAGTAAAATTAATTAGAAACCAAAAATCCCAATATCAATAATGAGTGAAACCCAAAACCATGTATAAATTGAAATAAATAACACTATGTGTACCTTACACTAATGATGTTCACTGTTGTTGTATCCATTCACATGCCTAATAAAGAACACTAAGAGGTAGTCATCAGACTCCCTCCTCTACAGTGTATCCATAGGATGGAATGAATCACCCATCATATGGGTTGGACCATCCTCTATTCCCAAAACATGTTAGTGCCTCTTAAGGTAAAGATAGGAGGAAGAGAGCTTTGAAGGAGAATCCAAATAATGTAACACACCACTTCTATAGCCTTCAAACTATTTATATAGGCCTCAAGGAATTCATGATCTATCCATGGAATTTGTAACGCCCTGACCCCAGTTACCCAGAGTCGGTGTATTACTTCGTAACATTGGCATGATCACAAAAGATCAAGTCTCAAAAGACCGATTAGTTTAGTAGCCTTGGAAACACTAGATACATTCATAAGTCTTACATTACATCATAAAGTAAAACAAAACTACAACAACATATTGTCTTCATATACCCTCATACTATCCCTGAAGGTCATTCATAATATACTTCTTCACATCCTGGAAAAATTAAAACATTGGAAGGGGTGAGCTCAGATGCTCAGTAAGGATAACAATATAGCAGAAGCTTTCATAAATAAACATTAACATTTAAGGCAATCTATGACTAAAAAAAATCCTTTTAAACTTGAACTTCAGCATAATATGGAAAAAATAAAATGAAATAATGCCATTTACTTATTCACATGGATATTCTACTGGTTGAATAATCACATGCAATATCAATAACCACTTTCATAATAATGGAATGCATAATTCCAGACTATCATAACTACGTAGCCAAGGCCTTGTGCCAAGACTACAAATACGATTTTGTCAAGGCCTCATGCCAAGACACTAGTTTGTCTCATGAGACCTTCCGATTCATCGAGGAGCTATAGCGGGCTCCACCCATCACTTATTAAGTCCAATTCATTCCTCATATGAACAGGTTTAAACATATCATAAACCATAACATAATCGTATCACATAAAACATGCATAAAGGAAATATAACATTTCCACATTTCAATCACAAGATATCAATACAACACATTGATATAATAAAAACACTTTCAAAACCATTTTCAATACCAAAATAAAAGAAAATTAAATCTTGGTATTTATTTTTCATTTAAAAAAAGTTATGTCTTGTAGAGGAAGCCGAAACTCAAATAATGGTCATGGCGGTGAAGAAGTTGTTGTCGCCGCATATGTACAAAAAGAAAAACATTCCTTTTTTTCATTTAGTAAAACGCTTCATATAAAAAGATTCCTTTTGAATAAACGTAAAATTCAAAGGGGTTTATACACCGTATAAAAGAAATTTGTGTATAAAACAAAATATGCCTCAATGAATGGAGATTGAGATGAAGTTCCTTACAAAGATCATTTTTAAATGAAAAAGATATATTATGTTTATTCACCATATGTACACATAAATAAACTATAAATACAAGATAGGACATAATAATATCATGACATAATTTGAAAGCAGGATATTAACCCAAAGAACAGAAATTGGGTTAAGAAGTTCCCTTACAAAGATAATTTTTTTTTAAAATAAAATAGATCTATTATGTGTATTCACTATAAATACACATAAATAAAGTACAATTACAAGATCAGACATAATAATACCATGACATAATTTGAAAGTAGGAGATTAACCCAAAGAACAGAAATTGGGTTAAGAAGTTACCTTACAAATATCATTTTTTTAAAATAAAATAGATCTATTATGTGTATTCATAATAAGTACACATAAAGAAAGTACAATTATAAGATAGGACATAATAATATCATGAGATAATTTGAAAGTAGGAGATTAACCCAAAGAACAGAAATTGGGTTAAGAAGTTCCCTTACAAAGATCATTTTTTTAAAATAAAATAGATCTATTATGTGTATTCACTATAAGAACACATAAAGAAAGTACAATTATAAGATAGGACATAATAATATCATGACATAATTTGAAAGTAGGATATTAACCCAAAGAACAGAAATTGGGTTAAGAAGTTCCCTTACCTCGTGTCCGACTTGACTCGATCATTCTTTAACCTCCTGAATAATAAACTAGAGTTAATTTCTACTTGCTTAATAACCTTTTTCAAGTTAATTATTCCTTTTATATCACTTATTACAAAGTTATGAACATTATGTAATTATTTAAGTCAATAACGGTCGTTTTGTCGATCTTAGGTACTTGAGTCAAAAATAAACTTCTTATAATTACATGTTGTTCATGTGGTAAAATATCCATTATATCCAGAATTATATTCATGATTTAGATATCATATATATCATATATATCCAGTATATACATTCATTTATAATATTACATAACATTTAGAGGTAAGAAATGAAATGCACCGTTCATGGAGACGGTAAGCCGTACATACGCATGAACGCTACTTTGATTTCTATTTCATATTTAATGGAATGAAATTATAATTATATAAAGGTATATTATAATTCCAGTATAATATCATGTATAATAGCATTTACTCCATCCTTTATACATCCCACATATGGCATTAACGATTGAAATCACTTTGAGGGGGCGGTAGTCCGCATTTCCTAAAATGAAATTATCACGTTTACCCATAATGGAAATCATAAAGGTATGCCATAAATGAAAAATAAAAAATCATAAGGAAAACAAAAACATAATATATATCATATTTAAAAATAGTGTCTTCATAATGGCCACCATGAGAGGTGTTAAAAGAAGATTGAACAATCATCGTTTCGTGAGGCAGAAATTCGCCAACCACAGAAACAATATGTTCTTTAACCATTAGACGAAGGTGTGTGTAAGTGTAAATCAAGTAATTCTCATAACAAAATCCTAGTATATTTAAGATACTAGTGTTTTTACAAAATAAAGGAATAAAAAGAGTTTAAGGGGTTGGATAATCAAAATAAAACAAAATAACATAAGAGAAGACATTACCTTAAAATCAGGTAACTCTTTTTGATTTGAGCCAAAGGATTCCTTGGGAAGAATTATGCCCAAAGTGAGGCTTCTAGGAGTAAGAGAGGGAAGTTTAGAGAGTATTTGGGCAGATTTTGGCCAATAAAAATGGCTTGATGGTGTGAATAAGGTGGTAGTGGTGGGGGATTTTTATAAGAGGAGAGGAGGGGCACTCTTGGAAAGATTGAAATGTTACATTATTATGAAATGATTTTCGGATTATAAAGGTCCCAAAATGATATATTTCTAGTATAAGGTGACAAGGGTTCGAAATATTCTTATACAATAGGTTTTTGACAAGTTTAAGCCTTATATTTTACATTATCTTTTCATTTTATTTAAATCTTTAATTAACGAGGTAATCGCTGCATCAACATTGTGTCATAAAAAATTTAATTTATTTAATGTATAAAAATTATAAAAAAAATATCATGATGTAGGAAATATTTTTATCTTTCCAATTAATATTTTTAGTAAAAAGTTTAACTTATATAACCCAATGTAATAATTGTTTTATTAAAACAACACATGTTTGTGACAATTTTATTTTTACTTTCAATAAAAAGTTATTAATGTCATTTTCTTATCCAAGTGGATCCATGGGGTCCCCAAGTTGACCCATGGATTTTTTTGGTCGGCCATGACTCCAGTAAGTTTAGAACAAGTGTAAGGTTATTTTCATATTTTTATAATATCATTTTTACCTTAAATTTCATTAATTACCTTTAATCGCGATTAATTAAACTTAAAAGTTACTATTCACCAAAAAATTATTTTAATCCAATTGAACCAAATTTTACTTCCTAATGACAACCATGTATGTCAGATTTTTGAAAATAAAATCACAGAAGTGGAAATGTTTCATTTAAACAAAAAATCAGTTTTTTAACTACCACTAAGTGGTTTCACTATTCATCAAAAATTGAAGTTTTTCAGAACAATGCCAAAATTTCACCCTAAGCTATAATTGATATTCTGAATTCAAAAATGATGTCTATTTTACAAAATTCCAAACATATAAGTTACATTAATTAATTTTATAATTAATTCCCGCTGTCACAACAAATAGCGTGTTTTTAAGAAACAATATATATCAAAAGATTGACAATTGTTTATGTCCAATTTCAAAGTGAAATTAATTCTAATGACCACAATTGGATAAAATGGTAAAAATATATTCTAATTATACTTTAAAACCACTCTATAGTATAATTTATCACTATAATTTATTTTGATTAAATTTTTTTTTAAAGTATTTTTCACTATTCATAAAAAATTAGAAGTTCTCAGAAAAATACCAAAAATTCAACATAGGCTAATTTAGATATTTTGAATCCAAAAATGAAGTCCATTTTGAAATATAAAATATATATAATTTCAAAAAGTGGGTATTACTATTCATAATGGCTATTTTGATTGGTTGCGGTGCGTTAGAATCTCGAACTTGCGTAAAATGCAAGCTATTTCATTATTGAAAGAGAAGCGTATCGTGGAAGCTCAGGGTGTTGCATTCTCCCCTCCTTCAATAAATTGCATCCATGCAATTTGAAATTTTTCTTTGAAAATAAAAGGTTGAAAATAGAAAATACCTTTCTGGAAAACCCACATCGGAAATAGGGTTAATAAAAATATAACATTAAAAGAAAGAAACATAGGTACAAAGGTCAACCGAGATAGCCAATACTAGGATTCTATGAAAACATGGATATGGAGGAAAAAAAACCATCAAGTTCTGATGGAGAGTTGTATAAAACATGATTAGGAGAAAGTTTAACTATAAGAAAATCACAAAATTTTGATTGGTTAAACGATCATTGATTCCCCAGTAGGAAAAGTTAACCGACAACGTTTTTGTTTTAAGTTACCTTTCATAAAGTTGAGGAATTTATTTAAGAGATTTACTAAGAACTTAAGGAAATATACATACTTGTCATGTAGACTTTCATTCTTTAAAAAATTTTCACCACAATCCCATCTTTCACTCAAAAAGATAATAGAACTCAAAAATATTATATTTATCCTAATCTTATAAGGTTCCAAATATTAACACATACCATTTAGATTAGGAAAACTATTTTGTAATAATCAGGGACTTCCTGTAGGCTAGTGGTATTTAACAAAGGCCTGTCGTACTATGGTTGTGGGTTCGATTCCTGTAGCTTTTTCCGACGCAACGGGTTATCCCCCGACCTGAATGTTGTCCTTTTCCTAATAATATTCCAAAAAATAATCTTCATAAATGTTTTAACCTTAAACAATACTATCCAAAGTTCAAATTAATCCATTCTAACCTTTTTAGTTATCCAAAATACCTCTGTCCAGACTTTCTCTAAAAGGCCTCTAAATTCCAAAATCAATTGTAACATCAGATTCCCCAAACAAAGTAAAGTTTCTCTTATTGTCACATACTAAAAATATGATTACCTTAATCATATTAAAACCTTAATGGAAACAACAAGTACTGCAGTACAATCCTTATATATATCACATTATTCTTATAACCAGAATATAATCCTTGAGTCCAAAAGCACAAATACATTAATTATTACACTTCAACTGTAGTAACAACATAAGATTGTCGTTGATCCCTTGGCCTTTTCTAAGGTAAGTTTCCCTGACTCCTAGGACATTCATTTGCATAATTCCCAATTTCCCTACAATTGTAGCATTCAACATTGATAGCCTCTTTCTTTACCTTGCAATCACTAGCCTGGTGACCTTTTTCTCCACATTTATAACAAACTCCCATTCCTTTTAGGCAAGTACCGGGGTGATTGTTCCCACAATTATCGCATAATGGAAAATCCTTCTTTCCCGTTTTCCCTTTATCTGTCTCTTGTTCCACCGTTCTCTTATTCTCTTGCTTTAATTTGTTGTCATAAGACTTAGAGAATTCCTTTTCTGTCTTGATAGCACATGAGACAATATCTTCGTACGCTGAGAAGGTTTGTGAGACTAATGCTCGACGGAGAAACAGTTTTAACCCATCAAAGAAACGATCGATCTTACTTCTTGGGTTATGTATATAATCTGGAGCATGCCTCGCTAACCTTGTAAAGTTAGCCTCATACTTTGTGACATTATCATCCTCCTTCTGCCTCGGACTCAGAAATTGCATTTCCATATCTGCTCTATGGTCATGAGGGAAGTATTTTTCTAAGAAAATCTCTTTGAATTCTCTCCATTCCATACTTGATACTTCTTCATCTTCCTTGGTGTTTTGAATCAGCGACCACCATTGATCGACATCTCCAGTGAGCCGGTAAACTGCCATGACAACCTTTTCTCTTTCGCTACTCCCCAAGCCGTGGAATATTTTCTCTAAGGAGTTTATCCATTGCTCAGCCACTAATGGATTTATACCCCTATTAAATGTTGGCGGTTGTTGCCTCATGAAATGATCTAACATTGATCCTCCACGTTGCAGATCAGGGTGCTCCATACGAGTAAGGTTATTATTCATAACCTAAGTGAGTTGTCCCAGTATGGTGATAAGGTGATCAGCACCAGTTGTATCTTCAGCTCCACAATAATTATCTTGAGCAGTATGGCAATCCCTACATGGAGTGTGTGCATTTATACAGTTTCTATTCCTCCCACTAGGCGCCATTTCTAAACAATGGCATAAAATAGATTAGTTTATGAATCAAAATACATAATTCCATACTTGTAAAACACATAACATAAATTGAACAATTTATGGATATAATACATAATCATAAAATTTTGTTCTTTGAGGAATTATATACTCATAAACCCTTCATAATGGTTTGTAAAGAAAATGAGAATTATCCTAAGCATATCCCCCGGGAGTGTCGTAACCAAGAGTGCAGCAAGACCCATTGTTGTGCACCAGTTCCCGTTCGAGTCTATCTCAAAGCATTGTTTTCCGGTTTTACCCCTAGTTACATCTGTTCCAGAGCCACCTCTACCTGCTCGTATCCAAACAGGGATGTATTACTCAGAAAACTCACAAAATCTCTATAATACCAAAATTCAAGGAAGTTATTCTATACAAATCCTCAAAGTCTATCTTGGGGCTATGTGCTCTAATCAGAGTTTATCTAAATCTAGCTTCCAAGGTTAGTAATAAACTACCTCTGATACCAAATGTAATGCCTCGACCCCAGTTACCCAGAGTCGGTGCATTACTTCGTAACATTGGCATGATCACAAAAGATCAAGTCTCGAAAGACCGATTAGTTTAGTAGCCTTGGAAACACTAGATAAATTGATAAGTCTTACATTACATCATAAAGTAAAACAAAACTACAACAACATCTTGTCTTCATATCCCCTCATACTATCCCTACAGGTCATTCATAATATACTTCTTCACATCCTAGAAAAATTAAAACATTGGAAGGGGTGAGCTCAGATGCTCAGTAAGGATAACAATATAGCGGAAGATTTCATAAATAAACACTAACATTTAAGGCAATATATAACTAAAACAAAAGACTTTTAAACTTGAACTTCAGCATAATATGGCAAAAATAAAATGAAATAATTCCATTTACTTATTCACATGGATATTCTACTGGTCAAATAATCACATGCAATATCAATAACCACTTTCATAATGATGGAATGCATAATGCCAGACTATCATAACTACGTAGCCAAGGCCTCGTGCCAAGACTACAAATAAGATTTTGTCAAGGCCTCGTGCCAAGACAATAGTTTGTCTCATGAGACCTGCCGATGCATCGAGGAGCTATAGCGGGCTCCACCCGTCACTTATTAAGTCCAATGAAATCCTCATATGAAGAGGTTTAAACATATCATAAACCATAACATAATCGTATCACATAAAACATGCATAAAGGAAATATAACATTTCCACATTTCAATCACAAGATATCAATACAACACATTGATATAATAAAAACACTTTCAAAACCATTTTCAATACCAAAATAAAATAAAATTAAATCTTGGTATTTATTTTTCATTTAAAAAAAGTTATGGCTTATAGAGGAAACCGAAACTCAAATAATGGTCACGGCGGTGAAGAAGTCGTTGTTGCCGCATACGTACAACAATAAAAACATTCCTTTTTGTTATTTAGTAAAACGCTTCGTATAAAAAGATTCCTTTTGAATAAACGTAAAAGTCAAATGGGTTTATACACCGTATACAAGAAATTTGAGTATAAAACAAAATATGCCTCAATGAATGGAGATTGAGATGAAGTCCCTTACAAAGATCATTTTTTTAAATGAAAAGGATATATTATGTGTATTCACCATATGTACACATAAAGAAACTATAAATACAATATAGGACATAATAATATCATGACATAATTTTAAAGTAGGAGATTAACCTAAAGAACAGAAATTGGGTTAAGAAGTTCCCTTACAAAGATCATTTTTTTAAAATAAAATAGATCTATTATGTGTATTCACTATAAGTACACATAAAGAAAGTACAATTACAAGATAGGATATAATAATATCATGACATAATTTGAAAGTAGGAGATTAACCCAAAGAACAGAAATTGGGTTAAGAAGTTCCCTTACAAAGATCATTTTTTTAAAATAAAATAGATCTATTATGTGTATTCACTATAAGTACACATAAAGAAAGTACAATTACAAGATACAACATAATAATATCATGACATAATTTTAAAGTAGGAGATTAACCCAAAGAACAGAAATTGGGTTAAGAAGTTCCCTTACAAAGATCATTTTTTTAAAATAAAATAGATCTATTATGTGTATTCACTATAAGTACACATAAAGAAAGTACAATTAAAAGATAGGACATAATAATATCATGACATAATTTGAAAGTAGGATATTAACCCAAATAACATAAATTGGGTCAAGAAGTTCCCTTACCTCATGTATGACTTGACTCGATCGTTCTTTAACCTCATGAATAATAAAATAGAGTTAATTTCTACTTTATTAAGAAACTTTTTCAAGTTAATTATTCCTTTTATATCACTTATTACAATGTTATGAACATTATGTAATTATTTAAGTTAATAATGGTCATTTTGTCGATCTTAGGTACTTGAGTCAAAAATAAACTTCTTATAATTACATGTTGTTCATGTGGTAAAATATCCATTATATCCAGAATTATATTCATGATTTAGATATCATATATATCATATATATCCAGTATATACATTTATTTATAATATTACATAACATTTAGAGGTAATAAATGAAATGCACCGTTCATGGAGACGGTAAGCCGTACGTACGCATGAACGCTACTTTCATTTCTATTTCATATTTAATGGAATGAAATTATAATTATATAAAGGTATAATATAATTCCAGTATAATATCATGTATAATATCATTTACTCCATCATTTATATATCCCACATATGGTATTAACGATTCAAATCACTTTGAGGGGGCGGTAGTCCGCACTTCCTAAAATGAAATTATCGTATTTACCCATAATGGAAATCATAAAGGTACTACATAAATGAAAAATACAGAATCATAAGAAAAAAAAAACATAATATATATCATATATAAAAATATTTTCATCATAATGGCCACCATGAGAGGCGTTAAAAGAAGATTGAACAATCATTGTTTCGTGAGGCATAAATTCACAAACCACAGAAACAGTATGTTCTTTAACTATTAGACGAAGGTGTGTGTAAGTGTAAATCAAATCCTTCTCATAAAACATCCTATTATATTAAAGATACTGGTTTTGTTACAAAATAAATGAATAAAAAGAGTTTAAGGGGTTGGAGAAGCAAAATAATACCAAATAACATAAGAGAAGACATTACCTTAAAATCGGGTAACTCTTTTTGATTTGAGCCAAAGGCTTCCTTGGGAAGAATTCTGCCCAAAGTGAGGATTCTAGGAGTAAGAGAGGGAAGTTGAGAGAGTATTTGGTTAGATTTTGGCCGAGCCAAATGGCTTGATGGTGTGAATAAGGTGGTAGTGGTGGGGGCCTTTTATAAGAGGAGAGGAGGGCACTCTTGGAAAGATTGAAATGTTACATTATTATGAAATGATTTTCGGATTATAAAGGTCCCACAATGATATATTTCTAGGATAAGGTGATAAGGGTTTGAAATATGCTCTTACAATATGTTTTTAATAAGTTTAAGCCTTAGATTTTACATTATCTTTTCATTTTATTTAAATCCTAAATTAATGAGGTAATCGCTGCATCATCATTGTGTCATAAAAAATTTAATTTATTTAATGTCTAAAAATTATAAAAAAAATATCATGATATAAGAAATATTTTTAGATTTCCAATTAATATTTATAGTAAAAAAGTTAACTTATATAACCCCATGTAATAATTGTTTTATTAAAACAACACATGTTTGTGACAATTTTATTTTTACTTTAAATAAAAAGTTATTAATGTCATTTTCTTACCCAAGTAGCTCCATGGGGTCCCCAAGTTTACCCATGGATTGTATTGGTAGGCCATGACTCATCCAATAAGTGTAGGACAAGTTTAAGGTTATTTTCATATTTTTATAATATCATTTTTACCTTAAATTTCACTAATTACCTTTAATCGCGATTAGTTAAACTTAAAAGTTACTATTCACCAAAAAATTATTTTAATCCCATTGAACCACATTTTACTTCCTAATGAAAACCATGTATGTTGGATTTTTGAAAATCAAATCATAGAAGTGGTAATGTTTCATTTAAACAAAAAATCAGTTTTTTAACTACCACTTAGTGGTTTCACTATTCATCAAAAATTGAAGTTTTTCAGAACAATGCCAAAATTTCACCCTAAGATATAATTGATATTCTGAATTCAAAAATGATGTTTATTTTAAAAAATTCCAAACATATAAGTTGAATTAATTAATTTTATAATTAATTCCCGCTGTCACAACAAATAGTGTGTTTTTAAGAAACAATATATATCAAAATATTGACAATTGTTTATGTCCAATTTCCAAGTGAAATTAATTCTAATGACCACCATTGGATAAAATAGTAAATATATATTCTAATTATACTTTAAAACCACTCTATAGTATAATTTATCACTATAATTTGTTTTGATTAAAAAAGTTGTTTTTAAGTATTTTTCACTATTCATAAAAAATAGGAAGTTCTCAGAAAAATACCAAAAATTCAACATAGGCTAATTTTGATATTACAAATCCAAAAATGAAGTCCATTTTGAAATAAAAAATATATATAATTTCAAAAAGTGGGTATTACTATTCATAATGGCTATTTTGATTGGTCGCGGTGCGTTAGAATCTCGAACTTGCGTACAATGCAAGCTATTTCATTATTGAAATAGAAGCGTATCGTGGAAGCTCGGGGTGTTACACTCTCACCTCCTTCAATAAATTGCGTCCTCACAATTTGAAAATTTTCTTTGAAAATAAACGGTTGAAAATAGAAAATACCTTTGGGGAAAACCCACATCGGAAAAAGGGTTAATAAAAATATAACATTAAATGAAAGAAAGAGAGGTACAAAGGTCACCCGAGATAGAAAATAATAGGATTATATGAAAACATGGATATGGAGGAAAAAAACCATCAAGGTCTGATGGAGTGTTGTATAAAATAGGATTAGGAGAAAGTTTAACTACAAAAAAATCACAAACTTGTGATTGGTTAAACAATCATTGATTCCCTAGTAGGAAAAGTTAACCGACAATGTTTTTGTTTTAAGTTACCTTTCATAAAGTTGAGGAATTTATTTAAGAGATTTACTAAGAACGTAAGGAAATATACATACTTTTCATGTAGAATTTCATTCTTTAATAAATTTTCACCACAAACCCATCTTTCACTCAAAAAGATAATAGAACTCAAAAATATTATATTTATCCTAATCTTATAAGGTTCCAAATATTAACACATACCATTTAGATTAGGAAAACTATTTTGTAATAACCAGGTACTTCCTGTAAGCTAGTGGTATGTAACAAAGGACTGTCGCACTATGGTTGTGGGTTCGATTCCTGCAGCTTTGTCCGACGCGACGGGTTATCCCCCGACCAGCAGGTTGTCCTTTTCCTAATAATATTCCAAAAAATAATCTTCATAAATGTTTTAACCTTAAACAATACTATCCAAAGTTCAACTTAATCCATTCCAACCTTTTTAGTTATCCAAAATACCTCTGTCCAGACTTTCTCTAAAAGGTCTCTAAATTCCAAAATCAATTGTAACATTAGATTCCCCAAACAAAGTAAAGTTTCTCTTATTACCACATACTAAAAATATGATTACCTTAATCATATTAAAACCTTAATTAAAACAACAAGTACTGAAGTACAATCCTTATATATATCACATTATTCTTATAACCAGAATATAATCTTTGAGTCTAAAAGCACCAATACATTAATTATTCCACATCAACTGTAGTAACAACATAAGATTTTCCTTGATCCATTGGCCTTTTTTGAGGTATGTTTCCCTGACGCTTAGGACATTCATTTGCATAATGCCCCATTTCCCTACAATTGTAGCATTCGACATTGATAGCCTCTTTCTTTACCTTGCAATCACGAGCCTGGTGACCTTTTTCTCCACATTTATAACAAACTCCCATTCCTTTTAGGAAAGTACCGGGGTGATTATTCCCACAATTATCACATAATGGAAAATCCTCCTTTCCCTTTTTACCTTTATCTATCTATTGTTCCATTGTTATCTTCTTCTCTTGCTTTACTTTGTTGTCATAAGACTTAGAGGATTCCTTTTCTGTCTTGATAGCACACGAGACAATATCATCATACGATGAGAAGGTTTGTGAGACTAATGGTCGACGAAGAAATGGTTTTAACCCATCAAAGAAACGATCGATCTTACATCTTGGTTTAAGTATATAATCAGGAGCATGCCTGCTAACCTTGTAAAGTTAGCCTCATACTTTGCGACATTATCATCCTCCTTCTACCTCAGACTCAGAAATTGTCTTTCCATATCTGCTCTATGGTCATGAGGGAAGTATTTTTCTAATAAAATCTCTTTGAACTATATCCATTCCATACTTGATACTTCTTCATCTTCCTTGGTGTTTTTAATCATCGACCACCAATGATCGGCATCCCCAGTGAGCCGGTAAACTGCAATGACAACCTTCTCCCTTTCGCTACTCCCAAGGCGTGGAATATTTTCTCTAAGGAGTTTATCCATTGCTCAGCTACTAATGGATTTATACCCACATTAAATGTTGGCGGTTGTTGCCTCATGAAATTATCTAACATTGATCCTCCACGTTGCGGATCAGGGTGCTCCATACGAGTAAGGTTATTATTCATAACCTGAGTGAGTTGTCCCAGTATGGTGATAAGGTGATCACCACCAGTTGTATCTCCAGCTCCACAATAATTATCTTGAGCAGGATGGCAATCCCTACATGGAGTGCGCGCATTTATACGGTTTCTATTCCTCGCACTAGGCACCATTTCTAAACAATGGAATAAACTAGATTAGTTTATGAATCAAAATACATAATTCCATACTTGTAAAACAATTAACATAAATTGATTTTTTTTGGGATATAATCCATAATCATAAAATTTTTTTCTTTGAGGAAGTATATACTCATAAACCCTTCATAATGGTTTGTAAAGAAAATGAGAATTATCCTAAGCATATCCCCCGGGAGTGTCGTAACCAAGAGTGCAGCAAGGACCGTTGTCGTGCACCAGTTCCCGTTCGAGTCTAGCTTAAAGCAGTGTTTTCGGGTTTTACCCCTAGGTACATCTGTGCCAAAGCCACCTCTACCTGCTCGTATCCAGACAGGGATGTATTGCCCAGAAAACTCACAAAATCTCTATAATACCAAAATTCTAGGAAGTTCTTCTATACTAATCCTCAAAGTCTATCTTAGGGATATGTGCTCTAATCAGAGTTTATCTAAATCTAGCTTCCAAGGTTAGTACTAAACTGCCTCTGATACCAATTGTAACACCCTGACCCTAGTTACCCAGAGTTGGTGCATTACTTAATAACATTGTCATGATCACAAAAGATCAAGTCTCGAAAGACCGATTAGTTTAGTAGCCTTGGAAACACTAGATACATTCATAAGTATTACATTACATCATAAAGTAAAACAAAACTACAACAACATATTGTCTTCATATCCCCTCATACTATCCCTGCAGGTCATTCATAATATACTTCTTCACATCCTGGAAAAATTAAAACATTGGAAGGGGTGATCTCAGATGCTCAGTAAGGATAACAATATAGCGGAAGCTTTCATAAATAAACATTAACATTTAAGGCAATCTATAACTAAAAAAAACTTTTTAAACTTGAATTTAAGCATAATATGGAAAAAATAAAATGAAATAATGGCATTTACTTATTCACATGGATATTCTACAGGTCTAATAATCACATGAAATATCAATAACCACTTTCATAATAATGGAATGCATAATGTCAGACTATCATAACTACGTAGCCAAGACCTCGTGCTAAGAATACAAATAAGATTTTGTCAAGGACTCGTGCCAAGACACTAGTTTGTCTCATGAGACCTGCCGATGCATCGAGGAGCTATATCGGGCTCCACCCGTCACTTATTAAGTCCAATGCATTCCTCATATGAAGAGGTCTAAACATATCATAAACCATAACATAATCGTATCACATAAAACATGCATAAAGGAAACATAAAATTTCCACATTTCAATCATAAGATATCAATACAACACATTGATATAATAAAAACACTTTCAAAACCATTTTCAATACCAAAATAAAAGAAAATTAAATCTTGGTATTTATTTTTCATTTTAAAAAAGTTATGGCTTGTAGAGGAAGTCGAAACTCAAATAATGGTCACGGTGGCGAAGAAGTCACTGTCGCCACATACGTACAACAAGAAAAACATTCCTTTTTTTTCCTTTAGTAAAATGCTTCGTATAAAAAGATTCCTTTTGAATAAAAATAAAAGTCAAATGGGTTTATACACCTTATAAAAGAAATTTGTGTATAAAACAAAATATGCCTCAATGAATGGAGATTGAGATGAAGTCCCTTAAAAAAGATCATTTTTTTAAATGAAAAAGACATATTATGTGTATTCACCATATGTACACATAAAGAAACTATAAATACAGGATATGACATAATAATAACATGACATAATTTGAAAGTAGGATATTAACCCAAAGAACAGAAATTGGGTTAAGAAGTTCCCTTACAAAGATCATTTTTTTAAAATAAAATAGATCTATTATGTGTATTCACTATAATTACACATAAAGAAAGTACAATTACATGATAGGACATGATAATATCATGACATAATTTGAAAGTAAGAGATTAACCCAAAGAACAGAAATTGGGTTAAGAAGTTCCCTTATAAAGATCATTTTTTTAAAATAAAATAGATCTATTATGTGTATTCACTATAAGTACACATAAAGAAAATATAATTACAAGATAGAACATAATAATATCATGACATAATTTGAAAGTAGGAGATTAACCCAAAGAACAAAAATTGGGTTAAGAAGTTCCCTTACAAAGATCATTTTTTTTAAAATAAAATAGATCTATTATGTGTATTCACTATAAGTACACATAAAGAAAGTACAATTACAAGATAGGACATAATAATATCATGACATAATTTGAAAGTAGGAGATTAACCCAAAGAACAGAAATTGGGTTAAGAAGTTCCCTTACCTCGTGTCCGACTTGACTCGATCGTTCTTTAACCTCCTGAATAATAAACTAGAGTTTATTTCTACTTGCTTAATAACCTTTTTCAAGTTCATTATTCCTTTTATATCACTTATTACAATGTTATGAACATTATGTAATTATTTAAGTTAATAACAGTCGTTTTGTTGATCTTAGGTACTTGAGTCAAAAATAAACTTCTTATAATTACATGTTGTTCATGTGGTAAAATATCCATTATATACAGAATTATATTCATGATTTAGATATCATATATATCATATATATCCAGTATATAAATTCATTTATAATATTACATAACATTTAGAGGTAAGAAATGAAATGCACCGTTCATGGAGACGGTAAGCCGTATGTACGCATGAACACTACTTTCATTTATATTTCATATTTAATGGAATGAAATTATAATTATATAAAGGTATAATATAATTGCGGTATATTATCATTTATAATATCATTTACTCAATCCTTTATATATCCCACATATGGCATTAACGATTCAAATCACTTTGAGGGGGCGGTAGTCCGCACTTCCTAAAATGAAATTATTGCGTTTACCCATAATGGAAATCATAAAGGTATGCCATAAATGAAAAATACAGAATCATAAGTAAAGCAAAAACATAATATATATCATATATAAAAATAGTTTCATCATAATGGCCACCATGAGAGGTGTTAAAAGAAGATTGAACAATCATCATTTCGTGAGGCAGAAATTCGCCAACCACAGAAACAATATGTTCTTTAACCATTAGACGAAGGTGTGTGTAAGTGTAAATCAAATACTTCTCATAAAAAAATCCTAGTATATTTAATATACTGGTGTTGTTACAAAATAAAGGAATAAAAAGAGTTTAAGTGGTTGGAGAAGCAAAATAAAACAAAATAACATAAGAGAAGACATTACCTTAAAATCGGGTAACTCTTTTTTGATTTGAGACAAAGGCTTCCTTGGGAATAATTCTGCCCAAAGTGAGGCTTATAGGAGTAATAGAGGGAATTTGAGAGATTATTTTTGCAGATGTTGGCCGAGAAAAATGGATTGATGGTGTGAATAATGTGGTAGTGGTGGGGGCCTTTTATAAGAGGAGAGGAGGGGCACTCTTGGAAAGATTGAAATGTTACATTATTATGAAATGATTTTCAGATTATAAAGGTACCACAATGATATATTTCGATGATAAGGTGATAAGGGTTCGAAATATGCTCATAAAATAGGTTTTTGACAAGTTTAAGCCTTATATTTTACATTATCTTTTCATTTTATTTAAATCGTTAATTAATGAGATAATCGTTGCATCATCATTGTGTCATAAAAAATTTAATTTATTTAATGTCCAAAAATTATAAAAAAATATCATGATGTATGAAATATTTTTATCTTTCCAATTAATATTTATAGTAAAAAAGTTAAATTATATAACCCCATGTAATAATTGTTTTATTAAAACAACACATGTTTGTGACAATTTTATTTTTACTTTAAATAAAAAGTTATTAATGTCATTTTCTTACCCTAGTGGATACATGGGGTCCCCAAGTTGACCCATGGATTGTCTTGGTCGGCCATGACTTATCCAATAAGTGTAGGACAAGTGTAAGGTTATTTTCATATTTTTATAATATCATTTTTACCTTAAATTTCACTAATTACCTTTAATCGCGATTAATTAAACTTAAAAGTTACTATTCAACAAAAAATTATTTTAATCCCATTGAACCAAATTTTACTTCCTAATGAAAACCATGTATGTCGGAATTTTTAAAATCAAATCACAGAAGTGGTAATGTTTCATTTTAACAAAAAATCAGTTTTTTAACTACCACTTAGTGGTTTCACTATTCATCAAAAATTGAAGTTTTTCAGAACAATGCCAAAATTTCACCCTAAGATATAATTGATATTCTGAATTAAAAAATGATGTCTATTTTAAAAAATTCTAAACATATAAGGTGCATTAATTAATTTTATAATTAATTCCCACTGTCACAACAAATAACGTGTTTTTAAGAAACAATATATATCAAAAGATTGACAATTGTTTATATCCAATTTCAAAGTGAAATTAATTCTAATGACCACCATTGGATAAAATGGTAAAAATATATTATAATTATACTTTAAAACCACTCTATATTATAATTTATCACTATAATTTATTTTGATCAAAAAAGTTATTTTTAAGTATTTTTCACTATTTATAAAAAATTGGAAGTTCTCAGAAAAATACCAAAAATTCAACATAGGCTAATTTTGATATTCAGAATCCATAAATGAAGTCCATTTTGAAATATAAAATATATATAATTTTAAAAATTGGGTATTACTATTCATAATGACTTTTGATTGGTCGCGGTGTGTTAGAATCTCGAACTTGCGTACAATGTAAGCTATTGCATTATTGAAAGAGAAGCGTATCGTGGAAGCTCGGGGTGTTACAGAATTTACTAAAATTTTCATAATGTTTGAGTGAATTCCATCCATTTAAAAATTATTTATAAACATCTACCTGAGCATGCATACATTTATCACATAAATCCATTTGATTCTCCATACTTTGCATCATATGAAACATTTATAATGATGATAGATGTTGGTGGAAGATTAGTTATAATATTATCATGATCATTATGCTTTATGAAATTCCCTTTAACAAGGTATAATATATGCCTTATTCACATATGTCATACCATATGATATAATTATATCATATAAAATAATATAGCCAAAAAAATCTCAAGATTTATATTATCTTTAAGGAATATTTATAACAATATTACACTTTCACTAAAACCTCATAGACTTTGTTCAATTTCACCTTATACCGTATCATATTAAATAACTTGTGACATAATATCCAAAACTCCTTTTGGATATCATCCAAATCATTGTTGGATAATTTTCATCAACTTCTCCATGTACTACATCATATGTAATACCTTGTGTATACCTATCCGAAACTCCTTTTATATAAAATCTAAAACACTTTTAGAGTAGTTATTTGAGAAAAACTCAATCTATATTTAGTTAAACACAAATTGTGAACACATTTTTAGTTAACCACAAATTGTAACCACATGATCCTTTGTAGTATTGAAAAAAATATGGATTCATGAATTTATAAATATAAGAAAAAATTGGACTTTAGAAAATCATAAGTGCTACCCAAGATATAAATGGATATGGCATGATCTCCATCAAACAAATGTATCTTTATAACCATGTACACCAACCTCATTATATAAATGTATGCATTCTCATATGATCCCTTTGTCCAAGAAATCAGAAAACCACATGACATAAAGTATGTCAATCCCATATAACTACTCATACATTCTCCATTATCTAAGTATAGAATAACCAGATAGATAAATACATCACATTCCATTCACCTCTATGTTGATGCTCACATCACATTCCCCTCACCCAAATAGATAATACCATCACATGTATTATATAGGTATGTCCATACACTTCCTTATTTAATCTCAATCAAGGGATTAAATTTTATACTCGTTATAAGAGAGAACAAATCCAATCTTGGTTAAGATTCAACTAATGACATGATCAATAATATAACCAACCACCACCTGATTAACTAAGACTCAAGGATTGAATAAAAAAGATTCAAAGTATGGAGGTGACCATGCTAAGTATCTTTCTAACCTTATGAAAGAGGATACAAATATGAAACATACACCCCTACCATATAAAAACATAGTGTATGACACTCCATGTGGTATACTTTTTGAGTTATTTTATACAAAAAAACTATTTTTTACCTCATAATCATATTATATATTCTGATACAAGGGTCATATTCAAACTAAAATTAAAATTTCCTCACAACCTATAATAATTCATGATGAAAATTGGGTAGTGATAAATCAAATTCATTCTTTGATAGGTCAATTTTCATTTAAATTAATGAGTATATACAACCAACATGAACAAATTATAAAGTAGAGACTACCTTTTATATATCATGATATATTTTATGTTATTAAACTCTTTTAAGAATATTAATAAAACCATACATAATAAACCATCTCATCCCATCACATATGATAGACTACCATTTTAGCCTTATGTTTACTACACTTTTTTGGTTTTGTTAAAATCATTACATCTATGTAATTACTACTACACATCTATGTAACCATTTGATAAAACCATCCCATTAAACTCTTTTAATGAGTAACATCTATGAATAAAATTTTGGTTGAATGATGACAATACTTAACTCTTTCTAAGCTCATTATCATCATGTATCTTAGAAATATTCCATCAAACATTTTCCTTGAAACCATTTTAGTAACAATATATAAATATTTACATTTTTCGATACCAACACATCCAAAAATCCTTTAGGATATAAAGTTAAATGAATGGAATAATCCTTTACTTGTTAACTTTGAACTTTTCTAAGTCCAAACATACTCCCACTAATCTCTTAGGCACTATATCCTATTAGAATATCATGTGAAGATACACAAACTTTGTGTTCAAAAAGTAACACTGCTTTAGTAATAATATTTAATGAATAACATATCATATCTATAATATATATGGAATTTTATATATTTAGAACAATATTCTAAAAATAATACTTTATTCCTGAAAATATTCTTCTTAAGGGTGGTGGGATCACATCCCTTGTATTTTAACATATATTTGAAAAAACACTTTTATCCTAGATAAAGAATTGTAATCCTTATTTTATTTTTAAAACATGTTATAGAATATGATGAATCATAAACCATGTGTATTTAATCCATCATATCATATTATTTATAACAAAACTTTATTAATTAACAACTTCTCTTATCATATAAGATAAATGAGATAACTATACACATGCTTTACTAAGACCCATATCAGCTTAATATATTCCTTTACACTCAAATATATGATTCAATAACCTTTTTATTCATTATTTTAATGGAAAATACAATCTTCTTCAATTATTTCCTTATTTTTAACACCAATATATTTTCATAATTTGTAAAATATACATTTGGTATCATGCACCCTTCAAAACCAAAGACATGATTTTTATAACACTGATACCTGACATGAAATTTACATAGAGTTTCCCAAACTCCATTTGGTGTCTCAAACAATTCCATTATATAGAAATAATAATCATCCTTCCTGGATATTACTTTAGTTTTTTATGACCAAGGCTAACTATAGGATACATCTAATCTTCTTTATCTGTCTCAAACCTTTATCCTCCTGTACTATCAACACAATACAAGAAACTAAACATCATATTATAGTTAAACTATCCTAAAAACCTTAAGGAAATAGGGTAAAATTTTATTGAAATTAATTCACATTTTCATAACATTTCCAATGATGATTATAGAATAAATTTCTTAACCAAAATAAAACTAATTGAAACCTTTAGTCTCACAAAGTCATTAACACGATCAATCATATCGAGTATATGAGTGAATACTAGAGTTACTTTGGCCATGCCTCCTTATATAAATCTAACCATGATTCTCATAAAAATTTATTTTATCTACCTATTAAACTATTTCAACATTAGTTTACCCATGAAGGAATTTCTTCGACACATAAAATTTTTCTTTCTTGCTTAATAATTATTCTCAAGATTTTCACTAGTCTAAGAAGTTTATTGTTTTTGAAGAAAATGATTGTGATGTTTTGGTAGATGGTATGATTGTAGGGGGTTTGAATGGTTTCACAATTATTTACATCAAATTAAAATTTTTTGAATGGATTTAAATGAGTTTTGTTCATGGAGCCAAAAACACCCAATGGATCCTCTATTAGAACCTACTTTCCAAAGGTAGGCAGTTGTTGGAGAAATGGAACAAAAAAGATTAGGGACTCACATTGGTCAAGTGGATGGGAGGTTGGGATCATCACAACATTTTGGGGGGAATTATTTCCTACTCTGGGACTCTCTTAAATATTTAATACATATTCGTGAATCCTTCATTAATTCCCAAGTATGACACAGGTCGCCTTTGGGTTAACAATAAATTATTAGCATGCATGAATTTAGAATCATATGTATATATACGAGGTTATTCATTGATAGAGACATCTATATGTATATGATGTTCTCTTTTAATGGTACCCTTTTTATACAAGTTAGATAACCTTTGGTCATTTATTATTATGTTGCTGGTTTTAAACCATACAGTGGGGCACTCCATAATTTATCATCATCCAGGGATATAGGTGTTGTTTTGATATTGGGATCAGACCCATGAGATATTCTTCCTACATATCCTTATGAAAGTAATCAAAACACACATAGTTCGATGCAACTTAACGGGACACATCATACCTTTTAAGGTCACATGACAAGGACTAAACTATTCATTTTAACATCATGTAGTAAAGATGTATAGGAAAAAGGTACCTAGTCAAAATTTGGAATTAGACTTATGCCAAGGTGGAACAAGAAACCTAAAAGTGATGTGTGCACCCAATTTAGATACGACCCTATTGGGAATGTGTCCTAGAGAGAATTAGGGTTGATTTAGGGTGTTGGGTTTGTACCTTAGGTAGGCTTCCTAAATATCCCATGTGTATGGAAATAAAATCCCATGTAGTTTAATTGGGGTAGAGAACCCAAGCATATTGAGTTCCTTTAAAGGTTTTCCTCATAGGGAATGTGGCCCTTTGATATGGATACATGGATTTGAGGACCCACAACTATAGAGTTCCTCTGAAGGAAGGTGAGGGGAAGATCCAAAAAAGGAATCTCTACCAAGATATGCATATGATTATACATATTTCATGATTTTAGATAGCCTCTAATCCCATGTAATTCATGCTAGGATGTGAGAAAAAATAGGAAACAAAATATCTGGAAAACCGCACGATCCTTCTTCTACTAGTGGAAGAGGCCAGGGATATAGGAGAAGAATAAAGGGCTTTGATGTGCCGATCACCTCCCATTTTGGTAACCAAGATAGTCACATCTGACTACCCATATGGTTACGATCTATTAGAAAGGATAGGGGATTACTCCAGGAGGGATTCCCTACTATTGGCTCTAGAGGAGAGATAGGAGGATAAGCCTCTAATCCCCATCAAAAGAAAAACTAAGTGTGATTCCCACCTCAGTATCTGTAACAAGAGGTATATGGTATTAGATATGATGAGGGAAGGAAAAGGACCTTTCCCTTATGTATAACAATAGAAAGTCCCTAGCATTACCTCTAGGGTTGGGGCCCTCATGAATGGATGGATTCATAACTGCACCCACCCCAAGGAACCTACCTGTCAGGTAGGAAAAGTGTGGTAAAACTCTGACTGAAGGAATGCATAACTGAATTTGAGACATACTGGTGTGTCTCTTGCCTTGGATATGCAATTATAGAGTCTTCTATGGAGTCTTTTATTTGGTATCCCTCATATGGGAGTCCCAAGGAAGGAGGAAACATGACATTAATGGAATTAAAATGGATCTAAAAGGAGGATCACATTGGTTAAGGATGAATAAGCTGTAAGTGGGATTATGTAGGTGGAAGTTGGGTGAGCTAGAAGGGTCTCAAGTAGGGTAGGGTATTCACGAATCAGAAGTTCTTCACGCAGGGTAGGCCTACGCAAGCTAAAAAAATGACTTCTTCATAATAGAAAACCTGGGAAACAAAACTTGGGTGATGCATTTATATAAGCTCTAAGGGTCTCCTTAGGTGCCCCTAGAGGTGTCTTGTGTAGGTCTTAGGTTTAGGAGGGTACCTTCACACTAGTATCTGTTATTAGGGGGTGTGGCTCCTCATGTAGGTGTTTTATGTTTCACACCCTGGAGGAACTTTGATCCAACTACCCCTATTAATTCCCTCTTCTATTAGGTTTTGGAGAGCTACTTAGGTTGTCTTGAGGGATTGGGAGAAGGACTAGGGTGAGCAGAGCTTTGAGGTATCTCTATTTTTTTTGTATTCTCAAATGAGGATCCCTAGGGTTATATTTATAATAAAACATGGGACCTTGGGTGATGAAGTCAACCCATGTAGTTTGTTCATGTAGGCGTTTTTTGAAGGTTTTGCATAGGTGTAGCCTATGAGGTGCCACTAGGTATACCTACCTAGCCCTGTGTGGCACGCTGGGCACGCAGGTTGGACTTGTGCAACGATGTTGTTTCTGGGCCTGTATGATAAAGATTAGGCAAGCATGAAATCCTTCGAACCCTTCACTTATTTTCTTTTTGAGTCATTTTACTTTAATATATTTTCATCCACATGAAAAAATAGAGTTTCAAAAAAATCCCCCCTCAATATTGAATCTGATTGGAAGAAGAGGGTATGATTCTAAGGTAGAGGGATGAAAAGGTCTTTAGGGACACATAGGTCATCAACGCAGACCATCTATGATGCCATTTCACATATACAGATTGCACACAGGGGGATCTTACATCTATAAATAGGGATGATGGTCTGAGTGGTCCCCCTATCACTTCATTGCTGCTTCTCCCATCGTGCTAGTCTTCCGTATAGACTATTCACTTAATATCTGTTTGATGAAGATCCATTCACGCATACTAAGTATGCACTTATCTACATGAAACATACATCTGGGGGAGAAACCTACTTGAGTTCACTTGGGTGAGTGACCTGCATGAGTTCTACCTTTGTCAAATTTCTGAATTTTTGATTTTTTTTCAAAACGAAAACTTGTATTCTAATGAAATATCAGTACTTCCTTGAAAATTACCAATGGTTTCTCAAAAGGATAAAGTTTCTGACAAAAAATACATCAATCATATCAAGGAGATGGTTGATACCATATAGTTGGATTACTACCATGTATGTGATACTAGTGTTCTAGATTTGGTGAAACATATGAAAAAAGCGTCATCGTGAATATATATAGAGTAACTATCTTCTACTATACTACCACAGACATCTGGAGGAGGTATTCATCTTGATGCTGAAGAATTATATCCCACATTCCTAGTTCCAAGAATATTTAAATTTTACCCCTGCTAACATCTTGGCCCAGGGTGCATACATCAATGTGGGAACCTCATCCACAACCTATTTCATGCATCATAGCAGCTGTACCCTGGATTGGAAACCTCATACCCTGAGTTAAAGCTATATTACTACTCATCTATCTTACATGATTCCAAGATAGATAAATTGAAGGGATGAAAGGAATATTGGGATCTTTGTCTTGTAGGGCATGTTAGACTTGATTGGATGTGGTAATACTGGGTTTACCAGACATGTACTAATTTTTGACCAAGCTGAAGGCGGTCGACATTTGTGAGGCAGTCTGGGTGGCCTAAACATATGTGTACAAGAATATTGATATCATTCCTGAACTGCTTAGTTGATGGATAGAACAAACCATTCCTTCCATATGATTCATAGAGACATTAACATCAGTCTATGAGATGACCATAAGATCTCCAAATCTCCCATACTTGGAGAAATGTATGATGAATTCATCCCACTGAAATCTACCTTGGAAGATGTAAAAAGGACACTTGTTCTGGATTGTGAGCTATTGAAGATAGCCTAAGATATCAAGAAGAAAGAAACTATCCTAAAGGTGGATTTTAGTTATGAATCATGGATAAGTTATTTTTTAGAGACAAATGGGGATGTTACCAAATGAAAACGTCCCATGGGATATCCCGTGTTGGAGAAGCGGGGCATTCCTAGTAAATTTTGGCCCACATTGGAGAAATGAAAGTATAATCGGTGGGGGTATGCTATCAAATATCACATACCTATTGAGACACACCTTGAAGGATTCTTGGAAACATGGATAAGAATATACATACTTCTAGTCTATGACTCCAATAGTGGTGTGAGTCTAGGGACATTTTTTATAGTGGTCAAGCTAGCAGAGGGAAAGCACCAAGGGTTGGCAGCCCCTATCTTGGTGAAGATCCATTGGTGCCTACTACATGTGCACATAGAGAAGTACAATTTAAGAATTTTAGGTCCATTATAGGTACTATGGGGATGAGTTACAATAAAAATTTCCTCCTACACCATGTTGAGTGGAATTAAAGTTCCTAGGAGCTGATTTTGACTATTTTTTCAGGCCATTTCTGGCATCCAACCCCTGTCACTAAAGCCTAGTGAATCCTTAATGTAATTGAATTAGATTAGGGAGTTAAATTTATTTCCTTATGGGGATCATAAAACTAGTAAGTTCATTGAAAATGGCAAGTAAAATGATGAAATGAGGTCCTACTTGATCACCTTCAGAGATAGTGTGCTACCAACCTGAATCGATGGTGAGGTTATATATGAGGCCTATGCTCACTATAAGTGGATTAAAAAGTTTTTTTTTTGTAAATAAATCAAGTAATTTAAAAGTACCAATATGTTATGAATATTTTTTCAATTAACCTATGTTATATTTAATCCAATTAATTACTTTTAATCAACTTTATATTGGTTTTTAGTATTAGTTTGTTTTTGGGGTTAAAAACAGTTTTTTTTTGTAAAAACTATTTTAAAATGAATAATGTTCTCCTTTTTAATTAATTAAAATAATACCTAATAAGGAATGTTTTAAATTAAATTTATAGACTATATATCATTATATATTAATATAGTTTTATAAAATAATTATTATTAGTCATAGAGTTAATATAAAATCATCTTTTTCTAAAAAATACTATTTTTAAAAACCCACTGTCTCACCGCCTTTGCGAGATTAATATAAAATTAAATTTTGCCACTTATATGAATTTAATATGAAAAAATTATTCCATATTTTGAGTCATTATAATTTATAATTTCTAATAATTCCAAATTAAATTTTGACCAATGTTATTAGTTAAAACAATTAAAATTAATTATAGTGATAAAGGTAAAAACAAGTTTACTTAGTAGTTAAGATTTAAACTTAAGGTTCCAAATGATCTAGAAACTTATTAAAATCCTATTATATGGAAATATTTCAACCTTATATCTTATAATATCTAGTTTTATGCATTATTTGGTCTCAATTACATGGAAAAAACATGAGTGTAATTCACTCTTTCAAAAAATTATAAGTATGCCACTCACCTCACTTATAAAAGGTCACCACCTCTACTACTCTATTCACACCCCTAAATCCATTTGGATTGAAAAATACCTATGAAAAGCACTTATAAAATCCCCTATACTAATCCTATAATCCTTAATTTTGGTAAAAATCTAACCAAGTAAGGCCTTTGGGGAAAACTAAAAGGAGTTACCTGAATAAGAGGCAACATTCATCAACGTGCATTTTTATTTTATTTATTTATCCAACCCATTAAATTATTATTATACCATTATTATATAATAACATTATTATAATAAATATAATTATATGTTGTTATGTTAAGGTTATTACGTAAAACCATACACACTTCCATAAAACAGGTTACAAAATCATCATTCGTGTGTACGATGGACTATCGACTTGTGAACCGATGTCGTTTGTTTTTCCATTACCACTTCTCAAGGTTGGTAATAATGATGGATATAAAGTTTATATATGATATTTATAACATATTTATACCTATTGAGTAATTATATCATAAATAACCATTTATTCACTCAATATTTTAAAAGAACATTTTTATGTAAAATTGTCTTTTTGATCGAAAACTATTTTTCTTCCAAAACCACATTTTCTAAAAATGTTTTAAAAAGTGTTTTTCAAATATTAAAATTTATTTTCCTAAATAAATGTTTTAAAATATTTTTAAAAGATTAATTTATAATATTTAAAGGTTATTTTTAAATAAAAGGATTTTCAAAATGTTTTATGTTTTAAAAAGTGATTTTCAAAATGAAAAGGATATTTTCCTAAGGAATGTTGTTAATGATCTTTTAATGGTATTTACATTAATTAATTTTAAAAAACCTTGTTTTTACCTATGATACAATTTGGATATTTTTTAGTGATACCATCCTCATTATTTCTTTGGATGGACTATGATTATTTCAAAGAGATTTTTATGGAACCCATTTATTTTCAATTACTTAATCATGTTTCAAAGAGATTGTTATGAAACCTGTTTCTTTTCCATGGGTTAATCATGTTTCAAACACATTTTTATGTAACTAGTTACTTTTTTAAAGTTTAATATTGTTTCAAAGATATTTACATGAAACCCATTTCTTTTCCATGAGTTAATTAGGTTATAAAATAATAATGATTGTTTTTATGAGTTTTATGATGAATGCTCTATATACTTTATTCATGTTGTGGTTCTTAGAAATATTATATGTTGGGGTGACCTAGATAGTATTAGGTGATCCCATTATAATTTATATGATGGGGTGGAACAGATAGTGTCAGGTGAGCCTGTTACAACTTATATGATTAGGTCCAAATAGTGCCAGGTGAGCCTGTTACAACTTATACGATGGGGTAGCCTGGATAGCGTTAGGTGATAAAATTATAGATTATACGATGGGTGCGCCTAGATAGAACTCCAATACATTGGATAATGATTATATTGGAAGTTGGAAATATGGATATTCTAATTAAAAGGGTTTTGAAAGGGTTTTATGAATATGATGCTCCAAGTTACCAAAAAGGGTTTTAATTGATTGCTATGGGTTTTTAATGTTTCTTATGATCAATATTGATATCAAATGACTCATGATTATTGATTTTGATGATTATTTCCTTTCCATGTTATCATGTTTTATGATCCAAGTATTTATGGGTATGAATATTCTTATGTTATACTCATGCACTTTGATTATGTCATTATATCCTTATGCTCTTCTTATGATCATTGAGGAAATTCAACTGTTAATGCTTATTTTACCCTTACTGAGAATTTAAGATCAATCTTATTATGTTTCATCTTCCCATGGTTATAAATAATGAGGCTTAATGAATTATATCTAAAAGTGATTTCATATGGATGATGTTGATGACCTAATGAGAAATAAGAAAAGCTGGGTACAACGTGAGATGATGTTTATCTTTATGAAATATATGTTTATGAATTGAATTTGATATGAGTTTCTCCTAATATATAAAACTCTAAACCTAAAATTTCCATGGTTATTTAAGTTATCCAATATTTATTTTTGATGTTGTATGTTTTTATTGGTGAAAATTAGTTCACCTTCTTCAGTATCAAAGCCGAATATGTAAAGTAGATGAAGTTAGAAACAAATCTGGGAGTGCGGGTTCTATATTGTTATAGATGGTTTCAGAGTAGCATTTAGATAACTTTGGAGATTTGGATGTTTTAATGTTATTTTATCTTAAGAGTTATGGATACCATCATAGGTCTATAATCTTAAGTATGATCAAACATTCAAATTCTTAGACACCCTATTGAGGTTTTAAGTGATGAGATCTTAAAATGATTAATTTTTTTGAGGTGTTTTATTAGGTTTAGGTATTTTTAACCTTAGGATAAACATGAATTTTTATTTAGGTAGGAACTCTTTTTTTCATGTTTAATGAAAAATGGACAACCTGAATGTGGAGTGAAAACCTATCACATCTGACAAGGCCATGAGGTTTGAACCCACAACCGAAGGGTGAAAAGGGTGTAGCGACTACCACTGGTCTACATGATTTCATAGTTAGTATAACATTTTTATAGGTAAATATTAATTTTATTTTGGAAACATATGGGATTTTATTTTAATAATAATGGATGATTTATCTTGGAAGAATATATGATCAAATCATTCTAATCTTAGGGCTTAAAACTCAGTATTAAATTATTAAATAATTTTAAGGATAATAATTTATGGAATGATTTGGTTTGAACTTTGGGTATTATTATTGAAACTTGGAGATTAATGTATGAAGATTTATTCATTTTGGGAATTATCTTACCATATTCTAACATTTTATTTGTTTTGGTTAATGTTTAAATATAGGAGGAATAACTTGTTATCCCTTTTATAGTCATATAGTTTTTAAAATTTTATTTTTTCATGCTTAAATGAATGAAAAATTAATCTTCAATACATATCATTAGAGAAAAAAGATGATATTTTGGTGTAAATTGACTAAAGGATGAAATTCTACTCATCAAGTAATTATATTTCCATATTCTCTTAGTCTATATGGTAAGAGAATTCCTAAAATCTTGGAAAAGGATCTTGAAACAAAAATTTTATCATAGTGCCTTCAATTCTGAACTGATGGTATTTTTAATCATAAAATATTTATGGTTTTTATTCATTTAACTTTCCATTTATCATTCACTTTCTTGTGAGGAATGACCTCAATAATTGTCTATAATTATTTACACTTTTCCTCTATTCCCACATTTGTTCTCTTATTTAGAAAAATATTGATGTGTTATTACATATGAACTTCGCACACCCCTTTATCTCTTATTAATATTATGTTTTATTAACCATTTTTATGATGTGGGTTTATAACAAAAGTATTTTCAATGTACAACCTTTGATTACCGGGACAAAGTTCAAATTATGAGGACGCAATTTATTAAAATAGAGAGGATGTAACACCCCTATATTTTAAAAGAATAAAATTATATTTGATAAAATAAAGGAAATGAAACAATATATTCATATTTCATTACATGAAATACCTGGTTTAGCTTTCATTACTTGTAACCTTGATATTTTTATGTTCAATATCATATTCAACACACAACACCAAACTTAAACGACCCATGATATATATTACCATTATAACCTAGTCATTGGAATGGTGGGTATAAATATAATTAGCCAAATTATGAAAATATGGTTTACACATGTATATATAATAAATTATTCTATGACTAATTAATTATAAATTAAAATAAAACCATTTTGAAAATAAAAGGAAATCTTTTCTAAAAAACTATTTTAATCCATACAACTATGTTTTATAATAATAAATTAAAAAAATCAATATTTTGGATAAAATTAATTAAATTTATATATAATAAATTAAATCTAATTTTTATCATTCATCAAATGTGTTTTCTAGATATGATATAAAAATAAATACAATTTTTCGCTTAAAACTGTATATTTTTTCAAAAAAATAGTTTTGTCGCCTTTTTATGACACACTTATTTTAATTTTTTTTAAAAAATTTTATAAAATTTATTTAAAAAAAACTTCTTTTTTTGATGTGTAATATCATAATTTACTTTGAGTGAAATTTTTGGATTTTTGGAAAATACTGATTTTTCCGTGAATAGTGAAAAATACCGATTTTTGTTAAAAAATATTTTGTTTTCAATAAATGAAGCAATTTAAAAGTAACAATATGTTTTTAATATGTTTTAAATTAACCTAAGTTATATTTAATCAACTTAATTAATTTTAATCAAATTTATATTTATTTTTAGTATAAGTTTGTTTTTGGGTTTAAAAATGGGTTTTTTTCTAAAAACTATTTTAAAATGCATAATGTTTCTCATTTTTAATTAATTAAAATAATCCATAGTGGGAAATTTTCTAAATGAAATATACAGAATATATATAATTAAATAATAATTTATTTTCATACAATTATTATTATTATTCATAGGGTTAATATAAAATCATCTTTTTCTAAAAATTACTCTTCTTAAAGACCCTTTGTCTCACAACGTCTATGTGTTTAATATTAAATTAAATTTCGATACTTCTGTGAATTTAATTTGAAAAAATGGATTCAATATTTGGAATAAAAATAATTTATAATTTATAATAAGGCCAACTTATTTTTTTACCAAAGTGATTAGTGAAAAAAATTAAAATTAATTACATCGATTAAGGTAAAAATGAGTTTACTTAGTGGTTAAGCTTTAAACTTAAGGTGCCAAATGACCTATAAAATTGTCCAACACCCATTTTATGGAAATATTTAGACATTATAACTTATATTATATATTTTTTATATTATTAGGGCCTGGTGACATGGAAGAAATGTGGGTGGAATTCACTCTTTCAAAAAATTACAATCGTGCCACTCGCCTCACTTATAAAAGGAAACCACCTATCCTTCTCTATTAACACCCATCAATCCATTTGGATTGGCCAATAAATTACAAAATCAATTATAAAATACCCTAAATTCATCCTAGAATCCATAATTTTGGCATAAATCCAAATAAGGAAGGCCTTTGGAGTAAACCTGAAGGAGTTACTCGAAGAAGAGGTAACATTTATCAACACGCGTTTTTGTTTTATTTCTTTATAAACCACAATAAATTCTTATTATAACATTATTATATGATAAAATAATTATAATAAATATAATTATATGTTTTTATGTTAAAGTTATTACCTAAAAATAAACACAGTTCAATAAAATGGGTTACGAAATCATCGTTTGTGTGTACGACAGATTACTGCCTCATGAACCGATGTTGTTCGTTTTTCCAATACCACCTATAAAGGTTAGGAATAATAATGGATATAAAGTTTATATATGATATTTATAACATAATTATACCTATTGAGTCATTATATCATATATAACCGTTTAATTTCCATTCCATAAGGGATATGATAATGTCACTCGTGTGTACAACAGACTATAGCCTCGCGAAGTGATGTGATTTATTTTTCACTAACGGATTAAATGGAAGGTAATAAGGGTAAATATAATAAATATATGTTATATATATTTTTTATATTCATGAATTATATATCATTCTCAAAATATAATATATATTTTTCTTTTTACCTTTTCACTCACTGAAAATATGACAATGTCGTTCATGGACGTGTGGACTACCGCCTCCTCGAAGCAATGTGATTCTTTTTTCAACACCACATCACAAGAATGATATATATAAGTATATATAATAAAATAATATGGAATTTATGATATTATTATCATTATTTAAATATAAAATATTACTTACCTACTTTCTATGACGATCATTGAAAAAATGGAAATGTTACTCATGTGTATGTACGACCTACCGTCATCATAATCATAACATTAGTTCATTTTTCATAACCATACTTCATGATGGGTTAAAAAATTATAATTTATATATAAATATTATAATTATTTAATTATAATTATTCTTTATATGTTTAAATAATGACCACTTTCACCATAGTCAACCTACCAAATTCATTTTTGACATATAAGCTGAATACGGTCAAAACATCCAATGTAAACTTAATCGATTAAGTAATTGTATATAACATGATAATACGTGAAATAAAATTAATAATAATTTTTAAAAAATTTCTCAATAAATTAATTAATTAACATAATTTTAATATTTATGAAGATAAAGACACAAATGACAAGTTGGACTTGAGGTAAGAGTTTTTCTCATCTCACTTTTATTTCTGCGAGATATATGCCATATTAACCACTTATTTTTATTGTGTGGTTTATATAAAACCTATGAATGTATTGTATGAATATTATAATTAAATTTATGGGGAGTTAAATATCCATTTTAGGAATTATATTTCATGGGGTTTATGGTTTCAAAGTTACCAAAGCGGTAAGGATTTTTTTGGCTCAGTTTGCCTTCTTTTATACGCTTGTTATGTTATACATATATCTTGTTTTATGGGGTGTATATAATGAAAATTTAATATTTTATATCTTAAATATAATTATTTTAATTATATTATAATTTTCATTTAATGTTATTCTTTCATGGGGTTTACGATTCAATGTTACCAAAGTGGTAAGAGTTTTATATTACAATCTCATCATTTATCAGGATTGTTTGTGATTAAGTCTATAATGTTGAAATATTATGATCTGCCTATAAATAATTCTCATGAATTTTATTATCCTATGTTTATGTAATGATAATACATATGTTCCATTAATTTTCCTTTTTTTACATACTCAAGAGTTCAAAAGAATATTTTTATGAAAAATCATCTTTTCGTTTGAAAACTATTTTTCTTCCAAAACCATGTTTTCTAAAAATGTTTTCAAAAATGTTTTGAAAAGTTTTTTTAAAATATGAATTGATATGTTATAAAATAATTTTTTTAAATTATTTTTAAAATATTCCTTTATAAGATTTCAAGGATATTTTCAAATAAAAGTATTTTTAAAATGTTTTATGTTTTAAAAAGTGATTTTCAAAATGAAAAGGATATTTTACTCAATAATATTTTTACTTATTTTCATTGGTATCTCCATTCATTAATGTCAGTAACCCTTGTTGTTACCTATCCTCCAATGGGGATATTTTATAGTGTTACCATCCTCATTCTTTCTCTGGATGAATTATGATTGTTTCAAAGAGATTATTATGGAACCTGTTTCTTTTCCATGAGTTAATCATGTTTCATAGATATTATTATGAAACCTATTTATTTTACACATGTTAATAATATTTCAAAGAGATTATTATGGAACCCATTACTTTTCAATGGATTAATCATGTTTCAAATATATTAACATGAAACCCATTTCTTTTCCATGGGTTAATCAGGTTATAAAAGAATAATGATTATTTCAATGAGTTTTATGATGAAAAATTTATGTAATTTATTCATGTTGTGGTTATTGGACATATTATTCTATGGTGTGGATTACATAACACCAGTTGAGACCATTATAGCTTATGTGATGGGGTGTTTCAGTTAGCATCGGGTGAGCCCGTTACAACTTATAGGATGGGGTGGCCCAGATAGCACCGGGTGAGCCTGTTACAACTTATATGATGGGGAGACCCAGATAGTGTTGGGTGAGGCTATTATAGATTATATAATGGGTACACCTAGATAAAAATCCATTGCATTGGGTAATGATTATATTAGATTTGGCCATATGTTTATTCCAATTAAAAGGGGTTTTAAAGGGTTTTATGAACATGATGCTCTGAGTTACCAAAAAGGGTTTCAATTTATTTCTACGAGTTTATAATGTTTCTTATGATAAATATTGATATCACATGGCTCATGGTTATTTATTCTGATGAATCTTTCCTTTTCCATGTTATCATGTTTGATGATCTGGATATTGATGGATATGAATATTCTTATGTTATACTCATTCACTTTGATTATGTCATCATACCCTTATGCTCTTATTATAATAATTGTTTAAATTCAATTTTTAATGCTTATTTTACCCTTAATAAGTGTTTTAGATCATCCTTCTCACATTTCCTCTTCCCTAGGTTATAAAGAATAAGGTTGAACAAAGTATATCAAAAACAGATTTCATATGTATGATGTTTATGACCTAATAAGAAATAAGAAAATATGGGTACAATAGAAGATGATGTTAATATTTATTAAATAGATATTTATGAATCCAAATTGATATTATTTGGTCTTAATTCTCTAAAACTATAAACCTAAAAGTTCTATGGGTATGTAAGTGATCCAATATTTCTTTTTGATGTTGCAAGTTTTTATTGGTGAAAATTGGTTCACCTTATTTGGTATCAAAGATGAAAATTTAAAGTATATTAAGCTAGAAATAGATCCAAGAGTGCAGGTTTTATGATGTCATTACTAAAATCATTGATATCTTCTATGTTGACGTGAACAAAAGGAGAGACTATTTGGTGGTGCGCAATGTTGATGGTTGTTTCATCCCATTTTGGATCTTCTAGAGCCTTGATTGCATTTTCCAATACATCATATTGGGAATTTTTTGATTGTGGTATGTGATTCAATGTTGGTGTCAAGGGGAATTATTATACTAGACTTCATACATAGTCAAGAAGAGGGATTAGTTCCTATTTTATGATACCATAATCCCCATTGATCTGTTTGATTACCAACCCTGAATCTCCTTTCACCTTTAAATGGTCTATTGGAATTTGTAGTACTAATTCTTAGCTTGAAATGAGGGCCTGATATTCTACCTCATTATTTATGAATCCTTTTAACAACAGGAAGTATTAAGGCAAGACTACTTTTTTCGGAGAGATGAAAATGACACTCAACCCAACTTTATTGATCTTAGGTTCCTCCATTCTCTTTCCTGTTGGGATTTTGGATGCGCCATCAAAATACATTTCCCATGTCTAGGGCCATCTTGAATAGAAAAGATATATTTATCTAGAAATTTAGTATTTAATGAATTTTCTTCTTCTGATGGATACTCTACAAGTAAGTCTGCCAAAGCCTGAAATTTCACCACTTTATGAGGCATGAACTATATTTCAAATTGCTTTAAGATAACCACTCACTTTTCCAAACATCCAGTCAACATGGGAAAACTGAGGGTATATTTGAGTAGGTTATTACGAGAGACCAATTGGAACTTGTGGTGCTATAGGTAGTTCCTCATCTTTTGAATGATGAATATTAATAACAATAATCTCTTCTCAATATCTAAATAATGAGTCTTGATGTCGATCATGGTTCGAATAAGATAATAAAGAATTTTATCATTCCTGATGTCATTATTTTATGTGAGGAAGGAGCCTAGTGATCATTCCAGGGTAGTTACATATAGAATGAGTAGTTTCCCCTCAACAGGTGGCATTAACACTAGTAAAATCGGGTTCTATTTCTCAAGGTTTTCAAATGATTTTTGATAGTCATTGGTCCACTGATATGTGACCCCCTTATTCATCAACTCAGTGAAGGGGAAACACTTGCCTATGAGGTTGGCTATAAATTATTGAATGCATGCAAGGTGTCCCTATGATGCTCTAAAATATTTAAGGTTTTGAGGTTGCGACATATTGAGGATAGTCTTTTTATTATCATGGTCAAATTCAATTCCATGATAGTGTATGAAAAATCCAAGGAATTTCCATGATGTAACCCCAAAAGAACATTTCAAGGGGTTCATATTCAGGATATGCTATCTTAGTTTATTGAAGATGTTCTTAATATTATCTAGGTGGTCAAGACACTATCAAAACATAACCATCAGGTTTTCAACATATCAATTGAAAAACTTCCCTAGAAAGGTTTTGAAAATTAAATGCATGGAACTTTGGTATTAACACCAAAATTATTCAATCCATAGGGTATTACCTAATAGAAAAATATTCCCTGAGGGGTCATGAAGGTGGTGGTTTCTTCATCCTATTAGGCCATTCAAATTTTATCATTCCATGAATATCCATCCATAAAATATAGGGCTTGATATCTATCCATTGCATCAATCAATAGCTCTGTAATTGGGCTGGAGAAATCATCTTTCAGATAGTGCCAGTTAAGATATCTCAAGTCAATACACACCATGATTTTTCCATTCTTCTTCTCTATTAGGACTATTTTGGCTATTAATTTCATATACTAGACTTCTAGAATGAAATTATATTTGATAATCTTGTCAAATTTAGCCTCAATTTTGGTGGCTTGAGTTAGGTGTGTCCTTATGGATGCCGTTTTGTAACCTTGATGGTTCTATGGAAAGCCCAAGTGGTGAGTGGTCACCTCAGGATTGAGGCCTAGAATCTCTGTGTAATTATAAGTGAATATGTCTTGATGTTTCCTCATAAAGGAGGTGTATACCTACTATTCTTCATAATACATAACTGCACTTATCAAAATGGGTCATGGATCTTCTTCTGTACGCAAATTTATTTCTTTAAGTTCATTAATAGTGGTTGAAACACCTTCTTAAAACACTAGAGGGGCATCCCTAAGGTTCTACTCCTTTTCCTATTCTTCTTTATCTTCCTATTCCTCTTCTGCCTTACTCTAAGGGGAATTAGGTAATATAGATATCTCTCTAGAGTTTAGAGGGAAGTCAACACTTTGGCATCCAGAAGCATCTCACTCTGACCCTACTGACAACATGGGGTATTTTTGAAGCTCCGGAGGGGATTAAGCGAGGGATAAAGAAGGAGATTATTCATCCTCTTTTGGATTAGTTTATGAGATATGGATCTATTAAGGCACCGTGGATAGAATGAGGTAATTTTAATCCAAGATTATACCACTTTCTGGAGAGCCGATGACCTTTTCAAAACTACTAAGATCTGTTTTCATGATTGATATCTTGAAGGTTGTTGAACATGTACATAAATTTGGTCCCATGCCTTTGATTTGATGGATATAAAATACATATTCTTTAATGAGCTATTTCAAGGGATTGGACGAGGTCATTTACAAACCATTTGGTTCTATGACCCAAGAAACACCATTGGTCACGAGTAATTTATCTTCCCTTTAGTAGAATCCCACATTAATGTATTGAGTTTCAAAATATTTTAATGGGGATTTGTCACCATACAATGTCCCAATTTGTATATTAATTAAATATTTGAGGCACTGGTGGTATGATGAGGGGATTTTCACATGCTTATGCAACCATAGTCTTCCCATTAGAACATTGAAAGATATGTCTTACCAAACAAACAAAAATTTTGAGTCTGATACAAGGTCTGAAAATGGGCCTTGATCTTAATTCCAATGAGAGTATTTTTTTGCACTTATCTTAACCTTATATTTTCAAAGTGGAAGGGGACAAGTGGGTATTACTTTTACCTAGTCGACGAAGTGTTTGGACTGGAATGAGGTTGACTCCTGAGTCATTGTCAATGAAAGCTCATTGGATATCAATGTAATTTATCCATCCAGATACATATAAAGGTTTTATGTGTCCTTTTATAATGTAATATTTTTCCTACTTTGTGAAAGAGATTACTATGTGTCATTCTACAGGATTAATCTCTACACTATAGACTTTAGTAGCATCAACTTCAGCCTCAAATTCTTGAGGGCTTGACAAAGCCTCTATAAGTGCTTCCCGAAGGTCTTTTGATAGCCTTATAGAATCCAAGATTAAAAACTTGTCTAGAACTGGGGCCAATTAATTTAAAATATCATACTTATGGGATAAAGTTTTACACTTCCCAAAATGGGGATGATATTTTTCAGGAACTTTAGGAACTGAAGTACTTGATGTAGGTGGATCGGCCCTTGGAATGGGAGTTGAAGGCACTTCCACCCTTGGTGGGTTAGGTCAGCTTGGTCAGCCTTCTCGTTGAGGTTGATTTTGTGATGACATATCCTATAGTTGATCCTATAGGACGATTGGGTCAGGGAAATCCTTAACATGCATTGGGGAGATTTCATGCTCCTACTAGTCTCACTAGAGGGATCTACCATGAGTTTTGGATGCATAGACGGTCCAAGCAGGGATGTGGTCAGAGTATTGATTTATGCTGTGACTACATCTTCCCCTGTATCCTAAAACCATGAGGAATCTCCCACCTATTCCCCAATTGGATGTAGAGAAATTGGGTTTATAGGCACACTCATCATTTGAGAAGGGATTCATTAAATGAATAACATTAATGGAACTGAAGATAAATTCCTCATCATATGAGGACTCTATCTAGCAGGTCGACTCTTGTTGTACCATTTAGGGGGGTGGTGCCCGTGCTTCTAGGACTAAAGGCATAAAGTCCGATAGATTCAAATTCAATTTCATCCTTAGTATAGGTTCATCTTCCTATGTTATCTTCCCACTCTTACAACTATGTTGTTTCTTGGAAGAATGGATTTTGGAGGATCATGGCGCTGATGGAGGAAACTGTGTCGTAGCGGAAGTAGTTAGTGGAATAGTTGGATATTTCAACTGTGCTTAAAGGATGGAATAATTCTAGTTGATCATATTTCTGACCATATAATCACTAAAATTATGCATACCTTTTTTAGTAACGTCCTTCCATTCACCCTCTCCATCTAGATTGGCAGTAGAAACACATGCTACCTTTGTTGATGGATTGCCCAAATTTACTTGTCTAGATTCCACCATTTTTGGATAATTTATTTAAAAATAATAATTCCTGAATAGTGTGACCCAATGTTTAGTGGAATGGGAAATATTATGGGAGATCTTTGAGGCCATACTAATTAGTCCTCTTGGGATTTAGAAACTTGAGAAAATTATTTTCCAAATCCACGATGAAGTATCGAGGGACTTGGTCATCTCAGAATGAATAAACATTATTCTCTAGATCCTCAAAATGGTTTCATCTGTGATCCCTTCACTCATATTGATAGGGTGGGAATTTTTTATAATTCTCAGGAGTAGGAATCATACGATATGGCATGAGTTTTAGATATAGAATTGGGGAAGGGATGGCTTAAGCGTAATAGTAGCAGCCTCTGCTTTTCATATTCTCTTCCCTTGAGTTTCTGTAATTACTTAGGACTTGTACTTAGTGAACAAGATGGAATATTTTATATTTTGAGAAACTGTGGTTAGATCCTAAAACCCACTTGTGTATTTTACATGGATGAGTGGTGTACACAACTCGTTGTGGAGGTTCTCTATATAGATACATCTTCCTGGGGAAGATTTAGGTTAAGGGAGTAAGTAAACCCTTTCCATTGAGAAATGAAATATAAGACCCTCTCTTTGTCCCACTATTTGTAGTTAGAGAGGCCGAGGACTATTGTATTCTACGACATTGATCTGAATTGAAAGAGAAAATATTGATGGAGATCTTCCCATCCTGTGATTGACTGAGTTGTAAAATTGGTGTACCATACAAAGGATAACCCTTGCAATGTTTTTACAAAGCATATGAGTTTCACTACTTCTTGTTGTGTAGGGGTCCCTATCATGGGATCAAAGTAAGACATGAAATGAATCAAATGATGCTTTTGATCCCACAAACCATTAAAAATTAGAAATGTGGGGTTCCCAAAATTTGGCTGGGGAGGGGTCGGATCCACCCATTCAGAGTAAGGCCTATTTTCTAGCTACACTGGTGCACACCATTCTTACATATCTTCTAATTGAGCTATCAAAAACTCAATAGTATTGGGGATCACTTGAGGTATGTCTAGTTGAACAAGAGTTTGAGTAGGGGAAACAATAGTTAAGGCCATCTTTGGTATCTCTACTCATACCTGTGGTGGGTAGTCTATAGGTGTTGGTTTGTGAGGGTGTGTCTGACCCAACCCTAGTTGTGTGCCCAAGGTAGAGAAAGAATACTATATTTATTTCATGGGTTTAAAACATATCATTTATTGGCACCCCATGTTGATCATATGTTCTGGTTCTACATCAGTTTCTGGGGTGAAACCTCTTTTCTGAGGTACACTAATTAGGAGTACGACCTAAGGCTCTGCTTGTAGAATATATCCAGTAGAACTATTACCTCATAGCAATTCTGTATTGAGTCTTTTCAAGTATTTCATATCTTCCTCCTACTGATCAAATATTTCCTTGAGTATGAGTGGTTAAAATTCTTCAGGAGGTGGGTTATTCCCAACCTTACCTTTACCCGTTTATTTAGTGGATTCTCTTTGAGTAGTTAGCAATGGAGTGGTTGAGGGAATACCCAAATTTAGAGAAATCCTATGGTTCTAAGTATGCACACCTCTTTTAATAATTTTTTTGTGGACTGTATTATGAATCGACATTTCCTCCTCCTACTCCTCTATATTGGCCTCGTATTCTATAGGGTTTTTAGGGGTGATATTAATGACATTCATCGATACATTATGCATTTTAGGCATTTAATTTGTCTCTTTATGATACTGCCTTTGTTTTCACCCTCCACAAGGCCTTGTCCTCTCCTATGCTAGTTCTCTTGGAACTGTTTGGAGAATAGTAATATGAAGATAATATCCAAAAAAATTTATTATGTGTGTTTCTAATGAGGACACTAAATCATAGGATGGGATGATTTGGGAGGATTCATTTTGTGTCATTCCCCCTAGTCGAGAAAAGACTGACTTCTGTTGATGTGAAAACTGTTGAGGTGAAAAATCCCTCAACCTTGAGGCTAGGGCCATTCCCATTCTACTTCCATAACCTTTAGAGCCTGTATTTCTAACCTTGAAGTTTTTGTTAAAAAAATATCCCAACCCTATGCCCTAGGGTTGATCTTAGATTACCATGGTTGTTGCTGCCATGACTAATTTCTTGATTTTATGGAGTTGTGTTCAAACATGGGATGGATGCACGATATAACCTACACATGATCTCCATGATTCTAAATAAATTTGTGCCATTTGTGACATTTAAGCTATCATATGATTAACTTCCCATAATAAGGATTCTTGATTGATATTTTCATATACCTGATTCAAAATTATTTCCATGGATTGATCTCTTATGGCCCGACATCAGTGAGAGTCGGTTGGGGCATATTTTTGTTGAGTGTATCATCTGTTGAAAACAAATTCCATTTTTTGAAGATGGTCTGAAGCTCTAAAATTTCACAATTTCACCTTTGGAAGGTTTTCTAATTAGGGAGAATAGTGAAATACAATGCTCCATGTTCACCCCATCCTCTGATATGAACACTGGACATGAAATCTGTGATCAACTAACATAATTCTTTTAATGTGTCGATACATGCATGTTGAAGGGATCCTTTCTATTTACCAAATTTTGGACATTGTGTATTTAGGATATTCTTCAATTAAATTTGGTGATGTATCCCTTTCATCACCTTTACATGGCTTGTTTTCTCTTCATAAGGTAATACTTTCAATCTTAAATAATGAAGAGTGTTCCATATATTGAGGCGGATTTTGTGCACAAAATCTTATGAGTGCCACCTAACCTTCACTTTTATTATAACCATATTGAGGTGAGAATATGTATTCAAGACTTGGATATGCTCATTTACACCACTTATGATCGGGTCTCAGCCATAAAGTAGGTAAACGACATGATATAATGGGGGACCGCTGAAGGGGTTGATGAGCTATCCACTGATGAATGGGAAAACTTTTTCAATCCTTAGGATATAAGTTTTCCTCTACTATTTCTTTCCTCATTCATTCTGTTATTTATTATTTTGAACAAAATATCATTACCAAGGAAATGGTGACCCTAACTTGTAGTGAGTAGAGGAGGAAACAGTTGAGATCCCTTTACCAGAATATGGCCCAACAGGCTCCCCTATGGGGGATGAGGAATCATATCTTGAGTCGGGGGAGCTATCCTTAGTCCAGAGGATGATGGAGGAGGATATGGTGGGAGAGTATTCTCAACTAACACCTTCAATACTTGTATTTTTGAAGGAAATTTCCATCCTTCCTCCATCTAAAGTTAAGGAATGATGGAGAGTGAAGCGTTTGGCCCATCGCATCATTAGTCGGGTTGAGTTTTCTTAACACTTTTTATTATTTAATTTTCCAAAATAAATTCTTGATTATTTACATGGGTTATAGGATCCACTTCTCTCTCCTCTATCAAGGGACTTAGGTATGAGCCCTGTAGACCTAAGGAGGACATTCTGGATGAGGCACAAGTTCTTATTGGTAAGTCTATTCCCTCGATAGGAGAAGTATCAAGGATCAAGGTCACATCCACTCCCATTAATATGGAGAGGGAGGAGAATCCTGGTAATGTAAAAAAAGAATCATAAGGTATCATGTGATGAATACTAACTTTTATTCCTTATGATATTTTAGATTCACCGCACACACTGGAGGACCCTACGATCACTACTTCTAGTATTGTCACAGCTTCAGAAGGGAATGATATGGATCTCAGACCATCCAATGAAGGTGGTGGTGCTGATGCTAATCTAGCAGGGATTGAGAGGGTCATTCTTGCTAAAATCATATTGAATGTTGTTGATGGAAGAGTAAATTCGGGTACTAATCCCAAAATTTTAAACACCCTTACTAGTGAAGATTCTAAGATAATTGAAATCCTATATCATGAATTAATGTGCACACTTAATCTTGGTATTGATATCTCATGTCCCCTTGAGGAGTTTGGGGACTTTAATAGTGAATTGGATGGATGTGAGTTTTTTATTTCTTGCATTTTCAAACATAGTTGACCTTATTTTGTCTGATGTTTTACACCAGAGCTCAAATTTTGAGTTTTGTCTATAGAAAAAATCACCACAACACTTCATGACTAAGGAATCCAAGAATATTCTAATCCCATTCCTAAGGGTGTAACATGTGAGAACCTAGAAGTGGTAGATCCTTGAGGACTCTCCATCCCGGTTGTTGGGAAAACTCAGAAGGATGTTCCTTTTTTGGAGGTCCCTACCCAAATCATCAAGATCGAGTATGTCATAGAGGCATCAATTACAACCGTTGATCCACCAACGAGTGAGTGTGGTTAACTGATTTGTTTTTTACTGCATTTTCTATCTGTTAACTTCTTCATGTTAATGGAGGGTTCCATCTTCTATCTAGTTCCATCGACTTCAATGGCCTAGCTTAAGGTGGGATCTTCTATGAAAATTTATCCAATAGTGGTAGGTGATGCTGATACAGATTTAAAGGGAGTAGAGCAGGGTTCCTCATGGAGTACACTAATCCCAAAATATATCTCTCCCTCTAAAAGTAGTTTTGAGTTAGACTTAGAGACATAGGATGACCTGTGTACCACACACCATATCATTTGGCGAGATATTTGGAATATAGTCTTAGAGTTACCTTTTGAAGATCTACCATCATGAATTTTTCAATCTCCAATCCTGTTTTTATTTTTGGGGTATGATGGGTTTGATACCACATGATCCACCATACTATGAAGCCAATCATTTGTCAATGGGAATAGGAACGAAGGTTGTAGTAGGATGAGGTGTAGTTGGCAGGCCAGTTTGAAGATCTTTAGGATACTATGTCCCAGGTAGATCTCAATCATTCTGAGGAGTTGAAGGAGTACCAACACCATCTTGATGAGAAATATCTCCAAATGATACAAATTTAAGAAGAACTAAATTACATATAGGAAGAGACTATCCAAATCCACCATTCCTTGAAGAGGGCCTCAACACAAGGTGAGGATTCCCTGGCTACAGATAAGGAGAAACTCCATCACACTGAAGAGACCATCTCTATAAAACTAACTGGGTTTTAGAAAGCTATGAATAATTCTCAATCCATAGTTCAAAATCTCAAGGCCTATTTCGAGGAGCGCCAGTAAAATTTGGCATAGATATTCCAACATGTGAAAGTTCCTATTCATTTTCAAACATGAATAAAGAAGGATTTTTTTGTTCTTAATTATTTGTTTCTATGTTTCTGTCCTCATCGTAATCATAACATTGAAAATGAATCATTTTATTGAATGACATAATTTCAATGTGTTACAATTACAAAGAAAAGATGAAAATGATCTATTTTTTTTACCAAAGTCTTTTTGAGCTAGCGAGCATAGTTTGACTATTTCTAGAATCATAAGACTGAACCAATGAAATTTGTGTCTTTTGTGTCATCACCCTAATTTTTTTCCCTAAGTCACGATGAGAACAAATTAGCAGGTGAGGCTTGGATTTTTCTTAGGCTTCCATTTGCCTATTTTTAACCTAAAAATATTTACGCTTCTTTATTTTAATTACTCATTTTTTGAGAATCAACTTTTACCCATGCCCCCCTTTTGTGGGTTTTCAAATTGCTGAGTACTATGTCTCCTTTTGGGGGCTGTTTAGAGTGTTGCAAGCCAGACTACTAGGAATGGTGTTTTAGGTTTAATAAATTTGGTCATGAGTTATGGAATGACAACCCAAGAAGGTCTTGTTTCCCATGAATGTTTAGAAATTCTTTAGATACCTAAAAGGGAATTTTGAGTCACAATTTTTGTGTTTTTAGATCTGAAACATGATGTGAGATAAACATATAAGGAAATGCCACATAATATATTCAAAAAGTGGTTTCTAATATGATTTTGTTATTAAGGATTATGCTGATAGAAGAGGTGTAATGACCCAATCTTTTTGAGTAGTATATTAACTTACTCTTAATGATTTAATAAGATGTTAATGGTCAATGCAGAAAGAGGAGGCGATGGCTTCATCCAGTATACTCGACCCTTACGAAGCCCACTTATCAGAGCTTGGGAAGGAGGTAGCATCTGTGGGCTTCGCTTTGGACCAAGCCCAAGCCGAGCTCCAGCGTGTCAAGCTTGAACGAAAACGCTTGCAGGAGAAGTTTAAGTTAGTGGAGATTGCTACTAGGGAAATGTTATCTGAGCCTCCCTCAGATTCTCTCACCATAGCACACCTTACACTTAGGTCTTATGCCAGTGTTATAAGGGGCTATGTGATGAGACCCTAGCTTCCTTGTGTAATCCATTCGGGTGAATAAATTGAGATTTCTTCCTTTAGTGATGTTTGTGAAATTTCAAATGTCTAGATAATTTTAGAATGTATTTTATTGATGAATTTTGAAAAAGGGATATTTCAAAATATTTATGTAAACCCTAAATAACTAATAATGTGTAATGATTTTCAAAAAATGGTCTTCTAAAAAAGTGTTCAGTAAGGAATTTGGAGTCTAATAAGATCAACTTAATTTTTGATGAATAGTAAATTATGAATAGTGATTTTACGCTTAGGATTAGTAATGTGATCAAATGGATTAGTAATTTCACTCAAATAAAGTTTTAATATAATTTAGACACCTTGATTAAGTAATGTGATTCAATAAAATGGTTAAATAACGGTTTCATAAATTATTATTCAAATATTAGTTTTTTCGGATGAATAGTGTTTTTTAATTAAAAATTTAATTAAAAATAATTAGAAAATTATTTTTATAAAAATGAATTTATTTTTGAACTCAGAGCATCGATATTATGTTATGGTAATTTTTGGGGATTTTTCTAAAAAAAATGAATTTTCAGTGAATAGTAAAAATACAGTTTTAGGGATTCGGTATGTTTAATGACATCATAACGATGTCATGATGATGTCATGAGATCTTTTGAGGGTTGGCCGGCCAAGGGTGATAAATTATTGTTTTGGGGGCCCCATGTGGCCTAACTCCATGATAAATGCCAAGGGAGAGCACATGGGTTTGAGAAAAGCACATGTGAGGTGTCCCTTGGCCATTAATGCTTTGTGCCCTCACTTTCCCTATAAATACCCACCCTTTCCTCCCTTAGTTTTCACTCCCAACTCTCCCCCAACGAAGTTCTGGTCTTCTTACCTTCCAAGGAGTCCTCCAAAGGTGCCCCCAAGCCCTCAAGGTCCAATCCTTTGAGTTTCAAGAGTCACGTTTTAAGGTAAGGGATCCGACCCCTCTCTTTCTTTTCATGTAATCTCTTTTATGTCATTCCTATTATGCTCCATGTTTTTATGTGAGAGGATGTTCTCTTATATTCCTCTTACTTCCCTTTCATGTTTATATGATGAGAGATCCCCTCTTACTCTCATCATTTCATTTTATGAAAGTCTAAGTGACGCCGTTAGGCTGCCGAATTTTTAAGGGATTCTTTCACCCTTCTCATTTTTCAAGTTCGATTTTTCATGTCAAGTCTTTCAAGTTCCTTTTTATTATGTTGGTGTATGATCTCTATATCTATCATACTGATCTCTTATGATCATATGATGAGGGACACTATTTGATCTTGTCAAATTATTTTCTTTTGAAGTTAAGTGACGCCGTAAGGCTGCCGAATTTTCATAAGAGAAATCTAATATTTTTTCCTTCCATGTTTTTCATTTCAAATGGTATGTCCCTAAAATTTCATTACCATGTCCATATGTCCTTCTTATTCTTTCACCCTACTATTTTATGGATCATTTATGAGTGGGTGACCCATGTCCCCTCTCATTTCAATGTTTTCTAAAACCCCGAAACTTAGCCGTTATGCTGCAGAATTTTCCCCTCAAAATGCCTCTCTCTTTTCTCAAAAATTATTTTATGTTATAAAGTGAATACTGAAAGCTCTTATTTCTACAAGGGTATTCACATATATATCAAAATGTTCCATTTTAAATTCTGGTATTTACATACATGAGACCCGCTTTCCCTTTCTGTGGGTTTAAAGTGACGTAAAGATCATGTCTTTAAAGCAGTTTTTAAAACGTTATGATTATGAAATGAAACCCATTTATTTTATGCTATGTGGGTTATTTATGAAATGTTTGATGATGATATATGTGGATCACATGATAATAAAGGCAAATTAAGGGTGCACCCTGATAGCGCTCCAATGCATTGGGTAATGATGTAACCACTAGAGATTACAATTTTCACGATACCTTGGTGAATAACCTTGGTAATTTTCAAATGACACCTTGGGGATTGACCTTGGTGATATGTTCATGATTGTCTATGTTAAATGATGTAGCCACATATTCAAGTTATGAAAAATGTTATTTTTATTATGAAATGCCTCATGATTTCTTTCTCATTCCTTAAAGTCTTTTCATGTCCTTATTGAAGTATCTCAAGTTCACATGTAAAATGTTCCTCTTGTTTCCCTTACTGGGCCTTCTGCTCACCCTTTCTTTTGATGTATGTCCCCAGGTTATGAGATGCAGTAATGAACCTAGAATGAACTTAAGGATATGCCTTTCAAGTGTTTAAGAAGAATGTTTTATGTTGTTTTAATGTATTATGTTCCTGGTTTCCAAGACACTAGACCTTAAAGATCCTCAGTTTTGTGTAATGTAATGAAAGTTTATGTTATAAAATGGCGGGATGCTATAGTTGGTATCAAAGGATGGTTTAGTTATTTGTGGAAATTAGGATATAAAAACTTTAGGAAGAACCCTATAGAAAAGTTTAAATATAGGAAAACTTCCTGGTATTTTGGTAAGTATTGAGTAAGTGGTTTATCAAACAAATACATCCCTGTCTGGATACGAGCAGGTAGAGGCGGCTCTGGCACAGATGTACATAGGGGTAAAACCCGAAAACACCGCTTTGAGCTAGACTCGAACGGGAACTGGTGCACGATAATGGGCCTTGCTTTACTCTTGGTTACGACACTCCCGGGGGATATGTTTGGTTAATCACAAGCTTTTTATGAATCATTATGAAGGAATTATAGAAAAGTGTAATTGTATAAGCATGAAGTCTTAGTTAAAAGATCCATAAATGAAATAAGTTTCTCACTAAGGTTTTATTCTTTTAGAAAATGGCGGGCAATAGGAGGAACCGTGCCGATGGTGATCGCAATGCACCATGTGCTGACGGCCCTCCGATGGAAGCCGGAATGGAAACATTCATGCGAATGATGAACCAACTGACTCAAGTTATGAGTAATAACTTGAATCAAGCTGAGAGGCCGACCTCACCACGAAGGGAACAACTTTCTGTTGAGTCCTTCATGCGTCAACGACCGCCAACATTCAGTGGATCTACTGACCCATTGGTTGCGGAACAATGGATAAGCTCCATTGAAAAGATCTTTTCTGTACTTCATTGTTCGGAACAAGAAAAAGTCACCCTTGCTGTTTACCGCCTAGAGGGAGAAGCTGATCAGTGGTGGTCACTGATAAAAAACACGAAGCCATGAGGAGAGATGCAAGCTATGGAGTGGGAAGAATTTCGGGGGATTTTCTTTAACAAGTATTTCCCTCGTTCCATGAGAACGAAAATGGAGAAAGAGTTCCTCGAGCTGAAGCAGAAGGAGAACGAATCTGTCGGAAGCTATGAGATGAACTTCACAAGGCTTTCCTGTTATACCTCAAGCTTTGTCATGGACCCTAATGGGAAGGTTGATAGATTCTTTGGCGGACTACGACCACATCTGCGGAAGAATCTAGCCAACAGGGACTACGATAGCTATGAAGAAATAGTTCGAAGTGCTATGAAAATTGAACTAGAGTTTGGGGAGACACAATGGTCTCACAAATCTAATGAGAAGAAGAGAACTCTAGAACCAAGCCTGGGAAGAAATTTTGATCAGGAAAGAGGTGGAAAGCATATGCAACATTCCACATGCAATAAATGTGGGAAGAAGCATCCGGGGAACTGCTTGATCGGAAGTGGCAAGTGCTATAGGTGTGGAAAAGAAGGCCATATTTCTCAGAATTGTTGTGGTGATGTGAGCCTCAACTTCCCAACACTAACGACAGAGGAAAGATGGTTCCGGCCCTACCCTAAGTCACATGCTTCAAGTGTGGACAACTTGGGAACTTTGCTAATCAATGTCCAAATCCGAGGGCGGTGGAGGGGAATCACCATCAACCTCAGCAGAGGCCAAGGGAGCAAGGTCGTGCTTTCGCTATCACAACAACTGAAGTTGAAGTTCCGAACGATGTGGTAGCAGGTACTCTTGTTGTCCTCTCAAAACTAGCAAGTGCTTTATTTGATTCTGGTTCTACGCATTCCTTTATTTCTTCCAAGTTTGCAAAGAATATAGAATCAATCCCCGAATTGCTTGAGGTAGAGTTGTCAGTCAAGACTCCAAGTGGGATTATCCATGCATCAAAAGTGTTTAGAGACTCTAGTGTTTACTTTGGTGAGCACAATCTTATCGCAAATCTAGTAGTCATTCCCATGATGGAATTCGACGTTATACTAGGGATGGACTGGATCTCAAAGTATAATGCTAAGATCAAATGCAGAAGTAAGGAAATCTCAGTAGTCTTGAATGAACGACCTACGGTTATCTTCCGAGGAGAGATATCCCGAACTGATCCCTATCTAGAAGCACCTCCCATATCTTTCCTTATGGAGTTAATCGGTGATGATGAAGAAGGGAAAGGGAGCATACAAATTGAAGATGTTCCGATTGTTCAGGAATACATGGATGTATTTCTTGAGGAGTTACCTGGACCTCCCCCAGAAAGAGAGGTAGAGTTCTCCATTGAACTCGTACCTGGGTCTCAACCGATATCAAAGACTCCGTATAGAATGGCAAATGTGGAGCTAGAAGAGTTAAAGAAACAACTCCAAGACTTGTTGGAGAAGGGGTTTATCCGACCGAGTGTGTCTCCTTGGGGAGCACCAGTTCTCTTTGTGAAGAAGAAGGATGGATCAATGCGGCTATGCATTGATTATAGATAACTGAACGGGATCATAGTGAAGAACAGATACCCTCTTCCAAGAATTGATGATTTATTTGACCAACTTCGTGGGGCTCAATTCTTCTCTAAGATTGACCTTCGATCTGGTTATCATCAACTGAGGGTGAAGAAGGAAGATATTCCAAAGACTGCCTTCCGATCAAGATATGGGCATTATGAGTTTACTGTTATGCCCTTCGGCTTGACTAATGCTCCTGCTATTTTCATGGATTTGATGAATAGAGTCTTTAAGGACTACCTTGATAACTTCGTGGTAGTTTTTATTGATGATATTTTGATATATTCAAAAAGTCGTGAGGAGCATGAAGATCATCTGAGGGTTATTTTGAAAACTCTACGGAAGGAGAGGCTCTTTGGGAAGTTCAGAAAGTGTGAGTTTTGGTTACAACAAGTGGATTTCTTGGGGCACATCGTAACCAATGAAGGAATCTCGGTTGACCCTGCAAAGACAATGGTTGTGGAGGAGTGGACTCAACCCACAACAGTAACTGAGATTCGTAGTTTCCTTGGTTTAGCGGGATATTATAGGAGGTTTGTGAAAAACTTTTCACGGCTTTCTAATCCACTAACCAAGTTGACTCGAAAAGGGGTTAAGTTCATCTGGACAAAGGAATGCGAGGAAAGTTTCCAAGAGCTGAAGAAGAGATTGGTTACTGCACCTGTGTTAACACTACCCTCTATCGGAGAAGGATTCGTTATTTTTAGCGATGCATCTCTGAAAGGGCTTGGGTGCGTCCTCATGCAAAATGACAAAGTAATTGCTTATGTATCTCGACAGTTGAAGATTCATGAGCAGAATTATCCTACGCATGATCTAGAGCTGGCGGCAGTTGTTTTTGCTCTAAAGATATGGAGGCACTATCTTTATGGGGAGAAATGTGATATATACACTGACCACCAAAGTCTAAAGTATATTTTCACACAGAAAGAATTGAACATGAGACAAAGGAGATGGTTGGAGCTTATTAAAGACTATGATTGTTCAATACACTATCACCCTGGAAGAGCAAACAAAGTCGCAGATGCATTAAGCAGGAAAGATCCTGTTGTCCTGGCAACAATGAGGATCTTAGGGGATCCCTTGATTAAAGATCTAGTAAAACTGGACATGGGAATTATAAGGAAAGGGACATCATCAACCCTATCCCAAATGATTTCCCAACCTTCATTACTAGAGAAGATCAAGAAGGCTCAAAAAGGAGATCCTTTGCTACAGGAGAAGTTGGAGGCTGTAAAAGATGGGAAGTTACCTGATTTCAATATTGATCAAGAAGGTGTATTGAAATTTCGTACAAGACTATGTGTTCCATCTATTCCGGAGATAAAGAAAGAACTGATGGATGAAGCTCATAGCTCTACTTTCTCTATACATCCGGGAAGCACTAAGATGTATAGAGACCTTCGTGATCATTATTGGTGGGATAACATGAAAAGAGAGATTGCCGATTACACTACAAGGTGCCTGGTGTGTCAGAAAGTAAAGGCAGAAAGACAACTTCCTAAGGGGGTATTACAACCGCTACCCATACCAGTATGGAAGTGGGATAATATCACCATGGAATTTGTAACTGGTCTCCCAAAAACATCCAAAGGAAACAATGCGATATGGGTTATTGTGGACCGTCTCACCAAGACAGCCCATTTTATCTCTATTCGGGAAGATTTCTCTCTGGATCAGCTTGCCAAGATATACGTGAAGGAAGTGGTAAGGCTGCATGAGGTACCACTATCCATCGTATCTGATCGTGACCCAAGATTCACATCAAAATTCTGGAGAAGTCTTCAGCATGCTCTGAATACTCAATTGAATTTTAGTACGGCCTATCATCCTCAAACTGATGGTCAATCTGAAAGGACTATTCAGACACTCGAAGACATGTTGAGATTATGCTCAATGGAATTTAAAGGTGGATGGGATCAACACCTCCCATTAGTGGAGTTCTCCTATAACAACAGCTTCCATGCGAGTATTCAGATGGCACCCTATGAAGCTCTGTATGGAAAGCGGTGTAGAACTCCTACTTGTTGGGATGAAACTGGTGAGAGGAAGCTTCTTGGGCCTGATCTCGTGCAAGAGATGACAGAACAGGTTCATGCCATCCAACAACACATAAAAGCTGCTCAGAGTCGGCAGAAGAGCTATGCTGACAATCGACGAAGAGACTTGGAGTTTGGTGTTGGTGACAAAGTCTTCCTTCGAATCTCTCCATGGAAGAGAGTCATGCGGTTTGGGAAGAAAGGGAAGCTCAGCCCTAGGTACATTGGCCCCTATGAAATCCTTGATCGCATAGGAGCAGTGGCCTATCGTCTAGCACTTCCACCGAACCTAGCTCAAGTTCATGATGTCTTCCATGTATCTCTCTTGAGGAAGTACATACCCAACCCTTCGCATGTACTGAACCCAGAGGTGGTACAACTTGAACATGACCTCTCTTATGAAGAGTAGCCAGTGGAGATCTTAGACCGTAGAGACAAGGTTCTACGAAACAAGACTACCCACCTTGTGAAAGTGTTGTGGAGGAATCATAAGTATGAAGAAGCGACTTGGGAGCCTGAGGAAACGATGAAGCAAAAGTACCCTCACCTTTTCGACTAGGCCTCAAGTATAAATTTCAGGGACGAAATTTCTTAAGGGGGGAAGAATGTAACGACCCAATCTTTTTGAGTAGTATATTAACTTACTCTTAATGATTTAATAAGATGTTAATGGTCAATGCAGAAAGAGGAGGCGATGGATTCATCCAGTAGACTCGACCCTTACGAAGCCCACTTATCAGAGCTTGGGAAGGAGGTAGCATCTGTGGGCTTCGCTTTGGACCAAGCCCAAGCTGAGCTCCAGTGTGTCAAGCTTGAACGAAAACGCTTGCAGGAGAAGTTCAAGTTAGTGGAGATTGCTACTAGGGAAATGTTATCTGAGCCTCCCTCAGATTCTCTCACCATAGCACACCTTACACTTAGGTCTTATGCCAGTGTTATAAGGGGCTATGTGATGAGACCCTAGCTTCCTTGTGTAATCCTTTCGGGTGAATAAATTGAGATTTCTTCCTTTAGTGATGTTTGTGAAATTTCAAATGTCTAGATAATTTTAGAATGTATTTTATTGATGAATTTTGAAAAAGGGATATTTCAAAATATTTATGTAAACCCTAAATAACTAATAATGTGTAATGATTTTCAAAAAATGGTCTTCTAAAAAAGTGTTCAGTAAGGAATTTGGAGTCTAATAAGATCAACTTAATTTTTGATGAATAGTAAATTATGAATAGTGATTTTACGCTTAGGATTAGTAATGTGATCAAATGGATTAGTAATTTCACTCAAATAAAGTTTTAATATAATTTAGACACCTTGATTAAGTAATGTGATTCAATAAAATGGTTAAATAACGGTTTCATAAATTATTATTCAAATATTAGTTTTTTCGGATGAATAGTGTTTTTTAATTAAAAATTTAATTAAAAATAATTAGAAAATTATTTTTATAAAAATGACTTTATTTTTGAACTCAGAGTATCGATATTATGTTATGGTAATTTTTGGGGATTTTTCTAAAAAAAATGAATTTTCAGTGAATAGTAAAAATACAGTTTTAGGGATTCGGTATGTTTAATGACATCATAACGGTGTCATGATGATGTCATGAGATCTTTTGAGGGTTGGCCGGACAAGGGTGATGAATTATTGTTTTGGGGGCCCCATGTGGCCTAACTTCATGATAAATGCCAAGGGAGAGCACATGGGTTTGAGAAAAGCACATGTGAGGTGTCCCTTGGCCATTAATGCTTTGTGCCCTCACTTTCCCTATAAATACCCACCCTTTCCTCCCTTAGTTTTCACTCCCAACTCTCCCCCAACGAATTTATGGTCTTCTTACCTTCCAAGGAGTCCTCCAAAGGTGCCCCCAAGCCCTCAAGGTCCAATCCTTTGAGTTTCAAGAGTCACGTTTTAAGGTAAGGGATCCGACCCCTCTCTTTCTTTTCATGTAATCTCTTTTATGTCATTCCTATTATGCTCCATGTTTTTATGTGAGAGGATGTTCTCTTATATTCCTCTTACTTCCCTTTCATGTTTATATTATGAGATATCCCCTCTTACTCTCATCATTTCATTTTATGAAAGTTTAAGTGACGCCGTTAGGCTGCCGAATTTTTAAGGGATTCTTTCACCCTTCTCATTTTTCAAGTTCGATTTTTCATGTAAAGTCTTTGAAGTTCCTTTTTATTATGTTGGGGTATGATCTATATATCTATCATACTGATCTCTTATGATCATATGATGAGGGACCCTATTTGATCTTGTCAAATCATAAGAGAAATCTAATCTTTTTTCCTTCCATGTTTTTCATTTCAAATGGTATGTCCCTAAAATTTCATTACCATGTCCATATGTCCTTCTTATTCTTTCACCCTACTGTTTTATGGATCATTTATGAGTGGGTTACCCATGTCCCCTCTCATTTCAATGTTTTCTAAAACCCCGAAACTTAGCCGTTATGCTGCAGAATTTTCCCCTCAAAATGCCTCTCTCTTTTCTCAAAAATTATTTTATTTTATAAAGTGAATACTCAAAGCTCTTATTTCTACAAGGGTATTCACATATATATCAAAATGTTCCATTTTAAATTCTGGTATTTACATACATGAGACCCGCTTTCCCTTTCCGTGGGTTTAAAGTGACGTAAAGATCATGTCTTTAAAGCAGTTTTTAAAACGTTATGATTATGAAATGAAACCCATTTATTTTATGCTATGTGGGTTATTTATGAAATGTTTGATGATGATATATGTGGCTCACATGATAATAAAGTCAAATTAAGGGTGCGCCCTGATAGCGCTCCAATGCATTGGGTAATGATGTAACCACTAGAGATTACAATTTTCACGATACCTTGGTGAATAACCTTGGTAATTTTCAAATGACACCTTGGGGATGGACCTTGGTGATATGTTCATGATTGTCTATGTTAAATGATGTAGCCCCATCTTCAAGTTATGAAAATTTTTATTTTTATTATGAAATGCCTCATGATTTCTTTCTCATTCCTTAAAGTCTTTTCATGTCCTTATTGAAGTATCTCAAGTTCACATGTAAAATGTTCCTCTTGTTTCCCTTACTGGGCCTTCTGCTCACCCTTTCTTTTGATGTATGTCCCCAGGTTATGAGATGCAGTAATGAACCTAGAATGAACTTAAGGATACGCCTTTCAAGTGTTTAAGAAGAATGTTTTATGTTGTTTTCATGTATTATGTTCCTGGTTTCCAAGACACTAGACCTTAAAGATCCTCAGTTTTGTGTAATGTAATGAAAGTTTATGTTATAGAATGGCGGGATGCTATAAGAGGTCTCTCCCAGGGATGAATGTACCTATGGTTGACATGCCCATTTGGTGGGTGACTTATGCAAAGCCAACTAGGGCATATTACTTTATAGTCAATCAAGGTAATCCTTTAGCTGACAGGCCCTTTTGGGTGGGAGACTTATGAAAATCCAACTAGGGTGTATTACTTCATATTCAGGCAAAGGTTTCTTCAATAATCTAACATTCCATTACCAATGGATGAATAGTTTGGGAAGATCTAGATTTCTTAAGACCAAAAAGAGTGGTTTGTTAAGGTAACGTGTATAAGAATGAAGAGATAATCTGTATTGGAATTTAACATGAATGGGAAACCACTCCTACATGAATTTATATTATGTAAAGGATGGTATATTCTATTAGGTGACCAATTTCAGGGGGAAGGACCCTCCCTGACAAGGGTTGAAGCATCGTTTAGTTTAATGTTATGTGACTAGAACATGGAACGTGTAGTTTAACATATTATAGTGAGGAAGTTGGGGATATAGTTTATGGTCATTTAGATTTGATTGAAAGATTAGCAATTGAACCCTTTTATGGTAATATATTCAAGAATGTGCCATCATTTTCAGGTATGAAGGAGGGAGGGTTGTTAACTATAATCCCTAGGTTTCTAGATCCAAAGAGTGATATGGGAAGAAATTATCAGTGGAGCTTACATAGATAGAACATATCTCTCATGGGGATGAATGTAACTTTGGTTAACAAGCCCTTTTGGTGGGTGACTTATGTAATTCCAACTGTGGCATATTACTAAATAGTCAAATAGTGGCATCTTCTGGATGATAAGCCCTTTTGGTGGGTGAATTATGCAAATCCAACTGGGGAGCATTACTACATAGTTGAAAAAAGGCTTCCTTAGGAATCTAACATTACAATACTAATGGCTGAGGAAAGATTATGGAGATTTATATTGTCCTATACATAGAGTCTAGTTTGTGGGAGGAAAGTACCTAAATATGGGAGAATCATTTGATATCAAAATTATCAATAATGGAGAGAAATACTTTCCCTACATAGTTATGATCCATATGTGGTAAAAGAATATTTTCTTTTTATATTGCAGCTGGACCAGGGCATAGAACCCAAGCTTCGTTACATATCTCATCAGAGTGAGAATCAAGCCACACATATTTCTAGAAAATATTCCCCATACTGATTAAATTCTTGTGTGGAGAAGGGGATCCTTTATTTTAAATATGGGTTCATGAATGGAGAACCCGTATTGGTTACTCTTATGTAGATTTGACTCATACATAAGAGAGTGGGGGCATTTCTCATCTTGTGGCTAGACCAGAATTTAGGATTCAGGTGTCACTATGTTTCTCATAAAAATGAGAATCAATCCACACATAGTTCTTGAATTTGTGTCAATCATACAGTTTAACATCATGAGGTAAGGACATATGGTGTGCCCTTTAAGGTCTTACAACCAGGACCATAGTAACCCTGATGTGAATTAGTATGCCTTGATCATGTGGGGAGTAATTTACCAAAAATCATAATCCCACATGAGTTATGCTCAGTGTGAGAAATAATGAGTGGAAAATGTTTCTTCCACCACACAAAGTAAAAAAAGATAAAGGACATGTGCATCTTAATTTTTTGGGGGCTAGAATATGATGTAGGATATAAGCATCACTACATAACTCATTATAATGATAATCCATTCATATGAACTTTTTCAACTTCATTGGTATAAACAATGAAATGAAAAATTGTGTTTTTATAGGATCCTCATTAGCTGAATTCTCAGTGAAGGATTTCAAAAGGGTGATAATGCTTCCAACCATTGAGGATAGTTGGGGTCATGTGTTGTGGTGTAAGGAGACTCACATGAAGTATAATCTTCTCTTATAGAGAATCAAGAAATGGGAATTACCAACTGATGAAAATATAAAATAAACAGTAATAAATCTTGTGACTAGGTTCTCATGTTGTAGGGAGAGAAGGGAGGAGATCTTAGAGCATCTATTATTTGAAGGAGTATGGGTTCATATGGTGTAGAATTCATTTTTATATTTCATGGGTATTTTATCCTATGACATACAAGGATCCAATTTTCTAGAATGTTGGTTCCAAGGAGTAGGAATGGTGGGGGTGTATAGGAAGGCTAGAGAAATGGTCCTTTTACCAGGCTGCTAGTGCATCTTCTAGGCACAAAACACTGCTTGGTTTGACATAATCACATGCACAAGAAGATATATTGTTATCAGAACTAGAAAAATCATAGTTGATATGATCCTCCTCTTTAAAAACTAGGATGAATCTCCTACACTCAAACTGGTACTAGCTAGTAGAACCTCCATCCATTCTACAATGAATTCCAATCAGGGTTATTGGGTTTGTTGGCACCCCCTTTTTAGTTCTAAAATCAACACAGATAGATCATTTAGTATGAGTATCATGAGGGGATAAGGTGTGGTCTGAGATCCTTTTGAGGATTTATTTTTTTTATTTACATTGTATTTTAGTAGGGAGGATTCCCTCCAAGAATAGGTAATGTCGATGTACACAAAACTCCTCTTATGAAGAAACAAGAATACCAGTTTGGCGGCGGTTGAAACATATTCCATAACATTGTACAACTCCCTGCATGGTTTAGGTACCACCCCTTGGTCAATTTCTTATATTATTAGATGGTACATGGGTCTTATTAACAAACATATGAGTATCACTCACACATAGTGAGTACATAATAAAGTTACAGACTTCCTTGCTTCAATGGCGGGCCAAGGAGTAAGAATCACTTTCTTTCCTAACATGATATCTCTACCTCTCGAGGGGGTGAACCTTTTGAAAGTATATACTCTTGAGATATATTATTTTAGGCCCCCTAATAGTATGATTTTCTTTGTTACATGTTTTCATGTTGTCTCTTGATTTCTGTGTGGATGTGCACTTTTTTAAAAATAAAAATATGACGATGATGAATTAGTATGTAGTTATAGGAAACTGTGAAGTTTATTGCCATGTAGTGAGGGTATTGTTGGGAAAAAATCCCTCAAGGTAACATTGCATTATTTTTGGTTTGATTGTGTTTATTGAAAAAGTAGGTTTCCATAGAGAATTTTCAAGTTCCCAAGAAGTTGTTGACAATCCATGTTGAAAAAGTACGATGAAAAAGGAATGAATGATCTGGAGGCGGTACAAAAGAGCAGTACAAGGTGGCGCCGTTTTCCAATGTTTTCCAAATTTTTGGGGTCCAAAATTTGGAGTTTGGTGAGCATCGCGAAAATAGGATTTCCTTGAAGATCATTTTTTTATATGGAAAAGGCATGAGTTTCGCAAATATGGGATGCATGGATTGGATTTCGCGAAGACTAGAAAAATGGAGGCGGTGATGCTTTGCGATTACGTCAAAGCTTTGTGAATGGAAGAGTTGAAACGCATCGCGGCGGTGAAGGGATTTGTGAGGGTGATTCGCGGCGAAGGCACGAAATAATGTTGATGGTGATGCTCCGCGATTACGACGAGCTCCGCGATCCGAAAATTGCCGAGGTGCTTCGCGATTTGGACAAAATTATGGCGGAAACTTCAGAGCTTCACGATTGACAATGACGTGGCGTTGACTTCGCACGGAAAGTTCGAGGGTCAGTGGAATCGCCTATAAATAGAGGCTGACCCCCTCGAGAGAAGTAGAGAGAATTTTCAGAGAAAATCATTTGCTCTCGGTTCGCGAAGGTGGTTCACGTAGCCAGTGTGCTTCACGAAATAGGAGCTTCATGGCGGCTATACTAGCTCCGTGAAAGTTGCGAGCTCCACGTTGGCTCAGTGAGCTTCGCGAGGGAAGTTGCTCTGCAATGAATTGAGCTTCGCGGTAGTGCTTCGCGAGAGTGCTTCATGAAAAGGCAGGAGCTTCGCGAAGGCTTGTTTGAGCTTCGCAAAATTGGGATCCTCGTGAAGTAGGGTTCTTTGCGAAGGTGTTTCCAAAGGAATTACACAGTGTTTAAGAGGAAAAGGGGTATTCATCAGTGGATGAAAGTTGGACTTTAACAGAGCATCTATCTATAGTTGAGGATGCATGCTTTCATGCAAATGAAGAGACCTACAGGTCTATAAACTATGAATGGATCCCTTCCAAGTGTAGTGAGCATATGAAGAGGAAGAAGGTGATCCTCTCCACCAGCAGTGAGCCAGAGAGAGAGAAATAGGGAGTGACCCTTGGGAAAGCAGTGAGCTGACCCTAAATCTTGTAAAGGCAGTGAGCCTGGGACAGAGTGACTGTACCCGAACATTGTAATACACAACTAGTGAAGTATAGTGGAATTTGGTACGACTGACAAGTTGTCGGCATATGCTCCTTGGACGTATCCCTTTGCGGTGAACCAAGTAAAATTGCTGTGTCATGTGCATACTTTTCTTTCTATTTACTTTGTGCAACAAGAAAAAGAGAGAAGAGAGTTTTTAATAACAGCAAAACAAGATCAGAACGGGCGTTAATTTTAAATTAGTCATACCCTGATTCACCCCCCCCCTCTCAGGGTATTCAGCCTTGTGGACCTAACATGTATCATCCATCAATTTTAACATCATATGGTAAGGATAAAGGTGCGTCGAGGTGAAAAAAAATACATTGAGGCTATACTTAAGGCTAGAGATCTAGGTGTCACTATGTGTCTCATAATGGTAGGAACCAAGTCACACATAGTTCTTGAATTTACATCAACTGTGTAGCTTAACGTCATGTGATAAGGAAATCTGATGCCTTTCAGTTTTAGGTCACACAGTGAGGACCATTTTTCATGAAAATGAGGAGTGATGTAAGGATTAGCTGGCCAAGGGTGCTCCATAATACTTTGGATATGAAGGAGGAAATTATAAACCATGATCTTAGGGGTTCTCATATCTAAAATGTGACATGGCACAAAATGAAAGGGATGAATACAAATCAGTGTTTGAATAAAATGTTCCTAGTATTGTGTTGTTGAGACTTACTGAGATAAAAGAGGTATCTCTTGAGGATAGGTGTACCTACGGTTGACATGCCCTTTTGGTGGGAGAATTACACATATCCATCTGGGGTGTATTAATTCATAGTTAAATAGTGGAATCCTTTGGTTAATAGGCCCTTTAATGGGAAAATTATTCAAATCCAACTGGGGTGCATTACTATATATTCAGAAAAAGTTTTATTTGGGAATATTACTTCCTATTATCGATGGCTAAGGAATGCTTGTGGAGATCCAATATTTCCCAATAAAAAGAGTATGATGTGTATAAGGAATATGTACGAGCATAAATGAAACATTTGGATCGGTAATGTCCATGGTGTGTGAATTCCCCTGCATAGATTTTTTTTATTTACATGTGGGAGAGGAATCTTCCTATTTCCATGATGGACTTATGATGTAGGGACTTGAGTTAAGGTATACTACATATATATTTATTTGTCTATAGGATAGGTGGATTTTTTTTAATTTGTGACTAGGCCCAGGACATAGGGTCTAGGCGTCACTATGTATCTTATGAGAATGAGAATCAAACCACATGTAGTTCTAATAAGGATCCCTATATAGGTCTGACCCGTACATAGGGAGGGGAATTTTTTTTATGATGTGGATAGACCCAGGATTGGATATCCAAATTTCACTACATATCCTATGATGGTAGGAATCAAGCCACATGTAGTTATTAAATAAAGGTGTGGTGGGATACCAACACCGAAGATCATGATCCTCTCAAGTATGGATTGAAATGTTACACAATTTTACATCATGCAACAAGGATGTGAACCATGCAATTTTATATCATATAATAAGGACATTGTTGTAAAGTTTAATGTCTTGTAACTAGGACATTAAGCTATGATATATAAAGTATTACAGATCAGAATATGATGTTTTGTAGTTTTGGGTCATATGACCATATGTTGTGCCTTTTAAGTTCGTGTATATCGAACCATTATTCTATACAGTTTAACATCGCACATCAAGGACATTGGTGTCATGAATTTTATCATCACACAATATGGATGATTGTGTCTTTATCACATGACATATTTATTGAGAAATCTTATACTATTAAAGGCTGTAATGATATCTCCATCCACTGAGATTAGGGAATAAACTCTATTAGAGTGGACCTTGTGTATGAAATAAGGTTCCTCTCACTTTGGGTCAAGATTTGGAGGCTTCTTTCCTAGTATCATCGAAGTCCTGAGGAACAGTACTAGTTCTCCTTAGAGGAATGAGTGAAGGTAAAATTTCTCATTAAAATCCATTGCTATTCAATTTTGGTGGACCTCCAAGTGATGCAAGGTATGTAGTCTTTTCTCATCAAGTCACTCCAATTAATCCAACCATTTATAGGATTCCTCATCTATGGATAAATGATCACATATGGAAATGAGGAGCAAGGGAAATTAGATCTCAATGGGTATGACTAATTCTTTTCCATATATGAGTGAATAGGGGGTAACTCATGTGTCGGTACATGTGGTAGTCTGGTAGTCCCATACGACATACATGGTTTTTTCAGGCCAAGGCTTTTTATCCTTATCTACCATATTCTGAAGTATGTTTGATAAGGTCTTATTTAATGCCCTTATATGTCCATTATCCACTGTGTGATAACATGATGAATGGTTGGATTTGATATTATACTCCTGATACAACTTCTCCAACTCAGTAGAATAGAAATTGGTTCTATTGTTTGTTAGTATTGTATGAGGGACACTAAATTTGGTAATGATGTTGGCTTTCATGAAGCTGATGATTCTTTTGGTCCTGAATTCTTTGAGGGGTATTGCATCTTCCCATTTGGAGAATAATTAAGTAATAGTTAGGATTTATTGGAATTGCTTGGCCATATCTAGAGGATATGTCCCTACAACATCCATTCCCCATACGACAAATGGCTAGGATTATTTGGCTGTATGTGGAAACTTTAGGGGTTGATGGATGAAGTTGGTATAAACTTAGAAGGAATGAAACCTGGTGAATTTTTTGAAGTCCTACATCATTGAAGGAAAAAAGTATACGAGAATTTATATTTTATTGAGAATCTATAACCTTTATTGGTGGGCACCACAAGATCCTGTATGCACTTCTTTCATGATGACAATAGTCTCTTCCCCATCAATGCATATGGGAAGGAATCCATCAAATCCTTATTTATAGAGGATTTTCTGGTGATTTGGCCCATCATAAAGATTAAAGTTGGTCACTCACCATTGGATCTTCTCTTTTCTAGATTTTCATGATGAGAACACTCCATTTTGAAGGTAGTCTGCAATGGGTATCATCCAACTAGTGGTAGGACCGTCTGGTTTGGGGATGCGACTAATGTAACACCCTGAGATTTCAAAATAAAAAAATTATATTTGATAGAATAAAGGAAATGAAACACTATATTCATATTTTGTTACACACAACACCCAGTTTATCTTGTGTTACACGTAACCCTAATATTTTTATGTTTGATAGCATATTAAACACGCAACACCAATCTTAAACGACCCATGATATATATTACCATTATAACCTATCCATTGGAATGATGGGTATGAAAAAAATTACTGAATTATGAAAATATTATTTAAACATGTATATATAATGAATTATTTGAAGACTAATTAATTATAAATTAAAATAAATCCCTTTTTAAAATAAAAAGAAAACTTTTTCTGAAAAACTATTTTAATGCACACAAGTGTGTTTTATACCAATAAATTAAAAAAATAAATATTTTTTGAATCATATTAATTAAATTTATATATAATATATTAAATCTAATGATTAAAATTTATTATATGTGTTTTCTAGATATTCTATAAAAATAAATACATTTTTTTGCTTAAAACTGTATATTTTTTTTAAAAAATTATTTTGTCACCTTTTTATGGCGCACTTATTTTATAAATATTTTTTAAAATTTTTATAAAATTTATTTGAAAAATTTGGAATATTAATATCAAAATTTACTTTGGGTAAAATTTTGGTATTTTTGGGAAAATATTGATTTTTCAATGAATAGTGAAAATACTGATTTTTGTTAAAAAGTATTTTTTTTCAATAAATTAAGTAATTTAAAAGTTTCAATATGTTTTGAATATGTTTTAAATTAAAAAATATTATTTTTAATCCACTTAATTATTTTTAATCAACTTTATATTGGTTTTTAGTATTAGTTTGTTTTTGGGGTTAAAAATGGGGTTTTTTCTAAAAATTGTTTTAAATGCATAATATTTCCCCTTTTTAATTAATTAAAATAATCACTAATAGGGAATGTTTTAAATGAAATTTATATACTGTATAATTAAATATTAATCTAGTTTCTTAAACAGATTATTATTAGTAGTAAAGTTAATATAAAATCATCCTTTTTCTAAAAAACACTCTTTAAAAACCCACTATCTCACTGCATCTGTGGGATTAATATAAAATTAAAATTTTCCACTTATGTAAATTTAATTTAAAAAAATGGATTCAATATTTTTAATAAGAATAATTTATAATTTATAATAATACAAAATTAATTTTTTACCAAAGTGATTAGTAAAAAAAATTAAAATTAATTACAGTGATAAAGGTAAAAACAAGTGTACTTAGTGGTTAAGTTTTAAACTTAAGGGTCCAAATGAGATATAAATTGGTCCAAAATCAATATTATGGAAATATTTAAACCTTATATCTTATAATATAGAGTTTTATTCATTATTTAGTCTTAGTGACATGGAAAAAACATGGTTGGAATTCACTTTTTCCAAAAATTAAAAGTGTGTCAGTCACCTCACTTATAAAAGGACACCACCCATCCTCCTCTATTCACACCCATAAAGATATTTTTCTAATAAAATAAATAATAAAATTACTTATAAACTCACATAAAATCATATTATAAGCCTTAAGTTTTGATAAAATTCAACCAAGGAAGGCCTTTTGGGCAAACCAAAAAGAGTTACCCGAATAAGAGGTAACATTCATCAACGTGTGTTTTTATTTTATTTCTTTATCCAAACCCCTTAAATTATTCTTATAACATTATTTTATAATAATATTAGTATCATAAATATACTTATATGTTTTTATGTTAAGTTTAGGACCTAAAAACACACACACTTCCATCAAATGGGTTATAAAATCATCATTCGTGTGTACGGCGGACTACCGCCTTGTGAACCGATGTCATTCATTTTTCATTTATCACCTATCAAGGTTGGGAATAATTATGGATATAAAGTTTATATATTATATTTATAAAATAATTATACCTATGGGATCATTATATAATATATACCATGTAACACCCCGAGCTTCCACGATACGCTTCTCTTTCAATAATGCAATAGCTTGCATTGTACGCAAGTTCGAGATTCTAACGCACCGCGACCAATCAAAATAGCCATTATGAATATTAATACCCACTTTTTTAAATTATATATATTTTATATTTCAAAATGGACTTCATTTGTGGATTCGGAATATCGAAATTAGCCTATGTTGAATTTTTGGTATTTTTCTAAGAACTTCCAATTTTTTATGAATAGTGAAAAATACTTAAAAACAACTTTTTTAATCAAAATAAATTATAGTGATAAATTATACTATAGAGTGGTTTTAAAGTATAATTAGAATATATTTTTACCATTTTATCCAATGGTGGTCATTATAATTAATTTCACTTTGAAATTGGACATAAACAATTGTCAATCTTTTGATATATATTGTTTCTTAAAAAACACGCTATTTGTTATGACAATGGGAATTAATTATAAAATTAATTAATGAAACTTATATGTTTGGAATTTTTTAAAATATACATCATTTTTGAATTCGGAATATCAATTATATCTTAGGGTAAAATTTTGGCATTGTTATGAAAAACTTCAATTTTTGATGAATAGTGAAACCACTAAGTGGTAGTTAAAAAAACTGATTCTTCGTTTAAATAAAACATTAACACTTATGTGATTTTATTTTCAAAAATATGACATAAATGGTTGTAATTAGGAAATAAAATGTGGTTCAATGGGATTAAAATAATTTTTTTGGTGAATAGTAACTTTTAAGTTTAATTAATCACGATTAAAGGTAATTAGTGAAATTTAAGGTAAAAATGATATTATAAAAATATGAAAATAACCTTACACTTATCCTAACCTTATTGGGTGAGTCATGACCGACCCATACAATCCATGGGTCAACTTGGGGACCCCATGGAGCCACATGGGTAAGAAAATGACATTAATAACTTTTTATTTAAAGTAAGAATAAAATTATCACAAACATGAGTTATTTTACTAAAACCATTATTACATGGGGTTATATAAGGTAACTTTTTGAATATAAATATTCATTGGAAATATAAAAAGGTTTCCTACATCATGGTAATTTTTTTATAATTTTTTGACATTAAATAAATTAAATTTTTTATGACACAATGATGATGCAGCGATTACCTCATTAATTAACGATTTAAATAAAATGAAAAGATAGTGTAAAACCTAAGACATACACTTGTAAAAAACCTATTGTATGGGTATATTTATAACCCTCATCACCTTATCCTATAAATATATAATTGTGGGACCTTTGAAATCCGAAAAGCACTTCATAATAATGTAACATTTCATTACTTTCCAAGAGTGCCCCTCCTCTCCTCTTATAAAAGGCCCCCACCACTACCACCTTATTCACACCATCAAGCTATTTGGCTCGGCCAAACTCTGCCCAAATAATCTCTCAAATTCCCTATATTACTCCTAGAATCCTCACTTTTGGCATAATTTTTCCCAAGGAATCCTTTGGCTCAAATCAAAAAGAGTTACCCGATTTTAAGGTAGTGTCTTATCTTATGTTATTTTGTTTTATTTTGCTTCTCCAACCCCTAAAAACTCTTTTTATTACTTTATTTTGTAACAAAACCAGTATATTAAATATACTAGGATGTTTTTATGAGAATTATTTGATTTACACTTACACACACCTTCGTCTAATGGTTAAAGAACATACTGTTTCTGTGGTTGGTGAATTTTTGCCTCACGAAACGATGATTGTTCAATCTTCTTTTAACACCTATCATGGTGGCCATTATGATGAAACTATTTTTATATATGATATATATTATGTTTTTGTTTTCATTATGATTATGTATTTTTCATTTATGGCATACCTTTATTATTTCCATTATGGGTAAACGCGATAATTTCATTTTAGAAAGTGCGGACTACCGCCCCCTCAAAGTGATTTGAATCGTTAATGCCATATGTGGGATGTATAAAGGATGGAGTAAATGGTATTATACATTATATTATACTGGAATTATAGTATAAATTTATATAATTATAATTTAATTCCATTAAATATGAAATAGAAATGAAAGTAGCGTTCATGTGTACGTACGGCTTACCGTCTCCATGAACGGTGCATTTCATTTCTTACCTCTAAATGTTATGTAATATTATAAATTCATGTATATAATGGATATATATGATATATATTATATCTAAATAATTAATATAATTCTGAATATAATGGATATTTTACCACATGAACAACTTGTAATTATAAGAAACTTATTTTTGACTCAAGTACCAAAGATCGACAAAATGACCGTTTTTAACTTAAATAATTAAATAATGTTAATAACATGGTAATAAGTGATATAAAAGGAATAATTAACATGAAAAAGGTTCTTAATAAAATAGAAATTAACTCTAGTTTATTATTCATGAGATTAAAGAACGATCGAGACAATTCGGACACGAGGTAAAGGAACTTCTTAACCCAATTTTTGTTCTTTGGGTTAATCTCCTAATTTCAAATTATGTCATGATATTATTATGTCCTGTCTTTTATTTGTACTTTATTTATGTTTACTTATAGTGAATACACATAATAGATCTATTTTATTTAAAAATTATCTTCTTAAGGGACTTCGTCTCAATCTCCATTCATTGAGGCATATTTTGTTTTATACACAAAATTTCTTTTATACAGTGTATAAACCCCTTTGACTTTTACGTTTATTAAAAAGGAATATTTTTATACGAAGCGTTTTAATAAACGACAAAAAGGAATTTTTTTCTTGTTGTACATATGCGACGACAATGACTTCTCCGCCACCATGACCATTATTTGAGTTTCGGCTTCCTCTACAAGCCATAATATTTTTAAATGAAAAATAAGTACCAAGTCTTACTTTTATTTTATTTTGGTTTTGAAAATGGTTTTGAAAGTGTTTTTTTATATCAATGTGTTGTATTGATATCTTTTGATTGAAATGTGGAAATGTTATGTTTCCTTTATGCATGTTTTATGTGATACGATTATGTTATGGTTTATGATATGTTTAAACCTGTTCATATGAGGAATGCATTGGACTTAATAAATGACGGGCGGAGCCCGCTATAGCTCCTCGATGCATCGGCAGGTCTCATGAGACAAACTAGTGTCTTGGAACGAGGCCTTGACAAAATATTATTTGTAGTCTTGGCACGAGCCCTTGGCTACGTGGTTATGATGGTCTGGCATTGTGCATTCCATTATTATGAAAGTGGTTATTGATATTGCATGTGATTATTCGACCAGTAGAATATCCATGTGAATAAGTAAATGGTATTATTTCATTTTACTTTTTCTATATTATGCTAAAGTTCAAGTTTAAAAGTCTTTTGTTTTAGTTATATATTGCCTTAAATGTTTATGTTTATTTATGAAAGCTTCCGCTATATTTTTATCCTTACTGAGCATCTGAGCTCACCCCTTTCAATGTTTTATTTTTCCCAGGATGTGAAGAAATATTTTATGAATGACCTACAGGGATAGTCTGAAGGGGATAGAAGTGTGGATTATGGAGACTATGTTATTGTGATTTTTCACTTTATGATGTAATGTAACATTTATGAATGTATCTAGTGTTTCCAAGGCAACTAAACTAACTGGTCTTTCGAGACTTGATCTTTTGTGATCATGATAATGTTACGCAATAATGCACCGAATCTGGGTAACTGGGGTCAGAGAATTACAGTTGGTATCAGAGGCAGTTTAGTACTAACCTTGGAAGCTAGATTTAGATAAACTCTGATTAGATCCCATAGACCTACGATAAACTTTGAGGATTAGTATAGAAGAACTTCCTAGAATTTTGGTATTATAGATATTTTATGAGTTTTCCGAGTAATACATCCATGTCTGGATACGAGCAGGTAGAGGCGGCTCTGGCACAGATGTACCTAGGGGTAAAACCCGAAAACACTGCTTTGAGCTAGACTTGAATGGGAACTGATGCACGACAACGGGCCTTGCTTCACTCTTGGTTACGACACTCCCGGGGGATATGCTTAGGATAATTCTCATTTTCATTACAAACCATTATGAAGGGTTTATGAGTATATATGTCCTCAAAGAAAACATTTTTATGATTATGGATTATATCCATAAATAGTTCAATTTATGTTAAGTGTTTTACAAGTATAGAATTATGTATTTTGATTTATAAACTAATCTAGTTTATGCCATTGTTTATAAATGGCGCCTAGTGGGAGGAATGGAAATCGTATAAATGCACGCACTCCATGTAGGGATTTCCCTCCTGCTCAAGATAATTATTGTGGAGCTGGAGATACAACTGGTGCTGATCAACTTATCACCATACTGGGACAACTCACTCAGGTTATGAATAATAACCTTACTCATATGGATCACCCTGATCAGCAACATAGAGGATCCATGTTAGATCGCTTCATGAGACAACAACCTCCAACATTTAATGGGGGTACAAATCCCTTAGTAGCTGAGCAATGGATAAATTCCTTAGAGAAAATATTCCATGCTTTGGGGAGTAGTGAAAGGGAAAAGGTTATCATGACAGTTTACCACCTCACTGGAGATGCTGATCAATGGTGGTCATTGATTCAAAATAAAAAGGAAGATGAAGAAGTATCAAGTATGGAATGAAGAGAGTTCAAAGAGATTTTCTTAGAAAAATACTTTCCTCGTGACCATTGAGTAGATATGGAAAGGCAATTTCTGAGTCTGAGACAAAAGGAGGATGAGAATGTCGCAAAGTATGAGGCCAAATTTACAAGGTTAGCAAGACATGCTACAAATTATATACGTAACCCAAGAAGTAAGATTGATCGTTTCTTTGTTGGGTTAAAACCATTTCTCCATCGAGCCTTAGTCTCACAATCTTTCTCGTCGTATGAAGATATAGTCTCGTGTGCTATCAAGACAGAAAAGGAATTCTCTAAAACTTATGACAACAAAGTAAAGCAAGAGAAGAAGAGAATGGTGGAACAAGAGACAGATAAAGGGAAAAAAGGAAAGAAGGATTTTCCATTATGCGATAATTGTGGGAAGAATCACCCCGGTACTTTCCTAAAAGGAACGAGAGTTTGTTATAAATGTGGAGAAAAAGGTCACCAGGCTCGTGATTGCATGAGAAAGAAAGAGGCTATCAATGTTGAATGATACAATTGTAGGGAAATGGGGCATTATGCAAATGAATGTCCTAAGCGTCAGGGAAAATTACCTCAGAAAAGTCCAAGGGATCAAGGACAATCTTATGCTGTTACTACAGTTGAAGTGGAATAATTAATGTATTGGTGCTTTTGGACTCAAGGATTATATTCTGGTTATAAGAATAATGTGATATATATAAGGATTGTACTACAGTACTTGTTGTTTTCATTAAGGTTTTTATATGATAAAGGTAATCATATTTTTAGTATATGACAATAAGAGAAACATTACTTTGTTTGGGGAATATTATGTTACAATTGATTTTGGAATTTAGAGACCTTTTAGAGAAAGTCTGGACAGAGGTATTTTGGACAACTATAAAGGTTGGGGGATAACCCGTCATGTCGGACAAAGCTGCAGGAATCGAACCCACAACCATAGTGCGACATGCCTTTATTACCTACCACTAGCCTACAAGAAGTCCCTGGTTATTACAAAATAGTTTTCCTAATCTAAATGGTATGTGTTAATATTTTTAACCTTGTACGATTATGATAAATATAATATTTTTGAGTTATATTATCTTTTTGAGTGAAAGATGAGTTTGTGGTAGAAATTAGTTGAAGGTTGAAACTCTACTTGTCAAGCATAAATATATATATACCTATCTCTTATTCTATGTATAAATTAATTCTTAAACTTTAGTAAAGGGATATTAAAACAAAAAATGTGTTATCCTAATACCTTATGTCTTGTTGAACTGATAATATTTTAAATCAACATAGATTGAAGGCTTTGAGGCCCTCAATTTTACACTTGTTTGTGATTGATGACCTCAATCACTCCCTACAAATATTTACATTTTTCTTCCAATTATATGTCTCTAATTTCCACCAATGTTCTCCTTATCGAGATTATAATTTGGTGATGATGTTTTCATTTCCCTTTCCCTCTTATTAAGGCTAAATTTTATTAACCTTATTTCCGATGTGGCTTTTCCACAAAGGTATTTTCTATTTTCAACCTTTTATTTTCAAAGAAAAATTTCAAATTGCGAGGATGCAATTTATTGAAGGAGGGGAGAATATAACACCCCTAGCTTCCACGATACGCTTCTCTTTCAATAATGCAATAACTTGCATTGTACGCAAGTTCGAGATTCTAACACACCACGACCAATCAAAATAGACATTATGAATAGTAATACCCACTTTTTGAAATTATATATATTTTATATTTCAAAATGGACTTCATTTGTGGATTCGGAATATCGAAATTAGCCTATGTTGAATTTTTGGTATTTTTCTGAGAACTTCCAATTTTTTATGAATAGTGAAAAATACTTAAAAACAAATTTTTTAATAAAAATAATTTATAGTGATAAATTAAACTATTGAGTGATTTTAAAGTATAATTAGAATATATTTTTACCATTTTATCCAATGGTGGTCATTAGAATTAATTTCACTTTGAAATTGGACATAAACAATTGTCAATCTTTTGATATATATTGTTTCTTAAAAAACACGCTATTTGTTGTGACAATGGGAATTAATTATAAAATTAACTAATGAAACTTATATGTTTGGAATTTTTTAAAATAGACATCATTTTTGAATTCGGAATATCAATTATAGCTTAGGGTGAAATTTTGGCATTATTATGAAAAACTTCAATTTTTGATGAACAGTGAAACCACTAAGTGGTAGTTAAAAAAACTGATTTTTCGTTTAAATGAAACATTACCACTTCTGTGATTTGATTTTCAAAAATCTGACATACATTGTTGTCATTAGGAAGTAAAATGTGGTTCAATGGGATTAAAATAATTTTTTGGTGAATAGTAACTTTTAAGTTTAATTAATCGCGATTAAAGGTAATTAGTGAAATTTAAGGTAAAAATGATATTATAAAAATATGAAAATAACCTAAAACTTGTCCTAACCTTATTGGGCGAGTCATGGAAGACCAATACAATCCATGGGTCAACTTGGGGACCCCATGGAGCCACTTGGGTAAGAAAATGACATGAATAACTTTTTATTTAAAGTAAGAATAAAATTGTCACAAACATGAGTTGTTTTACTAAAACAATTATTACATGGGGTTATATAAGGTAACTTTTTGACTATAAGTATTCATTGGAAATCTAAAAATATTTTCTACATCATGGTAGTTTTTTTATAATTTTTGGACATTAAATAAATTAAATTTTTTATGACACAATGATGATGCAACGATTACCTCATTAATTAACGATTTAAATAAAATGAAAATTTAGTGTAAAATCTAAGACTTAAACTTGTCAAAAACCTATTGGATGGGTATATTTAGAACCCTTATCACCTTATCCTAGAAAGATATAATTTTGGGACCTTTAAAATCCGAAAATTACTTCATAATAATGTAACATTTCATTACTTTCCAAGAGTGCCCCTCCTCTCCTCTTATAAAAGGCCCCTACCACTACCACCTTATTCACACCATCAAGCCATTTGGCTCGGCCAAACTCTGCCAAAATATTCTCTAAAATTCCCTCTCTTACTCCTAGAAGCCTCAATTTGGGAATAATTCTTTTCAAGGAAGCCTTTGTCTCAAATAAAAAAGAGTTACCTGATTTTAAGGTAATGTATTCTCTTATGTTATTTTGTTTTATTTTGCTTCTCCAACCCCTTAAACTCTTTTTATTCCTTTATTTTGTAACAAAAACAGTATCTTCAATATACTAGGATATTGTTATGAGAATTATTTGATTTACACTTACACACACCTTCGTCTAATGGTTAAAGAATATACTATTTCTGTGGTTGGCGAATTTCTGCCTCACGAAACGATGATTGTTCAATCTTATTTTAACACCTCTCATGGTGGAAATTATGATTAAAATATTTTTATATATGATATATATTATGTTTTTGTTTTCCTTATGAATCTTTATTTTTCATTTATGACATACCTTTATGATTTCCATTATGGGTAAACGCGATAATTTCATTTTAGGAAGTGCGGACTACCGCCCCCTCAAAGTGATTTGAATCGTTAATGCCATATATGGGATGTATAAAGGATGGAGTAAATGGTATTATACATTATATTATACTGGAATTATAGTATACCTTTATATAATTATAATTTCATTCCATTAAATACAAAATAGAAATGAAAGAAGCGTTCATGCGTACGTACGACTTACCGTCTCCATTAACGGTGCATTTCATTTCTTACCTCTAAGTGTTATGTAATATTATAAATTCATGTATATAATGGATATATATGATATATATGATATCTACATAATGAATATAATTCTGGATATAATGGATATTTTACCACATGAACAACTTGTAATTATAAGAAATTTATTTTTGACTCAAGTACCAAAGATCGACAAAATGACCGTTTTTAACTTAAATAATTACATAATGTTCATAACATGGTAATAAGTGATATAAAAGGAATAATGAACATTAAAAAGGTTCTTAAGCAAATATAAATTAACTATAGTTTATTATTCATGAGATTAAAGAACGATCGAGTCAAGTCGGACACGAGGTAAGGGAACTTCTTAACCCAATTTTCGTTCTTTGGGTTAATCTCCTACTTTCAAATTATGTCATGATATTATTATGTCCTGTCTTGTATTTGTACTTTCTTTATGTGTACTATAGTGAATACACATAATATATCTATTTTATTTAAAAATTATCTTTGTAAGGGACTTCGTCTCAATCTCCATTCATTGAGGCATATTTTGTTTTATACAAAAATATCTTTTATTCGGTGTATAAACCCCTTTGACTTTTACATTTATTAAAAAGGAATATTTTTATATGAAGTGTTTTACAAAACTACAAAAAGGAATGTTTTTATTTTTGTACGTATACGGCGACAATGACTTCTCCTCCGCCGTGACCATTATTTGAGTTTCGGTTTCCTCTACAAGCCATAATATTTTTAAATGAAAAATAAGTACCAAGTTTTACTTTTCTTTTATTTTGGTTTTGAAAATGGTTTTGAAAGTGTTTTTTTATATCAATGTGTTGTATTGATATCTTTTGATTAAAATGTGGAAATGTTATGTTTCCTTTATGCATGTTTTATGTGATACGATTATGTTATGGTTTATGATATGTTTAAAGCTATTCATATGAGGAATGAATTGGACTTAATAAGTGACAGGTGGAGCCCGCTATAGATCCTCGATGCATCGGCAGGTCTCATGAGAAAAACTAGTGTCTTGGCACGAGGCCTTGACAAAATCTTATTTGTAGTCTTGGCAGGAGGCCTTGGCTACGTGGTTATGATATTCTGACATTATGCATTCCATCATTATGAAAGTGGTTATTGATATTGCATGTGATTATTCGAACAGTATAATATCAATGTGAATAAGTAAATGGAATTATTTCATTTTACTTTTTCCATATTATGATAAAGTTAAAGTTTAAAAGGCTTTTGTTTTAGTTATACATTGCCTTAAATGTTTATGTTTATTTATGAAATCTTCCGCTATATTGTTATCCTTACTGAGCATCTGAGCTCACCCCTTTCAATGTTTTATTTTTCCCAGGATGTGAAGAAATATTTTATGACTAACCTACAAGGATAGTCTAAAGGGGATAGAAGTGCGGACTATTGATACTATGTTGTTGTGATTTTTCACTTTATGATTTAATGTAACATTTATGAATATATCTAGTGTTTCCAAGGCAACTAAACTAATCGGTATTTCGAGACTTGATCTTTTGTGATCATGCCAATGTTACACAATAATGCACCGACTCTGGGTAACTGGGGTCGGGGAGTTACATACCCTTTTATGTTCTATTCCATAATGTATAGTCTCATGTGTACGTTGGACTACCGTCTCACGAAGCAATGTGATTCATTTTTCACTAACGCATTACATGGAAGGTAATAAGGATAAAAATAATAAATATATGTGATATAAATGAAATATTTATGATATTAATTACATATTTATCATTATTTAAATATAATATATCATTTTCTTTTTACCATTTCACTCACTAAAAAAATGACAACATCTTTCGTGGCGTGTGGACTACTGCCTCCTCGAAGCGATGTAGTTCTTTTTTCACCACAAAATCACATAAATGATATATATAAGTATATATAATTAAATAATATATTATTTATTATATTATTATCATTCTTAAAATATAAAATATTACTTACCTACTTTCTATAATGATCACTGAAAAAAATAGAAATGTTACTCATGCATACGTACGACCTACCGTTTCCATGATCGTAACATTAACTAATTTTTTGATAACAATATTTTATGATGGGTTTGAAAAGTTTAATTGATATATAAATATGATAATTATTTCATTATTATTATTTTTTATATCTTTAAATAATTAATCTTTGACCATATTCAACCTACCAAAGTCATTTTTGACACATAAGCTGAATATGGTCAAAACATATCACGTTAACTTAATCAATTATGTAATTGTATATAACATGATATTAAGTGAAATAAAATTAATAATAAAATTAAAAAAATTTATAAATAAATTAAATAATTTACATAATTTTATTATTTAGGAATATAAAAACACACATGACAAGTCAGACTTGAGGTAAGGGTTTTTTGCGTCTCACTTTTATTTCTGTGAGATACATGCCATATTGACCATTTATTTTTGTTGTGTAGTGTATATACTGACCATAAATTTATTGTAATACTATTATAATTAAATTCATTGGGATATAAATATCAATTTTATTATTTCACTTACATGAGATTTACGGTTTCAAAGTTACCAATGTGGTAAGGGATTTTTGAATCAGTTTTCCTTCTTTGAGACATTTATTATGTTATACACCTATATTATTTTATGAGGTGTATATAATTTCCCTTTAAAATGTTATATAATGAATATAATTATTTTTGTGATATTATAAGTTTCATTTAATTTTATTGTTTCATGGGTCTTATGATTCAATTTTTCCAAAGTGGTAAGAGTTTCATGTTACAATCTCACCATTTATCGAGATTGTTTGTGATTAAGTCTCCAATGTTGAAATATTATGAAATACATCTAAATAATTCTATTTAATTTTATTCTCATATTTTTATGTTATGAGAATAAATTTTTTCACTTCATTTTCCTCTCTTTATATAATCAAGAGTTCAAAAGAATGTTTTTATGAAAAATTGTCTTTTTGATCGAAAACTCTTTTTCTTACAAAACCATGTTTTCTAAAAATGTTTTAAAAAATATTTTAAAAAGTGTTTTTAAAATACTAAAAGTTATTTTCCTCAATAAATGTTTTAAATTATTTTTAAAATCTTACTTTTTAAGATTTCAAGGTTATTTTCAAATAAAAGTATTTTCAAAATGTTTTATGTTTTAAAAAGTGATTTTTGAAATGAAAAGGTTATTTTACTTAATAATTTTTAATGATATTTTAATGGTATTTACATTAATCAATGTCAACAAACCTTTTTGTTACCTATGATAAAATGGGGGTATTTTGTAGTGATACCATCCTCATTCTTTCTTTGGATGGATTATGATTGTTTCAAATAGATTGTTGTAGAACCTATTTCTTTTCCATTGGTTAATCATGTTTCAAAGAGAATGTTATAAAATCCATTTCTTTTCTATTGGTTAATTATGTTTCAAAGATATTTTTGTGGAACATATTCCTTTTCCATAGGTTAATCTCATTTCAAAGATATTGACATGAAACCCATTTCTTTTCCATCATTTAATGAGGTTATAAAAGAATAATGATTGTTTCTAGGAGTTTTATAATAAAATATCTATATAATTTATTCATATTGTGGTTATTAGACTTCTTATATAACGGGGATACCTAGATAGTACTAGATGATCCCATTACAACTTATACGATGGGGTGTACTAGATAGCTCCAGGTGATCCCATTACATATTATATGATGGGTGTGTGAGATAGTGTCGGGTGAGCCCTTTACATATTATATTATGGGGTGTCCCAGATATCTTCAGGTGAGCCTATTATAGATTATATGATGGGAATTCATAGATAGTGCTCCAATTCATTGGATAATTATTATATTGGAATTTGGCCATATGGATATTCCAATTAAAAGGGGTTTGAAAGGGTTTTATGAATATGACGCATAAAGTTACCAAAAGGGATTTTAACTGCTTGCTATGGGTTTATAATGTTTCTTATGATCAAGATTGATATCACAGGGATAATGATTATTGATTCTGATGATTCTTTACTTTTCAATATTATCATGTTTGATGATACAAGTATTGATGGGTATGGATATTCTTATGTTATACTCATGCACTTTGATTATGTCATCACACCTTTATGCCCTTCTTATGATCATTGATGAAATTAAATTGTTAATGATTATTTTACCCTTACTGAGCATTTAAAATCACTATTCTTGTGTTTCCTATTCCATAGTTATAAATAATGAGGTTTAATGAGTTATTTATAAAAGGGATTTCATATGGATAATTTTTATAACCTAATGAGAAATAAGAAAATATGGGTACAAAGGGAGATGATGTTTATCTTTATGAATCATATGTTTATGAATCCAATTTGATATGAGTTTCTATTAATTATCTAAAACTATAAACCTAAAAGGTCCATGGTTATGTAAGTTATCCAATATTTCTTTCAGATTTTTTTTAAGTTTTGATTGGCGAAAATTGGTTCACCTTCTTTGGCATCAAAGTCAAAATTGTAAAGTATATGAAGTTAGGACTAGATCTGGGAGTACAGGTTCTGTGCTATTATAGATGGTATCAGAGTAGAGTTTATATAACTTTGTATATTATGATGTTTTTATGTGAGCTTATCTTAAGAGTTATGGATACCATCATAGACCTATAATCTTAAGGATGATCATAAGTTCAAAGTATTATATTCCCTATTGAGGTTTTAAGCGATGATATATTAAATTGATTAATGGAATTTTTTGAGGTGTTTTATTAGGTTTATATATTTTTAACCCTAGTATAAACATGGATTTTTTATTTAGGTGGGAACTCTTTTTTTTTTCATGTTTAATGAAAAAAGGACAACCCAAAGTCTGAGTGACAACCTATCACATCCAGCAAGGCTATGGGGCTTGAACCTACAACTAAAGGGTGAGAAGGGTGTAACACCTACCACTAGTCTATCTAATGTACTAGTTAGTATACAATTTTTATAGGTAAATATTAATTTTATTTCGGAAACATATGAGATTTTATTTGAGGAATAATGGATGATTTATCTTGGAAGAACATATAATAAAATCCTTCTAATCTTTAGGCTTTGAACTTAGTTAGGAAATGATTCAATATTTTTAAGGATAATAATTTATGGAATGATTTAGTTTGAACTTTGGGTATTACTATTGAAATTTTGAGATTAATGTACGGAGGTTTATTTATTTTTGGGAATTATCTTACCATGTGGTAACATTTTTGGTTTTGGTTAATGCTTAAATATAGGAGGAATAACTTGTTATACCTTTTATAGTCATGTGGTTTTTTTTGTGATTAAAGGAATGAAAAATTCATCCTGAATACACATCATTGGATAAAAATATGATATTGTGGTTGAAATTTATTAAAGTATTAAATTATACTCATCGAGTAAGTATATTTATATATTCTCTTAGTCTAGATGGTAAGATAATTACTAAAATATAAGAAAAGGATCTTGAAAAATAGTATTATTCTAGTACATTTAATTTTTATGAATTGATGGTCTTTTTAATCATCACAGATTTATGGTTTTGAGGCCCTTAACTTTCCATTGATCATTAATTTTCTTGTGATCAATGAACTCAATCACTCTCTATAATTATTTATACTTTTCCTCCATTCCCACCTTTATTCTCCTATTTGGGAACCTAGTTATGTGTTATTCCAGATGAACTTGATACACCCCTTTCCCTCTCATTAGGAGGATTTTTCATTAACCCTTTAAAATGTGGGTTTACAAAAAAATTATTTTCGATTTCCAACATTTGATTATCGAGAAAAAGTTTAATTTATGAGGACATAATTTATTAAAAAGGTGAGGATGTAACACACTGAGATTTTAAAAGAAGAAAATTATATTTAATAGCATAAAGTAAATTAAACAATATATTCAGATTTCATTACATGAAACACCCAGTTTATCTTTCATTATACACAACCCTAATATTTTTATGTTTGATAGCTTATTCAACATGAAACACAAAACTTAAACAACCCATGATATATATTACCATTATAACCTAGCCCTTAAAATGGTGGGTATAAATATAATTAACTAAATTATGAAAATATGGTTCAAACATGTATATATAATGAATTATTTTATGACTAATTAATTATAAATGAAAATAAAACCCTTTTGAAAATAAAAAGAAATCTTTTTTTGAAAAACTATTTTATTAAGCACAAGTGTGTTTTATACTAATAAATTAAAAAAATTACTATTTTTAGATCATATTAATTAAATTACTATATAATATATTCAATATAATGTTTAACATTTATCCAATGTGTTTTCTAGACATGATATAAAAATAAATACATTTTTTGATTAAAATTGTATATTTTTTCAAAAAAAAATAGTTTTGTCGCCTTTTTATGGAATTAAAAATATTTTTTAATACTTTTATAAAATTTATTTGAAAAAAAAATTCATTTTTTGAAGTGAAATATAAAAATTTATTGTGAATGAAATATTGGTATTTTCCAAAAAATATTGATTTTTCCGTAAATAGTGAAAAATATTGATTTTTGTTATTTTTTTATTTTCAATAAATTAAGTAATTTAAGAGTATAAATATGTTTTTAATATTTTTTCAATTAACCTAAGTTATATTTAATCCACTTAATTAATTTTAATCAACTTTATATTGTTTTTTAGTATAAGTTTGTTTTTGGGTTTAAAAATAGGTTTTTCTAAAAACTGTTTTAAAATGAATAATATTTATCCTTTTTAATTAATTAAAACAACACCTAATGGGAAATTTTATAAATAATATTTATATAATATATATCTATTTCCGATGCTTTCTCCAGGGCACGCACATCCGTCTCATTTGAGGATGAAAGACACGGTTTTGTTGCCCCGCATTCCTGCTTTCCAAAGGCGGGCGACATCCGCTCCTTGTTCAGGGATGCTTTCTCCTTGATTGAAACAGGATGATGGTATGTTAGTTCTTCATTCCTTGGATTCCTCCTTAGAACTTTTCACCTAGTCTGGGTCTCCCTTAAAGATTAAGTCGTGGTTCGTGAATCTCGTTCCCAGTGCCATATCTTCATGGAAGCCGGTTAATTACACTACTTCTGTCAGGACATTCCAAGGGGTTCGGTCAGGGTAGAAAACCTTTGGTCAGAGTAGACGGTATCATCGGGCATGTCAGGGCATCTCTGGATGTGTGGACATTGGGGAACTTGTATTCTTCCTCATAAGAGGGCATCTCCAGGGTGCAGAACCCAATGCATCCCAAGTCGAATGTGGGGGATCATATGCCATAGGCATGTATCTGAGGTTTTCCTCAGCTTCCCATGTTTAACATAGGGTATGCCACAAGTTTAACATCTAGAAGAGACAGTTACGCTAAAGGCGTGTCTTCCGAGGTTTTCCTCAGGCATCTCATGTTTATCACGAGGTAGGCCGCAAGTTTAACGTCTTGAAGAGATGGAATGAGAGTGATCATAATGTACCATAGATACATATCAGATTGGTAAATACCAAGGAGGGAACACCTGGAAGATGGATGGATCAAAATTCCCAATGAGGACGGATTCGAGGTGGTGCACCCCATGGAGGGGAGATGTCACACTGTAATGGCTGATCTGAAGACCACTGAGGGCGGATTAGGGAGAGTGCACTTCAAAATGGGGGACACTAAGGTTTACCATTGGCTGGGATTGAACCTCATGGAGGTTTCCTACATACCCTATGTAGACTAAAGGGATCAAAACCCATGTAGTTCGAAGTGGTGATGAATCGGGGTGTACACAAAGGACAACGACACGTTTACATGTTAGGGATTACGCGTGGATTGCGGCCAAGGTACTGTTAGGAACAACGAGGAGGTGGATGGGCCCACCGGGATGTGGAGGCCCAGGTAATAACCAAGATGGATGATGGAGAGTTGAATGAAGTGGAGGGATAATGAGATGGAACTGACGTGAGTATGGCAGTGATGTTGGTCTTGAGCTTCAAAGAGACTTCCTACGTATCCCCATGGCAGGGAATCAAAGTCCACGTAGTTTGGTGGGACGATGGGACACTTGAGGAGGTGGCCCGTGAAAACAGATGCATGGATGGGATTTGGAGGAAATAGAACCTCCAGGTTGGGTCATGACCTTCCCAAAATACATAGTCTTAAGGGAGAGATCAGGATTAGACATGAGTGATGGGCTTGAACCTTAGGGGGGATTCCTACATATCCCCGTGGTAGGGAATCAAAGTCCACGTAGTTCATATGATGACAAATTACCATTGATGGGGGACTTCAATGGCTTACTGCCGAATGAGGTTGACAAAGGCTTACCACTGAATGGGGAAACAACAGCTTACCGCTGATTGAGGTCCATAGTTTAACGTCATATAGGACGGGGGTGAATCGATGTGAAAGAGGACCTGGGGCCTAGATAGATAGTGGGATTGAAGCTCAGGGAGGCTTCTTATGTACCTCACCTTGGTAAGGATCAAAGACCACGTAGTTCAAAATGGGTGTGGGGATTACACTCTAGGCTGCCCAAAGTGTTGGTGAACTGACATGAAAGGGTCGGAGCAACCAATGGGTGGTGGGATTGAACTTCATGGAGGCTTCCTACGTACCTTACCTTAGAAAGGATCAGAGTCCTCGTAGTTTGGAATGGGTGTGGGGCTTACACTCTAGGCTACCCAAGGTGTTGGTGAACCGACGTGAAGGGGGTCGAAGCGACCGGGTGTTGGGATTGAACCTCAGGGAGGATTCCTACGTACCTTTCCTTGGAAAGGATCAAAGACCATGTAGTTCAGGTGGTGTGGGGCTTACACTCTAGGCTACCCAAAGTGTGGGTGAACCGATGTGAAGGGGTCGGAGTGATTGGGTGTTGGGCTTGAACCACAGGGAGGCTTCCTACATAACATTCCTTGCCGAGGATCAAAGACTAAGTAGTTAAAAATGGCTGTGGGGCTTACACTATAGTCTTCCCAAAGTGTTGGTGAACCGATGTGAAGGGGTCAGAGAGACCAATGGGTGGTGGGATTGAACCTCATGGAGGCTTCCTATGTACCTTTCCTTAGCAAGGATCAAAGTCCTTGTAGTTCCGAATGGGTGTGAGGCTTGCACTATAAGCTTCCCAAAGTGTTGGTGAACTGACGTGAAGGGGTTGGAGCGACCAATGGGTGGTGGGATTGAACCTCATGGAGGCTTCCTATGTACCTTGCCTTAGTAAGGACCAAAGTCCTCGTAGTTTGGAATGGGTGTGGGGATTACACTCTAGGCTAACCAAAGTGTTGGTGAACTGAGGTGAAGGGGTCAAAGCGACCAATGGGTGGTGGGCTTGAACCTCATGGAGGATTCCTACATACCTTTCCTTATCAAGGATCAAAGTACTCGTAGTTTGGAATGGGTGTGGGGCTTACACTCTAGGCTGCCCAAGGTGTTATGGTCAGTGCTTGCTCTAAGATCATGTGAGTCGTGCTCGATGTGAGAAACACGAGAAAACAAAGACCTGATGATCATGTTGAAAAGGTGCATCCATGAAGAGTGTTTAATGGGGATTATGCAAGGAAGCTGCCCGAGTGCCGCTATGGGGTGACAATGGTGAATGAGGCTTACACAAGGAAACTGCCCAGGTGCCGCTATGGAGCGACAATGGTGTATGGGGCTTATGCAAGGGAGCTGCCCAGGTGCCGATATGGAGCAAAAATGGTGTATGGGGCTTACGCAAGGAAGATGCCCATGTGCCTCTATGGAGCGACAATGGTGAATGAGGCTTACGCAAGGAAGCTGCCCGGGTGCCGCTATGGAGCGACAATGGTGGATGGGGCTTACGCGATGATGCTTCCCGGGTGCCGCTATGGAGCGACAATAGTGGATGGGGCTTACGCAAGGAAGCTACCCGGGTGTCTTCCTTATGTCTGGCCATGAGAGCATCCCAACCCACTGGTGGGTTGAGGCCTTTGCCTTTGCGCTAGTGCACAAGAGGGATAATGCCAAGGGCGTTGGAATCAGTATGAATAAGGGGAGATGAAAAGTGTGAATCACATACCCGACATTCGGAAAATGGTGAGGGTGGAGTGGCGATGAAAGATAACTATTGACCATATTCGAAACACAACATCCATAACACGTTAGCCTGAAATGGGGACAACAAACGAGGGTCGACTACTGACCATGTTCAAAACATAGGACCTGAATTGAAGCGTTGTCCAAAGTCTTACGGGGTGTTGGCCCAGGATGGTAGGTAAGCCGATGCGACATGGGACCAGGCCGTTAGGGGGTCCCTTTAGACATGGAAGTGGATGAAGATCCTAATGAAGGACACACAAAGCGTGAGGTGGAGTAATGGAATGTTTGAACGGATTCCAATGCTCTTGAAATTATGAAACTGTAATCATGGCACTAGGCATCTTATGCTTGGAGCATAAGGAATCTCTTGTTTGGAGTAAGATGCGTCCTATGTTTGGCACATAGGGTGTACTACAGTTTAGAGTCATGTAGATAGGACTATTGGCATCTTATGCTTGGAGAATAAGGCATCTCTTATATTGAGTAATAGGCATCCTATGTTTGGAACATAGGGAATACTATAGTTTAAAGTCATATAGATAGGACTATTGGCATATTATGCTTGGAGCATAAGGCATCTCTTGTTTAGAGCAAGAGGCATCCTATGTTTGGAACACAGGGTGTACTATAGTTTAAAGTAATATAGATATGACTATTGGAATATTATGCTTGGAGCATAAGGCATCTATTGTTTAGAGCAAGAGGCAGCCTATGTTTGGAACATAGGGTGCACTATAGTTTATAGTCATATAGAGAGGACTCTTAGGCATAAGGTGCCTAGCAAATGTTGGTGTTGGTACTTACTCAAGGGCGGCCCTTTCTAGTTCGACCAGGCATAGAAGCCAAGTGATAGGGTTTGGAGGAGTTGCCTGAGGAATGGTTTGACTCAAGGTACTCAGGGGATTGATGAGGAGAATATCAACTCGCTACATGAGAAATGAAACAAGAGGAATATGTCGACTCAAGGTATTTCATGGCATGTGGAGGATTATCTCAAATCATGGTATTCCACAGGTGGAAGGTGGGTGCGCAATGGAAAATGATGACGTCCCGGCCCGAGAAGTTCACAGTGTGACTCTCCATTTTTCATGAAGCGGGGGTGCAGCCCCTATGGTATGGATCGGTGGGTGATAAGGTAGAAGCCTCACAAAGGATAGGTCTTCGAGAGGTAGCTTCATGAAGCAAAGGGGCTCGTGGAGCATGGGGTCTCGTAGAGCATGGACTCGTGAAGCATGGATTCACAGAGCACAGACTCACATATCATAGACTCATGGAGCATGGACTCACAGAGAATCATCGCGAAGGAAGATACTTGCGGAGCATGGAATCATGGAGTAGCGTCGCTAAGGAAGATGCTCATAGAGCATGGGCTCGCGGAGACGCTTCCCGAAGGAAAGCGGAGCTCTGCGAATCGGGAGATCGGCCACCCAAGGGGAGGAGTGGCCGTTCGGCGAGGGGGGGGGGGTGAGTTGGTTATTTATAGGGGAGAGGCGCCATGAAGCAGAGCTCTCTCAGTGCAAAGACAGAACCTGCTCTACAATGGGTCATGAACGTCAAAGGGGTTCACGGAGCCATCCTGCCTCCTTGCGTCATAGCGGGTTCATGAACGTCAAAGGGGTTCGCGGAGCATCCCGCCTCCTTGATTCGCGGTGGGTTCACGAACATCAAAGGGGTTTGCGGAGCATCCCGCCTCCTTGATTCATGGTAGCGCTCTTTGATTGTGGTGGGGGATTCGCAAACGGGCTTCACAAACCAGTTTTCTATCCCAACTTCAAATGTCCATAACTCCTAATTCGTAACTCTGTTCGGGCCCTATGACCTACCAAATCAAAGCTTAAAAAATGGGATACAATCTTGGATCATGTATGGAAGCATCTGGAAAATTTTGGGGATGCTTTTTATGGTGTAAAAAATATCATTAAATAATAATTGAGTTTCATACAATGATTATTATTATTCATAGGGTTAATATAAAATCATATTTTTCTAAAAAATACTCTTCTTAAAAACATGATCTTGCCACATCTGTGTGATTAATATTAAATTAAATTTTGATAATTATATGAATTTAATTTCTTAAAATGGATTAAATATTTTTAATAAACTTAATTTATAATTTATAATAAATCTAACTTTATTTTTTACTAAAGTGATTAGTGAAAACAATTAACATTAATTACAATAATTAAGGTAAAATGATTTTACTAAGTGGTTAAGATTTAAACTTAAGGGTCCAAATGACCTAGAATTTTTTCCAAAACCCATTTTATGGCCATATTTGTACCTTATAACTTCTATTATTGAGTTTTTTGTATTATTGGGGCTTGGTGACATGGAAGAAATGTGGGTGGAATTCACTATTTCCAAAAATTACAAGTGTGCCACTTGCCTCAATTATAAAAGGAAACCACATCTCCTCCTCTAGTCACACCCATCAAGAAATTTTTCTTGGAAAATAACTACCAAAATAACTTAAAAACTAAACTAAACTAATCCTATAATCCATAATTTGGGCATAAATCCAAAAAAGGAATGCCTTTGGTGTAAACCAAAAGGAGTTACCTGAAGAAGAGGTAAGATTTCTCAACATGCATTTTTATTTTATTTCTTTCTACACCCCATTAAATTATTTTTATAAAATTATTATATAATAAAAAAAGTATAATAAATATAATCATATGTTTTTATATTAATTTTATGACCTAAAACCACACACACTTCCATCAAACAGGTTACAAAATCATCATTCGTGTGTACGATAGACTATCGCCTCACAAACCGATGTTGTTTGTTTTTCCAATACCACCTCTCATGGTTAGGAATAATAATGGATATAAAGTTTATATATGATATTTATAAAATAATTATAAATATGGATTAATTATATCATATATATCCTTTTACGTTCTATTCTATAAGGGATTCGATAATGTCGCTTGTGTGTATAGCAGACTACCGCCTCGTGAAACGATGTGATTTATTTTTCACTAACGGGTTACATGGAAAGTAATAAGGGTAAATATAATAAATATATGTTATATAAATGAAATATTTATGATATTAATGACATATATATCATTATAGAAATATAATATATCTTTTTCTTTTTACCTTTTCACTCCCTGAAAAAAATGATAATGTCGTTCGTGGACGTGTGGACTACCGCCTCCTCGAAGAATTGTGATTCTTTTTTCACCACCACATCAAAAGAATGATATATATAGGTATATATAATTAAATAATATTATATTTATGATATTATTATCATTATGTAAAGATAAAATATTACTTACCTACTTTTCATGATGATCATTGAAAAAAATGGAAATGTTACTCATGCGTATGTATTACCTACCGTCGCCATGATCATAATGTTAGTTCATTTTTCACAACCATATTATACAATGGGTTTAAAATGTGTAATTGATATATAAATATGATAATTATTTAATAATAATTATTATTCTATAGATGTTTAAATAATGACCACTTTGACCATAGTCAACCTACCAAAGTCATTTTTGACACATAAGCTGAATGTTGTCAAAACATTCGACGTAAAATTAATCGATTAAGTAATTTTATATAACATGATAATAAGTGAAATAAAATTAATAATAAATTTTAAAAAGGTTATCAAGTAATTAATTAATTAACATAAGTTTATTATTTAGGAATATAAAGGCACAAATGACAAGTTGGACTTGAGGTAAGGGTTTTTTCTCATCACACTTTTCTGTGAGATATATGCCATATTTACCACTTATTTTTGTTATGTGGTGTATATAATTCAAATAAATTCATTATATGAATATTATAATTAAATTTATGGGTATTTACACATCCATTTCAGGATTTATCTTTTATGGGGTTTAGAGTTTCAAAGTTACCAAAGCGGTAAGGATTTTTTGTCTCAGTTTTCCTTCTTTGAGATGTTTGTTATGTTGTACACCTATATTATTTTATGAGGTGTATATATTGAACCCTTAACATGTTATATCAGGAATATAATTATTTTCATGTTATTATAAGTTTTATTTAATGTTATTATTTCATGGGTTTTATGATTCAATGTTACCAAAGTGGTAAGAGTTTTATGTTACAATCTCATCATTTTTCAGGATTGTTTGTGATTAAGTATCCAATGTTGAAATGTTATGATATAACTCTAAATAATTATAATTAATTTTATTGTAATCTTTTTATGTCATGAGGATACATGCTTTCCATTAATTTTCCTTTATTTATGTACTCAAGAGTTCAAAAGAATGTTTTTATGAAAAATCATCTTTTCGATGGAAAAATCTTTTTCTCTCAAAACCATGTTTTCTAAAAATGCTTTCAAAATTTTTTAAAATGTATTTTTCAAATTAAAATGAATATTTTCCTCAAGAAATGTTTGAAATTATTTTTAAGATCTTTTTTATAATCTTTCAAGGTTATTTTGAAATAAAAGTTTTTTTAAAATGTTTTATGTTTTAAAATGTGATTTTCAAAATGAAAAGGATATTTTCCTAATTTTTTAATGATTTTTAATGGTATTTAAATTAATTAATGTCAAAAAACCTTATTTTTACCTATGATACAATGCAAATATTTTATAATGATACCATCCTCATTCTTTATCTGGATGGATTATGATTGTTTCAAAGAGATTGTTATGGAACCTGTTTCTTTTCCACGGGTTAATCATTTTTCAAAGAGATTGTTATGAAACCCACTTCTTTTACATGGGTTAATAATGTTTAAAATATATTTTTATGGAACCCAATCCTTTTCAATGGTTTAATAATATTTCAAATATGTTAAGATGAAACCCATTTCTTTTTCATGGGTTAATCTAGTTATAAAAGAATAATGATTGTTTCTATGAGTTTTATGATAAAAGATTTATGTAATTTATTCATGTTGTGGTTATTTGACATATTATATGATTAGGTATCCTAGATAGCATTGGGTGATCCCATTAAATCTTATACGATGGTTTGGTTTAGATAGTGTCGAGTGAGCTCGTTACAACTTATACGATGAGGTGGACCAGATAACACTGGGTGAGTCTATTACAACTTATACGATGTGGTGGCCCAGATAGCGCCAAGTGATACTGTTATATATTATATTATGGGTGATCCTAGATAGATCTCTAATGTATTGGGTAATGATTATATTGGAAGTTGGCAATATTTTTATTCCAATTAAAAGGGTTTTGAAAGGCTTTTATGAACATGATGATCCGAGTTACCGAAAAGGGTTTTAATTTCTTTATATGGGTTTATAATGTTTCTTATGATCAATATTAATATCACATGGCTCATGATTATTGATTTTTAAGAATATTTCCTTTTCCATGTTATCATGTTTGATGATTTGAGTATTGATGGGTATGAATATTCTTATGTTATACTCATGCACTTTGATTATGTCATCATACCCTTATGATATTCTTATACTCATTGATGAAATTAAATTATTAATTATTATTTTACCCCTAATTAGTGTTTGAGATCAACCTTATTGTGTTTCCTCTTCCTTAGGTTATAAATAATGAGGTTTAATGAATTATTTCTAAAGGGGATTTCATATGGATTATGTTTATAACCTAATGAGAAATAAGAAAAGCTGGGTACAATAGGAGATGATGTTCATATTTATGAACTAGACATTTATGAATACAAATTGATATGATTTGGTCCTAATTCTCTAAAACTATAAACCTAAAAGTTCTATGGGTATGTAAGTGATCCAATATTTCTTTTTGATATTTCATGGTTTTGATTAAATAAAATTGGTTCACCTTCTTCAATATCAAAGATGAAAATTTAAAGTATATGAAGTTAGCACCAGACCAGGGAGTATGGGTTCTATGATTTTATTAATAAAATCATTGATCTCTTCTACATTGACATGAAAAAAATGAGAGATCATTCAGTGGTGTGCAATGATGATTGTTTCATCTCGGTCTAGATCATCTAGAGATATGATTTCATTATCCAATACATCAGCTTGGGCATTTTGTGATTGTGGGATGCGAGTTAATGTTGGATATAAGGGGAATTTTTCTACTAGACTTCAAACATAGTCAAGAATATGGATTAGTTCTTCTTTTTTGATATCATAATCCCCATTGATCTATTTTATTACCAACCTGAAACTTCCTTTTACCTCTAACTCTTCCATTAGCATTTGAATTACCAATTCTATGCTTGTAATGAGGGCTTTATTTTCTACCTCATTATTTGTGCAAACTTATAATAAAAGGAAGGAGTAAGGAAATACTACTTTTTCTAGAGAGATGAACATAACTCCCAACCTGACTTTGTTGAGCTTAGGTTCTTCCATTCTCTTCCTTTTTGGGCTTCTGGATGCACCATCAAAATACATTTCCCATGTCTGGGGGTCATATTGAATAGAAAATATCTATTTATTTTTAAATTTGGTATTTATAAATTTTAATTTTGTAGATGGATACTCTACAAGTAAGTCTGCCAAATCACGGCCTTTCACCGCTTTATAAGGCACAAACTATATGTCAAACTACTGTAGGATAACCACCCACCATGCCAAACATCTAGTCAACATGGGAAGGCTGGGGGTATATTTGAGTAGGTTATTGCGAGAGACCAAATGGACCTTGTGGTGCTACATGTAGTGCCTCCATTTCTGAATGATGAAGATTAACACCAGAAATATATTCTCGATATATGAATAATGAGTCTTGGTGTCAATCATGGTTTGAATGAGATAATTAAGGATTTTATCATTACCAACACCATTCTTTTATGTGAGGAAGGTGCCCAATTATCATTCTAGGGCTATTACATATAGAAAGAGAAGTTTCCCCTTAATAAGTGTCATTAACACTGGTGGTATTAGGAGATATTTCTTGAGGCTTTAAAATGCTTCATGACAGTCATTGGTCTACTTATATGTGACCCCTCTCTTCATTAAATTGGTGAAGGGAAAACACTTTCTTGTAAGGTTAGCTATAAATCACCAAATATAGGAAAAGTGTCCCTATAATCCTATAAAATATTTGAGTTTTTGAGTTGGTTACATATTGGGGATATAATTTTTTATTCTCAGGGTCAACTTCAATTCCATGATGGTGTATGAAAAATCCAAGAAATTTCCATGAGGTAACCTTGAAAGCACATTTTAAGGGGTTCATCTTTAGGATATGCTATCATAGTTTATTAAAGTTGGTCTATAGATCAACTAGGTGGCTAGGATTCTATTGGGAATTAACCATTAGGCCGTCAATGTAACACTTAACAAACTTCCCCAGAAAGGGTTTGAAAATTCAATGCATGGCATGTTGGTATGTAGCGCCGAAATTCTTCAAGCCAAAGGGTATTACCCAATAGAAAAATATTCCCTAAGGGACCCTGAAGGTGGTGGTTTATTTATATAATTGGTCCATTCATATTTGATTATACACTGAATGGCCATCTATAAAGAAGAGGGATTGATATTTGACCATTGCATTAATCAGTAGCTCTGTGATCGGGACCTATTGGGGCACCATGGATGGAATGATGGAATTTTTATCCAATATTCTACCACTTTCTATAGATTCGGTGACCTTTTTAGAAATTTCAGGCTCATTTTTCATGATTGATATCATGAAGGTTGTTGAACATGTACCTAAATTTGGGCCCATGCCTTTGATTTGATGGGTAGAAAATACATATTCTTTGGTGATCTATTTTAAGGGATTGGACAGGGTCATTTCCATACCATTCGGGGCCACGACCCGAGAAACACCTTCGGTCATGGGTAGTTTCCCTTCCCTCAGGTAGAATCATACATCAATGTACTGAGTTTCACAAGATTCTAATGGGGATTTGTCACTATACAATGTACCAATTTGACCATTAATGCAATATTTGAGGCATTGATGGTATTATTAGGGTATTGTCACATGTTGATACAACCAAAATCTTCCTAGTATAACATTGAAAGTGGAGTCTTATCGAATGAACATAAATTCTAAGTCAGCTACAAGGTCTCCAAACTAGGCCTTGATCCTAATTCTGCTGAGAGGTTTTTTTCTCACTCTTGTCATAACCTTATAGTGTCAAAGTGGAAGGGGGCATGTGGGTCTTTCTGTAACCAAGTTTACAAAGTGTTTGGACTGGAATGAGGTTGACTCATGAGCTGTTGTCAATGAAAGATCATTAGATATCAATGTCATTTATCTGTCCAGATACATATAAACATATGATGCATCCTTGTATAATGGAATATTTGTACTACTTTGTGAAATATATGATCATGTGGAATTCTATAGAATTGATCTCTACATGATATATTTCAATATCAGCAAATTTAGCCTCAAATTATTGAGGTATTGAAAAATCCTTAACGAGTGCTTCCTAGAGGTCTTTCGATAGGTTTATAGAATCCAGGATTGAGAACTTGGCTAGAAACAGGGCCAATTAATTTAAAATATCATACTTTTGGGCTAAATTTTTAAGCTTCCTAGCACAAGGATGATATTTTTTAGGCACTTTAGGAACTAAAGTACTTGATATATGTGGATCATCCCTTGGAATAGGAGTTGAATGCATTTATGTCCTTGGTGGGTTAGGTCTGCTTGGTTTTCCTGCACGTCGAGGTTGATTTGGAAATGATGTATCCTTTGGTTGATCTTGTAGGATGATTGGGTCAAGGAAATAATTTACATGTGTGGGGGGAGCTTTCCTTCTCCTACTAGGCTCACTGGAGGGCTCTCCCATGAGTTTCGGCCACATATACGGTCTAAGCGGTGATGTGGTTAGAGTATTTCTTTATGTCTCAACCACATCTTCCTCTATATCCTCGACCCATGTGGTGTTCCCCCTATCCCCCAATTATATGTATATAAATTAGGCTCTTATCCACACTCATTATTCAATAAGGGATCCATTAATTGAATAACATTAATGAAATCAAAGATAAATTCCTCATTAGATGAGGACTCTGTCTAACAGGTTGACTCTTGTTGTACCGTTTGGGGGGGGGGGTGGTGCCTGTGCTTATGAGACTGAAGCCATTAAGTCCAATAGAGTCAAATAAAAATTTATACTTAGTATACATTTATTTTCCTATGTTTTCTTTGCCCTCTTTCAGCCATGCCGTTTCTTGGAAGACTGGATTTTAGAGGACTGTGGCACTGATGGAGTCGATTGTGTCACAACAAAAGCAGTTGGGGGAATAGTTAGCTATTTAAACTATGATAAAAGGATAAAATGAGTTCATTTTATTATATTTTTGACTATCCAGTCAATGAAATTATACATACCTTTTTTAGTAACTTCCTTCCATTCACCTTCTCCCTCTAGATTGGTGTTAGAGACACATGCTACCTATGCCAGTGGATTAACCAACTTTACTTATCCAGAGTCAACCATTATTTTCAAAATGTCTTAAAAAAATAATTACTAAATATTTTGAAACAATGTTCAGTGGAAGTGAAAATATTATGAGAGATATTCTAGTCCATCCCAATCCGGCCTCTTGGGCTTTTTCAACTTGATCAAGTTGTTTTCCAAATCTGCGATGAAGTAGTCAGGAACTTGGTCATCTCAGAATGAATAAAACTTATTCTTTAGATCCTCAAAATGGTTTCTCCTATTATCCCTTCACTCATCCTAATGAGTTTTGAACTATTTATAACTCTCAATAGAATTCTCTACATGATATGGAACGAGTTTCAGATTTGGATTCGAGGTAGGGGATGGCTTAAGCATAATATCGGTAGCCTCCACTTTTCCTATTCTCTTCCCTTGAGATATTGTAATTACTTAGGACTTGGACTTGGTGCACAATATGGAATCTTCCATTTTTGAGAAACTATGATGTGATCCTAAAACCCACCTGTGTATTTTACATGGATGAGTGGTGTATGAAACTCTTCGCAATGGTTCTCTATATAGATGGACAACAAATCTTCTTGGGGAAGAATTAGGTTCAGGGAGTGGGTAAATAATTTCCATCGAGAAATGAAATATGAGACCCTATCATTCTCCCACTATTTTTATTTTGAGAGGTTGAGGACTATAATATTATTAAATTTTGAGTTGAATTTAAAGAGAAACTATTGACAGAGATCTTTCCATCCTATAATTGACTGAGTTGGAAAACTGGTGTACCATATGAAGGCTAAACCTTGTAGTGTTTGTACAAAGAATTTGAGTTTCATTACTTCTTGTTGTGTTGGTGTCCCCATCATGGGATCATATTAGGACACAAAATGCATCAAATGATGCTTTGGATACCCCAAACAATTAAAAATTAGAATTATGGGGTTCTAAAAAATTTGGTTGGGGAGGGTTCAGATCCACCCATTCAAGGTATGGCCTATTTTCCAGCTACACTAGTACACACCGTTCTTCCATAGCCTCCAATAGAGTTTCCAATGTCTCAATATTAGGGGTGACTATTTGAACAATATTTTGATTAGGGGTAACAATAGGTAAGGCCATCTGTGGTAGCTCTACTTATACCTATAGTGGGTATCCTATAGGTGATGGTTTGTGAGGGCGTGTCTAACCCAACCCTAGTTGTGTTCCCATGGGAGGGAACTCCTAATATCTTTCTTTCTTGGGGTTGAATAATATCAATTGTTGGTACCCCATGTTGATCATATGTTATGGTTCCAATTCAGTTGCTGGGGTGAACCCTCTTTGTTGAGGTACACTGATTGGGAGTATGAGCTAAGGCTTTGCTTATAGAATATATCTGGTAGGACTATTGCCTTGGAGCAATTCTGCATTGAGTCTTCTCAACTCTTTCATCTCTTCCTCCCACCGAGAGAATATTTCCTTGAGTGTGAGGGGTTAAACATCTTTGGGAGGTGGGTGATTCCCAACCTTACATTTAATATTTTCTTTGGTGGATTCTCTCTGAGGAGGTAGTTGAGGGAATAACCAAATTTTTAGAAAGCCTCTAGTTCTAGGCATGTTCACCTCCTTCAATCATTTTGGTGTGGACTGTATTATGAACTGAGACTTCATCCTCCATCTCCTCTATATTGGCCTCATGTTCTATAGGGTTTGTATATATGGTGTTAATGAAATTCATTAATGCATTATGAATTGCATAAATTTCATTAGCCTCTTTGTGAGAGTGACTTTGTTTGCACCCTCCACAAGGCCTTGTCTCCGCTCCCTCTGCTAGTTCTCTTGGAACCATTTGGTGGAAATTAATCTGAAGGGAATCTCCAAAAATAAATTTCATGTGTGTTGATAATGAGGATACCAGATCATGGGATGGGATGAAATGCGAGGATTCTTTTTTAGCATTCCCACTAGTTGGGAAAATAATAACTTCCATTGAGGAGGAGACTATTGAGGTGAAAAGTACCCCATCCTTGAGGGATGGGACTGTTCCCATTCTACTTCCACAACCTTTTAGCCCTGTCTTACCAACCTCAAAGGTTTTGTTAAAAAATCCTCCAGCTCTATGGGATGGGGTTTCTCTTGGATTACCATGGTTGTTGCCATCATGACTAATTTCTTGATTTTATGGAGCAATTTTCAAACATGGTATGGATTCCTAGTATAACCTGCACTTGAACTACCTGATGCTAAATAAATTTTTACCATTTTCAACATTTGAGCTATCTGATGATTAACTTCCCTTAAGTGGGAGTATTTCTTGATTGTTTCAGATGCCTAATGAAAAATTATTTCCATGGCTCTCTCTCTTCTGGACCGACATCAATGAGAGTCGGTTGGGGCCTATTTTTTCTAAACGCATCGTCTATTAAAAAAATTATATTTATTGAAGATTGACTAATGCTATGAAATTGAATGATGTCACCTTTGGAAGGTTTTCTGATTGGGGATAATGGTGAAATGAAATCCTCTCTGTTCACCCCATCCTTTGATATTAGCACTGGATGGGACATCTGTAATCAGCTGAAGCAATTATTTTAACATTTCAATATACACGTTCTAAATGGATCTTTACTATTTCCCCAATTTTGGATGTCGTGTAGATATAAGATTTTACAAGTCAATTTGGTGATGTATCCCTTTTATCACCTTGAAATGGCTTGGGTTATCATCGTAAGGTAATACTTTCGATCTTAAATAATGAAGAGTGTTCCATATATTGAGGTAGATTTCATTCACACAATCTTCCAAAAATGATTCTAGGATGTTATAATGAGGAGTGGCCAAAGGCCAGAACATGTCTGGTATGTCATCTTTAGCCAACTATTTTCTCATGTTCAACGTATCTTATTTGTATTTTTCTAGAGGCTCCTCAACCTGTTCTGACCAAAGTGGAAACTTTACTACTTCTTTATTGAAAGAAAAAATATTGGAAAGGATTTCCTCTATCATATTAGAAGGAAAGAAATACAAGGATGGTTCATAGAATGACCGTCGCCTTGGGTTATATTTTGGATGATAAAGGATTTTACTTTTCAATGACAAGGAATCATGCATGAATAGACTCATCTTCATAAGAACCTCATGGTATGAGTGCTTTATCATTACTAAATTTCTAAGGGGAGGACCTCCTTGATGAAGTAAAATTCCATTATGGGGAGGACTACCATTATGGCTTGATGTCTAACTGTGATGAGAGTTCCTATAATATATACCCTAGGGAGGAACTTTAGGGAGGAAGATAGAAAGGGGAGGACCTTATTATTATTTGATCTTTTTTCTGCGTGAAGAACTACCATGGATCTCATCAGGAGATAGGCTCTTGATATTTATCAGATTCTGGGCATAAAGAAAGCCTTCATGGTGAGGTTTCTGGGGAGGACCTTTGAAAATACTACTACTACTATTCCTATAATTTGGTAATAATAGAGTGGGATATTGAGCTACAATAAATAAGCATGTAAGGGCTTCAATAACTCTATAATTAAGTAGAGTGGGATTTTAGATCAACTCTTCATTTTCCCGTTGTCTCTGGTGAGTTTTATTTTTGGGTTTCTTCTTATGAGTGATTGAGACCACTTACTGGGAGAAACATTTTTCATATTTGAAATATTGTTTGGTTAGATTCTGTGTCACTGCTGGAACTTGTTGGAAAGTTTTTAGAATTTTGGCAGGGGTTTGTACCTACCTTGAGTGGCCATTGTAATAAGCCGATTACCTCTAGTTGGAATGGGGGTATGGACCCAATCCAGTTGTCCATATATCATGGGGGGATTTTTCCCATAGCCCTCATGGATAGGATAAGAGATGTGTGTCTGCTCAAAAGTGACATATTGAAGAGTCACCCCAATTATAGGTATGGATCTGTGTATCTATCCATCTACCACTACCACTACCATTATTATATCCTAGCAGGTTTGTAGGATGTGGGCAGAAATTTGTGTTTTCCCTTTTAACATTGTCAGAATGTGTTTGGTAACTTCACAGGATGTAACATGGATATATGAACATTCTATGTCTAGAGTATAGGTATGTGACTAATCCTATCCTCCATTTAATGCTGGTGGATACTGACAATACTTAGGTGCAAGGGTAGAGGCATGGGTCTCCCTCTTGTTTGTTACCAAGTCTTTCTAGCTAATTTCTCCAATTGATGCCAGGTTAGGTTGAAAGCCTTGAATGATGTGGAAAGGTGTGCATGCCTACTTGTAGTTTTCCTTTGTATTTGACTGTAAGACTTGATTTATATGGGTAGGTGTTTGTACCTACTTATATATTTCCATTGTATTTTATTTTTGGGTTTCTCTAGATGCTTCCAAATTATGTTGATAGGCTTGGATGGTGTGGGAAGGTGTTTGTGCCTGCTCATGGTTTGCCACCAAATTTGACTATCAATCTTCATATGGAACAAAGGTGTGGTCCTACTTCCCATTGTCTGGTTTTTGACCTCTATAGGCCATATTTGATGTCTGGGTCTGAGTGACCCAGGACGAACTCTTGAAGAAAACACCCCATCATGCTGAGGGTTTGTCTCTATACGACATTGAAGGTGGCGGATAATGGTAGGATAAATTTGGAGGGACCCCTGCGTTCTATGGATTTGGTCATAAATGGAATCTTGATCTGACTCCCTAAGATAACAGTGGATTTGATTATTATGTTCTAGGGATAGGCTCCCAAAATAGTTCAATACGAAAATCAGTGTCGTCTACTTCTAGGCCATCGACCGTCACTGAACAGATGTCTGGTGGGGATTCATAAGTTGGAGGGCATGTTGAGATACCTCCATGGATGGGAGGGTATAATTTTGGTGGTACTCTTGAACCAATACATTTGAAACCCAACATTGAAGATGCTGGGTGGTCAATGATGTTCTTTGTTTGGTTGAGAACCCAGTATGCACAATGGATGATGCATACATCTGTAAGAATTGATATGATTCCATTTGGATTGAAGGGATATCTAGTTGAAAGTTCATGAATTATAGGTGAAAAACACAAATAATAAAACCCCATCAAGTTAGAATCTCAATAAACAAATACATGCATAATTGATTGTCTTGTTTGGATCTCTTTCATTTTGAGAGAGAAAGGGGCCATGCGTGTGGGTGACACCATAATCTTGGTTAAGGATTCACATCAGGTTCAACATTTTTGGTTTCTAAAGAAAATTTTTTCATTTTTTTTCAATGGTATGGTTGTGTGGGTTTGAATGGTTTCACAATAATTTACATTGAATTCATTATTTTCAAATGGATTCCAATGGGTTTTGTTCATGGAGCTGAAACCGACCAATGGTTCCTTTATTCGAACCTACTTTCCAAAAGTAGGTGGCTGTTAGGGAAATGATCCAACAAAGATTATGGAATCACATTGGTTGATAGGATGGGAGGTCAGACTCATCACACCATTTTGGGGGGAATTATTATTTACTCTGATATTCTCTTAAATATTTAATACATATTCACGTATCCTTCATTAATTCCCAAGCATGAAATGGGTCACCCTTAGTTTAACAATAAATTATTATCACACATGAATTTAGAATCATCTATATGTATCCAAGGTTCTTCATCAATGAATAAATTTGTATATATCTGAGTTTCTCCATCCATGGTATCCTTTTTCATATGTGTTAAAGATTATTTGGTCATTTATTATTATGATATTGGTTTTAAACCACACAATGGGGTGCTTCAAAATTTATCATCATACAGGGAGATGAGAGTTGTTTTGATTTTAGGATTGAGCCCATGAGATGAGATCACTATGTATCCTTGTGAAAAGAATTAGAAACCATGTAGTTTGGTGCCACTTAATGGGACACATCATACCTTTTAAGGTCACGTGATAAGGACCAAACTGTGTAGTTTAACACTATTCAACAATGAATTTTAAGTGAAAGGTTCCTAGTCAAAGTTTGGTTTGGTACTTATGACGAGGTGTCCCAAGGAACCTAGAAGGGATGTGATCTCCCAGGTTATATGTGACCCTATCGGGAATGCGGCCCATAAAAAATTCGGGTTGATTTGGGGTGTTGGGTTTGAACCTCAAGGAGGCTTCCTACATTTCCCATATGGAAGGGAATCAAAGACCACATAGTTTGATTGGGGTGGAGGAACAATAACTATGGAGGTCCTATAAATGTTTTTATCATAGGGAATGTGTCCCTTTAAGATGGATACATGGCTTTGAAAACCCACACCTATGGAGGCCCTCTAAAGGAAAGCGAGAGGAAGATCTAAAAAGGACTTTTGAGACATGCATATGATCATACAGATGTCATGTCTGTAGATATCCTCTAAACCCATATGAGTCATTCTTAGATGTGATAAACAATAGGAATCATAAGATCTAGAAAACCACATGATCCTTATTCCATTGATGAAAGAGCCCTAGGATACAAGAGAAGATGAAAGGGCTTTGATGTGCCTATCTCCTCCCATTTTTCTAACCAGGAGAGTCACATCTAACTATCCATATGAATATGTCCCATTAGAAAGTCCATGGGCTTACTTTAGGAGGTATTACCTTCTCCTAATTCTAGAGGAGATAGGATGATATTCCTATAATCCCAATCAAAGGAAAAAACAATAATGATTCCCCTCTTGCTGTTGATCCCTAGTCTCAGAGATGATGAGGGAAGGAAAAGTCCCTCGACCTTGTGTTTGAGATCGGGAGGTCCCTAACACTACCTCTAGGGTTGGGGTCCTCATGATAAAATGGATTCATAACTTCACCCACCCCAAGGACCCTAACCAAAAGGTATTACAAGTGCAGGACACCTCTGACTAAAGGAATGCATAACCAAATGGGATAAATGTTGGTGTGTCTCTTTCCATGGATATGTAAGTCTATAGGATTCAATGGAGGATTTTATTTGGTCTACCCTATATTGGATTCTAAAGTAATGAGGTTCCCTACCATTGATGTCATGAAAATGGGTCTAAAAGGATGCTCGCATAGTAGAAGGTTGAGAAAGCTATAAGTGGGATCGTTCAGGTAGAATCTAGTTGAGTTGGATGTGTAACACCCCAAGATTTCATAGTACGTTATCTCATTAAAGTAATTTAATAGCTTGCGCTACACACAACACCGAGTTCAAGCGCATCACAACTTACCAAACTAGCCGTTCAAAAAGAAGTTATGAGTAGTATTAACTACATTTTGAATCTTATATACTCTATATAATTTTAAAATCCATATTATTATGTTTATTATATATAATATAAGAACAAATTCATTTTTTCAGATAAAAGAAGTATTTTTCAAAAAATGAAATTTTACCAAATTTTAATGGAGAAACCTTTTTAAAAACAAATATTTGACACTTTTATATATTCAATTGAATGAAATTAAATTCTTCTTTAGAAGTGGGACATAAAAATTTAGTTTGGATAAATTTTTGGTACTTTTCTGATAACTTTCATATTTTGACGAATAGTGAAAAACACTATGTTTTAATTGAAAATAACTTTCTTAATCGAAATAATTTTTAGTGTTAAATTATGAATTTGAATGGTTTTGAAGTATAATTAGATTTTATTTTTATCATTTAATACGATTTAGGTCATTATAAGTAATTTCACATTTAAATTTGAAATAAACACATGTCAATCTTTTGATAGTTTTTACTTTTTAAAAACCCATTTTTGGTTTTGACAATGGGAATTAATTTTAAATAAATAAATGAAACTCCTATGTTTTTAAATTTGGTAAAATAGACTTTATTTTTGAATTCGGAATATTAAAATTAGTTTAGGGTTATTTTTTGGCATTTTTCTAAAAACTTTCAATTTTTGATGAATAGTGAAAAACACTGCGTTATTATTTAAAAATGACTTTTTTATTTAAATAATTATTTATTTTATTTAAAATTATTTTAAGTAAAAATAGATATATAATACCTATATAAGTTCAATGTAATTCATTGTATTCATTTTATTATAAAATTCGATGTATAAAATTTTATTGAACTTTTTAACCTCATTTACCCACCTTCTAGGCAGGTTAGCAAATTTGCATAAAACATAATTTTACCGCTTCTGTGAGTTGAATTTCAAAAATCTAAGAGAAACGGTTTACATTAGTAAGTAAAATGTGATTCAATAAGATGTAAATAATTTTTTAGTGAATAGTAACTTTTGACTTTTATTTACCATAGTTAAAAGTAAATAGGGTAATTAAAGGTAAAAATGATATTATAATTACCCTAACCCAAGTCCTAATTCTATTGGAAAAGTGTAATTCGACCAAAAACAACCTTAGGAATAAAATATGATCCTTTAGGTCCACTTGGATTAGATTATGACATTTATTATTATTTTATTTAAAGAAGAGTTAAAAGTGTTAAATTCAAATTTTATTAACTAAACCATTTTTAATATAGGGTTATACATAAGATAAATTCCACTATAAATATTAATTATAAATATAAAATTATTTCCTACATAATGGTATTTTATTTATAAATTTTAGAGATTAAATAATTAAATTTATTTATGACATAATGATGATGTAATAATTACCTTCTTAATGAAATATTAAAATAGTTTATATTATAAATATTAAAATAAATAAAATTTAAAAGTTTTGATGCCATCCAAGAATTTTATAGGAAATTTTAGGGTTGATTAGATAAATTTTGTTCGAAGTAATAATATTGTTATGACTTTCACAAAAACAAAATACCAAATAGTGTCAAAATTGACATAAATTAATTTTTAAAACAAATACTATATTATTGGTTGATATAATATTTCAAAAAATATAAGGTTCGGCCAATGGGATTAAATAATATTATATATGCCATTAATGAATTAATTGAGGTTATCTTGGAAGTTTAGATTAAGTTTATTAACCATATGGTGTTTGAATACAAGAAGACACGGTAAAAGTTAAACTATTTAACTAAGAGTTAAATCTAAAAGATAAGGTTAAAATTGTAATCTAAACTTGTCTAAAACCTATTGTTTGAGAGTATTTCGACCCATAACCACATAAGTCTTGAAATAAATTCATTTGGATCCATTATATACTGAATATGATTGTATAATAAATTAATAAATTAATATTTTCCTAAAGTGACCCTCACCCCTATTATAAAAGGGCACTTCCCCTTCTCTCAAAATCACACCACCAAATCCATTTAGATCAGCTAAAACATGAACAAATATCCTCCCAACTTCCCTCACATCAACCTAGAGTTCTTACTTTGATCATAAAGCCAACCTAAGGAGCCCTTTTGATCAAATCAAAAGGAAACACCCGAAGAAGAGGTAATAATTTCACCACCTTCTTTCAAGTTCTTTTCTTCATCCATTTCCTATTTCTTTGTTGTTTACCTACCAAAATAATAACTCCAATACCTCATAAATAATTTTATGTTATTATAAATATGGTACAACTATATTAATTATTCTATCCATCCTATAAATGACAATGTCACCAAATGTGCGTACGTATGACTTACCGTCTCCACGTCGTGGTGTAGTTTGTTATTCAAACACTTCATTATTTGGATGTGTATAATAATGAGTATAACTAATGTAAATAATAAATATAACATGTTAATGATTATTTATATATGATATACCATCCAATTACATATGATTTCACCATCAATATAATGATATTTTCGCTCATGTGTACGTTCGGATTACCGTCTCCACGACGCGATGAGATTCATTTCCACATTCACCATTCAACAATGATTATGAAAATATATATTATTAATAAGTATGTAATATATGACATAATAATGCTACTGGATATATATATATATATTTATGTATGTAATTACATATATCTTATTCACTTACTTCTTTTCAATATGATATGAAAACAGAAAGATTGTTTATGCGTACGTACGACCTACTGTCTCCTTTAACGGTGCCTTCCATTTCATATATCTATATATTATAAATATTTATATTCTAAATATATATTATATATAAATCAAGGTTTATATTATTTATGTATTTAAATCATGATCTAAATGATACGATCAAGAATAACAAGTTAAAATCCGTACGATAAAGAAATCGATTATTACCTAAAATGTTATATTAACATGGAAATCATTATTAAATGGGTAGTATAAAGTCATAAATGAATCATGTATGAGATAATAAATATGAATATGGTTTTTGTATAATTTAATAACATACTATGGTCATTATACTGGAGGTTAAACATACCCTCGACCAATGGAAAGTGCAAGGTAAGGGTTAATTCTACAATCTCTTTACTTATCCGAGGTTGTTAATATGTAAGTATCTACTGGGACTTATTTTTCATCCACATCTGTGTTTTATTAAAAATATTTATTTCATTTTTTTTAATATTTACTAGAAAATGGGTTAAATTCATTTATACCCTTATCTGACCTTATATGTTTTGAAAGGAATCTTTCCGTCGTTTTCCAAACAAGGTACTTTATGACCATTTCGAAAAATTTAAGGTAAGAATGTTTTTTAACTCATATGGTGATTACAACTATTTTCTTCCATTATAACATCGTCGAAGCATCCCTTAAAATCTTATAATAATATTTTAAAAATAAATGTTTTCTTTTATAATTATATGACTTTTAAATTATTTCAAAATATAAAGAGATATTTCTTTAATTTTTTTTTGATTTCATCTATGTCAACATCCTTTGATGAATTTTAAGCTTGTTTGAAGTCAATTTATTATGATACAAATATTCCATATTGTATTAAAGGTTTTGTGATATGTTTGATTGTGGATGTGTTATTCTTATACCATTCATGATTTATGGATAAAGTATTGACATTTCATATGCTTGTTTTAATACAAATATTTATGTTATGTTTAAACCTTTTCATATGAGGAATGCATTGGACTTAGTAAGTGGCGGGTAGAGCCCGCTATAGCTTCTCGATGCATCGGTTGGTCTCATGAGACAAAATAGTGTCTTGGCACAAGGCCTTGAAAAAATCTTGTTTGTAGTCTTGGTACGAGACCTTGACTATGTGGTTATGAAGTTTGGAATTATGAATTCCATCATTATGAAATTAGATATTGATATTACATGTGATTATTCGACTAGTAGAATATCCATGTGAATAAGTAAATGGAATTATTTGATTTATCTTTGACATATTATACTGAAGTTTAAGTTTAAAAGTCTTTTGTTTTAGTCTTATACATTTCCTTAAATGTTTATGCTTATTTATGAAAGTTTCCGCTATATTGTTATCCTTACTGGGCATCTAAGCTCACCCCTTTCTATGTTTTATTTTTATAGGATGAGAAGAAGTATATTATGACTGACCTGTAGGGATAGTCTTAGGGATATTTATGTGTTCAATGGAGAAAATTTTGTTGTTGTTTTTCATTTTATAATGTAATGTAACGTTCATGTATGTAATCTATTTTCCAAGACTGCTAAACTAATCGGTCCTTTGGGATTTTATTCCTTGTAATCATACCAATGTTAGGTAATAATGCACCGACTCTAGGTAACTAGGGTTGGGGAATTACAATTGGTATCAGAGGAAGTTTATCAACAACCTTGGAAATAGATTTAGATAAACTCTGATTAGAGAACATTACCCTAAGATAGACTTTTAGGATTAGTATAGAAGAACTTTCTAGAATTTTGGTACTGTAGAGATTTTGTGAGTTTTCCAAGCAATACATCCCTCTCTAGATATGAGTAAGTAGAGGTAGCTCTAGCATAGATGTACCTAGTTGTAAAACCTTAAAACACCGCTTTGAGCTAGACTCAAACGGGAACTGGTGAACGACAACGGGCCTTGCTGCACTCTTGGTTACGACACTCTCAGGGGATATGTTTAGGATAATTCACATTTTCATTACAAGCCTTTATGAAAAATTTAGGAGTAAATACTTCCTCAAAGAAAACATTTTATGATTATAGATTATATGCATAATTATTTCAATTTATGTTAGGTATTTTACATGTTTTGAATTATGCATTGCGATTCATAAACTAACCTAGCGTATTCCATTATTTAGAAATGGCACGTAGTAGAAATGAATGAGAATTCTAGAAATACACATGATAAAAAGATTAAGAAGGATCATATCTTTTGTGGTATTAAGAAAAAATTTAAAAGGGAAATAGTATCCCATGTATTCTCATCATATGAAGAAATAGTATCATGTGTTAATAAGATAAGTAAAGAATTATCTGAGTCTTATGGATTTAAAGGGAAGCAAGAGAAAAAAAGTATGGAAGAGAGAAAGATGGATAAAGGGAAGAGGGGAAAAAAGGATTTTCCCATATGTGATAACTATGGAAAGAATCACCTTGGTAAATTCTTGAAGGTAATGGGAGTTTGTTATAAGTGTGGATAAAAAGGACACCAAGTACATGATTTCAAGGGTAAGAAAAAGGTTTCAAATGTACAATGCTTAATCTACAAGGAGTTGGGACACTACACGAATCAATGTCCAAATCATCAGAGTATACCCCAATTGTTACTATTGAATAATAATCAAGTTATGATACTACTGAAGATGAAGAGGAATTATTAGAATTGTTATGTTGTTATTAAAGTATTGCGTCATTTGAGTATTATATTAATGATGTACATGTTATAAGAATTATAGAGTATATAAGGATTGTACTGCAGTACTATTTCATTAAGGATTTGAGATTGTGTGGAACCAAGAAAAGTGACTCAAAAGCAGGTTAATTTTTTGGAAAATATATGGTTGAGAGAAAGATAAACCATAATATGGTTCTGATACTGAGGTGGTGATTTTGGAATAATATATGATTGATTTGGATAAATTATATTGGATATTCTTGACTACCTTGAAACTGATTAATGATTTGTATATTCTATCATTGTTAGAGTTTAAAATTTTTTTGGATAGAAGGAGTATATCCAGTATTATATAAGGAATAAGGGAGTAAGATTGTAATCAATAAGGTTTTATGGTAATTCAAGGTGTTACAGTGTTTTAAAAGAATACATTATGAAGGTATTCACATGTTATTACATGGAAAAAAGGATCTTAATTGTGTTTACCTTCCTTATAAATTTTGGACTTTGAGTTTGGAAAAAAGTATTTTGGATAAGTATAAAGGTTGGAATTGATTAAGTTTTACATTGGATACTATTTTTAAGGTTAAATAATTTCTTGAGATTATTTTTGGATTATCATAAAAATGACAACACGGAGGTCAGACGACAACCCGTCGTGTCCGACAAGGCCGCGAGACTTGAACCCGCAACCGAAGGAAGAAAAGGGTGGATCACCTACCACTAACATATGTGATGTCCTAGTTTGTATAATGTAGTTTTTTTAAATAATTTGACAAATAAATTATAAATTTATTATTTTTAGAACCCTATATGATTAGGATAAATAGAATATTTTTGAATTCTACTATCTTTTGGAGTGAAAGATGAGTTTGTGATAGGAATTAGTTGAAGGGTAAAACTCTATTTGTAAAGTATATTTTTTCCCTACTATTATATGAATAAATTAATTCTTAAATTTTAGGTAAGGTATCTTAAAACCAAAATTTTTTATCCTAATACCTTATGTTTTGTTGAACTAACAATATTTTAAATCATCATAGATTGATGGCTTTGAGGCCCTCAATTTTACACTTGTTTGTGATTGATGACCTCAATCACTCCCTATAAATATTTACATTTTCCTCCAATTATATTTCTCTAATTTCCAACAATATTCTCCTAATCGAGATCATAATCTGGTGGTGACTTTTTCATTCCATTTCCCTCTTATTAAGACTAAATTTTATTAACCCAATTTTCGATGTGGGTTTTCCATAAAGGTATTTTTCTATTTGTAACCTTTTATTTTCAAAGAACAATTTCAAATTGCGATGACACAATTTATTGAAGTAGGGGAGAATGTAACACCCCAATATTTCATAGTACGTTATCTCATTAAAGTAATTTAATATCTTGTGCTACACGCAACACCGAGTTCTAGCCCACCACAACTTATCAAACTAGCTGTTCAAAAAATGGTTATGAATAATATTAACTGAATTTTGAATCTTATATACTCTATATAATTTTAACATCCATATTATGTGTTTCTTAGACATAATATAAGAATAAATTCATTTTTTCAGATAAAAGAAGTATTTTTCAAAAAATGCAATTTTACCACCTTTTAATGGAGAACCCATTTTAAAAACCGATATTTAACACTTTTATATATTCAATTTAATGAAATTAAATTCTTCTTTAGAAGTGGGACATAAATTTTTTTTGGGATAAATTTTGGGTACTTTTATGATAACTTTCATATTTTGACGAATAGTGAAAAATAGCATGTTTTAATTGAAAAAAACTTTTTTAATCGAAATAATTTATAGTGTTAAATTATAAATTTGAATGGTTTTGAAGTATAATTAGATTTTATTTTTATCATTTAATACAATTTAGTTAATTATAAGTAATTTCACATTTAAATTTGACATAAACACATGTTAATCTTTTGATAGTTTTTATTTTTTAAAAACTCGCTTTTTGGTTTTGACAACGAGAATTAATTTTAAATTAATAAATTCAAATTCTATGTTTTTAATTTGGTAAAATAGACTTCATTTTTGAATTCATAATATCAAAATTAGCTTAGGGTTATTTTTTGGTATTTTTCTGAAAACTTTTAATTTTTGATAAATAGTGAAAAACACTGCGTTATTATTTAAAACCGACTTTTTATTTAAATAATTATTTATTTTATTTAAATTAATTTTAAGTAAAAATAGATATATAATACCTATATAAGTTCAATGTAATTTATTAGAGGCATTTTATTATAAAATTAGATGTATAAAATTTTATTGAACCTTTTAACCTCTTTTACCCACCTTCTAGGCAGGTTATCAAATTTGCATAAAACTTAATTTTACTGCTTCTGTGAGTTGAATTTAAAAAATACAAGTGACATGGTTGATATCATTAAGTAAAATATGATTCAATAAGTTGAAAATAATTTTTGGTGAATAGTAACTTTTGACTTTTATTTACCGCGGTTAAAAGTAAATAGGGTAATTAAAGGTAAAAATGATTTTATAATTATCTTAAATTATGTCCTAATTCTATTGGATAAGTGTAATTTGACCAAAAACAACCTTAGGAATAAAATATTATCCTTTAGGTTCACTTGGATTAGATTATGACATTTATTATTATTTTATTTAAAGAAGAGTTAAAATGTTAAATTCAAAGTTTATTAACTAGACCATTTTTAATATAGGGTTATAAATAAGATAAATTAGACTATAAATATTCATTATAAATATAAAAATATTTCCTACATAATGGAATTTTATTTATAATTTTTAGAGATTAAATAATTAAATTTATTTATGACACAATGATGATGCAATAATTATCTTCTTAATGAAATATTAAAATAGTTTATATTATAAATATTAAAATAAATATAATTTAAAAGTTTTTATGCCATCAATGAATTTTCTAGGACATTTTAGGGTTTATTAGATAAATTTTGTTCGAATTAATAAGGTTTTTATGACTTTCACAAAAAAATACCAAATAGTGTCAAAATTGACATAAATTAATTTTTAAAACAAATATTATATTATTGGTTGATATAATATTCCCAAAAATATAAGGTTTGGCCAAAGGGATTAAATAATATTATATATGTAATTAATGAACCACTTGAGGTTCTTTTGGAAGTTTAGAGTAATTTTATTAACCATATAGTGTAAGAATACAAGAAGACACGGTAAAAGTTAAACTATTTAACTAAGAGTTAAATCTAAAAGATAAGGTTAAAATGGTAACCTAAACTTGTTTAAAACCTATTTTTTGAGAGGATTTTGACCTATAACCACATAATTCTCTAAATAATTTCATTTGGATCCATTATAAACTGAATATGATTGTATAATAAATTAATATTTTAATCTTTTCCTAAGGTGACCCTCACCCCTATTATAAAAGGTCACTTCACCTTCTCTCAAAATCACACCTCCAAATCCATTGGGATCAGATAAAAACTGCCCAAATATCCTCCCAACTTCCCTCAAATCAACCTAGAGTCCTTAATTTGATCATAAATCCAACCTAAGGAGCCCTTTTGATCAACTCAAAAGAAAACACCCGAAGAAGAGGTAATAATTTCACCACCTTCTTTCAAGTTCTTTTCTTCTTCCATTTCCTATTTATTTGTTGTTTCCCTAAAAAAATAATAACCCCAATACCTCCTACATACTTTTATGTTATTATAAATATGGAACAACCATATTTGTTATTCTATCCATACTATAAATGACAAAGTCACCATACGTGCGTACGTACGGCTTACCGTCTCCACGTCGTGGTGTAGTTTGTTATTCAAACACTTCATTATTTGGATGGGTATAATAATGAGTATAACTGATGTAAATAATAAATATAACATGTTAATTATTATTTATATATGATATACCATCCAATTACATACTATTTCACCATCAATATAATGATATTGTCACTCATGCGTACGTACGGATTACCGTCTCCACGACACGATGAGATTCATTTCCACATTCACCATTCAATGATGATTATAAAAAAATATATTATTAATAAGTATGTAATATATGACATAATAATTCTAATGGATATATATATATATACTTACATATATCTTATTCACTTACTTCCGTTCAATACGATATGAAAACAGAAACAACGTTTATGCGTACGTACGACCTATCGTCTCCATAAACCGTGCCTTCCATTTCATATATATATCTATTATAAATATTTATATTCTAAATATATCTGATATATAAATCAAGTTTTATATTCTAGAAGTATTTAAATCATTATCTAAATGATACGATCATGAATAACAAGTTAGAACATGTACGATAAAGAAAGCGATTATTACCCAAAATGTTAATTTAACATAGAAATAATTATTAAATGGGTAGTATAAAGTCATAAATGAATCATGTATTATATAATAAATATAAATATGGTTCTGGTATAATTTAATAACATACTATGGTCATTATACAAGAGGTTAAACGTACCCTCGACCAAAGGAAAGTGCAAGGTAAGTATTAATTCTACAATCTCTTTACTTATCTGAGGTTGTTAATACGTAAGTATCTACTGGGACCTCTTTATCATCCACATCTATGTTTTCTTAAAAAAATTTATTTCAAAACATTTTTAATATTTACTCAACAATGGGTTAAAGTCATTTATACTCTTATTTATCCTTATATGTTTTGAAAGAAATCTTTCCGTCGTTTTCCAAACAAGGTACTTTATGACCATTTTGACAAAATTAAGGTAAGAATGTTTTTTAACTTATACGGTGAGTGTGGCTATTTTCTGACGTTATAACATCATAGAAGCTTCCCTTAAAATATTATAAGAATATTTTCAAAATAAATGTTTTCTTTTATAATTATATGACTTTTAAATGATATAAAAACAGAAAGAGATATTTCTCTAAAAAAGTTTTGATTTCATCTATGTCAACATCCTTTGATGGATTTTAAGATAGTTTGAAGTTGATTTATTATGATAAAAATCTTCCATATTATATTGAAGGGTTTTTGATATGTTTGACTATGTATGTGTTATTCTTATACCATTCATGGTTTATGAATAAAGTATTTACATTTCATATGCTAGTTTTAATATGAATGTTTATGTTGTGTTTAAACCTTTTCACATGAGGAATGCATTGGACTTAGTAAGTGACGGGTGGATCCCGCTATAGATCCTTGATGCATTGGTAGGTCTCATGAGATAAACTAGTGTCTTGGAATAAGGCCTTGAAAAAATCTTATTTGTAGTCTTGGCACGAGGTCTTGACTACGTGGTTATGAAGTTTGACATTATGCATTCCATCATTATGAAATTGGATATTGATATTACATGTGATTATTTGACTATTAGAATATCCATGTGAATAAGTAAATGGAATTATTTGATTTATATTTTCCATATTATTCTGAATTTTAAGTTTAAAAGGATTTTTTTAGTCTTATACATTGCCTTAAATGTTTATGCTTATTTATGAAAGTTTCCGCTATATTGTTATCCTCACTGAGCATCTAAGATCACCCCTTTCTATGTTTTATTTTTCCTAGGATGAGAAGAATTATATTATGACTGACCTATAGGGATAGTCTAAGGGATATGAATGTGGTCAATGGAGACAATGTTGTTGTTGTTTTTCATTTTATAATGCAATGTAATGTTCATGTATGAAATATATTTTCCAAGATTGCTAAACTGATCAGTCATTTGGGATTTTATTCCTTGTAATCATGCCAATGTTATGTAATAATGTACCAACTCTAGGTAACTGTGGTCGGGGCGTTATACGATGGGTCTTGTGCAGGGTAAGGTTTACACAGATCAGAAGTGATTTTCATAGGGTTTTCTTACACGAGCTAAAAAAATGACTTTTGGATGATGGAAAACCTAGGAAACAACACTTGGGTGAGGCCATACTCAAGGATATAAGGGTCTCCTTAGGTGTTTCTAGAGGTGTCTCACGTAGGCCCCAGGTTTAGGAGGGTAACTTAATGCTAGTTTATATTGATTAGGGCTGTGTGTGGTTCCTCATGTGGGTGTTTTGTATTTCACACCCTCTAGGGAATTCTATCCCACTTCCCTCTTAATTCCCTCTTATCTTAGGTTTTGGAGAGCTAACTGGGTGGTATTGAGGGAATGGGAGAAGGACTAGGGATAACAGAGATTCAAGGTCTCTTTAGGTTTTTTTCATCATCTCAAATGAGAATCCCTAGGGTCCTATTTATAAGAAAACACAGGACCCTGGGTGAGGGAGTCGAATCAAACATGTTGGTTGTGAAGGCGTGCTGTGAAGGTTTCATGAAGGTGTGACCTGTGCAGTGCCACTGGGTGCGCCTTTCTAGGCTTGTGCCGTGTGTTGGGTGTGAATATTGGACCTATATGATGATGCTATTTCTAGGCCTACGCGGTAGGGCTTAGGTGAGCATGTGATCCTTCACATCCCTCACCTATTTTCTTCTTGAGGTATTTTCTTTTAATATATTTTCACCCACATAACAAAATAGAGTTTCAACATTGCTTACATTAAGTTTATTATTTTTTTAGGATTCATCTCAAATTCAAGTTTGATGATGATGATGTTGTTTATCTATATCAAAATATTTTATCATATGAGTATCATGTTTTTCATTCATTTAATAAGGACCTTTATTAAATGAGATCCCATTAAAATTATGACCCTATTTAAATATATCATTTACATTAGTGGTCTATGATCCATATTTCATCATGAATTACACTGAATAAGCATGTGAATAAGTCACAACTATATCTGGAAGGCGATCATATCAATCATATCATATATGAATCTTGGATAAATGAGCAGAAAACTCTTTTTCTAAATCCATCATATGGATAATATCAACTCTATCTCTCGAGTATCCCAATGGTTAGGGTTTCCCAAATAAGTGTAACCCAAATCATACACTAATAACGAGGAACCTAATAGTTAGGGCAATCTCATTACTTGCTTGACTTATACAAGATAATCCATGGGCACCTAAAGGTCAAGGTCACCCATACTTAATTATCAAGGTCCTAACAAGTGTTTTATTTAGAAGGAATGTAATTGTTAGTATTTTTTAAAGAGTATTTAATATAACCATTTTATCTTATGTTATTCCATTTTCTTATATTCTTGCTTATAATGATTTAGTTTAGAATACTATTCCTCTCAAAAAACCAATATGTTCAAACTATATTGATTTGTAACCCTTTACACAACTCATATCCTATGTTACTAAATCAAATTAAAATCCAACTATATTCATACATATCCAAATTCAACCCATGAACAAGGTACATGAAACCATTTTATATAAAGGCTTAAAACCTTATGAAATCAACAATCTCCATAATAGTAAACTTGGAGTGATAGATCACCAACCCCCACTTTTCGAGACAAAGCATAAGCCTCTAGGCTAGTGAGTAGCTCGACCCAAATTCCATATATATAAGAATACTTTACATAAGATAGAACTCAATTCTATCATAATTATAACACCTAATATATATATTAAGGATATATATGTCTTAAATATTTTAATCATATTTTATAATTGGATGAAATCATAAAAGATATTTTGATCTACTGCCTTCATGTGATGTATGAATGTATCATATCCTAAAATTTGGGTGGTTGTAAGGAAAAATTAAATAATATTTAATGCCACTACCTTTATCAATCGATGAAATCACAAAGTTTGATTTCTCAAGTTGTAAGGGTGGTATTTTTGAGCAGTCATAATGTTTTAATATGCCACATAATAAATCCTAGCATGTGATTCCATACTAATGCCTTTAATTTTATGAAAAGGAAAATGTTACAAGGTTAAAATTTGAGTGATCATACCATATAATATATTATCTAAGTGACATTGTATAAGATGAAATGGATGAGAATCATATTCATGCATGCATTTCATGAATAAAGCTGATGAATTTACTCATGCATTCCAACAAATGAGTAAATGAGACATCCCTTAAGGAGCATCATTGAGGCTTGATAAATTCCACTGCCATATGATGGTAGTAGTGGTGTGAATTCTTGATGCTTGACTGAGACTCACAAGAACCTGATGCTCTCTATCTCCTTCCTTATTTTCACTATGAGGTTCTAGCATGTGGTGGAGGTAGGTGAATATCATTCAATTATTGAGTGATTTAGGCACAATACATGGATACTCTATGGATGAGGTATGTTTTTTCCTCTATTGTGATCCTTATCAAGCGCACTAGTGAAGATGGTTTTCACATAGTCTCTTCGGTGTAAGGTACTATTTATAATTTACATACTTTTCATATAGTTTTACATGGATATCTTGGGTATATGATTTTAACTAGTTTATCATGTTCTAATAACTATTATTAGACCACATATAATAAAAAAAGTGGAATTAGAGCTTTCTATGAGATTAGATTTATGAAATCATGCTTGAAATGAGGAATAAAAAAGTTATATTCCATGTCACTCGACAATTGTAAAATATTATAGGGTTATCTATTCAATGAGTTATGTATCACGATGTATGATATAGTATATCACATGCCATGATATATATTGAATTCATGGATTTGTTCGATTCATATCATATGATATTATTGTACAATACAACAACCACACAGTGTTTTTTGAAAAAAAGTATGGATTTTCTAAGGTGATATTGACATTTATCGTAATACACTATAAAAGAAAATTATATTTTTATTGATATTAAATTATTAATTGAATTTATTATTTATAAATTGTTTATAAATTATGATAAAGGGTATTTTTGGGGTTATTTATTAATTTATAGTTCATAAATTATTTAATTATAAATATTTTATTATTAACTAAATAAATATTTATTAAATATTTATTAATAAACATTCCTTGATATTAAATGCTAATATCAAAAATAAATTTTAATAAATTATATGGAATTCTTTATTGTGGGTAACCTAAGAAGTGTTACACCACTGGGGGGGGGGGGGGTGAATCAATAGCGATTTAAAATATTTTGTAATTTATTCTACTTAAAATAAATCTATAATACCGGTTAAGATCTACTCCTCTCAAAATAAAACACTTAGCCTTGTATGATTAATGCGGAAAACAAATAACATAAGACACATAATAATTTTTAAATTATTCAAACTCAGTATGAGAGCCTACTCCTTGCTGCTTATGATTTTTATATCAGTATATAGATTTTACACTATAATTATAAAACCAAATCATAGTGGAAAAGGATGTATCATCCTTCTCCTATAGTTCATACCTTCCTATTGGTTACAATATTTTGTACTATCTCCCACTAGTTATAGTGAAAACCAAATAACACCAGTTAAGAAAGATCTCCTTTTAGTTTGGATTACTCCAATAATACAAATAGATTAAACTCTTCAAGACTTAAAATATATTTGGGAAAGATATTTCTCACCAATTATATAATAGTTAATACAAGTGATACTAGTTTAAGATGGATGCTGGGTTGGTTCTTTCTCATTACATGAAGATCCATGAAGGTATGGAACTTTCAATCACTAAATGCTTACTGAATTCTTGGGATTAATAGGTTTCTAAAATCTCTACAGCTACACTAATTTAGTCTCAAATCTCTCTTCTTCTCAGAGATTTGACTTGCTCATTTCACTCTCCTTCTCATGGTGTTGATATTTTCTCTTCTCAAAATCATGATTTTTTTAGCAGTAGTTTAAATAATTAGGAGTCATTTTTCAATATAACTAAAATAAAAACACATCAGGTATTTCATGGAACCCCAACAAAGAACATATTCATGAAATGGTTTCCTTATAATATATCTATTATGATTTTCTCCACCCACCCATCACATAGTTATGCCTCACATGTCCTTTAAAAGAAAACTTCCAAAAATACCATTTTCCTTTAGGAGATTAGAAAACTTTTAAGTCGCAACCTCATCTTATTCAAACTTCTTGTGGAATGAATAAGTTCATTGCAACATAACAACTCTTGATAACTCAACAAAAAAATATTTATCATTTTTGAAACCTCATATAAAATCACTGAAATAACATTTGAGTGTGATTAAGGAATTAAAAAACAACATAGAATCGCCACACTTACATTCTGGAAATAACTTATGGAGTTTATTATTTTCCTATCATTCATTTTTTATCATGGGTGATCTAGTTATCCATGATTTTAAGTTCAAATATTCTTCATAAAACTTGAATAATAATTTATTTGTGATGTTTTAATCAATAAACATCAACTTTAGTATCATCTGGTCTTCTTCAAAAAAATCAAATGCTAAAAACACAAAATGTTTCCTTATGAAAAAATCTTATGTGAGATGAAAAATATCTTACATATCAGTAAAATAACCCTTAATTGATCTATTTGTAATAGGATGAATTTTTCCAATTTTTATCTTCAACCCTCATAGACACAACATCTTATATTTCATACATTATAATTTTAACTTTTCCAATTTTCAATTTTGGACAAAAAATATTATGTATTCATTGCATGGAATCTTACATGTGTATGCAACAAGATATATTTCCACATTTCTCATTTTCTAGATAAACATATTCCATATTAAAAACATCTTTCGTATCCTCATTGTGTTCATAAGATGTAATCCTTTAGAAATTTTTTAGACCAGTGGTAGGAAACATATTACGTATCATTGAATAACTTCTTACATAACACCAAACTTATTATGCATCATCCCATCTTCTTATATATCATATACCTTTAAAAAATTTAAAAACTCAATTTATAACTTCTTACATATAGAAGGAACTTCATACGTATCAAGCAACGCTTAAGTAGACTCACCTCTAAAATTCTAGAATGGATCAAACAAGATCAGAATCAATTCTAATCAACTCAAATTAACTTCAAACACTTCATAACCATTCTTAAAAAAATAAAATATTTTTAAAAAAATTTTCAAAAATTATTCAAGTGATGCATTCATTTTTGAAAATAAATACTAACCTTAAACAATTCCATAGGTTTATTCACTTATGAATTAAATAATGTGTTTATTTAGTAGTCATAAGGGGTAAAGGATCCCTATAATTCTGAATCACACCCAGGTTCAAATCTGGGTGGTCGTAGGTATTATTATAGTACTATACAGGCGGTGACGTAGATAATGACGTAGGTAGGGGTAACACAGGCTTGGGGATGCAGATAGGATGATGTAGGCATGATGTTGCACTGAGATTTCATGCCATGTTATGGGCTTCATTCCCACTAGGCCTATATGCCATGTATTAAATAAATAAGGCTTGATAGTTGGGATATCCCCTGGGGGGGCTATGGCCTACCTTTCTGGCATGTGTGTGTGAGTTTTAATGTAATTTTACCCCTAAGAACCTAATATTTATATTATTAATAAATTAGTAAATAGTTTATATAATATAGATTGGATGATAAAACATTTATAGTTCACAAAATATCATATACTTAAAGTAAAATCCCATATAATTAATAGAATGAAATTTTCATACTATAAAATGAATATAAAGTGTTTATATTTAGAATTATGGAATTCCCATAATGAATAAGCTAAAATTATAGATTAGTTGTTTTTATGAATAATATATAGATGATTATTTCATGTTTGAATATTTTAATTTTTTAAGGTTATTCCTTATCATTTTCATAGTTATAAATTGTTTATACTATGAATATGTGTTTTCTTTGGTTTAAATTGTTTAAATAACTTCTTATAAATTATAAATCCTCACATTTCATGATAGTCATGAATAAATACAATTTAATTTTCATTTACCTTGACCTCAGTTTATAGTTGAAGTTATTAGTATGATTTGGAAATATTATTTTTATGGAAGGAATAATCCTAAAAACTAAATCATTAGAATCATACATACATAAAGGGAATAATATGAGATAAGATGATAAGATTAAAAATAATTCTAAATACTAACCATTATATTACTTCCAAAGCAACACTTGTTAATACCTCAATCATTCAGTATATATGATCCTAAATATTAGGTTCCCATGAATTATCTTGTGTAAGTAAAGCAAGAAATTATGTGACCCTAAATGTTAAGTGCCTTGTTCTTGGTGCTTTCTTTGGGTTACACTTAGGTGGGGAAAACTAACCATTAGACTACTAGAGGAATAAGGTTGGTTTTATCCACTATATGGATTGGATAAAGAGTTGTTCTCTCAGATATCGAATATTCATATATGATATGAATAAAAAGTTTTATTTATTAGATATAGCCATGGATTATTTATAAGAAAAAACCAATGTAATTTATGATGAAATATGGATATTGTCCCCCTAATACATAAGATGAGTTTAAAATGGGTCATTATTTTAGTTGGATATTGTTTAATAAAAGTTCTTATTAAATGGTAATAAAACATGATAATAATGTGATAAAATATTATTTTGTATATAAATAACATCTCCATCATCAAACTTAGCTCTGAGATCAATCTTTAAAAGGAGAATCTTAATGCAAGGAATGCCTAAGTCTAGAAACTTAAGAAGAGCTATTAAGTAAGGAGAAATTATATGTGTTAGAGAAACAATTTCTTAAGTAACCAAGTGTTGAAGTTTTTCAACATGTGAATATAGATTCTTATGAGAAGAATAAAATGATTTACTTAAGGTTTTAAAGGAATTAAATGCGAAATAACATAAGGAATTTTAGTACTTACTCATATATTCAATATGTTTGAGTATATCAATGACTTGGTGAGACTAGTTCTTTCTTTAAGGCTTGTTCTAGTTAAGGAATTCATTTTATTGTAAACTATAGAAATATATCGATAATATGATATGATTCAAAATAAATTTTTATTGATATTATCAAGATTTTAGAACATATGAATTGGGCATATGATGTAAAGGTTTTGGTAGGTGAAATTTCAAACAAGTGGAAGAATAATTAGTTTGGGAGTCTAAAGATATTTCTTCAAATAACTAATTTCATTGAAACCTAGTGTTATTAGGAAGGAATAATAATGATTCCATGGGATGTAATTGTTTATGATACCTAAAGGGGTTTTAAAAATTCTATGGAATATCCATGTTAGGTGTCAATGTTATTGGAATTGATTCTATGGTTTTAAAGGTATATGATACAAAATTTATACTTTAAAAGTGTTTAAAATTTACAAGATTCCAAAAACAAGGGAAAATTTGATAAATATTTTAGTTTGTATTCAAGTGATATAACAAAGAGTTGATTCATTAAAGATTTAATGTAAAGTAATTTATTAAGATCAGATGGATCTAAGAAAAGGATGTGTTTATTTATCATAATTATCTTATATGATAAGAGAATATATTCATGAATAAAGTGTTGTTATGAAAAAAATGAAATGGATAATTGTATACATATGGTTTATGATTAATTGGATTATATAATGTGTTTATAAAAAGAGACAAGGATAATTTTTTTTATCTAGGATAAAGTGTTTATCTACATGTTTGTTAAAATATGAGGGAAGATGTTCCCACCATGTATTAGTGGAATATTTTGATAAATAATATTCTTTTCAAAGGGAAATTATCCCAACACATAAAACACGAAATATTTATAACAACCCATACTTTACATACATGGTTATTACTTCAGAATTGAATCATACTTATTACAACATATAACAAAACCATGATAGGACCGTATAGGTATAGTGTCTTTCGAAACTCAGAAACATAAACAACTGGTTCATAAATCATCTACATTGTCTCCCGTTTATTTTATCATATCTAGAGTCCCTTTTGGAATATACTACTTAATACCCTTCTTCCTGACCTGGGGAAACGAAAACATACAAAAGGGTGATCTCAAATTCTCAGTAAGGGAAAACAAAAGAAATATCAATCATATCATATTTATAAGAACATAACATTTTGAAAATATTAACCTGCAAAAGAGATCATAATATCATAACATGGGATAAATCATAGTAGTGAAACGTCATCCCAATAATCATAAATTAAAACATGAAACTTTTTGGCATACACACATAATAATATAAAATCATTTCATATTAGTCAAGACTCATTTCTAAGACCATCATACCGGACAAAGTCCATTACTGAACCGAGTTTACTCCTCATTCCAGTCCTGTATCACTGAACTGGTTTAACTTGCCGTTCCAACCATGTCTATCTCATGAGATATAAATCTTTATCCAATGAATTGGAGGGAGATATAGGTCCCACCCATCTCATAATTAAACCATTCTTATGTGTGCCACAAAATCATAAATCATAGCATAACCCATGTAATAAAAATGGGATTCTTAAACATCATTCCATCATAACATAATCCATATAAAATAAAAGGACATCATAAAATTAATTCCATCATAACATAATCAAATCAATGTAAAAATAGGGATAGAAATAGAACCCTATATTATCTTAGATGGAAAATAATTTTGATAAAACACTTGAACTCCATTCTTGAGGAAAATATCATTTCTACTTCAAAAACATTTTTCCTTTCTTAACATGTCATAAAATTTTAAACTAAAAGAATTTGATTAAAAATAAACTTTAAAACTTGTAAAGTAAGCTTCATGGAAATAATGTTCTATGAAATAATAAAAATCCATTCATTATGTATAAGTTAAAAAAACATTCTTCTCGTACTTTGGCTGGAAAAGTCAAAAAGTACCTCGTACTAAAAACGAAAAAAGATTCTTTTCATATCTTTTAATAAAAACCCAAAGAAGGGTAAAATTGGATTTAAACATTTGTATGAGGAAAGAAATAATATTACATATTGATAAAACATGGATGTGTATGATAAATATTCCCCATTAAATTCTGAAGTATAAACAATCTCAGATAAAAATAAGATTGCGAGATTTTCCCTTACCTTAGGTCCGATTTGCTTCGTACGTATCCAAACTTTCTGTATAATGATTTAAATAATTTCATTGACTTATTACAGAATCATATTAATTTTTATGATACCATATATGGTCATATTCTTATCTTCTTATTAGTAATATTTCATTGCTACTTGTTATTTGGGTGTTCATTGCTTTATGTTCTTTTGCAAGTTTTGTCAAATAAATTCTTATTATTATTTTTAGGTTATAGATACCTCATTTACAGAATAGTATTAGTGTAATATATATCATATTTATTCATTCAATTCATTTATATAATCATTATTCAATGAAGATCATGTAGAACGAGTCGCATCACATCGTGGAGACGGTAGGTCGTACGAATGCACGCGTGATGATATCATTCCCATGATCATGGAATTGTATTGAAGTGTATGTATAATATTTTAGAATCAATATCACTTTAAAATAATAATATATAGTTATTATTTACACCATTATACCCATCCAAGTAAGGTGGTGGTGGAAAACAGATTACACCACGGCGTGGAGACGATATTCCGTACGTATGCACGCGCAGTGATTTCATTTTCTGTAGGATGGATAGAAGGTGAAATAGGGTTGTTTAATATTTATAATAATATATAATTATATGAGTGATACTTATATTATTACTTCATAATGAAACAACTAAATAAGAGGATGTATAATAAGAAATAATTTTGAAAGAATCGGTAACATATATTACCTCTTCTTCGACATGCCTCTTTGAAACCTCCTCTTAGGGAACTAATGTTGGTCTTTGAAGAAGACCAGGACCTCTATAATATTAATAGGGGAGTTGAGAAGAGTAATGGGAAGGGGTTGTCCGAGCTTGAAGGCTCAAAGTTGTGTAAAGAGGTGAGGGAGGAGGTGCCCTTTTATAAGGGAGGAGAGGGGCACCTTTGGAAACCTCAAAAATATTAATTTATAATAAATTCAAAACCCACTTAAAAACTTCCAAAATGACTAAAATCATAATATTAGATGCGATAGGGTTGTAATATCATAAAACAATAAAATTTAGACATGTTGGAAATTTATTTTAAACATTATCAACTTGATTTATCCTTATTTAATCTATTTAATTTTATTTGTGGTAATAAGATTCTAAATTTTAAATTGTTATAAATAATTACTTATGTGTTGTGAATTTTCCATAATTGGATAATTTATGACATTTTAGACCATATAAATTTTAATTTATAATTTTTAAATATTTTTGTGATTTTTAAACAATTTTATAATATGTTATTTTTATAAAATAACAATAGTGTCAATTTTTACACTCTTCATTTATTTGAATTTAAATAAAATCCTCACAAAAGATTTGTTCGAAATAAAAGATTTAATAGATTCATAACATGTCATATTTAGCTAAAAAATTAGTGGAGCACATTAAATAGTTCATATAATATTTATTTTAATATTTTTACACCATTTATTTGATATTTCAATCAATAAAATAATTTCAACATCACTATTGTGTCACCTTTAATGATAAATATTTAATCCCTAAAAATTCTAAATAAATTCACATGATGTATATAATTTTATTAGATTTCTGGAGACTATTTATGTTCGAAGTTTCATGAAGTTTATCCCTAAATTAAAATTATTATACTTATAAGATTTAAGAGAGTGTCATGTTGTCACTTTCTTTAGTTTTAATAAAAATTAAATTATTTTAATGGTCAAAAGTCCATAAAATGAATTTATTAAAACCCTTAGGTGATAAGGGTCTACTTTTAGTCATCCAATTTAATTTAGGAATGTGTTAGGGTAATTTTATAATCTTATTTTTACCCTTAATTACCCGATCTACCTTTAACTGCAGTAAATAAAAATTTCCATAGTTACTATTCATAATATCAAAAAATATAAAAGTAACCTATTAACATAATTTAAACCCACTGAATTCAAATATGGAATTCATTTTTCAAAATTAAAAGCACATAAGTTTCAGTAATTAATTTAAAATTAATCCCATTATTAAGAAAACAGGTTTTAAAAGTTAAAACAATGCCAAAGATTGAAATGTTTTTACCTATGCATTCAATGTAAAATTAATGGCAATGACTTAAATTATATTAAGTGGTAAAAATATATTCTATTTATACTTTAAAACCATTCAATATTATAATTTAACCATATAAATTATTGCAATGAAAAAAGTTATTTTTAATTAAAATATAGCGTGTTTTTACTATTCATTAAAATATGAAAGTTATCAGAATAATATGAAAAATTTATCCAAAGTAAATTTTTATATCCTGATTCCAGAGAATAATTTTTATTTTGTCAAATTGAACTTATAAAATTGTCAAAAACTATATTTAAAGTGGGTGCGCCATCAAAAGGCGGCAAAACTGAATTTTTTGAAAAATACTTATTTAACCCAAAAAATTTATTTTGTTCTCATACTATGTTATAAAAAATATGTAAGATGAATAATAATGTTATAAAATTCAAAATGTAGTTAATACTATTCATAACAGCTAGTCCATAATAATATTATAACAATATATCATTGTTTAGTGAAACTCGATATTGCGTACAACACATGCTATCGAGGAAGGTTGCTCTTGCGTATAACGCAAGCCAAGATAGTGTTGTGTGTAGTGAAATATTAATTTGATGTTGCGTATAACATAAGACATAAAAAAATATACTTCTCATAAACTATCAGGGTGTTATATTGTACCCCCCTTAAAATTAATTTCGCCCTCAAAATTCGTCACTTCGTAACAAACAGATGAGGATACCTCTCCCTCATCATATCCTCAAGCTCCTATGTATCTTCTTCTAATTGGTGGTTCCTCCATAAAATTGTCACCAAGAGAGTGGTCTTATTCCATATAACTTTTTCGCTACGATCTAGAATCTCTATCGGCTGTTCTTCATAAGAAAGATCTTGCTCCAGCGGTACAAATTCTGAGCTTAGTACATGTGAGGGATCAGGTATGTACTTTCTCAGGAGAGATTCATGGAACACATCATGAACTTGAGAGAGATTCGGTGGAAGTTCCAATCGGTAAGCTACCTTCCCAACACAATCCAGTATTTTGAAAGGACCGATATACCTAGGGCTCAACTTTCCCTTCTTTCCAAATCTCATTACTCTCTTCCAAGGAGATATTCATAAGAACACTTTATCACCCACTTCAAACTCTAGGTATTTTCTTCAGTTGTCAGCATAATGTTTTTGTCGACTCTGAGCTGCTCTTATGTGTTGTTGAATAGATCATACCTTTTCTGCCATCTCATCAACAAGATCAGGTCCTAATAGCTTTCTTTCCCCAACTTCATCCCAGCAAGTTGGAGTTCTGCATTTCTTTCCATAGAGAGCTTCATAAGAAGCCATATGAATACTACAGTGAAAGATATTATTATAAGAAAATTCCACTAAAGGTAGGTGTTGATCCCAACCACCTTTGAAATCCATAGAGCAAGCTCTTAACACATCTTCTAGAGTTTGAATTGTTCTCTCAGACTAACCGTCTGTCTGAGGATGATAAGAAGTGCTGAAACTCAACTTTGTATCTAAAGTATGTTGAAGACTTCGCCAGAACTTCGAGGTAAACCTCAGATCCCAATCAGATATAATGGAAAGTGGTACTCCATGCAATCTTACCACTTCCTTTACATATATCCTGGCAAGCTGATCCAGAGAAAAATCTTCTCTAATAGCAATGAAATGTGCCGACTTCGTAAGACGATCAACTATGAACCAGATAGCATTATTGCCTTTGGATGTTTTAGGAAGTCCGGTGACAAAGTCCATAGTGATGTTTTCCCATTTCCATTCGGGTATGGGTAATGATTGTAACATCTCCTTAGACTTCTGTCTCTCAGCTTTAACTTGATGACAAACCAAGCATCGAGAGACATATTCAGCAACATCTCTTTTCATTCCATCCCACCAGAAGTACTCTTTCAGGTCCCTATACATCTTCGTGCTTCCAAGATGAATAGAGAATGAAGAACTATGACCCTAATCCAGCAGCTCCTTCTTTAATTCTGGGATGGGAGGAACACGAACCCGATTCCTAAACCTTATTATCCCATCACAATCAAGGTTGAATTCAGGAACATTTATCACCTTCTTTTGTAACTCTACATCTTCTTTTTGTGCCTCTTTAATCTTCACATGTATAGATGGTTGAACATTCATTTGAGAAAGATAAGATTTTTCCCCTTCCATTATAATTCCAAGATCCATCCTTTGTAAATCCATAAATATTGGATCTTTTGTGATCCTCATCATGGATAAGCTATCATGGTCTTGTCAACTTAATGCATCTTCCACCTTGTTTGCTTTCCCAGGGTGATAATGAATTGAGCAGTCGTAGTCCTTATTCAACTCCAACCATCTTCTTTGGCGCATATTCAGCTCCTTTTGTGTGAAAATATACTTTAAACCTTTATGATTAGTATAAATATCACACCTTTCACCATAAAGATAATGCCTCCAAATCTTTAATGCAAAGATTACCGCAGCTAATTCCAAATCATGAGTTGGGTAATTTTGCTCATGGATTTTCAACTGTCATGAGGCATAAGATATCACCATATAATTTTGCATGAGAACACACCCCAGTCCCTTCTTGGATGCATCACTATAGATCACAAAACTTTCTCCACTACACGGCAGTGTGAGCACAGGTGCACTGGATAACCTTCGTTTTAACTCTTTGAAATTCTAATCACACTCCTCCGTCCAAATGAACTTAACTCTTTTTCGAGTCAACCTGGTGAGTGAATTAGATAACATTGAAAAATATTTCACAAAACGTCGATAATATCCAGCCAGACCAAGAAAACTTCAGATCTCAGTTACTATTGTTGGTCTCGACCATCTTTTGATAACCTCTGTTTTTTCTGGATCCACAGATATCCCCTCTTTTGAGATTATGTGACCCAAAAATGAAACTTTTTGAAGCCAAAATTCACACTTGGTAAATTTGGCATAAAGATTCTCCTTTCTTAGGGTCTTTAATACAATTCTCAAGTGATCTTCATGTTCTTCCTTGATCTTTGAATAAACAAGAATATCGTCTATAAAGACTACCAAAAACTGATCAAGATAGTTTCTAAAGACTCTATTCATTATATCCATGAAGATATCAAGGGAAATAGTAAGTCCAAATGGCATCACTGTAAATTCATAGTGACCATAACTTGTACGGAAAGACGTCTTTGATATATGCTCCTTTTTGACCCTTAATTGATGATACCCTAAATGAAGATCAATCTTAGAAAAGTATTGATCTCTACATAGTTGGTCAAATAATTCATCAATGCGTGGGAGAGGATATTTGTTCCTGATAGTGATCTTGTTAAGTTCTCGATAATCAATGCAAAGTATCATTGATCCATCTTTCTTATTAACAAAGAGAACAAGTTATCCCCAAGGTGACGTACTAGGGCGTATGAATCCTTTTTCAAGATTGTCTTGGAGTTGCTTCTTCAATTCCTGCAACTCAATTGGGGCCATTCTATATGGTGTCTTTGAAATAGGCATAGTACTCGGTATGAGTTCTATTGAAAATTCAACTTCACGATTTGGTGGAAGACCTGGAAATTCTTCCAGAAAGACATCATCAAACTCCCGTACAATGGGAATATTCTTAATCATGAGTTTCTCTCCAACCATTTGAGATAAATAACCTTCATTTGTAGGAATCAAGACCCATAATATGGAAGAAATTTCCACTGGAAGATTATATTCATCCTTGCATCGATAGATGATAGTAGATTGATCGGGAATATTAAATGTGATTTCCCTTCTTTGGAAATTGATATGAGCTCCGTATAAATAAAGCCAATACATGCCAAGAATCACATCAAATTCCACTATAGGAAGGATCACAAGATTTGTAGGAAGCACTTTCCCACAAACTTTAATTGGAGAAGAATTGTAAACTTTTGATGCGACTGTTGTTCCATTAGGGGTTGTCACAGCTAACTCAATATCTAACTACTGAGTTAATATGGAGATACCCTTAGAAAATTATTCATAAATAAAAGAGTGGGTGGATCCAGAATCAAATAAAACATTTGCTACTTTAGAGTGGATGGTAAGTGTACCTTTCACCACTTTGTTATCATACTCCACATCGCCAATAGAAATTGCATTTGACTTTCCTTTGTCTTTGGCCTTAAGAGTTTTTTGACGTCGATCATCATCAACAAACCTTGGATTAGGGAATTGATTGGCATAATTCCCCATTTACTTGCACTTGAAAAATTGAAGTTTAGGAGGTGCATTCTGTGTATCCCTTTCTTTGTTCGCATCATTAGACATCTTATTCCCATTATTTTGACATTCAACTGCCTGATGACCTTCTTTTCCACACTTAAAACATTTACTTGTACCTTTAAGACAATTACCTCCATGTTTCTTTCCACACTTTGAGCATAAGGGAAAACTTATCTTCTTTTCAGTGTGGTCTTTAGATTTTCCTTTGAATTCCATTTTCCTCTTATTATCAAACCCATATGATTGATGGGTTACTCCAATCTCTATATCAACCTTGAGAGCACATCAAAAAATTTCCTCGTAGCTATTTAAGTCCCTTATGGCTAAATCCCTTCGAAGAATTGGTTTTAAGACACTAAAGAATCGATCGATTTTACTCTCAGGTTGGATAATAATTCCAGAAGCGTACCTTGAAAGTCTTGTAAAATTTTCTTCGTAGGTACCAACAGATTCATCATCCTTTTTCTTCAGTTCAAGAAACTCCTCCATATTTATTCTAAGAATACTAGGGAAGTACTTATTGAAAAACAAGTTCTTGAACTCATCCCATTCCATGGACTCAATTTCATCCCTTTGCCTCGTATTCTTAATAAGATTCCACCATTGTTCAGCTTCACCTTCCAAACGATATAATGATAAGATGAATTTATCATGTAAAAAACATTGTATAACTAAAAATATATTTTCAGTGGTACTAATCCATTGTTCATCCACTAATGGATCAGAAGACCCGCTGAATGAAGGTGGATGCTGCCTCATGAAGGATTCAACAGAATGTTGCTCCTTCCATTGATCATTTGGAAGTCCAGCATGGTTCATAGCTTGAAAAAGTTGTGTGAGAATGGATACAAGATTTTTCATTCTAGCTCCCATAACGTTTGGTTGCTCATGGGGACAATCATTGCATTGCCTGTCGCATTCAGCATTAACACGGTTCCTTCGGGTTCCAGCCATTGACTAAAACCAAGAAGCATAGTGTGAGAAACACTAATCATAACAGGAAAACCAAATAATCAAGAATAAAATTTCACACTTAAGGTCTTATCATAGCTTATTCATGGACATTTCTAAAACACTAATATTGTGTTCTATGCTTAGACATATCATTATGGTTCTTACTAAGGCTTTCACATCCTAGTTTCCAAAGGTTGACTATACCTTTCCTCTGATACTAACTATAACAACCCATAATTTACATACATGGTTATTACTTCAGAATTGAATCATACTTATTACAATATATAACAAAACCATGATAGGAATGTATAGGTATAGTGTCTTTAGAAATTTGGAAACATAAACAACTAGTTCATAAATCATCTACATTGTCTCCCATTTATTTCATCATATCTAGAGTCCCTTTTGGCATATACTACTTAATACTCTTCTTCCTGACCTGGGGAAATGAAAACATAAAAAAGGGTGACCTCAAATGCTCAGTAAGGGTAAAAAAAAGAAATATCAACCATATCATATTCATAATAACATAAAATTTTGAAAATATTAACCTGTAAAAGAGATCATAATATCATAACATGGGATAAATCACAGTAGTGAAATGTAATCCCAATAATCATAACTTAAAACATGAAACTTTGTGGAATACACACATAATCATATAAAATCATTTCATATTATTCAAGGCTCATTTCCAAGACCATCATAGCGGAAAAAGTCCATTACTGAACTGAGTTCACTCCTTATTCCAGTTCTGTATCACTGAACCGGTTTAACTTGTTGTTCCAACCATGTCTATCTCATGTGATATAAATCTTTACCCAATGCATTGGAGGGAGATATAGGTCCCAACCATCTCATAATTAAACCATTCTTATGTGTGAAAAAAAATCATAAATCATAGCATAACCCATGTAATAAAAACGGGATTCTTAAACATCATGCCATATAACATAATCCATATAAGATAAAAGGACATTATAAAATTAATTCCATAATAACATAATCAAATCAATGTAAAAATAGGGATATAAATAAAACCCTATATCATCTTAGATGGAAAATAATTTTGATAAAACACTTGAACTCCATTCTTGAGGAAAATATCCTTTCTACTTCAAAAACATTTTTCCTTTCTTAACATGTCATACAATTTTAAACTAAAAGAATTTGATTAAAAATAAACTTGAAAAATTGTAAAGGAAGCTTCATGGAAATAATTTTCTATGAAATCATAAAAATCCATTCATTCCGTATAAGTTAAAAAAACATTCTTCTCATACTTTGGCTGGAAAAGTCAAAAAGTACCTCGTACAAAAAACGACAAAAGATTACTTTCATATCTTTTACTAAAAACTCACTGAAGGGTAAAATTGGATTTAAAAAATTGTCTGAGGATATAAATAAAATTACATATTGAGGAAACATGTATGTGGATGATAAATATTCCCCAGTAAATTCTGAAGTATAAACAATCTCAGATAAAAATGAGATTGCGAGATTTTCCCATACCTTAGGTCTGATTTGCTTCGTACGTATCCGAACCTCCTGTATAATGATTTAAATAATGTCATTGACTTATTAAATAATCATATTCATTTTTATGATATCATATATGGTCATATTATTATCTTCTTATTAGTAATATTTCATTACTACTTGTTATTTGGGTGTTCGTTGCTTAATGTTCTTATGCAAGTTTTGTCTAATAAATTCTTATTATTATTTTTAGGTTATAGATACCTCATTTCCAGAATGGTATTAGTGTAATATATATCATATTTATTCATTAAATTCATTTATATAATCATTATTCAATTAATATCATGTATAACGAGTCGCATCACATCGTGGAGACGGTAGGCCGTACGTACACACGCGCGATGATATCGTTCCCATGATCGTGGAATTGTATTGAAGTGTATGTATACTATTTCAGAATCAATATAAATTTACAATAATCATATATAGTTATTATTTACACCATTATACCCATCCAAGTAAGGTGGTGGTGGAAAACAGATTACACCACGGCGTGGAGACGATATTCCGTACGTATGCACGCGCGGTGATTTCATTTTCCGTAGGGCGGATAGAAGGTGAAATAGGGTTGTTTCATATTTATAATAACATATCAGTATATGATTAATACTTATGTTATCACTTTATAATGAAACAACTAAATAAGAGGAAGTATAAGAAGATATAAATTTGAAAGAATCGGTAACGGATATTACCTCTTCTTCGACACGCCTCTTTGAAACCTCCTCTTAGGGCACTAATGTTGGTCTTTGAAGAAGACCAGGACCTCTAGAATATTTCTATGAGAGTTTATAAGAGTAATGGGAAGTGTTTTTCTGAGCTTGAAGGCTCAAAGTTGTGTAAATAGGAGAGGGAGGAGGTGCCCTTTTATAAGGGAGGAGAGGGGCACCTTTGGAAACCTCAAAAATATTAATTTATAATAAATTCAAAACCCACTTAAAAACGTCAAAAATGACTCAAATCCAAAGATTAGATGATATAGGGTTGTAATCTCATCAACCAATAAAATTTATACATGTTGGAAATTTATTTTAAACATTATCAACTTGATTTATCCTTATTTAATCTATTTAATTTTATTTGTGGTAATAAGCTTCTAAATTATAAATTGTTATAAATAATTACTTATGTGTTGTGAATTTTCCATAATTGGATAATTTATTAAATTTTATACCATATAAATTTTAATTTATAATTTTTAAATATTTTTGTGATTTTTAAACAATTTTATAATATGTTATTTTTATAAAATAACAATAGTGTCAATTTTTTAACTATTCAATTATTTGAATTTAAATAAAATCCTCACAGAAGATATGTTAGAACTAAAAGATTTAATAGATTCATAACATGTCATATTTAGCTATAAAATTATTGGAGCACATTAAATAGTTCATATAATATTTATTTTAGTATTTTTAAAACCATTTATTTGATATTTCAAACAATAAAATAATTTCAACATTACTATTGTGTCACCTTTAATGATAAATATTTAATCCCTAAAAATTCTAAATAAATTTACATGATGTAGATAATTTTATGAGATTTCTGGAGACTATTAATTTTTTAAGTTTCATGAAGTTTATCACTAAATTAAAATTATTATACTTATAAGATTTAAGAGAGTGACATGTTGTCACTTTCTTTGGTTTTAATAACAATTAAATTATTTTAATGGTCAAAAGTCCATAAAATGAATTTATTCCGAATCTTATGTTATAAGGGTCGACTTTTAGTCATCCAATATAATTTTGGAATGTGTTAGGGTAATTTTATAATCTTATTTTTACCCTTAATTACCCGATTTACCTTTAACTGTAGTCAATAAAAATTACCATAGTTACTATTCATAATATCAAAAAATAAAAATAAAAGTAAACTATTAACATAATTTGGACCCAATGAATTCAAATATAAAATCTATTTTTCAAAATTCAAAACACATAAGTTTCAGTAATTAATTTAAAATTAATCCCGTTGTTAAGAAAACAGGTTTTAAAAGTTAAAACATTGCCAAAGATTCAAATGTTTTTACCTATGAATTCAATGTAAAATTAATGGTAATGACATAAATTATATTAAATGGTAAAAATATATTCTATTTATACTTTAAAACCATTAAATATTATAATTTAACCATATAAATTATTGCGATGAAAAAAGTTGTTTTTAATTGAAATATAGCGTGTTTTTACTATTCATTAAAATATGAAAGTTATCAGAATAATATGAAAATTTTATCCAAAGTAAATTTTTATATCCTGATTCCAAATAATAATTTTTATTTTTTTAAATTGAACTTATAAACTTGTTAAAAACTAGATTTAAAGTGGGTGCGCCATCAAAAGGTGGCAAAACTGCATTTTTTGAAAAATACTTATTTTACCCAAAAAATTTATTTTGTTCTCATACCATGTTATAGAAAATATGTTAGATGAATAATAATGTTATAAAATTCAAAATATAGTTAAAAATATTCATAATGTCTAGTCCATAATAATATTATAACAATATATCATTGTTTAGTGAAACTCAATATTGCGTACAACACACGATATCGAGGAAAGTTGCTCTTGCGTATAACACAAGCCAAGATAGTGCTGTGTGTAGTGAAATATTCCTTTGATGTTGCATATAACATAAGAAATAAAAAAAATACTTCTCATAAACTATCAGGGTGTTACAATATTATATTGATTCAGTATTTTATTTTTTAATAATCTTATTAAGAGTAAATAATATTTATTTCCTAAACAAAAAGAGTTTGTGTTTATTAGCATTATATTATGAATAGAATATATTTTCTAAGAGGTTAGTTGGAGTATGTTTGAACTTAGTAAGTTCAAAGTTAAAAAATAAAATATTATATCTACCTAAAGTTATTTTCATTTAATACCCTAAAGAATTTAGTATATGTGATGGTAAAAAAATGTAAAGAGTTACATTTAGTTATCAAGAGAAAGTGAATATCACTATTTACTAAAGGATTATTCAAATTAAAATAAAATTTTAATTTCAATTAATATCCTAAAAGTGTTTTAGGGTATGATGAAAAAGATAAATGTAAAGAGTTATATTTAGTCAGCATAACATAGTGAATGATAATTTATTCTAAAGGAGGTTAGGATGTGATGATAGGTAATAATTAAAATAGTTTAATTATTACCATAATATCTAAAGGGAAAATTTTGATGGAAAGGGTTCTAAGTATAATGATATTAAACTTATAAAGAGTTCTAAGTATATGACATAAGCTGACATCATAACATTTGGTGTTGTGGAGCTAAGAAGTTTGAATATGTTCTAGGAGTTGAAGATTAAAATATGATTCTTGAATCTCATCATTATTCAAACTTTCTTTATTTATAGATATTATAAACTAAAGAGTTTATAGGGAGGGTTTTATTAGATGAACATATAGAGATGTGGTAGGAATTACATATAGATGTAATGAGTTAATAAAACCTTAGAAAGTGCAACAAACATAAGGATACACTGGCAATATATAATATATGATATGATAAATAGGTTATTATGCAGGATTTTGTTAAATATTCTTAAAATAGTTTAAAAATATAAAATGTATCATATTAAATCCATTATTCACATTATCATCCTTTCACATTGGTCATATATATATATAGATTTTGTGAAATATAATTATAATTGACCACTCTAAGTATGAATTTTAGTTATCCCCAACTGATGTTCATCATAGAGTATTATATGTTATGATGAAATGTTAAGTCTAGAATGAGTAAGATTCTTAGATGAGATATAGAATTTTCTCATTAGGTAAAAAAAGTGTTTTTATGCACTGGATGACCCACCAAGTATACCACATGGAGTGTCATAAACTATGAATTTGATATACCATGTGTGCATGAATCATATAAGAGTCCCTATTACCTAAGTTTGGTGAGATACCTAACATGATAACATTTATACTTTGATAACTTTCTTATGAAATCCATTGAGGATTAACTAATCATGGGGTAGTTGGGTATGTTGTTGATCATGTGTTCAATAAAAACTCAACCAAGATGAGATTTGTACACTCATATGATGAGTATGGAGTTTGATACCTCGATTGAGATATAATACATATGATATTATTATCTATTCATATGTGGGACATGTAAAGTTTTCATCCATATAAATAAATGACGTGTGATGCATTCATCGACCTGGTCAGTCTATACTTTGAGAATCAAGAACATATGAGTTGAATATATGAGATTGATATACTATGTGTCCCATGGTTACTCAATGTCTTAGAGAAAGGGAATTTATGAGAGATAATGTTGGTATGAGATGAGACTTCTGGACACATATATTTAGATACACGTGTTTGATGGAGATCACATTAGATCCTTTTGTAGCTTGAGTGGCATTGATTCTTTGCTAGAGGCTACTCTTTGCTTACATTTATGGATATATATATTTATATTTGTTTAAAATTTTATAAAGGTTTATGGAGTCACACATTATTATTGACTGAATGGGGATTGATTTTGAATCACTAAGATTCTCTAAAAGTGATTTAGAGTTTATCCAAAAGAGTTTTGGATGAGAATTCACAAGTTATTGCATATGATGTGATAAACTGTGAAGTTGATGATAACTTTATAAAAGTGTTTTGGAAGATATCCAAAAGAATTCTGGATTTGGTTTCAAAAGTTATTGTATATGATGTAATATAAGGTGAAATGACATAAATTCTTTTAGGATTTAGTGCAAGTGAGAGATTAAAGGAGATATATACTAGAGTTAGTTCCCTAGAATCGACTTCCATATAATTTATGATCACCTATATTAATGGTTTTGAATATTAATAAAATTATTATCACATCATGATTGTTCTTCAGTGTGACATAGAATGTGATAACGTTCTAAGAGTAACTTTTTCACTAAAAAGTAATAGTAGTTCCCTATTATGATGAGAACCAAGGAGTTACACAACAAAATACTTAAAATATATGTTCTATAGGAAGATTATATCATTTTATGGGACACAAATGATATAGGCTATCAGGGGTGGAGACTCATAGGACTTTGAGGTGCTTTCTCATGGTGTATGCCCATGGTAATTTCTTGTGCATAAGATTATAAGAAAACAACCCACCGGTAAAACATACACATTTATATGTGTCATTAGATGTTACTATATATGGAAGCATGTATTTATCCCTATAATTTAATAATATTATTACTGAATATTATTAGTCATGTACTTTGATTTATTTATGAAAATTGTGACAACATATGTTCGTGGTGAAGTCGGATATGTTGGGTGCGTCATGTGTAAATTTCATTAATGAATAATGTGATAAAGGATTTGTCCATTTTTTTCTTTAACAAAAGTTGATATCTTAGGCCCTTTAATGGGAATGAAATAACCTAAAAAATCTATGGTCATAATGTTTTATGGGTAGGTTCATTTTTGGAAAGTCAAAGAAAGAGACATAGAGCACATAGGTTGATGACACTAATATACAACTTGCTTTATTTGAGGTATCATGATAAATGGATTATATTACACAATAAGTGTTCTTATTTGGTTTACTTTCATTATGAAATTAACTTATTTCTCTATGTGTATCTTGGAAGTTTTTTAGATGCTAACCTTAGACTTTGGATATCTCCACCTAATGCCACTAAGAAAGCAGCCTAGAGTGTCATACACTAAGTGTATCATGAACCTCAATTAAATATAAATTCTAGTTATTATTTAACATGATGAGTAAAAATTATTCCTATATGTGGTTTAATAATTATTCAACTTTTCTTGATCAAATATATTCAATCATTAGTCACATGAGAGAATGTTTTGTGAGAAAAATATTTAATAAATATTTATTTTCTATTTGGTGAATATAATATTTATTTATTTATTGATGAATAACACAGTGATATTTATTTATTAAATAAACATTCACTATTAAAGGCTTGATAAATATTGTGAAGGAATGAAATATTAGGTTTAAAGGTTTGGTGAGAAATAATATATATGTTAAATATTATATGAATACATTTTAAACAATTTATTCAAGAAATAATATTAATTAATTCACTAGTTTTGTGCATGTTAAGAAATAATAATAATAATATTATTATTATAGACATGGGATTTCTTGGGGATTAAGGAAATCATAAGGGTTCATGTGGAATTATTGTTTTATAACCCTAAAACTATTTAAACCTAATTATATTATTTTCAATGCTAATGCTATCCTTTTTATTGGTTGTACACAACGACTCTGGAGAATCCTCTCAAGCCCTAGAGAGATCTCCAAGAAAACTCTTAAGAATAGAAAGAGATCCTCCTCCACCACCCCTATTGGTTCTACATAGATCAATGAGAATACTTTTTTGGAAGTGATTCTCATGGTGACCAATGATGAATGATGCAAGCGTTAGGTTCTTCCACGCTAGCACTAAGAGATTCCCACAGTGATGCTTAGAGGTGTATAGTGCACATGTGGATCACTAATATAGGTAAAATGTACTTAATTCCTATGAAACAATGATAATAAAATGTAGAGACGTTTTTATATTCATCAATGAAGAAATAAATCATCATAAGGTAATTCTTTAACTGGTTAAATTAATTATAAATCATCATGTGATGATATCATGTTTGGTACCAGTGCTCTCATGTCAATTAATCTATGATTAAATTCCATTGGTCATGAAATTATTTGTCGATGAACATCTCATATTAATCATAAATTACATAAAAAATATGAGTTGGGAATCTACCACCAGTGCTTCTGCTACACCTAGAACCTTTAGGTGGTATCAGAGTGGTCACATAATAATTTATAATTATCTAAAGATCATTTATTGATTTATTAATTTATCATTAGTTTTCAACTATGGTTTAATCATTATTTAATCAAAATCATGATATATTCTCTTATTACTCTTTTTTATCACTAATATAATCAACAAATGGATTAGTTTTGAATGGATAATATTTGAAGAACTCATATAGAGGTACTAATGACTTTGGATGGATAACACAAGAGTACATGACATGTTTCCCATAGGTACATGTATTTTTCCCATGTTTAATGCACTATGATGAATCATAAATTAATTTAGATCATGTTCATTTACTATACACATTGTGTATTTAATACAACACATGTTGGTTGGGCCAGTCTGATGCACAGTTATCTATACTACATGACATGCAACTTGCACACATGACATGAATTCCATTAGTTTAAGATGAGATATGTTGTCTTACATGACACATGTGACTGATAACAATGTAACTCGAAGACCACACATTATATTTACCTAGTACATACCATATAATACATTAATTTACATCGAAGGACCACACACCCAATCACTAGGCATGTGTCGTGGATAGACGATGAAGAACTATACATGGTGTATAGCTGGATAGTATACACCATGTATATTACTCGATTACATAGAATTTAAAATTAATTTATTATATTGATTAAAACCTATTAACACATGTTTCTTGTGTCATTTATCAACTTATACATTCTATGTGATGAGTTATATATATATATATATTAAATATCTTATTATTTTCTGCATAATATTCTGAACTTCCTTTTTTATAAGTCACAATACAATGATTACTCTACATGTATTAAGCCATGACATTATATATAAATAACATGTGTCCTTGTATCATTTCTTTGATAGTACACACCTTGAAATTATACTATAATATTTACATGTTGCATGTCACATGAGTAAACAATATACAAATATGATACACACCAGGTAGTTTGGATGAGTACTTACCGTGTTGTCTCCAAGGTACATGTTTTATATTTAGTCAATTTTAAATAAATTATTTAATTTATTTAAAATAATTATGGATGAGAATCTCAGGAAAGTTTGGATGAGAATTAAAATAAAATAAATAATTAATTAAATAATATAATTAATTGATTCAAGTATGATTTATGTTAAATAAGAATGATTGGTAATGAATGTGAGTTTCTTAAATGAATAATTCATTGAATATATATGGATGATCATGAGAATAGACTAGAAATTTGTATGTTATTGGTTTCCTTTTAATTTATTATTAACTTAAATTGATGGAATGCATGTCATCCCTCCTCTCATTATGTAAGGGTTTGCATGCCCATGGTTTCCTTTTATGTAAACCTGATAAACCAATCCTTTGGTCCCCCTCACTTACGTGTGAGTAAAATCTTATGTAATGGATGAATCTCCACAATGAGTGGAGACAGTTCAAGTTTGGAGCTGAGACAAAACTAATATAAGAGATACATGGGAGTATTGGTGGAAAGTTGAAACATGAATCAAGTCATGGTTTAAGGTTTTTTCCCTAGGTTGACGGTTAGTTTAACATTCATTATAAAAACTAAATATTAGGAAAGGATCATGATTATACAACTCTTATTATTTTATTTATCTTATGTTTCATGGTTAATTTCATTATATATGTTTTGTCACGATCACATGAATTAATAAATTAATAAGCATACAAGATAGGACTAAAATAAATTATATTATGCGTAAAAGTTATCTAATATATGGTTAATCACTTAAGTAAATATACTTTATATTAGGAATAATGTAATAAAGTTAAAATGGAAAATCTATTCATAAATATAAAAATACCTCAATTATATATATTAATTCAGTATAGCCTTATACTATTCATGTAGGAATTGAACCATAGTTCAAAGTGATTGAACAACCTCTATTGGGGTGATTTAAATTATTAGGGAGTTTCTATTTTGAGTTTTGGGTTAACTTAACCTAGTTTTAACTAAGGGTTGATCACCTGTATAAGATTTGGTGAAAATACTAGGAAAAGTGTTATGGAAATATTTATTCAAGATTTCAGGATTGGGAAGTCCACTAAACAGATCAAGGAACTACATGTTAATAGAGTTGGTAAGTTATAACTGCTTAAATACATTTAAATAGATAAAACTCCATTTGAGATATGATAAGGATAATATGAATCCTTTCCACTAGAATATCCAAGAAATAATATAATTTGAATTCAATAGTGAGAGATATTGAGTTTAGATAAAATAGAAAGAGAAAAATAAATTTAATATTTATTTCTTAATTCTATAAATATGATAAAGTACTAAAATTATACTCTTCTTAATTATAGAAAGGGAAATACTCATTAATTCAACCATATCACTACGATCCATACTTGATAAGGATAAATTTTTTACTAGTATTAATTTAAAATAATGTAAAAGGAACTTTCATGTTATTCTATGCTATGAAAGGAAATTATATGTGCTAGAAAATTACATTTATAAAGCTACTAGCCAAGAGGATAGTGAGAAATAATTATCTTTGTATGAGAAACATTTGGATATTACCACAAATGTCTAATGTTTTATGCTATCTTCCATGTCTAATGATATTATAAAGTAGCATGAGGATATTGATGTGTATAAAATTATGTTTAACCTTTGTGATATATATAAAGAGAAGGTGAGACAAAAGAGATATGAGATATCCACTACACTATTCACATGCAGTCTTGGGGAGTTTGTTCTGGATGATCCTCATGTAGTCAAGATGATTGGCTACATAGGGAACTAATACATCATGCACATTAAATTCCCCAATGAGTTATACATAGATATCATCCTTTCCTCACTACCTAAATAATTATCCAGTTTCATTATGAATTTCAACATGAGAAATAGTTAGAAAACTCTTTCATAACTTCTTACTCACATTCACCATGTTAACAAGGACATGGGGCATGAAAAACCCACAATATTTATGGTGACCAAGAAAATTAAGAACATGTAAAAGGGGAACAAGACTCATAATGAGTCTAAATATTCTGATCATTGTACCTCTAAGAATAAGAAAAATTCAAAGTTAAGAAAAGGAAAATTAAGTAGTATCCTTTACATGTGTCAAGATAGTCTAGTGGAAGAATAACTAAACCAATAAGAAAGGGGGACCTAAAGGTGAATTCTTTATCAAGTGTAAATTTTGTATATCTACACAATGGGTATTAGATACAATATGTGGTGATCACATATATATGTAAATACAAGAACCAAGTAGATTTTGTAATATTTCTAGAGAAGAGTTGGATCTTCAAGTAGCTAATAGAGCACAACTTGTTGCTTTGAATATAGTAGATTTCCAAATTCTATTACCAACTATAATGATTTTAGTTTTAAATCATTTTCATTTTTTTCTAAGTTTTACTATGAATATAATATCTATTTATTTCCTTGAGATGGATAGTTTTATTTTCAAATAATAAAATAAAGAATTCTTTTTTTACAAAGGCAACATTTTTTATGGTATAGAATAACCAAATAATAATCTTTATGTATTAAATTTAAAAAAATATATTGGAAATAGATAAGAAATCATGTTATCATGACTCATATAACACCAAGATATGGCATCACTATCATGGTCATGTAAATGAGAAGCATTTTATAAAGCTATTACAAGATGTTTATTTAGGATATTTTGAGCTAAGATAACTTGAAAGATGTCATGTTTATTTACAAGGAAAAATGACCAAACCACCATTCGGTGGATAGGGTGATAGGGCCAAAAATATTCTAGTATTTATACACACTAATGTGTGTGGACCTTTTCTATTAGAAGATATAAGTGGATATTATTACTTCATAAATTTCACTGATGACTTTAGTGGATACAAATTTGTCAACTTAATGCGTTATAAGTCTGATTCCTTTGAGAAATTTAAAGAATTCAAGAATAATGTAAAGAATAAACTAGGAAAGAAGATAAATAATCTTTAATACATTTTTGGTGGTTTATATATTAACTAAGAGTATATTGACTTTCTACAAGAGTTTGAGATTCAATACCAACTCACTTCACCATATAAACCACAGTGGAATGATGTTAGTGAAAGGAGGAACCATACCTTGCTTGAAATGGTAAGGTCGATGATGGGACATGAAGACCTTCCATTATCATTTTTGGGTAAATTCATTACATGCTACCACACACATTCTAAACTGAGTACCAACTAAGGTAAAAAATTAAAGTCCATATGAGTTAATGTATAGAAATAAATCTATGTTGTCACATACTCATGCATGGGGATGTGAGGCACTTGTTAAGTCCATATCAGGTAACAAACTAGTACACTAAGGCATGAAGTGTATCTTTATAGGGTATCTAAAGAAAACAAGGGGATACTATCTATACAACCCCTCAAACAAGAAAGTAACTATCACAAGACATGTTATATTTATTGAAAGTTATAACATCCTCAAGAAGTATACTGGGAGAAAGATTGACTTCGATGAAGTTGATGCACAAGATACCCAAGAGTTGGTATAGGAATATATTCCATTTGTCCCCATATAAGAAGTTATTCCTAGAACACAATTACTGTATAGAAGTACCAAAGAGGTAAGAAAAATAGAAATATATAGTTTTTTAGTCACCAAATATGGTGACCCATTATTGGTTGACAATAACGAACCTCTCTCCTACAAATAGGAAGTAGAGAGATCAAAAGATACAAGATGGAAAAAAAATATGAATTCTAAGATGTATTGCATGTATCATAACTAAGTATGGGTTTGAGTCAATACACTAGCTGATTTAAAGCCCGTTGGGTCCAAATGGGTATTCAAGAGAAAATTGGACATAGAAGGTAAAGTAAATACCTAAAAAGCATGATCGATGGATAAATGGTTTAAACAATGTCATGACATTGAATATGAAAAAACCTTTTCTCTAGTTACTATGTTTAAATTTATCAAAATTCTACTTGCTATTATAGCTTACCATGAATATGAAATTTGGTAGATGGATTTCAGAACAAATTTAATCAATGGGAACCTTCAGAAAGATTTATATATGACATAATAATAAGGGTTTGTGACTCCAAGAAATGCCAGAAAGATATGAAAGCTGAAAAAAATCCTTTCATGGATTGAAGAAAGTATCTTGGTCACATGACATTTAGTTTGATAAAGATATAAAATAATTTGGTCCCATTAAGAGATAATTTGAGCCATGTATTTACAAGAGGTTTAGTGGGAGTGTGTTAATTATCCTAGTAGTATATTTCAATGACATATTACTCATTGAAAATGACATACCAGTATTATAGTCTGTTAAGGACTGGTTAAACAAGTGCTTCTCTACGAAGGAATTAGGCGAAACAACCTACATTCTAGGGATCAAGATCATTCATGATGGGTCCAAGAGGCTTCTTGGACTTAGTCAAAGCATATACATAGAAAAAATATTAAAAAAAATAGTTTGGACCAATCTAATAGAGGATTTGTTCCACTGTCACATGGTTTACATCTTTCTAAGAAAATGTATCCTCATACATAAGAGGAAAAAGATAAAATGAGTAAGATCCAATATGACTCTATGATTGGATCAATCATGCATGCCATGTTATTTACTAGGTTTGATGTTGCATATGCCATGAACATGGTAGGAAGATATAAAGCTGATCCTGGTGAACAAAATTGGTCTACTGTTAAGTACATCCTTAAGTATCCAAGAAGAACTAAGGATATATTCTTGGTGTATGGAGGAGACAAGGAGCTGGTCATCACAGGTTATACTGATGATAGAATTCAAATTGATTATAATGATTTGAATTCACAATCAAGATATATCTTCAGTCTCAATGGAGGAGCTGTGGGCCAGAAGAGTTCAAATCAGTTATTTTTCATCGATTCTATAGTAGTTTTTGAGTATATAATGGATTTTTATGGAGCCAAAGAATCTATTTTAATACAAAACTTTTTCTAAGGCCTTGATGTGGTACCTATAAGTAAGTAACCTATCAAATTATATTGTGAAAATAATACAATGGTGGATTTTACAAAGGATACAAGGTCACACCAACAAAAAAATCACATACTCTAGAAGTATTACCTCTTCAGATATTTTTCTCAGAGGGATGAAGTTACAATGAGATAAGTTTGTAAAAAATTAAATGTGGTGAACCCCTTGACTAAATCCTTATCCCATAATAAGCTTGAGTATCATGTTAGAGTTATTATACTGAAGCTTATTATCAGTTGACTATAGTGTAAGTGGGTATCTATTAGTGTTGGTTCCCTAGAACAAAATTTTATGTACTTTATGATTAACTATATTCATTTTTTTAATATTAATAAACTTATTATCACATCATGATTGTTATTCTGTGTGACATAGTATGTGATAATGTCCTAAGAGTAACTATCACACTGAAAGGTCATAACAGTTCCCTGCTATGACGAGAACCTAGATGTTCTACAAAAATATTCTTAAAATATATGTTTTATAGCTAGATTATATCATTTTATGAGACAAAAATGATAGAGGATATCATGGGTGGATACTCATAGGACTTTTATGCACTTTCTCATAATGTATGACTTTAGTAATTTCTAGTGTAGGGGATTATGAGAACATGAACCACCAATAGGAAAATAAACATTATATGTGTCATTGGATTTTCTTATCCATAGAAGTGTGTATTAATCCTTATAATTTAAGATTATTATTGATGAATATTATTAGTGACATACTTTGATGAATTGAAAAAACCTATAATGCTATATGTTCACGGTGAAGTAGGATACGTTGGGTGCATCATGAATAATATTGCATTATTGAATAATGAGAGAAAGGATTTATCCCTTATAATCTTTAATGAAAGTTGATATCTCAATCCTTTTTATGGGAATTAAATAGCTTAAATAAATCCATTACTATGGTGTTCTGTGGGATGATTCATTTCTAGAAAGTCAAAGAAAGATACATTGAGTACATAGGTTGATCACACCAACATACAACTTACTTGATTATAGATATCATGATATAGGGATTATATTACATAGTAAGAGTTTATATGAGGTTGTATGTCATTATAATAACTTATTTCTCTATGGGTGCCTTGGTATGTTATGTTATGCTAACCTTGGACTTTGGATGGCTCTGCCTAATTCCAATGAGAAAGAGGCCCAGAGGGCCATGCACTAAGTATATCTAGAATATGAGTTAAATATTAAATATTATTTCTAATTTTACCTATTTAATAAATATTATTCCCATATACTATTTAAGAATTATTCACGTTTACTTGTTCATAAATATTCAATCACTAGTTATTTTAGAGCATATTTTGTGTGTATAATATTTATTAAATATTTATTTTTTATTTAGTGAATATAATATTTATTTATTTATTGAAGACTAATGTAGTGATATTTATTTATTAAATAAATATTCATCATTCAAGGCATAGTAAATATTGTGGAGGAATGGATGATCAAGTTTAAAGTTATAATGAGAAATAATATATATGTTAAATATTATATGAATAAATTTTAAACAATTTATTTTAAAAATAATATATAATTAATTCACTAGTCTTTTGCATGTTAATAAATAATAATAATAATAATAATAATAATAATAATAATAATACATATATTTTGTTCCATGGATATTAAGTAAATAATAAGGGTGCATGTGTAATTATTATTTTCAAACCCCATAAATATTTAAACCCAATTATATTATTTCTAACCCTAATGCTAGTTTTTTTTGGTTTTGAAGAATGACTCTGGAGAGTAGTCTCAAGCCCTAGAGAGATCCTCTCCAAGAATCCTCTCAAGGATAAAGAGAAATCCTCCTCCTCCACCCTCTTGATTCTAAAGAGATCAAGGAGAATCCTTCTTTGAAGTGATTATTGTAATGAATAATATTTTATGTGTATTATTTTTAAATATTATATGGATTAATTTTGAGATCAGGTGCTGAGATGGCGTTCGATTCTAAGGTTCAGTGTTCCTGAAATAAATTTTTGAAAAATATTAAAATATTAAATAACACGCATGCACAGTTTTCCTGAAAAAAGGGGAATAACTTCTAAATGAGTGCTTGGATCAGAAATCTGAGGGCACTAATGAGTTTAAAACAGCAGCTTTACCTTTGGCGTGACCTAACACTGGTCGATGTGGGTCAGTTATGAAAAGTCATCATAGGTTCTTAAATGAATCAAATAAATTTAAGAAAATTTATTTTATTTTGTCGATGTAGTGACATAGTGAATGATTTTCCTTAAATAAACCCTTTGTTAGAAAATTCAGGGTTAGTCTCATAACCCTGGAATTTCCTAGAGACACTGGGAGGAAACCTATGGAGAATACTCTCAAACAGACAACAACAGAACCTCAAATCAAATATCAATGAACAATGATCTTGGAAAATTCTACCAATGAAAATGATATGGTGACCAATATTCATCAGTGAGCAATCAAAATCTAGATAGGATGTGTTATTTCTATTTCCTTTTCCCATTCTTGATTCCTATAATGAACACAAACTAATCCACAAACATATTAGCCCACAAATCGATCGTTTATGCGGGATGTTATTATTATGTGGGGATGATGGGTGATAATTCTCATGATTATTGGTTTTGATTCATTTACTTCTCTTATAGGAACGAATCGAGGCCATAACAAACAATGACCAAGGTTCCTTCCTTGGGATTTTTCCTTGTACATTTTCCACCCCTGATTTTCATGTGTTCTTCGTGTACATTATTCATTCTTCCCATGGTTTTGAAAAATTGATAATTTCACCTTTGATTCTTGGAAAAATTATCCGAAACTAGAGATCTAGCATTGGGACAACTTGAAGGAGGTGCAATGATGATGGTGGTGGATAGATCAAAGTTGTTTTAGAGCACCTGTTCTTCAGGAGAGTTGTAATGGGATGGATGAAATTGTATTTTCAAGATTATTTAAGGCCTAAAACCCATATATTTTGTGTTAGGGTGGTGATAAGACCTTGGATATAGAGTTTCTAGGTGAACCGACCACAAAAATGAGATTTGAAAGATCATTTGAGGCGTGCGAAGGAAGAAGTCCAGTTTCTTGAAATCCCGATACGTACAACATGTAGTCTCGACTACAGAGTGTGTGTTAAGAATTGGATGAATCAGAGTGTACATGGGAATTACAAAAACACAAGGTAGAGTACATGGGTTGACTATATTGTGTGTACTCTCCCACATGGCATGTCATGGAATAGTTACAAAGAGTACCCTATGTACCGGTACACGGGTATAGATACACGGGTTAGCGTCATGTACTGGCACATGAATAGAGTATATGGGGGGCCCCAAATTCAAGGACACAACATGTGACCCATTATACACACCATGTACCACTCTTCTATATGATATGTTCTAAAGACATGGGCTATTGTACACAGTCGATATTTGGGGTCAAGGGACACAACGTGTGACCCTAATACACGTCTTGTACCTCTTCCTACATGGCTTGATCCAAATTTCCTCTGTATCTTAGATAGGTTTATTTAGGGTTCATCCCCTTATTTGATTCACTGAATGTTGGTAAAAATCATTTTCTACTCATATAACTACGACCCCTTCAATAGGACTTCCTGGATAGAGTTTTTAGAATCCCCCATGAGGACCGAAGCAGGATCCTCTATTCATTATTCATGCCCTAGGTGGAGTCCTTGGTATTGACGTGACCAATATTACTGGGCGTTGATCCTATACTTATAGTGTTAATCCAGATTGAGTTTTTGGTATCGCCCCATGGACCTGGTTGCGATCCTCATCAGTGTATCATATCTACCTTCAGATCTATCAGGGTATCTCTCTCATGGCAAGACCCAATGAGAAGTACCTCTCAGATAGAAATCATCAGTGCTATTAGAATCAGGAATGAGTTCTCCCGGATGAGTGCTTCATGGAATATTCAAGATGAATTCCTAGGGTTGGTGTAAAGTGGTTGTGACTTACCTCTAGACCGTGTGTCTTGGTTGAGTATATCTGGATATTCCTGTTATATATGTTGTAGACATATACCTATATAGAGATTACTGTTATTTCCTTTGTTATACTACTTTGTGGTTTTGGGGTGTCCTATTGAGTATTTTTATATTCACCCCTGCAAGGTATTTTCAAAAATGTGCTGTATCTTGTGCAGATGATCAACCCTTTAACAGAGTCCTAGGTGGACCAGGACTAGACGATGCTTTGTGAGACCGGACAGACCGAGGTGTGTTCTTACAACTTTTAGACAGTAGTCTAGGTACCTTTTTCTTATAGGCTGGACTTGTGGTTATATAATCTTTTTGGTGGGATTTTATTCTAGCCCTATTTACTTTACTTACTTTCCATCGTACTCTGGTTGTGGGATATAGTGGTATGCATGCATTGTTTACTTAGTGGTTTTTACATTTCATTATTTTTTGGGCTAGGAGATGTGTGCATGCATACATGTACATAAGAAATGCCTCCCATGTAAGTGATATGACTAATCAGTGCTAGTCACTAGTCCCTGGCCTATTAAAGGTGGGATTGGGGTGTCACAACATGGGCCCCACTAGGATGTGTCATGACAGAGTGGTATCAGAAGAGTAATTTCTACTTTAGGACCAGGTTTCTATGATATTGGTTTGGGGAAACGTTTTTAAGTGTTTTGAGTTTAGATTTTAGGCTAGGGACTCCAGTGTTGGTACGACGATCAACGTATCCATACACAAGGACTCTAATAACCTACTTTTTGACTTGGTACATTAAAACACTGGTTGTAGGGAAAATAATGGTACATGCATCATATAGGAATGAGTTTCTATTTCTATGTCCTTATTGAGTCAACTCTCCATATATTCTCATTAACCGTGGTACATCTTGTTTTCTTACAGGATACCTCCGTGATGCATACCATCTAGGATTCAGAAAATTGATCATGAGGATGACCCCTTAGTGATGAGGATTCGATATAGGGACCAGTTTCCCAGATGTTACCTCCAAATGGTGCACCATCCATATCACCACCTGCAGAGAATCATGTGGTACCCATAGTACCAGCGGATGAGGAGCACAAGATGAGCGCGCTTCATGATTTTTAGTGATAGATAACCCTTGGGTTCTAAGGTGAGACCGAAGCATAGGTGGATGAGTACTTTCTTGAGGTGATGACCTTAGTTTTCCATCTAGTTAGGACACCAGTATATCATATGGTGGTCCTAGCAGTGAGCCTTCTACGTGGATCAACGAGACGATGGTGGAGTTTGGACATACAGACCCACAAAAAGGTGAATTTTTCATTGTAAAATTTAGAAAACCACTTTATAGAGGAGTTATCCCCAGTTGAAATAAGAGATATGTGTATTCAGGAGCTTCTACAACTCTATCAGAGCAACATGTCTGTGGTTGATTATTCATTGAGGTTCACCAAACTTTCTAGGTACTCGATGGATATGGTTAGAGATCAGTACTTCAGGGGTCAGACCTTCTGATAATGTATACATAGAGAAATCTCATCCATCATCATACCTCTGTTCATTATAACTTATACTGGGGTGATTGAGAGGGCTTTGGTGGTTGAAAGCTTCTTGTTTGAGCAAATAAAGAAAGTGACAATCAGCAATGGGAAACCATGAGTAGATACCTTGGAAATAAGGAGTCTATGTTAATCTCAAGGACCTAAACAAGGGAGAAATTTCAAGAGGAGGTCCCAGGATATAGGATATGCAGTTTAGGGCTCATAGGGTGGGTCCAGTTAGCCTAGAGAGAGATGATGCTATTCATGTGATGGTAGGGGGCATATCACTCGAGATTGTCCAACCTGCTGTACTGCTGATAGGGATGCTGTGGATGGACCATCGAGGTAAAGACAATGATAGGAGTAGGTAGATCCGTATTGAGGCGAATGTGGTAGAGGATCTAGGAGAGCATCCAGAGGAGGTCGACGTTTTGACTTGCTACCACCACCACCCCAAGGTGGTCCATGATAGGCTCAGGGAGTTAGAGGACAGGGGAGGAGAAAAATGCATACGGTCGATGCAGATAACCTAGGGGCTCTAGGAATGATTCGAGGTATGATCTATATATTTTCTTCCTTTGATACCATACTGATAGATATTGTTCTAGTCATTACTTTCCCTCCACATATCTTATACGAGACCTAGAGATTTTGGATGAACCATTCAATCAACCCTTACACTTAGAGACACCTACTGGAGGAGACTTAATGATCAAAAACCTATGCCGATAGTGTGACCTGCCCCTTAGAGGTGAGAGTTTTAGTTGGAACCTCTTGGTGGAGGCATAGAGGCCTTACGACATTATTCTTAGTATGTATTGGTTATCTACAGTCCATTACTATATTATTGTTTTAGGTGAAGGGTTCAGTGTGTCCATAGTGATGGAACAAGATTTACCTTTTTTGGTGAAAAGGAAACCCAGGAAGCACATGGGATCATGCATAAGAGGGTGCAGTTGATTACTCATCAATTAGATAGACTGATGCTTGGTGAAATAGATGTTATGAGTATCCGGTTTCTAATAGTTGTGGCATAGTACGAGGACATCTTTCCTAAAGATGTTCTAGGATTACCTCCCCACTAAGAGATATAATTATTCACTGATTTACACCTAAGTTTGACACCAATATCTGCACCAACATATCGAATGGATCCTATAGAGCTTTGTGAGATGAGGGTGTAGTTGAAGGACTTATATATGAATAGATTCATGAGAACCAATTTTTCAAACTAGGTAGCCCTAGTTTTGTTTTCCAAAAAGGCAGACGGGAGTTTGAGTTTGTGTGTGGACTACTAGAGCTTCAACCAAGTGACTGTGAAGAAAAAGTATCCACTACCGAGGACTGATGACCTCTTTGATCATTTTAAAGGGGCATGGTGGTTATCAAAGGTTGATCTCAGATCAGGCTATCACCAATTGTGAGTTCGTGATGAGGATATACCGAAGACAACCTTCAGATGTCACTATGATCACTATGAGTACTTGGTGATTCCCTTTGGCATGATGAATGCCCCAGAAGTGTTCATATGACTGATGAACTGGATCTTTCAGCCTTACTAAGATCATTTCATGGTAGTCTTCATCGATGATATCCTTGTGTAGTTGATACATGTTGATGAGAACGTGAGACACTTAAGGATGGTTCTGGATATACTATGAGAGAACCATATTTATAGGAAACTCTCGAAGTTCTAGTTATAGATTTAGGTGGTAAAATTTATGGTACATGTTATCTCAGTGGATGGAGTGGTAGTGGACTCATCCAAGATCGAGGTAGTATTAGCACAAGACCCAACTAAGAAGGTGATGGATGTACAGAGCTTCCTTGGGCTACCAGGCTATTATCATAGATTCATACCTATTTTTTCTAGGATATTAGCATCTATGACAACTTTGATTCTAAAGAGAAAGACTTTCATGTGGAAAGAGAAGTGCTAGTAGTATTTTTAGCAGTTGAGGTAGAGTTTGAAAAGTGCTTCGATATTGAGATTTTCAGAGGAGGGTGTCAAATACGTAGTGTTCTGTGATGCATCAGGAATCAGGATTGGTTGTGTCCTGATGTAGAGGCATGTGGTGATTGTATATGGTTTGTTCTAGTTGAGAACATATGAGAAGACCAACGTGACCCATGATCTTGAGTTAGAAATGATAGTCTTTATGTTAAAGATGTAGTGAAACTACCTGATGGGTGAACAATTTATCATCTACTCTAATCACGAGAGTCTCAAGTATATATTCTCTCATAAGGATCTAAAATTGAGATAGAGTATATGACCAAAGTTCCTCCAAGACAATGACTTTGAGATTATCTATACTCTTGGGAAGGATAACATGGTGGAATATGCTCTTAACAAGAGATCTAGTTCACAGTTGTTGAATAAGACATCAGAGCAGTAGACCTCATTGTAGTTATCCTCTGTGGATGGAGATGGACCAGTTTACCTTCGGTTGATGGTTGTTACCGATCCAATCTTACATTGAGTCAGGGAGGAACAACTTAGGGATATCAATTTTGAGACTTTATGTGTTCATATATCCATAGGGAATGCTCCTGATGGGTATTCAAAAGGTGGGGAGCATGTCATTCTTTTCAATGGATGTGTAGTAGTACTAGGGGAGTTGTGGGAGGAAGTTCTTGTGGAGTTTCATACATCCCCCTTGGTGGTACATCTAGGTGTGGAGAAAATGTACCAGGACCTATGATTTTAGTTTAAGTGGACAAGGATTAAGAAGAGAGTGTAATAGCTTGTTTTTTGATGACTTACTTGTCAACAAGTGAAGGTTGAGCACCATGTTCTGGCAGGTTTAGCTCAACCCCTTGAGGTGACGAAATGGAAGTGGGATGAGATACCGATGGACTTCGTGATGAGTTTACCATGTACATACAAGGGACACAATTCCATCTAGGTGATTGTTGAACAACTCACCAAGTTTACCCACTTCCAAGATATCTGAAAACATAGTTCAGTAGAGATCTTGGGATGCCTCTACGTGCAGAAGATATTTCAACTTCATGGAGTTCCATATTTGATTGTTTCAGATAGTGATGCTTGTTTTACATCTTTGTTGTGGAAGGGAATACAAGAGGAATTTGGGAACCAATTACACTTGAGCATAGTGTTTCACCCACAAACAGATGGATAGAAAAAGAGAACCATTCAGGTTCTGAAGGACATTTTGTGGACTTTCATGTTAGACTTCATCCATAGAAGGAAGGATCACCTACCACTGGTGGTGATTTATTTTACAATTTCATCCACTTAAAATTAACCTCTCTAATATATTAGGACCTGATCCACTCAATGTATGAATATCAACCTTACATAAATAAAAAAAATAAAAAATTATAATGAAAACATAGTTTTTACAAGTTTTAGTCCTAATATGGTCACCTAATCCTTTTTGTGATTGGGGGAGTCCGAGTCACAATTTTTTTGTTATAATTAATCATTGATTATAATGGCTAGGGAGGGATCATACTCTACCTATGTTTTCCCCAAAACTTACATAGAATCCCAATATAGTTTTAAATAATCACCTTTAGTTAAAATATGATTATAACAAGGTTATAAATATCTCAAGAGAATATGAGTTTCTTCCGAAATTGATAATGAAAATCTTTCTCTTCGATCCTTCAATGATATTCAAACATGATCATTTAACTAGTTCATTTGACCTTTCTCACTACATACTGAATCAGTTGATGATCTAATTCTCAATCTTGAATCACTGATCACTTATTCTCTTCAAGTTTTTTACTCTCTCTAGAATACCCAACTTCAGTTTTTACTTTTATATATTTCTCCGCATTGACACTCACTCTACCAATTTTTTTGTGGGTTTTACATATTCTCCCCATAACTAAGAATTTCTCAATATTATAGAGTTAATTAAATTATGAAATTTTATTTCAACTTATAATACATATAATTTTCATAACCAAATTGAAAAACACGATCCTCCATGTGTTTTCTCAATCAACTGTTCATATGGGCATGCTCCGATAATATCTAAATATTCTATTCTCATTTAACCATTTCTATCTAGTGAAATTCCAACAATATAATTCTTTTCATTCAATTATATTTCTTCAGATATGATCACTAATAACAATCACAAATATTATTATTTTAGAATTTTGGAAAGTTAGACCAATGACCACCTCTCTTTATTTCATTGAACCATATTTGGCTCATATCTCCCTAAATATGTATTTCAGAACGACACATCTCATCCCAACATAATAGTCTTAATATTTAGCTTGAATCACAACATAATCATTTTCCTGTGATTATTTGAATTTTAGAGTATCAAAACATTGTTAGATTTAGTTTCATTCTTTAGAACTATTTATTTTAGAAATATCCATCTTCATAAATTTCACAATGTGTATAAACCTTATAAGGTATCTAATATTCTTAGTGTGAGGAAATTCCTTTGTAAATTTTTAGGTTAACTTCTATCTCATAAGGTTAAATAAACCTGATGTTCCTTAGGGATCATCTTTTAATTTTCCATATATTCTCTCAAATTTCATTTTGTAAGGTTATATGAACTCTAAAAAGTTTTAAATAATCCTTATTAACTCCTTTTAAACCTTATTAAGTGACTAGTGTTTACATTTTTTAAGGTATAATAAACCTTAGAAACACTGAGGGAACCTCACAAAGTTCCAAAGTGAACCTTATGATGTTCAATAAACAACCCCATGTTATTCCCTTTATCTATGGAATGAATATTATGAAGTCCAGTAGAGTTCAAGATTTTTTAAAATTCAACAAAACCCATAACTTATAGATTTGATCCAAAATAACTCAAATCATTTTAGAGTCCTCTTAGACACTTCAAATCAACTAAAAACCATTTTGAACATCTTCCACTAATTATCAAACATGTTTGAAAAAATAAAATGATTTAATAATTTTATAAGATTCTTCAATATCCTCCTTTAGATTTGTTATCAAATATATTAAACATTATTGGTTCCACACAAATTAATTCAAAAAATAAAAAATTCTTATCATATAATCATCAAATCACAACCTTTATAAAATGAAAAGAGTCTTTTAGAATCATATAGGGATGATTCCAACATTGATAGTGTGTGTGTGGGAGGGGGGGGGGGGTGAATTAGTGTTGGAACATTTTATCTAATTTAAAATATTATACCATTTCACCTACTCACTTGTTTAGTGAAAATATATTTCTCTTTATCTTATTCCATCTAATCTTTAGTTGGAATGCATTTGTGGTTAGAAATAAATCACACAATAAGAAACCATAATTGTTTAATGACGTTATCCTCTAAGATGGATGACTACATCCATGGTGACATGTGGTTGTTATCCCATGCACATAGTTTTGTTTTTATTATCAAAATAAGCATGATAAATGGTATGTATTCATACCCATTATTTTAGAACCAACCAGATATAAATAAATTAGCTACTTGATATTATTTGTGTATAAGTGAATGGGTTTACACTTCCTTGAAGTAAGTTAAGCTATGTTGGCTTGAGTTACTCTTGGACCATTTGGATTGATATTCTCTCTCACCTAAAAAAATAAAGTGGTCTACCTTAAACTTATTTAAACATCTAAAACATAAGGATACTTTAGGACGACTCTCTCAAATAACCTTGATCTGGGTACGATTGGTAGTGGTAAAATCTAGGAACTCTTCTCCTTTTCTTATTCTTCAGTTTATAAAAGTCACTTCTATAGGAATTTTTTTATTTGTTTATATTATTTATTTGATACAAAAAACATAATTATTTTTGGATACAATATCACATTTACTTGTTCTTATTTCAACTAATAGAATATATGTCAGCTACACATAGTTGAGCTTACATATTTTTCTCATTCTACTTCTTAAAATATACATTCACAAAACCATGTAAATATTATCTTTCAAATTTTTATAATCTCTAGCATTAAAGTTTTGAAAATATTACCAATTAAAGATTCTTATTTTTTAGTCTTCCTGAATACTTGACCTAATTTAATCCCTTATAATATTTTGAAATATTTTGGTCTTCTTCTTAATATAAATTCTCTATAAAAACCATGCTCTTAATTCATTCATATTTTTATCCATGTGTGCATGAACCCATCACTGTGATGTGGAATATTATATCATATGGACCTCATTTAAGAACTGAATTATTCTTTGGTTGGATTCTCCTTCATTATTTTCTTAAATCATGACCAACTTTGACTGATCATGATGTTTTAATCCTTGAACATCACAATAAGAATCATCTGATTTTTTGATCACATTTTATTCAGAATTACCATAAATTATGTATAGGAATTTATCCTTATGAAGTTCCTTAATCCCTCATTATTCTCAAAAATTGTCTAAGTAAAGGATCCTTACATAGCTTCAAAAACCATCTTTATAGTGTGCAAAAATATCTTTAAGCAGCTCATTATTATAGAGACTAGATACAATGCTTAAGAAAACTCAAATAATGCTTGCATAGTAGAAAAATCATGTTTAAATAGATTAAAATGGGACTTATGATGATAATAATGGAAGGTAAGACTCATAATTACACAATAATCATCCTTATGAAATCCATGGAATAATCCTTACACATTGATCCTTTATTATTCTCCATTTTCACAATAACCCTCCTCATTTCTGCTTAAACCATGACGGATCACCACTATCATCATGGTATTTTGATCATTAAAAGATCGATGAAGAATCATAAAATTTAAACAAATTTATTCAGAATATTTAATATTATGGATATCTCAAATATTTTTCCTTTAGATAATTCAAAATTTGACAAAGAAATTTACTTTTCTGATCTCTATGATAACTCATCTAAAATCTTTAATGACTCATCCAAACTCTGATTTTAGTCATCTAAATTGTTCTTCCATTCATCTGAAGTCCTAAAGGAATTATATGAAGTATGTATTTACTTATTCAAACTTAGGACTTAGATTTTTTTGTTTCAACCTATACATTCCAAATTTCAATCAAACTTAGTTAGAACCTATTAAACTCAACCCAAGGACTTCTCAAATACATCAAATAATACCCATATATATTCCAATTTATTTAACAACTACCTTATAAAGTATGACGTTTTATTACATATTTTATTCAACTTGATCCTAATTTAAGCATAAATAATTCTTTATGTTCTTCACTAGCTGGAAACACTCAACTTCCATCAAGTAGTGTTGAAAACTCTTCCACATTAAGTAATAGTCTTATGCAATAATAATATCTCACTAACACATGTTGTATGTAATTGAAAATATTCACAAATATATAATATTCATCATTATGATTATTACATGAAATACTAACTCCTATATTAGTAATATCTACTTGAATCTGATTTAAATATATAATACCAAGTAATAACCTATTTAAAATTCAAATGATCTTTTCCAAGTAAATAGATCTCCTTCAATCTCATGGAAACAATACTACAACTCATCAAATATCATCTAATAGATTTTTCACATCAAATTCAGTAGATTACTTAAATATTCAAATGAAATTTCATCAAATATTTAAGGTGTTTATTCAATCCCTATAAATTATTCACAACTTATTACACAATAATAATACCTTTATTAGGAATTTTATCTTTTTTCTTCATCATCATTCTTGGGAAATCCCATCAACCTCTAAGCTATCCAATATATCATCAATATGAATGGTAACTTCACGCTACTTCCAAGATATTTAACATAAATATATTGAAAAAAATAACTTTAATTGATTCCTTTAATCCTTGTTATCAACAAATAAAACACAAACACAAAGTGGGTTTAATAATCCCTACTCTGAATTTGTTGTCAATACCATTGATAGAACATGATATGTCAATATGTTTCTCTTATCTCCCATTTTCCTCATTTAATTATTCTATTTTATTCTCCCCCCTTTATTGAAAATATAGAAAAAGTGTATGTAAGAGGATGATATCACTATGTACTTGAGAAATATGTCATTAATCATCACACTCAAAGTCTACATGAGCCATTTTCAGTATAGAAAACACAGGGGTTTCATTTAGACATTAATACTTCCCATAATAAAAGAGAATATAATACCAAATCATCCAAATTTCCATCACTCAATCAAAGTCTATCCAAATGTTCTTAGGCTAAAACAAAGTGACAATAATTGATAATTTTATTTATATTTGGAATATCATCCTGAGTTCCTGTACTCATCTCAACACATTGATTACCAAAATTCAAGTATATATAGTGGGTTCTAGAAATCATCCATGAGATCTCCTCATGTATCATCATATTTTATGTCATAGATAGAAATAAATTTCCCCCACTAATATTAGAATTGATTCTTGAGAGACCAAGGATGAGAGAATGTCAAGACATGCATTTAAATGACTATTTATCATGCACTTTCTAAAAATTTTATATTTGTATAAGATGTAATGTTCTGGAAGCTTCATATGATTTTTTCACTTGTATCCCCCTTAAGGAGAAACTTCAAAAGATCTTAATCAAGATATATATATATATTATATAGATGGATTTAAAGATGTACTATATTGAGAGTTCCCCCAGATGGATCATTTCAAATTACTGTTTAGATTTGACATCTTTCACATCTTCATCAATGACAATCCTCTTCAACACATGTTCTTTTAGAATATCAAATGATAAATTATTCCAAGATGGAGTCTTCTTTAGATATGGATTAATTATTCCATATTAATCCTCATTTTCTCTCTCTCTTTAGAATTAAATTCACCTTTAATTACCTACAATGATAGTACACAAATACAAGACAAAATGATAACAGAATAATGTGGATCTCCTTTCTTATCAGTGTGAGTAGATGGATTAAGAATTTCTTCTCAACTAGTATGGAATTTACAAATTTTCTCTAGGTATTGATGGAATATTCATGATTAGACATATAATTATCAATATTATTATATTTGTTAGCATGGATATTTTTATTCTATCCTTGTGTGGAATATTCCTTTTAACCCGATCCATCAAGGAACATGCATCACCTAGTGATTTCTTTATATTTTTCATTATTTCCTATTGATATAGCATGATTGTTAAATAATAATTTTAATTGTGTATAACTTTCTTGCACCTCCCACATAACACCTATGAATCCATTTGGTCATTATTTGTTAAAAAAATATCTTAAAATTTAGATTCTTCTTCATGTTCCTTTGGCTCTTGCATTCTCATGTGCTTCCATTTCTCTTGCTTTCCCCAAATTAGTTGTCCAAATGATCAATCATTTTTTGGGAGTGTTCTCATCCTTCTTGGTTCTTTCATATATATTATTAGGAGAGTTATTCACCAAGTGAGTCCTTTTATTTGTAGTTTTTATTAATTTTCTATTATACCTAGGATCGTTTCCTTTAATACATCTATCACAGATTTTTTTCATGTGTCCATGGTATGTCCTCTTTTTAAAAAAAATAAGCAGTTGATCCTCCTTGGTGAATTTAAATTCCTTTCCTTCTTTGATTTGTTTTGAGTTAGTGTTTTCTTTTTCTTACTATATAGGGATACCTCATATGCCTTTAATATAATCTTCTTGATTGTATTCTAGTTTCTAATTTTCTTCATCTCCATTCCCAAGACAGTTTCATCTTACATCAACAACTTCTATAGTCTTATTTCTCTATTTTGTTTTGAAACATGCTTAGATAAATCAATTAGGAACATGTTACTCTTATGAGAACTCTCATTTAAAATATCATATATTTTTTCAATCTCTTTAAATATGTTTGTGATAGTCAGATTTTTCCCTTTGGTATGTGGGTATTTCTTCATTTCTAGATTTCTCCCCTTAACTATAGGCTGTCTTTGAACTTTTTAAGTTGATAGATTATAAAAATAATATAATTATATATGCCGAAATATGTTCTATCACCAATACTTAACAATACTTCTTTTTTTTCTTCTTTGGACTGCATGCTGTCTAGAATTTCTAGAATATATAGCTTGTTGTTTTTGGGAATTTTCTCCTCTTTTGGGTATCTTTTTAGGAAAAACTTATTCCACTCAAAATTCTAACCATACTAGATGTTATGGATGTTTTATAACTACTTTTATTCATCCATATTTATAAATATTTTTATTTTAGACCCGCACTATCCATTAAAACATATTTAGAATAATCATTATCAACAGATATGAATAGTACCTTTCCTTATGTAGCTACTAAATATTGATCATCGGATGATCTCAGGATGTTTTTTTCCACCAAATAGAGATATTTTTTGTATTATAAAACTCCTTGAATATTAAAGTGACAAAAAAATATTTTTTTAACTTGTTTTGGAGACATGGATTGAGTTGTTTCCATATTCTTCAATTTAACTTCAAGCTCCAAGTATCTCATATTGATAATGTATTGTTCATGCTCAACTATTTTTAGTTTTTCTTCATTAAACTTATTGATTTTATCAACCTCATCATGATTCATTTTTTTATTTTATTGTTTCATATGGTCAAAATATGTAATCTTATCGACTTTAGTCTCAAATTAATCATCCTTAACAATAATTAATTTTCTCAATGCATAAGACTTCTCTTCAAAAATTTTATTGTCATAATATCTATCATAAATTGTATTGATCATCCACTCTCAAATAAAGTGCATATATATTTAAGATCCCCATTATTGGCACTTAAGGATCCCACCTATTTAGAGAGATTTATAAATATCAACACCCTTTGTTCCAAATATTTCTACATTCTCATATTTTCATCTTCAAAATGGGTGATCTCATCCAACACACCTTTAAAACTATCCCAAATATGAGTGATAATTTCTTTGGGAAATTTGTGAAGAATAAATCTTAGTGTAGCAAAAGACTCATACTATGAGTATTTTAATAACTGATCACCCCTAATGGTTATTGGATCTTTTTTAAGAAAATCTTGATAAGATATTTCTGATATCTCATTCTTATACATTAATTTTGAACTACCCGAGGAGGATATGTTGCATTTTTTCCTTGGTTTTTTATTCAATAAAAAGATCATCATTTTTTATGACAAACCTATCTTCTTTAGAATTAAAACATGGATAAAAAAATATTTTCTACCTATTTTCATATAAAGGCTATATATTATTCACTTCCATCCTTAAGAGGAATCTTATTAGTTGGTGTAATAGAAATACTTCCACATTAATTACCTTCAACTAGTGGAGAGTCGTATTTCTTTGAAGATGCCTTTCTTATCATCTTTTCATCCCTTATTTTTTCATGTTAATCATCATATTGATATATGTGTCTTCTATGATTACATTTATAGGAAATTCATAGGCTTCCTCAAATCTGTACTTTATCAAGTCTTTTGACAAAAAATCTCAATTATTAAAAAGACTTCAAATATAATAATCCAATAGTGGTATTGCCTAGATCTAATACCAATTGTTAGGATCATATAGAGATAAGTACAACACTAATATGGGTGAGGGTGAATCAGTCTTGGAACCTTTTATCCAATTGAAAAGATTGTCCCTTTTCACCTCCTCAATTATTCATTGATTAGATCTCACTCTCTATATCATCCTATCTAATCTTTATTTGGAATGCATATATGGTTAGAAGGAAATCACACAACAAGACATCAATTTTTTTATTTAGGATCACCTCTAAGATAGATAACTATATCCATAGTGGTATGTGGTTGTTATCCTATACACAAAACTTCTTTATTATCAAAATAATCACATAAAAGTGTATAAACTTAGACCCTCTATTTTAACACCAACTAGATACCAATAAAGCACATACTTACTGTTAATTTTGTATAAGATAATGAGCTTACACTTCCTTGAAGATATATTACCTATGTTGGCCTGAGTACCACTAGGACAATGTGGATTGATGTTATTCCTCACTTGAAATAATGAAGTGGGATACCTCAAACTTATCCAGATATATAAACATAAGGATACTATAGGATGACTCCCCCAAACATCCTTGTTCTAGGTATGATTGGCAGTAGGCAAGGAAAATAACTTTTCTCTTCTTCTTACTCTCCTTTTTCAATGCATAAAAAAGTTTATTTTACATGCAATTATAGATCACTCTATCTCTTCTTTCTTCGACACACAAATATTCTTATTTTTTGATATAATATTATCTCACATTTTTTCTTCTTTCGACCCAAAAAATATTTTTTAGGTATAAAAAATCAATCTTACACCTTTTTTCTTTTTGATTTTGAAATATATATTCACAACACTATGTGAATATTATATTTATAATTTTTATAATCTCAGGCATTCAAGTTCTTAAAATATATCTAATTTAAGATTCTTCTTCTTCAGTATTCTTGATGACTTGAACTCATTTAATCCCTTATGATAATTGGATATATCATGGTATTCTTCTCAATTTAAATTATCCACAAAATCCACACTCCTAATTCATTTATATTTCTTATCGAAGTGTGTATGAACCCATTCATTGTGATGTGGTATTTTCTTCTATGGTGTGTGGAACTCATATCAACAATAACTTCTTCTTTGGATAGATTCTCCTTTATCCTCTACTTTAATAATGATGCACTAATATAGATCATGTTTTTTAATCCTTGAATATCACAACAAGCATCATCTAATTTTTTTATCTCATTTCATTCTGAATTCCTATAAATTATGCACAAGAATTTATCCTTATGAAGTTCCTTCATCCTGTATTCTTCTAAAAAATGTGGCTAAGTAAATGATTCTTACATAGCTCTATATATCATCCTTATGGTGTATAAAAATGATCTTTACATAGATCATGCTTATAGATACTAGATATCATACTTACAAAAACTCAAATGATGCTTAAAAATGGCATAATCATGTTTACACATCTTAAAATGACCGTTATAATGATTCTTACACAAGGGAAGATTGACTCTTACATAATAATCATTATTATTAAATCCATAAAATCATCCTTATGAAATCATCATTTATAATTCTTTATGTTCACTGTCATACTCCTCATTTTTGATTTAGCCACGACTGATCACTGTTATCATCATAGTTTTTTGATATTTGAAAGCTTAGTGAAGTATCATCACATTTAAACATATTTCTTCAAAATATTTAATATTCTAAATATCCCAAATATTCATACTTTAGAGAATTCACAATTTCACAAAGTCATTTACTCTTTTGAGCCATCATATAACTCATCTTAAGTATTCAATGACTCATTAATACTCTGAGTTTACTCATTTTAATTCCACTTTCACTCATCCAGAGTTGTAAAGTACTTATATGACGTATGCCGTTACTCATCCAAACCCATGACTTATCCATTTTTACATTTAAACATATATATTACAAATTCACTCAAAGTCAATCAAAACCACTTCAACCCAACTTTATTCCTTTCAATACATCAAATAATCTTTAAATATCATCCAATTTCTTTAACAGCTATCTTATCTAGCATAACATACAATTCTATCTTTACTTTATATAGATCCTTCTTCTAACATAAAAAAATATTCAAGTTCTTCACTATCTAGAAACCTTCAAATTGGATCAAGTGATGTAGTTAACACTTCCACATTTAGTACTATTACTATAAAATATGTAGAACTAACCATTAATTATAACACCCCAAGTTTTTATGGACCGTTTTTTTCAAATAATTTAAAACTTTCATTTATATCTTGCATTTCACTAAGTCAAACATTCCTTTCACATAGAACCGACTTGGTATATGTTGCACGCAAGACCGACTTGGCGTACGATACACGCAACACTAAGTTTCTATGAAACATATCTTTTAATTATTATTATTATCTAAATGGGATAATTATAACCTATCTACTCAACATAGTTATATGAATAGTAATAACTGATTTTTAAATATTGATAATAAAAGATATAATTCTTGGTAAAGTACTTCTGTGTTTAAAAATACTATTTTCTCGAATGAATAGCTTTTAATGTCCTTTTAATAAATATAATTTTAGACACTCATAGAAATTGATTTTGGTAAAATAAACACCATTTTTGAAATCAGAATATAGAAATTAGATTAGGGTGATTTTATGGTATTTTTGTAAAACTTTAAATTTTTGATAAATAGTGAAAACACTACATTATTGTTAAAAAATGATTTTTTCATTTAAATAATTATTTTTACATTAAATTGATTTTAAAATCACAATAGATAAATAATATATATATTAATCCAATTTAGGTCATTAGAATCTTTTTACAATAGGATTAGATATAAAAAATTATTGAACTTTTGAACCTCTCTTTTACCCACCTTCTAGCCACATTTTTTAGATTAGTAGTAAACATAATTTTACCGCTTATGTGAATTTAATTTCAAAAAATGGAAATACATGGTTGTAATCATGATGAAATTTTTTATCTAATAGCATCAAAATAATTTTTTTTATGAATAGTAACTTTTAAATTTTATTTACCATGGTAAAAGATAAATAGGGTAATTAAAGGTAAACATAATATTTTAATAATATAAGATTACCCTATCACTTGTCCTAATTTAATTGGATATTTGTTTTTCGACCCAAATAAACCTTTGGTCAAAAATATGATCCTCTTTAAGCCACTTGTGTTAGATTAATACATTTATTATATTTTATTCAAAGAAGAGTTAAAAGGTCATATTCAAAATTTAATAACAAAATAATTTTTATATAGGGTTATATATAAGATAAATTCAACTATAATTATTAATTTTAAATAAAATAAATTTATATTCATCATGATAATTTATTTTTAATTTTTAGAGAATAAATAACTTAATTAAAGTCTTGTACAATAATGATGCATTAATTGTTTAATTAATTGAGATATCAAATAAATGATATTAAAAATATTAAAATAAATACAATTTTACTTAATTTATGAAATTAAATAATTTTATAGATAAATTATACATTTTATTAAAATATTTGAATATATTTTTAAGTTATAATGTAGGTTTTATATTTTTAAAAATGAAAATATTGAATAGTATCAAAATTGACATAAATGATACTTTAAAATAAATAATATTTTATTAAATGATATAAAAGTCATAAAAATATAAGGTTCATCCAAATAAATTGAATAATGTCAAATATTTCATAAATTATCCAATTGGGGTAATTTTTTTATTTTATAGTAACTATATTAACCCTATAGTGTAAGAAGACAAGTTGTCACGGTAAGAGTTAAATTGTTTAACTAAAGGTTAAAGCCAATATATAAGGTTAATTATATGACCTAAACATGTCTAAAATTCATTTTTTGTGATTAATTAGACTCATAATCATATAATTTTCTAAATAACTCACTTTGGATATGTTTTAAATCAAAAATCAATTTATAATAAATTAATAGTTTTGGAGTTTCCTAAAGTTCCCTTCCTCCCTTTATAAAAGGGCACTTCCCCTTCTCTTTAATTTACACCTCCAAAGCTCTTTTTCTCAGATAAAACCTTACCATTTCTTCTCCCAAATTCCCTAAATACATACTAAAGGTCATACTTTTGGAATAAATCTATCATAAGGAGTCCTTTTGTGCAAATCAAAAGAAGATACCCAAAAAATAGGTAATTTTTTTATCACCTCTCTCAAAGTTCTTTTCTTCTTATACTTCCTCTTTATATGTTGTTTCCATACCAAAGTAATAATTTGAGAATATAATATATTCTAATATGTTGTTATGATTATGATACAACCATATTCCTCTTTTTACCGATCATATGAAAAATAATATCACCATGCGTGCGTACGTACAACTTATCATCTCCACATCATGGTGTAAAATATTTTTCATGTATAATTTATTTATATGGGTATGAAAATGAATATAAAGGATGTAAATAATAAATATGACATATTAGTTTTTTATATAATTCATATTCAATCCAATTCCCTACCCTTTACCAATACGGAATGATATCGTCGCTTATGCGTACGTACAACTTACCGTCTCCATGATGTGATGAGATTCATCTTCCACATTCACCATTCAAAGATGATTCTATAAATATATATTATTAATAAGTGTGAAATTTATGATATAATAATGGTACTATAATAATAATATATTTATATACATACATATATATAAATATTTCACTCAAATACTTTCTTTCAACATGAAAATTAAAAATGGAAACAACATTCATGCGTACGTATGACTTACTGTCTCCATGAACGGTGTATTCCATTTCATACTTATTTATGAAATAGATTATTAAAATATAAATATAATGGATATACATGATATTTCTATCATGATATACATTCTGGAATCATGATATAAGTATAAGGACCAATGATATAACAAATTAAGACACTTGCGAAGAACAAAGTGAATATTACCCAAAGTAAAACTTTAACATAGGATCGTTAACAAGTAGGTAATATAAGGTCATAATAAAACTATTAATGGTATTATGTATAATAATATGATTATAAAAAATATTTATAATAAACATATATTTATTATATAGGAAGCTTATGTGAGTACGAAGAGAGTCAAGACACAAGGTAATGGATACTTTCTCAATCTCATAGTTATTCAAGATTGTTTATACATAAGAATTTACTAGGGTTTATTTATAATTACTGTACATATTTTATAAAAAATCTTTCATAAAATGTTTTAAAAATATAATATGTATTGTTAAATTCATTTTTACCTATTTTGAGTTTATACTACATGGTTTGGAAGGAATCTTTCTTTCATTTTCCATATGAGGTACTTTTTGAATTTTCTGATAAAAATATGAGAAGAATGTTTTTTAACATATATGGTATGAATGGATTTTTATGATTTCATAAAATATTTTTTCCATGAATCTTATCTTAAAAATTTTCAAGGTTATTTTCAAATAAATTCTTTTCTTTTAAAATTGTGTGGTGTTTTAAGAAAAGAAAATGTTTTTGAAGAAGAAATAATATTTTTCTCAAGAATTAATTTCAAGCATTTTTTCAAAATTATTTTTCATCTAAGATAACATCCATTGGTGTTACTCATTCCTTTATAAGGAAATTATTCAATGTTTCCATTCATATTCTTTCTCTGAGTGGATTATGTTTATGAATCCCATTTCTATTTCATGGGTTATATGCTTTTGAAACCCGCTTCTTTTCATGGGTTATGTTTATGATGAAATGATTATGAAATCCGTCTCTTTTAATAGGTTATGATATTTTTACATGTTTATAATACCCATTTCATTTCATTGGTTATGTTATGATTTTTAATGATCATGTGGAATATGTATGTATGATTTCATTATGAGACGAGTGAGACCTATATCTCCCTCTAATGCACTGGGTAAAGTTTTATATCTCATGAGATAAACTACGATGGTATTGAGAGTAAACCTTGACTACTATACTGGCCATTGGAGTGAACCATGACTACTAAGATGGTATGAGGAGTGAAATCATGCTACTATGATGGCATGGGAAGTGAACCCATACTACTAAGATGGTCTTGGAAGCGATGCCTTGAATACCATAGAAATCATTATATGCTTATGTGTTGTCCACACTTCCATGTCTTACTTTTATATTATGTTTACATGGATTATTCTATTTATTATTTATGGATTATATCCTATGAACTACCAATATTTATGCCATGATTTCTATTATGATCTTTGATATTCAAGGTATGATCTTATATTTTTCATGATCATGTTCTCATACCCTTATACTATTGTTTATGCTTATTTTCTCCCTTGTTTACCATTACTGAGCATCCTAGATCACCCATTTTATGTTTCTTTCCCCTAGTTTATGATTATATGTACTATGTTTGATGTATATAAGAAGTGTTCTATTCAAGAATAACCTAGTGGGTGATTATGCAGTTCATTTATGTACCAAAGTTATATTTCCATGTTTCCAAAGGCACTAGACCAATTACAATCTTTGGGGATCTGTTTGTATAATGTTTAAGTATTCTGAAAAAGTTATGTAATGTTAATGTTATGAAAAGTGAGGGTCACTATATTTGGTATCAAAGAAAAGGTATAGTTAACATTTGGAATCTATAATGAGAAAACCTTAGTGAGAACCCTAAGTTCAATCATAAGGATAATTCTAAGGGCATGTACTGAAATTTTGGTGAAGGATAGAGTGAGTGATTTCTTATAAATACATCCCTTTCTGAATACTACACATGGATGTGGTTCTGGAATAGATATACCTAGGGGTAATAACTCTGACAAGATGTTTTGAGCCTGAATCAGGGTAATCTGGTACACGACAACGAGCCTTGCTGCTCACCTGGTTTGACACTCTTGGAGGATATTCTTTGGGAATTCACAAACTATTAACAAGCCATTATGAAGGATTTAAATATAATATGGTTATTAATAACCTAGGATAAACCTAAGGTTTCATAGATTAAGGAATTTTTCATATTTTATACATCCTATAAGTGATTTTTCATGGTTATGTGGTTCCTCATTATGATAACTATTTCTTACCTTTTGATTTTGGTTTTAGTAAATGAATGGAACTAGAAGGAACCGAGTTAATGGTGATTGTGATAGATAATGAAACAAATGTCCTCTTAAAAAACCAAATGATATGGGAGCTGGAATGAAAAACCTCATTGTTATGATCACACAACTTTCACAAGCTATGAATCATGGTGGACTTACAAATGAGAAAAATAGGGAACAAGATTATATTGATTATTTCATAAGGAAACATCCACATTTATTTAGAGGGTATTATGATCCACTTGTTTCTAAACAATGGATCAATACTACTGAAAATATATTCTCCATTCTTCAGTGTTTAGAGCATGGGAAAGTTATTCTATCTATTTGTTGGTTAGAAGGTGAAGAAGATCAGTGGTGGACTTTAATCAAGAATACGAGGTATAAAAATGAGATTGAATCCATGGATTGGGACAAGTTCAAGAATGTATTTTTCAATAAGTACTTTCCTCATATTATTCGTACCAAGATGGGGAAAGAGTTCTTTGAGTTTAAGAAAAGGTATGATGAATCTGTTGGTACCTACAAGGCTAATTTCACAACAATTTCAAGGTATGCTTCATGAATTATCATCCAACCCAAAAGTAAAGTTGATAGGTTCTTTGGTGTCTTAAATACAAGTATTAGAAGGGAGTTGGCCATAAGAGACTTTAGTAGCTATGAAGAGATTGTGTAAGGTTGAAATAGAGGTGAGAGTCATATATAAATCTCATGGATTTGATAAGAAGAGGAAGATAGAGTTAAAAGGAAACTCTAAAAACCATGGAGAAAATAAGATAAAATTTCCTTTATGCTCTAAGTGTGGGAAGAAACAAGGAGGAAATTTCCTTAATGGGTCTAATAAATGTTTCAAGTGTGGAAAGGAAGGTCACTAAGAAATTGATTTCTAAGTTATGGGATGAATTTAGCTAGTGTTGTGAATGCATAAAAAGTGTCACAGAATGCACCCCCATGATTCAGTGCTACAAGTGTAAGTAGAATGGGAATTATGATAACCAATGCCCAAACCCAAGGTCTAGTGATGATAATCTACATTATAAATCTCTTAAGCAGAGCTAAAAAGGGAAATTTCATAAAATATCTATTTATAATGAGGGGATGCGACAATGACGTGATGAAAGATACACTTACCATCCACTCTAGAATGGATAATGTCATATATGATTCTGGATCTACCCACTCTTTCATATCTAAAGAATTTTATAAGGGTGTTAAGATTCCACCAAAAATAATTAGATGTGGAATTAGGAATGAAAACCCTTAATGGTATAATTATTGAATCTCAAGTCTATGATTCCTCTCTAGTTGAAGTTTGTGGGAATGTGATTCCTGTAAATCTTGTCATTCTTCCTTTGGTCGAATTTGACATCATCTTAGGCATGGATTGACTTTCTATGCATAACGCCTACATCAGTTTTCAAGTAAGGTAAGTTATGTTCAATATTTCAAAGCCTCCTATGATCATCCATCAAATGTAATGATAAGTATAAAATTACTATAGAGATTACATCCAGTTTATGGGTCTTAATTCCCATTCAAAAGGGGTATTTATCTCAAATGGTTGGGGAGAAGATTGACATCGATGATATGCCTATTGTTCAATATTTTATGGATTCCTTTTTGGAAGAGTTGACTAGTATTCCACCAAAATGTGTAGTTGAGTTCTCAATATAACTCATACCTAGTTCCACACTAATTTCAAAGACTCCTTATATAATGACCCTGATTGAGTTGTAGGAATTGAATAAGAAACTCCAAGAAAACCTTGATAAGGGATTCATTCATCCAAGTGTGTCACCTTGGGGAGCACTGATTATTTTTGCGAAAAAAAGACGGATCAATGTGAATCTGCATTGATTATTGAGAGTTTAATAAGATCATAATCAAGATCAAGTATCCTCTTCCCTATATTGATGACTTGTTTGATCAACTATGCAGAGATCAATACTTTTCCAAGATTGACGTTCATTCGAGATATCATTAATTGAGGGTCAATAAGGAGGATATACCCAAGGCGACATTCCGTACAATGTATAGAAATTATTAATATATAATTATGCCTTTTGGTCTTATTAATTACCCCATTATCTTCATGGATTTAATGAATAGAGTCTTTAGAGTTCACCTTGATATATTTGTGGTAGTCTTTATAGATGATATTATTATCTATTAAAAGAGAAAGGAAGAGCATGAAGATCACTTGAGAATTGTACTACAAACCCTAGGGAAGGATAAGTTATATGAAAAATTTATAAAGTGTGAATTTTTGATACAAAAAGTTTCATTTTTGGGTCACATAATCTCAAGAGATTGTATAGTAGTAGATCTATCAAAGAAGGAGGCTATTGAAAGCTGGCCTAGACTAACCACGGTGATTGAGATCCATAGCTTTCTTGGTTTAGTTGGATATTATTAATAGTTTGTGGATAATTTCCCATGACTATCTAATCCTCTAACTAAGTTAACTCAGAAGGGTGTCAATTTCCTCTAGATAGATGAATGCGAGGAAAATTTTAAAGAACTGAAGAGAAGGTTGGTCAATGCACCTATGCTTACATTACCCTATAGTGGAGAAGGGTTTTTAATCTAAAATAATGCATCCAAGAAGGTATTGATATGTTTTATTATAAAAAATAACATGGTTATATCCTATAACTCATAATAGTTGAATATTCATGGGAAAAATTACCCAACTCCTAATTTGGAGTTAGCAGTGGTAATTTTTGCACTAAAGATATGGAGGCATTATCTTTATGGAGAAAAGTGTGATATATATATATACTGATCGAAAAATTATGAAATATATATTCACATATAAGGATTTGAACATGCACCAGAGAAGATGGTTAGAGTTGATAAAGGATAATAACTGCTCAATATATTACCACCCTAGGAAAGAGAACAAGGTGACCAATGCTTTGAGTCGAAAAGATCATGCTATCTTATCCATTATGAGGATAAAAAAAGACCCAATATTCCTAGATTTGAAAAGGATGGATCTAGAAATCCTGATGTAAGGGGAAATATATTATCTTTCTCAAATGAATGTTCAACCCTCTATCCAAGTGAATATTAAGGAGGCACATAAGGAAGATGAAGTGCTACAAAAGAAGGTCAGAAATGTTCCAGAGTTTAACATTGACGAGGATGGAATGATGAGGTTTAGGAACTGTTTATGTTTTCCTTCCATACCAAATTTGAATAAGGAGTTTTTATATGAAGTTCATAGTTCTTCATTCTCTATTCATCATAGATGTACGAATATGTATAGGGATTTGAAAGAATACTTCTGGTGGGATAGAATGAAGAGAGATATAATAGAGTTTGTATCTCGGTGTTTGGTATGCCAGTAAGTTAACGCTGAAAGACAAAAGTCTAAAGGTATGTTACATCCATTACCTATAGAAAATGGAAATGGGGGAACATAACTATGGATTTTATTATTGGACTACCCAAAATCTCTAAAGGGTTTAATCCTATATGGATGGTAGTCGATCGCCTTAATAAGTTAGCAGAATTCATTATTATCAGAGAGGATTTATTTCTGGATCCACTTTCTAGGATATACGTCAAGTGTTAAGGTTTCATGGAGTACTACATTCCATTATATGGGATCGTGATATGAGTTTAACCTCAAAGTTCTGGAAAAGTATTCAGAAAGCACTTGATACAAAATTCAGTTTCAACACTGCATATCGTCTTCAGATAGATGGTCAGTATTAAAGAACAATTCAAAACCTATAGGATATGTTGAAATCTTATTCTCTAGATTTCAAAGGTGGATGGGATAAACACCTTCCTCTATTTGAGTTTTCTTACAACAATAGCTTTCATTCAAGCATTCAGATGGCTCTGTATAAAGCCCTATATGGGAAGAAATTTCAAACTCCAACATGTTAGGATGAGGTTGAAGAAAGAAAGATATTGGGACCACATATTTCTAAATAAATGGTCAAGAGGGTTATGACCATTCAATAACATATCAATACAACTCAAAGTCGGTAGAAAAGTTATGCTCATAACCACTGGCACGACCTAGAATTTGAAGTTGGTGAAAAAGTGTTTCTATGAATCTTACCCTAGAATAAAGTTATAAGATTCAGGAAGAAAGGGAAACTAAGCCCTAGGTATATTGGTACCTTTGAGATTCTTGATCATATCGAGACAATATACTATTGCTTGGAACTTCCTCCAAATCTGTCTTAAGTTCATGATGTGTTCCATATATCTCTCCTAAGGAAGTACATACCCGAACCTTCACATGTACTGAACTCAAAGGTCATACCACGAGAACATGATATTTCTTATGAGTAGCAACTTGTTGAAATTCTGGACCGATCATAGAAAATTCTATGAAACACAACCACTCACTTGGTTTAAGTTTTGTAGAGAAATCACCAGTTAGAGGAAGATATGTGGGAACTTGAGGATATGATGAAGTAGAATTATTCTCATTTGGTTTTACCTGAATGAAGAATTTTGAGGGAGAAATTCAATTTAAGGGGGTTAGAATGTAACACCCCTAGTTTTTATGGACATTTTTTTGAATAAATTAAAACTTTCATTTATATCTTTCATTGCACTAAGTTAAAAATTCCTTTCACATGGAACTGACTTGGCGTACGTTGCACGCAACACAGAGTTTCTACAAAACATCTTTTTATTATTATTATATAAATGAGATAATTATAACCTAGCTGTTAAGCATAGTTATATGAATATTAATAACTACTTATAAAATATTGATAATAAAAGACATGATTCTTGGTAAAGTCCTTCTATGTTTAAAAATACCGTTTTCTTGAATGAAATACTTTTAATATCCTTTTAATAAAGATAATTTTAGACACTCGTAGAAATTTATTTTATTAAAATAAACATCATTTTTGAATTTTGAATATCGAAATTAGCTTAGGATGATTTTTTGGTATTTTTTCTGAAAACTTTCAATTTTTGATGAATAGTGAAAACACTACATTATTGTTAAAAAACAAAATTTTTCATTTAAATAATTATTTTTACATTAAATTTATTTTAAAGTCACAATATATAAATAATAAATATATTAATCCAATGTATTTTATTGGAATATTTTTACAATAGGATTGGATATAAAAAATTATTGAACTTTTGAACGTCTGTTTTACCCGCCTTCTAGCCACATTTTTGGGATTAACTGTAAAAATAATTTTACTGCTTCTATGAATTGAATTTCAAAAAACAAACATATATGGTTTTAATTAGGATGAAAAATGTGATCTAATAGGATCAAAATAATTTTTGGTGAATAAAAACATTTAAATTTTATTTGCCACAGTTAAAGGTAAATAGGGTAATTAAAGGTAAAAAAATATTATAATAATATAATATTATTATAATTTTTTTCCTAATTTCATTGTATATGTGATTTTAGACCCAAATAAACCTTAGGTAAAAAATATTATCCCTTTTAAGCCATTTTTTTAGATTAATACATTTATTATATTTTATTTAAAGAAGAGTTAAAAGTGTCATATTCAAAATTTTATAAATAAATTATTTTTTATATAACGTTTTACATAAGATAAATTAGACTATAATTATTCATTTTAAATATAATAAATTTATCTTGATCATGATAATTTATTTTTAATTTTTATAGAATAAATAACTTAATTAAAGTCTTTTACAATAATGATGCAGTAATTGTTTAATTAATTGAGATATCAAATAAATGATATTAAAAATATTAAAATAAATATAATTTGACTTACTTAATGACATCAAATAATTTTATAGATAAATTAGACTTTTTAGTGACATATTGGAAGTATTGGTTTGAACTTATAATGTAGGTTTGATATTTTTAAAAATGAAAATATTGAATAGTATCAAAATTGACATAAATGATACATTAAAATAAATAATATTTTATTAAATGATATAAAAGTCATAAAAATATAAGGTTCATATAACTAACCTTTATAATGTCAAATATTTCATAAATGATCCAATTGGGGTTCTTTTGGTATTTTATAGTAACTATATTAACCCTATAGTGTAAAAAGGGAAGTTGTCACGGTAAGAGTTAAATTGTTTAACTAAAGGTTAAAGCCAAATGACATGGTTAATTATATAGCCTAAACGTGTATAAAATTAATTGGTTGAGATTATTTCGTCCCATAATCATATAAAATTATAAATAAATCACTTTGGATCTATTTTAAATCAAAAATCAATTTATAATAAATTTATAGTTTTGGAGTTTCATAAAGTGCCTCTCCCCCCTTATAAAAGGGAACTTCTCTTTATCTTTAATTAACACCTCCAAAGATATTTGGATCAGAAAAAACTAACCATTTCCTCTCCCAAATTCACTCACTACATCCTAGATGCCATAATTTAGGATGAAAGTTGTCATAAGGAGTCTTTTTGTGCAAATCAAAAGGAGATACCCGAAAAAAGGTAATTGTTTTATCACCTCTTTCGAAGATCTTTTCTTCTTCTGCTTCATCTTTCTATGTTTTTTCCATACCAAAGTAATAAATAGAGAATATAACATATTATGATATCTTCTTATGATTATGGTACAATAATATTCCTCCTTTTACCTATCCTATGAAAAACAATATCACCATGCGTGTGTACATACGACTTACCATCTCCACGCCGTGGTGTAAACTGTTTTTCATGTATATTTTATATCTATGGGTATGATGATGAATATAAAGGATGTAAATAATAAATATGACATAATATTTTTTTCTTTATAATTCATATTCCATCCAATTCTCTATCCTTTACCAATGTATAATGATATCGTCGCTCATGCGTACGTACGACTTACCGTCTCCACGACTCGATGAGATTAATCATCCACATTCACCATTCAAGGATGATTATAAAAATATATATTATTAATAAGTGTGAAATTTATGATATAATAATTCTACTAGAATAATGATACATTTATATACATACATATATATACATACTCCATTTACATAATTTCTTTCAACATGATAATTAAAAACAGAAACAATGTTCATGCGTATGTAGGGATTACCGTCTCAATGAATGGTGTATTACATTTCATACTTCTTTATGCTATATATTATTACAATATAAATATACTAGATATACATGATATTTATATCATGATATACATTCTGGAATCATGATATAAGTATAAGGACCAATGATATAACAAATTAAGACACATGCGGAGAACAAAGCGAAAATTACTCAAAGTAAAACCATAACATAAGATCGTTACAAGCAGGTAATATAAAGTCATAATAAAACCATATATGGTATTAGTTATAAGAATATTCTTCAGTAAAATATTTATAATAAACTTATATTTGTTATACAGGAATATTGTGTGAGTACAAAGAGAGTCATGACATAAGGTAAGGGATAATTTCACAATTTCATTGTTATTAAAGATTGTTTATACATAAGCATTTATTGGGGGTTTATTTATCATGAATGACCATTTTTTATAAAAATTATTTCATAAAATGTTTTACTAATATCCTATTGATGTTTAAAGTATTTTTTACCCATTTTTTACTTTTTATTACATGGTTTAGAAGGAATATTTCTTTAGTTTTCCATATGAGGTACATTTTATCTTTTCCAGAAAAAGTATGAGAAAAATGTTTTTTAACTTATATAGTATGAATGGATTTTTATGCTTTAATTATGCCTGATTTACATTAGGATTCTCTTACAAATTTTCAAGGTTATTTTCAAATAAATTCATTTCTTTTAAAATTGTGTGGTGTTTTAAGAATAGAAAATGTTTTTTGAATAAGAAAGGATATTTTTCTCAAGAATTAATTAAAAGTATTTTATAAAAATTATTTTTCATCTAAGATAACATACATTGGTGTTACTCATTCTTTTATAGGTAAATTATTCAATGTTTCCATTCATATTCTTTCTCTGAATGGATTATGTTTTGATGGTATGATGTTTATGAAGCCTGTTTCTCTTTCATGGATTATATTCTTTTGAAACTAGATTATTTTCACAGGTTATGTTTATGATGAAATGATTATGAAACCTATCTATTTTAGTAGGTTATGATATGTTTACATGTTTATGATACCCATTTAATTTCATTGGTTATGTTATTATTTGTAATGATCTTGTGGCACATGTATGTATGAGACGGGTGAGACCTATATCTCCCTCCAATGCAATGGGTAAAGTTTTATTTCTCATGCGATAAACTAAGATGGTCTTAAGAGTGAACCTTGAATAATATAATGGACATGGGAGTGAACCATGACTACTAATATGGTATGAGGAGTGAACTCATGCTACTATGATGGTATGGGAAGTGAACCCATACTACTAAGATGGTCTTGGATGTGATGCCCTGGATACTATGGAAATCATTATATGATTATGTGTTTTCCACACTTCCATGTCTACTATTATGTTATGTTTTTATGGCTTATTCTCTTTATTTAATTATGGATTATGTCCTATGAACTTCCAATCATTATGCCATGATTTATGTTATGATCTTTGATATGCAGGGTCTGATCTTCTATTTTTCATGATCACATTCTCATACCCTTGTACTCATGTTTATTCTTATATATATCCCTTGTTTACCCTTACTAAGCATCTGATCTCACCCCTTTTATGTTTATTTCTCCCAATTTATGATGAAATGTACTATGTTTGATGTATCTAAGAAGGGTTATATTCATGAAGAACCTAGTGGTAGATTATATAGTTCATTTATGTACCATTGTTATGTTTCCATGTTTCCAAAGGTTGAGAGGACTAGTTTGGGATATTCCTAACACTGATGGGGAGTGGGGGTGAATCCGTGTTAGAAAATTTTGAAACCAATTCCAACTTTTTATCCTTGTACCTCTTGACCTATTAGTATCTTGATTATCTTATTCTCTTTTACCTATCACATGCAATAATAGAAATCAGAAAAAATATGCACATGATATTTTTACAAGGTTCACTACTCAATAACAGCAGCTATATCCTTTACATGCATGAGAATGACTAGTGCATGGATTCTCTATTATAAAGTGATATAATTTTATAGTGGTTTACTAGGAAAAAAATCTGCTAGTCAGTGTGTCTCCCTAAACTTAGAGGAGGGAAGGAGATAATCTATTCCCGGTGTGAGTCCTTACACTCAGAGGGGGAAAGTAAATAATCCTCTTCCAACTAGAAACAAGTATGATATGACCTTAAACTTACTGGTTATTTATGCTGTCATCTAGGATAGTATTATTCTTTATTCAAAAGGTAGGTTCTACTCTGATCATTTCAGTCCACTTCTTGGTTACTTTCCAAGCAGTAGGCAAGCAACTATCTTATTCTCTTTCTTCTTTTCTGGTATAAAACCAACTGCACTAGTTCTTATTATTATTTATTCTTCTTTAGTGAAATGACTGAAGGCACTAAAACTACTTCCTTCTTGGATATAATCACAAACTCCTATGTGATTGTTCAAGTATTAAGGATCAGATCACCGAGCATCATCAGAATTAGTTCTTATACTTTTTTCATGAATGCATGTGATCATGCACATGGCATTTAGGTTGAACCTTCTCTTCCTACTTCTTCTTGGTTAAGTTAATATTTATTTGACCTAATTGCACCCTCTTTACATATGCATAAAAGCATGCATATATTCTTCATTTCTTCCCTATTCTCTTCTTCTCTTTCACTTGGTTTGTGTATTCTTAATTTATGCACATGAGTGCATGCATGATGTGTTTTCAACCAAACAGAATTCACACTCTTTTATTATTCTCTCTTGTTTGTGTGATAATCCTAAAGGGTATAAACCATTGCACGAACATAATGAATCTTTTCCTTTATTTATATTATTTCCTTCACTTATTCTCTTGCACTTTGTTCGAGTGTTTCTTTAGATTTTATATAGGTGTTTTATCAAACCCGAATGTGTACAAACACTATAAAACTTGTTCTTTCACACTTGAGGCCACAGGTTCCTTTAAGAAAATCACATATGTGAATTCTTGTGCATAAAATCCTCATGAAAGCTTCTCCTTCACCAAAAATAGTCCCTTCAAATAATAAACAAAGAGTGGGGTGCTTACCTTCATATGAGAAGAGAACTCTATAGTTCTTATTCATCGTGCTAAGGATATGTAGTTCCTATTTGCACATAGTGTGTAGGTCTTTAAGAGACATAATGGGAGCTAAAGGCTAAACCACTGGATCACGGTTAGATGGCCTTCACAAAGCAAAATGAAGGTTTAGAAACCAATTATGTGTTCACAGGAACCAGTTATTCACAAAGTGGGTTGATAGTGTGAAGTACTTGTCAAACACCTGTGGGATCTTCTTCTTCACAGAGTAGAAGGATCACGAGACTCCTCTGGTTGCTCTTCATAAAGTGGAAGCACAAGGATATGCTCTATTTTTTGAAAATAGGAGCTTTTAGGAATGCGGGAGAAGCAACCTCTTCACAGCTTGGGATCCTCCGTTTATAGGCGAGGGAAACTCTTCTTGCACATTCAAAGTCCATGTGAAATACCATGGAGATCAATATTGGAATTCTTGGGATTTCCGATGCTTTGAAAATATTCAATCCTGTGGGTGAAGATATGCTGAGATCCTCTATTTTTTTCCTTTTTCAAATGCGGGCTTATCTCTAAATGCATGGAATCAATATTTCATGTATCTTATTTTAAATCTCTTCTTGAATTCACACGGACTTGGAAACATCATTTGCCTCAACCAAACTGAGTTCTTATTTTTCGAGTTATCCACATGCATGCAAGATGTTAGTTCCATGCATGGGATCAGTGCACTCCTATGATCTTTACAATATCAAATTGATAGGGCATGATAGTTTGGATGTGGTTCTTGATCAACTCCAATGTATATCATTGACTTCAAGTAGTGGTGAGAGGTTAAATACGATGCAGTTTAAACTAGAAAATGCGAGAGATCGGACGATCCTCATTCACACATGCATGTTGTAGGATAAGATGAGTGGTAACAATTAGATCCATCTACCATAGGTGATCATATGATTGAGAAAGATGCAAGATTATATGGACGACTGAGATCACGTCCAAGTTTTTTAAAACTCATCCCACATTGAATCAGTAACGTGGATATTCACAGCTTAAGTATCAATCCATTCCATCATTCAAATATAATTCTCCTCCCCTCTCCACGGTACCTCCCCATACCATGTTCACCGTTGGAATGCTCTGCGCCCAACCTCTGCTCCCTACAGGCACACTCTGTTCCCATGCTATGATCCCTAAGGGAGTTCTCTTCTTCCACTGCCACTCTCAGGCCTAGCCTTGGCCTGACTTCCCCATGGGCATGGTTTACCCTAGTGGTCCCACACATGCGTTGGGTTGAATGTTGGCTTGCTAGCTTAGGGGTTGGCCATATTTTTTAAGTAATCCAAAAATTATTCTTCTAAGTGTAAATGCATGACCACCATGAAACATATGCATGGACACCTCAAATTCCAAGCCCCTTATTCAAAATTCTTCATATTCATTTTATTTTTAGATTCTCAACTCCAAATTAATTCAATCATCCTTAAAGTATGCTACTTTAATGTTATAAACAATGTATTACACTATGATACAAGTTCATTGAACTTTAAGATCAGTGCAAAAATCTTCTGATTTAATCAATATGGAGAATTTCCCAAGTTTGGAATCAAATTCTATGAATCCATAACAATTATACAAGCATCTTCACTTCAACGAATCTCTAATCACTTTGGATTTCCTTCTTTATTTTGACCATTATTTACAACCATTGAAAATAAATACAACTTATACACAAAGTGGTCCCAACAATATCCCCATTTGTATTTGTTGGAAATACTTCAAAGTTCTCTAAAATTAATGTTTAAATATCAAAATGATAATCTTATATATCCCCTTCACTTTTATTTCTATCACTTTTAAACTTTCATTTCACTTTCTCTCCCCCTTATTGAAAAAAATAAAAAGTTCATGGTAGAGAGGGTATCAATCCAAACTTAAGAAAGGTGTCATAAATCATTTTAATCTAAGTCTACTTGATCTATGCTCAGTTTAGAAAACAAGAGGATTTGATTTAGACAACAAAACTGTCCATTACCCACTGATCATGATACCTCATGAGATGTGAACTCATCCACTCTTCTTATATCACTGAGTAATTTAGTTACTCCCCCTTTATCAAATGATCTTTATTTTCAGTAACCAAGGATGAGGGATTAAGAAATAACATACCTTTTCCAATGAAATGATATTCAAACAATATTTAGAGTAATTGAATTTGATACCAACTGAAGTTTATACTAATTGGAATAATAACTCCAGAAGATTCTTTATTTGTCTCCCCCTAAAGGGAAAACTCCTCATCTATGACTCTCAGGTTCTCCCCCTGAGATATTTCTTCACCTTAAATTCCTTGTATAATAAGAACAAATACAATACAAAAATATTTAAGGGAATAATGTGGATCCTCCTTGCTTCATTAATGTGAACAATAAGGTTGAGATGATTTTCTCAACCAAGATGCTCTATTCTTCACACTTTCACATTTAATCTCTAATTCCAGTTGTGATTGTGTAGATCTCAGTACTTCTTCCATTTATTTGTGTGTGATCCTTCTTTATTCAAGTGCTTTTAGAGCACTAGAATCTCCTGGTGCAACTTTCATCTTATTAAGAAATTCTTCTTGGGATGAAATAAATGTAATGAAATTTTTAATAGTATGACCAACCTTATCGCACCTCACACACATGACTTCTTTATCTTCATGTGAAATATTATTTTTTATTTTTTCACTAGCCTTAGCTTGTGCATCTTCCATTTCCCTCATTCATTCCAAATATTCTAGCTAGATAACCAATAGTTTATTAGAGTTTGAGGCATCAATATTGGATCTTCCACATGGATTATTTTGAGTGACATACTTCTTAGGAGTTCCTTTGGATGCAACACCCTTCACCTTATTGGATTTATAATCCAATGACTTCTCACCCTTCCTTCTTGTAATCCACTTAGAATAATTTGTTTTTACATCATTATTCTAACCAATTCCCAAGGATGCTTTAATTGACCTAGCCAGCTTCTATGATCTTATTTTATTATTAGCTTTCGGTACCTGTTGATATGAACATGTACCAACCATGTGACCACTCATATTACATACATCACAAATGTTATCAAGAATTCCAAATCTATTTGTAGTAAAACGATGATTTTGGATCTATGGATGTTGCTTCTTTTTTTTTGGATTTATCTCCCTTGATATAGGATTTATCTATTCTTTTTCATTTAAGGGATTATACCAACAATATAATGCAAAATTCCCAAATTGATTACAGCACCAACATTGACCAACAAACCTTGTCTTCTCTATATCTTCTGTTTGAGGTTGCTGAGCCTTCTTCATGATTTTTTGTGGTCTATGTGGGGAATAATTTTCCAAAGTATTCTTTCTATCCATCCTATCCATGGTGGTAGGTATCTCCTAAATTTTCTTCATCCATAATGGTTTAGATTTTTTCTTACAGCCTACACTTTTTGTAGAAAAATACTTAGAAACATTAGCACAAGATGGTATGGATGGAACCTATTCTTTCTCAGCTACTTGTGATAGATCATTAAGTGAAGTCATGATCTTCTTATCACATACTGGAGTTATTTCACCCTTAGAATCCTCCAATGAACATTGGATACCAATAGAAAATATCAATTTCTTTTATGAGGGATCAATATGCGTCTTCTCAGGATTGGTCAACTGAGCTTCCAATTTTAGACATTCCATATTGAGGATGATTGTTTGGTCTTAAATCATGATCATACTCTCTTCACAAGTCTTCTTTACTCTTTCAACTTCCACTTCATGCATCACAACTTTGCTTTGTAACAAAGAGTCAAGTTCCTTGATCTTCTTGTAATTTTATTCCAAATATAAACCCTTGACATCAGTGCTCTTCTTTAGATCATTTTCAAGTGCATGGAATTTCTCTTATAGAGTCTTATTGACTCCCTCTTTCTCCTCAACTTCTTTGATCCATTTTGAGGAACTTATTTCAAATTACCTCTTTATTTCTTCAAAGGCTCCAACTTGTTTGGGGAGATTTAAACATCTAATTTTTTTTCTTTAAAGACTTTCTCCAAAACATCATTTTCTTCTTCCAGTTTGGTGATATCTTCTTGTATACATTGAAATACTCCACAAATAAGTGAGATAGTTTCTTTAGGAATACTATGCAGAATCATTCTTAATCTACCAGCTGATAACTCTTGAGAGTTTGTAGATTGATCAACACCACTTGTGCTAGAATTTTCGTCATGAGAATAATTTTCAAATGTACTAAAATATACCTCTTGATCACTTTAGGTAAGAAGGTTATCTATCTTCTTGGTGGGAATTTGAGCCACCTTCTCATTACTTTCCAAGCCAGATATGTTTTCATTATTAGTAAGGTATGGAGAAATAGATAATTTCTCTTCTTTAGATAAGAGGGACTTCTTCTTTAACTTTCTCTTATCCTTATTTTTCCTATTCATCATGGTATTGGTAGATATGATCTTCTGCTCAGAGACAACTGAATCTTCACTTCATTGATTAATCAGGAAAGAAACTGAACTCTATTAAATAGAATAACTTCACTATAGATAATCCAACAGAGGTGACCCTGTACCTTTGATACCAATTGAGAGGACCAGTTTGGGATATTCCTAACACTAAGAGTGGGGGTGAATCAGTGTTAGGTAATTTTGAAACCAATTCCAAATTTTTATCCCTATACCTCTTGACCTATTAGGATATTATTCTATTATTCTATTTTCCCTATTGCATGAAATAATAGAAAGAAGTAATAATATACACATGATATTTTTATGAGGTTCACTAATCAATAAGAGAAGCTACATCCTTTCCATGCATGGGAATGACCAGTGCATGGATTATACACAATAAAGTGATATTCTTTTAGAGTGGTTAGATAAGAAAACAATCTTCTAGTTAGTGTGGCTCCATACACTTGGAGGAGGGAAGGAGATAATATCTTCCTAGTGTGAGTCCCTATTCTTATAGGGGGAAGGGAAATAATACTCTTCCAACTTATAACAAGTAGTTTATGACCTTACAATTTTTGGTTCTTTATATTTACATCTAGGATAGTCTTTTTCCTTATTCAAAAGTTAGGTTTCACTTTGATCTTTTTATTCTACTTCTTGGTTACTTGCTAACTAGTAGGCAAGCAACTCACTTATTCTCTTTCTTCTTCTCTAGTGAAAAACCAACCGCACTAGTTCTTTTTCTTCTTTATTCTTATTTAGTGAAATGACTGAATGCACTAAAAATCCTTCCTTCTTAGATAGAATCACAAACTCCAATGCGATTGTTAAATAATTAAGGATCAACTCCCTGGGAATCATCAAAATTAATTCTTCTCCTTTGTTCATGAATGCAAGTGACAATCCATGTGGTATTTAGGTTGAACATTCTCTTCCTACTTCTTCTCTTTCAATTTGTTTGGGTGTTTCTTTAGATTTTATATATGTGTTTTATCAAACCTGAATGGGTGAAAACACTATCCAACTTGTTCTTTCACACTTGAGGCCTCGGGTTCCTTTATTCAAAGAAAATATGTGTATGCATGTACATATGGACCTCGTGTAAGCTTCTCCTTCACCCAAAATAACCCCTATAAATAATAAACAAAGAGTGGGGTGCTTAACTTTGTGTGATCAGAGATCTCTACAGTTCTTCTTCTTTACACAAAGGATGCATGGTTCCTCCTTGCATAGAGTGTACAGGTCTTTGCGAGACATACTGGGAGGTAGAGGCTCAACCATTGGATTATGGTGACATGACCTTCAAAAAGAAAAACAAAGGTTTAGAAACCAATCATGCGTTCACGAGAACCCATTCTTCAAAAGTTGGGTTGAGAGTGAAAATCACTTGTTAAACACCTATGAGATATTCTTCTTCACAAAGTAGAAGGCTCATGTGACTCCTCTGGTTGCTCTTTGCAAAGCAGAAGCATAAGGAGATGCTCTATTTTTTGAAAACAGGATCTCTCAGGAATGCAGGAGTAGCATCCTCTTCATGGCTCAAGCTCCTCCTTTTATAGGTGAGGGAAAATATTCTTCCACATTCAAAGACAATGTGAAATACCATGGAGATTGAGATTTGAATGTTCAGGATTTCCAACACTTTGAAAATATTCAAACCCACGGGTGAAGATATGTTGAGATCCTCAGTTTGTTTCCTTTTTCAAACGTGATCTCCCCACTTCATGCATGGAATCAAGATTTCATGTATCTTATTTTAAATACCTACTCGAATCCATGGGGCCTTTTCAACTTCATTTTCCTCGGCCAAACCAAGTTCTTCTTCTTCAAGTTATCCACATGAATTCATGATGTTAGTTGAATTCATGGACTTGGTTTACTCCTACGATCTTCATAGTGTCAAAATGATAGGGCATGATAGTTTAAATGTGGTTCTTGATAAACTCTGACGTATATCAGTGAATTTGAGTAGCGATGAGAGGTTGAAGATAAAGAAATTTAAACTAGAAACCATGGGAGATAAAATGATCCTAATTAATAAATGCATGTCATAGGATAAGATGAGCAATCACGGGTAGATCCATCTATTTTTGGTGATCGGACGATCAAGTGAGACGCGAGAATAGATGGATGACTGAGATCGCGTTTGAGTTTTTTAAAACTTGTCCCACATAGAATTAATAACGTGGATATTTGAAGATTAAGTATCAATCCATTACATAATATTTCTAGAATTCTCCTCCCCTCTCCATGGTACCACCCCATATCGTGTTCACTATGGGCATGCTTTGTGCCCAACCTTTGTTCCCTGCAGGCATGCTCTGCACCCAAGCTATGCTGCCTACAAGCGTGATCTTCATCCACTAAAACTCTTGGACCTAGCCTTGGCCTGTATTCCCCATGGTTATGGTTGAACCCAGTGGTCCCACACATGCCTTGGGTTGAATGCTGGTTGGCTAGCTCAAGGTTTGGCCATAGTTTTTTAAGTAATTCAAAAAATATTCTTCAAGTGTAAATGCATGGCCACCATAAAGCATATGCATGGACACCTCAAAGTCCAAGCCCCTTCTTCAAATTTCTTTATAATAATTTTATTTTTGGGTTATCAAATCCAAATAAATTCAATAATCCTTTAATAATGCTACTTTAATGTTTTAAACAATGTATCACACTTTGATAAAAGTTCATTGAACTTTAAGATCAGTGCAACAATCATCTGATTTAATCAAAATGGATAATTACCCAAGTGTAGAATCTAGTGATATGAATCCATAAAAATTATCAAGACATCTTCACTTCAACCATTCTCAAATAACTTTGGAGTTCCTTCTTCATTTTGACCATTATTGACAACTGTTGACAAAAAATACAACTTATACACAAAGTGGTCCCAACATAGGCACTAGACCGATTATGGTCTTTGGGTGTCTGTTTGTATAATGTTTAAGTATTCCACAAAAGTTATGTAATGTTAATGTTTTGAAAAGTGAGGGTCACTATAATAATTATCACATGTAATTGATAATATTTATAGAGATATAATATTCAGAATTATGAATACTCTATTGAATCCTTCATCCTTTTTTAGTAAAATATTCTTGAATCATATTTGAATATGGAATATTAGGATTAAACTTATTTAAACTTCAAATGAACTTTTATAGTTGAATAGATATCTATAAATATAATGTAATAAATATTATAAATCCTCAAATATTCTCCAATAGATTTTATACATTAAATCCCCAAAACATCCTTAAAGCTTCAAATGACACTTCTTCCAAGCCTCAAGGTAGATATTTAATCCTCATAAATTATTCAAAAATTAACAAGTAATAATGATACCTTGATTTGGAACTCTAGACTTCTTCTTCATCAATATACTCAGGCACTCCCATAAATTTCCAAGTCATCCAAATTTTCATCAATACTCCCAAGATACTTCTAATCCATTCAACATAAATATATTAAGAACATGTAACATCAATTGATTCATTTGATTCTTATCAAAAAAAAAATACAACACAAACAAAAAGTGGGTTCAAAAGAGTTGTGACACAACACTACCAGATATGGTAATGTTTTCGTGATAATTACATCTTTCTATGACAATAAATTTTGTCTAAGTGACTTAAATTCTCTCCCCCACAATATATTCACTCATCTGAATTTTCTTCCCCATATTTATAATAACCATAGATTCATATTAATATATATTAAAAGGGTTATACCACCCCCTTTGATAAATAAGTGTATATTCCCCCCTTTAAAACATAATCCAAAGCATTATGGGGGTTCTTCTCAAACATCTTCATATGATCTGTGAAGTCCAAACATGAATTTTCATACTTAATTTAAAAAAACCTCTCTCTTGACATTGAATTTATAAATACATTTAAAATTTTATCCTTATTGATTTTTTTTCTAGTTTTATATCTTTATTCACCATATTTTCTTTGATAAAATGATATTTAATGTTAATATTATTCAATATTGAGTGCTGAATTGGGTTATTTGATAAATCAATATCACTCTGATAGTTGGAAGAAATCCTCCATGGATTCTCAACCTTTACATTCACATTTACCAACTACACTTTCACCTATAGAATTTTTTTATAAGACCATATTAACACAAAATATTATGCATCAGCTATGCTTAAAGAAAATTTATTCTACTTTTTAGTATTCCAACACACAAAATTTTCACTAAGAGGGAAAGTCCCATCATATGTAGATTTTCTATCATTATAGCTTCCTTCCCAATCAGGATATATGAAACCAAGCAGATTAAATTATTTAATTCTTTTATACAATATGAACATAATTCAGTGTGCCTTTGATATATCTCATAATAATTTTATTTACAGTATTTGTTACTCCTTAGGATCACATTGATATCTATTATAAAGAGTCACTACATAAACTACATTTTTCAAAGATGATATTAGATAAAGAAAATTTATAATAATTTTTCAAAAATATTTATGATTTATGTTGCTTCCAAAATTATATTTACTCAATATAGTCATAACTTCTATTCACATTGAAACTTATTTAGAATAATCCATGCTAAATTTATTCAATATTTCTCTAGCATATTTATCTTAGGATAAGAATATATAATCATATTTTTGTAAAATTTGGAATCTAGAAAAATAATTCATTTCACCTTGGATGGGAATCATAAAATGTATATTCATTTGATTAGTAAAATCTTAAAAATTGTTATATTTAACCCTTGAAAATATAATATCATCAACATAGACAATTAGAACAAGGGAACCTACTTTTACTTATTTTACATAAAGTTTTTTTTTCCAATCTTTCCTTTTGAAAATTTTATCTCTTTTAAGTAGTGATAAAACTTTGAATACCTGGACCTTGTAGACCATTTTAATCCATATAAATCATTCTTCAACTTTCATACTATTATACCTATCTAGAAAAAATCCATCATATTACTCAATAAAAACTTATTCTTATAGGGAACCATTTAGAAAGGTAGATTTTACATATGTTTGGTATACTTTATAGTGTATATGAGGTTACACTATAAGAAAAATTTTAATTATTTCTATTATTTACATTGGTGAAAAAGTATATTAAAAATATTTCCCTTCAATATGATAATTATCTTTTTATACTAGTCTACATTATTTCTTGACACTTCACCTTTCTCATTTAATTTATTTCTAATGACCCACTTGGTACCAATCAAATTTTTATCATTAGGTCTTGGTATAAGATCCCAAGTTAAATTCATATCTATATAATAAATATCTTTATGGATAATATGTATCCACATATCATGATCAAATGCTTATAATATAGTTTGTGGCTCAACCTATGAAATAAGAGCAGTATGATTTTCAAACCTTAATCTTATTCTTATAAGAACTAGATCTTCTTCATTGCCAATAATATTTTTTGAGTCAAATTTTTTTTAATCTATTATGTCTTAATTTTTAATTTCCATATGCTTCATCTCTATCATTTGTTTTTTCAGAATCAACATTAGTATAAATTAACTCGTTTTCAACTTCTTCTTCATCGTATTTTCCTGAAATTTGCATATTGTCTACTCTATAATTTTAAAAAATTACTTTATTCTTCACATCTTTTTTCCACTAATTTTCAATAATTTTTGCATCAAATCATTAAAATAGTTTGTAAAACCTATTATTATAGTATTTATAGCCTATACTATTTGATAAGTAGACTATGAATATTGCCTCTTCTACTTTCTCCTTAAATTTTCCCAAATTAGTGTTTTTAATATTCATCTAGTGAGGACTAAGAAAAACTTTAAAGTATTTAACTATCATCATTATATTATACCACATCTAATATGGTTTCATATGTGTATCAGGTATAAGTAGACATCTATTCAGTATGTATAGAACAATACATATTTACTCCCTCCAGAAAAAGTTAGAGATATTTTTCTTAGCTACTATTGTTATTCCCATCTCAACCATACTTCTATTATTTATTTCTGATATAACATTTTGTTGGTGAGTGTATGGTTAATTGTATTGATTATTAATAACATGATTTGAAATATATATTTACAAATTATTATAGTTTTATTATTTTACATTATATGATCTCATATTCTTGATGTAGACACTGAGTTTTTTTCTTCAACTCATCTTTTGAATATTTTGAACATTTAAATAATATCTAAATTATGATTCATAAATAGAAAATTGGTCATCTGAGTGAAATAATTAATTAAAATAATGAAATTAAGGTCACATTTAGAATAATTTTGTCTCATTAGACCACAAAAGTATTAATTTATGAGTTCTAGTGGCATAATGGACTGAATTTCCACTATTTTATGAGTTCATGGAGCTTCCCCCCTTCTGACATGTTGAAAAAACAACATATCTTCATATTTTAAGTTGGGGTAAGTATCTCACCACATCATACATTGATATTTTTACCATATTTATCTAAAAAGGTGTCCAAATATTCTTTTCCATATATATATTTTTTTCTCATCTTTATTACTCTAATAATAAGAATTTGTTGCAACACCAATTTGAAATAGATTTCCACTTATTATTTATCCTTTAGTGATGACTCTTCCATTCTTTTAACTCTTGATGATGTATTAATTTTTATTGAAAAAAACTTCATTTTCTTTAAAAAATTACTAGATCACACTTAATATATTGTTTTTAAGCCCTTTAACATACCAAATATCTTTGAATTTTAGCATTTTATCTTCTATCTCAATAGTTCCAAATCCCTTATTTTTCAAGGATCTGTCATTTCCAAATTTCACCACCCATCCATCATGTTTTTTAATATTATTAAGAATTTATATATCATAAAATATATGTGAGGAAAAACCACTATAAATAATCCATTTTTTACAATTCTTGTATGCTTTCAAAGAAACTTCTACAATGAGTGATTTTTATTCCTTTATTTAAAACGCCTTTCCCTTTTCAGTTCACATAGACTGCCCTGAGAGGGTGTTAATATACTCTTCAGAATAATTAATCTACTAGTTTTACCTTCCACACATTTCTTCTAGAAACATAAATCCGTTATGAATTTCCATACTTGTTGAATTTCCCATTCATAAATTTATTTGTCTTCATCTTCTCAGATTTGATTCTATTATTATCAGTAAAGATCCCCCCTAATTCATTCATGATCCATGGTAATGAAATATTATTACTTTATGAGTAATAATTGTGACCATAAATCCCACAACACCAATAATAAACTTTGAATATATTTCTTCTATATTGATAAATGTTCTGTTAATAATATTTTTGCTGCTGACCTATCAAATGATGATCTTGCTTTTGATTTTGGGAGTCTGACTTCATAGAGGAAATATTCACTATTTTTTATTTATAAGTGTATTTTTAATAATTATTATTTGTCCAAAAATTTCCATATTTGTAATTAAAACCTAAAAAGTTAGTAATAATAGGTTTATTTTAAGATTTATATGGAAATGTTTTAACCTACTCTTTTTGAGATCACTTGTTTGATAGCTTGTGATGATTCTACTTTGGTTTCAATAAACTTCTTAAAATACTATCTCATATTATTCAATGAATTATCATAATTAAGACTTTTTATTATGTATTTATATGTTATTCCTTCAAATATAGTTCCTCATCTTGATATTTCATGATTTTCTCATGCTCATCAACTTTCAGCTTGAAATTTTTGATCTCTTTAATGAATCAAGTTTCCCTTTTGTTAAGCTTATTCTTACCTTCATTTTATTCACCCAATTACTTATTAAATATCCCAATTTAATTATTGAGTTTAATTTTATACTCAATATTGTATTCAAGATTAAATTTAAACATGTGCTTCATATATGTAATCACACCTTCTTATTCTTCATGGCTTGAGGAATATTCATGATTTATAATATAAAAAAAGTTTGTAAGCTTGTAAAACATTATTCTTGCGATTAGATTATTGAAGAGTAATAATCTTATTTTTATTTACTCATTAGAATTATTATTTTTATTCATAGAAATTTCTTTTTAATATTAAAATATTTGGAATTATCCTTTAAATTTTCAACACATTTATTTCTTTGAGTATTCTCATCTTTAAGATCATCTTTATACGCACCAAATTAACTCTTTAGATAGTTTATAGAAAAGTGTCCAATGCCACCACACTTGAAATGATTTATTGAGAGTTTTAATTTATATAACCCCTTTCCTTTTCTAAAATTATTTGAGATAATAGACATGATTCTCTTATAGTCTCAATCATCTTCATCATCATCATAATCAATACTACTATATTGTTTAACTTCTTTATCTTTGATTTTGAGTATTCACATGGATTCAAATGACATTTGTTCTTTTAATTTATTCATGATTGATAGAGTATTTCTCATATCATATGTAATGATAATATTATGAAATTAATCATGGGTAATATCCTCTATAAATTCCAATACTAAATTTTAGGTTCAAATATATTAGAAAATTTTCTCATCATCTTTTTTATAACTATGGAGCCTTCTAGTTTTTCTCCATAACCTATGATATTACTAAAAATTTAATTTTCTCTTATTAAGTGGTCATAAATGGATTCTTCTTTATCCATATTCAAATCTTTAATTATGATCCTCTATATTTATTATTTAACTTCTCTAACCTTTATTTTTTCTTTATAAATTACTTCTAGTTGGTCACATATTTCTCTCGGTGTTTGATTTCCCATAAAATTTGTGTAAATATTATATGATAGAGACATGATAATTAAATTCATTACCTTTCCATAAACTTATAAATTTCAATTATTATTAAATTAAATTGGATCATTTATCTCAATTGATGGGAATCACACTATTGCTTCATTAAAAAATTTCATGATAAGCGATAAAAGACAGGGAAATATTCTATTTTTCTAGCCATGATAGTTTTTCCATAAAATGTGGGAACACCCCTACTATTTATAGAATTCATATTATTAAATGGATAGAGATATCTTGTTACATTAATATGAAATAGAAAAAATAATTATTATAATAAATCCATATAACTTATGATGAAACTAGAGTATGCTACCTCTCTTTAAGAATATATTGTATTGGTTTTCTTCCATAAATAAAAGTATGTGATTAATGATTCAAATTAATAACAATATCAATTATAAGTACCAATACAAACATCCACAAACAAGAATATCCAATGACTGATAAACGTGTGGAATCCTTATTGGGAAAATTTTCCTCATGGCCTCCCTTCTTAGAGATTTCAAAGTGTGAAGTCCATGAGAAGAAGTATCAATATCTTATGAGTCCCCATAACTTAATAGTAAAACATAATAAGTGTCCCATTATAGAGATGTTATGTATACCATGGTACATATATTTAATAATATTGGCATAATATCTCTAGTTTCTCATTATAAGAAGGAACTTCTATAACCTTTCAATGTGATAAATAATATTAGGAAATTATATCATTATTGTTACATAAAACAATAATAATCATATTTTTTGTATTGAAAAATGTGCATGAAAAGGATTTGGGAAGAAATATGACTGATGGAAGTAGTTCTGGAGAAAAATTCAGAAGTTCATGTGACTCAGAGTCGTGTGGGTCCATAACGAAAGGTACCACACAAGTCCAGAGTTTTGCGCATTCAAGGATTCCATGAACCATCCATATTTTGCAAGCTAGGGTCCCACATATACCCCAAAACTCTCTATTTTGAGGATCCTTTATTTCGATTTCAAAATTTTGATCTCTAAAATTTTAAAACTTCCACTTACATGACTTTCATAACCCCAAACACCTCTATGGACTTTTATAGGTGAGAAAATTATGTGAATTCCCTCACAAATTTCCTTCAAAGTATTGAATTATTCTTGAGAAGTTCTCACACAACTCATTTCCATGAAGAATAAGTATCATGAAAATTTAAAGGCTTAGTGTAGTTCAACTTTAGTGAAATACATACCATGGTGATCAACTTAAAGCCCCCCTTTTGTTAAACATATTTTTGAAAATTTTGAGGCCTCATGGGTCATAAAACCATCTGATTTAGATTTATTTATCCAAATTACATACACCTGACCAATATCATTGACTAAAATCACCAAAACCTTCACACTAATGATGATTTTAGAAGTCTCATTCTATTTTTATCCTAAGTATAGACCCTATTATCCTTAAAAACTTTTCACCAAGCATATGATGGGTAGTATCCATGCACATGGCTCCCAATCATAAGATGGGAATCACAATATGTGCATAAGCCCCACCACATATCCTTCCTATTATCAAGTAGTGATCTATTATCTTAATACATAAACCCCAATCCTTACCTTATTGTCATTAATTTAATGACACAAATTTCTTTATCACATGATGTTAAACCGTATGGGCTGGTCCCATTACATAACATTAAACTTTTCACATTGAACTACATTGGTTTTGATTCCTTCTCCAACATAATATGCAGGATGCCTCATTAAGGTTCAATCCCAACACCGAAACAAGATTACCATCCCATTTCCCTTTTGAGAGCCTACCAGAGTATCCCCAATAGACTCTAAACTATGAGTATACCTACTGAACATTAAGAATGTTTCTGTCATTATGTGATTAGCATAAGAGGATTCATCCTCACTGGAATTTAAATCATGATTGTTCCCACTATACCTTAAACCACGTCTTCCCATACATGATGATCATAAGTGGATTCCTTACTCATGTGGTGAGAATATAGACATACTTAGGTGATGATCATGAGTGTAATATCTTCCTTATGTGATTAAAATAAAGTTCCCCATATAGAAAGTATAGAGAAACCATTTCTTGATGCATCATACCCATTCCTTTCCTAGGTGATGAGTCAAGGAGGCATATGTGATGAGAATAGGATCCATATTGTTATAATCATGGTATAACTTAAGTGATAATCCTATGTTTCCTTATGTGATTAACATAAGGCACATCATGTGACAAGAATGGGATACCTTAGGTGACGAGCCTCTGTTATCTTATCTGAAGAGCATAAGATTCCTCATGTGATGTGCACAGGATGCCTTGGGGGACAACCCCAAGACTCTTTATGTGATAATCATAATATAACTACATGGACCATCCTTAGGAAGATAAAATATATTTCCAAGATTCCCATCAATTCCTAACAAACTCATCCACTCCAACCAAAGGTGTTTACCCTACTAATGAAGTGAGTGATGTAATTAATCGATGTATACATGAAGATGGAATCAAGAATGAGATTAACTATAATGTATTAAATCTATGAGGGATACTCAGACATGGTGAAGAGATTCCCACCAAGACACAAACATCCCATCATATTGTTCTGATTAAGGTTTCAACACCATCACCCTGGTGGTGATAGGCCACACACCATTGGAAAGCGGGAATGCGGGACCTAAATCATGACTATATAAGGACAGAATCATTGAAGTAGGTCCCAATAGAAAGTGTAAAAATCATAAATGGTGAAATAGATATGAATCCATTCTACTTCTATAGTGAGAGTATGAGTAACATTGGAATTACCCACCACCAGGCATCATTGGTGTTGGGAATATTGGGAATTTCCATCATTAGACATGTATTTACTATTGGATTCAAATATTTATATAGAATGATAGTTAATAGACTTGTTATGTCAGGTCAACCCACCAATCGTAATATTAATAGGTGAAATAGGGGTACCTGAGGTTCTACTTAAACCCACAAGTGTCTAGATGTGGAAATCCTACACACACATACCCAAGAAATGATAGCCATATTTCTAATGGATGCCATGTTCCCTCTACTCCTCTCTTTGATGTAGAAAATCTAGAGGGAATTCATCAACTCCCTAATATATCATTATGAATGCAAGGGAACCATTCCTACTTGGAATATGTCCTAGGATAATCTTGATTCCATAAAGCCATGCTGACTCCCATAACAAAAAAGGTCTCTTAGGGGGAAAGCCTCCCCCATTAACACTTATAACAACTTAAAACGTATTTCACTAGAGTGTAGAGATGAAATATTCCCTTAAATTGAGGATTTATGGGATATAAAATTTGTTTTAACACCAACAACCACTTGGAAGTGGTTATGGAGGGATCCTACTGGTGAATTTCATTGAAATTATAGGGATCATGATCTCACTACCAAATAGGTTGAGCTTTATCTTACTTAGTTTTCTCTATTCCAGATTATTTGGTACTTATGCCAAAAGCAGACCACCATTCCTGCATTGTGATTCACTACTTCATCAGTTCCTTTATCCTCTTCTATAGACAATACATCCCTTTTCACCTAAAACACTATACAGGGGAACACCCATGCTAGACTAGGATCTAGACCCCATCCTTCAACCTAACATGTTGGGTCCTCTCTCCCGACCACTAACACCACGATCAACGATCATAGAGGTCCTCCTCATGCTGAAGTGGTCCATGAACCAGAGGGTTTTACCTAGGGTAGAGGGAATACTAGTCACTACAGAGGTCCTCCCCATGATGCAATTAAAAATTCCTAAGGGAAGGTTACCTATGACTTAGAGAAACTCATGCGTGTGTGAATTCCATGCTAATAAAAATTGTAGATTTAAGGGAATCAACACTAGGCTACCACTTATCTTTTATAATCCAAGACTAATAAGGATTCAGAAGATATGTTTCTTCCTACACTATCACAATTAGGGGAATGCACCCATTGGTAGAGGATTTCCATTCCTAAGGATGAAGTGAAAAAGTTCTTGAAGGCCCTCTAAAAGAATTTATATATAGAGGAAATCCTAGCTTCCTTTTAGATACTAACTATAAAACTTCCCACACACCATAAAAATCTCTTCTCTCCACTTCTATCCTAGAAGTAAGATAAATGTTAGTACTAGGCATAAAAACCTTAGATGAGGAACAACATCCAGTTGAGCCATAAGCACTTGATGAGATACCTCAAAAAGTGGATAAAAACTCTCCATATTATAGGGGGTCAGTCATGAATCTTGAATCAACTTAGTAAGACACCTCTATAACCCAAGAAAGGATATCCCAGATGATGAATCCACCATCCAGAGTATTATGATAGAGGTGTATTCATTTCTTCCTCCTATAGTTGGCTACCAATTCATCAATTTTCTTTAGGTTTTTCATTTTCATTGGGGTAAAAAAGGAAAAATGAGATCCTAAAGGAAGAGATAACCCCTAATAAAACTCCGTTTGAGTAATATCTATATACAACCCTAAATTTATCTAACTTGGATTTTATTTCTAAAAACTATGTGGCGTATCTCTAGAAAAATCTATGGGCGGTGTTCAAATTACATAAGGGTTTTCATTTGGAATATATAGGGATCTCAAAGAACCTTTATGCCCTCTATTAGTAGTAAAAAAGGTGGATATCAAAATGATCTTAGTGTCTCATCATTGAGACTCTGGTGAATTTATCTAGAGCTTCCAATGAGCATGTGTAACATCTCATTACCTTGATCAGGTAATTTTATATATTTTATAAGTTCCCATTTAGTTAAAAATATTTTTATGAGATTTTTATGGGTTTAATGCTGACTGCAGAATAGGTACACATCATTTACCTGAAGTACACATCATGTACATGGTGATGGTTTCATGTTGTGGACCGGGAGATCATGTCGCGAATGGGGAGATCATGTCGTGAGTTGGTACACACTGTGTACCTGATGTACTCATTGTGTAGGGTTTAAATATAGGTTTTTAACCCAAGGCGATGGGTTTTTTGGCGTACTTATCCAGCATGAACTACACATCATGACCCTTGGGTACACGTCATGACTCGGTCTGTGCCCAACATTAAGTAATGCTTTTGGAAGTGATGATTGATCTATTGTTTCCAAACATCTTGGATCTCGAACCTAGAATATCCCTAGATGGTTTCCAAAGGCTCCCCTACTTTCGGTTTGATATGATCATCTTCAAATCTTCATTGAATCTACATGTGATTCTTAGGTAAGGGTTCCCATCATCCTTCGAGTTTCTATCTTTCTCTCCTCTTAGGATTTCAATAGATCATCTTGGGATTGATGGATCCATGTCTTGTGGTGTTGGATCTTGCTTCTAGGAAGAGTTTCAAGGACTCCTTCACCTCTTTTATAATTGGTGGGTGCCGTTGTGAGTGTCATTCTTCAGCAAAGAGGTAGGTGGTTCTGTTCTGATTTTCCAAATTGATTACCATCGTATTTCTTGATTTTTTTCAATTGCTGATTTAAATTCAATTTTTAATATTACTTTCAATTTCTTTGATAAAAACCCAATTCTAATGAATTGGAGGATTTGAAATGGATTTGTCCTGGAAATATGGAAAACCCCCAATTCCATTGAATTGGGGTGGGTTTATGGAAATGGTTTAATTTTAATTTTTTAATTTAAATTGTGAATTTGATGGAATTTTTTTCAATTAAATTGTTGAATTTAATTGGGAAACTAAATGGTGAAAATTATGTAATTGGTTTTTAATGGATTTCAAACTCATAAAAACGGCTTAAAATGATTTGATAGAAACCCAGTGATTTTATCTTGTGAAAAGGAATGTTTTTGAATAAAACTTGTTTTGGTTTTAAATGTAAAGAAATGAGATTTTTTGAAATAGAATAATGGCATTGATTTTATTTTAAGTAGTCTTAAAATAGTTCTCCCATCATGTAAGATCACATGAAATCCTTATATAATTAGTGAGTTATTTGGATACACTCTATGCTATTACAATGTTCTAAAACATACATGAGTTGGGTTACATCCCCGATGAGTTGGTGATGAGTCTCCTTTGAAAAATGTCTTAGGGAAGTTTTTATACACATTTTTTTGAGTTCACATAGAGAGTGTAGAATCCTATAGCTATTTAATACTATCATAACTTTTGGCATATGACCATGTTGCTCACTTGTTTATTTATATTTGAGATATAAATGTATTCCAATATTGTTTGAACTACTTTACATGCCTACTGAATTTGTATAAAATGTTTTATGTAAATATTTTAATTAAGACATTATTTTAGAAATAATAGATCTCTTGTAACGTAAATCTTATTCTATGAATGTATTTTTCCACCATTTTGAAAATATATAGCATTTTTTGTTTAAATATGATTTTAAATTTCCAAACCTATTTATTCTAAAAAACTAAAAGCTTTTCTTTGGATAACCTATACTTGGAATATGTTATGGAATATATGGTGGTATCTTACTGAGCTTAGGCTCACAAACTACGTTTTCCTTTAGGTGTTTGTAGACTTTCTTCTTCCAGGCTCAAAAAAAGGGAAGGGATCTCTTGAAGGTGGATCCAACAGTTGAGCTTTGGACTTAGTGATTTGTGTCCTTAGAAACCTTGGGGCTATTTTCTTGTTTAGTAATTTGGGTTGTAGTACTTTGGATTTTATGCCTCATTGTATTCTGGTACCTTTACTCCCTATTGAGTTTTCCTATTGACATGAATACTATCTTTTATCTTTCGCTTCCACATTCTTGTAGAAAAATCAATCCCACTTGTATGTTGTATGATGCCTGGTGCTAGTTTCTGACCTATAGGGATTGATAATTCCCTTAAGGTTATGTTAGGTTCGTCTTGGTTATTGGGTTACCAAGGTACCGAGGTTGGTTCGTGGGAAATTGGTATCCTATGGAGGTTGTTGATCTTTTCTTTGAAGTCAATATGCATTTTTGAAAATCTTGTCGGCACTTAGAAGGTATTTGTGATTGAGTGCCTAACCAGATCTCACCGCAATGAACCTTAAGTTTCTAAGGGTGGTTAGGGAAAGAGGTCTTGTGAATTAGTTCTAGTATTTTTCCTATAGAGATTTGGATAGGTTGAAATCCAAATCTTATTTTTCCTTCTGTAGAGAATATTTTCTATTTCTACTCAGTTTGAGTGTTAATATAATGTCTTCCTTTTGTCTGTTGATTTCATGTAGCAACATGCCTCCAAGAAGACGTGCAAATCAGATATAGGAAAAGGTTGATGATGAACCTCAGCAAGAAAATCTTTTTATTGATCTGAAACCGGTTGAGGTGATTGTGTGTACTGTCCAAGCTCTGAGATAGGCACCACCTCAATTTTCAGCTCAGGCTCCAGTTGTGGATCCTCATTGGGATGTTCTTTAGAATCATTATCAATAGTTTCTTCACCAGAATCCACTAGTCTTCAAAGGATCCATTGATCCTCAATATGATGAGAAATGTTTGAGAAATATATAACGTCTGTTTGAGTTCTTGGAGACATAAGAAGTGATCAGGGTGAAGTGTGCCACCTTCGTGCTGGAGGGACCGAGTAGGAGATTGTCGGACATGAGGGTTATAGAAGGGAAACATGAGGGATTACAGTGGAAAAAATTCAAGGTTATTTTCACCAATCAATACTATCTAGAGTCGATGGTGTTGGTTAATTCTATGGAGTTCTTAAATCTTGAGTGGGTCGACAAAATGATGACTGAGTATTCAAATCACTTTTTTGAGCTGGTGTAGTTTACTTCTAATATTGTATCTAATGAGAGGATGAAATCTTGATAGTTAGAGTTGAAAATTAGATCAGATATACATTCTCAGGTTTTCTTGCTGAAGCTTACCACTAATATTGATATTCTGGATAGGGCGATGATGGTTGAGATGGTCTTGGTTAGCAAGTCAGGGTTGACTGGAGTTCCTTTTTTTCCCAATGGAAGCATTGGTTTCTTCAAAGGAAAATGGAAGCCTAATGATCCTCATGAAATTTCTCGATAAAAGAGTCATTCTAGACCTCCTACAGCTCCAAGAGTAAGTTCTTTGACTTTCTGTTAATGCAGTAAGCTATGACATTCAGGAGGGTTTGCACTAAGGAACCCAAGAACTGTAACTCTTGTAGATGTTTAGGTCACTTGTAGAGGTTCTACCATCACTTAAATACATCGAATACTGAGACAAGATCATAAAATCCTCGTAAAACTATAGAAAAATAAATTTATTCAATGATAAAATGGTTCTGGCCATAGTCGTTAGGAATGAAGATTCTTCACATAGTGGAAGAGTCTTTAGAGGAAGCAGACATGGGTCCAGCAATTGTGAGAGGTACCATTACCATTACTTCATCATTATTGACTTCTATTTTTGATACTGGTGCATATCAATCTTTTATTTCAACCCATATCATTAATCTTATAAATCTTATTATGGAGAAAATTTCTTATGAAATGGATATTACTACACCACTTGGAATGAAGAGGGAGCAGGGTCTCTATAGCCCTACTTATGTATTCTCTCTTTTAGATGTCAAGCTAGCTTGGAGTTTTCTGGTTCTTTATATGAAATCTCTTGATGTCATATTTATGATGGGTTGGATCATTTCCAACAAATCCTGAATTTATTATTATCTTCAACAAGTCTACTTTAACCTAGTGGTGTGCTGCTTGTCTTTCAAGGAAAATGGGACCCAAGGTCGAGCAGAGCGGGGCCTTCTTATCCAGATTTGGGGAAAGTGATATCAGTGTTTTCTTTTGACCTGGAGTGAGATTAAATGGGTTGTGATATTTTTCCACCTTTCACTGAGTTTCTGATGTGTTCCCTTCACATTTCTCTAGTTTTCCACTAGTTAGATAGGTTGAGTTATCTATTGACTTAATTCCTAGTACTCAGCCGGTCTCTATCCCCTCCTAATGCATAGCATGAGTTGAGATGAAAGAGCTGAAGTCTCAGTTGGATGATATTCTTGAGAAAGGCTTTATTCATCAATGTATGTTACCTTGGGCAGTACTGGTTCTCTTTGCTAATAAGTTTGATGGTTCTCTTCACCTATGTGTTGATTATCAAAAGTTCAATAATGTTATGATAAAGAACAAATATCTGTTGCCATAGATTGAAAATATGTTTAACCAGCTAAAAGGGGTGAAGTGGTTTTCAAATATTGACCTCCAATCTGGTTACCATCAGTTGAGGATAATATAATCTGACATTTAGAAGACCGCCTTTCAGAGCAGGTTTGAGAACTTTGAGTAGCTTGTTATGCCCTTTGGTTTGACAAATGCTCCTGCTATTTTTATGGCTTTAATGAACACGATTTTCCACTAGTATCTAGATACATTTTTGTTAATCTTTGTGGATGAAATTATTGTTTACTCTATGTCTGAGGAGGATCATGTGCAACAACTGAGAATAGTTATGAATCTACTAAGAACTCATCGCCTTTATTCCAAGCTTTGAAAGTGTGATTTTTGATTTAGGAAGTGAAATTTTTGGGACACATGGTGTCTGAACAGGGTGTATCAGTTGATCCTAAGAAGGTGAAGGATATTATGACTTGGGAGCAACCAAAAAATGTCTTTGAGATCCAGAGCTTATTGGTCTTATCTAGATATTACCGCAGGTTCATGAAAGACTTTTTGAATTTGGATTCACTGATGACTACTCTGACTCATAAGGGGGTGAAGTTTGTGTGGGATGATAAATTTTAGAGTTATTTTTTTAGCTAAAATGTCTATTGACTATTACACTGGTGTTAACTCTTCTAGAAGATAGGCAGGGCTATGTGGTCTTTTGTGATGCATCAGGTTCTGGCTTGGTTTATATTCTTTTGCAAGGTGATCATGTAGTATCATATGGATCTCATTAGATAAGGCCACACAAGAAGAATTATCCTACCAATTACCTGGAACTTGGAGCTGTGATGCACGTGATTAAAAGTTGGTAGCACTACCTTTTTGGCGAAAGGTTTATGGTGTATACAGACCATAAAATCCTGAGTTATATCTTCTCCTAAAAAGATTTGAATCTTCGGTAGAGGTGTTGGGTGGAGTACCTGTAGTATTTTAACTTTTACATAGCCTATAACCAGGGAAATGGGAATGTCGTTGTTGATGCTTTGAGTAAGAAATTTCCAACCCAGGCAGTGAAATAATCTTTGGAAGAGTGGAACTTGATAGATCTCTTTTCACAGTTTCATATTGGAGTTCAGGAGGAAGGGGCTGATGTTTCTTTTTCTAGTGTGCACTTGATGCCTACCCTTCTCAAGATGATTCTATAAGACCAACATCTTGATGATGAGTTCTATAACATTATATAATTCCTTTATTGTGGGGAGACAGTTTCCTAGTGCTCATTCTCTAAATAGGGTGTTCTATGCTATCAGGATCACTTTATTATGCCGTTAGTTGTAATAAAGGATATGATGGGAGATTTTTATAGATCTCAGTGGACTGTGTACTCAGGAACCACAAAAATGTTCTATAGCATGAGGTGAATTTTTTGGTGGCTAGGTATGAGACGGGACATTGCTGAATTTTTATCTCATTTCTATATGTGTCAATAGGTGAAATCCGAGCACCAAAAACCTTTGAGTTTGCTTCAACCGCTTCTAGTATCTACTTGGAAGTGGGATGGGATCTCTATGTACTTTTTGGTTGGGTTGCCTCATACCCATAGGAAGAATAATGAAATATGGGTTGTGATTGATAGGCTGACCAAGTCAACTCACTTTATACCCATTTGCGATACGACCAAAGTTGAGGAGTTGGTCAATTTCTACGTGAAAGAGATTGTTCACTTTCATGGAGTTCCAAATTCTATAGTATCTAATAGGGATAGTTTTTTCACTTATCACTTTTGGAGAGGCCTTCAGGGGGCACTAGGATCTCAGATTCATTTGATCACAACCTACCATCCACAATCAGATGGCTAGATAGAAATAGCTATACATATTCTTGAGGATATGCTTCATGAATGTGTTCTCGACTTCAGTGAGGCTTGGTATGTTCACTCAGGGCTGGTTTAGTTTTCTTACAACAATAGTTACAACTCTAAAATCTGAATTACACCTTTTGAGGCCTTGTATGGTCGACCTTGTAAATCTCTGTTGTGTTGGTCATAGGTCGGTGAAAGTTCTTTGGTTGGACCAATCTTGGTGCTGGAGATGATAGCAAAGATTAAACTGATTCATCAGGGGATTTTGACAGCACAAAGATGATATAAGTCTTATGCTGATCGATGTCGTAAACCTTTGGAGTTCTTAGTTAATGATCAAGTGTTCTTAAAGGTTTCACCCTGGTTGGGTCATCGACGACTTGGGAGGAAAGGGAATCTTGATCCTCACTTTGTGGGACCTTTAGAGGTATTTGAGTAGGTGGGGAGAGTTTTGTTCCAGTTATCATTACAACTGTAGCTGACATTGATACATAACATGTTCCATCTATCACATTTGAGAAAGTATATATCTAATCTATCTCACGTTTTGAGTTGTAATGATCTTGAGATTGAGCCTGATTTATCTTTGATTGAGAAACTAGTTGGGATAGTTGATTCTGAGACCAAGGTACTTCATGGGAGGATGATACCTTTGGTTTGTGTGCTATGGAAGCATGGTGATGATAATCACGAGATGTGGGAATGCAAGGCACTGATGAGAGAGCAGTGACCCCATCTCTTTAGCATGGAATCTTCTCTATAGGCTTTCTGGGGGTAAAATATTTTTATGGTGGGGAGGTTGTAACATCCCATTACCTTGATTAGGAAATTTTCCACCTTTTCTAATTTCTTATTCACTTAAAAATCCTTTTATGTGATTCTTCTGGGTTTACTATAGATGGAAAAATAGGTACACACCGTGTACCTGAAGTACACGTCGTGTACTTTGTTCTGGTTGCATGTCATGGACTGGGAGATCATGTCATGAATGGGGAGATCATTCCATGAGTTGGTACATTCCATTTACCTGAGGTACATGTTGTATAAGGGTTAAATAGTGTTTTTTCAACCCGAGGTGATGGGTTTTTCGGCGTACTTATCTAGTGTGGACTACACGTCGTGACCCTTGGGTACACATCATGACTTCGCCCACACCCAACCTTAAGTAATGTGTTTGGAAGTTTTACTCTGTCTATTATTCCCAGACATCTAAGTTCCCGAAACCAGACTCACCCTAGATAGTTTTTAGAGGCTCCCCTCTTTCTGGTTCTATCCGATCAGCTTCAGATCTTTGTTGCATCTGCAGTGTGATTCCCGGATAAGGGTTCTCCCTTATTCTTTGAGTTTCTCTCCTTCTCTCCTCTAGTGATTCCAATAGATCTCCTTGGTATTTATGGATCCATGTCTTTTGGTGTTGGATCTTGCTTCTAGGTAGAGTTTCAAGGACTCCTTCACCTTCATTCTCATTGGTGGGTGCCGTTGTGAGTGTTGTTCTTCAGCAAAGAGGTAGGTGGTTCCATTCCGATTTTCCAAATAGATTACTATTGTATTGCTTGATTTATTTTAATTAATAATTTAAATTAAATTTCTTAATATTTATTTCAGTTGCTTTGATAAAAACACAATTCCAATAAATTGGAGGATTTGAAATGGTTTTGGCATAGAAATTTGGAAAACACTCAATTCCATTGAATTGGGGTATGTTTATGGAAATTGTTTGATTTGAATTGTAAATTTAATGGAAATGTTTTCAATTAAAATTTTTAATTTAATTGGATAAAGAAATGGTAAAAAGGATGGAATTGATTTTTAATGGATTTCAAACTCATGAAAATGGATTAAATTGATTTGATAGAAACCCATTGGTTTTATCTTGTAAAAAAGGCATGTTTTTGAATAAAACACGTTTTGGTTTTAAATGTAAAGAATTGAGAATTTTTGAAATGGAAGAATGGGATTGATTATATTTTAAGAAATCTTAAAATAGTTTTCCCATCATGTTAGAGGGCATGCAATCCTTAGGTAGTTAGTGTGTTATTTGGATACACTCTACGCTATTACAACATTCTAAAACATACATGCATCAGGTCACATCCCTGACAGGTTGGTGATGAGTCTCCTTTGGCCAATGTCATAGGGATGTGTGTATACATATTTTTCTGAGTTCACATAGAGAGTGCATAATCCTATATCTGGTTAATACTATTGTACCTTTTGGCAGATGACCATGTTGCTCACTTGTTTATTTATATTTGAGATATAAATGTATGCCAATGTTGTTTGAACTGTTTTAAATTCCTGCTGAATTTTTATAAATTGTTTTATATAAATGTTTTACTTAATCCATTGTTTTAGAAATATTATATCACTTGTAAAGTAATTCCTATGCTTTGATTGTATTTTTCCATCATTTTGAAAATGTATAGCATGTTTTGTTTAAATATTATTTTAAATTTCCAAATCCATTTGTTCTGAGAAACCGAAATATTTTATTTAGATAATATATAATTGGCATATTTTATAGAATATTTGGTGGTATCCTATCGGGATTAGGCTGACACCCTACTTTTTCCTTCGAGTGTTTGTAGAATTTATTCTTCTAGGCTCGAGTAAAGGGAAGGGATCTCTTGGAGGTGGATCTAGTAGTTGAGCATTAGACTTGGTGAGTTGTGTCCTTATGGACCTTGGGGATATTTTCCTGTTTAGTACTTTGGGTTGTAGTACTTTGTATTTTATGCCTCATTGTATTTTGGTACCTTTACTCCCTATGGAGTTTTCCTATTGATATTCATACTGTCTTTTATCTTTCGCTTCCACATTCTTATGGAAAAATTGTTCCCAATTGTATGTTGTACGATTCCAGGTGCTAGTCACTGACCCATGGGGATTAGGAATGCCCTTTAGGTCATTTCATGGTTGGATCGGATATTAGGTTACCAGGTTACCTGGGCTGGTTTGTGATAGTGTGTACTAGAATTTTCAAATTACTGCACAAAATTATTAAAGAGGAATATTCCCATGTAAAAATTAAAGGCTAGGGGAAGACACTACTCTATAATTCAACCATATTAGATGTTGTTGTTAGATTTATCAATCATGTTTGTTTGGTGATTCTAATAAATGTCTACCACTAATCACTTCCACAATGAATGTTGTCACTATCAATCTCTTTGATAGTCATAAGTGCGACACAAATGATAGGGTAGTTATATAGAAATCATCCTTAAAGGACTGATAGAGGTAAATAACGCTTACTGAAGGTATCTACACTTATAAATAGAGATAGTCCATGGGCCTCATATATCTTCCTGAATTTCCACTCTCGAACACCTGTTAAAACATTAAAAAAGTTAAGGGTGTGGTCAGGGCCTCTGGTATGCTAGAATCCACTCATATAACCAATGTAGATGGAATGATCTCCTATTTTCTCTAGGATCTTGATGCCATCTATTAGCTCACTACTGATATCCTCTGAGGATACTATCATGATGGATAGGATATCTGAGATGTCCCTATCATACTTACACCATAACCTAGACAACTGATAGTCGTTAGTCAATCAACTAGGGATGAAAACGGTGGTGCCACCAACCCGATCGAGGATGAAGAAGGAGGCTCTACCCATCTGAGAAACAATTTGGTATTTTTTACAATAGTGGGTTCCCTATACCCAACTAAACAATACTTTTTTATTACTATACCATGTAACAATGAGTTATGCATGATGTACACTTACCATTATAGTGTTGATATTTCTTCATCCACTATTTAAATGACAATGTCCATAGATTATTTGTCATATCAAAATGTTATAGAAGTTCCTAAGCTATAATGAGAACCGAAATATACTATGACATTAATCTTAAACATGTCCTATAGTCTACATACATTATACAAACCGGACACAGTTGATGTTTTACTATCAAGTGCTGGAGATCATAAGCATTGAGACTTATTCTCATGAAGTTTTCACTTGGTGATCTCTAGTAGGTGAGATCAGGAGGAAAAAATTTCCATTAGGAACAACACATGTTTCTAGTTTATATATATGAAAACTTCTGTTGGTCTTCTGAATTGAGATAATTATCAATGCATACGATTTGATCACATACTTTGATTAAAGGAAAAACCATGACATTGAAGTCGTGGTGAGGTAGCTTGTGTTGGGTGCATCATTGGTGACATGAAATTGGTTGAATGGCCAAGATAGAATTTTTCACTTCTGAGTTGAGGAAGTGATATCTTAGGTCTAGTTGATCTAGATGGTAATACGTTCATAATGTTGGAGAAGGCATCTTAGGACCAACTGTCTGAACTTTAATTACATGAATATTCAACGTATTGAATATTAATAAAACTTATTATTACATATTGTTTATTTTTATGCATGAATATAATGTAATAATGTCATAGTGTATACATATCATTGATAAGGTTATAACAGTTCCCTTCTATAATGAGAATATTGATGTTCTATAAAGATATTCTCAAATAATGTTATGTGGTTGAATAACGTACTATGATGGGACATATAGAACATAGACTATAAGGTGGGAGTACTCATAAGAAGATGAGGCTTCTTCTCATGAAGTTTGCACTTAATAATATCCAATATGAGAGATTATGAGAACATAACCGTCAGTAGGAATCTCACATGTTTTGGTGTCATTGGATATTCCTATCTTCGAGCATGTGTGATAGTCCTTATATATTAATATTATTATTAATTCTTGTTAAAACTCACGTAATTAGATGTATTTCATAAACCGAATTGATAAAAATTCATGGAGAAGTTTCATATGTTGGGTGAATCACAAGTGAAATGCCATTAATGAATAAGTTGAGGAAGGATTTTTATCTTCCATCTTTATGGAAGTTGATATCTTGGACATTTGATTGGAATATACTCATCGCATTAAATTCTATGGCCATGGTGTAATGACGTGTTTATTTTAGATAGTCAAAGAAATACATATCGAGCATATATGTTGGTGACATGGTTATTCAACCTTCTTGATGAGATATTGTGATAAAGAGATTATATTACATAGTGAGTGTTCATATGTGGTTGTCGATGTTGTAACATTAATTTCTCTCTCTTGGATTCCTTGACCCATTGCAAAACAACAATCTTAGACTTTAGGAAAGCCTGTATAATTCCAATGAGAAAGAATTCTAGAGAGTCACACACTAAGTGTTTCTTTTGATCATTATTAAATTCTATTTGAGTTTAATTAATGAAATAAATATTATTCTCATGTCTGATGAATAATTTTATACATGTTATATTGATCACATAAATTAAATAAATTTTTATTTGTTGGTATTTGAATAAAATATTTATTTTATTTATTTAATATTTTAATAAATATTTATTTGCTAGATTTTGAATAAAATATTTATTTATGAATAAAATATTTATTTTGTTGTTCAATAAATTATAGAGGAGTTCAAACGGACTAAGGCTGAGTCCTATGGAAAATATTAATTAACAAGAAAATTACATAATATTTGTTAGTGCGCAAGTTGGCGTGTGACAAAAAATAATAATAAAATAATTATTATTATGTTTGATGGGGTTTATTAAAGTTAATAAATTTTACTTAATGGCTGGTATGAAATTAAATAATATTTTAACTTAAATCCCAACTCTATAAATAGACTACTAAGTATATTGCGTAGAGTATCCAAAATTGAGAATAGAGAATTGTTGCGCACAATGAATTCTATCTAAAATCTTCATTCCTTCTCCCTCTTAAGAACAAGAAGTTCAAGAGAGATTTATTCAAGGACAAAGAACGATTGATCAAGAATGAAAAACCCAAGACATTTGACTCACCAAGCTAGCATCCAGAGATTGAGTGGTGTTTCTCAGAGATCATAAGAGCACGTGTGGATTCACTACTAGAGAGATTCTATCCTTAGATCCTCATAGTGTAATTAAGGTAATCCAAGAGGGTCCTTTTAGATGATCAAAATTCACCAATGAAGAAAGTTCATAAGCCCAAGTATTTATTTCTTCAAATATTAAATGAACTAATTATAAATTTCACATGCAAGATCCTAACTCTTGATTTCAAGAAACAATTATTAAAAGAAATTTTAATACACCGCACACCATCGCATGCTTCTGCTATTCCCAGGACCATCAAGTGGTATCAAAGTTGTATCAAAGTGGTCACATTTAAATTTATAATTTTTTATTTGATTATTTATCTATGTGAAATTGTGGTTAGATTTTCATTTCAAGTTATTCATTCTTTAATATGATTTGAATTAACATGTTATCTACATATTAATCATGTTCATTAAATGTTTCATTTTCATAAAGGTTTAATAAAAAATAAATAATAATCAGTGATGACATTGGGAGGTGCCAAATCTTTGGCTGGTAAAACTGGGTTACATAGCATGTGGCCAGATAACATGTTGTATACCCATGTGCATTGTATCTAGATGTGCTGAGAAATTAATTACACACAATGATTTTATTGCACACCACATGTTGACTGAGCCAACATGACACACAGTAAGTTGATAAAGGGTGTGTAGCTGGCATGTACACACCATTTAGTATGACCAAGTTAACATGCCGAAGCCTTAGGTATGTGAATTGGATATACAACAACCGAGGTACATGGTATATAATTGCATGTACATGTTTTGTAGTCTCCCATTAATGGAAAAAATTAAAATTAAATTAAATTTGAAAAATACATCATTAGAACCTTATTTTATTGATTTGATCACCGTTGTGTGTTTGAAAATTTAATAATGGTTTTAAATAATTTTAAATTTTAAATTAATTTATTGTAATTAATAAGTCATTATTGGTTCTTTTATTTTTTTTCCATGAATGCCATTAATGATGGGTATCTCTAAATAAGATTGGATGATCATTAAGATGGAAGGAAATTAATTAATTAATTAATTCAAGTGAATTTATCTTAAATAATAAAATAATGAATAAATAAATTAATGCTGGTTGTTTAATTTTGTATATTCCTCACATGTATGACTATTCATGAGCTTGACCAAGACCTGTGAATGTATTGGATGTATTAATTTAATTTATTACATGAGTTTTCAATTATTTAATATTGAATTAAATGATGGCCTATGAGTCATCCCTCCCTCCATTATTATGTAGGACCTATATGTCCAAGGATATTTATGTAACCCCCTTTAACCAATCCTTTAGTTCCCCTCAATTACGTGTGAGTAATAAATATTTGTAACTTATGGAGCATCCCAAGGTGCGTGGAGGCAGTTCAAGATGAAACCATAATGATGCCAACCCAGGTGATACACATGTGGATTGGTGGAATGTTGTAACTCATGCCCAGATTCATAATAGGAGTTATTTCCCCTAGGTCAAAGGTTAATTTAATGTTCTCTTATTAAATCAACCATTAGACAAAGATCATAAACATGAAATTTAATTAATTATTATTTATGTCTATATAATTATTTATTTTATGGATTCAAGGCTACGATCTCATAAATAAATGAACTAATGTGAAAAGATGGAAATTAAATAAATGAATTATGCATAAAGTTTTTATCAAACATTGTTAATTAATTAAGTAAAATCCACTTAATATTAACAAGAAGTGTAAAGGATAAAACAAGATAATTTTTTTTACATAATAAATAAAAATACCTCAATTAAATATTAAGTCAGACTAAGCCTTCCATTACTTGATTGAGAATGAAACCATAGAACTAAGTGTAGTACATGGAAAAGTCTGAACAATTAATTTTATCAGGGATTTCTCATGAGAGTTTTGGGTTAACTTAACCAAAATTATATTGAGTTTAACAAAAAAAGTTTGTTCAATACAAATTTGTAGGAAAGTGTTGAGGAAATTCAAGTTAGGATTTGAAAATGGGGGAATCCACTGAATGAATGAAGGAGTTGCAAGTCTTCAGTTGGAAAGACCACCTACCTAATTACTTTATTATGGTTTTAATGGAAAAAGTTTGGATCATTAAGAAAATTAATGGGGATCTTTTCCACTATAATGTTAATAAAACTAGAAATTTTGAGGTCAATGGTGTGATATATTGAGACTTGATAAAATAGTCAGAGATTTAATAAATAAATAAATAAAAACATTTAATTTATTATATCTCACTTATTTTGTAATCAAGCAAAGTACTAATAATATGCTCCTTTTAATTATAGAATAAAATGACAAGTTTATCATCTACACTATCTCTGTGATCAATATTGGAGAAAGATACCCTTTTAACTGGAAGTAACTTCCCGGAGTTTTTTAGACACCTTCGTGTTGTGCTATGCCATGAATGGAAATCTTACCAGCTGGAATCCTCAATTATTGATCCTCCTGCTAAAGAGGTGAGTGATAAAGAGTTCGTTGTCTATGAAAAATATTTGAGCGATTTAGTTTACATTCAATTTTTGATGATTTAATAGATGTATAGTGAACCAATTAAGTCTCATGAAAAAATGGATTTGTATAGAATTCTTAAGAACCTCTTTTGTCTTTACAAGGATAAAGCTAGACATGAACAGTTTGAGATTTACAAGGTTCTCTTTCAGAGAAATCTTGGAGAGGGTGCCCCATCTAGGCCTCACACAGTCAATCTCATTGGATATATTGAGTTCTTTGAGATTATAGGGTTTGAACTCCTGAAATAACTGGGCACCGACCTCATTTTAGAATCACCCCTCATAGATTCTCTATTTTTTTTGTGAATTTTAATATGAACAACATTGATAATTATCTTACAGATATTCTTACTCTTCTTATACAAGAATATATGGTTATAAAGCATGAAAAACCTTCCATAATTATGGTGAAAAAACAGAAAGGGAAGGATAAGGGATTTAATACCAAATATTCTTCACACCCTTCCAAGAAGAAGAATATCAAGGGGTAAACATGGGAACTGGATGATATCTATTTCACATGTGGAAATAAGGGCCACTGGAAGAAAACATGTACCCAACCAAAGAAGAAAGGGGAAGTTTTAGGTGTCTTTGTTATTGAGTGCAATTTATCTATTTCTACAAATTAGGTATTATATATAGCTTGTGGTGCTCATATATATATTCAAATATAGGAACCAAGTAGATTTAGAAAGATTGATTAAGGAGAGGTAGATCTTGGACCAGGCAACATAGATAAAATTGCTGATGTAGCTATCGTGGAATACCACCTCACATTTCAAACCATAATAATATTTGTTTTAAAGGGTTGTTATTATGTGCCTCCGGTTACCAAAAACATTATTTATGTATCCAGACTTGATACAAAAGGATTTATTTTCAAATTTGGGAATAAATTTTTCTTCTTTTATAAAGATAACATTTTTTATGGTAAGATACATTTAAATAATGGTCTTTATGTGTTGGATTACATGAACCAAATAATAACAATCAATAATAAATTCAATCCACATGAATCATACCACACCCAACTTTGGAATCACCAACTAGTTCATTTAAATGAAAATTTCTTGACTAAATTACATCAAGATGGATATTTAGATTCTTTTGAACTAAAACCACTTGGTGTATGTCACGCATGTTTATAAGAAAAAATAACCAAATCCCCATTTAGTGGGAAAGGTGAATGGGATAAATATCTTCTTTAATTAGTTCATACCAATGTGTGTGGACCATTTATTATTGAAGCCAAGGTCAGGTAATCATACTTCACAACTTTTACTAATGATTTTATTTGATATGGATATGTCTACTTAAAAAGGTATAATTAAAATTATTTTGAAAAATTCAAGGAATACAACAATGAAGTTGAGAACTAACTTGTTAATAATATTAAGAAACTTTGCTCAGACCATGGTGGAGAATATCACAATCAAGACTTTGTTGATTATCTAGAGGAGTTTGGGATTTTATATCAACTCACTCATCCTTATAAAACTCAGTGGAATGGTTTAAGTGAAAAGAGTAACCACACCTTGTTAGAAATGGTGATATAAATAATGAGTCATGCTAGTCTTCCATTATCCTTTTGGGGATACATGTTACAAAAAATAACATACGTACTGAAACTAGTTCCAAATAAATAAATATATGGTATAATATACGAATTATGGAATGGAAAGAAACCCATGTTATCTTACATGTGTGGGGTTTCAAAGAATTTGTTAAGGCCTCTTTAGGTAACAAGTTTACACCCCAAGGAACAATGTGTATCTTTATAGGATATTCCAAATAAACAAAGAGATAATACCTATAAAATACTTCATAAAAAAGGGTTGTTGTTGATAGAAGTCCCATATTTCTTTAGGATGATCTTATCTCTAAAATAGATTGTGTGAGTGAGATAAACTATGATGAAATCTAGGCTCAAGATACACAAGATTTGGCACAAGAAAAAAATTCCAAAAATCCCCGTGGAAGAAATAATTATTCCAGAGACACAATTACTACGTAGGAGTACTAGAGAGATTAGAGAATAGAATGGTATGGTTTTCTAGTCATCAAGGATAGTGAATCATTATTAGTTGATAATAATGATACTCTAACCTACAAGGAAGCAGTAAGTGACAAAGATGTTTCCAAGTGGAAAGAAGCCTTAGATTCTGAAATGGATTCCATGTACCAAAACCAAGTATGTATTTTGGTAGACCCTCTAATAGATATAAATTCCATTGGTTGAAAATGGGTATTCAAGAATAAAATATACATGAAAGGACAAGTTAGTACCTATAAGGCAAAAATAGTTACAAAAGGGTTTTAACAACATCAAGGAATTGACAATGATGAAACCTTTTCACCAATTGCATTGATAAAATCCATCATAATTTTAATTTACATTACATCTTTATATGATTATGAGACTTGAAAAATGGATGTCAAAACAGACTTCCTTAATGGGAACCTTCAAGAAGATGTATATATGACACAACCTGAAGGGTTTTTGACTCCAAAGGATTCCAACAAGGTATATAAGTTGCAAAGATCCATTTATGGATTAAAGAAATAATCCAGGTCATGGAACATTCATTTTGATGAGGCCATAATAGAATTTTGTTTCATAAAGAATGAATGTGAGCTATGTGTCTATAAAGGGTTTAGTGGGAGTGCATTAGTTTTCTTAATAGTATATGTTGATGACATATTACTTTTTGGAAATAAAAAACCAGTCTTATAGTTTGTTAAGGCATGGTTTAATAAATGATTCTTTATGAAGGAATTGGGTGAGGCATTATATATTATTGGGATCAATATCTATCCTGATAGATCTAATAGGTTTCTCAGACTATGTTAACGTACACACATTGACAAGATACTGAAGAGATTCAGTGTGGAACAATCCAAGAGGGGATTGTTTCCAGTTTCACATGGCATTCATCTTTCCAAGAAAATGTGTCCTCAGACACATGAGGAAAGAAATATAATGACAATGATTCTACACGCATCAGTGATTGGGTCAGTCATGTATTTTATGATATGTACTAGGATAGATGTCGCCTATACATTAAGTGTGGTAGGAAGATATCAAGATGATCCAAGTGACCACCATTAGATGAAATTCAAGACTACCCTTAAGTATCTAAGCTGTACTAAGGATATTTTTCTAGTTTATGGAGGATATGAGGAACTAGTCATTAGAGGGTATGTAGATGCTAGTTTCAAAAATAATCAAGATGACATGAAGTCACAAACATGATATATCTTCACTTTTATTGGAGGTGTTGTGAGATGGAAGAGATCAAAGAAGGTTGTGGTTTAATATTCTATAGATGAGTCTGAGTATATTGAGGATTCTTTGGTAGCTAAATAAGTTGTATAGATGTGAAACTTTGTACAAGATCTTGATGTTATACCTAAAAGTAAAGATCCCACTACACACTATTGTGATAATACTATAGTGGTGGTTCTTGTAAAAGAGACAAGGTCACATCAGTGGACAAAGAACATACTTCATAAGTATCATCTCTTGAGAGATTTTTTTTCAGATAGGTGAAGTTGAAATGAGTAGTATTTAACAGAAGATAGTATAAAAGACCCCTTAAATAAATCCTTGACTCATCAAAAACATGAATATCATGTGAGTTCTAGCAAACTAAAGGTCATAGGTAGTTTTCTCTAATCCAAGTGGGATTTTGTTTGATTTGGTGTCTAGGAACAACTGTTTGTACTTTAATTACTTGAATATTTGACACATTTAATATTAATAAAAAAATTTATAATATATTTTTTCTTGTTATTCATGAATATATTATAATAATTTCCTAGAGTATATGTCTCATTGATAAGGTCATATCAGTTATACATTATGATGAGAACATTGATGTTCTATGATGATATTCTCAAATAATGTTATGCTGTTGGATAACATACTATGATGGGACACATAGTATATAGAATGTTAGGTGTGAGTACTCATAAGAAGATGAGGATTATTCTCATGAAGTTAACACTTGGTAATCTCCAAGATGAGAGATTATGAGAATATATCCCCCAGTAAGAATTCTTCATGTTTTAGTGTCATCAGATATTCCTATCTACGTGCATGTGTGATGGTCCTTAGAATTTAAGATTATTATTATTGAATGTTAAAACTCATGTACTTAGATGTATTTCATAAACCATGATGATAATAGTTCATGGAAAAGTTGGATACATTGGGTGATTCACAAGTGACATGTCATTAATGAATAAGTCAAGGAAGGATTTTTCCTTTCCATATGTATAGAAGCTAATATCTTAGCCCTTTGATTGGAATAAAACCATCACATTAAATTCTGTGTCCATGATGTAATGACGTGTTTATTTCATATAGTCAAAGAAATAAATATCGAGCATATAGGTTGATGACACAGTTATACAACCTGCATGATGAGATATTGTGACAAAGGGATTATATTACATAGTGATTATTCGTATGTGTTTATTGATGTTGTAACATTAAGTTATTTCTCTTGGGTTCCTTGACCTATTTCTAGATAGTAATCTTAGAATTTAGGTAAGATCACCTAATGATAATGATAATATACCCTAAAGGTTCACACACTAAGTGTTTCTATTGATCTTTATTAAATTCTATTCAAGTTTAATTAATGGAATAAATATTATTCTCAAGTCTAAGGAATAATTTTATTCTAGTTATATTGATCGCATAAATTAAATAAATATTTATTCGTAGGCATGGGAATAAAATATCTATTTTATTTTTTTGAATATTTTGATAAATATTTATTTTCTAGATTGTGAATAAAATATTTATTTATGAATAAAATATTTATTCAGTTTTCAATAAATGATAGATGATTTCGAATGGATCAAGACCGAGTCTGGGGAAAAATATTAATTAATAATTCCGTTACATAAAATTTATTATTTCAAAATTTGGAGCATGCCAAATAATAATAATAATATAATTATTCTGTTTCATAGGGTTTATTAAAGGTAATAAATGTTATTTAATGGATGGCATGTAATTAAATAATATTTTAACTTAAATCCTTACTCTATAAATAGATGCCTATGTCTATTGTGTAGAGTATACAAAAATGAGAATAGAGAATTATTCCGCACAACGGATTATCTCTCAACTCCTCATTCTCTATCCCTCTAAACAATGATAAGTGAAAGAGAGATTTATTAAAGGTCAAAGAATGGGTGATCAAGAATGAACAACCCAATAAATTCGACTCACTACACTAGCACCCATAGATCAAGTAGTGATACTCAGAGATCATAGGAGCACGTGTGGATCACTGCTAGAGGGATTCTATCCTTGGATCCTCACAGTACAATGAAGGTAATCCAAAAGGGTCCTTTAGAATGATCAACATTCACTAATAAAGAAAGTTCCTAAGACCAGGTAGTTATTTCTTCAAATATTAAATAAATTAATTACAAACTTGACATACAAGATCATCGTTCTTGGTTTTGGGAAATGATTATTAAAATAAATTTTAATATTTCACCCACCACCACATGCTTTTTCTGCACCCAGAACCATCACATAAATCCATAGCCACGGTAGTCGAAGGTAATTCTGTTCAGTTAAATCAACAAATAAAAAATCAATTATGGATGATGAAAAAATTTATGCATCCTAATTTATGAGATATATCAAGACAAAGAGATTATATTAAATGATGCATATTTTTAGGAAAGGTTCTCATTGCTATTACTGTTCGTTATCTATTTAGGGGCCTTTATGGGTTGCTAGACTCCTGTTTTGGTCTATGAATAATATTAACTGCTATTGACATAAGGGTCTAGAGGGTAAAACAAATAGTGTATTCAAGTATCTTCCCTATTTAGATGAATAGGTGTATAAGACATGGTGGCCCGAACATGAGTTTAAGAGTTTCCCAAGTATTATTGACCACAAAAGAATAAATTAATCAATTATTATTTAAGTATTAAATAATTGGATTGAATTTATTTATTAAATGTATTTATAAGTATTTAAGTAAATACATGGAAAATATTATATGAATGAATATTATTTTATTCAAGATTCATTTAATATTAGTGGGAATTATGAGTTGAGTTAATGTCTTGGGTTTATCACATAATATATTTATTATATATTAAAAGTAGGTGATAAACTATATATGATGTTAATGAAATAGTTAGTTCATCATAATGTGTCATTTATTTTTTATTTAGTGGAGATTTGATATACAGAGGATGGGGATCCTTACTAGGTATTTTGGACATCCACTATATAAAAATAGGAGAAGCTCATTCCCTATACTATTCATCATTCAGAATTGAGAGCTTCACTCTCCTTCTACATCCTAGTGAGAGAAATGAAATATTCAAGAGAATGATCCAAGAATGCCATTGTGGATCTAAGGCATGAGATTGAGGTGATCATTATGATGTTGAAGGAATAATTGAAGCTCCACGCTATCACCTGAAATTTGATTATAAGCATCTGTGCATATTCTTTAAGTGTGCGTGGGCGATATTGAGAGGTTCAAGTTTAGATCCTTCGAGCAATGATAAAAAGTGACAAGATGTAGTTGAACGTGATGAAGAATTGAAAAAGGTACCCAGTTATTTATTTTTTCCCTTTAAAATACTCACATGATATCCTTGAACCTATAATAGGTCTTAGATTGTTGAGATAATTAAGTTTCATTGCTTCGGTTATGAAAAAAATTTAAATCCCTGACTAACTAGCTTCCCCTACATGCCCCCGCATGATTCGGTACCGAAAAATAGTATCAGAGAGATCACATGAATTTTTTGTACCAGTAACAAATATATTTCTTTAAATTTAAGTATAGGGATTTAATTTGGTCCCAACGGAACAGATCACACATCGATCGGATGGTTAGCTTCACCGATGTTGTGCCACCTCCACCCACCGGCCACTGCCACCCTTGTGATCCATCACTCCACCTGGCCAGCGTCTGTGGCCCATACGATCTCCTCACCACTTCCAAGTCCTACTCTCGTCAAAGATATCTCAATTGACCATTGGCCTCCCTAGATTTGTCTCCTACCTCAACCTCCTACCTCACCATCTCGGTCTACCACGCAAGGAGACACATAAGCCAAACTAGGATCTCATCACTAGTGGGAGATCTCCATTTTGCACCAGGCCTGACAATCATTCCCAGATCTGGCCTCACCGCTTCCCACTGCCACATCGCCATCTCCATCCAACACATGACCTAGTTAAACCCCTCCCCTATAGTGCATAGTCGAGCCAGCCCATGCCATCACTACTTGGATGAGACCGATTAGCCAAGTGAGGGCTCCCCTGGTCTATACTGGTGACCCTAGGCATGCGGTCCCTCCCTGAACCACCCTACCCAGCCATGATGTTTCCAGATCAGGATCTTACTAGACTCCGACAGGTCCTATCTGACCCAACCCACCCCACAATGGGCAAAGGCTAATCTTCCTAACCCAAAACAGGTTAGGGTTGGTTGAATTTTCCCAAAACACCCCTAAATGGGGTCTTACTTGTCTGAAATGGGCCTTTACAGGTTTAGATAACCCACAATGGGTCTGAGAGGGGTTTCAAGGATTAAATTCATTTTAAATATAATCAAAATTAATTTTTTAATTTTGTATTACCAAATAATAATATTAATATTCCAAAAATTAATTTAATTTTGGTATAAAAATTAAACTAAATTATTATTTTTTGGATTTAAAAAATTTAATTAATATTTAGACTGAAGTAAATTAAATTATTTGAATTTAAATAATTTATTTAATTTATTAAACACCCTTGAACTGAAATTTATTACATTTTAATTTTATCTTGATTTTATTTTACCTATAGCTTAGTATTGAGCATTGATTGTGCATGTCTGGCTTTAATTAATTATTTATTATAAATAGCATGTGATGTTTGTAATAATTAGTTAATTTTTATGACAGTCTATGCATATTCCTCTTTTATTCAATATTTATAAGGGAGTGTGCATCCATCATTATCTATATGTATTTTATGCATCTCGCTACCCCTATCTTTTGTGCGAGTATTAATGTACTGTTGACAATAATTCTGTAAATCACAGACCACACCAAGTTGTGGTGAAAACCCAGATGAGATATGGACACACTGACCTAGGGATGAGCTGCATCATGAGTCAATAAATGAATCAGTTTTAATACCCCTAGGTCACGGTTTATTCAATAAATTTAAATGGATCAACTAATATTATATTATCAAGACCAGTTGGGTAATTTATTTCTTTATGCATTGTTTATTATTTTATGCATTTTCATGACAATAGGAAACACATAAAATAATAAACATAAAAATTAATAAAGAAGTAATGAATGTATTTTATTAATGAATATTCATTTTTGATAATGACAATATAGTATAAACATATTTAATAGAAAATTATTACATTTTTTGAGAAATATTAAAAAACCCTCAAAGAAATATCAAGTCATGAACACCTTATATCACTCAAATTTGAAAACATGGGTGTACGTGGTGCTCATCAGCTAAAGTTGAGGGTGCCTCATACTATCGGGGAGTTCTTATGAGAGTTATGGGTTGAATTAACTAGAGTTTTTATAAAAGGAGCATCCAAATATATATTATTTCAACTTTAGTGGAAAACTTTGAGTAAATCATATTTATGATTTTAGAAGCTAGGACTTCATTCAATAGATCAAGGAGAAGTGTGTTAATGTAGTTGGATAGTAAAAAAACTACCTTTAACTCTTCAAGTAGCAATATATCCATAGCTTATTGACTACGAGGATAGGTTTTAAGGATCCTTTCCACTAAAATACTCAAGTGACACAGTATTCTGAGTCTAGTAGTGAGGGATACTAGAGTTAGATATACAGTGAGAGTCATTTAATGATTTAATTAATTGGTAATGTATAATCAGTAATATAATGACCCATAATTTACATACATTGTTATTACTTAAAAATTGAAGCACACTTATTACAACATATAACAAAACCATGAAAGGACCATATAGGTATAGTGTCTTTAGAAACTGGGAAACATAAACAACTAGTTCATAAAGAAACTATATTGTCTCCCATTTATTTCATAATATTTAGAGTCCCTTTTAGCATATCTTATGTAATACCCTTCTTCTTGACCCGGGGAAAAGAAAACATACAACAGGGTGAGCTCAAATGCTCAGTAAGGGTAAAAAAAAGAAATATTAATCATATCATATTCATAAGAACATAAAATTTTGAAAATCTTAACCTGAAAAAGAGATCATAATATCATAACATGGGATAAATCATGATAGTGAAATGTAATCCCAATAATCATAACCTGAAACTTTGTGGAATACACACATAATCATAGAGAATCATTTCTTAGTAGTCAAGACTCATTGCTAAGACTATCTTAACAGAAAAAGTCCATTTTTGAACCGAGTTCACTCCTCGTTTCAATCCTATTTCACTAAACCATATTAACCTGCTGTTCCAGCCATGTCTATCTCATGAGATATAAATCTTTACCCAATGCATTGGAGGGAGATATAGTTCCCACCCATCTCATAATGATACCATTCTTATGTGTTCCACAAGATCATAAATCATACATCATAGCATAACCCATGTAATAAAATTGGGATTCTTAAACATCATTCCATCATAACATAATACATATAAGATAAAAGAAAATCATAAAAATAATTCCATCATAACATAATCAAATCAATTTAAAAATAGGGATAGAAACAGAACCCTATATTATCTTAGATGGAAAATAATTTTGATAAAACGCTTGAATTCCATTCTTGAGGAAAATATCCTTTCTACTTCAATTTTTTTTCCTTTCTTAACATGTCATACAATTTTAAACTAAAAGAAGTTGATTAAAAATAAACTTGAAAACTTGTAAAGGAAGCTTCATGGAAATAATTTTATATGAAATCATAAAATCCATTCATGCCGTATAAGTTAAAAAAAACATTCTTCTCGTACTTTGGACGAAAAAGTCAAAAAGTATATTTTACTGAAAATGACAAAAGATTCATTTCATTTTTTTTACTAAAAAAATAACAAAAGGGTAAAATTGGTTTTAAAAAATTGTAGGATGATAGAAATAATATTAAATATTGAGGAAACATGGATGTGAATGATAAATATTCCCCAGTAAATTCTAAAGTATAAACAATCTCGGATAAAAATGAGATTGCGAGATTTTCCCTTACCTTAGGTCTGATATGCTTTGTACATGTCTGAACCTCCTATATAATGATTTAAATAATGTCATTGACTTATTACAGAATCATATTCATTGTTATGATATCATATATGGTCATATTCTTATCTTTTTATTAGTAATATTTGATTGCTACTTGTTATTCAGGTGTTCATTCCTTTATGTTCTTATGCATGTCTTGTCGAATAAATTCTTATTCTTCTTTTTAGGTTATAAATAACTCATTTACAGAATGGTATTAGTGTAAAATATATCATATTTATTCATTAAATACATTTATATAATCATTATTCATTGAATATCATGTAGAACGAGTTGCATCACATTGTGGAGATGGTAGGTCGTACATACGCACGAGCGATGATATCGTTCCCATGATCGTGGAATTGTATTGAAGTGTATGTATACTATTTCAAAATCAATACCACTTTACAATAATCATATATATTTATTCTTTATATCATTATATCCATCCAAGTAAGGTGGTGGTGGAAAACAGATTACACCACGGCGTGGAGAAGGTATTCCGTACGTACGCACGCGTGGTGATTTCGTTTTCTGTAGGATGGATAGAAGGTGAAATAGGGTTGTTTCATATTTATAATAACATATCAGTATATTAGTGATACTGATGTTATTACTTCATAATGAAACAACTAAATAAGAGGAAGTAGAAAAAGAAATAAATTTTAAAGAATCGGTAACGGACATTACCTCTTCTTTAAAGAGCCTCTTCATAACCTCCTCTTAGGTCACTAAAGATGGTCTTTGAAGAAGACCAAGACCTATAGGATGTTTATATGGAAGTGGAGAAGAGAAATTGGCAAGGTTTGGCCAATATTGAAGCCTCAAAGTGGTGTGAGGAGGAGGGGGAGGAGGTGCCCTTTTATAAGGGAGGTGAGGGGCACCTTAGAAAAAACTTAAAATATTATTTTATTATAAATTCATATTCGGTTTTTAATAGCTCCCAATTGATTTTTTTAGAAGCTAAGGTGGGGATGGGTAGAAATACTCTCAAACAATATATTTTAGACAAGTTTAGGTTACTATTTTAACCTTATCATTTAGATTTAACTCTAAGTTAAATAATTTTACTTTTACCGTGTCTTCTTGTTTTCTTACACTATATGGTTAATAAACTTACTATAACAAACCAAACGAACCCCAAGTTGTTAATTATTAATATATACAACCTTATCTAAGTCATTTTTCCAAACATTATATTTTTATGAATAAAATAACAATTAATAATATAATATTTGTTTTAAAAACTATTTTATGTCAATTTTGACACTATTTGGCAATTGATTTTTTTGTGAAAATAATAACAGCATGATTAGTTCGAAAAAAGTTAATTAAATCAATAATAACATCTCATATTAACCTATAAAATTAGTTTAATTCATAAAAAGTCTCAAATTACATTTATTTGGGTATTTATAATATCAATTATGTTCATATTTCATTAATAAGGTAATTACTGCATCATCATTGTGTCATAAATAAATTAAATTATTAAATTTATAAAAATTATAAATAAGAAACCATTATGTAGCAACTATTTTTATCATTCTAATGAATATTTATAGTCGAATTTATCTTATGTATAACCCTATATTAAAAATGTTTTAGTTATTAAACTTTGTTTTTAACACTTTTAACTCTTCTTTAAATAAAATAATAATAAGTGTCCTAATCTAATCCAAGTGGACCTAAATGGTATTATTTTATTCCTAAGGTTGTTTTTGGTGGAATTAAACTTATCCAATATAATTAAGACATGTTTTAGGGTAATAATAATATTATTTTTACCCTTAATTACCCTATTTACTTTTAACCGTGGTAAATAAAAGTAAAAAGTTACTATTCACCAAAAAATATTTTTATCTTATTGAACCACACTTTACTCCTTGATATTAACCGTGTCTCTCAGATTTTCGAAATTCCACTCATAGAAGCGGTAAAATTAAGTTTTATGTAAATTTTCAAATTCTCCTAGGAGGTGGGTAAAAGACGGTGAAAAGTTCAATAAAATTTTTATATATCTAAAATTATTATAAAATGACTCCAATGAATTACATTGAAATTATATAGGTATTATGTATCAATTTTGACCTAAAATAAATTTAAATAAAATAAATAATTATGTAAATAAAAGTCGGTTTTTAAATAGTAACCCAGTGTTTTCACTATTCATCAAAAATTGAAAGTTTTCAAAAAAATACAAAAAATTCACCCTAGGCTAATTTTGATATTCCGAATCCAAAAATGAAGTCCATTTTGAAAGATAAAATTTATAAAATTTCAAAAATTGGGTATTACTATTCATAACGGCTAGTTTATATAATATTTTAATAACATATCTTTGTTTAGTGAAACTCGGTATTGCGTACAACACAATCTATCGAGGAAGGTTGATCTTACGTGTAACACAAGCCAAGACCGTGTTGTGTGTAGTGAAAGATTCCTTTATATAATATAAACACAAAATATTTCTCATAAAATCTCAGGTGTTACATTCTACCCGCCTTAAAATGAATTTCACCCTCGAAATTCATCACTTGGTAATAAACAGATGAGGATACCTCTCCCTCATCATATCCCTTATTCTAATTGGTGGTTCCTCCATAAAACATTCACCAAGCGAGTGGTCTTGTTCCATAAGACTTTTTCGCTACGATCCAGAATCTCTATCAGTTGTTCTTCATAAGAAAGATCTTGCTCTAGTGGTACAACTTCTGAGCTGAGTACATGTGAAGGATCAAGTATGTACTTTCTTAGGAGAGATACATGGAACACATCATGAACTTAAGAGAGATTCGGTGGAAGCGCAAATCGGTAAGCTACCTTCCCAACATGATCTAGTATTTCAAAAGGACCAATATACCTAGGGCTCAGCTTTCCCTTGTTTCCAAATCTCATTACTCTCTTCCAAGGAGATATTCGTAAGAACACTTTATCACCCACTTCAAACTCTAGGTATTTTCTTCGTTTATCAGCATAAATTTTTTATCAACTCTGAGATGCTCTTATGTGTTGTTGAATAGATCTTACCTTTTCTGCCATCTCATTAACAAGATTAGGTCCTAATATCTTTATTTCTCTAACTTCATCCCAGCAAGTTGGAGTCCTGCATTTCTTTCTATAGAGAGATTTATAAGGATCCATTTGAATACTGGAGTGAAATCTATTATTATAAGAAAATTCCACCAAATGTAGGTGTTGATCCCAACCACCTTTTAAATCCATAGAGCAAGATCTTAACATATATTCTAGAGTTTGTATTGTTCTCTCAGACTGACCGTTTGTCTGAGGATGATAACCAGTGCTGAAACTCAACCCTGTATCCAAAGTATGCTGAAGACTTCGCCAAAACTTTGAGGTAAACCTCGAATCCCGATCAGATATAATGTAAAGTGGTACTCCATGCAATCTTACCAATTATTTTACATATATCCTGGAAAGCTGATAAAGAGAGAAATCTTCTCTAATAGGAATGAAGTGTGCCGACTTCGTAAGACAATCAACTATAACCCAGATAGAATTATTGCCTTTGGATGTTATAGGAAGTCCAGTGACAAAGTCCATAGTGATGTTTTCCCATTTCCATTCTGGTATGGGTAATGGTTGTAACATCCCCTTAAACATCTATCTCTCAGCTTCAACTTGCTGACAAAACAAGAATTGAGAGACATATTCAGTAACATCTCATTTCATTCAATCCCACCAGAAGTACTCTTTCAGGTCCCTATACATCTTCGTGCTTCCGAGATTAATAGAGAATGAAGAACTATGAGCCTCATCCAGTAGCTCCTTCTTTAATTCTGGGATGGGAGGAAAACAAACCCAATTCTTGAACCTTATTATTTCATCATAATCAAAGTGAAATTCAGGAGCATTTCTCACATTCTTTTATAACTCTACATCTTCTTTCTGTGCCTCTTTAATCTTCGCATGTATAGATGGTTGAACATTCATTTGAGAAAGATAAGAATTTCCCCCTTCCATTATAATTCCAAGACCCATCCTTTGTAAATCCATAAATATTGGATCTTTTGTGATCCTCATCATGGATAAACAAGCATGGTCTTGTCAACTTAATGCATCTTCCACCTTGTTTGCTTTCCCAGGGTGATAATGAATTGAGGAGTTTTAATCCTTAATCAGCTCCAACCATCTTCTTTAGCACATATTCATCTCCTTTTGTGTGAAAATATACTTTAAACTTTTATGATCAGTATAAATATCACACGTTTCACCATAAAGATAATGCCTCCAAATCTTTAATGCAAATATTACTGCAACTAACTCCAAATCACGAGTTGGGTAATTTTGTTCATGAATTTTCAACTGTCGTGAGGCATAAGCTATCACAATATCATTTTTCCTAAGAACACACCCCAATCCCTTCTTGGATGCATCACTATAGATCACAAACCTTTCTCCACTACAAGGCAGTGTGAGCACAGGTGCACTGGATAAACTTCTTTTTAACTCCTTGAAATTATCTTTACACTCCTCCATCCAAACGAAATTAACTCTTTTTTGGGTCAACCTGGTGAGTGGATTAGATAATCATGAAAAATCTTTCACAAAACCTCGATAATATCTAGAAAAACCAATAAAACTTCAGATCTCAGTTACTATTGTTGGTCTCGACCATCTTTTGATAACCTCTATTTTTGCTGGATCCACAGATATCCCCACTTTTTAGATTATGTGACCCAAAAATGAAACTTTTTGAAGCCAAAATTCACAATTGGTAAATTTGGCATAAATATTCTCCTTTATCAGGGTCTTCAATACAATTCTCAAGTGATATTCATGTTCTTCCTTGCTTTTTGAATAGACAAGAATATCGTCTATAAAGACTACCACAAGCTGATCAAGATAGTCTCTAAAGACTCTATTCATTAGATCCATGAAGATAGTAGGGGAATTAGTAAGACCAAATGGCATCACCATAAATTCATAGTGTCCATACCTTGTACGGAATTCCGTCTTTGGTATATCCTCCCTTTTGACCCTTAATTGATGATACCCTGAATAAAGATCAATCTTGGAAAAGTATTGAGCTCCACGTAGTTGGTCAAATAAGTCATCAATGCGTGGGAGAGGATATTTATTCTTGATAGTGATCTTGTTAAGTTCTCAATAATCAATGTAGAGTCTCATTGATCCATCTTTCTTCTTAATAAACAGAATAGGTGCTCCCCAAGGCGACGCATTAGGGTGTATGAATCCCTTATCAAGATTCTCTTGGAATTTCTTCTTCAATTCCTGCAAATCAATTGGGGCCATTCTATAAGGTGTCTTTGAAATAGGCAAATCACCCGGTACGAGTTCTATTGAAAACTCAACTTCACGATTTGGTGGAAGACCCGAAAATTCCTTTGGAAAGACTTCATCAAACTCCCATACAATGGGAATATACTTAATCATGATTTTCTCTCCAACCACTTGAGATAAATAACCTTCATTTAGTGGAATCAAGACCCATAAGATGGAAGAAATTTCCACTGGAAGGTTATGTTCATCCTTTCATCGATAGGCGATCATAGATTGATCTGGAATATGAAATGTGACTTCCCTTCTTTGACAATTGATATGAGCTCCATATAAAGAAAGCCAATCCATGCCAAGAATCACATCAAATTCCACTATAGGAAGGATCACAAGATTTTCAGGAAGCACTTTCCCACAAAATTCAATCAAAGAAGAATTATAAACTTTTCATGTGACTGTTGTGCCATTAGGGGTTGTCACAGCTTACTCAACATCTAATTGTTGAGGTAATACGACGATACCCTTAGAAAATTCTTCAGAAATAAAAGAGTGGGTGGATCCATAATCAAATAAAACATTTTCTACTTTAGAGTGGATAGTAAGTGTACCTTTTACCACTTCGTTATCGTACTCCACATCGCTGATAGAAATTGCATGTGACTTTCCTTTGTCTTTAGACTTAAGAGTTTATTGACATCGACCATCATAAAAAACCCTTGGATTAGGGCATTGATTATCATAATGACCCATTTCCTTGCACTTGTAACATTGAAGTGTAGGAGGTGCACTTTGTGTAGCCTTTTCTTTGTTCTCATCACTAGATATCTTCTTCCCATCATTACGACATTCAAGTTCCCAATGAACTTCTTTTCCACATTTGAAACATTTACTTGTCCCTTTAAGACAACTCCCTCCATGTTTCTTTCTACACTTTGAGCATAAGGGAAAACTCATCTTCTTTTCAGTGTGCTCTTTAGATTTTCCTTTGAATTCCATTTTCCTCTTCTTATCAAACGCATATGACTGATGGGTTACTCCAATCTCCATCTCAACCTTGAGAGCACATCGAACGATTTCCTCGTAGCTATTGAAGTCCCTTATGGCTAACACCCTTCAAATAATTAGTTTTAAGCCACTAAAGAATCAACTGATCTTACTCTCAGGTTGGATAATAATCCCAGAAGCGTACCTTGCAAGTCTTGTAAAATTTTCTTCGTAGGTACCAACAGATTCATCATCCTTTTGCTTTAGTTCAAGAAACTACTTCTCCATCTTTGTTGAAAGAATACGAGAGAAGTACTTATTGAAAAATAAGTTCTTGAACTCGTCCCATTCCATGGACTCGATTTTATCCCTTTGCCTCATATTCTTGATAAGATTCCACCATTGATCATCTTCACCTTCCAAAGGATATACTGCTAAGATGACTTTATCATGTTCAGAACATTGAAGAACTGAAAATATCTTTTCAGTAGTACTGATCCAATGTTCAGAAACTAATGGATCAGTAGACCTTCTGAATGAGGGTGGACACTGCCTCATGAAGGATTCAACAGAATGTTGCTCCTTCCTTTTCTCGTTTGGAAGTCCTGCATGATTCATAGCTTGAGAAAGTTATGTGAGCATGGCTATAAGATTTTTCATTCCAGCTCCCATAATGTTTGGTTGCTCAGGGGGACAATCATTGCATTGCCCGTCGCATTCAGCATTAACATGGTTCCTTCAGGTTCCAGCCATTCACTAAAACCAATAAGCATAGTATGAGAAACACTAATCATAATAGGAAAACCACATAATCAAGAATACAATTTCATGCCTTAGGTATTATCATAGGTTATTCATGGCCATTTCTAAAACACTAAGATTTTTTCTTATGATAAGAAATATCCTTAGGGTTCTTACTAAGGCTTTCACATCCTAGTTTCCAAAGGTTGACTATACCTTTCCTCTAATACCAACTATAAAGACCCATACTTTACATACATTGTTATTACTTCAAAATTGAAGCACACTTATTACAACATATAACAAAACCATGAAAGGACCGTATAGGTATAGTGTATTTAGAAACTGGAAAACATAAACAACTAGTTCATAAAGTAGATACATTGTCTCCCATTTATTTCATCATATTTAGAGTCCCTTTTAGCATATCATACTTAATACCCTTCTTCCTGACCTGGGAAAAAAAAAACATACAATAGGGTGAGCTCAAATTCTTAGTAAGGGTAAACAAAAGAAATATTAATCATATCATATTCATAAGAACATAACATTTTGAAAATCTTAACCTAAAAAAGAGATCATAATATCATAACATGGGATAAATCATGGTAGTGAAATGTAATCCCAATAATAATAACCTGAAACTTTGTGTAATACACACATAATCATAGAGAATCATTTCTTAGTAGTCAATACTCATTTCCAATACTATATTAGCGGACAAAGTCCATTTCTGAACTGAGTTCACTCCTCGTTTCAGTCCTGTTTCACTGAATCTGATTAACCTGCCGTTCCATCCATGTCTATCTCATGAGATATAAATCTTTACCCAATGCACTAGAGGGAGATATTGGGCCCACCAATATCATAATGATACCATTCTTATGTGTTCCACAAGATCATAAATCATACATCATAGCATAACCCATGTAATAAAAATGGGATTCTTAAACATCATGCCATCATAACATAATTCATATAAGATAAAAGGACATCATAAAAATAATTCCATCATAACATAATCAAATCAATTTAAAAATAGGTATAGAAACATAACCCTATATTATCTTAGATGGAAAATAATTTTGATAAAACGCTTGAACTCCATTCTTTAGGAAAATATCCTTTCTACTTCAAAAACATTTTTCCTTTCTTAACATGTCATAAAATTTTAAACTAAAAAAAATTTGATTAAAAATAAAATTGAAAAATTGTAAAGGAAGCTTCATGGAAATAATGTTCTATTAAATCATAAAATTTATTCATGCCGTATAAGTTAAAAAAAACATTCTTCTCATACTTTGGACAAAAAAGTCAAAAAGTATCTTTTACTGAAAACGACAAAAGATTCCTTTCATATCTTTTACTAAAAAAACTCACCAATGGGTAAAATTGGATTTAAACAATTGTACGAGGATAGAAATAATATTAAATATTGAGGAAACATGGATGTGGATGATAAATATTCCCCATTAAATTTTTAAGTATAAACAATCTCGGATAAAAATGAGATTGCAATATTTTCCCTTACCTTAGGTCCGATATGCTTTGTACATGTACGAAACTCTTGTTTAATGATTTAAATAATGTCATTGACTTATTAAAGAATCATATTCATTTTTATGATATCATATATGGTCATATTATTATTTTCTTATTAGTAATATTTTATTGCTACTTGTTATTCAGGTGTTCATTGCTTTATGTTCTTATGCATGTCTTGTCGAATAAATTCTTACTCTTATTTTTAGGTTATAGATACCTCATTTCCAGAATTTTAATAGTGTAACATATATCATATTTATTCATTCAATCCATTTATATAATCATTATTCAACTAAGATCATGTAGAACGAGTTGCATCACATCGTGGAGACGGTAGGCCGTACGTACGCATGAGCGATGATATCGTTTCCATGATCATGGAATTGTAATGAAGTGTATGTATAATATTTAAGAATCAATATTAATTTACAATAATCATATATAGTTATTCTTTACACCATTATACCCATCCAAGTAAGGTGGTGGTGAAAAACAGATTACACCACGGCGTAGAGACAATATTCCGTACGTACGCACACACAGTGATTTCATTTTCTGTAGGATGGATAGAAGGTGAAATAGGGTTGTTTCATATTTAAAATAACATATCATTATATGAGTGATAATTATGTTATTAATTCATCATGAAAAAACTAAATAAGATGAAGTAGAAGAAGAAATAAATTTGAAAGAATCATTAATGGACATTACCTCTTCTTTAAAGCACCTCTTCTTAACCTCCTCTTAGGGCACTAAAGATGGTCTTTGAAGAAGGCCAGGACCTCTAGGATGTTTCTAGGGAAGTGGATAAGAGAAATTTTCAGGGTTTGGCCGATCTTGAAGGCTCAAAGTGGTGTGAGGAGGAGGGGGAGGAGGTTCCCTTTTATAAGGGAGGAGAGGGTCACCTTAGGAAAAACTTAAAATATTATTTTATTATAAAGTAATATTCAGTTTTTAATAGCTCAAAATTGATTTATTTCGAAGATAAGGTGGGGAGGGGTCTAAATACTCTCAATAAATAGATTTTATACAAGTTTAGGTTACTATTTTAAACTTATCATTTAGATTTAACTCTAAGTTAAATAATTTTACTTTTACCGTGTCTTCTTGTTTTCTTACACTATATGGTTCATAAACTTACTATAACAAGACAAACTAACCCCAAGTTGTTAATTATTAATATATATAACCTTATATAGGTCATTTGGCCAAACCATATATTTTTAGGAATAAAATAACAATTGATAATATAATATTTGTTTTAAAAACTATTTTATGTCAATTTTGACACTATTTGGTAATTGATTTTTTTTGTGAAAATCATAACAGCATGATTAGTTTGAAAAAAGTTAATTAAATCAATACTAACATGTCTTATTAACCTATAAAATTAGTGTAATTCATAAAAAGTCTCAAATTACATTTATTTGGGTATTTATAATATCAATTATGTTAATATTTCATTAATAAGGTAATTACTGCATAATCATTGTGTCATAAATAAATTAAATTATTTAATGTCTAAAAATTATAAATAAAATACCATTATGTAGGAAATATTTTTATATTTATAATGAATATTTATAGTTGAATTTATCTTATTTATAACCCTATATTAAAATGTTTTAGTTATTAAACTTTGTTTTTAACACTTTTAACTATTCTTTATATAAAATAATAATAAGTGTCCTAATCTAATAAAAGTGGACCTAAATGGTCTTATATTATTCCTAAGGTTGTTTTTTGTCGAATTAAACTTATACAATAGAATTAGGACATGTGTTAGGGTAATAATAATATCATTTTTACCCTTAATTACCCTATTTACTTTTAATCGTGGTAAATAAAAGTAAAAAGTTACTATTCACCAAAAATTATTTTGATCTTATTGAACCACATTTTACTCCATGATATTAACCATATCTCTTAGATTTTCGAAATTCCACTCACAGAAGCGGTAAAATTAAGTTTTATGTAAATTTTCAAATTCTCCCAGGAGGTGGGTAAAAGACGTTGAAAAGTTCAATAAAATTTTTATATATCTAAAATTATTATAAAATGACTCAAATGAATTAAATTGAAATTATATAGGTATTATGTATCAATTTTGACCTAAAATAAATTTAAATAAAATAAATAATTATTTAAATAAAAGTTGGTTTTTAAATAGTAACCCAATGTTTTCACTATTCATCAAAAATTGAAAGTTTTCAGAAAAATACCAAAAATCCACCCTAGGATAATTTCGATATTCCAAAATCCAAAAATGAAGTCCATTTTGAAAGATAAAATTTATAAAATTTTAAAACTTGGGTATTACTATTCATAACGTCTAGTTTATATAATATTTTAATAACATATCGTTGTTTAGTGAAACTCGGTATTACGTACAACGCAGACTATCGAGGAAGGTTGCTCTTGCGTGTAACGCAAGCCAAGATAGTGTTGTGTGTGGTGAAATATTCCATTATATAACATAAAAACAAAATATTTCTCATAAAATCTTGGTTGTTACAAGTAATCAAGATAAAAGTACTAATCTGGTAGATTTTGTTTTTTAGAAAATAGAATGTGATACCACAAGTACACTATGATAATATTGGACAATGAAAATGTCCAAACTAGCATGAGTTTCCAAATAGTAGTACATGCACTCATAAAAAGTACTAAGACATTGGAAATTCAAAGTGTTAGTGTCCCCAATACCTGTTAAGCCACCTCAAGAAGTGAGGGTGATAAAAACAATCACATGAGACTCATGTATAAAAAATATGATGGTTATTTGATGATGATATCATCAAATTTTGATGTGAGTTATGGATACACCATAAAAACACTAATGATTTCACATATAATCTCATCTCGAAGAAGCTTTCAAGGGGAAATTGAATCATGATATGAATAACTGATGATTACACTGGTTATGTGTAAATATGAAATATAAATAATGATATTTCATTATATCTCATTATTATATATTTTTCATTAAGTTAATCTGGTTTATTTTAAAAAATGAATAGTAAATAGAGAAATCACTTATTAAATTTTGGGTAAGGTTCAACAAGATGATAAGAACTTAAAAAAAATATTATTATTTAGTTCATATGGTGAACAATTTGAAAGACAATGTGAAAAGAACAATGAAAAGTATGATTTTAAAGGAACCTTTACAATTTCCTTCAAATAAAATAGATTTTTCATCGTAAAATAGTTTTTATACTTCCTATCCCATTAAATGAATCTATTAAATATAAATACAATGAACTAAATTAAATAATCAAGTAATCACTTCTTCTTCAGGTATCTTCATAAATTTTAAGTAATGTTTCTATTATAATTTTTTGGGTATTAAATAAAATTTTCCTATTACATATACATATTTAAATAAAGTAACCAAGTAAGTATAGAAACTTTACCATAACTAAGGTGTGTTCTCTAAGAGGCTAAGAAATGGTGGTCCTATGTCAGTAGTGATAAGAACATAACTTCTAATTTCTAAGTAAATGGTTCTAGTTTCAATTTTGTTAAGCATTACCAAAACATTAATCTCACATTTTTATTGGACACAGTAATAAATTATTCCATTATTGGAATAAATGTTTCTTGTGGAATTTAATACTCAACCCATAGTTCCATAATGATTTAATCATTGAAAATTTCTAATGAATATAATATGTAATACTTATATACCCAATTGTGGAAAGATAATAATTTGTCAAGAATAAATAAAAGTGGATTTCAAGGATATGCCCAGTATGACATTTATAATCTATAGAGCGAAATATCTTAGGTATTATTTATGTATATAATTATTTTGTTTGGAAAAATAAACCTTTAAAAATAAAGGTAAGTCATGAATATTTCGGAATAAGTTCATATAGAGAGTGTGAACTTTTACAAGGTTAATATAGTGGTGAATATACTTTATAAGATTCCTTTAAGTGTTTCTTAAGGAATGTAAAAATGAATTGTAGAATATGCATGTTTATAATATATATGTTTCTTTGGCCCCACGTGCCAAATAATATCTTGACCAAACATTCACCGATCAATATAATGTAGCATGGAATAATTCCGAAATGAAAATTACCTTATCCACATCACAAGTATGATGTCAAGAATGAGGATAAATGATGATTCTTATATATAGATCAATAAAATGTAGTATAGAGAAATTCTTAAATACACATTTACTTATACACATCTGAGACATGCTGTAAGTAAAAGGAGAATCAATGTTGAGACTCATATTCATTGAAAAAACATCCATTATTTTCAATAAATGATTCAAAAATAGAGGCATTATCCCATAACCATATTCCAACTATAATTAGAAATGGATATAATATGAGTTATAGTATGAATTAAATCCATTATGTCATAATAAAATATGTTTCAATGCAAATATTTTGTTAGGATATAAATAAAATTTCATCAAGAAAAAAAAAGTGCATATATAGTAATTACTCTATGGTTTCTAAAGATATTATAGAAAATCCTAATATAGAAAATAGATAGTCAAGTTATTTAATATATTTCTATAAAAAGGGTTTATATCTCTATTTTATATTGTGGGAGAAAGATTTTCTTTAGTTTAGTAAATTCTAGAGAGCACAAATAGTTTACATAGGAAAAAGTTTCACAAGAGGCGTGGAAAAAAATTATTCCAGACACACATACTTTATAATAAGGATTAAACAATGGTAATAGTTTTGTATTCACTATGGATAGTGATACATTATTCATTGAGGATAATTATTCCTACAAGTAATCAATATATGGAAATTATCTAATATTAACAAGATCAATTGAATTTAAATAATGGATTCAATGTATCAAAGTATAGGGGCTTATTATTTTGAATATTATGGTGGGTATTCAACTGATACGAGACATGGGTGGTACAAGTGTGGTTCCACTAAGGCTCAATTAGAAACATCAAGTTGTTTTACTAAATCCATTATAAGTTTAATTTTCATAGATACATTCTATGATCATTTTATTGTGAATGTATACCAAGACCACTAATCTAGGATGGTGTCTATATTACACAACTATAAAGGGATAATGAAACCAAAAAATTCCAATAAGTGGTAAAATTTATTGAAATATAGTTTAGGATTGAAGTAAGAAAAAATATCATAGAATATTCATTTAGGAATGAATATTTATTGTATGTATACAAGTGGTTAGTGGGAGCACTATGGTTTTCCAAGTGAAATATGTTTCGTAACATGTGGAAAAAACGATTATTATTACAATTAATTATGACTAGAATGAAAATAAACCCCTATAGATTGACTTAAAGTAGTAACCTAAGTTCTAGGAAAAAATCTCTACTAAGGTATATCTAACAGTTTCTTAGACTTAGTTAATAGTACACATACTGAGAAGGTATTGATAAAATAAAAGTTGTAATAATTCAAGAGAGAGTTGTTTCTAGTCATGAGGTATAAATAGATCCAAGAAGGCATGCATGTGAATAGGAGGAGATTAATGTAGTGATTTTAATTCCATATTCTTTTGAGATGGATCAATCACACATGCCATGATATGTAAAAGAAATGATATTTCTAACATATAGTTTATGGTAGAAAAAAATCAATTATATCCAAGATAACTACATAAGAAGTAGTTAGAACTATCCAATTACACTTAAGTAAGTAGAAATGATATGTACCATGTATATGGAGAGGATAAGATACTATTTATAAGGGGAAACTGACTAGTATTCCTTTGGATCAATGAAATCTAATATCATAGTCAGGCTATGGTAATGAGTGAGATAAGATCATACAATCTAGGGGTATGCATTTCTAAAAATAATGAGTGTGTTGTGGCTTCTGATGTAGCTAAAGAATTTATGTATAATATGAAACTATTTGTTCTTGTTATTATAATCAAACATAGTTATTAAAGTCTTATCATAATATAAATCATGATATTTTTACTACTATTACTACCCAAGATGTTAAGTTATAATAGTACAAAAAAGTAATACACTTGGGGATATCATCTCTTGGGAAGTTTTACTCAAGGAGGTGAGGTCACAAATAACAAAATAGCCATGATGCGAAGATGTGGTAGTCCCATTACTAAATCCATAACTTAGAAGAAATACGATCTTATCATGTGAGAGGTAACAAGGATATTTAAAAATTTAGTTCTAGTGCAAGTAGGAGTGTTGTAATAGTTGGTAACCTATAACTAACTAAACTGTACTTTTTTATTACCATACCATGTATATAGTGAGTTATAAATGATGTAAACACACCATTATAGTTTTTATATTTCTATTTCTAAAATTTAAATGGTAATTTTCATATATTATTTATTATATCAAAAGGTTATAATAGTTCGCAGGATATAATAAGAACCTAAAGATACTATAAAATTAATCTTAAACATGTACTATGGTTTAGATACATCATAAAAACTATACATAGTTAATGTTTGACTATCATGTGCTAAGGTATCATAAGCATTGAGACTTCTTATCATAAAGTTTTCACTTGGTGATCTATAGTAGGCGAGATAATAAGGATAAACCCACCAATAGGAACACCACACGTTTCAGGTGTAATTTTTTATTTCTATCTAAAAAAATGTGTATCAGTCTCCTGACTTGAGAACGTTATCAATGTACGCCATTTGATCATGTAATTTGATACAAGGAAAAAACCATGAAATTGAAGTCATGGTGAGGTAGCTTGTGTTGGATGCATCACTGGAAGTATGACATTAGTTGCATGGTCAAGAAATAATTTTTAAATTCTAAGTTGAGGAAGTGAAATCTCAAGCCTTGTTTATCAGGATGGTGGTACCTTTATAAATCCTTGTCCAAGGTAGTCAGAAGTAAGTCTATCCAGTTAGATTAACAAATAATAAAGTATGGATGATGACACAATTTATGCATCCTTCTTTATGAGATATCATGAGACAAAGATATTATATTATATATTGCGTGTTGGTAGGAAATGTTTTCATTTCTATGACCATTGCTTATCTATTTATGGGTCTGGATGGGTTTCTATAATCTTATCTTGGTATATGAATAATATTCACTGCTTTGAGATAAGGGTTAAGAGGGTTACACACAATAGCATATTCAAGTGTCTTCCCTATTTAGTTGAATAGGTGTATAGGACATGGTGGACCCCACTAAGGGGTCCGAGAGTTGTTCAAGAATTATCAATCACTAAAGAATAAATAAATCCATTATTATTCGATTATAGAATAATTTTATTGAATTTATTTATTAAATTAATTTTCAAGTATTTAAGTAAGTAAATGGAAAATATTATATGAACCAATATTATTTTATTCAAGGTTCGTTTAATATTAGAGGGAATTATGAGTCAAGTTAATGGATAAGGTTTATCATGTAATATATTTATTATATATTACAAATAGGTGATAAAATATAAATGACATTAATGACACAATTAGTTCATCATAATGTGTTATTTATTATTTATGTATTGGATGTTGGATATATAGGGGCCAAGAACCCTTACCGAGTATTTTGTAAATCTACTATATAAACATAGGAGAAGCTCATTCCATGTACTATTCATCATTTTTAATTTAAATTTTCTATCTCCTCACGCATCCTAGAGATATAAATGCTCTTTGTGAGTGAAAAATCCAAGAATGACTTAATATATTTAAGGCATGAGATCAAGGTGGTCGTAACGATGTCAAAGGAATCGTCAGAGATCTATGCTAGAACCCAAAATTTGATGATAAATATCCACACAGATTCTTAAAGCATGTATTAATGACCTAGAGGGGTTTGAGTTTAGATCCTTTGACCAAAGATCTTCAAATAAAATATGTAGTCAAATGCACCACATAATTGAATGAGGTACTCATTTATTTATTTTTGGCCATTTAAATATTCACACAAGATCCTTGGACCTCTACCAGGGCTCAAATCACTAGTGATGATGATGTTTTGTCACTCCAGTGATGAAAAATTTCAATACCTGGCCCACTAAATTCTACTAAGTTCCCTAGTACTAAAAACATTTCCCTTTGATCCCTCATTGGTGGATCGACCTGACTTCCCACCACTAAATCACGATTGATCCAATTCACAATTCATCCATCCAGTCATGGGGCTAACACATGGTGAATCCCCCATGATTAACTAATCATTTCCCTCATTGTTCACCTAAAAATAAAAAAAATGAAGTGACATTTGGTGTATACTAAAAGGAAGCAGTACCACAGTAGGTAGTCAATTCCCCCCCCCACTATATTTCAAAAACCTAAGCATTACCTCCTTCAGTGGTACATGTGACCCATAGCATAACCTTTCCCATTTCACCTCTTGATGTATCTTGATGATTAGTACCCCAGAATAGTAGTATGTAGCCTAAATCCAATGCTTCATCCATATATGATAATAACCTACTTTTTTCTAGTATAAACATCTGATACCAGGATCCATCACCTCATGGGATGATCTCTACCAATAGTTACTCTACCAATTCATCTCTACTTTTCATTGGAAGAGTGTCACTAACCACTCAAAGTGTAAGAAATGGTAGAATAAATGTGTCTATGACTTCATTTCTTGATAAAATGGATTGATATACTCCCTCTATATTCAAATTCCCCATGAATAATTATTGAGGATGTACTTAGAGAATTTACATGGTTATTTGGACCTTACCCTCATCTCTATGAAGTATCCCAGTAGATTTTTAGAGTTTTTTAAATGTTACAAACATCTCAAATATTCCATAAAATAGAACAATCAAAGGCCCCACTCATCACCTTCTACTCCCATGAGAAAGAATAGGAGAGAATAAACAGTTGTCGTCTTGTATCCTCCACCAACTTAGCCGATACTACTTCATGAAGGTCCATATAATTGGCCTCAAAATTCAAAAAATTGTGCAGAGAATGTATCCCAATTCCTCGATAGGGACAACCATCTAGATCCTTCACAGACTAAAAGAACAAGGTCTGATCTTTCAAGGATGATCAAGTTACCAAATTCTTCATCTATTACATGGAGATAAAATTTCTCAACATTCTAGAGATCAAGAATACACAAGAGGCTATGTTATAAGATTCATACAAACTACTTCCCCTACCAAAAATTCCTTGGACACACCATAAAAGAGTGTTTTATCTTAAAAAAATAAATATAGGACATGGTAGATCACAATGTAGTGGAGATAGTCAGCCCTTAGGTTCATGTCATATATTAATATCTACCACCTACAATGATAATGTGGATATTTGGGATTAACATAAAATCTTTGACTAAGGATAAAAAAAGTTTGATGATTGGATGACATGAAAGTTGATCACTCAAGCCCATGAGATCATCCATGCATGGTTAAACCAACCAAAACTTTCCATAGTTATCTTATACATTATAATGGTTTTTTAATCTCCATAAGCTTCCATAGATCAAAGTATATGTTTCCAACATTGTAAGGATAGTTCATATCCTCTTCTAGTTCCAAATCTGATGCACATTCTCATTGACTTTATTTCCCCTGCACTGGGAAAAAGTTCCATGAACTATTAGATTTTGGAGGAATCCTCTAAAAAAGTACAATAGTTTTCCACTATCAATGTTATCAGGTTGATGGATTGTTTCTTAAATCTTAGAGATAAATAATTTTATCTAGATCCTCAAAGTTCTTCTCACCGATTATCTAGGGATAGGGGAAAACACCCCTATGGACAACATAATTCTACATGTGCTATCTTTGAAAATGTTATCTATGCTACAAATACTAGAATACAATCATTAATTTGAGCCCAATAGGGAAAATCATTGTTGAAAAAAAAATCCTTAAATTTAGTTCCTTGACCCATTCAATTAGTTAACCATTTGGTTCAACCACAACTATAGATTGTTTTCCACAATATCCTAGTCACCTATAGAAATTGACAGACACTAGCCAAACACCATCACCCTAGCCAGGAGGGCCCTCCACACTCCCTTTCACGGTGTAACCCATAAGAAGTAGGGATATACCCCTTGATTGAAAGTATGAGATACTCAAGCACCTTTCTAGTATCCCAACCTAGCTCTCAATCCCTAAAAAAATCTACTAGTTAAAATTTCTTCATGAGGCCCTCATCAAGGCCCTAAATATCCCTATATAATTTGATTTTGAAGTGGGTACCATCAAAGTGTATCATACAGAGAACGATGAGAATAATGAACATCAAGACATCATCTCTTTATTCAAGGAAGGCGATTGTGAAATCATATAGGGAAACATATGCCCTCTCTATGTCTTAGGAAAGCTTAATGGCATCAATATTTTTAGATGTTTAATCGACACCCACTCTGGGATCAATCTCATCCAAACCTGAACTCTCTACAAGTTAGTGTACACATAAATCGATTTAACCCTATATAACATGATAGTTCAGGGATATGAAAAGGGAAAATATAAATCACTCATAAGGATCCAAATAAAGGTCTAGTTTAGTTATTTGGTATCCAATACTGAAATCACAGTCATCTCACAAGAAACAACATTAAATACCTTCTTGGGAAGGCCCTATCTCTATCTTCAAGAAACTAGCCCATCATTGTACCATTAGTGCTTCAAATACTCCCTCAATGGTCAAGTGGCAGTATTAAATGGTGATACCACTCCCTTTGAATCTTATGAAACCCACTAGAATGATGATGGGTATTACAAAAGGTATGAGAATCAACCCTAGGTTGAAGGATCCAATTGCGTCAATGCCCCTAATTATTTGGCATCTACTTTGGATGGTCCATTTTATGACTTGAAAATTAACTTTATACTTCCTATACACCACCTAGAAGTGAAAACCCCAGAACTTGGGAACTATTTTATCATATGTAATAAAACATAGTGCACTTTGATAAAATTATACTCATATAAAGGATATGAGCCTCTGAATCCAGGAAAAACCTCTCATGTTGTATGATAGAATGTTCATCCTATTCCTATCAAATGAAGTCTCCACCATGTATATAAAAGGGTAGGATTTACCCATTAACGATTGATCAAGCCATGATGCTTTGACATGGTAGGTGGACCACACCGATAAAGACCACACAGGATAGGATTCACAAACTCTATCAACATAGTATTCATGGAACCTGAACTTTATGAACCCAATTACAAATATTTCACCCCTCATAGGAATATGATAGCACATATTATAATCTTGTGTCTGAGGATCCATCTCCTCCCTCTAGTACTCATTCTTCTAATTAAGAGTATTTGGATGAAGCCCCTACTTCCTTTGAAAGATTTACACTATTATTGATGAGATTTTACAGAAGAACCTTGGTATTAAGAAGGATTAAAGGAAGAAACTGATCTGTTCCATCATTCCTCCTAATGAAAAAGAATATTATATTGCATTATTGAATCAATAATATGATGTATTTACATGTAACTATAAATAGATTCTATTGATCGATCCCTAGGTTGTCATTCATCAGATTGGCCTTCCCATTAGCCACTATGGATTCAAGTAGGCAACCAAAATGATGCATCCCTCCCATAGATCCATCTTCGAAGGTGAAGTTGAAAATATGATCAATGATGTATTTGTTAAAGAAGTTCATTACCCCAAATGGTAGGATAAACTTTTCATAGTTAAGAAGAAAAATAGACAAATCAAAGTCTGTATTTACTTTCAAGACCTCAACTAACACTACTCAAAGGATGAATTTCTTATCATGGTCATCAAGTTATTATTAGAAACACCTATTTTATTTTAGGATATATATTTAATGAATGGGTACTATAGGTATAATAAAATTTGGATGGTCCCTAAATATGAAGTGTCCATTGTATTCATGGAACTCTAGAGGACTTAATACTATATAGTGATTCCATTTTCCTTAAATAATATTTGAGAAACCTATTAGTGGGATATGAATCTTATATTTATTCCCCTCCTTAGAATGAGGGTAGAATACTACATGGATGACTTGGTGGTCAAATCCCAGTAATAAAAAGACTATCTCAAAGATCTTGATAAAGTGTTTTGTTTTCTCCATGCTCACAACCTAAATATGAACCCCTTCAAGTGTTCATTCAATGTTACCTTGAAAAATTACCCATATTAATTATTTGGTATAGAGGAATAAAGATAAACATAAAGAAGATAAATTCTATAAAATTTACCCTCTACAAAATTAGAGAGAGTTGTGTGGCTTTCAAGGTCATTTGGCTAACATCTAAGTATTTATCACTAACCTAATAAGAAAATGTAAGTCTTTTTCCAATTTGATGAAGAAATAAACTACCTACCAAAGGGATAAATAATTAAAGATAACATTTTATGACATCAAGAAATATCTATTTTTTCCTCTGATTATAATGCCTCATATCCAAGGGAATCATTTGGTCCTCTAGTTAACATCCCCAAATAAATCCCTCAACACCCTCATAGGATAGAAAAATAATGAGGGAAATGTGAATAGTCTATACTAACATAGTAACATGATGATACATGCTGAGGCCAGATATTATCCCATTGAGAAGATATTCCCTGCCTTGGTCTTCACGGTATTCAAGTTTTTAATTATTTTCATCATCATGAGGTCAATTTAATCTCCCACATTAATTCTATGAAGTATATCCTCAACTATCCCATGATTATTGGATGGTTGGTGTAATGGGAAGTGATCATGTAGTTTGAAATCAATTTCATTACTTAGATTTCCATCAAGGTATAATAACTAGAATATTTACTTGATACACACCTAACCTCCGTTTATTTTCCCATGTATTTCAAGTTTCCCGATGAATATATTCTTTTTGTCTATGAAGTCGTGACATCCTAGAAAATTAACTTTGATAGTGCCTCTAGAAGTCTAGCTGGGAGGAGGATGAACATACCTATGCTAAACAAGGTTGGCCTTGGAGTTGTATTCATCACTCCCTCAAAGGACCTTATACTATACTCATTCCTCCTTTTATAGGGATTAACCAATAATGAGGAAAAGTATCAATCACTCCTTACTGATCTTGAGCTGACTCTCGAGATTGAAGTCTCATTGTTTCATGTCAAGGGAGATTCTTTTATCATCATAAAGAAGATAAATGGTCACTAAATTGTTAAAAAAATAGGATCTCATCCCCTTACTCAAGTGAACTCATGATTTAATGTCTAGATTCACTTCTGAGCCTAAGGTGTCTCATGTCTTACACTCTTAGAATGATCATATGTACACTTTGGAAAATTTGGTCACATCCCTTGCTAATTTGGACCAGAAAAATCTATTCATCTATATGGAATATCAAAAATCCATTATGCATGTATCCATTAATGAGGAGAAACATGAGTTGAACCAACTCATTTACATCTCTTCCTATTAAGTTCCCTCAAATATACCCATGATATAATATGAGTTTTATTGTATGAATCTTTTTATTAAATAAGAAAGAGAAAATCCACCGACGTGAATTAAATTTTTTCCTGTATAATGGACCCAACCAAGAGAGAGTCCTTTACAAGAATAAATTTTATGGAATTATTATATTATATAATAAAAGAATAGAAAATTTTAATGTATTACAATATTTTCATGTGAGTTCATATAGATCTTACTAGACATTTTTGAATCTTGCCCACCAGATTTGAAGACTGGGCCACTTTTGTCCCACCAAGGATCATGGTTGCATGGAATTCACCAAGAAGTTTCATGAATTATAGGTTAAAACCAATTATTTGTATCAGAATATAGAGTTTCTCCACACTAAAAAATAATATTTTCCCTTATTCGTAGAGGGAATTGATGTTATGGGTCTTAACTCGTCAACAAAATCTAAAAAATTCAGATTTATCTTTACTGCTACCAACATCTACTTAAAATGGGTTGAATCTATTCTACTCAAGGAGGTTAAGACTAGGTCCTTGATCAAGTTTGTGAAATAATATACCATTCATCAATTTTAGATCCCTCACACCATTCTCACAGTACTAACTTCTAAGCCATGGAGTTGAAAAACTTGTATTCTAAGTACAACATATGCTCCAACCATACTTCCACTACCATAAACTAATGAATGGAGAGATATAGGAATTAAATAAAGTCCACTATTACATTTTTTAGAATATAGTGGATCAAAACAAGGTTGAGATGGCCTGGAATGCTCTACAATTCTCTATGGTCATATCAGACTATGACTTGAAATTCAACATAAATGACCCCTTACTCTAATTATTCTTATTGAGGTTCAACTACCATTACTTCAGATGACCTTCTATGATTAATTAACACTGTATAGAAGAACCCATATATATATATATATATCCATGTTTAAATCCCATGATAAAAATATGGTCTGCAAACTACACAACCTCAAGGATAACCTGTGAATTCAATAATAAGGTTCATCTCCACTCATTCCTCTAAGGTGATTTGGTGTTGTAATTTAGGGCATTGATGATAAATCTAAGGAAACCACTAAATATAGAACCCAAATGGTAATCCCCTTCATTATTCATAAGGTTTACTTTAATAATGCATACTCACTAATCAATATGGATGGGGAACACGTATCACATACCACCAGTACGAGGTTCCTAAAGAATTATTTCATATAACCTCATGTTGGACACTTGGTACTTGTCTCATGATCTAAAACTACATAAAACAATTCTTGACTACATGTATTTAAACTGCATATCATTTCATCCTTTCTATAAGATTTTAAACTTCATAGTGCTTTTAATCCACTCCACGTGACTCTAAAATGATCGAAAAGGGTCATTTTTGTATGACCCTAAACTATATGGAATGTTGGTCCTAGATAAATGTCTTTAGAATACATGGTTGTTTGTCCTCACTATATGAAATTAAACTATGTGATGAAAATACTTTCTACATGATGGTAAACTACATTAGTTTAGTTCCTAGCTGTATGACCTTAAAATTCATAGTTAACACCTTTATATAAAATGCTTAAACTATGCTTAAACTATATAATTGTGATAGAATCATCATCCGAGAAGATTCACCCTCTATGGTGGTACTGGTCACCTACCTTACCACTTTCCCATAATTATTTATGGATTTATTCCCACCTCACAGGATACATAGTGATATCTAGACCCCCATTCTAGGAACATCCACAAACTTTATGTCCATTCCTCTCTTTCCCCTCTTATTTGTATGAGTCAGATATGTGTAGAAGTATCTTTTCCTCTAGAACTACATGTGTCATGATCCCCATTTCATGGAATACATAGTGAAACAAAGATATCATATCCAAATTCCAGCCATATATCTCCCTTTATCTCTACCTTGTCTTAATGATTAACCACCCTTTATAGAGACTAACACATCAAGGAAATTCCACACTTTTAAGGAGATGATCAAAGATGCATTAATTTAAATTCCAACCCCCTTGATCTATACATAATGAACTTAAACTATATATAATCACCCCTGAGGTTTTCTTACAATATATTTAAGCTCCCCAAGTCACATTGGGTCTACTTCACCTAGTGTTATGTGTACTCCTTTGAGTATCCCCTTAGTTTATGCACCATGACCTTAAACTATATGAAATGAACCTAGAGGTTTGATTAAATTATCATAGGGATCTCCAATTAATGTTATGTTTAATCCACATTGTTTTATGTATACTACCTCAAGAAAAACCTTGGTAAAAGCATCATGACCATAAAATTTTCTCACAAATTTTGGATTTGGTTTATAATGGAGTGATATTTCCAATTCATGTTAGATTTACCCTCTTTCTCTTCCATGAAAGACCACCAGACCTCATGGTTTGAGCCATGGGACCATAAACTATGTAGCATCCAAGACTAGAATATTTGACCCAAAGGCACAGTGAAGCCTTTCATGTGTTTTCCCATGGGTTTGAAACTCCATCAAATCTATTTAACTACCTTATTTATGTGATAATCACATCGTCGAACATGTTAAAACGAAATTTAAGTTTACTAGGTCTTCAGTATAGCGTAAATTAGGTTGTTTCCCGAAGAAACAATGTATAATTTAATTTAATTTTATTTATATTTATTAAATTTAGAAAATAATGAATAATTTCTGGGTTTAAATATTAAAAAAATAAATAATTTAAAAAATCAAAGATGATTGTTGGATAAATAATGATAAAACCAGGGTAAGTGTTCCTTGATGATCAATTTTCATCACTCCCTAGGGATATGTGATGGATCATTGGTTCCTTGATTTCTACCCATTTAAACCAGTAAAATATATAATTTATTACTAGGTTAACACCTATTAATTTTATTGATAAATGATATTGATTACCAATGACTACTCATAATCAATAAAATCATATTGATGTAAGATCCAAATTTAATTAAGACATCAGATAAAAAAGGTGATGTGATGACCATATTTGGGTCTATGTTAATTTTTTTATCAAGAATAAAATATTCATATTCATGGGTGATAGATTTTATATTTCATCAATCTACACAATCCATAAGTGCACTCATGAAACAAAGAAAGAGCGAGAGAAGAGGAAAACATGCTTAAATCATTACACAATATGATTTATATATGAAAGCATGAGGATTAATGTTCCTTTTATTTGAGTATAATCATTCTAGTATTAAAGTAAAATAAAAAGGTGTAAATGAAAAATAATATACAATAAACCTATAAATTCAACTACTCTTCAATGATTTTATGTAATGATATCCAGATGAAAATAAGGTACACCCCCTAGATTGATCACTAAGGGGTTTAGAAGAACATGAGAGGTAAGAAGATTAAAATGGATAAATAAATCTCCCAAATTAGACTCAACCATACCCCTATATGTGAAATATTTCTTAATGCGGTATTGAGTGGATTTTAATGGAATTTCTTATAAGTTTGACTCAAGATAAGTCAATGGTATAGGTGAGGTAGGTGAGATGTTTTCTTTAATATGTCTCCTCAACTTACTATATGTGAAAGACTGACAATACCAATGAATATTGGACTATTTTTTTGGAATATTTGTATTCAAGTTATATTTTCACATCATTTGGAATAATCCCAATTAGATCATCCTATCCCAATTCGTGGCTCAAAAACTATGGGTGGATCCAATTTGTATCTCCTAGATTTTCTTTATTTTTTGGGCCTCTATTAGGAATCTCATGTTTGGATCAAGACTTTACTCCAGTTGTAATAATTTAATCTCCTTAACCATATAATCCTACAAAAAATAAATTTTCAAGTTTAGATTAGTATAGTTAATGTTATGATAGAAACATTAAACTTCTATCAAATCTAGTTATTATGTGAAAATATCCAATTCAATGATTTTGGCCCAAAAACACTTTAACATAAAAATTTATTCAATAAATGACTGAAAAATACAATGATTTTGATGGTAAAATATATAAATAAATTTTACCCATCAAATTTCCCATACTTACTTCTTTCACTCTTAGAAAAAAACATATATCCATATCAAAATCCATACCTAAATCAAAAGTTAGAAAATTTACAAGATTCTTTTCAAATTTAAATATATCATATATCCTTTTTGAAATCAATTTTCCCTTCATTTTCATTTTCTCACATTAATATTTTTTCAACTTCATTCATTCACCAATGTAACATTTTTTAATCCACCTCACAATATTTTTTTACTTGTATCTCAAGTTTTAAATATATTAAAACTTATACTCATATCATAGTCATTAAATTCATATCATAGGCTTGGTAAAATCCTAAATTTCAACACAAGATAAAAATCATGTTCTAATCATAATTATTTTCAAGGTAATGCATGTGGCTTAGGGTTGGTCCGTAAGCATTTAAAAATTAAGGCTACAAAGAGGAGGTTTTTCTCTTATAATAAAATGCATGTATAATCATTCAAAACATGGTAGATACCTAACTCAAAGTACCCATAAATAAATCATCCAACTTGATTCCCAATCAAATCCCACAAGTAATAATAAGTAATGTGTATGGAAAGACTTACTTGAAAAACAATTTTTATGGAAATACTATCCCTCTTGTTTTTTTTCTTTTTTATACATTTTCTATTTTTTTAGAGAATGGGAAGGAAATTTAATACATTAAATGAATAGTGAATCATTTCCTTTTCTTTTTTTGACAATCAAGAGTCTCCCAAAATGAATATGATGAAGTATTCAGTTCCCATTATATATATATATATATTATTCTTTTTCATTTTTTTAAAAGAGGAAAAAATGAATTATAACAATACATACATGACTTTTAGGTCTTATTTCAAATTTTAACTCCACACCACACTTCCCTATAGTGAAAATCTTTCCTATAATAACATAATAATTACCCTGATTCCCCTACACTTATTTAAACTAGGATCACACACTATATTAAGACTAAGGGAAAGCAAGGAAAATAAGCTTGTAATGTGGTTATCCTATAAGTAATTTCATGGATACTAGAGGATTTTAAGGGATAATGCAAGGGAATGTCTAAAAATTGGGTAAAAATTAGGGACCTTCCAAAAATTACCTTAATTACACTATCACATTTATTTGTTCTCAAAATCTTTGATAAAGGAAAAAAATAAGTTATAAATGAAAAAATAAAATATGAGTTCACTAAAGAATGGACGGTACTGGGTGGAGTATAATAAAATTGGTTTATATTACCTCTTATGATTTGGGAAATTAATATAGGTTAGTTCTAATTAATAATGGGTTTAAAAAATACTTAAAACTACTAAAAATAGTTTGAAAATTTAAAATCCAGAAAAATAATCTATATCAACACTCATTTGAATTTTATTTTCAAAAACCAAGGAATTTATCCAAAAGTGACTTGAGTATGTAAAATTATTTTGGATATTTCATTTTAGATCAAGGTTTCTTTTAAAAAAATAAAAGGAAATAAAAATGTAAACACACTAAAATTCTAACCTATATACATTGGCCATGCTCCCCCACACTTATTTTTTTATTAAACTTAATAAAACTCAATTTATTATTATAATATGTTTTTTAGAATATGTAAACAATAATAAAGTGTTATGTAAAGGCATAACCATGTGATCTCATTGATAAGTTACATGGTGTAGAGAAAATTCCTGCACCACTTGATCCATGAAGACCTCATGAAAGGGATTCACCCTTTTACCATTAATCGTGAATCATGAATTTTTTTGATTCATTCATGATATGAATAACACCATATAGAAAAACATGATAAATAGTATATAAAACTAACCAATGAGAATGAATCTTACAATGCATCAAATCCAACCATGAGTTATATAGGAGGAATTCTCTCCCCCTTAGAATCATTTTATAGAATCATATTTTCATGTTCCACCTTTGTTTTCTCCTTATATATTTGAGAATTATTTGAGGAATTCTAATGGATCAGCTCAAGCTCCTAAATTTTCAATTTCTAATGAGTTCATGCATACGAAAGATTCATGTTTCCTTTTTTATGGGATAATATGCATAATACTCAAGCTCAATTGTAAGGTAAAAATCTTTACCAAAAACCAATTGAAATTGATATATACCAATGATAGTTTTAAAATCAATAATTTATACCCAAAATTCACCTTCTAATCGAGTACTCCAATATTTTATATCAGGATGGACTATTTTTTATAATATTTTTTGACCTCTCTATTTGTGAATTTTATATATACATTTGTTTGGAGATGACATTGTGTAGAAATATGATGTGAAACCCTATAATGGTGTAAAAGTTCTTGTATTCTCCTATTAAAAAAGTGATACCCTTTGCTAATAATAATCATCATGGTAAACCAAACTTATAAAATATGTGGGATCTTATAAACTCAAAAATGATTTAGGATTCATCAGTTCATGTTGCCTTTGCCTCTTACCATTTTGATACATAATCAACTACTAAAAGAATATACACAAATCCAAAATAACTGGTAAAAGGTCCTATAAAGTCAATACCCCTAAAATTAAATATCTTAAAAAGGGAAAGGGTTGTTTGGGAATTTTATTTATCGTAGAAAAATTTCGTGTAAATTGACACAATACACAGGAATTGAAAAATTTATAAGCATCATGAAATAATGTAGGATAATAAAGACCTGTATCTTTGACTTTAAATGTAGTTATTTGGGGACCAAAGTGGACCCCACATGAAATAGTGAAAAAAATGTGAGGATAGATTAGGTACACATCGTCACATGACTTGGTCATTATAAATTTTCCAAAAATAGGGTCATCCAAAATGCAATACCTATACTCTCTGCAAATAATATCTATTTAGTGATTATTAAATACCAAAGGCTTCTATGAGGAAACCAAAAAGTTCAAAAAATCATAAAACCATGGGATGATATTATGAAAAATATATAAGTTCTCATTGGGGAAGGTTTTAATAATTAGTTATTATTAGGTGAAAAAATTTCAAGGTCAATGATAATGTGACTAATATGGTCAGAAACTAAATTTTCTGATTCCATTTTATCCTAAATTTTGACACCAAAATCCTAAATTATGTGCATACTTAAAATAAGTCATTTTTTAGAATCATGCTTCATAAAAAAAATTAATGGAAACATGGCCAGAAAACAACACTACATTAGACCCAAGGAGATATGAATGGGATTTATTCAAAGTGAAAACTATGAAAAGGAATTATTTTTTCAATTGTGATGTAGTTCATTTATGCTGGATATAGAGTGCGTGATATATGTGCTATGATATGAGAGGTATGATCTACTTGTTCTTAAAAGGAATGTCCCAACAATATAGTTAGAGGAGTCCCACATGATTTAAAAGGGTAGATCCCACCTAAATGGTTGGATTATTGGTAGTTAAGTGAGACACTTTTTCAATCCATAAAATCCCATTTTACAATTTTCATAAAAAAATTCACATATTTTTGAAAAGGATGGGAAATGAGAGTGTAATTTTACTAAGATCTTTAATAAATCAATGATAAAAACCAGCATGTCCTAAAAATAAGTGCACATCCTAAAACAAATTTGGGTATAGTAATGAATAAATAACATTATGTTTTCACATATCAACCTAGATACCCTCCCTAGAAACAACACGACCCAAAATAATGCCTTGTTACACCATAAAATGATATTTCTCATAATTTAATACAATATTATTTTCAATGAATAAATTAATATTTTAATGGATATTTGAAAAATATTTATCAAAAGAGGAACCATAAATACTGAAATAGTCTATAAATATGTCCATGTAATGATCTAGGAAATATGAGAAAATACTAACCATGAAACATTAGAAGGTACCTAGAGCAATACATAGTGAAAATGGAATTATTCTATATAAAAACGCTCCCAATGAACATGTAGGAGGTTTATTTTCCTGATCTCTAGGGGATATATATATTTAGAGGTGTTGAGAAAATCCATTAAGGAAATATTAATGAGACTTAACCATTGGACTTTCCAACATCTATTCAATAAAAGGTAATGTAAAACAATCCTTTTGAGTGAAATGGTTAAGCTTTCGGTAGTTTATGAAGACACATGTGTTTTTTGTACTATAGTTGAACCAATTAATTATGCCAATTTTCGAAAACCATAAGACCAATATTTTAAGCATAATTTTTATAAGACAAAACCATTTAATATCATAGATAGAATATATGATCCCAATGGCTAATAATTTTCTTAACTCTTTTTTGAAAACATTAATGGGGTGGGGTTTAGTTGATGTTCTGGTTTCCATATTGGTTTATCCATGTCCTCAAAGATTATTCTTTGCATGAATATAGATGGTCTAACACTTTGAATATTTGATAATTCCAATCTAATTGAATTTTTATACTCTTTAAAAAGGTCAATCAATTGTAATTCATACTATGGAGAGAGGTTATTGGAAATAATGATAGGTAATTGGTCTAAACCCTCAATAAATATTTATTTCAAGTTTCATATAATTGGTTTGAATTCAAGAGTAGGAATTATTAGAATATAAGGACATTATTTTATAGTAAAAATAAAATTTATACCAATTATCTACTCACCTATCCTCTCCTTAGTGGGAAATTTAATATCAATGGTTGTTGTAGAATCATTGATGATTTCAAAACTCCCACTATATAAGTAATCATAAATTTACTTACATTCATGGAATTTTTCAACAGTAATATAGTAATATATTGATGAATACTCACCAAAAATATAAAAAATATAAGAAAAAAGGGGGAGTGGATCAAAAAATAATTTTGGAATGCCACAATCCACAGGGATCACATCAATATTGTTAAATGAGAAAGTGAAGTTCTCCTCCTGGGTGTGTTTCATTACATCTAGAATACTAAAATTCATAACATCACCATAAAATTCCATGGATAGGGTTCAATTATTTACATTGACTATTTTTTTTTCATTTTTTAGCCTACCAATAATCAGAGGAACATGTAATTTCATTTTATCATCCTCCATTTGTAGTACATAAAAGACTACAGGGAACACCAAATTCTTCACCTTCACCAAAACAACCTTCAATACACCAGTTGGGTGTGTTTCATTCTGGTTCTCTAATTGAACTATAATTACCATGGATTTCAATTCTCCAACCTTTAAAGTAGATAAAATCAAGTGAGTCCTCACATTAATAGAAGTGCCAAGATAATCCATTACATAAGATAAATAACACCCCCTATAGTGTATGAAATTGAGAATGTTCCTGGATCCTTTCAAAGTTCTTAGTAATATTGGTTTAATTAGTGATGAGACATTTTGTAATGACCCAATTTTTTTAATTATATTTGTTTTCTAATTTTGTGTTCAATTTTACTGTATACTCAAAAAAACTATATCCTTTAATTAATAAAGTGGGTATAATTAAAATGATACTGTTGGGTTTTGACTGTTATACGACCATTGGTCAATATGACTGTTGGTCAATATGACCGTTGGAAACTATAATATTAACATTGTGTTTTTATAAATACGATTATCTTGGTTAATTAATACAGAAAGAAGATTTAATGGCCTCATCCAGTAGACTCGAGCCATATGAAGCCCATCTGTCGGAGCTTGGGAAGGAGGTAGCATAACTAGGCTCTTCTCTGGACCAAGCCCAAGCCAAACTTCAATGTATGAAGCTTGAACGGAATCGCCTAAGGGAGAAGTTCAAGCTAATAGAAATCACCACTCAGGCAATGTTGTCCGAGCCACCCCAATATTCTATCACCATAACACACCTTACACTTAGGTCCTATGCCGATGTATTAAGGGGCTATGTAACGAGACCTTAGATGCTTTGTGTAATGTTTTTATATAAATAAAATTGTTATTTGTTCTTATGGAAAAGTTGTAAATTTTAAATATCCGGATAAATATAGGATCTGTATTATTGATGAATTTAGGAAAAAAGGGGTATTTTTAAAATGTTTTTGTATTCATTAAATAACAAATAACGTGAAACGATTTTCAAGAAATGGTCTTCTACAGTTGTGTTCAGTAAGAAATTTAGAGTCTAATAAGATCAACTTGGTTTTTAGTGAATAGTAAAGTAGGAATAGCAACATACCCACATGAATAGTAATTAATAGTAATTTGACAAAAAATAGAAACTTCACCCATGAATGTATAAATACATTATAGACATCTTAAAAGTGAAAAAATGATCATAGTTTAAGTTTTGGTATTTTTGTATGTCATAAATATTTTATTTGAAATTTTATAATTAATTTTATAATTTAAAATGGAAATTTAGTTTCATAAAATTTAATCATAAATTGTTACTTTATAGTCTTATAGTTATTTTATGATTTTATGGGACCTTGATTATTCTTTTATGGTGTTAAAAAATGAGTTACAATTTTAAAGTTGTATTTTTGGGATAAATAATTATTTTATTTAAAAATTAAATTAAAAATATTCATAAAATTATATTCATAAAATTTACTTCATTTTTGAATTCAGAGCATCGATATTTGGTTAGGGTGAATTTTAGGGATTTTTCTGAAATAGTTGAATTTTCGGTGAATAGTAAAAATGCAGTTTTGAGTTTTGGGTGTTTAATGACAACATTAATGATGTAATAATCATTTAAGATTTCTGGTTGACTTATGAATAGTGAGATATGCTATGAGGTGTCCCAATTGGCCAACACCATGGCAAAATACCATGGGCAAGCCCATGGTTTGGCAAATACCACCGATGAGGTGTCCCTTGGAAATTAATAATTTATTCACTCACTTTTCCTATAAATACCAAGACATTTCCCTCATTTATTTCATTAAAAAATCACCCTAAACTATGTTTTGGTCTCCTTACCTCCCAATGAGTCCTCACAAGGTTCCCTCAATCCTCCCAAGGTCCCAAACTTCAAGCTTTAGAAGTTACTCTTTAATGTAAGAGATCCTTTCACCCTCCTCTTTTAATTCATGACTTCCTTTATGTTGTGTCTTATATTTTCCATCTATTTATGTTGATGGTATGTTCTTATATGTTATTATTACTTTCCATTTCATGTCCAAATTATGAGAGACCATTTTTTCTCTCATCAATTTTTTTTCTGAAATTTTTTAAGTCACACCGTTAGGCTGCCGAATTTTTCGTAAAAGGAATCACGTCTCCTCTTTTCTTTCATGTTTCCTTTTCATGTGGTATGTCATTAAAATTTCCATACCATGTTCTTATATCCATGTTATTTTGTATTTATACTTTATTATAAGTTATTTATGAGTGTGTTACTCTTTTACCCTCTCTTTTTATTATTTTCTAAAACCATGTTATATAGTCGTTATGCTGCAGAAATTTTGTCTCAAAATTTCTATATCTTTTTCTCAAGAAATTACCTTGTTTATTTATGTGAATACTCAGACCTATTTTGTTTCTATGGGTATTAATAAATATAAAAAAATCATATATTTTATTCTGTAATGGACATACATATAACCCTGATTCCCTTTCCATGGGTTATAAATGATATAATGATCTTATTTTTAAGAACTTATAAAACGTCACGATTTTGACATGAAAACAAATTCTTTGATTATATTTGGGTTATTTACGAAATGTTTGATTATGATATATGTGTCTCCCATGAAAATAAAGACATATTAAGGGTGCGCCCTAATAGTTCTCCAATGCATTGGGTAAAGAATTAATCTCTATATATGACAAGTTTCACGATACTTTGGTGAATAACCTTGGTAATTTTTATGAAACCTCAGGGTTAAACCTTGGTGATATGTTCATGAATGTTGAAATGAAATGTTTTAGCCACATATTCAAGTAATTATTCAAGTTATTTTTATTATTATATGCCTATACTTCCATTGCTCATGTCCTTATGTTTTTATTCAAGTTCTTATTGATGTAACAAGTAAACTGATTCCCTTGTTTACCCTTACTGGGCATTCTACTCACCCTTTCCTTTGAATGTATGTCTCTAGGATATGAGATGCAGTAATTGTACTTATGAAGAACTTATGATGAAGAATTACAATTAGATTAGAATAATGTTTAATGTTGTATTCAAGTTTTTTTGTTCCTGATTTCTAAGACACTAGACTTTAAAGATCCTCTGTATGTAAAATGTAATGTAAAGTTATGAAATAAAAAGGTGGGATGCCATAGTTGGTATCAATGGATAGTTTAGTTATTTATGGAAATTAGGCTATGAAATCATTATGAAGAACCCTATAGAAAAGTTTAAATATAGGAAAACTTCCTGGTATTTTGGTGAATATTGAGTAAGTGGTTTAGAGAACAAATACATCCCTGTCTGGATACGAGCAAGTAGAGGCGGCTCTGGCACAAATGTACATAGGGGTAAAACCCAAAAACACCACTTTGAGCTAGACTCAAATGAGAACTGGTGCATGACAACTGGCATTGCTGCACTCTTGGTTACGACACTCTCAGGGGATATGTTTGGTTAATCATAAGATTTTTATGAATCATTATGAAGGATTTATAGAGAAATGTAATTCTCGAAGCATGAAGTTTTAAGACATAAAATCCTTATTATTTAAAAGATTTATAAATAAAATAAGTTTCTCACTAAGGTTTTATTCTTTTAGAAAATGGCGGGCAATAGTAGGAATCATGAAAATGGTGACCGCAATGGACCATGCACTGACAACCCTCTGATGGAAGCCGGAATGGAAACATTCATGCGAATGATGAACCAACTGACTCAGATTATTGGAAATAACTTGAATCAAGATTAGAGACCAATAACACTATGAAGGAAAAGACATTCTGTTGATTCCTTTATTCATCAATGACCACCAACCTTTAGTGGATCTACTGACCCATTGATTGCTAAACAGTGGATCAGCTCTAACGAGAAGATCTTTTCTATGCTCCGCTATTCAGAGCAAGAGAAGGTCACCCTGTATAACGACCCATACTTTACATACATTGTTAATACTTCAAAATTGAAGTACACTTATTACAACATATGACAAAACCACAAAGGACCGTATAGGTATAGTGTCTTTAGAAACTGGGAAACATAAACAACTGGTTCATAAATCTTCTACAGTGTCTCCCATTTATTTCATCATATCTAGGGTCCCTTTTAGCATATTATACTTAATATCCATCTTCCTAACCTGGGGAAAAGAAAACATAAAAGGGTGAGCTCAAATGCTCAGCAAGGGCAAATAAAGGAAATAAAAATCATATCATATCTTTTTGAAAATCAAAACCTGCAAAAGAGATCATAATATCTTAACATGGAATAAATCATAGAAGTGAAAATGAGATCCCCATAATCATAACATAAAACTTGAAACTTTGTGGCATGCACACATAATCATGGAAAATCATTTCTTGTTAGTCATGACTCATTGCCAAGACTATCTTAGTGGACAAAGTCCCTTTCTGAACCGAGTTCACTCCTCGTTTCAGTCCTGTATCACTGAACCGAAATAACCTTCCGTTCTAGCCATGTCTATCTCATGAGATATAAAATCTTTACCCAATGCATTGGAGGGAGATATAGGTCCCACCCATCTTATAACGAATCCTTTCTTATCTGTGCCACATAATCATAAATCATACATCATCGTATAACACATGTAACAAAAATGGGATTCTTGAAACATCATGACATCATAAAACAAATCTTATAAGGAAAATGACTTCATAAAAATAATTCCCTCACAACATAATCAAATCAATGTAATTAAAGCGATAAAAATAGAACCCTTTATTATCTTAGATGGAAAATAATTTTGATATAACACTTGAACACCATTCTTGAGGAAAATATCCTTTCTTCTTCAAAAACACTTTTCTTTTCTTAATATGTCATACAATTATAAACTAAAAGAAGTTGATTAAAAATAAACTTGAAAACTTGTAAAGGAATCTTCTTGGAAATAATGTTTTAAAAATTCATTCATGCCGTATAAGTTAAAAAAAACATTCTTCGTACTTTTGTCGGAAAAGTCAAAAAGCACCTCGTATGAAAAACGTCAAAAGATTCCTTTCATATTTTTTACTAAAAACTCACCGAAGGGTAAAATTGGATTTAAACAATTGTAGTTGGATGGAAATAATATTACATATTGAGGAAACATGGATGTGGATGATAAAATACACCCCAGTAAATACCAAAGTATAAACAATCTCAGATAAAAATGAGATTGTGATATTTCCCTTACCTTAGGTCCGATTTGCTTTGTACGTGTCCGAAGCTCCTGTATAATGGTTTAAATAATGTTATTGACTTATTACAGAATCATACATATTGATATGATATCATATATGGTCATATTCTTAGATTCTTGTTAGTAATATTTCATTGTTACTTGTTACTCAGGTCTTTATTGCCTTTTGTTCTTATGCGTGTTTTACCGAATACATTCTTATTCTTCTTTTAAGGTTATAGATACCTTATATCCAGAATGGTATTAGTGTAACATATATCATATTTATTCGGTATTAGTGTAACATATATCATATTTATTCATTCAATTCATTTATATAATTACTATGTAATGATGATCATGTAGAACGAGTCGCATCACATCGTGGAGACGGTATTCCGTACGTACGCACGAGTGATGATATCATTCCTATGATCGTGGAACTGTATTGGAGTATATATATATTATTTCAGTATAAATATTACTTTATAATAATCATAAATAGTTACTCATTACACCATTATACCCATCCTTGTAAAGTGATGGTGGAAAAATAGATTACACCACGGCGTGGAGACGGTATTCCGTACGTACGCACGCGCGGTGATTTCATTTTTCCGTAGGATGGATAGAAGGTGAATTAGGGTTGTTTCATATTTATAATAACATATCAGTATGTAAGTAATACTTATGTTATTACTTTATCATGAAACAACTAAAAAAGAAGAAGTTGAAGAAGAAAGAAATTGAAAAGATCGGTAATGGATATTACCTCTTCTTTGGAACGCTTCTTTGAATCCTCCACTTAGGGAACTAATATTGGTCTTTGAAGAAGACCAGGACCTCTAGGATTATTCTAGGGAAGTGGAGAGGAGAAAATGGCAGGGGTTGGCCGAGCTTGAGTGCTCAATTTGGTGTGAGGAGGAGGGGGAGGAGGTGCCCTTTTATAAGGGAGGAGAGGGGCACCTTAGGAATATCTCAAAATATTATTTTATATTAAAGTCAAAATCGGTTTATAATGGTTCCAAAGGGTCTTATTTCGAAGCTAAAGTGGGGATGAGTCGAAATCCTATCAACCAATAGGATTTAGACAAGTTTAGGGTATTATTTTAACCTTATCAATTAGATTTAACTCTAAGTTAAATAATTTAACTTTTACCATGTATTTTTGTTTTCTTTCACTATATGGTTAATACACTTACTATAACATGCCAAACGAACCCCAAATTGTTTATTATTAATATATATATCTTTATCTAAGTCATTTGGCCAAACCTTAGATTTTTAGGAATAAAATAACAATTAATAATATAATATTTGATTTAAAAACTATTTTGTGTCAATTTTGACACTATTTGATATATGATTTTTGTGAAAGTCATAACAGAATTATATGTTCGAACCAAGTTGATTAAATCAACACTAATATATCATAGTAACCTATAAAATTAGTGGAATTCATAAAAAGTCTCAAATTACATTTATTTCGGTGTTTATAACATCAATTATGTCAATATTTCATTAATAAGATAATTACTGCATCATCATTGTGTCATAAATAAATTAAATTATATAATGTCTAAAAATTACAAATAAAATACCATTATGTAGGAAATCTTTTTAGATTTCTAATGAATATTTATAGTCGAATTTATCTTATGTATAACCCCATATTAAAAATGATTTACTTATTAAACTTTGATTTTAACTATTTTAACCCTTCTTTAAATAAATTAATAATAAATGTCCTAATCTAATCCAAGTGGGCCTAAATGGTCATATTTTATTACTAAGTTTGTTTTTGGTCGAATTACACTTGTCCAATAGAATTAGGACATGTGTTAGGGTAATATTAATATCATATTTACCCTTACTCACCCTATTTACTATTAACCGCGGTAAAAAAAAGTAAAAAGTTACTATTCACCAAAAAATTATTTTTATCCCATTGAACCACATTTTACTTACTGATATCAACCGTGTCTGTCGGATTTTCGAAATTCCATTCACAGAAGCGGTAAAATCAATTTTATGCAAAATTCAGTTTTTAACCTACCACTTAGTGGTTTCATTATTCATCAAAAATTGAAAGTTTTCAGAAAAATACCAAAATTTCACCCTAGGCTAATTTCGGTATTCAGAATCCAAAAATGAAGTCCATTTTGAAAAATAAAATTTATAAAATTTCAAAAAGTGGTTATTACTATTCATAACGGCTAGTTTTAATAATATTTTAATAGCATATCATTGTTTAGTGAAACTCAGTATTGCGTACGACGCAAACTATCGAGGGAGGTCGTGATTGCGTGTAAAGTAAGCCAAGAAAGTGTGTAGTGAAAGATTCCTTTGATGATATAAAAACAAAATATTACTCATAAAAATCTCGGGTGTTACACCCTGGCTGTCTATCACTTAGAAGGAGAAGCTGATAAATGGTGGGAGCTGATTAAAAACATGAGTAAAAGAGTGGAAGTTGAAGCTATGGAGTGGTAAGAGTTCAGAGGGAGCTTCTTTAGTAAGTATTTCCCTCGTTCCATGAGAATAAGAATGGAGAAGGAGTTTCTCGAGCTGAAGCAGAAGGAGAATGAATTTGTGGGAAGATACGAGATGAACTTCACAAGGCTTTCACATTACACCTCTAGCTTTTTCATGGATCCAAATGGCAAGGTTGATAGATTCTTTGGTGGACTGAGACTTCATCTGTGGAAGAATCTATCCAACCGAGATTATGACAGCTATGAGGATATTGTGCGAAGTGCGATGAAAGTCGAACTGAAGTTTGGTGAGACACAGTGGTCTCATAAATCCAACGACAAAAAGAGATCAATGGAGCCAATATTAGGGAGGATATTTGATCAAGAAAGAGGAGGTAATCAAGTGCAACATCCCACGTGTAATAAATGTGGGAAGAAGCATTTGGGGAACTGCCTACTCAGAAGCGAGAAATGATACAAGTGCTGGAGGGATGGACATATTGCGAGGAATTGTCATAGTGAGGTGAAACCTCAACTTCCAAACACTAACGACAAGGGAAAGATGGTGCAGGCCCTACCTGATGTCCAATGCTTTAAGTGTGGACAACTTGGGCACTTTTCCAATCACTGCCAAATATGAGGGCAGTGGAAGGGAACCACCATCAGCCTCAGCAAAGGCCAAGGGAGCAAGATTGTTCTTTTTCTATCATGATATATAAAGTTGAAGCTCCAAATGATGTAGTAGAAGGTACTCTTTTTTTTCTCTATCAATTCTAGAAAGTACTTTGTTTGATTCTGGTTCTACACATTCCTTTATTTCCTCCATGTTTTCAAAGAATTTAGAATCAACCCCCAACATGATAAAAGTAGAGTTATCAGTCAAGACTACAGGTGGGATTATCCAAGCATCATTAGTGTTTATAAAATCTTGTATCTACTTTTTTGAGCACAATATTATCAAAAATATAGTAGTCATTCCCATGCTGGAATTTGACATTATACTAGGAATGGACTGGCTCTTAAAGTATAATGCTAAGATCAAATGTAGAAGTAAGGAAATCTCAGAAGTCTTGAATGGAAAACCTACAGTTATCTTCCAAGGAGAGATATCTCAACCTGATATTTGTCTATAAGAACCTCTTATATCATTCTTTATGGAATTTATTGGTGAAGAAGAAGAAGGAAATGAGAGTTTGAGGATAGAAAATGTACCCATATTCCAGGAATACATTGACATATTTCCTGAGGAGTTTCCTGGACCTCCCCCAGAAAGAGAGATAGAGTTCTCCATTAAACTCATACCTGGATCTCATCCAATATCAAAGACCCCATATAGGATGGAAAATGTGGAGCTGGAGGAATTAAAGAAATAACTCCAAGAGCTTTTGGAGAAGGGGTTTATCCTCCCAAGTGTGTCTCCTTGGGGAGCACCTGTTCTCTTTTTGAAGAAGAAGGATGGATCGATGCAGCTATGCATTGATTATAGAGAACTGAATGGGATCATAGTAAAGAAAAAATACCCTATTCCAAGAATTGATCACTTATTTGACCAACTTCGTGGGGATCAATTCTTCTCTAAGATTGATCTTCAATCTGGTTATCATCAATTGAGGGTGAAGAAAGAATATATTCCAAAAAACCTCCTTTTGATCAAGATATGGGCATTATGAGTCTGTTGTTATGCCTTTTGGACTGACTAATGCACTTACTATTTTTATGGATTTGAGGAATATTGTCTTTAAAGACTACCTTGATAACTTTTTAGTAGTTTTTATTGATGATATTATGATATATTCCAAAAGTTGTAAGGAGCATGAGGATCATATAAGGGTTATTTTGCAAACACTATAGAAGGAGAGACTTTTTGGAAAGTTTAGTAAATGTGAATTCTGGTTACAACAAGTTGCTTTCTTGGGAAACATTGTTACCAATGAAGGAATCACAGTTGAAACTGCAAAGAAAAAAGTTGTAGAGGAGTGGCCTCAGCCTACAACAATAACTGAGATTTGTAGTTTCCTTGAATTAGCAGGATATTATAGCAGGTTTGTGAAAAACGTTTCCTGACTTTCTAATCCATTAACCAAGTTAACTCAAACAGGGGTCAAGTAATTCTAGACAAAGGAGTGTGAGGAAAGTTTCCAAGAGCTGAAGAAGATATTGGTTACTGCACCTATGTTAACTCTGCCCTCAAGTGGAGAAGGATTAGTTATTTTTAGCGATGCATCTATGAAAGGGATTGGGTGCATCCTCATGCAGAATAACAATGTCATTGCTTATGCATATTGACAATTTAAGAATCATGAGCAGAACTATCATACGCATGATCTAGAGTTGGATGCGGTTGTTTTTTCTCTAAAGATTTGGATGCACTATCTTTATGGGGATAAATGTTATATATACATAGACCATCAAAGTTTGAAGTATATTTTCACACAAAAGGAATTGAACATGAGAAAAAGGAGATGGTTGGAAATCCTTAAATACTATTATTGTTTAATTCATTATCATCCCGAAAGAGTAAACAAAGTCGCTGATGCATTAAGTAGGAAAGACCCAGTTGTTCTGCCCATGATGAGGATTCAAAGAGATCCTTCGATCATTGACCTAGTAAAGATGGACATGGGAATTATAAGGGAAGGGACATCATCAACCCTATCCCAAATGATTTCTCAACCGTCACTACTAGAGAAGATCAAAAAATATTAGAAATAATATCCTTTGTTACAAAAGAAGTTTGAGGTTGTGAAGGATGGGAAGTTTCCTAAGTTCAATACTGATCAAGAAGGTGTACTGAAATTTTGTACAAGACTATGTGTTCCATATGTTCTTGAAATAAAGAAGGAGATGATGGATGAAGCTCATAGATCTACTTTCTTTATACATCCTGGTAGCATGAAAATGTATAGGGACCTTCGTGATCATTATTGGTGGGATAATATGAAAAGGGAGATTGCTGAATACACTTTAAGGTGCCTGGTATGTCAGTAAGTGAATACAGAGCGACAAATTCCTAAAGAGGTATTGCAACCACTACCCATACCAGCATGGAAGTGGGACAATATCACTATGGACTTCGCCACTGGTCTCCCGAGAAATTACAAAGGAAATAATGCGATATGGGTTATTGTGGACCGTCTCACCAAGACTGCCAATTTTATCTCCATTCAGGAAGATTTATCTCTTGATCAACTTGTCAGGATTTACATGAAGTGGTAAGGCTGCATGGATTTCGACTTTCTATCGTATCTGATCATGATCCAAGGTTCACATAAAAATTCTAGAGAAGTCTTCATCAAGCTCTGAGCACTGAATTAAATTTCAGTATGGCCTATCACCCCCAAACTGATTGTCAATCTAAAAGGACTATTCAAACACTCGAGGAAATGCTGAGAACTTGCTCAATGGATTTTGAAGGAGGATGGGATCAACATCTCTCTTTAGTTGAGTTCTCTTACAACAACAGCTTCCACTCGAGCATTCAAATGGAACCCTATGAAGCTCTTTATAGGAAGAGATGTAGAACTCCTACTTTTTGGGATGAAGTTGGTGAGAGAAAGTTTCTTGGGCCTGATCTTGTGCAAGAGATGACAAAACAGTTCTATTCCACCCAACAACACATTAAGGATACTCAGATTTGGAAAAAGAGCTATGCCGAAAACCGTCTAAGGGACTTGGAGTTTGATGATGGTGACCTAGTCTTTCTTCAGATTTCACCTTGGAAGAGAGTCATGAGGTTTGATAAGAAAGGGAAGCTCAACCCTAGGTACATTGGCCCATAATAAACCCTTGATCATGTGAGAGAAGTGGCTTATCGACTTGCACTTCCTCCAAATCTAGCCCAAGTTCATGATATCTTCAACGTATCCCTCTTGAAGAAGTACATACCTGACCCTTCACATATACTAAATCTGGAGGTGGTACAACTGGAACATGACCTCTCTTATGAGGAGAAACTGGTGGAGATCATGGATCTTAGAGACAAGGTTATATGCAACAAGACTACCCACCTTGTTAAGGTGTTATGGAGGAACCAAAAATGTGAAGAAGCCACGTGGGAACCGGAGGAGTCCATGAGACAGAAGTACCCACGCATTTTCCCATCAGAGGGTACGAGATAAAATTTTAGGGATGAAATTTCTTAAGGGGGGGGGGAAGAATGTAATGACCCGAACTTTTTAATTATATTTGTTTTCTAATTTTGTGTGTTGTTTTACTATATACTCAACAAAACTATATAATTTAATTAATAAATTGGGTATAATTAAAATGATACCATTGGGTTTCGACTGTTATATGACTGTTGGTAAATATGACCGTTGGTCAATATGACTGTTGGAATCTATAATCTTAATGTTTTGTCTTTATAAATATGGTTATCTTGGTTAATTACTATAGAAAAAAGATTGAATGGCCTCATGCATTAGACTCAAGCCATATGAAGCCCATCTGTCAGTGCTTGGGAAGGAGGTAACATCACTGGGCTCTGCTCTAGACCAAGCCCAAGCCGAACTTCAACGTATGAAGCTTGAACCGAATCTCCTAAGGGTGAAGTTCAAGCTAATAGAAATCACCACTCGGACAATGTTGTTTGATCCACCCCAAGGTTCTATCACCATAACACACCTTACACTTAGTCCCTATGCTGGTGTATTATGGGGCTATGTAACGAGACCTTAGCTACTTTATGTAATTTTTTTATATAAATAAAATTTTTATTTATTCTTATGGAAAAGTTGCGAATTTCAAATATCCGGATAAATATAGGATGTGTATTATTGATGAATTTAGGAAAAAGGGGTATTTTTAAAATGTTTTTGTATTCATTAAATAATTAATAATGTGAAATTATTTTCATGAAATGGTCTTCTACAGTTGTGTTCAGTAAGAAATTTAGAGTCTAATAAAATCAACTTGGTTTTTAGTGAATAGTAAAGTAGGAATACTAACATACCCATATGAATAGTAATGAATATTAATGAATAGTAATTTGACAAAAAAAAAAGAAACTTCACCCATGAATGTATAAATACATTTTAGACATATTAAAAGTGAAAAAACGATCATAGTTTATGTTTTTCTATTTTTGCATGCCATAAATATTTTTTTTTACAATTTTATAATTAATTTAATAATTTAAAATGGAAATTTATTTTCATAAAATTTAATCATAAATTGTTACTTTATTTTATTATAGTTATTTAATAATTTTATGGGACTTTGATTACTCTTTTAAGGTGTTACAAAATGAGTTATAGTTTTAAAGTTGTATTTTTGGGATAAATAATGATTTTATTTAAAAATTAAATTGAAAATATTTAGAAAATTATTTTTATAAAATGGAATTCATTTTTGAATTCAGAGCATTGATATTTGTTTAGGGTGAAGTTTAGGTATTTTTCTGAAACAATTGAATTTCCGGTGAATAGTAAAAATGCAGTTTTGAGTTTCGGGTGTTTAATGACATCATTAATGATGTAATAATGATGTAAGCTTTCTGGTTGACTTATGAATAGTGCGATATAATATGAGGTGTCCCAAGTGGCAAATACCATTGGAAAATACCATGGAAAGTCCCATGGTTTTGCAAATACCACTGATGAGGTGTCCCTTGGAAATTAATAATTTATTCACTCACTTTTCCTATAAATACCAATCCATTTACCTCATTAATTTAATTAAAAAATCATCCTCAACGAATTTATGGTCTCCTTATCTCCCAAGGAGTCCTCCCAAGGTGCCCTCAAGCCTCTCAAGGTCCCGACCTTCAATCTTTCAAAGTTACTCTTCAAGGTAAGAGATCCTTTTACCCTCCTCTTTTAATTCATGACTTCTTTTACGTTGTGTCTTATATTTTCCATATATTTATGTTTATGGTATGTTATTATATGTTATTATTATTTTCCATTTCATGTAAAAATGATGAGAAACCCTTTATTACCTCATCAATTTGTTTTCTGAATTTTTTTAAGTGACGCCGTTAGGCTGCCAAATTTTTTGTAAAAGGAATCGCGTCTCCTCTTTTCTTTCATGTTTCCTTTTCATGTGGTATGTCACTCAAATTTACATACCATGTTCTTATATCCATGTTATTATGTATTTATAACATATTATAAGTTATTTATGAGTGGGTTACTCTTGTACCCTCTCTTTTTATTATTTTCTAAAACCATGTTATACAGCCGTTATGATGCAAAACTTTCGTCTCAAAATTTCTATCTCTTTTTCTCAAGAAATTACCTTGTTTATTTATGTGAATACCTAGACCTATTTCGTTTCTACGGTTTTTCATAAATATATAAAAAGGATATATTTTATTTTGGAATGGACGTACATATAAACCTCATTCCCTTTCCATGGGTTATAAATGATATAATGATCTTATTTTTAAGAACTTTTAAAATGTCATAATTTTGAAATGAAACCCATTTCATTGATTCTTTTTGGGTTATTTATGAAATGTTTGATTATGATCTATGTGGATCACATGAAAGTAAATACATATTAAGGTTGCGCCCTGATAGCGCTCCAATGCATTGGGTAAATAATTAATCTCTAGAGATGACAAGTTTCATGATACCTTGGTGAGTAACCTTGGTAATTTTTATGACACCTCGGGGTTAAACCTCGGTGATATGTTCCCGAATGTCTAAATGAAATATTGTAGCCACATATTAAAGTTATTATTAAAGTTATTTTTATTATTATATGCCTATACTTCCATTTCTCATGTCCTTATGTTTTTATTCAAGTTCTTATTGATGTCACAAGTAAACTGATTCCCTTATTTACCCTTATTGGGCGTTCTTCTCACACTTTACTTTGAATGTATGTATCTAAGATATGAGATTCAGTAATTTTACTTAGGAAGAACTTATTATGAAGCCTTAAAAGTAGATTAGAAGAATGTTTAATGTTGTATTCAAGTTTTTTTTTCCTGATTTCCAAGACACTAGACTTTAAAGATCCTTTGTATGTAAAATGTAATGTAAAGTTATGAAATAAAAAGGTAGAATACCTTACATTTATCTCCATAATCACTATGTCATACCCTCAAATTTATTGATAATGGTTACAAAGTTCTTTAATAAACTTCTCATATCGAGTAATTTTCTTCACTTCATCAAGAAGAGGGATATTAACGTGAAATTTTTTAAATGTATCAAGAATTTATCTATTAATTTAATTTTAAATATATTTATTATAGGTTTATATTATTTTTTGAAAATGGAATAGGTACATTTTAAATCAAGGGGGGTATTCTTGAACACATTTTTACCCTTTTTATTTTGTTTATTTTCATTTTAATCATTTGAAAATATAGTAAGAGAGATTTAAATAAGGGGGATAACCTCAAGGATGAATTTATCATCACTATAATAAGTTTTAGGAGATATTTTTTTAATACTATGAAGTATAATGGAACATACATTAAATTTATCTTTGGGATTAAAAATCATTTGGTAAGGAAGTTGTTAATAACCTTGCATATTTATCTCACCAATGGTGTTGTTCAATTATCCCACTAGATTTTGAATGTCTTAAATTGATAATTGCATGATTTTTTTTGATTTGGAGGTTTTTTAATTCCATTTTCTTCACTATGTACTCAAGACTTAGTTCAGGCAAGCGAGGTGTTAGAGGTGCATTTCTAAAAGGTAGAGGATGGGGATCATTACCATAACCAGGCTGGTACCAAAATTGATTAGGGTTTATTTATTCCCCCCTTATTGGTATTTTTGTTGTCCTTGGCACTTAGGGTTAGGGTTTATCCTATAGTTTTCATAATCTAATGAGGTTTTCTACTAAAATGGATGTCTTGGAAAAATACTCCACAAGAACCAAATGAATCCTGATGTTTAGGGAATTGTCCAATGAAATGAGTATTATCACCAAAAATACCACAATGTAAAGTAATAGATATATATTGAGAATTAAATTGAGTAAGGTCCATTTTTCACAAAATAGTATGAAATTTCATCAATTTTAGTGACCAATTTCTATTCAAGTGTAGATATTTTTATCTCATGAACACTTTTAGTGGGTGTTTTCACTCAAGTATTAAATTATTGTGAACTTTGATGCATGTTATCTATCAGGTTATGAGAAATAGCAGGAGTTGTTTTAACTAAATTACCATCAATTGTATCATATATCTTTCTAAATCTATAGGGAAAATTCCCTCATAGAAGTATTAGATTAGAAGTTGTTTGCTAATCTGGTGGTGAGAGAAACTAGAAGACAATATTTTAAATATCTCCCAATATTCATACATCATCTATCCTTATAATTTCCTAATTTCACATGTTTCTTTCCTGATATATATAGTGTGGGTGGCTGTTAAAAACATATCTAAAATCCATTTAAGGTTAGGCCAACCTTCTATAGTGGTAGATAGGTAATATAACCATTCATTGGATATACCATCAAGGGAGAAGTGGAGGCTTTAATTTTAATGAGGTCATTAGTGTAACCCTAGGGTTTCATGGTGGAGCACACAATGTGTAATTTCTTTAGGTGTTTGTGAGATTCACCACTATAAATTCTATGAAATTTAGGGAGGATATAGATAAGACAAAACCAAAGTTCAAAGTTTAAATCCTCTTATGGATATTAAATATATGTATGTTGGTACTCAATATACAAGGTAGTTAATTATTTTAAATTTATATTATTTCATTCCATTATATCAATTTGTTAATAAGGTTCTCTTTTAGTTCGATTTTTAACCAATTTAGGTTCTTTTTCAATGATTTCTTCTATTGGGTTTTATTTCTCTACTCTAAAATCTCTATTTTTCATGTGAAGTGTTTTTTTTCTAGTTTGAGGTTTATTTCAAGGAACCTTACTTTTAATAAATGGTCATTAAAGGAATGAGACAAACCTTTAATTAAAATTAATATTTTAATATATAATAATAGAAATAGAATAAATTATTAGAAAGAAAGAAAAAGAATATTTTTTTAAAATAATTAAAGAAGGAAAACCAAATAAAAATCATTATTGATAAATGGAAAAAATTCTAAAAATAGGGTTGGGATCACAATGCAAGTAATGTTTATATGTTCTATTAGACATTTTATACTATTTTTTTCACTCAATACAAAAAATTATGATCATGTTGGTATACCCAATCCCAGTTGAATTATTATTATTAACTAAGGAAGAAGGGGAAAAAAGTGAGAAAAAAGAGGAAGTTAAACTTAGAAGGTATAAACTAAAAAAACTAACCTTTACCTCCCCGACAATAATGGTAAAATTTGGATTGCATTTTTAATCACATAAAAATTTAATTTAAGTTTAATAGGTTTGTAGTATAGTATAACCTAGGTTGTTTCACAAGGAAGCAATGTATTAGTTAATTGAAGATGACTATTATTTGTGAAATTTAAAAAAGGAGGAAAAAGTTGTGGGTTTTATGATTTTATAAAAAAAATTAAAAATAAGTTAGAAAATTAAATAATTTTATTGGGGAAATCGTGATAAATCTAGGGTAAGTGTACCTTGATGCTTAACCATCATCACTTTCAAGGGATGTGGGAGGGATCATTGATTACTTTATTTATATCCACTAAAACTAGTAATTCCAATGATTTATTACTAATTTAAAACCTAGTATTTGATCGATCAATGTTATTGATTATTGGTGATCGGTCAAAATTAGTTAAAACATGTCAATGTAAGATCGAAAATCAATCAAGGAATTAAATAAAAAGGTGATGTGATTAATAGATTTGGGTCTATGTTAAAATTTTTCTCAAGACCAAAAAATTCATATTCATGTGTTCTAGATTTTTTATTTCATTAATCGATGTAATCCATAATCGCACTAATGAAAGTGAGTAAAAGTGAGAGAATAAGAAAACATGATCAAATCATTACATGATTTAATTATGAACAAAAGTATGAGGATTTATGTTACTCTAATTTGTATATGATCATAATAGAATTATCAAAAAATCAAATGGTAAAAATTAATAATGATAGATAATAAACCTAGAAATTTAATTACCTTCAAAATATTACATGAAATGAGATACAGAGCACAACACAGAAAACCCCTAGATTAATCACTAAGGAGTTTAGAACTATATAAGAGGAAAGAATAGGAAAATGGATAAAGTAAGCTATAAAATTGTACTAAAACTTACCCATGGACGTGAAAATCTTCTCAATGAGGTATTGGGTAGGTTTTAATTAAATTTTATGCAAGTTCCCTTCAAGAGAAATCGATATTTTAGGCGGGGTAGGTGAAATGTATTTTTTAATATATTTCCTCTACTTCCCCCATGTTAAAACTGGATTGAAGGGAAACTATTTACCTAAACTTTTATGGAAATATTTTTCTTTGAGTTATATTTCCATATCCTTTTGAATCATCCTAATGGGATAATCATATCCTAAGTTTGTCCCCAACATTATAGGTGGGTCCAATCCTTATCGCCTATATTTTCTTCACTTTGTGGGCTTCTATTAGGACTCTAATGCTTAGATATAGCAATTGGTCTAGTTGGATGAATTTAATCCCCTTGAACATATAATATGATGAATATAAATTTTCAATTTTTTTTATTAGTATAGTTAATTTTATGTCAGAAACAAAAAAAGTACTGTAAAATTATTCCATTATGTGAAAATGTCCAATTTAATGATTTAGTCCCAAAACCTCATAAACATCCAAATTTATTCATTTTATTACTACAATTTTGATAATATAGATGATAAAATATATGAATAAATTTTACTCACGCGCTCAATGCATAATGGTGTGTACTTAGTGTTCTCAGACCTCCACTTGAACATATTATTCTCATTCATATTCACTTTTCATGTCTTTAGAGCTTGAATTTCCCTATAAATATTTTATTACTGATTGGAATCCCATGTGTTGATGATACAATTCCTCAGAGGCTTTCCTCTAATCTAGGGTATATGTCTTAGAGGAAACTTCCTTGACAGGAACATGACATGTCCTGTATTTCAAATTTGATTAGTGGTTGACCCAATTTTTCTTACCCATATCCTTGATGACTTGGTAGTGGAATCCATGTTTTTAACTTGGTAAATTGTAATAATCAATCTTTTAGTAACCTCTTTCATGGTTTAAATTCTGGAATCCATGATTTTTCCTTCTTCTAACCCCCTTTACCGAGTAGTGTCTCCATTCCCTTAGTGTCACCCTCTCATATGTTTTAGTAAGTTAACATGGTGAAATAATCTTGAAAAATCACCCCAACAAATTTTATCCATATTCAAGGGTCTCATTGGGGGTTGATGTAACATCCTAACCCCAAACCATCCATTTTTATCTAGCACTCTCATGTGACATGAGTACTATTCCACTACTCCTTATTTCTCACATCGAGCATGACTCATGCAATATTAGTAATTTTGGTCATTTTTTTGTTAACATGATTGAGGTTCCCCCACATAGTCCTACCTACATGACTATAAAATATAAAAAACCACTGTTTTTCCACACTATATGAGTTTAAACTATGAAATTAATATCCTTACCACATGATGTTAAACTGTACAGTTATTTCCAAATTGAATGACATAAAATTACATGATATTTTTATTCTCACCCAATAGGCCCCCCTAGTGTTGTACACCTTCTATAAAACTATCCCAAAACTACACATAGCATGATCTTTACTCTAAAAGATATATAAATATGTTCAGAAACCTTATCCTAAACCCAACAATAATATCCACCCCACTTTATCCTAGTTATTAGGTTACTTCTTCAGTAAATGTTGAGACCCTTTACTACTCAGCTCTGGGATAATGCCCCCATTAAACAATTTCCCATGCATGATCCATATCAGTATAATAGACTTTTTCTCTATGAAGATCTGGTGATGATTCCATGGCTATTTCATGCTGATTTTCTCTTTTTCCTTTCTCACCTAATCATCTACACACATCACACCCCTTATCTTATGCATGAGATATATTTGTATAGAGATATTCAACCCATGAGAACTACACGTGTATTGATTCCCATATCAAGAGATATGAAGTGATTCTTGGATCTCCTATCACAATCCCAACCATGAATTGATCATATCCTCTATATTGTATTGAAATTTTCTACCCACTGGGTTACCTCTGTACACATGATATCGAGATGATGCGACTCTCCAAGGGGATGGTCTGAGTCAAATGACCTTAAAGTAAGAACCTTGGTCAAAGCATTATGATCATAAATCATGTGATCTTATCTTTGAGGATTGTATATCTTGGAATTGGGCTTCCAATCCTTATTGGGTTTTTTTCATTTCCCCTATCACCAAGTATACTACCTCAATCCCTATTCCATCCTTGCTACATGATGTCAAACTACACAATATTGGTCTTGGTTGGAAAACCTTAAAAGGAACACCCCTTTATCCAAGCATCATGAACTTAAATTGTGTGTCCCTCTTCAAAGTCTATCTATTCTGGAATTGGGATCTCCCATTCATGTTGGGTTTTCTTCACCCAGGCTATATAAATCATCATAACTTGTATTCAAATATGTGTGACCTAAAAATCCAAAACATTTGTTGAAATATATACTACATTAAACTCTAGTGTATCCCCATGCTCTGAGCTATATGATCTTAAGCTATGAATCTTTAGGGAACACACCAGTCCCCTTGATGTGTGATCAAATTCCATTCTCCCCTATGGTGATTTCACAACATCCCATAGATCCCCTTCCATCAAGGGTACACATCCCAGAGGATTCTTGGAAAAAATGTGTGATGTAACCCATGTTTTTAAGGTGATTAGTAGTCATACTCAATATATTTCCTCCCATTCCCAATAGTATTCTAGTGGAACTTTCATTTTTATGACATGGTTAATAGTCATCCATAACCCATCTGCTACCCCCTTGTGATTCAAACCCTCTAGGTAACAATTTACCTTACCTCCATATTTCTTTATTCAAGATAAGCTATAAAACCCTTGGTGTTAACCCCTCATAAATCCTTTCATGTTGGAAAAGTGAATTAGTCTTGTGGTTTCAAACCTAACTGGATTTCTCCATCTTTAAAATTTTCCTTTGTATCTAGTGAAACACTATAACCTTGGATCGTCTTTCCCTTCTATGTGCTCTTGTTTAGAACGATTAATATTTTATTATCTATTATTTACCACATTTATCACGACTCATGTGGGCTTAAGGGTTTCTATTTTTCATTGTATGAAATATTTAAGGTTCATTATGGTTGGGAAATACTATATTTTGTCCCATTAGAATTAAATTATACGATGATTCCCCTTTCAGTTCTAGTTGCACAACTTTAAACTGTGCATTCATCCTTCATCCTTACTATATGATGTTAAACTACACAACCATGGTCATGGTTACATGAACATAAATGGAATGACTCATATTCCTGGATTCAAAACTTTTAAAGGCACACCACCCCATGGTCCTGGCTGTTTGACCTTAAAAGGAATGCTTCATGGCCATGGCACACCACATCATGGTCCTAGTTGTATAAACATACAATTCACGTATAATGGTTCTAATTAATGGACTTAAAAGTCACAACGCCTCATGATCCTAACTACATGACCTTAAAGGCATGCCTCATGGTCTTGTTTGTATGAACTTAAAAGGAACATCTCATGTTCATAGCTACATAACCTTAAAAGGAATTCCCCTTGATTTGTGTTCCTTGACCTTAAACTAGGAACAATATCATTGGATGAAGTTGTATAACCTTAAACCCCAACACCCTTATATTAAAATTCGTGCAACCTTAAACCATTAGCTTGTTTTTTGGTATAATTTATGAGACCTTAAATAATTAGTCTCAAATATCACATCATTATCCTTCCTAGAGCATGGTCAAAACCCATTATCATGTCTCTCATGGGTAGGAATTTACATCTAACTCTTAGCCGGTATACTCTCCATTTATTCTTGGTATGTTCCATCGACATGCTCCTTGCATGATGAAGAGACCCTTAGAGTGATCAAACTCTTATTGAGAATACCACTTTTTCTACATGTATATTTTTTGCTCCCTAATTTGAGTCAATAACCATTTTTATTTTTAAATGAACTCTTCTGTGGTGATGACACAATGCCCCGGTCTTGGACCACCTCCCATCCAGGGTACCCATCCTAGAGGAACCATTCACAGTGTTTCTGAATGGACTCCCCTATAGTGATGGAACGATTCCCCATAGACCACTTCTTATATAGGGTATATGTCATAGATGAAACATTTTTATCAGTATGATGGTGGATATTATGTTTTGAATGTGGTCAATGATCATCCTCAAATTATATATCTCTTGGATCCATCGGTCTAGAATCTTGGAGTCACAACTCACCTTTCCTTCACTTTCCCTTAGGAATATTTCCAACACCATTTATATTTCTCCCAAATGCATCCTATACATTGATATGGTAAAAAAAATTATAATTACACCATCTAGATTCCCTATCTTCATAGTTTTCCCTCACAATGGTCAATGTAACATTCCAAATCTAACCTGTTCACCTCTATCACAGACTTTCATGTAATTTGGATAGTCTTCTATTATCTCTTATTTCTCAAACCAATCACGACTAACATTGGATTAGAGGTTTTTATTTGATTTCATAATTAATAAAATTTAGATATAGAATTAAAGAGATAAGAATACCAAATAAGTAGTATTTTTAAAATTTATAGATAAATATCAGGAGGGTTATTCACCGATTAGAGCCTCTCATTTTATAAAAAAAGTGGGTCTATGATCATAATTGGGACATTACATGCATGATCTCAGCTAGAATCTATTGAGATGATTCAATGGACTCTCACAACTTGGGAAGATCCTAAATCTCTTCCTCTACTTGTAGATACACATCATCCACCCACACATAAATCCTACCTTGCTTGTCCATACACTCTGATACTCAAGATGTCGTGTGGGACAACTCATCTTTGACTACTACTAGTTGTGCCTTAAAATGATTTATGGTCTCTCCCCTAGAAAAGATGATGGTATTCTACTGGCACCCCTATTCTATGAGTTGAGGGATCCTTTGTTCATTCACCCAACGATATGTCTCACAATTGACAGTGGACTCATACCTAACAGCATCAAACTACCACTCCTCTAGTTACTCATGATCAACTGGATGATCAAGAGATATTAAATGAAGGGAATGGAATTTTACTCCACAAATCCCCATAAAAACTAACCAATGATTAAGGGATATCATCCAGTTTATAATTTTTCCCAATGATGTGTGGGTAATGATGTTCCTGATGTTCCTCCATGCCTTGCACTAGATCACCCAGTTATCTTTATCCGCATATGACCCTAATTTATCTATCTATTTAGTATTGAGATCATATTCAAGGAAGGTTTCATACAGTTTGAAATCAGTCATAACTTTAAGAATAATATCTAATTATACACAATCCATGTTGATAATAAGGATTGATTCCCTAATTATTTCCTCTACAACTAGTTGCCCCATAATCACCTCTTACACAACAAAAAGATTCCCTGAAGTCTTCACATGCTCCCCATAGATAGTGGATGCTTCCTAGGTCTCCAAAATAAGTAAATATTGTCTTGATACAAAGTTTTTGGTAGACACACCATCTTAAGAAGTTAAATCTTATATTGTCTACATTGGATACTTGATCGGTAGGGATGAAATATTCTCCTTAGCCCACCAGTTCTTCAAAAATGTACTATTTTGGGGGATTTAATTCTAAAGGATACATTGTTACAAGAAAGATGATTATTTATCTTGGACTGTGATAGTAATAAGTGAAGAAATATTCATAAGTTAAATACTTACATAACTCATATACATCTATGATGCCACTTTCCATCAGAGTAATGAGAGTTTCAAACAATTCACCTTACCTGATCACCACACCCACTGATTGGATAGGGTACGAGGTTCCATAGGCATGTTCTTCCATCATAAACTCCACCCTTCAAGAAGGCACCTCAGTGACTACCATAGGATGCTACTAAAATGAGTGCATTGGATATATGAAATGAAATCATACAGGTCAGTATAGAGTATAAAATATTCTCAAAGGAAAAAAATAAGGGGGTTGGAATCTACCTCCTGATCCCATGTAGTGACTGGATCATCAGTATAATTGGATTTTACCCTTTATCAGTATACAAGGACCCCCAATATCTATAGATAGATATTCAACTTCCATTACTTGATTTATCAAGGGTTATCCATCATCTTTCTTTGTGGAATACTCCATAGGTTCTTCTGAGGTCTCCTCAATTTTTGATTCTTATATAGATAAGAGGAAGAAAGTTAGTTTTTCCTGAGGCACAATAATGGACATAAATATGTGAGTCCTGAAATATTACCTCACTCAATGTGATTTTTCCTAATTCATCTTTAATTAGAGTCTCATATCCCTTTTTGATGAGTTGGAAAGGTCCACAATGGTTCCCTAGTAATATTTATCCCTAGACTCCCTTGGATATTATTATCAGGTATACATTTCCTTGATTAGTACCACAACTTCTATCCCCCCAATAGGTTTCCCATCAAATAATGCGTAAACCCAACTAGTGAAGGGATATACCTCACTATACCAATATTTCAGTGCCTCTAAGTTATAAATTTAGTCTATCTTGTCTAACTAGGGAGTCAGAATGGAAAATTTAGTAGGACCAGTCTCCAATAGGATTATCCTGGGTGATAGACTATGTCTTTATAGTTGATCTCATGTGAAGTACACAAAAACCTATCCCACTTCTTCCATAGTTTAGGAAAAACCATGTGATTATGAAATTGTATGATATCTTAAAATAATTTTCCCAAATTTATACCGGATTAATCTTTGACAGTACCAAATCTATCTCCAAACTTCAAAATACACTTCTTGGAGTTTCATTAATTTGTAGATGTGCTAGCCTCAAAGGCCTTTCGATGGTGATGATCGAAAATCCTCAGAACCTCCTCACAAGATATAACTTCCTCCATAGGAGCTCTCCACCATGGTTTACTAGTTTGAATTATGGAATTTAGTTTAACTTTTCATATTGAAATGAAACCCAATTTTATTCTACCATGATAAATTGTATTGTTTTGTTTGTATGCATGAAAATTGATTAGAATTATTTCATATGATCAACATCTATTTTGTTGGGATGATTTTTATTTATTATTGGGATTATATATTGGGCCTCCTTTTATTAATCCCATTTTATATGATCCTTTTCCCATGTTATCACAAGGGTGTTGCGTTAGAAATTCACCACAGTCTTCATTTATGACAGTTGATTAGCTTTGTAGCCCCTCTATTCGATACCATCCATTTTTCTTAACTTTTCCGATTACACCATTTGGTGTTCAATTGGTATTGATATTTTCAAAATCTCTACATTATTGTGTTCTTATGGGTTTTAGGGATTTTTAGGGGGATTGATTCCCCCTTGCAGCTGGTTGATTCGACGAGATATTCAAAAGAAAAATATTTCTTCACCAATGAGTTTCAGATCCTCGCTATGAGTTTTTAAACACATTTCTAATAGATTCTTTGTCTCTTTTATAGTTTCAGATCAATTGTAAATTCTTGCCTCTGAGCATACCACTGGTGGTAAATTCATTCTAGAGTCCTCATCGACATCCTTTGTTGTGAAGAAGTGTTTCCAGCCTCAAGATCTAAAGAATACCAGTCTAAACTAGGTGAGTGCCTCTTTCGGTGTGGTTCATCAACACAATTGCATTATCATATAAGGAGTGACAAAATAAAGGGATAACAAAACCTTTTCATGTTTAGTATTTTAAATTTCACCTTCCTCTAATTTATGTGTTTGGTAGTTTCTTATGGATCCCGTTTACTGCTTGTATCTATTTTTTTATAATCCTGGATCTTTTATTTAGAATTAATAAAACATGTGTTTTGTGTGGTGTTCTTTTCATGCACATAGGTCCCCATAGGACTGATGCACATTAAATATCATGTTATTCTCATTTACTTTTTGTCTTGCATTTATTATATTGGTCATGTTGGTTTTGATTACTGCTTTCAATTGACCAATTTGATCCTTATTGGGGTTTTCAGTTCTCCTTGTATTTGGGACTGCCTATCTCCCTCATAAAGTGGTATTAGATCCTATAATGTATTTATTTTTCTAGATATTTTTTATTCATGTTTCTAATTTGCATTCTTAGTTTCTCTTTCATTTTCCACAATTTCTTATATTATTAAACCACCATTGTTTCAGTACTGTATTTGTTTAATTCCATTATCAAATCTATATTTCTCTTCATTTTTATCTCTTTGGATAAGCATTATTTAACCAAGAGATTGGTTGGTTGTTGGGGGAGTATGCATAATGTTGTCTACAATAACTCAGGATATACTCTGTGGGTAAACATGTTAACAATGAGATATGAAATCAATAAATTTAATGGTGATAATGACTTTAAATTGTGGTAGATTAAGATGAGATACATGCTTGTACAATATGGCCTAAGAAACCAGTTATTACTATAAATGAATCTGGACAACCCAATAATGAATACATAGATGCCCCCTAATGTGTTAGTTAAAGCACATATCTCATTACTACTTTTATTAGGTGATAAATTTATAAGAGAAGTTTCTTATGAGTCTACTGATGCTGGTATTTCAATTAATCTAGATAAATTATACAAGACTACTTCACTTGTTGGTAAACTTTATAAAAAACATCACATGTTTACCTTTAAAATGAAACATGGTAGTTCCATTAAATCCCATATTGATGAATTTAACATGGTTATATTAGATTTATCTAACATTGATGTTATTATTAATGATGATTATTGGGAAATGATCCTCTTAATTTTTCTAGATAATACTTACAACACTTTAGTTGATACCATGATGTATGGTCAAGACTCCTTGACTCTAAAAGAGGTAAATCCAGCCCTTATTTCTAAATAACTACACACTAAACCTAGAATTAAAGGCGAGGCATAAAGTTTATTTAATAGGGGTATACCTCAATAAAAATGGTAAAAGATACCATTGACTAAAGATAAAATCAAGAATAATAAGCAACATAAACCTAGATATAATTATAAAGAAAGAAAAGTCACTTGTTTTCATTATGGTAAACCTGGGTATATTAAGCTTGAATGTAGGAAACTCAAACATAAGTTAGAGTCTAAACAACCCATTGACCATTCCATCTTATTTGACTCTGGATATGACACTATTGAAGTTCTTAATGTATCCATCCATTCACTCAATGAGAAGTTGGTCTTAGATTCAGGTTGTTCCTTTCATATGTAGCCCCTTAGAGATTCATTCCAAGATTTGGATGGAAGGGTAGAAGGAGATGTCCTCTTAAGTGATAATAAGAGGTGTAAGGTTGAGAAAAGTGGTTATATTTTTTTATAACTAGATGATCATTCCATCACCACTTTACTTGATGTAATTCGGGCTCCCAACCTTTATAGAAAGCTGATTTACTTAGAGATCTTAGACCAAAAGGGGTTTACTTTTAGGTATAAAAATGTTTTCTTAAAATCATCTATAAAGGCACTAGAACCATTCTTAAAGGGTATTTAATCAATGGGATATATTTCTTGAATAGAAAGATCCATTAAAGGTAGTTGAGTAGAGTGTACAATACCAACACTAATAATACTATTATTTGGAATAGATGTTTGGGGAATGTTAGCTCTAAAGGCCTTGAAGAAATCAATAAGTAGGGGATGTTGAGTGACATCACACCTTATAATATTTTATTTTGTAAATATTGTATATTGGTAAAGTCCAATAAATTTACCTTTAGTAGGTATATCTTTAAAGCTACCAGACCCTTAGAGTATATCCATTATGATCTTTGGGGACCAACAAGGACTACTTACCATGGTGAAGGCTCCTACATTTTCACTTTCATAAATGTATTCTCCATAAAATTATGGATTTATATTCTTAGAAATAAATCTGTTTTTTTCTAAACTTTTAAAACATAGAAAATTTTGGTTGAAAATAAAATTGGGAAGAAAATAAAAACCATGAAAACTAATAATGGTGTTTAATACTTATCCATTGAATTCATTCGGTTTTTTGAATCTGAAGGCATTAAAAGGAATATGACTATTAGGGAAACCCCCAATAGAATGTCCTAGAAGAAAGGATGAATAAGACCATATTAGAAAGAGTATGAATCCTGATTTAATGCTCAGGACTCACCAAATACTTTTGGACAGAGGATGTCATCACTTCTATTTACCTAATAAATAGTTTTCCATCTTCTATTAATCAGTTCAAAACAAATGAAGAGTTATTGAATGGTATGACCCCTTATTGTACCTACTTAAGAGTATTTGGTTTTACAACTTATGCTCATATTAAAACAGATAATCTGGAACCAAGAGCTCCCACATGGATCCTTATTGGGTATCTTGAGGGTGTTAAGGGGTATAAAATCTCGGTGGATAAAACTAGATACCAAAAGTTTATAATAAGTAGGGACGTTTTTTGAGTCTTCCTATCCTAAAACTAAGTCTGCCACATCTAGAAGCATTGATCTTTCCTTAGAATAGGTTAATGAAGATAAGGCCGCATCTCATTTTGAGGATATTGTCCATCCCACTCCACCAACACCACAACCCACTATTGGGGATAATTCTGAGCCATATTCCAGTTTAGATCCTGAATATTAACCTTCTTCCCCCAATAGGGATTATCAGTTAACCCAAGATAGAGAAAGGAGGGTCCCTAGACCTCCCACTCGGTTCATCCAATATGACATGGATTCCTATTCTTTCTATGTGGTCCAAGATCTTATATATAATGACCCTAAAACCTATAGAAAATATTTAAATGACAAAGAATAAAAGTAGTGGGTCTTTTCCATGGATAATGAAATGCACCTATAAAAGAACACACTTAGTATATTATTAATAAACCACCCAATGCTAAAATCATTGGTTCTAAATGGATTTATAAAATAAAATAAGATAACACCGAGGGAAACAAGATTAATATGTTTATAACATGTTAATTCAAATCGTATTAAAGAATGAATAACATAAAATGAAAATCTAAATATCATTGTGTATATATCAACAATCAAATAAATAATTATAAATTTAAATATGACCGCTCTGATACCACTTATTAGTTTTGGGTGTAGTAGAATCATTGTAGTGGAGGGTGGTATATTAAAATTTCTTTTAATAATCATTGCTCGAAACTAAGAGCGAGGATATTGAACATCAAATTTGTAATTAATTTATTTAATATCCAAAGAAATAAATACTTGGGCTTAGAAACATTCTTTGTTGATGATTATTGATCATCCAAAAAGGCCCTTTCGGATTTCCTTCATTGTACTTTTGAGGATCCAAGGGTAGATTCTCTCTAGCAGTGATCCACATGTGCGCCAATGGTCTCTGAGAAATGCCACTCATTATCCGAGTTCTAGAACAAAAAATCGAATGTCTTGTGTTGTTCATTCTTGATCGATTATTCTTTGGTCTTGAAGAAATTTTCTTTTTGGTTTCTCATTCTTGAGAGGGATAGAGGAGGAGGATTCAAGAGAGAATTCGTTATGAGTAACAATTCTATATTCCCAAACTTGGAATTGGTTTCAAACAAATTACACAATAAACATAGTCATCTATTTATAGAGTTGATATTTCGGTTATAAAATTTAATTACAGTAAATCCATTAAATATAATTATAACCATTAATGAAATCCCATGCCACACAATAATAATATTAATAACAATATTTTGTGGTGAGGCAAATTGTGAAAAATGGATATAAATATTTGTCAGATCATAAATAATTATTTTATCACTAGACATGGTCTTGGTCCATTCGAACTCCTCTTTAATTTATTAAATACTCGAATAAATATTTTTTTCTCTTAAATAAATATTTTATTCACAAACTAGTAAATAAATATTTATAGAATATTAAATAAACTAAATAAATATAATTTATTCTCAATCTGGAGAATAAATATTTATTTAATTAATGGGATCAATATAACTTGAATAAAATTATTCCTCAGTCTTGAGAATAATATTTATTCCATTAATTAAAATCAAAGATAATTTAATCAAGACCAACAGAAACAGTTAGTGTGTAACCCTATAGGATTCTTTCTTGTTGTAATTAGGTGAGATTTCCTAAATCCAAGATTACTATCTATAAATGGGTCAAGGTGCCCTAGAGAAAGAACTGAAAGTCATAATGATAAAAACCACATTCAAATGCTCACTGTGTAATATAATCCCTTTTTCACAATATCTCATCAAGCATGTTTCATGATGGTGTTATCAACCTATATGATGGATACATCATTCTTTGACTATCTGAAATAAACTTGTCATTACACCATGGACATGGAATTTAGGGCGATGGTTCTATATCAATCAAAGGTATGAGATATCAACTTCCATAAATTTGGAAGGGAAAAATACTTCCTTGACTTATCCATTAATAACATGTTATTCTTGATGCACCCAACACACCCTACTTCTTGCCAAAATATGGTATGAAAGTTTTCATTAGAAAATCTAAGTGCGCGAGTTGTAAAATGAATTAACGATAATATTAAAGTCTAAGGACCATTACACATGATTGCAAATACAAATATCCAATGACACTAAAACATGTGGAATTCTGAATAACGAGTCTGTTATCATAATCTCCCATCTTGGATATTACCAAGTTAAAACTTCATGAGAATAAGTCTCATATTCTTATGAGTACTCGCACCTGATGGTCTATATACTATGTGTCTCATCATAATATGTTATCCAACCGTAGAACTATATTAAGAATATTGTTATAGCACTTCAAGGTTCTCATCATAGTGGGGAACTACTATGACCTTATCAATGTGACAAATACTCTAGGACATTATTACATTAAAGTCATGCAGAATGATGAACAATATGTAATAAGATGTTTAATTTAATATTTAATACATCAAATATTCATGTAATCAAAGTAAAAAAAGTTGGTTCTAGGATACCAACTCCAATAGTATAGTCCAAATTCTAAATTTGTTTCACGATGACAAAGTATGACATATTCACATAAATTAGATTTTTGTCCTTGGTACTAGACACATGAATCGCTCCAGCCACAGGTGTAACTCCACTATTTTTCATGGTAATTTCTTCAACATGTTAATTTGTATAGAACATATAACCATTAATTACATAACCACTATAAGATAATACACGCACACTTGGTCCTCTAGATAACCATCGAAGTCATTCTAAAATTGAATTCGAATTTACTTATGAATCCTTAAAAATATGGTCTCAAAACTATCCTATAAAAGTTTGATTATGTTTATTTGATATACAGCTTTCATCCCTTGATATATTAAAATGCCTAATTTCTTTGTGGGTTTCATCATATGGGGAAACCTATAAACTGTTATGAAAAGTTTAAAAGTTGTCGTGCTCCCGATCTGTGATAGTGAATTTGACAACATCAATTCCATAAATTCCTTCACCCAAAAACCACCTAGTGTGATGAGATTTTGGTATACCAATGCTTTATGCACTTGACAGGTAGTCGATAAAAAGTTTAACAGCTTCCACAACAATATATCGTTCCATAATACAACCCCTGGCCAACATCACTTTTTGACATACCCTTTCAAAATATTTATATACTATTCAATGAGGTACATGCATCTATAAGGTACATGCACTATGTCAAAGTAAGCATTCAATGATAGTTTTTTTTGTGTTTTGCGGTAGTTTAAACCGTCGTTAAATTGTTTCGCGACAGTTTTGAAAAACTACCGCTAAATCATGTGTCAATAATCATTTAGTGGTGGTTTTTCAAAACCATTTCAAAAAGATTTAAGAATGATTTTTTAAAATCGGAAGAATCTTTTGGTGGTGGTTTAAACCACCACTAAACCGTTTTGTAACAGTTTATTTTTAATTTTTAATTTTTTTTAATTTTTTTTAATTTTTTTATTATTTTAATTTTCAAAAATAACTATTTTATTATTTTAATTTCCTAATTTTTTTGTTTAATATTTTATTAATTATTATTATTATTATCTATTATTTATCTATTATTTACCATGCTCATGCACATGTTATATGTGCCATGTAGAAATTTTGCATTGTGCAAGATTTGATCCACTTACCTCTTGGTTATTTCTGCAAAGACTATCACTCCAACAAGCTTTTCATGTGGTCAGTAAAAAGAATTTAATATACTTATATATATATATATATATCAATGGAAGAAACAAATAACACATAATAAATAGATACAAATAAATAATTAATAATTAATAATCAAAAAATAAATGAATAATAAATAAATAAATAAATAAATAATACGATAATAAATAGTAAATAGTAAATAATAAATAATAAATAATCCTTACTAATTAGTTGGTTATAAATAAATAATATATAAGTAATGAATAAATAATAAATAAATTAAAAAATAAATTAATATATGATAAATAAATAATAAATTAATAAATAATACATAATAAATAATAAATAATGAATAAATAAATAATGAATAAATAATGAATATATAATAAATAAGTAATAAATAATAAAGTAATAATAAATTAATAATAAAATTATATTAAATTAAAAATAATAATTATTAATGTATAAATAATAAACAAATAATAAATAATAAAAAATAATAAAAATAAATAAATAAGAAACATGTAATAAAATTATAAATAAATAATAAATAAGACGTTAATAATAAATTCATAATAAAGTAATGATAAATTAATAATTAATTAATAATTAATGTATAAAAATAACTTAATAATAAATAATATAAATAAATAATAAAATAATAATGAAAAATAAATAAATAAATTATAAATTATAAGTTATAAATTATAAGTTATAAATTATAAATAAATAAATAATTAGTAATTAATAACTAATAATAAATAATTAATAAATAATTAATAAATAATTAATAAATTAATAATACTAATAAATAACTACTAAATAAATAATAAAAAACATTTCGATTGTAAATTAATAATAAATTATAAATTAATAATAAATAATAATTTTTAAAATAATATGTAATAATATATAATAAAAACTAAATAATAAGTAAATATTAAATATTAATTCAACAATAATCTAACAATAAAAAATAAATCATAAATAATAAATCAGTAATATATTAATATTAAAATAATAGTTAATAATTAATAATTGAATAAATAATAAATAATAAATGGATAGAAATATCTATAAATATATATACATATAATAAAATTTACATAAAAATATATAAACACACATTTCTATTAAATAAATATATATTAATACACACATATAATGCTAGTGTGCTTGTAGACAATGGATCCTTCTATACGAGATGACAGTCTAATGGTCTACGCGACTGATGGGCGAGAGCGTCTTTGATGGGGGGCAGGTTATAAAGCCTTCTCTGTGGCTGGTGCAAGAGGAGGATGGCGTCTCCTACGGCAGCGTACAAATCTTGCGATCTGGGTGATAATGTTGGTGTGATGTCCCACCTTTGCACGAGCGATGCAAGGATTTTCCCCCACCTGACGGTAGGGGGTGGTGATCAGCTGGAGAATGCTCGCATTGAGGGATTTCTGCTTGATAATGGTGGAGAGATTCATGGTGGGCCAGCATCAACTAACGTCTGGATGTTGTTGATGGCCCGTAACATGTGGCATTTCCAAACGTGACCTTACCCAATGGTGGGAGGATGAAGGTTCTCGGGGGAAAGACTCTTTCGGGGGCTGCAATCTTGGGGAAGGTGTGGCCAACATCCAAAGATGCCGATGTGAGGATGAGCCATCGCTCAACAATGGGGTGGGGTGGGGTGGACGGGTGGGGTAGCGTATAACTGCCCAACTATATATATAATATAAATAAAGAGCAGGCTGGTCTGAACTATCCCTTGGGAGGGGCTATGGACTGGGTTTTAACCTTGGCTTGGGTTGTGTGTGTGAGTTTTTTAATTTAAATTTTACTCCCAATCACCGACCATATATATAAATATTTAAAAATGTATAAAAATATACACAAATATTCATAAATATACATAGTCATTTGAAGTTGAAGTTTTATTTACAACTTTTCTTAAGACTATAATAAATTTTATTATTTTAATTAGTACCAAATTATTATCCAATCTGGTTTTGGTTGATTTTATAGGCTTCAGTTTGATTGGTTTTGGAGCTAAAACGGACTCTCAGATAAAAAATTATGGTCATTTAATGTCAAAGTCTGATTTTCAACTTATTAAAGAATTATTTTAAGTTTTAAATTATTATTTACTAATAATTAGAAATATTTATTAACTAATAAATTATAATTAATTAAAATTGTAAATAATAAACTATATATGATAGTAAATGATAAATCCTAAATATTAAATCATAATTAAATATTTTATATTTTATATTTTTCCCCTTTAATTTAGAGGTGGTTTTTTTTTAAACTCGCCTATATTTCAAGACTTTTTACAAAGAACATCCGCTAAAAAAAAATTTAAAAAAAATAATAAACTAAAAAATAAAAACACATTTAGTGAGGGTTTTTCAAACCACTGTTAAATTGTTCCCCAAAAAATATTTAGATGTCATTTTAAAAACTACCGCTAAAAACTTCTGGGGAATCTTTTTTTCTCTATAGTGAGGACCACATAATTGAATCTCTCTTACCAAGTGAACCATCATATCAAAGAATGTTGGCAATAATAACATTCCCAATTCACATAATATTATTGAAATTTCCTTCTCCATAGTTGGAAAATTTACTTGGTCTATAACTTTGTTGCATGAAGATTTGAAAAAGAAACAGACCTTGGTTAATGTATGATGAACATTCTTAGACAAAATGCAACGTAAATCTATAAGAATTATACCTTTCATCAAAACATGATAGTCATGTGATTTCAGACCCTTAAACTTTAAATCAGTTATTAACATGATATTATTGATATTCGATGAATACCCCTTTGTAACCTTTAGGTCATTTAAGATGTTGAAAAAATGATATCTCTACTACCTGGAAAGAGTGTAAGCAACTTGAGGAATAAAAGTTTGTTTTTCACCCTTTAATGGCACCAAATATTCCTATATTCCCATGTCTATCATGTCCAACCTAGCCTTAATTATATCCTTTATTTTTCTAGGTTCATTTATTAATGTTCAAATGACACTTTCACACGCATTTTTCTACATGCATAACATCAAGAAAACTCCCGATGTACAAAAAATTCTAGTATGATAATTCAAAAAAATAATCAATTTTTCCAACTGGTTTTCATAAGGTTTTTCAAAATAGGTTTACCAAAAGTAGTATCCATAACTTTAAATTTCTCAAACAGTTAATCACCTGTTATTGGAGACGGTGCTTTATGTTCTTATAAACTCCCATTGAATGATGTCATCTAAGATCAATACTAATTTCACCAGGGTAGAAATATGTGATGTCTTATAAACATAATCTTTGATGAATGTTTCAACCTAATTGACTATTTACCTTGTTAAAAAATGGGACAACTTTGAGTTCCTTTAATTCTATATCCTACAAAATTTCCATAAGCCTAAAATTCATTTTCCTTCCCATATAACATGGCTCTCAATGTGAAATATTTTTTTCTATAGGCATCATACAACATAACACCTGAATCCCATAATAATTTAAAATTTTCAATCAATGGAGACAAATAAACATCAATATCGTTACCTGATTGTTTTAGTCATGATATAATAATTGATAACATAATTTATTTTCATTTCATGCATAACAATGGTGGAAATTTATAATTTACCATCATAAATGAACATGTTAGGTGAGTGATATTTTAAAAACAAAAAGGATTCACTCCATATGTAGATAACACAAGATAAAGGTTTATCGGATCATTTAAAAATTCAGGAAACTCATGATCAATTCTCTTTCATTGAGGAGAGTTTTTTAGTAATAAAGTTTCTCATCTTTATTTATTTTATCTCTGTGAGATGTTAATTTTCTTACAGAATCCTCACTTCCATATAGGTTCCTAAACCTTGGAATGATTGGAAAGTACTATACAAATTTCATAGGACCTGATTCATCTTTCTTGTATCAATAAGAACTACAATTTGGGTATTCTGTAAGTTATTTTTGGTATTTGTGAAATAGTATATAGTCATTTGGATAGGAATTTATTATTTTAGAGATCATACCCATTGAATGTATCATTTTTTTAGTGTCATATGTTTTTCTAGGAAGATCGTTATCTTCTAGGAGAATATCATTCAAAAGAGAAAGTAGTTCACTAAAACTAGTGTCACACCATCCGATGATAGTTTTAAAATTATACAGTTTCAGTAAAAATAACAATGTTTTATATTTAGTACAACCAACATACAATGACATCTTTACACAACTCTATAACTTCTCAAATAATTTTGGAAAATCATGAAGTTCATCTTCAACTATCATTATCATTTCCTCAATATAATATTCATTATTATTTTCACCTGTAATCACATCCTTGATATGGTATTTTTTGTTATCCACACTTTTAATCATATCATATGATCTATAAAACATAGTGTTATCCTAGTCACCAGCTACATTAACTTTTTCCCCATATTTAGTCCAAAATTTATAACTTCAATCTATTCCATGACATATCAAGTGTTTATCCAACTCATTTGGACTAATTAGTCTACTGGTTTTTTTGGATTCCTATCTTTTATTTGCTATTTTTTTCTTTACAAGATTTTTTTGTTTATTTTGGTTATTTTGAAGCTATGAAAATGTAATATTTTTTAAAATAATTCTTCAGGTTTGCAATTTCTTTAGGTAGTCGGGAGAACTAGTGAAATACTCTGGTGTTTCGTGTCTATTTATATGTTCTGACTACCTTTGGAGGTTACTAATTCTCTTCACAGTGACCACAATTGCAGTTGTATGTGGAGTACCTATAGAAACTACCTTTGGCAGTCGATCTTTCCCTATGGGCCAAATATGTCCGCCAAAAGCAGTAATCTAGAGGTTGGTAAATCCCATTAGATATCTCTTTTGGTAGTTTCAAAAAGTGAAATTTCTATTAGTAGATCTACTAATGTTAATATAATTTCTTGAGAGTCCATTTTGGATACCGGAAAAATTGTATCAATATAATTTATGCCTTTATTTTGAGTTAACAAATTAGAAATTATTCTTTCTTTGTATCTCTCAATGATTACAAATGAATTTTAATTAGTTTTAAAATACTAATTTCATCCAATAGGTTTTTCATAAACTAAAAAATCAATAAGGTACCAAACATCAAAAATATTCATGGAATTTATCTCCTCAATCATGGAATCGTACCATATATTTTACTCATTAAAAGTCATAGAATTTGAAAATGTTTCAGATCATTTTCAATTCCAATATTATAGTCATATACTTTTGGATACACTACATAATCAATATAAATTGATTGATTTATCATCCTTAGGGATATTCTTAATGTTTCACCATAATATTCATGAGAGAATTTTGGTTCAAAACGTTGTTCAAGAGTTTCTAATTCTAGAACCATTTGATCCAAAGAATTATTATCAACTATTTGTAGAGTGATATTTTTTTAAAAATCACACGATAAATGAGTAGTGTCATTAACAATTACAAATATATAAACTAATCTACAGGGTTTAGTTTTTGAATTATCTCCATCAAAAACATTTACTGATTTCACTCTCACTAATCTGGTTATTTTCAATAAATCATTCATTTCATGATTCCACAATTATCGTGTTATATGATGGACAATAAAAATGGAATCCTTTATAAAATCAATCATATCTAATGATGTAGACACTAATGGTCCTAGTATCTAACTTACTTTCCCATGGATTATAAACATGAACATATGAAGGATGTATCCAAATGGGTATATTCCAAAGAATCAATTCACAACCCTTAATCAATTCAAAAGGATTTTTTAAATATCCTTTATTATAACCTAATTCAAAATGTATGATTTCTCATTATGTTATTTATTCAAAAATAATTTAGGTAATTTAGAGTTTCTATGTATACTTAATACCATGTCTATTAAATTTTAGTTTCTTACTTTTTCTACACCATTTTGGTATGGTGAACCTAGCATAGTGTATTGTGAAACTATTCTAATTTCATGGAGAATACATTCAAATAAACCATGTAATTATCCATCCTTGGTACAATTCCATTATATTCTCCACCTCTATCTAGCCTTATGATTATAATTTGTTTACCACATTATTTCTCTACTTCATACTTAAAAACATTAAAGATATAAAGTAATTTATATTAATTATGATGAAAATAGAGATGCATATGTTGTTAATAGTCACCAATGAATGATATGAATAATATTTAACCATGTAAATCCAAGTTTTGAGTTACAGATGTTTGTATGTATGATTTATAATAAGTATTAACTTATATTAAAACATTTATTAGATTTATTGGTTTTCCTTCGCTTAATGTAATCTACAATGGTTTCAAAATCATTGAGATCAAGATTACCTAGAACCCCATCATGAAAAAATAATTGAATCCTTTCTTTTGATATATAAAATAATTTTTGGGTTCATAATATAGAATAATTTTCATTTATAAAATTACTTTTAATACCAATATTAAAATTCACATTATTATTATAAATTTTACATTTCAAATCAATAGATAAGATAATATCCTTTAATGTACCACATCCAATTTTGTAATTTCCATATATCAAGGAAAAATTAGTTTAAACAAATAAATTTAAACCACAACTAGTATAATTTCGTAAATTGGAATTACTTTTCTACAGAAAATTAAAATATAAAATGTTTTTTCCAAAAAACAATGTAAAACTAGTGCTTAGAACTATAATTAATTCCCCCATTACTACAATATCTAAGAACATCTTGTTTTATAAGTATATTCCAAGATTAATTCCCATGGGTTTCCTTTGGTTTTTTATACCCTTTAAAGTACTCAAAATATGGATTTCAAAACCAGAATCAATCCACTATGCGTTAAAAATGGGTGTTTTAACTACCAAATAGAAGCTCACACACACTAAAAAGATCACACTACAGATAAACCAACCTGGGGAATCAACCCCGTGACTCTCGTCCCAAACCCCACCCACTTGTTCCACCCTATCTGCCTGTGAGGGGCTAACACCAAGTATTATATATTATAAAAACAATATTTTTTTCATAACAGAATAATGAGATTGAAATTTCATTCTTATAATTTCATTTATTAAATTTATGCCATATTTTTTAACATGCACATTTCCTTTATAGATGAAACAAATGAGTTCCTTATAATTATTAGGTTGAGGTAGAAATTTCTCTTACACCTTCTTATTATGTTGAAACTTATAATCCTTTTTTGGTATACTGTTTGAAAATTGGTTTCTCTAATTTCTACCCCAAGACTTTTCTCCTCTTTTACACACACGATTATCAATTCATTAATTGATTATTTACCTTTATATGTGTTCTAAAATATTTTAAATGAACCATATTTATATCTAAATGTTATGAGAATATAATGCACTTGAAACAGTTTAGAGATACCAACCTCAAAATTCTTAAGATATGTCACAATATCCTCAACCTGCATGATGTGCTCACTCACACATTTCATAGTGGTGAGTCTCAGAGATTAAAACTTCCTGATTAATGTTCAAGAACATGATTCATCAATATATATTAATTGGTATTATATAGATTTTAGAAATTCACATACATTATTATGTTCATCTTCCAAACCAAGAATTCTATCACATAATTTAGTTTTTATAAACATTGTACTGACACCGTTTGACCGCACATAATGTTAATATAGTGTTATATCATCTTCTTTTATATCATTATCAATTGTAGGTAGTTTATCAATCTAAATTCCATAATTAATTTCCACCTATCATAGATGAAGAAGAATTATATCCTTCAAATTTTATTATTGTCACCCTTTAAAACTGGAATGTCACATTGAATATCAAAAAAACCTAATGGTGTAACTGTAGATTAAATACATTCTTATTAGTCTAAATAAAATAATTCACATAGTAAATTATGTAAATACGAGTCTAAAAAATATAAAATTACCTTTGGGGGAAATTTTAATTTTAATATAATCATGAAATTAAGTAAGAGTTATTAATTAATATTTAATTCATAAATTCATGAATTATAATTTGATAATTCAACAAATCATATGATAAAATATTAAATTATTAATATCCACAAAACCTATGAGATAATTATAAAAATTAAAATTTTCATTTTATGCGAATAAAAATATAATAAAAATTACTAAGGGATAAAATTTATTATATTTTTCATATATATTATTTAATATGATTTAATAAATATGTATATTTTATTTAATTGGTAGTTCTTTGGACAATAAAATCTAAAAAAACAAATAGTTAAATAATTGTTTTATGAAGGAAAATTTAATAAATATAAATATATTTAATTATTGAAATTGAAATAAGTGCATGCATTATTTAATTTTAATTTATTGAATATGTAAATTTTACTTAATTTCGAATGATGTGGGAAAACCTAATTTTAATAAAATTTACCAAAATTAAAAATTAAATAAACATTGGACCAAAGAATTAAAAATTTGTAGTGAAAACCTTTAATAAATAATTTTGAACAAATAAAGAGAATGGAAGAAGAAAAATAATGCATCTTCTCCAAACCCAAAAATATGAAAGTATTTTTTAAATATAGTGTGTGACGTTTTATTACATGGAAAAAGGTATATTCTCACTCTAATACCAAATGAAGTGGGTTTGATTAAAAAAAATTCTAGAATCTTTTTAATTTCATTAATATAAAAGAAATAATTATTTACCTCCAGAAATTAAAAAACATAGAAAATTGAGTGATCAAAACCTAAATTATTTCTACACACTACATGGTTGATGAAGATGGTGTATATTTCCTTATATCCACTGATTAGAGGGGCTTAATATTTATAGTGATTTATACAATTAATAACTCACCCTAATTTATACTATCAAAAAAGTATATTAATGCATGAGAGATTGATTTCCATTAAATAATCAATAAATATTATGGGTTGAATTTAATAAATTAAATTCATAGAGAAAAATATAATATCTTTAACTGATTGTACCATATTAATTTTATGAAGTATAATTTATTGAACCATAATTTATTACATTCAAAAATAATGACAACACCATTTATTACACCATTTATTGAGTTGAGTTCTATTTCATTTTCCAAATTTTCTCACATCATGATTTATTAATAATGTTGTTATGGATTATATTTATAAGGACCCATCCTTATTACATACATAATCTTGAATTTAGTCAAGAAAACACTTCCTTTTACATTGAGTATATTTTCAGGTTTAGAGCTTTAGAGAATTGGGACAATACATTCATAACATTACACATTATTACAAAGTGGATACCATAAAAATAGTTTCCATTTTTTTTTTCAAAATATAAAACATTAAAACATAAACATGAATACTTGAAAATTATTCATAATTTAACATGAATTACTTCTTTTTATTACACATCCATTAACCTATGAAAATAATTTAAAAACTTAGGATGAGCACAAAAGCTCAGTAAGGGATGAAAAAGAAGGAAAAATCACATTAGTCCTTGAATTCTCGTAACGTATGAAAGAATTTTCAAAAGACATTCTTGTCACCCATAAATACTTAATTTTTGTAACATGAGATTTACACAAGATCCAAAAAAACATGAGAACATAAATATAATCATAAAGGCATCTTAGGGAATTTTCTTACATAACATTGTAACCCTCACAACTACCTTATAATTTGTAACCCTCACGGCTACCTTACAATTTGTGTAGCCATCACAGTTACACTTGGAGTAACCATACAGCCAAACTCCATCTTAAACATACCCAATGAATTGGAGGGAGATATAGGTCCCACCCTTCATTATAAACAATTCCCAAGAACCAAAACATTATCATACAATACGAATAATTCCAAAAAAACATTGCTTTGGATTTTTTGTAAAACTGAATTTAAAAAGAGGATTTTAAAGGAAAAGCCCCTTACATAAATCATATAATTGAAGTGGGAATTAATAGAGTGGATGAAATATTATTACGCACAGTAAATAAATATAATTAAACATAATATAAACAAAACTCATCACACAAACAATTTTAATATCACATAAATAACAGAGTAGAAGGTTAACACAAAGAATGGAAATTAGGTTAAGAATTCCCTTAACTCAGGCTTGTCTTACTTCAAACTTGTTTAAAATTCCTGTATAATGTTTAAAAGAGTGTTATTAGTATTTTAGAGAAACTTTTTCTTGTTTATAACATCTTATATGATCATTTTATAACATCATTTCACCCTTTAATTGTTCGTATTTTTGTCTTTGCACTGTTTTGGGTGAGTTCTTTACATGATTTCCAAGATTGCTTCATGATGGATTTTCTTGTCGATTGGAAGTGAAACTCTAGAATTGGAATGGATTAGTATTTACATAAATTATACCATTTATCATTTTGAATTATTACATGAGGATGATTAATAAGTGAAAACATTAATGATGTTTGATTAGATCATTTTAATGGTTCTTTGTTAATAACAACTTCATTTTGTCTTATAAATTAAAACCAAGAGTACAAAATAATTACCAAACCATTAATGAGACATAACACATATATTATAACCTAGTTCAAATATAAAAATGGTTTCATGACCAGACTTGAAATAATTAAAGCAAATTGAAATCATATCGTCCACGATGTCGGTAATTCGACACATCACAGAAAATGTTTTAAATTTCTTGAACAAGTGGGGGAAGAGAAGAAGATTGATGATGAATTTCCCATGAACATGAGAACATCCATAATATACATTATTTTGGAGCTTTCATGACTCTTTTTTAAGAATAGGTGAGTAAAGAAGAATAAAATAAAGGAATCTTGAAATAAAAGAAAACTTCAGAAATTTCTCACGAAAATTGGGCAGCCTAACGACGTCTCTTAAAATTTCATAAAAATAGATTGATGAGAGAAAGTGGATATGTAACGACCCAAAATTTTGAATAAATCTTGTTTCCTAATTTTGTGTGTTATTTTTTTATATATACTCAACAAAACTGTTTCATTGGATAACATGAGTATAATTAAAATGAGACTGTTGGGTTTTGACTGTTATATGACCATTGGTCAATATGACTACTGGAAACTAAACATTTTGATATTTGTCTCTAAATACAAGTGACCTTGGTTAATTAATATAGAAATAAGATTCGATGGCCTCACCCAGTAGTCTTGGACCGATCGAAGCCCATCTAACAGAACTTGGGAAGGAGGTAGCACCAATGGGCTTTGCTCTGGACCAAACCCAAGCCGAACTTCATCATATAAAGCTAGAACAGAATTGACTTTGCGAGAAGTTCAAACTGATAGAAATTACTACTCGTGCGATGTTGGCCGAGCCTCCCTTAGATTCTCTCACCTTAGCACACCTTACACTTAGGTCCTATGCTGGTGTGATAAGGGGCTCTATAAGAAGACCGTAACTGCCTTGTGTAATCCTTTTTTTTAAGTAAAAATTGGGCTTTCTTCCTATGATGATGTTTATGACTTTTCAAATGTCCGGATAAATATAGTATGCATATTTTTGGTGAATTTTAGAGAAAGGATATTTTAAAAAATGTTCATGTAAACCTTAAATAATTAAAAATGTGTAATGATTTTCAAAAAATGGTCTTCTACAATTATGTTTAGTACAAAATTTAGAGTCTAATAAGATCAACTTGATTTTTGATGAATAGTGAATTATGAATAGTTATTTTATGCTTAGGATTAGTAATGTGACCAAATGGATTAGTGATCTCACTTAAAGAGAGTATTAAAATAATCTAGGCACCATGATCAAGCAATGTGATTCAATAAAATGGTTAAAAAACGGTTTCATAAATTATTATTCAAGTATTAGTTTTTTCAGGTGAATAGTATTTTTTAATTAAAAATTAAATTAAAAATATTTAGAAATTTTTTTTTATAAAATGAATTTCATTTTTGAACTCAGAGCATCGATATTATGTTAAGGTAATTTTTGGGGTTTTTTCTGAAAAAAATGAATTTTCGGTGAATAGTGTATTTATTTAAAAATAAAAATAAAAATATTTAGAAAATTATTTTTATAAAATGGTGTTCATTTTTGAAATCAGATCATTGATATTTGGTTAATGTGAAATTTTGGGATTTTTCTGAGAAAGTTGAATTTTCAGTGAATAGTAAAAATACAGTTTTAGGGTTTCGGTATGTTTAATGACATCATAACTGTGTCATGATGATGTCATGAGATATTTTAAGGTATGGTCGACTAAAGGGGATGCATTATTGTGTGAGGTGTCCCAAGTTGCCAATACCATGGGAAAATACCATGGGCAAGCCCATGGTTTTTCCAAAACTACTAATGAGGTGTCCCTTGGCCATTAATGCCTTGTCCCCTCACTTTCCCTATAAATACCAAGACCTACTCTCATCCATTCAACTCCAAAACCATCCTCAACGAAGTTCTGGTCTCCTTACCTCCCTAGGAGTCCTCCCAAGGTGCCCCCAAGCCCTCAAGGTCCAAACCTTTGAGTTTTAAGAGTTACGTTTTAAGGTAAGGGATCTGACCTCTCTCTTTCTTTTCAAGTAATCTATTTTTTGTCATTTCTTTTATGCTCCATGTTCTTATGTTAAATGATGTTATTTTATATTACCCTTACTGCCCTTTTCATTTTAATATAATGAGATATCCCCTCTTACACTCATTATTTCGTTTTATGAATGTTTAAGTGGCACCGTTAGGCTACCGAAATTATTGTAACTGATTCATTCTCCCTTCTCATTTTTCAAGATCTATTTTCATGTAAAGTCTTTCAAGTTACTTTTTATTATGTTGGGGTATGATCTATATATCTATAATAATGATATTTTATGATAATATGATGAGAGACCCCATTTTATCTCTTCAATTCAGTATTTTGAAATTTTAAGTGACGCCATTAGGCTGCCGAATTGTTAAGTGGTTCTTTCACCCTTCTCGTTTTGAAGTTCTACTTTCATGTCAAGTCTTTCAAGGTCCTTTTTATTATGTTGGGGTATTATCACTATATCTATCATACTGATATTTTATGACCATATTATGAGAGACCCCATTTGATCTCTTCAATTCAGTATTTTGAAATTTTAAGTGACGCTGTTAGGCTGCCGAATTTTTAAGTGGTTCTTTCACCCTTCTCGTTTTGAAGTTTTACTTTCATGTCAAGTATTTAGAGTTCCTTTTTATTATTTTGGGGTATGATCTCTATATCTATCATACTGATATTTTATGTTCATATGATGAGAGACCCTATTTGATCTCATCAATTCATTTTTTGTATGTTTAAGTGACGCTGTTAGGCTGCCGAATTTTCATAAGAGAAATCTCATTCTTTGTCTTCCTTCTATGTTTTTCATTTCAAATGTTATGTCCTTTAAATTTCATTACCATGTTCATATATCATTCATATTATGCCCCTATACTATTTTATGGGTCATTTATGAATGTTTGACCCATGTCCCCTCTCTTTTCAATGTTTTCTAAAACCTCAAAACATAGTTGTTATGTTGCAGAATTTCCGTCTCAAAATGTCTCTCTCTTTTTATAAAGTTCTTTTATTTTATTAAGTGAATACTCAAAGCTCTCTCTTCTATATGGGTATTCACATATACACCAAAATGTTCTATTTTAAATTCTGGGATTTACATACATGAAACCCGCTCTCCCCTTCCGTGGGTTTAAAGTGACGTAAAGATCATGTCTTTAAAGCGGTTTTTAAAACGTTATGACTATGAAATGAAACCCATTTATTTTATGCTATATGGGTTATTTATGAAATGTTTGATGATGATATATGTGTCTCACATGATAATAAAGGAAAATTTAAGGTTGTTCCCTGATAGCGCTCCAATGCATTGGGTAATGATGTAACCACTAGAGACTACAATTTTCACGATATCTTGGTGAATAACCTTGGTAATTTTCAAATGACACCTTGGGGATGGACCTTGGTGATATGTTCATGATTGTCTATGTTAAATGATGTAGCCACATCTTAAAGTTATGAAAAATGTTATTTTTATTATGATATGCCACATGATTTCTTTCTCGTGCCTTAAAGTTATTTTTCATGACATAGTTGATGTATCTCAAGTTCACATGTTAAATGTTTCCCTTGTTTCCCTTACTGGGCCTTCTGCTCACCCTTTCTTTTGATGTATGTCCCCAGGTTATGATATGCAGTAATGAAAATAGGATGAACTTAAGGAGAAGCCTTTCAAGTGTTTATGAATAATGTTTTATGTTGTTTTCATGTATTATTTTCCTGGTTTCCAAGACACTAAACCTTAAAGATCCTCAGTTTTGTGTAATGTAATGAAATTTTATGTTATAAAAAGGCGGTGTCACGAACCGAATCTAGTCTCCGCCAAAACTGGCACCAAAACCAGCCCGTGACATGACCCGAAGGGTGTTCCCTATCCCCACGTTCTTACACAAGTGCCTGGGTATCATTTATTTTTGTTTGGGAATGATTTACCCGAATATGAAGGCATAAAACATTAAAAACAATCAATAAACTGAATCTGAAAAATGTAAACCAAACGATGTTTACACAAAAACCAGAACTGAATACATATGTTTAAATACACTACAAGTGGTCTAAAAACAAATAATGACAACATAAATACATCCCCATGGACTCCACACGACAAGGGGGTCATCACCCGCAAGCCTTCTCCGCAACTTCGCCCCAACGATGGGGACTAACACACTGAACCGCCATCACCCTTAGCCTTCCCTTTACCTGAGTCAAGCATAAGTATGTATACTTACACCTAAGGGGTGTAAGTATGGTGTGAGCCTAAGCCCAATAGGATACCACCGGATTATTCCAAAGAGAATGCAATACAATGTGAACAAAACAAACAATTTTAATACACAAGGTGAAACATTGTTAAAATTCAAAGAAATACAACTTTAAAATGAGAATAGTTTTCAATCCGAGAATTTAAGGATGTTAACACATTAAATAGAAATGTGGGATACTGTAAATTACTACCACGATACCCCACAACAAGGGTAAATACCACAAATCCAATGAGCATCAAAATTGGGAACACCCCTAAGCACTAGGTTGTCTTGGGCCCTATGTGCCTCGTACCTCGGTGTAGAGTAACCATAGAAAAATCCATTCTCGTGCACGAGCCACTAGTAGGGAACATAACCATAACCTAGTGGTCCCCAATCATCATCCACATAGTTTAGTTAGAGTTGTCGTTATCCAAATGCTAAGTGGAACATGGACAAAACTCATCCGATCCACTAGCCGTACTAGTATAAATCCGCCCCACCTAGGTACCTGGGCTTCCCCTTTTGTGCTCTAACAATTTCAGAAAACAACACACATCCATTTTCATATAAAATATCACTACTGGTCACAAACAAATAGTACAGTTTCTACACACATTTTATACCATTTAAAACATACAATAAAATAATTTTATTTTTAATAAAACAACCTCTCAAAACATCACATTGTTTTTCACCCAAAGCTCTTTAAGATATCCACTTTGCACACAATGTGAACACTTTTAAGTCATTAAAACAAAATTTCAGTTCAATAACCTTTAATGAGACCAAAAATTCAGTTATGGGGCATCCCAATGTGAACCAAGTAGTTATATCTTTTTAAAACCACCATTTTCACACAAACATGGCACTTAAAGCCCATTTGCTTCCCAAACACCACTTAAAAAAACTTTCACAGCAATGACAAAAAAGAATAAAAAATAAAAATATTATTTTTAGTCATAATATAGTTCAATAAAATCAAATAAGTAGTTATAGGTCAGCCCAAAATGAACCAATAAAAGATTTGAATGAAAAACCTCCAATTTCACCAAAAATTGGAACTTAAAATTCATTTGCATTATAAATGTAACTAAAACCAATTTTTACAGAAACATTCAAGTGAAATAAAAATTAAGATACCATGAACACAGAAATCTAATTCACAAAAATTTCACACAAAATGGAATCACCTACCAAAGTAACAAAACCCTTGAATCTCTGTGCGAAAATCAAATCGCACCCCCGCCGCACCAAGAGAGACCTAGATCAAACATAAAACCACAATAATAGGCCAATAAAGCCCAATGTTAAACCCTAGGTTCGAAAACCTAGTTTCTGGACATTATTAAACTCAATGATAACTGAAGAAACCCTAAGAACAATGAGTTAAACACAAAGTAATTTGAAAGAGGAAAGTAAATGGCTCATTTACTTGAAGTATCTTGAAGTAATCACTCCAAAACACCAGCATCTTAAATTTAAAAGATCCAAAATTTAGTTTTCGATTGAAAAATATGTAGTAGGTCATTTAGGAACTGGAATGGAGGAACAATATTGAGAATTGAGAGAGTTATAAAAGAAAGACTTTACCTCTTCAAATCTGGACGATTTGAGGAAGCCTATGAAGTTCGGCACCCAATAGAGATTAGCCATAGCTCCAAAGAGGGGGAAGAGAGTTCAGACACACGGCTGGGTTAATGGGGCTTGGGTGAGACTTGGAATAACCTACAAATCCCAAAAATTGAATAAGTTATAACATAATCAAAATTTATTTTTAAAACAGGAATTGGGCTTTCGGGCAGGCCCAACCCCTTAGATAAACACCCAAATAAACCCTGGTTAGGGATTTATAAAAGCTCAAAATTGAAATGGCGGTGTTAATAGGTCAGGGGAGGTCATTTAGGAAGTTTAATGGGTGAAAAATATTAAAAAATGAAAAAGTTATAAAAGAAACAAAATTGGTTTTTAAATCTGGAATTGAGCTCACGGTTTGGCCCAGTTTATGAAAACTCTCTCATTCCTCCATAAAAGATTGAGAACCCCCCCAAAACAAAGTATGAATGGAAATTAAATTAAATTTACCTTTAAATTAAGTCATGGGTGTGAAAATTCTCCCCACCATAAAGCATTCCTCCCCAGGAATTCCCCAACAACACCAGATCCAAAAGCAAAGCCCAAACGATAGACCAAGACAGACTTCATTGCCACGTTTTCACCCGCTTCAAAAAGGAAGAACATCTCCAGTTGATCAAACAAAATAAGAGAATACTCTCACCAAACAAAAAGTACCCCACTTAAGTAAAATGATGAAACACATTAAAAAAACATCCCATAACAAAACACCTCAAACACTACAAGACGGCGCTCAAGCAATCCACTTGAAACGAACAACGAACTCGAATAACGCTACAACAACATTACATAAACAAAACCATTGGGTGTTATCCAACCCCAAATGTAACCAAGTAACAAATTTGTGGATATATAGACTTAAAAAATACTACCTCCTACTTAGAATACACCATGGAGAAAACTGAGTCACTAGTACGGGGTGACCCAATATGGACATCCCACCACCAGAGACAACTCAATTTCTAAGACAGAATAAGGATTAAAATTGGGGAAGGAACGAACGATCTCCCCATCATAAGGGTTAAAATAACATTATTAATTTTCCAAGTGAACATACATGATACCCATGATGTGTCTCCCCACTATAATAACGAACAAAACTTTCTTTAAGACAAAATCAAGACACTAACAGGGGGCCTCGAACGGACTTCCCCACATTAGGGGTAGATTAATATCATAATTCATCCAATGAAACATACATGAGACTCATTGTGGGAATACCTAAAACAAAACCCAACCATACTAACTAACTAGTATGGGATAACAACAAAAAAACAACAACAGAATTTGAAGGAGCTGGCATGGCCGCACGATTGGTTCACACGGTTTGGGAAATCGTGAGTTAACTGTGCGGATCATTCTCTCCAAAGAGGAAACTTCACATAGTTTCCTTGGCCAAGGATCATGGACGTGTGGAGACCATGCAGTAGCTACTATCTCTTATCACAAGGTCCCCTGGGTTGGCACACGGTTACTGCTAACCACGCACAAACTAGGCACTTCAACCTGCTTAACCCAAATTTTAAACTTTTCTCCAAAAACACAAGGGGACCCAAAGGGGGAAAAATCAAATCAGGGTATGACATGGGAACAAGGTACTCACACCTCTTTCCACCAAATGTGAGAAATTGGAACAAGACGACGACACCAGAGGTTTAAACTATTCTTATCTTTCATATTGAGGATATGACCTTGACCAAAAGTGTGAATGACTCTAGGATTTCCCCTAACTACGCGCCAACTTCTCTCCGGGGCCTATGGCTGGAGCTCAATGGATTGAAGAAGCTTCGGCCTAGAAGTTAGGATTTGGAAACCCCTAAACTGAACATCTTCTTCCAGTGCCGAAAACAATTATACTGTAATCTCAGATTGTCTCATTGAGACATGACACACTTCAAACCCTCTTTTCCCCAACCCATCATTTTACCAAAACAAGAACTTAGAGGATGCACACACATCGCCCCCTTTTTTCATTGGATGCTAAACAACGGAATGAAAGGACATATAGAAACACATTCCTCTAGAACATAGGATTTAGAATTTCCTATAGGGAGGCACAAATCCAACAAAATAGTTACTCTCATAAGATTGTACAATCTTCACCCTTATAGTCAAATGAACACATGAAATAGAATGGCGTCACCGAACATGACCATTGTGGATAAAGGAAAACACAAGGAGAGGGACCTTGTACTGAGTCCCAAACAACACATGATTCCAACAAGTGTCCATAATAGCCGCTCTTGGCCAGATCTTTCACACTGGTGGCCTAACATGAACTCTTGCTTCAATGATACTGACGAAAGACCTAGAGGCCCTTTAAGACATCATTATACATTGACAACCCTGAAATTCATTGACCTTTGACAACTTAGGAAACATAAAAAAATAAGGTCTATTTCAACCTCCCACAAACAATCTCCCACTATAGGGGAATCCACATAATTGAAAAAGAAGAGGGGTAAACTCAATCTCCAAACCTCAATAATAAATTCCTTATGTTGATCAACTGGAGGATCATCCAACGGTGAATCACCATAGGCCAAACAAGAATCATACATTAACACTCTATGGGGGAGTACCCTATCCTACAAGAAAACCCGAGGACCCAACCGATCTGGTCATTTGGTCAAAACAGACCACAAACCTGAACCGAACACATGAGGGGAGCCACCACATTGGCCTCCCAAACTATTCCTCAAAATAGACCATTGACCAACACTTCATTCCAACTCATCAATTAAACACCAACCCAAAACACCTTTCAAACAAGTGGGGTTAATGAACTCGAAACATCCCACAATAATAATCCCAAAAACACATAATCCATACCTCCCAACCATACATTATCAAAACATGACACTTTCCTTCAAAAACATTATTAAAAAAAAACAGTGTTGGTCTGTTGCGCTTTTACAGATGGTATCTCATGATCCTCACACATGCATGTTTACATGACACATTGAGAACCCACCTCATATCCATATATATTCCAAAATAAACCTATGCATGTGGTCACCCTTGAGAACACAAAATACCAAAAATCAAACCTTTCCTCTTTTTAAAATCAAACTTTTAACCACAATTTTCCTTTCTCAAAAACACTAACCATAATATCAAAACCCATTTTTTCATCTCACAAACCAATTTAGAAAATAATGCATAATTCAATAAAAGCACATATTCATGCCTTTCACAATTGTTTCAAAACATTTCAACCCATTTCAAAACACTTCTAATTTCATGAAAAATACCATTTCATAAATCCCCATTTAATTAAAAACTCAACTCTTCTCATTTCAAGACAAGGTTCTAAAAGATCATAATTTTTTTAAATGTTCAGTAGTCACCAAACCCAAAATCCAACTTCAACCCCCACAAAAAATTCTAGAACACTTAATTCAATCCAAAACACTTTTCCACAGTTAAAAAAAATTCCACTAGAAACATATTTTCAAAACCCCAATTAACATGGGTCATAATTTCAAAAGAGGTGTAAACACATAATTTACCCTTTTGAAAAAATTATGAAATTTCATTTATAGACTTAAAAAAAACCATTTTCACTTTAATAGAAAATAACATCACAAAAATTCACACTCCTTAAAGTGAATTCATTTTTTTTCTTAAAAAAAAAACCAGTTTCCAAGATTCCAAAACTAAGAGACACAAGACAATGTGAGAGGAAACTAGTTTAGGTGGGTGAGTTGGACATATGGTTGGAAGACATATTCCAATCACTTCACCATTATAGAGTGTTTTCTAGGGAAATATCCATGGCTCCACATGGCTTGCCAGGCCCTGTGATCTCACTGAGATTATTTTCCCAACTCTCTTTTCATTTCCCATAGTCATCATTAAACCAAGAAAACCAAAGGACTCAGATAAATCAATACTTCCCCTGGTGACTTGAATCCCATCATGAGGTGTGCTGGCCAGGAACACTACCCATGACTGAAATGTCAAGTCCCGATAATCCTAGCTCTATACTATCCTAACTCTTTCCCAAATAACATGACCCAAGGAGCGAACCTCCCCTGATACCATTTTGTCACGAACCGAATCTAGTCGCTGCCAAAAACGGCACCAAACCCAGCCCGTGATATGACCCGAAGGGAGTTCCCTATCCCCACGGGCTGGAACAGGTTCCTAGGTATCATTTATTTTTATTTGGGAATGATTTACCTGAATATGAAGGCATAAAACATTAAAAACAATCAATAAACTGAATCTGAAAAATGTAAACCAAACGATGTTTACAAAAAAACCAGAACTGAATACATATGTTTAAAGACACTACAAGTGGTATAAAAACAAATAATTACAACATAAAGACATCCCCATGGACTCCACACGACAAGGGGTTCATCACCCACAAGCCTTCTCTGCAACTCCGCCCCAACGATGGGGACTAACACACTGAACTGCCATTACCCTTAGCCTTCCATTTACCTGAGTCAAGAATAAGCAGGTATAATTACACCCAAGGGGTGTATGTAGGGTGTGATCCTAAGCCCAATAGTATACCACAAGATGATTCCAAAGAGCATGCAATACAATGTGAACAAAACAAACAATTTTAATACACAAGGTGAAATAGTGTTAAAATTCAAAGAAATGCAACTTTCAAATGAGAATAGTTTTCAATCCGAGAATTTAAGGATGTTAACACATTAAATAGACATGTGAGCTACTGTAAAGTACTTCCAAAACACCCCACAACAAGGGTAAATACCACAAATCCAATGAGCATCAAAATCGGGAACACCCCTAAGCACTAGGTTGTCTCGGGCCCTATGTACCTCGTACCTCGGTGTAGAGTAACCATAGAAAAATCCATTCTCGTGCATGAGCCACTAGTAGGGAACATACCCATAACATAGTGGTCCCCAATCATCATCCACATAGTTTAGTTAGAGTTGTCATTATCCAAATGCTAAGTGGAACAGGGACAAAACCCATCCGATCCACTAGCCGTACTAGTACAAATCCGCCCCACCTAGGTACCCAGGCTTCCCCTTTTGTGCTCAAACAATTTCAGCAAACAACACACATAATTTTTCATATAAAATATCACTACTGGTCACAAACAAATAGTACAGTTCCTACACACATTTTATACCATTTAAAACACACAATAAAATAATTTTATTTTTAATAAAACAACCTCTCAAAACATTACATTGTTTTTCACCCAAATCTCTTTAAGATATCCACTTTGCACACAATGTGAACACTTTTAAGTCATTAAAACAAAATTTCAGTTCAATACCCTTTAATGAAACCAACAATTCAGTTATGGGGAATCCCAATGTGAACCAAGAAGTTATATCTTTTAAAAACCACCATTTTCACACAAACATGGCACTTAAAGCCCATTTGCTTCCCAAACACCATTTAAACAAACTTTCACAGCAACAAAAAAAGAATAAAAAATAAAAACATGATTTTCAGTCATAATATAGTTCAATAAAATCAACTAAGTAATTATAGTTCATCCCAAAATGAACCAATAAAAGATTTGAATGAAAAACCCCCAATTTCACCAAAAATTTGAACTTAAAATTCATTTGCATTATAAATGTAACTAAAATAAATTTTTACAGAAACATTAAAGTTAAATAAACATTAAGATACCATGAACACAGAAAGCTAATTCACAAAAATTGCACACAAAATGGAATCACCTACCAAAGTAACAAAACCCTTGAATCTCCATGCGAAAATCAAATCGCACCCCCGCCGCACCAAGAGAGACCTAGATCAAACCTACAACCACAAGAATAGGAAAAATAAAGGCCAATGTTAAACCCTAGGTTTGAAAACCTAGTTTCTGGACATTATGAAACTCAATCATAATCGAAGAAACCCTAAGAACAATGAGTTAAACACAAAGTAATTTGAAAGAGGAAAGAAAATGGCCCATTTACTTGATGTATATTGAAGTAATCACTCCAAAACACTAGTATCTGAAATTTAAAAGATCCAAAATTTAGGTTTCGTTCGAAAATGATATATTAGGTCATTTAGGAACTGGAATGGAGGAAAAATATTGAGAATTGTGAGAGTTATGAAAGAAAGACTTTACCTCTTCAAATCTGAACGATTTGAGGAAGCCTATGAAGTTCAGCACCAAATCGTGATTAGATAGAGCTCCAAAGAGGTGGAGAGAGTTCAGACATGTGGATGGGTTAATTGGGATTGGGTGAGACTTAGAATCACCGAAAAATCCCAAAACTTGAATAAGTTATAACATAATAAAAATTTATTTTTAGAACAGGAATTGGGCTTTCGGGCAGGCACAACCCCTTAGATAAACACCCAAATAAACCCTGGTTATGGATTTAGAAAAGCTCAAAATTGCAATGGTGGTGTTAATAGGTCATAAGTGGTCATTTAAGAAGTTTAATGGGTAAAAAATATTAAAAAAATGAAAAATTTATAAAAGAAACAAACTTGGTTTTTAAATCTGGAATTGGGCTCACAGTTTGGACCAATTCATAAAAACTCTCTCAATCCTCCATAAAATATTGGGAACCCCCCACCCCCCAAAACAAAGTATGAATGGAAATTAAATGAAATTTACCTTTAAAATAATTCATGGGTGTGATAGGTGGGATGCTATAGTTGGTATCAAAGGATGGTTTAGTTATTTGTGGAAATTAGGATATGAAAACTTTAGGAAGAAGCCTATAGAAAAGTTTATATATAAGAAATATTCCTGGTATTTTGGTGAGTATTGAGTAATGGGATGCCAAGAAAATACATCTCTGTCTGGATACGAGTAGGTAGAGGTGGCTCTGGAACAGATGTACATAGGGGTAAAACCCGAAAACACAGCTTTGAGCTAGACTCGAACAAGAACTGGTACACGACAACGGGCCTTGCTGCACTCTTGGTTACGACACTCCCGGGGGATATGCTTTGGTAAATTCATAATCTTAGTATGAACCATTATTAAAGGAACAAAGATAAAATAAAATAAAGATTCACATAAGAAGATATGATCATGGATAACCTAGATTGGAACCTAGGGGATCACAAGTTAGGGTATAATTTCCTTCTACAAGTTTATCCTTCTATGCTTAAAGATTCCTTCTAATGATTATTGGATAAGTATTTAAGCCCCTAATTATACTTTCTTTTCTTATTTAATAGAGGGAAATGGAAGAACATGTCCCAACAACCAATGTGATAGGAAATGTGATGATTTCCCTATTGATGTGACAGAGATGACGAAAGATCAAGTTGAACATATTGTGATTATGCCAAACCAGCTATCAAAAATCGCAATTAACAATTGGTACCTAGTTGAATGCCCAAATTCATCAAGAAAGAAGAAGACAAAGTCTCAAGGATGTTCATATGATAAAGTTGATGAGGGAAAGAAGACCCAATTTCCTTTGTGCAAAAACTGTGGAAAGGGGCACCAAGGAGAATGTCACAAAGGAACCGGGAGATGTTTTAAGTGTGGGAAGATATGGCATAAAGTAGCCAATTGCTTTAAAAAAATGGATAGTGTGATGAATGGAGATAAGGTTCGATCTAATGTACCTTATACTTATCGATGTCATAAATGTAGAGAAGTTAGATATTATCAAAGGCAACGCTCTCTTGGAATGGGTGAGAAGCATGATGAGAATCAACAATCTTAGAGGACAAGGGAAAAATGAAAGTCCTATGCTAAGATGGATCATGATGACTAAAGTACATGTAACTTCTTAGTAATAATTGTCTATGTCATGTTGTATTTTAGTTCATGCTCTATGAGCACATCTTTTATGTTTTCTAAGGTCATCGAGTCACTACCTAAGATGATTTTATATCATTAAGGAAAACATCTATTGTTATGTACCACATGTTTATGTAGTGAAGCTATTCTTCTTAAAAAAAGGGTGATTAGGGGATTAATAGATGATTATTATTTTAGAAGATGTTCACTATTTTGGGAACCCTATTTGATTGAGGTAAATAGATTACTACGATATTTTCTTTGAGTAATAATGGTTGACTTATATTTTGAAGAATCGATGAATTTAAGGTGAACTTATGGTATTATAGGTTACTTATATCATTAAGGAAAACATCTATTGTTATGTACCACATGTTTATGTAGTGAAGCTATTCTTCTTAAAAAAGGTTAGTACCATGGAACTTTGAAGATTTAAAGTAGTTTCCCTTACTCTGGGGTTCTTTATTTTGGAAGAGTTGTTTTATCTTACCCTTTCTATTTTGGGATAATGTTTAAAGATAAAAGAAATATATAGTTAATCTTTGGTGGATTATGTGATTCTCTATAAGATGATTCTTGTGCTTTGATGAGAACAAGTAGTTTTGAATGCTGATCGTTTGGAGAAAATATTAGTTTTGGTAGAAACTTATTAAAGGGTGAAACTCTACTTTAAGGTAGGTATTTTTCCCTGTGTTTTATTCTATGTAGTAAATGAATTCCTCAAAATTATGAAAAGGAACGTAAAACAAAAATGTTGTTGGTTTATATTTCCTACTAGGTAATCAAAGATCATTTACACACATCATAAGTTTTTGATTTTCTTGTTGTTAACTTTCTCCTAATCATGTTTTCTATCACTCTCCCTCAGAACTTGACCCTTTGTTTTTTCTTCCATGTCTATTTTTTCCTACATGGAATCCTAGTATGGGTTAACTCAGGTGACCTTTTTTACTTCCCTTTATTTCTTTTAAAGTAATAGTTTTACTGAGTCCTTTTCCGGTGTGGGACTTTCAATGAAATTTCAAAACCCAATTTTAAAAATTGCGAGGACGCAATTTCTTAAGGGGGGAAGATTGTAACGACCCGAAATTTTGAATAAATATTGTTTCCTAATTGTGTGTTATTTTATTTTTATTTTTTTATATATACTCAACAAAACTGCTTCATTGGATAACATGAGTATAATTAAAATGAGACTATTGGGTTTTGACTGTTATATGACCATTGGTCAATATGACCGCTAGAAACTCAACATTTCGATATTTGTCTCTAAATACAAGTGACCTTGGTTAATTAATATAGAAAGAAGATTCGATGGCCTCACCCAGTAGTCTTGGACCGATCGAAGCCCATCTAACAGAACTTGGGAAGGAGGTAGCACCAATGGGCTTTGCTCTGGACCAAACCCATGCCGAAATTCATCATATGAAGCTAGAACGGAATCGCCTTTGCGAGAAGTTCAAACTGATAGAAATTACTACTCGTGCGATGTTGGTCGATCCTCCCTCAGATTCTCTCACCTTAGCACACCTTACACTTAGGTCCTATGCTGGTGTGTTAAGGGGCTATGTAAGGAGACCGTAACTTCCTTGTGTAATCCTTTGTTTTAAATAAAAATTGGGATTTTTTTCCTATGATGATGTTTATGACTTTTCAAATATCCGGATAAATATAGTATGCATATTTTTGGTGAATTTTAGAGAAAGGATATTTTAAAAAATGTTTATGTAAACCTTAAATAATTAAAAAAGTGTAATGATTTTCAAAAAATGGTCTTCTACAATTATGTTCAGTACAAAATTTAGAGTCTAATAAGATCAAATTGATTTTTTATGAATAATGAATTATGAATAGTGATTTTATTCTTAGGATTAGTAATGTGACCAAATGGATTAGTAATCTCACTTAAAGAAAGTATTAAAATAATCTAGGCACCTTGATTAAGTAAGGTGATTCAATAAAATGGTTAAAAAACGGTTTCATAAATTATTATTCAAGTATTAGTTTTTTCAGGTGAATAGTGTTTTTTAATTAAAAATTAAATTAAAAATATTTAGAAAATTATTTTTATAAAATGGATTTCATTTTTGGACTCAGAGCATCGATATTATGTTAAGGTAATTTTTGGGGTTTTTTCTGAAAAAAATGAATTTTCTGTGAATAGTGTATTTATTTAAAAATAAAATAAAAAATATTTAGAAAATTATTTTTATAAAATGGAGTTCATTTTTGAAATCAGAGCATTGATATTTGGTTAATGTTAAATTTTGGGATTTTTCTGAGAAAGTTGAATTTTCAGTGAATAGTAAAAATACAGTTTTAGGGTTTCGGTATGATTAATGACATCATAACTGTGTCATGATGATGTCATGAGATATTTTAAGGGATGGTCGACTAAAGGGGATGAATTATTGTGTGAGGTGTCCCAAGTGGCCAATACCATGGGCAAATACCATGGGCAAGCCCATGGTTTTGCCAAAACCACTAATGAGGTGTCCCTTGGCCATTAATGCCTTGTCCCCTCACTTTCCCTATAAATACCAAGCCCTCCTCTCATCCATTCTACTCCAAAACCATCATCAACGAAGTTCTGGTCTCTTTACCTCCAAAGTAGTCCTCCCAAGGTGCTCCCAAGCCCTCAAGGTCCAAACCTTTGAGTTTTAAGAGTTACGTTTTAAGGTAAGGGATCCGACCTCTCTTTTTCTTTTCAAGTAATCTCTTTTATGTCATTTATTTTATGATCCATGTTCTTATGTTAAAGTATGTTCTTTTATATTCCTATTACTTCCCTTTTCATGTTCATATAATGAGATATCCCCTCTTACTCTCATTATTTCGTTTTATGAATGTTTAAGTGGCGCCGTTAGGCTGCCGAAATTTTTGTAATGGATTCTTTCTCCCTTCTCATTTTTGAAGATCAATTTTCATATAAAATCTTTCAAGTTCATTTTTATTTTGTTGGGGTATGATATATATATATATATCATACTGATCTTTTATGATCATATGATGAGAGATCCCATTTGATCTCTTCAATTCAGTATTTTGAAATTTTAAGTGACGCCGTCAGGCTGCCGAATTTTTAAGTGTTTCTTTCACCCTTCTCGTTTTGAAGTTCTACTTTCATGTCAAGTCTTTCAAGTTCATTTTTATTATGTTGGGGTATGATCTCTATATCTATCGTAATGATCTTATATTATCATATGATTAGAGACCTCATTTTATATCTTCAATTCAGTATTTTGAAATTTTAAGTCACGCCGTTAGGCTGCCGAATTTTTAAGTGGTTCTTTCACCCTTCTCGTTTTGAGGTTCTACTTTCATGTCAAGTCTTTCAAGTTCCTTTTTTTATGTTGGGGTATGATCTATATATCTATCATACTTATATTTTATTTTCATATGATGAGATACCCTATTTGATCTCATCAATTCATTTTTTGATGTTTAAGTGACGCCGTTAGGCTGCCGAATTTTCATAAGAGAAATCTTATTTTTTGTGTTCCTTTTATGTTTTTAATTTAAAATGGTATGTACTTGAAATTTAATTACCATGTTTATATATCCTTTATATTATGTCCCTCTACTATTTTATGGGTCATTTATGAATGTTTGACCCATGTCCCCTCTCTTTTCAATGTTTTCTAAAACCTCGAAACATAGTTGTTATGCTGCAGAATTTCCGTCTCAAAATGCCTCTCTCTTTTTCTAAAGTAATTTTATTTTATTAAGTGAATACTCAAAGATCTATCTTATATATGGGTATTAAAATATATACCAAAATGTTCTATTTTAAATTCTAGTATTTACATACATGAAACCCGCTCTCCCCTTCCGTGGGTTTAAAGTGACGTAAAGATCATGTCTTTAAACTAGTTTTTAAAACGCTATGACTAAGAAATGAAACCCATTTATTTTATGATATATGGGTTATTTATGAAATTTTTTATGATGATATATGTGGCTCACATGATATTAAAGTAAAATTTAAGGTTGCGCCCTGATAGCGCTCCAATGCATTGGGTAATGATGTAACCACTAGAGATTACAATTTTCACAATATCTTGGTGAATAACCTTGGTAATTTTCAAATGACACCTTGGGGATGGACCTTGGTGATATGTTCATGATTTTCTATTTTAAATGATGTAGCCACATCTTAAAGTTATGAAAATTTTTATTTTTATTATGATATGCCACATGATTTCTTTCTCATGCCTTAAAGTTCTTTTTCATGACATAATTGCTGTATCTCAAGTTCACATGTTAAATGTTTCCCTTGTTTCCATTACTGGGACTTCTGCACACCCTTTCTTTTGATGTATGTCCCCAGGTTATGAGATGAAGTAATGAACCTAGGATGAACTTAAGGAGAAGCCTTTAAAGTGTTTAATAAGAATGTTTTATGTTGTTTTCATGTATTATGTTCCTGGTTTCCAAGACACTAAACCTTAAAGATCCTCAGTTTTGTGTAATGTAATGAAAGTTTATGTTATAAAAAGGCGGGATGCTATAGGATATCTCATAACTCATACATAATATGGACAGTAAGGGGGGATATGGAATGAAATATCCCAACATAATCCAAAGGTAAAGAAAGAGAATAACATAAAATGATAGAAAAGAAAGAAAATAAAAGAGGATGTATACCTCTTGATCTCTTCTCCTTGAGATCCTTCTTAAAAGCTTTGGTTTTGGTCTTTTGTTGAGAAACATAGCTCTAGGACGTGGGTAAGATCCTTGGGAGGAGTATTGGGCAGAAATTAGGCATGACTCAAGGCTTGAGAGGTGTGTGAAGAAGAGGGGAGTGAGGGTGGTATTTATAGTGGAGGAGAGGGGGTATTTTTCATTATTTTAATCATTATTATAATACTTTTTCCCATGATTATGAATTGTCTTAGTTCATGTGACCTCAAATAGTAATAATGGAATATGAGTTAGAACCAAGTGGCCTTACATCACTTATGATGTCATAAATAGTGTATTTTACTGATAATTTGATTAAATAGTATTTTATCGCATTTCACTAATCATCGAAAATTCAAGAATATCAGAAAAATATAAAAAATTTACCCTATCCATTTTTCGACATTTAGAATTCAAAAATGAAGTCAATTTTTTGAAAATAATTTTCTAAATATTATTAATTTAATTTTTAAATAAAATCATACTTAATTTAAAAAATTACAATTCAAATTCTATAACTACTTCTATATCACAATGAAAAATTAACCAAGATATTATTATCTTAAATCCTTAAGAATATAAAATAAAAATAAAAATTACTATTCATTAGGGTCATATTACTATTCATATTACTATTCATAAGGGTATGTTACTATTCACCAAAAAACACAAGTTGGTTCTAATAGACTCTAAATAACATACTGAACACAATTGTAGATGACAGTTTCTCAAAATTCAAAACATTGAAGTGAAAAATTTATGTTTTAAAGGATAGTTATAAATAACTACTTAAAACAAAGTTCCATGCATTTTTATTTATTTTTAGAAAAACTTAGGGTGTTACATTATCCCCACCTTTTTGAAATTGCGTTCTCGTAATTTTATTTTCTTATTAAACAACTGAGGGTACTTTTCCCTCATATAATTTTTAGACTCCCATGTTGCTTCTTCAACCATGTGGTTTCTCCACAGAACCTTTACCTAGTGGATTACCTTATTCTGAAATACCTGTTCCCTTCGATCAAGAATCTAAACTGGTTTCTCTTCACAAGAAAAGATCACTTCCAGCTGAACTGCTTTTGGGATCAAGATATGTGATTAATCTAGTACATACTTTCTCAACATTAAAACATGAAAAATATTGTGCACCTGAGACAAACTCTGAGGAAAATCTACATGGTATGCAACTATTCCAACTTTCTCCATGTTTCAAAAAGACCGATGAACCGTGGACTTAGCTTCCCTTTCTTAACAAAACGCATCACACTTTTCCAAGGAGAGATTTTAGGGAAAACATGGTCACCTACCTCAAAAGAGAAGTCTTTACTTTTATTATCTGTATAACTTTTCTACCTGCTATGAGTTGTCCTCATATGTTGCTAGATCATATTCACTTTCTCAGCCACTTCTTCTACAAATTCTGGCCCCATCAACTTTATTTCACCAACTTCATCCCAAAACACTGGAGTCCGACACCGCTTTCTGAACAAAGCCTCAAAAGGTGCCATATGTATACTAGAATGAAAACCGTTATTATAGGAAAACTAAACTAAAGAAAGATGTTGATCCCAACTTCCCTGGTAGTTCATTGAACAAGCTTGAAACATATCTTCCAAAGTTTGAATCATTCGTTCTGACAGCCCTTCTGATTGAGGATGAAAATATGTAATGAAATTTAACTATGTGCCCAAAGACTTCTGAAGTCCCTTCCAAAAGTTAGAAGTGAACCTGGGATCCTGGACAGATACAATGGAAAGAGGAACTCCATGTAACCTGAATATCTCCTTTAGGTACAATCGAGAAAGCTGATCCAAAGACATTGTATCTTGAATAGAAAGAAAATGTGTAGATTTTGTCAGCCGATCCACAATAACCCAAATTGCATTGTTACTTCGGGATTTCTTAGGTAGTCCCAAAAAAAAGTCCATGGATACATTCTCCCACTTCTACTCAATCACTGACAGAGGCTGAGGCAACCCCTTCGGTAACCGCTGCTCTGCTTTAACCTACTGACATGTCAGACATTTCATGGTAAAATCAGCAATATCACTTTTCATTCCATCCCACCAGTAATACTCCCAAAGGTCTCTATACATCTTAGTACTTTCAGGATGAACTGAAAATGGAGAACTATAATCATCACACAAAAAATCATTCTTAAACTGAGAATCACATGGCACACACAACCTTTTTCTAAATATTAAAACACAAACTTTATCAAGGTTAAATCCTGAAATCTTACCCATTTTAACCAATTCTACCTTTTTCGGTAGCCCACTGTCTTCCTTCTGTGCTCACTTAATTATGTCTGACAATGAAGACTGCACTAAAAGTTGAAACAAAACAGATGTATTCTCTGCACTAAAAACTTCTAATCCAAAATTTGTCAAATCATTAATCAAGGGATAATGTTCCAAACGTAGCATGGTTAATGATGCATGATGTTTCCAAATCAAGGCATCCACCACTTTCTTTGCTTTTATAAGATAGAAATTGATCATGTAATCATAATCCTTTTTTAGTTTAATCCTTCTTCTCTGCCTCATGTTTAATTCCTTCTAAGTGGATATATACTTCAGACTCTTATGGTCAATATATATTTGACATTTGGTTCTGTATAAATAATACCTCCATATTTTCAAAGAAAAAACCATATCTGTCAATTCCAAATCATGTGTGGGATAATTTAGCTCATGAGGTTTAAGTTGTCTTGATGCATAGACAATTAACCGATCATTCTGCATCAAAACACAACCAAGTCCCTTCAAAGAAGAATCACTATAGATAACAAACTCACCATTATAGGAAGGTAAGGCCAAAACTAGACCAATAATCGATCTCTTATTCATTTCCTAGAAACAAACATCACATTATTCTATCCAAACAAATTTAACCCCTTTTTTTGTTAGCATAGTTATTCGGCTAGAAAACCGAGTAACGTTCTTAACAAAATGTCGGTAATAACATGCTAATCCAATAAAACTACAAATCTCTGTAACATTTTTGGGTCTTGTCCATTCATCAACCACTTTTTTTGGCAGGATCAACTATTATTCCATCCTTATTTACAATGTTCCCAAGAAAAGAAATTTTTTACAACCAAAAATCAAACTTTTTGAAGTTTCCATATCGTTTCTTTTCTTTTAAAGTTTGTAAAACAATCCTTAGATGTTTTTCATACTTCTATTTAGTTTTAGAAAATACTATAATTTCATCAATAAACAAAACCAAAAACTTATTCAAGAACTCATGAAATACTCTATTCATAAGATTCATGAATATAGCAGATGCATTAGTTAATCCAAATGGCATAACAACAAATTTATAATTCCCATATCTAGTATGAAATGCTATTTTTGGGATATCATCCTCCTTCACCTTCAGCTGATGGTATCCGGATTTCAAGTCAATCTTGGAAAAGTACAGAGCTCCCTAGAGTTGATCAAACAAGTCATCAATATGAGTTAATGGATAATTTTTTTAACAGTGACGTTATTCAATGCTCTATAATCAATGCAAACACTCATGGAACCATATATCATTTTAACAAACAAAATAGCGTCTCCCTATGGTGAAGTACTAGGATGAATGAAGCCTTTATCAAGCAAATCCTACAACTTATTTTTCAATTCAATAAGTTCTATTGGAGCCATATGATATGGGGTTTTGAAATTATCTTAGCATCAGGAACAGAGTCAATTGTGAATTCGACTTCCTGATCAGGCATGAAAATAGGTAAATCATCAAGAAACACATCAAGGTATTCATTTTCCACTGGCACGTCATTAATATGAATAGTTCCCTTGTTTTCAACAATATGAGAAAGATAAAGTTAATTTCCATCATTCTATAGTTTCTCAGCTTTCTGATATGTTATCAATTGTATGGGTTCGTTCTTGTATACAAGTAGAAACTCTTTTTGAAAAAAAACTTCCTTAGATCTACAGTCAATCTTTTCATGATAAACAGAAAGCCAATCCATTCATGGAATAACATCAAACTCGACTAAGTGAAAAACAACAAGCTTTACAGGTAAAGTATTTCCACATACCACAATAGAAAGATTCTTATAATTCCTCTTTACAGTAATATTTTCCCTTGGTGTTTTAACAACAAGTTCGGGTCTTGTTTGTTGAGGTGATATTTCCAATTTACCAAAAAAAATTTCCGAGATGAAGGAATGTGTAGACCCCATATCAAACAAAACTTTAGAAAAATTTGAGTGAACAAACAAAGTACCTGATACAACTTCATTGGATGGCCTGACATCTGATGACATAGTCGAAAAGGATCTCACTACACCTTTCTGCATGTAGTCTGGCTTCTTTGCATCATTAAGATCTCTCTTTGGATAGAAATTTGCATAATGAACCATCTCACCACATTTAAATCACTTTACAATATGCTTATCAGGATTGGTCTTAGGATCATTTTCATTAAAATATTGGTCCATATGTCCAAACTTACCACATTTAAAACACTTTACAGTTTTTCTAAGACATTCCCAGGTTTTTTCTTTACACACTTTTCATAAACATGAAACTGGATTTTCGTACCATCAGATTTCATTGGTTAATTCTTACCCATCACTTTCCATCTAGACCTATTCTTCTCCATATTTCCAAAATGTACATGATCATCAGAAAACTCCATCCCTACCCTCTCATCACAACGGACAAGTTTCTGATAACTTTTGAATTCACCGGAGGCCAACGCCCTTCGATACCTTGGCTTTAGTCCTGAGTAAAAGCAATTGATTTTTCTATCAAGATCCAGAATAAGATTTGGACCATACCTCGCTAGTCAGGTGAAGTTCTCTTCATACACAGCCACTGAATCCTCCTCCTTTTTCTTCAATTCAAGGAATTTCTTCTCCATCCTATGTCGCACCACCTTAGGAAAATATTTTTCAAGTAAAATACTTTTAAATTCATCCCAATCTAAGGCATCCAAATCCAATATACCCATGATATTACTTACCATTGACCACCAATGATCAAATTCCCCTTCAAAATGATAAATGTAATGACTTACCTTTTGATTTTATGAACATCCCATAACATCGAATATCTTTTCAAGGGCATTGATCCATCCTTCAGCTGCTGTTGGGTCAGAAGATCCATTGATGGAAGTAGGGTGTTGTCTCATAAAATGTTCCATTAATTTCATGTTCCGTTTTGGTAACTATATTTTTTCTCTTGCATGGATGCCACCACCATTTATTTCATGCGTTAGCTGAGCCATTAATATCACAAACTGCTTGGTTCCAATCCCTACCATTTTGGGCTATAGATCCAGAAGGATGTCATTCTGTCTTTGCCTATCCTCTTCAGCATCCCTATTCCATATGTGGACAACCATTCTGAAAAAACATATCTTAGATGAAGAAACATGGTAATATTTATATTCTATAAAATTTCAAAATAATCATAGAGTAAAAATCATTTATGGTATTCTTTTAACATCATCTTAACCCCTAAAGTTATCTAAACCATCCTATGATACCAACTATAAAGACTCATCATTATTACATACATAATATTGAATTTAGTCCATAAAACTATTACTTTTACATTGAGTATCTTTTCAATTTTAGAGATTTAGAGAATTGGGACAATAGATTCATAACATTACACATTATTACACAGTGGATACCATAAAAATAGTTTCCATTTTTTTTTCAAAATATAAAACATTAAAACATAAGCATGACTCCTTGATACAATTATTAAACATTTAACATAGCTTCCTTTTTAGTATTACACATCCATTAACCTATTAAAATCATTTAAAAACTTGGGATGAGCACAAAATCTCAGTAAGGGATGAAAAAGAAGGAAAGAGCACATTAGTCCATGAATACTCGTAACGTATGAAAGCATTTTCAAATGACATGCTTGTCACCAATATATACTTACTTTGTGTAACGTGATATTTACAAAAAATACACACAAAACATGATAACATAAGTATAATCATAAAGTTATCTTAGTGCATTACTTACATAACATTATAACCCTCACATCTGCCTTATAATTTGTAACCATCACAACTACCTTATAATTTGTGTAACCATCACAGTTACACTTGGAGTAACCATATGACCCACATCCAACTTACACACAACCAATGCATTAGAGGGAGATATAGGTCCCACAATTCATCATAAAAAATTCCCAAGAACCAAAAACATAATCATACAACATGAATAATTCCATAAAAACATTGTTTTGGAATTTTGTAAAACCGAATTTAAAAAGAAGATTTCAAAGGAAAATCCCATTACATAAATCATATAATTGAAGTGAGACTTAATAGATTGGATGAAATATGATTAAAAACTGTAAATAAAAATAATTTAACATAATATAAACAAAAACCATCACATAAACAATTTTAATATCACATAAATAATGAAGTAGAAGGTTAACCCAAAGAATGGAAATCAGGTTAATAATTACCCTACCTTAGGATTGTATTACTTAAAAGTTGTTTAAAATTTATGTATAATGGTTAAAAGAGTGTTATTAGTATTTTAAAGATACATTTTTATATTTATAACATCTTATATGATCATTTCATAACACCATTTTACCCTTTAATTGTTAGTATTTTGCTCCTTGCACAGTTTTTGGGTGAGTTCTTTACATGATTTCCAAGATTGGTTCATGATGGATGTTCTTGTTGATTGGAAGTGCAACTATATAATTATAATGGAGTATTATTTACATAAATTTTACCGTTTATCATTTTTAATTCTTACATGATGATGATTCATAAGTTAAAACATTAATGATGTTCGTTTAAATCATTTTAGTGGTTCTTTGTTAATAATAACCTCATTTTGTCTTATAAATTAAAACCCTGAGTAAAAAAGAATTCCAGAACCATTAATGAGACATAATACATATAATATAACTTTTCTCAACCATAAAAATGGTTTCATGACCATACTTGAAGGAATTAAATCAAATTGAAATCACATCGTCCATGATGTCGGTAATTCGACACATCACGAACAATGTTTTTAAATGTTTGAACAAGTGGGGAAGAGAAGAAGATTAATGATTAATTTCACTTTAACATGATAAAATCCATAATATAAAAGATTCTGGAGCTTTCATTACTCTTGTTTAAGATGAGGTGAGGAAAGAAGAAGAAAAAATGAATCTTGAAATAAAAGAAAACATCATAAATTTCTCACGAAAATTTGGCAGCTTAACTGCGTCTCTTAAAATTTCATAAAAATAGTTTGATGAGATAAAGGGGATATATAATCACTCATAAATAATATGGAAAATAAGTGGTGATATTTAATGAAATATCCCAACAAAATCCAAAGGGAAAGGATGAGAATAACATAAAATGAAAGAAAAGAAAGAAAACAAAAGAGGATGTTTACCTCTTCATCTCTTCTCCTTGAGATCCTTCTTAAGTGCTTTGGTTTTGGTCTTTTAGTGAGACCAGAAGATCTAAGATGTGGGTAAGATCCTTGGGAAGATTATTGGGAAGAACTTAGGCATGTATCAAGGCTTGAGAGGTGTAGGAATAAGAGGGGAGTGAGGGTGATATTTATAGTAGAGCAGAGGGGGTATTTTTCATTATTTTAATCATTATTATAATATTTTTTCCCAAGATTATGAATAGTATTAGTTCATGTGACCTGAAATAGTAATAATGGAACGTGAGTTCGAACCAAGTGGCCTTGAATCACTTATGATGTCATAAATAGTGTATTTTTCTGATAATTTGATTATACAATATTTTATCATATTTCACTATTCATCAAAAATTCTAGAATTTCAGAAAAATCCCAAAACTTTACCCTAATCATTTTTCAACATATAGAATTAAAAAATTAAGTCCATTTTTTAAGAATAATTTTCTAAATATTATTATTTTAAATTTTAAATAAAATCCTACTTAATTCAAGAATTAACAATTCTAATTCTATAACTACTTCTATATCACAATGAAAAATTAACCAAGATGTGATTATCCTAAAGCCTTAATAAAATAAAATAATAATAAAATTTACTATTTATTAGTGTCATATTACTATTCATATTACCATTCATAAGGGTATGTTACTATTCACCAAAAAAAACAAGTTGGTTTCAATAGACTCCAAATAACATACTGAACACAATTATAGATGAAAATTTCTTGAAATTCAAAACATAGAAGTGGAAAAATTATGTTTTAAAGGCTAGTTATAAATATCTACTAAAAACAAAGTTCCAAGCATTTCTATTTATTTTTAGAAAAACGTGGGGTGTTACTATTGTTCATCTACCTCTTTTTCATTTAGGGAATACATTAATATTTATCTTTTTGTCACATTCTTCTTTCTAAATTCTAGCTTTTATTAAAATTATTTAAATACTAATTATTTTTTTTCTGGTTTTCCTAGTTGAAGATTTATTTATAATTTATTATTGGTTTGTCATTTTTAGATTGTTTCTTAGCCTCTTTTTTATTAATTCTTTATTCAAATCAACTATTTTTTCATATGACCATGGAAATTATTTCAAGGCACAAAAACATATACATATACTACTGCAATGATGAAAGGGCATTCACGATTGTGACTGAAATTATGTGATCAATAATTTATCTTTGATGAATTGATAGTTGAATTCAATTTTTTTTATGAACATAATGTGAATGTTATTTTTCTATATGTAATAAACCAAATTGATCTTTTATATACCTCATTGTGTTGTGAGTATCATTTATAAAATTAATTTCCTTTTAATCTATTTTATTTATTACAACAATATTGCCACTCTGGTTTCCAATAAAATTGAATAGTTTATTTATTGATTACTAATATACAATTTTTATTGTTTTATAATCATTACATGTTGGAATATAGTAACTATGGATTTTTTTTGACTTTATCTATTTAACCTATATTTTCTTTACTAAGAATAATATTCAAATTATATTTATTTAATTTTTTTTTATATTTTTGTTAGGACTATCTCCAAGTATATTTATTTTATGCTTATTTTTTCTTTTTTTAGAGTTTTCATATTTTCAAAATTTTTAATTTTCAATTTTTTAATTTCATATTCATAGTTAAAAATTCTCCAAATGATTTTCAATAATAAAAATGTTTCAGTTCCATATAAATAGTTAAAATTTTCAAGATTATTCAATAAAAAAATATGATAATACCTTTTCGAGTTTATTATTCTGAATATTTTAACAAATACTATTAATTTTATATTTTTCAAACCTTCAAATGTGTTCTTAATGTTTATTTCCTCTAATTATTATAGTGAATCCAGTATTGATATATTTTGTATTCATCCTTTTCTGCACATTAATTTCTCAATTATCTAATTTATAATTCTCAAGAAGTAATGACTTAAAATTTTTATACTAAGCATTATTTTTTTATATTCACTTGAAATATATGAAAGTGATACATTTTTACTTTGAACACCAGTGTTATATAGTTTACTTAGTAATAGAATAACATATTTCAAATAGTTTAATTGTTTCAATGCAATAGTATAATTTTAACACGATCATTTTTTAGTACTGGAATAAAACACATTCATTTAACCAGTATCATTTATTCAATTGTATATCAAGTAAAACTATGCCATGTTTTCATTTCTGAAATCTGAATATTTCATTATATTATATTTTATTATATTATTGAGTTTCAATTTATCAATATGAATCATGTTTACTATAACAATTTCTCTAACACAATACATTTTATAAAGAAGTTACATGTTTGGACCAGTTTAATGGTTTCATTTTTTTAGTATCAATTCAAAAGTATCACTTATTCAATAATTAATTAACATTTTATATTTTTATTGTATCAGTTCTTCAAAAATACATTTTCCCTACTATAGATAGTGAATTAATGGACATGTGGTTCCTTCATATCCTTCCCCCTTATATGTCCCCTCTCTCAAGCTACTAGAATGCATCTAACCCCTCCTTCCTATTAAATCCCACTGACCCTCCTCATGATACCATCCTCATAAATTCCACCCTCCCCTTACACCTGACTCTCCTTGAATTTAAGAACCCAGTTCTTATTTCTGAGGTATGAGTTTATTCTTTTCTCTTTTTCTTCAGTGTTTTTGAGAAAATATGGAAAATGGGGAAAATTCCAATTTTTGGAAAGTACACGCTGTGTACTTTTTCCACACGCTGTGTAATTTTGGCCGTGTGGAGTGAGTACACAGGGCATGTAACTGTTCCAGCGATGAAGGGTGTAGGAACCAACTACATGCCGTGTAGTGGTCCCTTACACGCCGTGTAGTCAGTCGACAAACGAATAGTAAGGCGGTGGCCAGCTGTGCGACTGAACACATTGTGTACTCACGAAGACACGCCGTGTAGTCATGTCGGTAGTTGAACAGTGCCACGCTGGCGGGAAGCCGCCGGAGGAATAGTTAAAAAATAGGGAGTACATGCCGTGTACTCAGAAGTACACACCATGTACTTTGTTTGTTTTACTTAAAATGGGCAGTAACCTCCCCTATTCACAAGAAAGGCTTAGAACAGGAATAGGGATCTCGGGAGAGGAGGCCGAATCTTCGGAGATCTGCCGAGCATTCGTCGGGAATCCGTTTCCACCTCGGACGATCTCGTTAGAACCGCACGGGTAAGCCCTTCGCTCTTCTTTAACCGTTATTTCCAATTATTCCCCTAACGGGATTTATTTATGTTTAAAAATAAATTTATTTTACCTCATATCTACCTCGTTCTAGGATGATTCATGGAAGGTCGTTCGAGTATACCGATCAGGGGCGTATAAGGTAGGTGGCTTGGTGTTTATTTCCAACTGTTGTGCGTTTTGTACATTTTCGGGCCACGAAACCATGTTGGGGTGTCATGTGGCTGAGGCCATGGCTATTTTGAATACCTAGAATTGAATAGGTAATTAAATGTGATATTAAAATGCTGTTTGGGATCACTGCTTGGATCTAGGACCATCCTGAGGGGTGTATTCCTCTGTTTAACCGTTTGGCCAGGATTCCCGAGAGTATTCCATGTTTAAATTATGAATTACTTTTTCCTTGAGAGGAATTGTATGTAAATTTCATGTTTATATGTTGGGAATGGCCCGGTTACTTATGCCTGAGGGCGATGTTTACTATAGCCTGAGGGCATAACTGTATTAGCCTGAGGGTGATGTTATATGTCGACTGAGGGAAACCTTTCATGCCTGAGGGCTTGACTTCTTTGCATGGGGGCGAAACTTCCTACGCCTGAGGGAAATTTCTGTTACGCCTAAGGGAAATACCTGTGGGTTAGATTCTGATTACTTGAGGGTGAGGTTTTGTTTGTCTGAGGACGCTGACTTCTTATTTAGAAATTCACTGTAGTGGTTTCTTAACATTAAATGGTTAAATGAATAATTAAAATGGAAATATAACCGTTATGTTAGTTACTTTTTAGTACTTCTTACTTTATTGCATTTTACTACTGCACACTATTGTTGCATGTTTTACACACAGTTGAGCAGGGGCCTTTGGTGGGTGCCTACTGGGAATTTATTTCTCACACCCTGTTGGGGTCATGCTTTTTGGGCCAAACAGATTATGTTTTTGTTGGTGTAGATAAGGGAAAGGGTCTTTATACAGGTACCTAATTGTTGCTGAGGTGTAGGAGAGCATGGGACGGAGCATTGGCTCGCGATGCTGCGGGCTGTTCTATTTTTATTTTCTGTACTTGTACTCTGTATTGTATTGTACTTCTATGTAACATGTTTTGGCTATTTTTCTTAGAATTGGAGACATTTTGCATCATATCTATGTATGTGGTTGGATATATCTACTGCAGTTGTGTATTTCAGTTGTGTATGGTTTACTGCTTTCATTGTTATAGATTGTTTATTTATATTTCACTGCGCTACACTTTGACAAATGAGGGAATAGTTTCCCCACTATCAGAACTAGGCCCTCACTGCAAGTCGACAGCCTTTAGAGTTTAGGGAAATGTGTTTGAGGTCATGTGGTGAACCGGGTTCGGGGCACCCGTGGAGTGGTACTCGGGTCCAGGACGTTACAAATTGGTATCAAAGGGGTTTCTTTTCTTTGACTTACTATTTGGAGCCTTAGTTAGGGATATGACAGAATGGTAGTTTGTAATAAGTTGTGCCTGGGCATAGCTAAACCATGTACATTGAAAAGACAATTTACCTCGTATTTCAATTTTACTGATTTTTCAATTTACAGTTGAATTGATTTTCACCGTTGGGTGATGCACTTGTGATTGTGCTGTTTATATTTTATCTGTGGGTTCTATTTAGTTACAACCTGATGAGATGAGGGTATGCCATCTCATGCATCATTTAGGCACATGCTAGAATCACATTCCATGCATATTTTCCATGCCATGTAGGTGCATTAGAAATTGCATGTTGTTGTGATAGTTGCTGTGCTAGAAAAGCATGCCGTTGTGATAGCTGCTTGATCCATACCTGCTGTTTGATAGGGTTTTTTGTGTGAGCCTGTTCATTGAATGGATGCCAAACTTTGGTTTTTGGGGAGTATGGGCCCCCATTGACCGGAATTTGGTGGATCATTGACTATTTATTTTTTTATAACACAGATAAGATGTCAAACTTTGATTCGTGGGGAGTATGGGCCCTCACGGATCGGAATTTGGCACTTAGGTGTTGTTTTGCGGTATTTTCTGGGTTATGGAGAAGTTTATGAGGAATACTGTCTGGAAACCCAGTATACACGCCGTTTAGTACTGTAGACACTCCATGTATGTTCTTCTGTTTGGGAAGAAAAATAAAATTTTTGAGTACACGCCGTGTACCCAGAGTACACGCCGTGTAGTCTCTTCTCGTGTCACAAACTGTGTGGGCGGCGACATGGGGAAGGGATGAGCGTGGGGTAAACACGCCGTGTAGTTTCTTTAAACACCGTGTAGTGTTGACCCAGTGTCCACCGTGTAACTACAACACGGGAGGAGAAAACCTCAAGACATACACGCCGTGTCCACTATGGAGCACGCCGTGTAGTGTGACCTAGGAACCCGACCATGTAACTAACAACACGGGTCAGGGTAAACCTTTCGAGTACACGTCGTGTGTATATTAAACACGCTGTGTAGGTTGAGTCGTGTAAACCGTCCGTGTAACTAACAACACGGGTTGGAGGAGCTCTTCTAGAACATGCCATGTACCTTTGGGACATGCCGTGTAGTCTTGTCCGAGGACAGACCATGTGGAGTAAGACATGTGGCTGGGAAACGAGGTGGTATACACGCTGTGTGCGGGTGTAACATGCCATGTAGTGTCAAGACGAGTAGTCAGCCATGTCACAAGCGACACGAGCAGTTTGAAATAACACCGCACACGTCGTGTGGATAATATACACACCGTGTAGTTTTGTTCAAATGAGAGCAGTGTGGATCATCCGTGTAGAAGGACCCGGGCAGGGGAAGAGAAATCAAGTACACGCCGTGTAGTCGGTACACACGCTGTGTAGTCTTGTTTTGAAAATTTTGAAATTCCTTCTTCCTCATGTTTCCTTTTGGGTTTCTTCATTTTTGGTCGTTGTTAATCTTGTTCTAAAGGCGTGTTTTTGACATTGTAGTGTCATGCCGCCTAGATGACCACATGTTGTTCACCAGGAGAGCGAAGATAACTATAATCCAGAGATGGTGGGCCATGTGCTACTAGTTGATCCTCCAGCAGAGCCATATGTGGTGCCAGCTGCTATACCAGACACAGGCGCAGAGACACATTTCCGTGAAGGCTTATTGCGGTTCATTCAGACCTTTCAGGAAGCACCGCATGCTGCCACATCTATGGATGAGCTGACACGTATCTTTCAGCAGCAGCATCCGCCTACATTTTTAGGGGGTGGCGGACCATAGGCTATGGAGTCTTGGCTAAGATCGATGCAGACTATTTTCGAGCATCTTGAGATGCCTCCAGGGCAGAGGGTCAAACTCGTGACTTACATGCTGCGTGATTCTTCCAAGAGGTGGTGGGATGTTACCACCCAGTCAGAGCATCATAGAGACATGGTGTTAGAATATTTTCAGGCAGTATTCTATAACTTCTTATTCCCAAAGACGCTGAGGGTAGATAGAGCTCGAGAGTTCATGAATCTGCAGCAGAGCTCTATGTCGGTGATGGACTACTCTGCCCGATTCACCGAGCTTCAGCGCTTTGCACCCATGCTGGTGGGTGATGAGATACTGAGAGATAGGCGCTTCGAGGATGGTATTCGTTATGACATCCGAGTGCTGGTGAATGTTTTCAGGTTTCCTACTGTACATGCTATTGTAAACCAGGTGCTGAATACAGAGAGGAACCTGCGGGAATCTTGTGGTGTGGGCCAGGGCAGTTCAACACCAGTTACTGGTACTATTTATGCTGGTTAGAGGAAGAGATAGATGGACTTATCTCAGGGTGGCAGTACCAGCCAGGAAGTTTCTTCAGGTGGCCCGATCAGGTGCTACCAGTGTGGTAGAGTGGGGAACAAGAGACCTAAGTGTCCATGAGACCTAGTGGAGTTCCAAGCTTACGACAAGATGGGTCATCTGCATCGCTTTTTCAGTGCGTTTCCACTGATGACTAGTGAGAGGGGTTCTGTGCAGACTCCGCATGCGGGAGCAGGACCGGTGGCTTCTTACCAGTCGGGGAACTGGAATATGTCAGGGCGTGTAGGAAGAGATGGTAGTCGTGGCCGTGATATCCATACACTAGGATCTCAGAGGTAGTAGGGCGGGATAGCTCAGGGTATCCAGGCTATATCGCAGGGCCGCGACACTGGGCAGACATATGCGGTGCAACAGACCCAATGGGAGCAGGATCCCAGACCTTCTACAGTCAGAGGTACTATTCTAGTAGCTTCTGTTCTATCTTCAGTACTTTCTGATACAGGTGCTACACATTGTTTCATATATGTGCCCATTGTGGAGAGCCTTCGGATCTGTGTTTCTACTTCTTCTGATATCATGATGTTAGACACACCGTTGGGGACTAGAATAACTGGTGTGTGTCAGTGTAAGGAGTTCCCCCTTGAGGTTGCTGGGTGTTACTTTTTTTGGGACCTCTATGTCCTAGATATTATGAGCTATGATGTCATTCTTAGGATGGACTGGTTGGTTCCCTTTCGAGACTTTGTGGACTGCTATCGTCGCAGGGTGAGTTTCACGTCACCAGAGGGCGAAGTGTTTCTATAAAAGGGCGAGTGGGATGTTTAGGTGAGTTGAACTGGACCAGAGCATCGTGGGTGAGGTGGAGTCACAGCCTATATTTCGAGTTTATATCTGGATGACCAGGGGACTTGTCAAACGGCTTTACCTCCAATGGTTGATCGTTTTAGGGATGTCTTCCCAAACGACTTTTCAGGTCTTCCTCCAGAGCAAGAGGTGGATTTCTCTATTGATCTTGTGCCAAGAGCAGCACCGGTGTCCATTCCTCCTTATAGGATGTCCATGTTCGAGTTGCAGGAGCTCAAGAGGTAGTTAGAGGAGTTATAGGTAAAGGGTTTTATCTGACCCAATACTTCTCCATGGGGTTCTTCGGTCCTCTTTGCGAAGAAGGCGGGCGGTACCCTTAGACTCTGTGTGTATTATTGGAAGTTGAACCAGTTGACAGTTAAGAACCGATATCCCTTACTAAGGATTGATGATCTTTTTGATCAACTTTGAGGAGCACGAGTGTTCTCAAAGATTTACTTGAGGTTCAGATATCATCAGTTGTGCATTAGACCTTTTGATATACCTCTCAAAGCTTTCAGGAGCAGGTATGGTCTATACGAGTATACAGTTATGCCGTTCAGACTCACGAATGCACCAACAGTTTTCATGGCTATGATGAATCGTGTGTTCCATCCTTATCTGGATTTGTTTGTGGTAGTATTAGTGGATGAAATCTTGGTGTACTCTCACACTCGACACAACCATGCCACCCATATTGAGATCGTATTGAGTACACTGAGAGAGCATCGGCTATATGCTAAGCTCTCAAAGTGCCACTTTTGGATGGACCAGATACACTTCCTGGGTCATATCATCTCAGAGGCATGAGTTTTAGTAGACCCAGAGAAGGTGAGAGCAGTAGTTTCCTGGGAGCATCTTAAGAACGTTTTTGAGATACAAAGATTCTTAGGGATGGCTGGTTACTACAGACACTTTATACAGGACTTCTCTCGCTTAGCAGCACCGTTGACGGGCTTGACTAAGAAGGGTGTGAAGTTAGTTTGGTCAAAAGATTGCGAGATAGCCTTTCAAGACCTGATAGGAAGGTTGACATCAACACCGATCCTGATACTCCCAGAGTAGGGGAAGAGATATATAGTTTACTATGATGCATCAGGGATTGGGCTGAGAGCTGTGTTGATGCAGGACGATCGAGTTGTTGCGTACGGGTCTCAGCAGTTGAGGCCACATGAGAGTAATTACCCGACGCATGATCTCGAGTTGGGTGCAGTTGTACATGCGTTGCGCTGTTGGAGACATTATCTTCTTGGAGAACATTTTGTGGTTTTCACCGAACAAAAAAGTCTCAAGTATATTTTTACTCAGCATGACTTGAATATGACGCAACGAAGGTGGGTTGAATACCTTCAGTCCTTCGATTTTGAGCTTGCCTATACACCTGGTAAGGGTAATGCGGTAGTGGATGCACTGAGTAGGAAGACTCAGATACAGGCAGTGCAGGATGCCAGTAGTGAGTGGAAGCTCATGGATTTGTTCTCTGAGATGCATTTGGATGTGCACGACAGTCAGGGTAAAACCTATCTTGCATCTTTATTTGTGACTTCTACCCTCCGGGATAGAGTGAGGATAAGACAACTATCTGATTCTGAAGGCCTAGTTCTACGAGAGTCAGTGGAAAGCGAGGACCCTCCTCCCGGTTGGACGATAGGCGATGATGAGGTTCTGTGTTTCCATGGACGAGTATGGGTTTCTGGGGATATACGCGAGGAGCTGATGCGGGGGTTTCATGCTTCATCTTGGACAGTTCATCCCGAGGTTACCAAGATGTACTGTGACTTGAGACGTCAGTACTGGTGGCCGGGTATGAAGAGAGATATAGCTGGTTTTGTTACGAGATGTTCCACCTATCAGCAGGTGAAGGCGGAGCATCAGAGACCAGCTGGGCTGTTACAGTAGTTACCTATTTCGGAGTAGAAATGGGATAATGTCGTGATGGATTTTGTGATTGGTTTTCCGAGGTCACCTAGAGGCAATGATGCCATGTGGGTTGTCGATCAAGGAGAATTTTGGAGTAGATGAGGTTGGAAAGTTGTATATCCGAGAGATCATACGTCTTCATGGGGTTCCTCGTTCTATCATTTCATATAGGGACGCCCGTTTTACATCTATTTTCTGACAGAGTTTTCATAGGGCATTGGGTACACAGGTGCTTCTAAGCACAGCATACCAACCTCAGACAGATGGCCAGTCAGAGCGTATGATATAGGTGCTAGAGGACATGCTGCATGCATGCATCCGAGACTTTGGGGTCTCTTGGGAGAAGCATATACCCCTAGTCAAGTTTTCCTATAACAATATTTTTCAGGCGACTATCGAGATGGAACCTTACGAGGCTTTATACGGTAGGTCGGGCCGATCAACTTTGTGCTGGTTAGAGGCAGGTGAGACAGCTTTACTGGGACCACGTCTCGTTCAGGAGACTTCTGAGCAGGTCCAGTTGATTCAGAAGCGGATGGCTACCATGTAGTCTCGTTAGAAATCTTATGCTGATAATCACAGATGACCTTTGGAGTTCGTGGTCGGGGATCAGGTTTTCTTGCGTGTTTCACCGAGGCTGGGACACAAGCGGATCAGGAGAAAGGGTAAACTTTCACCGAGGTATGTGGGTCCATTTGAGATTCTGGAGAGAGTCGGGCTAGTTGCCTATCGGTTGTAGTTACCATAGAGGTACCAGGCTATGCACAATGTCTTCCATGTATCTCAGTTGCACCGTTATCATTCAGACCCGTCTAACATTTTTTAGCCAGAGGAGGTTGAGATGGAGTTAGATGTGTCCTTTTAGGAGCATCCAATTCGTATAATTGATAGGAGCACGAAGGTTCTCCGAGGCCGGTCAGTTCCTCTCGTACGGGTGCTATGGCAGCATGGCCGAGTACAAGATGAAACCTGGGAGCGGAAGACCGACGTATGTGCTCAGTGGCCGAAGTTGTTCACAGTTTTATCTTCACCACCCTTGGAAGGTCAATTTGGGGACGAATTTCTATAAGGGGGGAAGTTTGTAAGAACCCAGTTCTTATTTTTGAGGTACGGGTTTCTTCTTTTCCCTTTTCCATTAGTGTTTTTGAGAAAATATGGAAAATGGGGAAAATTCAAATTTTTGGAAAGTACATGCCGTGTACTTTGTCCACACGCTGTGTACTTTTGGCCGTGTGGAGTGAGTACACAGGGCGTGTAGTAGTGCCAGCGATGAAGGGTGTAGGAACCAACTACATGCCATGTAGTGGTACCTTACATGCCGTGTAGTCAGTCGATAGAAGAATAGTAAGGCGGTGGCCAGCCGTGCAACTGAACGCACCGTCTACTCACGAAGACACGACGTGTAGTCATGTCGGTAGGTGAACAGTGCCACACTGGCAGGAAGCCGCCAGAGGAACATTTAAAAAATGGGGAGTACACGCTGTGTACTTTGTTTTTTTTGCATAAAATGGGGAGTAGCCTCCCCTGTTCACAGGGAAGGCTTAGAACAGGAATAGGGAGCTCGGGAGAGGAGGCAAAATCTTCGGAGATCCGTCGGGCATTCATCGAGAATCTGTTTCCACCTCGTACAATCTCGTTGGAACCGCACGGGTAAGCCCTTCGCTCTTCTTTAACCATTCCTTCCAATTCTTCCTCTAATGGGATTTATTTACGGTTAAACGGATATTTCTTTTACCTCATATCTACCTCGTTCTAGGAGGATTCGTGGAACGTCGTTCGAGTATACCGATCAAGGGCGTATAATGTAGGTGGCTTGGTGTTTATTTCCAACTGTTTTGCGTTTTTTGCGTTTTCATGCCAAGAACCCATGTTGGGGTGTCGTGTGGCTGAGTCCATGGATATTTTGAATACCTAGAATTGTATAGGTAATTAAATGTGATATTAAAATGTTGTTTGGGATCACTACTTGGATCCAGGACCATTCCGAGGGGTGAGTTCCTCTGTTTAACCGTTTGGCCAGGATACCCGAGGGTATGCCATGTATAAATTATGCATTACTTTTTCCTTGAGAGGAATTGTATGTAAATTGCATGTTTATATGTTGGGCATGGCACGGTTACTTATGCCTGAGGGAAGTGTTTACTATAGCCTAAGGGCATGACTGTATTAGCCTGAGGGCGATGTTCTATTTCGCATGAGGGCAACCTTTCGTGCCTGAGGGCTTGACTTCTATGCCTGAGGGCGAAACTTCCTACACCTGAGGGAAATTTCTGTTACACCTGAGGGAAATACCTATGGGTTGGATTCTGATTACATGAGAGTGAGGTTTTGTTTGTTTGAGGACGCTGACTTCTTATTTAGAAATTCACTGTGGTGGTTTCTTAACATTAAATGGTTAAATGAATAATGAAAATGGCAATATAACTGTTAAGTTAGTTACTTTTTAGTACTTCTTACTTTATTGAATTTTACTACTTCACACTATTATTGCATGTTTTAGAAACAGTTGATCACGGGCCTTTGGTGGGTGCCTACTGGGAATTTATTTCTCACACCCTATTTGGTTCATGCTTTTCGGCCCAAACAGATTACGTTTTTGCAAGTGTAGATAAGGGCAAGGGTCCTTATATAGGTACTTGATTGCTGCTGAGGTGTAGGAGAGCATGGGAATGAGCATTGGCTCACGATTCCATGGGCTATTCTATTTTTCTTTTCTATACTTGTACTCTATATTGTATTGTACTGTTATGTAACATGCTTTTCCTATTTTTCTTAGAATTGGAGACATGTTGCATCATATCTATGTATCTGGTTGGATATATCTACTGTAGTTGTGTATTTCAGTTGTGTATGGTTTACTACTTCCGTTGTTTTCGATTGGTTATTTATATTCCGCTGTGCTACACTTTGACAAATGAGGGCATAGTTTCCCCACTATCATACCTGGGCCCTCGCTGCTAGTCGGCAGCCTCTAGCTTTTGGGGAAATGTGCTTGAGGTCATGTGGAGAACCGGGTTCGGGGCGCCCTTGGAGTGGTACCTGGGTCTGGGACGTTACATTGAATCCCCATCCCCTCATCATATTTGTGACTCCTCTCAACACCCACTTCATCAGGTCAACATCTCCATTTTCTCCTCCTCCCCATCCTTTTTTACTTCCTTATCCCCACCCCATCTGCTTTCACGCTTCTGACTCCTCACCTATGACTACACACAAATATTTTCATCACCTTGTATCCCTTCCTCTATATGTTCCCTCGCAACCCTAAACCCTCCCCATTAATTGTGATTTCCATCACGTCATATTCATATCTATCATTGCATCATCCCTACACTCTGATCTATTTCCCATGTTTTTTCTCCTTCTTTTACTAGAAAATATCTCGTGATTTCCATCTCCACAGAGTAATATAGGACTTTCCTTTTCCCTTGTCTCCATTGACGAAATCTTCTTAATTATCCTCTATAGAACTTCCAAGTCACTCATCATTCTCATGTTCATACTCTCCATTTGAACTAATGGATTTATAATTACAAATTCATTTATCTTTATTCTATTTAATTCCCTATCCTCTACCACAATAGAAAGTTTGGTGGAGAAATTTGATCTGGAAAAGATAATTTTTGTCTTAATATATATAATACTATCTTTTATATACCTGATAAGTTCAAGTATGCAAAAACATGGCAACCATCTTGATGGTATTGAATTTAAAAGAATGAGATTTTTTATATTGAATCTTTATTTCCATCCTTATTTCATCGTATTTGTCAGTGTTTTGATCACTTTTTTATTTTCTTATACTAAAGTCTTTATGATTTAGATTTAGATCTTTCATTTTCTTATTTAATTTCAAAATTGATTTCATTATTCATAACTACTTGAAAACATTTTAATCTATTTGTTTCTTAACATGAATCCATATTAAATTGTTGTCATACCTTTACTTTGTTTTGATTGTTAACATGTTTTTTAGAATTTGATTAAGAATGCAAGAGTTTGATTTCCTTCTTGATTTTTTTATTGAATTTTAATTTGAATCATAACATGAAAAATATGAAAAAAGGTTATATAATAGAGACATTGATAGGTTTTATAAAAACATTGGGTGAGAATTTTTCAAAATATTATAAAATCTTTTGATAAAAATTAATCTATTGAAGGTATAAAATTTAAAAAAAATGAGATTCTTCCTATTTATTTTTTATTCTAATCCTATTCAGATCTTATTTTTTATTGTTTATGATCAACTTTTATGTTTTTTTATATGGAATTAAATCTAATTTTTATTTAGATATTTCATTTTTCTCTTGAATTTATTAATTGAGTTCATCATTTATAATTTATTAATAGTAGTTGAATATTTTTTATTGTTAGCACGAATCCCTATTTAATTATTATCACATGCTTAATCCATATTGATTATGTTTTTTATTTTTGAATAATAATTCAATAATTTTATTTTCTTCCTTAATCTAATTTCTCACTATTAATTATAATTTCATATATTTAACTTATAGGAGGATAATTTATTTTAAAAAATTCTCAAGTGTATGATATTAAAGAGTATAAATACATAATTGGTATATTGTTTCATTAGATCAATGATATTAAATTCCTCATAAATTCTCTTTAATTTTTAGTTTTTAAATAAATTATTTGTGTTACTTATTTTTCAATGGGATCAACTAGCATTGAGGATATCCAAGGTAATCCAATATTAAGTCCTAGTTATGTAGGGAATTGGTAAGAGATGATGAAAGGTGAAGGGAGGGGTGTCTTACTAAAATATTGAAAATTTGATTCCAGGTAAATTTAATATAAAGAATTTAAAGCATTTGAAATTAACTTTATGCTCTTAATTCATTTTAAATTAAAATTTATTTTGGCTTCCAAACATACCTGAGGTATAAATTTTGGTATTACATATACATCATCCTAATTTTTCCAAAAAAAATATTTTTATTTTGCTTTTTTTTTTCATTTTATTTCCATGAAAAAGTTATACTTATACTTTTGTTATCTAATATGACCATTGTAGTTACTTTTCATTCCTATATTTAATTGATATATTATTCCATTTGATCATTGATATTAAATTCCTCTGAAATTCTATTTACTTTTTAGTCTTTGACAAACATATTTTAATTATAATGTTTTCAGGAGAATCAAATGGTATTGGAAATGTACCAAGATAATTCAATATTAGGGATTGAATTGGTATGAAATTTGTGAGGTAAAGGGAAAGGGGAATTAGAGTTCTCATCAACCTCCATAACCCCCTTCCCAAATCTATTTATACTATCTCACTTCTCCATGTCACTTCCCCAACCTCACCTTAGTGACCGAGGTACTCAGCCTATGGGATACTTAGAAAAGGTTTTATTCAACAAAATAGGTATCAATATTATCACCATTTTCTTTGATTTTTTAATATATTTATTAATTTTCCATAAATTAATTAAATTATTTTGCTCATTATTTTTTTATTATATTAAAATGGAGTAGATGAACATGTCCAAATAAGTTCAAAAAATACAATGTTTCTCAATACTAATCAATATAATAATTTATATTAATTATAAATTTATTTTATTTTTTATATTTTTATATATCTCTATTTAATAGTGTGATGCACCCTTTGAATTTTATATGAAAAAAGACACATGAATTCTTGTGTTTATGGGTAAACATTTTGAAAAATAATTAATTAATAAATATGGTATAAAATAAAAAAATGATTAGTTGTGTAATTATCACGATGTAATATTACATGTTTTGTGATTATTTTTATGGAAATATATTACTAGAAATATAAACATGAAATAACCTTCAATGTTTTTTGATTTGGGGAGAATCAATTTGAGGTACAGAATACAATACATTACATGATCATTTGGAAAATTAACATACCTTTTTTCATGACATTGATATCCTTTTCTTTTTTTTATTATCCCTTATTTGAGGATTAATGACCTTCATATATGCTTTCTCACTGCATATGATCCTCATTCCCAATCTCTTGTATTGAATTTCATGGGTTTTGAGTGATTGTAATGGTATTAGAGGTATATGATTGTTTCTTATTTCTATACTCTAATAGTATTTCATGTTTATTCACATTGGGTAAGTTCATCAATGATAAGACGTTCATGTTTTTTCTATTTTGATTAAATTATATATTTCATGATTTTTGATAGGTAGAATCCTCCTTAATCAATACAAATAATAAATTTTGTGTTAGGTTCATGATTTCATTTATAATAAACCAAATAGATTTCAAGTGTCTGATAGAGAAATATGTTTTATACTTCCAATCTATATGAATATACACACATTTTCTATTCTAAATTATATTTTATTTCATAAAGTTATATACTATATTTTATTTTCATATTATTTTTTCCTTACCTATTTTAATATACTTTTCAAATTACTATTGATATATTTTATTTGTCTCACATGTTTTTATCTCTCATGACAATGCATGGGTTGAAATATATCCCAAAATTATCATTAGTCTACAAATATTTCATTGTTTAATCATTCGTTATCATCATTGTTTACTCTTTCACAATTACGAATTCTAAGAAAATAGACTCAAGCATACTTTTTTCCTTGTACAATGTTAAATGATATATGGGAATGATAGAATATAAGGTATTTGTTTGATGTGATATAACTTATCTCATTGAGTATGAAATATTTGTGGGATAATTTTATATAAGTAAATGTATCAACACACATTTTTCTAGGTTACGTTGGACCTAATTCTCTTTATTCAAACATATTTTAGATTTTTCATCCAACTATAATCGATGTGTAATATATATCATTCAATGTCCCATTAAAATGATATTTATTTATCCTCTAAGATACCATGGCTTTTAACATTTGATGAGTGAGATGTTTTTTTATAAGATTATCATTTACATTTTTGAGGAAGTGACTTTGATAGTGTATATAATGTTGGTGTATGATTCTTCCCATAAATATGGGAGTATTTATAGGTCTCCCTAGGGTCTATAAATCATCCTGAAAGAGGGGTAACCTATTCTTACAATTTTAATTTTTTCCATTATTATATTTATTATTATATGGTTAGTTCAATTTTAATTAAATATTCTATTATATTTCCATTTATATGTTGTTTAAAAATTGTGAAAAACTATTAAACCATGTTGTTGTTTCATATAATCAGCATATTACAAACTTTAAAACTAGAAAATTATTGAGAGTTCATCTATTGTAATAGATAGAGTGATTACAAAAATTTACATAACTCAATACATTCGATTTTATATATGAAATAAAAAAATATTTCATTAATATCACATAACCATTTCAATACATATTTCTTGTTTAATGGTCTATACTATGAGAATATATCTCTTCTATAATTCATTATTTCTTAACTATCCAAAAATTATATATTATGAGTGATGAGTAAATATGAGTGCCATGTAATCATACCTTCTAAAAATTTTATGCTATATATATTATATATGAATAATCAGTATTGGAATTATATATATTTTTTGGAATTAAAACTTCAACCAACATTGTGATGGTTAGATAACTGTCATCGGTTAATATTCAATCATAAGCATAGGCATGGTTATTCTCACATTCAGGCATAATAATATGAACAGGTGATAAAAAGGTTTCAAGAAAACATGTATTTGGACATAATAAAAATATTGTAAGGTATTATTGTAGGATTTAGTGGGTTTACACTCACAACAGACCATTACACATATGATGTTTTTTGGAATTGGAAGATAGATCACTATAAGATATCTTAAAATAAGTATGGATTCTCATATAGTGGTATCATGTGGTTTCCACTAAAAATATCTTTCAGTTATAATAATGGAATTTCCATAAACTTATTCAATATTGATATAAATTTTCTATAAAAAATCAATTAATTCAGGTTTTTCAGTTCCATATGCACAATTGAAATTTCCATGATTAGTCAATGATAAAAATAATTCTCTAAAAATTTCCAATCTATCTATTTCAATAGACTATTACATTCATATCATTTCAACCCTAAAATTACTACTTTGTTAACAATATGTATACATTATATACTATATGAAATTTTAGTATATATTCCATATATATTATATTTAGTATTCCTCACACAACTTTTATATATTAAAAAATTCAATACCATATACATCAATTTCATATTATATGCATGTAGTATGCACACACTTTTTTTAATTTATGTGTACATGTAAACATAATTTCAAAAATAAGTCATATAGAGTGATTTCAACTACATGTTTCACCAAAATAATTCAATCTATTTATACATGTCACCAATAACCCCCCATTCATTTAATCTTTTAATTTCCTCCCACTCCCCATGAGCGACACCAATTCTTATTCTTCACTAGACTATAAAGTGACACATTTTTTAATATCATTTTATATATATGTAACATCCCAAGTAAGTAATGAATAATAGATATTTTTATCTATGTCTATTAATGAATTAGATAGTGTTTTAGAGGCTTAAAATGCAAATAAATCCAATCCTAAGCATGGAATACACTAATATTCTTAAAAGATTGTTTTACTGCCTTATGATGGAAAACCCTTTTTAAATCTATCTTTTGACAATTTTATAAACTATGTTTGTCAAAATAAACTTATTATTTATGATTAGGACATCAAAATTTAATTTGTGTGATTTTTTGGTATTTTTCTGACAATGTTCATTTTTTAATGAATAGTGAAAAATACTGCATTTTACATCAAAACTGCTTCTTAATCTAATTTATTTATATGATTAGATTATCTTTTGAATTGGTTTTTAAGTGAAATTAGAATATATTTTTACCATTTAATCCAATGGTGGTCATTGGAATCAATTTCACTTTGATATTGGACTTAAACTGGTGTCAATCTTTTGATACTTATTGTTTCATAAAAACACGCTATTTGCTCTGACAACGGGAATTAATTATTTAATTAATTAATGTGACTTATATGTTTTGAATTATGTAAAATAGACTTCATTTTTGAATTCAGAATATCAAATATAGCTTAGGGTGAAGTTTTGGTATTTTTCTGAAAAACTCCAATTTTTGATGAATAGTGAAACCACTAAGTGGTAATCAAGCAAACTGATTTTTCAGTTAAATGAAGGTTTACCACTAATGTGTATTGAATTTTGAAAATTCGACATACATGGTTGTCATTAGTATGTAAAATATGGTTCAATGGGATGAAAATAATTTTTTGGTGAATAGTAACTTTTTTTCATTAATCGTGATTAGAGGTAATTAGTGTAATTTAAGGTAAAAATGATATTATAAAAATATAAAAACACCATGAAACTTATCCTACCCCTATTGGATTAGTCATGTCCGACCAAGAAAACCCATGGGTCGATTTAGGGGACCTTATGGAGCCACTTGGGTGAGATAATGACTTTAATGCCTTTTTTTAAATAAAGGTGAAAATGACACTAACATAAATTGTGTTACTAAAAAAAATTTTAGAAGGGGTTATACTAATAATATGTTTGTCTATAAATATTCATTAGAAAGATAAAAAGATTTCATACATCATATTAATTTTTTTATAATTTTTAGACATTAAATAAATTAAATTATTTATGACATCATGATGATGCAGCGATGACCTCATTATTTAACGATTAAAATAAAATGGAAAGATAATGTAATATCTAAGACCTAAACTTGTCCAAAAACTATTGTATGGGAATATTTCGAAGACTTATCATCTTATCTTCTAAATATATCAATGTGGGACCTTAGAAATTCGAAACACTTTTGAAAATAAAATAATATTTTCATGATTTCCAAAAGTGCCCCTCCTCTCCTCTTATAAAAGGCCCCCACCTCTACCTCATTCCACACACTCCTCAAGCCTTTGGCTCGGCCAAACCCTACCCATTTACTCTCTCCACATCCCTCTCCTCATCATAGAGGATTACCTTTGGGAATAATCCTTTCAAAGGAAGCCTTTAGGCTCAAATCAAAAGGAGTTACACTTTTAAAGGTAATTCATTCTCTCATGTTCATTTGTTTTATTTTGCTTCTCCAACCCCCTAAAATCTTTTTATTTACTTATTTTGTAACAAAACCAGTATCTTAAATATACTAGGATGTTGTTATAAGATTTATTTGAGCTACAATCTCACACAACTACATCAAATGGTTAAAGAACATACAGTTTCCGTGGATGGAAAAATTCTGCCTCCCGAAACGATGATTGTTCAATACTCATTTAACACCTTCAAAGGTGGCCATTATGATGTCACTATTTTTATATATGATATATAATATGTTTAATGTTTCCTTAAGCTTCTGTATTTTTAATTTATGGAATACCATTATTGTTTCCATTATGGGTAAACACGATATCTTCATTTTAGGAAGTGCGGACTACCGCCCCCTGAATGTGATTTGATTCGTTAACACCATATGTGGGATGTGTAAAGGATAAAGTTAATGATATTATATATGTTATTATAATGGAATTATAATATAATCTTATATCATTATGATTCCATTCCAGAAAATACGAAATAGAAATGGAAGTAGCGTTCATACGTACGTACGGCTTACCGTCTCCATGAATGGTGCATTTCATTTCTTACCTCTAAATGTGATGTAATATTATAAATACATATATATGATGAATATATATGATATATATGTTATCCAAATCATTAATATCATTCTAGATATAATGAACCTTTGACCAAATTAACAACATGTAAGTGTAAGAAGTCTATTTTTGACTTAAGAACCAAATACCGACAAAATGAACATTATTAACTTAAATGATTACATGATGTTCATAACATGGTATAAAAGGAATAATGAACTTGAAAAAGGTTCTTAAGCAAGTATATATTAACTAATGTTTATTATTCAGGACATTAAAGAATGATCGAGTCAAGTCAGACCCGAGGTATGGGACTTCGTCTCAATCTCCTTTCATTGAGGCATATTTTATTTTATACACAACTTTCTTTTATACGGTGTATAAACCCCTTTGACTTTTACGTTTATCCAAAAGGAATCTTTTTTATACGAAGTGTTTTACTAAACGACAAAAGGGAATGTTTTTGTCGTACGTATGCGGCGACAACGACTTCTCCACCGCCGTGACCGTTATTTGAGTTTCAGCTGCCTCTACAAGCCATACCTTCTTTTTAAAAGAAAAATAAATACCATGTTTTAATTTTATTTTATTTTGGTATTGAAAATGGTTTTCATGATGTTTTTATATCAATGTGTTGTATTGATATCTTGTGATTGAAAGGTGGAAATTTTATGTTTCCTTTATGCATGTTTTATGTGATACGATTATGTTGAGGTTCTTGGGCATTATTATGAAGACGGGTGGTTCCGTGATAAACTAAGGGCGGGTGAGCCCGATATAGCTCTCCAATGCATTGGGTAACGCGAAGGAGTGAAACGTTAAGGTTTCTCCGAAGAGATTTAGGGAATATACTGTGATGGGTATTCCAAATGTAACCAAGAGGGTTACTCCCTACTTAAGAATGTTATGAATGCCTCAAGTTACCTTTATGTCTTATGATTTCTATGATTTATTCATGATTTGATGAGGTATGTTAAAGTGCATATATTTTATGGGTAAAGTATGATTTCAATCTTATGTATATATGTACCCATGTTTCCTTTCCATGTTTTTATAACCCATACTGAGCTTTTTATGCTCATCCCAAGTTTTTTTTTGAAATGATTTTACAGGTCAAGGGAAAGGTACATGATATGATGATAGTGTCAAGGAAGTGTCAAGAAAGAATCCATGTTTTATTTTAAATATGTTTCCATTGATGGGAATGAAGAATACCATCTTTATGTAACCAATTTGTTTATATGTGAAATGTAATGCAAGTTTTATGATCTAATTCTCTAAAACTCTAAACCCGAAAAGATCCTCAATGTGTAATCTTGTAATAACTCAAGATTAAGTATGGTTTAAGGCTGGGGCCTTATAGTTGGCATCAGAGGTCATTTTAGATAACTTTAGGAGTTAGAATTATATTAAATGATTATCCAAAAATATTTTTTTTATGGTCAAATTGAAGTGATATAGCATTTGAAGATTACCATGTTGCTTCATCTAAGACATGTTTGTTCAGAATGGTTTTCCACAGAGGAAACAGGGAAGCAGTGCTAGGAAGGCATACTGAAGGAAATAACCTTCCGAACCAGCATCCTGAGATGGTCGGAATTGGAACTGAATAGTTTGTTGCAGTAATGGCATAGTTGACTCAAGCAATAAATGGTGGTGGTATCCATGCACGAGATCAGCCAAATCAACCGCAAAGGAACATGTCAGCGGTGGAAAATTTCATGAGGCAACATCCCCCATCATTCAGAGGATCATCTGACCCTTTGTTAGCTGAAGGGTGGATTAAAGCACTAGAGAAGATTTTAGATTTCATGGGGTGTTCAGACAATCAAAAGGTTAGTCTTGCTATTTACCGTTTGGAGGGTGAAGCAGATCAGTGGTGGTCGATGGTTAAAAACATCAGGGACGCTGATGAGATTGATGCTCTCGACTGGGATGAATTCAAAGGTATTTTTCTTGAGAAGTAATTTCCTAAGGCTGTTCGACTTAGGATGGAAAAACAATTCATGGAATTGAGGCAAGAGGAAGACTCAGTGGCTGCCTATGAGGAAAGGTTCACTCGTTTGACAAGGTATGCTCCAAATTTTATTAGAGACCTTGATAGTAAAATCAATTGTTTTTACTCAGGATTAAAGCCAAAATATCAAAGGGCATTAGCTTCTCATGAGTTTAAAAGTTATGAAAATCTTGTTCGATGTGCTGAGAAGGTAGAAATGGAGTTTGCCGATGATCAAGTGTTCTACAACAACCAGCAAAATAAGAGACCGAGGTGGCAGGAGAAAGGTAAAAATTCTTCAAAAAAGTCTGGTGGTAAGAAAACTAAATTTCCAGTTTGTGATAAATGTGGCAAAAGGCATGCTGGGGAATGTCTTCTGAATTCTGGAAAGTGCTACCGATGTGGTAAGATGGGACATAAGGCTCGTGATTGCACTGAAAAAGATCAGGGTGATGGTAAGACCAAATTTGATTTACAGTTAGTGAAATGTTATAACTGCAATGAGATGAGTCACTATACAAACGAGTGTCCGACAAAGAGCTTGAGTGATGGGAAGCAGTTAGACTACAAGCAGAAAGGGGTGGTGAAATATTTTGCAACTACTTCGGCAGACGTCGAGCCATCAAATGAAGTTGTATCAGCTCCAGGGAGCTCAGTTTTTTTCAAAGATTGACTTGAGATCGGGGTACCATCAGCTGAAGGTAAAGGAAGAAGATGTTTTGAAGACCGCGTTCCGTACAAGATATGGCCACTATGAATTTGTAGTAATGCCTTTTGGGATAACCAATGCACCTGCTGTATTCATGGACTTAATGAATAGAATTTTCCATGAGTTCTTGGATAAGTTTGTGGTGGTTTTTATTGATGATATTTTGGTGTTTTTTAAAAGTAAAGAGGAGCATGAAAGTCATTTAAGGGGTTTTTTTCAAAACTTAATAGGAATGAAACTATATGGAAAATTCAGCAAGTGTGAGTTTTGGTTGCAACAAATTTATTTACTTGGTCACATTATTTCTAAAGATGAGATAACCGTTGATCCTGCAAAAACAAAGGTTGTTGAAGAATGGACAAGACCCACAAATGTAACTGAGATTCGTAGCTTGCTTGGTTTGGAAGGCTATTACCGAAGGTTTGTTAGAAATTTTTCATGGTTATCTGGTCTAATGACTAAGCTAACTCAGAAGGGTGTTAAGTTTATCTGGAAAAAATAATGTGATGATTATTTTCAGGAACTGAAAAGAAGATTGGTGAATGCTCCAGTTTTGGCACTACCTTCCAGAAAGGGTGAGTTTGTCATCTACAGCGATGCTTCATTGAAAGGACTTGGTTGCATCCTAATGAAGAATGATCAGGTAATTGCTTATGCTTCACTACAATTGAAAACACATGAGGTAAATTACCCAACACATGATTTGGAATTAGCTGCTATTGTTTTTGCTTTAAAAATTTAGAGGCATCATTTGTATGGAGTAAAGTGTGAAATATATACCGATCACAAAAGTTTAAAGTATATATTCACTCAGAAAGAATTGAACATGATACAAAGGAGATGGCTAGAATTAATCAAGGATTATGATTGTACAATTCATTACCATCCGGGAAAAGCAAATAATGTGGCTGATGCTTTGAGTCGAAAAAGTAATGCTTCGTTAGCAATGTTGCGTTTGGAATGTGATCCTTTGGTTAAGGATTTGATGAACTTTGGCATAGAAGTTGTTGGTGCAGGAAGTCCTTCTGTTTTGTTTCAGGTATTAGTGAGATCTTCTCTATCAGATAGAATCAAGCAAGCACAGAAGCAAGACAGTGAGTTGCAGAAAAAGGTAGAGCTGGTTCAGAAAGGTAAGTTGCCTGAATTCAACATTGATAATGATTGCGTTTTGAGATTTGGGAAGAGATTGTGTGTGCCTTGTGATTCACAGTTGAAGAGAGAGTTGTTATGTGAAGCTCATAGTTCTCCGTTTTCAGTTCATCCTGGCAGTACTAAGATGTACAGAGATCTGTGGGAGTATTACTGGTGGGATGGAATGAAAAGAGATATTTCTGATTTTACTGTGATGTGTTTGACTTGTCAGCAGGTTAAAGCAGAGCGTCAGTTATTGAAAGGGATGCTTCAGCCTTTACCAGTGCCAGAGTGGAAATGGGAGAATATATCCATGGACTTTGTTGTTGGATTACCGAAGACATCTCGAGGTAATAATGCAATCTGGGTTATTGTTGATCGCTTGAAAAAATCTGCTCATTTCCTTCCTATTCGAGATACATTCTCTCTGGATCAACTTTCCCGTTTGTATCTTAAAGAGATAGTCAGGTTACATGGAGTTCCTCTCTCCATTGTATCGGATCGTGATCCCAGGTTTACTTCTAACTTTTGGAAAGGCCTTCATAAGTCGTTTGGTACTGAATTAAATTTTAGTACAGTTTTTCATCCTCAATCAGATGGGCAGTCAGAACGAACGATTTAGACATTGGAGGATATGCTGCGAGCTTGTTCTATGAATTATCAGGGAAGTTGGGACCAATATCTTTCTTTGGTTGAATTTTCTTATAATAACAGTTTTCATTCCAGTATACATATTACACCATTTCAGGCATTATTTGGGAAGCGGTGTCGAACTCTAGATTTCTGGGATGAAGTGGGTGATAGGAAGTTGATGGGACCAGAATTGGTAGAAGAGATGGCAGAAAAAGTTCAGCTGATTTAGAAGCACATGAGAACAGCTCAGAGTAGGCAGAAGAGTTATGCGGACAACAGGAGGAAGGATCTCTCTTTTGAGGTAGGTGATCATGTTTTTCTCAAAGTATCACCATGGAAAAGTGTGATGCGATTTGGTAAGAAAGGAAAGATGAGTCCAAGGTTCATTGGACCATATGAAATTCTGGAGAAAGTTGGATCAGTTGCATACCGGATGGCTTTACCTCCAAGTTTATCTCAGGTACACAATGTTTTTCACATTTTGATGTTGAGAAAGTATATGCCAGATCCATCTCATGTTTTGAGTCCAGAGGTAGTTCAGTTGGAAGAGAACCTATCTTATGAGGAACAACCGGTCCAGATTCTTGACCACAGGGAGCAAGTGTTACGGAATAAGGTGATTAAGCAGGTAAAGGTTTTGTGGAAAAACCACATGATGGAAGAGGTAACATGGGAATCTGAAAATGTTATGAGGGATAAGTACCCCCATTTATTCGATAAGTAAATAAATTGTGGGGACACAATTTTCTAAAGGGGGGAAGGATGTAACATCCCAAGTAAGTAATTAATAATAGATATTTTTATCTATGTCTATTAATGAATTAGATAGTGTTTTAGAGGCTTAAAATGCAAATAAATCCAATGTTAAGCATGGAATACACTCATATTCTTAAAAGATTGTTTTACTACCTTATGATGGAAAACCCTTTTTAAATATATCTTTTGACAATTTTATAAACTATGTTTGTCAAACTAAACTTATTCTTTATGATCGGGACATCAAAATTTACTTTGTGTGAATTTTTGGTATTTTTCTGACAATGTTCATTTTTTAATGAATAGTGAAAAATACTGCATTTTACATCAAAACTGCTTCTTAATATAATTTATTTATATGATTAGATTATCTTTTGAATTGGTTTTGAAGTGAAGTTAGAATATATTTTTAACATTTAATCCAATGGTGGTCATTGGAATCAATTTCACTTTGAAATTGGACTTAAACTGGTGTCAATCTTTTGATACTTATTGTTTCATAAAAACACGCTATTTGCTCTGACAACGGGAATTAATTATTAAATTAATTAATGTGACTTATATGTTTTGAATTTTGTAAAATAGACTTCATTTTTGAATTCATAATATCGAATATAGCTTAGGGTGAAGTTTTGGTATTTTTCTGAAAAACTCCAATTTTTGATGAATACTGAAACCACTAAGTGATAATCAAGCAAACTGATTTTTCAGTTAAATGAAAGTTTACCAATAATTTGTATTGAATTTTGAAAATCTGACATAAATGGTTGTCATTTGTATGTAAAATGTGGTTCAATGGGATGAAAATAATTTTTTGGTGAGTAGTAAATTTTTTTCATTAATCGCGATTAGAGGTAATTAGTGTAATTTAAGGTAAAAATGATATTATAAAAATATAAAAACACCATGACACTTGTCCTACCCCTATTTTATGAGTCATGGCCGACCAAGACAACCCATGGGTCGATTTAGGGGACCCTATGGATCCACTTGTGTGAGATAATGACTTTAATGCCTTTTTTTTAATAAAGGTGAAAATGACTCTAACATAAATTGTTTTACTAAAACAATTTTTATAAGGGGTTATACTAATCATATTTTTGTCTATAAATATTCATTAGAAAGCTAAAACGATTTCCTACATCATATTATTTTTTTATAATTTTTATAAATTAAATAAATTAAATTATTTGTGACATCATGATGATGCAGCGATGACCTCATTATTTAACGATTAAAATAAAATGGAAAGATAATGTAATATCTAAGACCTACACTTGTCCAAAAACTATTGGATGGGAATATTTCGAAGACTTATCATCTTATCTTATAAATATATCAATGTGGGACCTTATAAATTCTAAACACTTTTCAAAATAAAATAATAGGTTCATGATTTCCAAAAGTTCCCCTCCCCTCCTCTTATAAAAGGCCCCCACCTCTACCTCATTTCACACACTCCTCAAGCCTTTGGCTCGGCCAACCCCTGCCCCTTTACTCTCTCCACATCCCTATCCTCATCCTAGAGTATTCCCTTTGGGCATAATCCTTTCAAAGGAAGCCTTTAGGCTCAAATTAAAAGGAGTTACACTTTTAAAGGTAATTCATTCTCTCATGTTCATTTGTTTTATTTTGCTTCTCCAACCCCCTAAACTCTTTTTATTTACTTCTTTTGTAACAACACCAGTATATTCAATATACTAGGATGTTTTTATAAGATTTATTCGAGCTACACTCTCACACAACTACATCAAATGGTTAAAGAACATACGGTTTCCGTGGATGGCGAAATTATGCCTCCCGAAATGATGATTGTTCAATACTCATTTAACACCTTCAAAGGTGGCCATTATGATGTCACTATTTTTATATATGATATATAATATGTTTATTATTTCCTTAAGATTATGTATTTTTAATTTATAGCATACCATTATTGTTTCCATTATGGGTAAACACGATATCTTCATTTTAGGAAGTGCGGACTACCGCCCCCTGAAAGTGATTTGATTCGTTAACACCATATGTGGGATGTGCAAAGGATAAAGTTAATGATATTATATATGTTATTATACTGGAATTATAATATACTCTTATATAATTATGATTCCATTCCAGAAAATACGAAATAGAAATGGAAGTAGCGTTCATGCGTACGTACGGCTTACCATCTCCATGAACGGTGCATTTTATTTCTTACCTCTAAATGTGATGTAATATTATAAATACATATATATGATGAATATATATGATATATATGTTATACCAATCATTAATATCATTCTTGATATAACAAAACTTTGACCAAATTAACAACATGTAAGTGTAAGAAGTCTATTTTTGACCTAAGAACCAAATACCGACAAAATGAACATTATTAACTTAAATGATTACATGATGTCCATAACATGGTATAAAAGGAATAATGAACTTGAAAAAGGTTCTTAAGCAAGTAGATATTAACTCAAGTTTATTATTCAGGACATTAAAGAACGATCGAGTCAAGTCGGACCCGAGGTATGGGACTTCGTCTCAATCTCCTTTCATTGAGGCATATTTTATTTTATACACAACTTTCTTTTATACGGTGTATAAACCCCTTTGACTTTTACGTTTATCCAAAAGGAATATTTTTTATACGAAGTGTTTTACTAAACGACAAAAGGGAATGTTTTTGTCGTACGTATGCAACGACAACGACTTCTCCACCGCCATGACCGTTATTTGAGTTTCGGCTTCCTCTACAAGCCATACCTTCTTTTTAAAAGAAAAATAAATACCATGTTTTAATTTTCTTTTATTTTGGTATTGAAAATGGTTTTCATGATGTTTTTATATCAATGTGTTGTATTGATATCTTGTGATTGAAAGGTGGAAATGTTATGCTTCCTTTATGCATGTTTTATGTGATACGATTATGTTGAGGTTCTTGGGCATTATTATGAAGACGGGTGGTTCCGTGATAAACTAAGGGCGGGTGAGCCCGATATAGCTCTCCAATGCATTGGGTAACACGAAGGAGTGAAACGTTAAGGTTTCTCCGAAGAGATTTAGGGAATATACTGTGATGGGTATTCCAAACGTAACCAAGAGGGTTACTCCCTACATAAGAATGTTATGAATGCCTCAAGTTACCTTTATCTATTATGATTTATATGATTTATTCATGATTTGATGAGGTATGTTAAAGTGCATATATTTTATGGGTAAAGTATGATTTCACTCTTATGTATATATGTACCCATATTTCCTTTCCATGTTTTTATAACCCATACTGAGCTTTTTATGCTCATCCCAAGTTTTTTTGAAATGATTTTCACAGGTCAAGGGAAAGGTACATCATATGATGATAGTGTCAAGGAAGTGTCAAGAAAGAATCCATGTTTTATTTTAAATATGTTTCCATTGATGGGAATGAAGAATACCATCTTTATGTAACCACTTTGTTTATATGTGGAATGTAATGCAAGTTTTATGATCTAATTCTCTAAAACTCTAAACCTGAAAAGATACTCAATGTGTAATCTTGTAATAACTCAAGATTAAGTAAGGTTTAAGGCTGGGGCCTTATAATATAACACAAAATTAATGATTTTTTACATGCCTATTTTTCATAATTTTTTTCCTTTATAAGATATTACATCCCATGAAAATTTATGAGTTGGTAATACAAGATTGATCAATACTGCCTCACTATATAATATTTTCTATTATAAAATAGTAGCATATATAAGTGCTACATTTTCACTATATTCAACAATGATAAATAGTTTATTATTTAATGAAGTTATATATTATACCACTTCCATAGTTTTAGGTTTTAGTATTACTTTATAAATTTAATTATTTCAGTAATTAAAGAATATATTTTCATTTTTAGTATCTTTTATTCTTTTTGTTCTTCAGTTTTTATGAATAATATTTCAGTCAGTTAAATTTTGAAATTTTATTACTCAAAAATATTATTTTCATACTAATTTACAAAATACATGGATGGTATATTTCCACTATTAAAATTTTCATTACACAATAAATAAATAATAATGAAATAATATATCTCAACCATTTCAAAATTTTGATTGTTTCAGCATCATTTGAATATTTTTAATGGTTTAGTTTATAGTGATATAAAATGAGATGCTTTTCCATTTACATAGTTTGATATTTTATATCTTATTTATAAACCTTATAATTTATATAATTTCACTAGTATTAATGGGGAACAAAAATGGAAATTCCCATAGATGGTGAGACCCAATTTTATTAGACATATGAAATAATTATCAAATGATTTTGAAAATTTCTAATTTAATAGGAAATACTTTTGATAAATTATATACTTTAGGGTAGGTATAGAATTAGTGAACATGGTATATGAATATTTCTTCATGGGAATGATGTCGATGACATCTATGGATCACTACAATATTATCAATAAGATATTCATATATTACACATGAAATTATCGTCACATGAGGATTCATTATTCAGGCTGTGTTTTACAGGTGTCCCTTAAGAGGAATATGTTCATTGCACATGCTCTTCTTCGAAAAACTCAAGATGTGGACAATCATTCACATGATTTTTTTTTCTTTTAGCCCTAGTTTTAACTTTTCATTTGGTTTATTTAATATTATATTTTATTAGAAATTCCTATTTATTATAAAGTTTAATGAACTGCTGAATAGAACCACAAACAATGTAATTGTTGAACCTATGACTTTGATCCTTATGCATGACTTTCATTACTATAATTATTTGATGAATCATTTAATTATATGTTGGTAGTTTTATATTATTCATTTGTAAACCCATATTTGATTTGATATGAAGAGAAAGATATGGTAGTGTTAATCTTCAATGTCCACATATAGACTATCTTTTGGTTGTTTTACTCTATATTTAGATTAAATTTTATTGCTTTGAATATTCTTCTTCCCTTCATGTTATACTATTCATAATTCTCATGATGAGTTGGACTACCAGTGTTGAACCTGAGACAATTTTATTATATAGAAATGATTTCTTATAATAAATTTTATATTAGAACCGATGATGAGTATTTGATATTTTTTATTGAAATTGTTTGATGTTATGGTCATTTATAATTTTTAGCATAACAAATTATGTTGAAATACTTTTTTAACATTGATTTTATTAACATGTTACTATTGGAGTAAGGAGGAAATTAGCATCGGTAAAAGATGTGGGGATCTTGCGATGTGGCCATACGGACAATGAAGACCATACAGAATGTTGGCTCTTGAATAAGGACCTCCATCCACTATTTTTTGGTAAATTTCATTTGTAAAATAAAATCAATATATTATTCATATAATATTCAATAGATTTCATTATATTAAAAATTAATAATAAATTTTTGGTTGAAAATGGGGAATATTTTGAGAAGTAATGTAAATCATTTCATTATTTTTTTAAACCCAAGACACTATATATTTCTCATCAAGATAAATTTTTAACTTGATACATTTTGGAAAATAAAATAACAACAATAACTAGACCTTTTTTTTAAAGTTATATATAACAAAATTATATATCTTGTTAAGTGAAATGTTTATTTTTTAAGAAATTAAAATCATCTATTTTGTTTATCTTAAAGTCAAGTGCGGTAAATATTAAATCCCTCTATGCTTTTAAAAAAATTTGGATTTTAATGATAATTTTTAAAATCATAAAAATAAAATAATAATGATGGGGTATGGTTATTTCTTTCCATTAAAAATATTCAAAAAATAGAACATTTATTCCTCTTCCATTCCATTTATTCCCATTTCAACATCTTTTATTAATAAAAAGAAGTTCAAAAAAACATTCAACATTATTATACCCATAAAGTCAAAATCAATAAATTATTAATCAATAGATATAAATGTTTTAATCAATATATATAAATGTTTTATGGATTTTTATTAATTTTTTTATTTAAATATTATCAATCAATAGATAGATTTCATGAAATCATTTATCACATGTGATAAATGAATCCATTGACTACTACTAGAGATTTTATATTATTAAGATCTAGTCTTTATTAGTGCTAAAAAACATTGATAAAGGGGTACATTTATCAATGCTAAATAAAATCACTAATAAATATAACCTTGATCTGCACAAGTTAATTTCTTTATACTAATTAAGGTAACCATTTATCTGTGTTTTTCTTAGCACTGATAATGGTGTTCTCTTTAATAATTATAGAACATTTTTTATCATTGATAAATGATATACTTAATAAAAAGTCAACATATATATAATTGAATATCATATTGTTGTATAGAAATAAATTAATATTTAAATAGATATAATATATTATCATTTTTGGAATATTTGATTGTTACAAATTAACATTTTTGGAACACAACATTAAACATAATTATACTCATAAAGTTGAAATAAAAAAATTGTTCATCAATAGATCCAATTTTTTTGTTTTATTGGGTTTAAAAAATTAATTATACAAAATAATTTTTTTATTTGTTTAATATCATACTTTTTATTTGAAAATTTATTAATCAATTGATAAATTTCATGAAATCAATTATCACATCTGATAAATGAAACCTTTTCCCATTATTAAATATTATGGATTATTAATATCTAACCTTTATCAATGTTATATAAAGAATGATAAAAGAGGTAATTTTATTAGTTCTTAAAAAATGAACTGAAAAATGTGGCCTTTATTATCACTATTACTTTTGAGCATCGATAAAGGTAACTATTTATCAGTACTTTTCATTGAACTAATAAAGGTATTCCCTTAATCAGTAATAAATTAATTTTTTAGAATTTATAAATTGTATAGTTTCTAAAAAGACAACTATATATTATTAAATATCAAATTATTGTATATAAATATATTTATATCAATATATATATAGTAATTTTTTGGGATGTTTGATATTTATAAATTAAAATATATTTATTTTTTTAATTTTTGATGCCATGTTTTTAATCTAATGTTAGAATGTTAACTCATTATTTTTTATTTGATATTTTTATTTTTCCTTAAAAATATTTTGAGATTATTTTTTGTCTTTATATTTTACCCTTATGTAAGATTTATTTGACCCTTGAAGAATTGATTTACCCTAACATTATCTCTTTCAAAGGTAGGATGCCTTTACATACAAGTTGACTTATCATTATAAAATGGGGAGTCTCCCTTACCTAACTTGAAACATGGGTTTCTAACATTTACAAAAGGCTTATGAATACCCTTATGCGGCTTATAAAATATGCGTGAGACCTTGATGCAGTGTATTTGAGACCTTTATGTAGTTCATGGAAGTAACCTCAAGGAAAATATGCTCAGATGATCCTTACATAGAACTTCTCTGGAAGACAATTACACTATGATGATATATACCTTAATGCGATATCAACTATACAGTTTGTTTAAAAGGATATTTCCATAGGATTCATGGAAAATAATGTATCCTTAGATTTTTGGAGGTTTTGTGTGATTTGAATTTAAGAACTGAAGACCCTTCCTTTTTTAATAGTTTAATTACAGTCAGATAGTAGAGTCAATGAGAAATTAATATAGGGAAGGTGACATTCCACAGATGGGAGGGATTTTCAAGGACCTAATTTTAGCATTTCTTGTGGATAAATATTGGAAGGATTATCCAATGGATAGATTATTGTTTGAGGATTCAGTGGCAGATCATATTGAATATAAAATTCATGGATGGTTTTAGATAGATAATACTGAACACTGGTAAGGTATTTTTGGTCTGGATCTATTCTTCTTGTTGAATTGTTTTCTCTGGGTTTTTTGTGGTTTTTGGTTCCTAGTTACATAAGTATCATTCAGTGTTCCTCTAGATTTATCGTATAAAAACCCAAGCTAATAATATCATTAATTTATATCAATATAAAATGTTAAAAATTACATCTCAAAATTATCTCAAACAGCTTGGAGAACCTTTTGGTTTAGTTTATTTGAGGAACAATTTCATAGGAAAATTATTTTACAAAACATTTGAACATTTATTTTTTATTCAAATATTTTAGAACCCCTTATAGACTTATGATAAATTAAACTTATCTTTATAACAAAATGAATGGAAACAATACAAATCGGTGAGATCAAACATTTAGTAATGAAAAACTTTTGAACATTTCATCAAGGGTGTGATCATAAGAATATGAGAAAACAAGATTGGGGAGAGATTTATTGTTAAAAAGAACATAAAATAATCATATTTATCAATAAATAATGAATTAATGACATGTAATATTAAAATAAAAACATGTACCATGTCATAAAAGTGTGAGAAAAGCATGAAACCATGGCATAAGGAAATGGTGACATAAGATCATGGAATTATAAATATATGGAAAAATAGAAAACATGACATCATAAGAAAATTTCAAGTATCTCTACCTAGATAACATAACATAGTGTACTTCGGCTAACCACTCATGCACCATAGTCAAGGATCACTACCATGAAAATATAACATAGTGTTCTTAGGCTAATCAACCATACACCATACATGGTGTATGTTAACAAAAATGAATTTCCAAATACAATTTAGTTCTAGTAGGCTACATTCTTTATATACATAACATTTTCATAAATATGTGTTCCACATTTAGAAAAATAACCATACATAAAGTAGGATCATTATAAAACCCATGAAAAATTAGTAGGTTTCATAAACTTATCTCAAAGAATATCCAAAGGCTTTATCATAATGATTTCAAAGAGAAGAAAAAATTAAATAATTTTAGATATAAATATTTTAGATAAAGAATCATTGGTCTTGTGAATTGAGTTACAAGGGAAAAAATCATGATATGGATCAAAGATAAGTAAGGATAATAACCAACTGAATAGGTAAATCGTTTTGAAATGAGAAAAAATTATTTTAATGAAATATATATCTTATTATTCCCCATTAGTATATAATTGAATTAGGATGGTTTTCTATAAAATAATATTATTTTTTAAATGTTATTCATCATTAAAATTTTTGATGGGGGTGGTACTTTACATGAAAGATAAATTTGGAAATTTCCATTAAATAGGATTTACCTAAAAGAAAGAATTACAGAGAGAACTCAAAATATGTATTATCCTCAAAAATGGAAGGAAAATTAAGTTAATTATATATTTATGGAGAATATATTTAGAATGTGGATGAAACATATGAGATGAATATGCAGGGAAATGGGTCAACAGAGGTAAAACACATAACCCAAAACTAATGAGGGTGGTTTGGAATATCCCATTTAATATTTTAAAATATCCTTATTGAAATATAATATCATAAAAAAGGACAACACAACATTTTTGTGAAAAGAGGATAAATAAAATATGAAGTTCACATGAGAAAAAAAATAATTTAAATTAAATTAAAAAAGAGAAAATTGGAGAGAATGGAAATTATAGACATGGATGGGAAACAATCATTTAAGAAGATGACAATTATACTCAACGGTGATATACTTTTTAAAGAATAAATTAATCAAGGTAAAATATATGGATTTAAAAATTCATTTTCCTTAGAGATTAAGAGAATGTACAGTAAAATAAAATATCCGGGTGGAAGTAACCAATCATAGAAGAAATCTATGATTAAACATAATAACTCAAGGAAAGGGTTTTTGAGTTAAATAAAACTCTTACAATCATTTAGTATTTTAAAATGAAAAATTTAATATATGTTCAAGCATGAGATGTGTTTTTAAATACTCTAGATATCATTAAATTTATGAAATAAATAAATCCAAGTCATGTACATGCATAATTAAAAGAGACAAGTGGTAAATAAGATTCATATATCAATGAAATAAAATTGATATCTTCCCCCCTGCAGGTGGCTAAGGTGGCTGGGGGGTTGGGGTATGGGGTGTAAGTCGTGGGGTCGAGTCCCCAATCCCTCTTGGTTGCATGTGTGGGTGTGTGAATAAAACAAACTTTTTAAATAAAATCGATATCTAAAAACTCATACCTTATGTTCTGATACATCCTACCCATGTGCCTAGCATCCTAGATAATGAAATTATGTTTATTCAAAACTACCTTAAGATCCTTGTTCATCTATATTTCATATGATATGGTCCATCTATTACAATATGTTGTTAATTTCCAATATAGTATTTTATCATGTTGGTTACTTGATGTGGTTTGGTCAATTTTACTAAATATTCCTCCATGTAATAACTGAGACCCTACTAGAGTAGATAAACACTATATCCTGATTAATATCATGCAATGCACACTCTATCATAACTGAAAGATCCTTTATTCATTTTTTAAGTTAAGTATTTAAATCCTATAATTACATTTGATAGAAAATAATTCATTTTCGAATTCACCATAAAAATATTATCTTAGGGTGAATTTATTAGATTTTTCTAAAATAATTGATTTTTAGGAGAATAGTGAAATATAGTGTTTTTACTAAAAACGTAGAATTTACTAATATACAAAGAAACAAGTATGACCTAAATAATTAATAAAACATTTCCATGATCAAATATATTTTTAAGGACTAAAACTATACATTTCAAAATACTAGTATGAATTTAAAAAACCTATATTTGATATTTTACAAACTTAAGTAATAAATTTCAATTAAATAATCTGATTTTATTATTTTATTTTAATTAAATGTTATTTTAATAAAATTTGGTTTTTAATTTAATGAAAATAATAATCCAATTTATAATAATCCAATTTATGTTATAAAAATGTATAACATTTATGACTCTATCCAATATATAAATTTATGCTTAAAACACACTATTTCTAAAAATGGGTTTTTAAACATTACATGCACAAATATTAAAATCAATTATTATTACAAATAGAAATATTATTTTTTATAATGGATAAAGTATTTATAATAATTATTTATATATTATTTAACAAGTCCTATTTTATTTTTACGCATTAAAAGTAAACCACTTAGGTAAAAATCAATTACGACAGTAAAAACCAAGAATCGTAAAGCTGAAAAATATAAGATTAATAGGATTGAAACATGTTTAAAACATGTTTTTAGGTGAATTTTAGAGGGTATATAGACTTTATCTCGACAAAAAATTCATTATTTACTACTTTGGATCCATTGACCATTGAATAGTATCATGTCGTCATTGAAAAAGTAATTGGTATTTACAAAAATGTCATTTCCATCACCTATAAAAGGGTTCCCTTCCTCCAATTCAAGTATTCCTATTACTAATAATTTCTTCTTATAACTATGATTTTTTACTGCCTATAAGTATCTATCATGTTCATAAGCCTGTGGACTTAATTAGATAACCCAAGGGATTCTATTTTCAAGGATTGTTCCAAGAGAAATCTTATATTCTCAACATGACTATTTATTACTCCTTAACCTTTAATTATTTATATTTCTTTTAAAAAATATATTAAATCCACCCTAATATAATGACAAAAATATTTTTAATATACTTTAATGTTATTATTTTAATAAATAAACTATTATTTAGTCAATTTCATCCACTATTAAAAACATAACAACATTGATCATCCATATTGTAGGCTGCTACCTCCACAGAATGATTTGATATATTTTTCATCACTGCCTCTCAAGGATGGTAACAAGGATGAATTAGATGAGTTAATATTTTACCTATGTAAAAAATAATTATTTTAAAACTATAATTTATCACATACCTTTATTCCATCCCATTCATTCTGAAATGGAAGTGTTGACCGTATGAACTTGCAGACTACCACCTTCACGAATGATAAATTTCATATTTCTTTACTAACCTTCATGGATGGTTTTATGAATTAATTTAATGAATATATATGACATTCATGAAATTGGTAATCTCTTATAAATTTTATATTATCATTTTAAAAAATCTTTTTCATACTCATTAAATTAGTATAACACGTTATCGTTTGGGTTGGTTTTACCACTTATGTGGATGATGTTATAATATTTATTTCATGAATGATTAAGGAATATTATAGAATTAAAATATATTTTAATAATAATTTTTTATTATGGTTAAATTATTTTAAAAAATTGTTAATTATATATAATAAATTTATTAATATATTTCCATTCAATTGTTAAATATGATGAAACCATTTCTTTGTAATTTTCTTTTCACAAACCATAGATTTATCATTCACCGATGAATCAATTAAAAAACATGACTTTAGTATCTTGGATTATTTGGGATTGATTAAATTTGAAACAATAAGTAATAATTGACCTTGTAAATATGGTACTTGTAAGATACAAACAAACAAAACCTCCTATGACCCGATGATGGAAATGAAATATAACTAAGTAATATATTTATAATAGATAGCCATAAAAGAAGTGAATAAATGTTTATAAATATAAATAAGGTTTTTTTAAAATTATTAATATAATTATTTTTATTATACATGAGATTCATTCACTTTTACAAAAGTCACGAATTATGGTAAGGGTTTTGCATCTCAATTTTAATTATTTTATATATGATTCATATTCACTATTTTTTCCTTTTATATAGTGTAAATATTTTAATTAATGTATTTTATCTTATTACATATGTATTTAGATGGATTTATGAGTTTATATCATTAACCATCCCTTATATTATTTTTATTATAGCGTTACCAAAACTGTTATAAAACTGAAATCTTTCTATGGTGGTATCCTAAATTTTTTTAAAGAAAAAGTGTGTGAAAGTTTCTTACTATACATCACAAATTGGATTCTATAAAGTGGATGCAATTGTAGAAGAGATTCACCTGGGTGTAATCACACTAAAGAATTCCAGTTTACTTTTAACTCAATCTTCACTCAGTGCACGATGAGTGGGAATATGACTGCACACCTAGACAGACACTCTTAGGTGATATGCTTTGGTGGATATTGATACTATTACAACCCATAATGAATAATTTTACTACCATTTATATAGTCTCCTACTGTTTCAAACTATTGAACATAATTACTATATTCTATAGATAAACCAAAAATTTAAATATACCCTTTCCCATAAGATTATATTTATTTATATGGTAAGGTATAGTTTCACTGCAACGTAAATGTTCCTATAGTTGTATAGTCACCGAGTGATCCCCACTATTCCATTAAAAAGGTAAATGTTGATAATCTTTACATATACTAATATAATATAGACACATATTTATTACTTATCCATGATTGTGGATAATGTTCCTTAGGTAACATCAAGATATATATTGGTTTACCATCCACCTTCTTTATATAGATGATTTATGATCATGTTATCCCTTTATATAAATCTAGAAAATTATTAAAATTTCATGTATTTTTATTCCAATATTAATATTTTTGAAGTGAAGTTGATTAGGTATGTTATTTTTATTTACACATTTCATATAGTTAATGAATTTCACATAAATAAGTGATGGGTGTGGGATGATATTATATATCCCCTTGATGCATCAATTATTCTCATGAGATAATAAGTTTTTGTATTTATTATATTCCCATGAAAAAAAACAAGATGTCTTGCTTGTGGACTAAATGGAAAAGAATTATGTCTTGGTTTCAACCTTAATTAAAATATTAATGAATTGCAAGAGGACATGATGTTAAAGATCAAGATGTATTGAATTATACATTCCATTAAAAATAATTTTGTTATTGTTATCTATGTGGTTGTTTTCATTACAATGATATCCATGAATATTTTTCATGATCATGATGTTGGTTATATAACATGTATATTGATTATTCACTCTACTAAAATTGATATTATAGTTATGATAGATTATGTTTCACATGAATGATTACAAATATTTTGAGCTCACCCTTCTTATGAATCCATTTCCCCAGGGAGCAAGAAGTAAAATATGATTACCTTTAAGGATGCAATAAAAAAAATTATAATATTTCAAGCAGTTTTTTATATTATATTTTTATGATCGAATGTAATATGGAAATCATGTATGTCTCTAGTATCCCATGAATAGTAAACTATTTTGTCCTTTGTGATGGGATTCCTTATATCATATAGTAATGTAATAAAGTTTTAACCTTCTCTTAGTTATTATAGTTGGGGTGTTATAGTTATCATCAATGTCAGTTTTGTATAAGCTTTGGAACTAGATTTTAGAAGAACATAACTAGCATAAGCATCATGATAAACCCTTAGGATTCCTAATAAATTTATATTCATAAGTATTTTTTAGGTCTCAATATTCATAACTTTATGTGCTAACTAAGTATATGATATTGTTTAGGGATGGTACATAATGGGAGGAAGGGAAATTTTATAATCACCTATAATAAATGTAGGCATTTAATTTCAGATCAAATAAATATGGATGGTGTTGGAACCTAACTTTTAATACACAAAACAATGAAAAAATTTAGTATCACTTCATACAACAATATCCTCCACCATTAAATGGGACCACAGATCCATTAATTTATGAACAATTGATCATGTCCCTAGAGAAGATATTTCTAGTTTTGGAAAGTAATTAAAGGGATAAAGTATCCATGTTGGATTATAATTTAAGGGGAGATGTTGATAAATAGTGTTCATCGATTCAAAATACTAATGAATAAGAGGTGATAGAAAACATGGAATATAATACATTCAAGGTGTAATTTTTTAAAAAATATTGACCTCGAGTGAAATGAGATGATTTGGAAAGGAAAATTGATAATTTGATGAATAAGGATATGGTATGTGTTGATGATTATGAATTTTTTTTTTAATATTTTACATTAATTTTTAGCCTACATACATAAAACAAATATTAATATTAATAGTTTCTTTTATGGTATTGATTCAAGACTCTTTTGGTCACTAGTTTCTCAATTTTTTTGGTCATATGATGATATAGTATCAACTTCCATAAATAAAGAAATAGAATTATCTATGTGTTAAATTTCAAATGAAGTCAATGTAAGAAGAAGAAGACTGATCACCATATAAAAAGACATATGGAAATGAAGGAGAAGTGTAATATGGGACATCTAATATGTGATATCTATAAAAAGAAAAAACTCAGAACTTTATAAAAGGTAATTGGAATTTTTACAAGTATAAAGATAAGGGTTATTTAGATCATGAATGAAATAAAAATAAGAAAGATTATAATATCTAGTGATTAAACATTAATGATATGATAATTAATCAAACTAATTCCCTAAGAATTAATGTAACCCACCTCCGAATAGGATCGGGGACAAGTAAAAGCTTATGAAATTACCATAGTTGAAGTAAAAGTACCAAAGTATGTGATAGAAGGTAAATTTATCATAAAATAAAAGCTAGATAATGTTTTATTCAATTCTGGATCTTTAAATTCTTATATCTAACTTATTTTTAGATAATATTAAAACATTACCTACTACCCTGATAAATTAATTTTCAATCAATATACCCTTAATAAATATTATTTTAATGAGGGAATGTTAGGCAGTCTCCATTATGATGCATATGAAAAACCTAATTTTAAACTTGATTATCATTGATATGGGTGACTTTGATGTAATACTAGGTGTGTATTTTATTGCAATGAATAATAAAAAAAGTTATTTCCAAGAGAATGAAATTTTAATTTATAATGGTGGAGTGGAGTTATTTATCTTTAGAGTTGAGTCCTCATTATCTAATTCATACATGGATCAACCTCTAATAGCCCACCTTAATCAAATCCTTGGATAAGGAAAGAATAAAAAACATATGATTGGGAAGGAAAACTTAATAATGAAGGATATACCTATTGTGTATGAATACATTGATGTGTTTTCTAAATAATTACCTAGTCATCTGTCTTAGTGAGAACTAGAGTTTTCTATCTAAACCACACCAGACGAAAAAACCATATCTAAAGCTCCCTAAAGAATGAACCCAATGGAATTAGTGGAGATAAAACAACACTGTAGGAGTTTTCTTACAAGGGATTCATCCACCCTTATATTTCACCATGGGGAACCCTATTTATTTTGTTAAGAATAAGGATGGATCTATGAGGTAATGTGTAAATTAAGGGGAGATAAATTCCATTAATATAAATAATAAGTATCCTCTCCCACACATTGATGAATTATTTGATTAACTACATTTAGTTCAATATTTGTCAAAGATTTATCTTCACTTTGGTTATCATTAATTAAGTGTAAAGAAGGTTGATATACTAAGGACGTCATTCTATATGAGGTATAGAAATTATGAGTTCACAGTGATTCCATTGGGATAGACTAATTCACCATATATATTTATAAATCTTTTGAATAGAGTATTCATGTATTATCTTGATAATTACATCACAGTTTTCATTGATGATATATTTATATACTTTAAGAACTATGGAGAGCATGAAAATAATTTAAATATCATTCTTGGTTGTCTTAGAAAAAAGGAATTGTATGGAAAATTTAGTAAGTGTGAATTTTGGATCTAGGAAATTTCTTTTCAAGGATGTGTTATCTCTATGGATGAAATATATGTTGAACTTTCAAAGATGAAGGTAGTGAGTAATTTCCCACATTAAAGAATATAACCAATATATTAATTTTTCTCTATTTATCAGGTCACTATGGAATATTTGTTCAAAAAATTTCTTGATTATCCAACTAATTAACCAAGTTGTGACATAAGAGTTAAAATACAAATCGTCAATGGAATGTGATGAAAATTTTGAGAATATAAATAAGGTAATGTTCTATGCACCAATATTGACACTACCATCATGAAAATTAGGATTCGCGATATATAATGATGCATCTAAGAAAATATTAGTCCGTGTCCAATGAAAAAAATGACAGAGTGGTTTCTTATGCATTTGGTAACTGAAGGTCCATGAAAAAAGCTATCTAGCCCATGATCTTGAATTGGAAGATATAATAAATTTCTTAAAGATGTGGAGATACTATCTCCATGTTGACATATTTGAGATATACATAGATTATAAGAGTTTGAAATACATTTTTTCACAAAAGGAGATCTATATTAGACAAAGGAGATGGCAAGAACTAATTAAGGAATATGATTTCTCCATATACTACCTCCCCGAAAAAGAAAATAGACCATATTATGTCTTATGTTAGATATATCATGTAGTTCCTACCATGATAAGGGTAGTAAGGGATCCTATACTCGCAGAGTTAGTAATCCTGGATATGGGAATAATTAAGGAAGTGGAATCATCATTCGTTTTCTAAATGATTGTCAAACCATATTTATATGTGATGATAAATAAATTCTAACCCAATTATGAAGGTTTTAAAAAGATATTTGAATCCATGAATGATGGTAGATTAATATATTCGACCTATGAAGATGGCATGTTAATGTTTAGAAGGATATTATGTTTTTTATGATTAACTGAGATGAAAATTTAGTTAATAGATGAATAATACAACTTAAATTTATTAATACACCCTTGTAGCATAAATAAGTACAAGTATTTAAGAGGAAATTTCTAGAGGGAAATTATGTAATGAGAAATTTCAAACTATGATTATAGATTCATGGTCTTCCAATAAGTAAATGATAAAAGAAATAATCCTATAAGAGTCATGAAAACTGTTTATATACCTATGTGGAAGTGGAAAAATGTTAAAATGGACTTTTTAGTGGAATTACAAACAATACTAAAATAAATAATGTTATATGGGTCATTATAGATTACCTTACAATGTCTGAACATTTCATAATAATAATGGAGGAAATACTCATGAAACATCTTACATGAATCTATATCAATGATGTAGTGAAACATCACAGTTTATCTCTATAAGTTTTATTTGACCATAACCCATGATTTAAATGTAAATTTTGGTGTGGATTTTAGGATGATATCAACATCGATATAAATTTGAGAACTTTCTATCACCATCAAATCAATGGGATTTTTGAAAGGTCTATTTATAGATTTTATAACATGATAAGCTTGTGATATATTGACTTTCAACCTATATCAGATCTATATATAACTTTGGTTTAATTTTAATATAATAAAATCCGTTGTTAAAGAATCCAACTAGAATGATAAAAATATGTGTATGGGAAGAGATATAATACTCCAACGTGTTAGGATGATATTTTAGAGATACATATAGTAGGACTAAAAGTTGTTTGGGATACAATAATTTAAGATAAAAATATTCAAATCCCATTAAGATTAATTAATTTAAATTGAAGATATATGGAGATAATCAGAGAAAGGATATTGAATTTAAATAGGGGGATTATATCTTTATAAATTTATCTCCTTGGAAGGGATTTATAAGGTTTGGGAGTAAGGGTAAACTAAATCCTATGTATATTTCCTTATTACATTTTGTAATTAATTTGATTTGTGTCATACCATCTCTCCATGCCACCCAACCTCTCTAAAGTGAACAATTTTTTATATGTCTCATTATTATAGAGCTATATGTTAGACCCAAAACATGTAATCACCACTGAGGGAATATAATTGGAACTTGAATTTTCTTATATTGAAGACCCTATAAAAAAATTTAATAGTAGAGATCAAGTGTTGTGGTATTAGTCTACTCAGCTGGTGAAAGTGCTTGGGATAAATCACAATTTAGATGAGGGAATATAGAAACTAGAAGGGGAAATGATTCAAAATTTCTTACATTTTTATGATCTGAATTGAATCAAATTTTTAGAAGAACTAATTTAATAGAGGAGAATGTAATAAATTAGATCATATTAGAGTAGGTAAATTCAATATCCTAAATATTTTTGTAAAATACACACTCTATCAAAACAGAAAGTGCCTTTATTAATGTTATAAGTTAAATATAAAAATACTATCATTTATATTTGATAAAAGGAATATGTTTTTTAATTCACCATGAAAAAATAAGGTTAGTTTTAATTTCTTATATTTCTCTAAAATAATTTATTTTTAGGTGAATAGTTAAAAATACCATTTTTACTTAAATCATAGTAATTATGAATATACCAAGAAGTAAATTTAGCTTAAATAATTTTTTTACATGATAAATGATATATTTACGGAATAAAAATATACATTTCAAAATTCTATTATGAACTTAGAAAAACTATGTCTAATAACTAAAGTAATTTTTTTGTATAAAAAATCTATTTTTAGTCATTTTTTAAATTTAATATTATTTTGGAAAAATTTGGTTTTGGATTTATTTGAAAAAAACATAAAATTTATAATAAAATAATTATTTTTTGAACATTTAAAACATTGATAATTTTATCCTACACATAAATATAAGTTTAAAAATACACTTTTTCTAAAAGGGGCTTTTACATGTTACACACGCCAATGTTAAAATTAATTTTTTTACACATAGAAATATTATATAATAAAATGGTTCTAATATTTATAATTACTATGTATAAATTATTTAATAAGTCCCATTTTATTTTTAGGTATTGAAATTAAACTACTTAGGTAAAAATTAATTACGAATGTAAAAAACCGAAGACAGTAAATGTAAAAAATCTATATGTAAAAATTGTTAAATGTAGAACCCTTGATTTGAGGTAAAACATATATTTATGCCTTTTCATTTCTTTTGAATAAATTGGAATATTTTCTGTAAGTGTTCGGAGGTGAAAAGAGTAGAATAATCTAAAATGAAGGTGTAGGAAATTCTGCAGGAAACATTCACATCGTGAAAGGGTTTCACATCAGGAATTATTCAGGGAAGATGCTGTGCAACATTTCAAAGCACGAATCGTTTCATCATATCCATTTACAAAATGAAAAATATTCAAAATAAGAAATTGGTAGTTCCTATAAAATAAACTTAAGTGATGAATAAATCGAGGTAAGTGGGATCTTGGGGAATTGACAATGTGAAATATTAATTCATTTCATGAATTTGTCAGACCTAGAATATTTTAGCCAATATATAGTTATATTTTTATCATTAAATTTACTCTATTTTAATCTTGACTTCTAGGGATACCCTTGTTAATTTATAGTCTTATTTAATATCCAAACACTATTTGAAATGAATCATTGAGTGTTCATTTGTGAAATCAATGGTTAGAGTCTACTTCTTATTCTTCATCTTGGATCTCCTTAAGTTATTTTATCTAGAACCCTAGAATAGTGTGTAAGACCTAATCTATAGGTTTAGATTGATGGAAATGAAATATTATTCAGTTTTAATAGTGGAAATGAAGGTAGAGTTTGATATGTGGAATCAATTAAGATCATTTTCACAATCGGAAGTGAGGATGATGGATTCTCTACCAATCTATTATTCTAGAACCCATTTTCTTGAATTTTGATAAATATTTCTTATGATTTAATTGAAAATATCTTGAGTATTTTATGTGATAAGCCATAGTTTGATGTTATTTTAAAATTTATAGTTTTTAATTTTTCTATTAATAAATTTTAATTAATTGTTTTGAATAGATCTAGTTTTCTAAAGAAATGTTTTCCTTGGAAAAATTGCTGATACATATGATAGTATTAGCCTACATGGTTTTTTGTATTCGTATTAAATTTTATGAGGCCTTGTTAAAATAGGCTTGGTGCTTGGTACTAACTGGAAAAGAATAAGGGGATATAACTTTAGGAACACTTGGTGAGAGATTGATTTCCAATCATGAGTGTTGGGATTTTCATTTGGCATTATGGGTATGAGAGTGTGGAACATGGAATGGGAGTAATAATGGGATAGTAAAATAGAGATTAGAAGGATTTATTTGGTTAAAATTAATGTTGTAATTATTTTCCTTTGATAAATTTTTTATATCATCACCCTTCTTTATATAAAATGTATTAACCAATTCTTTTCCTTATTGTGTGTGATGGGAAGTCTTCGGGTAATTCTTATCAAGTGGTATGCGCACCCTTTCTCGAGAAATTTGGTGTGTTTGTTGATTTCATCCACTGAGATATAGGGAAGGGTCAGATTTCATACTTCCGTAGTGGTGATCCTTAATATCATGTTCTGGTTGTTGAAGTTGGAGCTGGGGGGTGTTGGCATCTTAGTCTGGGATGATGCCACTTTTGGGATAATTTCTTTCTATTGGGAGTCTTAACATTTCACCTTTATTTATTTTTCTTTGTTACTTTTATATTGTTATATATTGATATTTCTTTGATTTATTAGATTTTTTATCCAATAATCAATTAAAGTATTGGATATTTATTATTCAGTGTTTTCATATTGTTTTATATTTAAATGGAAAATTAGCCCCTAGTGTTTTCTAAGACCATTGAATTTATTTCTAGACTTTGGTGTCCTGGGGATGTCACCTAAGGTTAGTGTAATTCCACTTCTTCTCAAGACAATGATTTGGGGAGGGGTTTTACAAATATCAGTATATCAAGGTTTGATACTTGAGTTGGGTTGGTATCAAAGAGATATGACTGTCACGACTTGAAATGTATAAGATAAAAAGACTAAACTATCCTTTTTTATGATGAACTTCAAGTTACCAGGTTTTCCTTGTATATAATTTTTCTAAAACACTTATAGAGGTGTTATTATCTCATCATCGTGGGTTTATAAAATGATTATTTCATAACATGAATTAGTAGAGAGACTTCCCACTCTTACTACATTGTTTATATGTTGTATAAATCATTTATAAAAATGGAAAAAATGGTTTATTCTAAAATGATGGTTTCACTGTTTGTTTCCAATTGTTATGATAATTGTTTATAATTTGGAATTTATTCAAAACTTAAGTCCTTATAGGTAAATGTTATAAATGGTGTATTTTTATGCTTATATAAAATGGCACTAAGAAGACACCATATAAATTAACAGGAATACATGGATGAAAATTTTGTTTCACTTGAGTAAAAAAACAAAAAACTTGAATAGAGTACTATGAATGAAATTAAAATTGTTGATAGAGTAAATTGAAATTATGAAGTGGGGAAATTGTATCATTCGATGTAGTTTTAGAAGTACAATCCACCGCTATTTTGAGGGGATTTGGAATCTAAAAAATAATAAGTATGGAGAAACCAAATGAATATAATATTTTTATTTTCATGGTATACTGGTAGAATAGATGATTAAGTTGGTGACCTATATATCATAATATATTTAATTCTAATGGTGGTATTTATCTATAAAATATAAATCCAACCATGGACTTATAAGGCAAGATTTGGTATAAATTTTCAATAAGAGATTCTACCAGCACATAGTCAAGATAACAAGAAAAAATGATTTCTTTAGCTTGAAATAAGAAAACCTCTCTATAACAGAGTATGAAACTATTTTTATAAACATAGTTCATTTATATCTGGATGTACCTACTAGTTCATCCTTAAAGACATGTATCTTTGAGTCTGGAATAAAACCATAGATTTAATCATAAATAGATGTTATCTGTATTACTGATTATATAGAGATGGTAAACAAGAAAATAGTGGGAAAATGGATCTTGTTTGGAATCCTATGAGATATAGTCTATTCGTTACCATGGGGAAGAGTTTAAACTATAGTGAAGGAAATAAAATAAAGAGGGATGTATATTCTCATAGAGGTATAATACCTCACAATAAAACTACAGAATCAGTTAGTTTTCCTACAAGATCTGAAATTTTACCTGGTTTTTTTCAATGCATTTCGTTGATGAATGTGAAGAAAGAATGTACTGTATCACCAAAAAATTTCCACCACTATGTAAAGAGAGGAAATATAAATATCTTTTCTTAGACATCAGTGATCAGTAGGTGCAATAGGATCAAATCAGCCTCAGATTTCATATTATCCGATAGAATAGTCCCATCAGATGAGTTTTTGTCCACAGAAACAAGTAAACCAGGATGTTTTTAGGAGCACTTCATTTGTTCAGTTAAAATATTTAGAGTTAAGCAAGAGATATACCATGATATTTGAGTCACAATTATATGGAGAAGAATAAGCTATTGTGAGAGAAAAACCACTTCCTTCTATGATGTGAGGTTCCATTCTTTGTAAATCCACTCTTATGAATGTCCTGGTTGATAAAGGTGCATTTCATTATTTCTATTCATACTATGTGTTCAAACAATTTGGATTATATGTGGAAATGATAACTCATGTCATGAGTATCAAGACACTCCATGGAAAGTGGGAGTATATATATTTGTAATGATCATCTTGTTCCATTACCATTATTATAGTGTGGTTTCTCTGGGAGTTAATAATATTAGAGATGGATGTTTTTGAGTTTTCCTATAGTATGGACTGGTTCATGGGATTTAAATACCATATCTATTATTATTCATAGAAGGTAATGTTCATATCCGTAGATGTAGTCCTTAACCTTTTCAAAAGGTATAGTAATATAAATGTTGTGAGAACATGACCTTTAATGATATTTTACAGAACCATCTCTATCCAATTATGAGCAATGACCTTGGGTGCAGATAATGAAACATGGAATGGGACATTTCTTGAAATACTGGATCAATACCCACATGCCTTACTAAAATATTTATCTAGGTTACCATCCGAAATGGAAATTGAATTTACTATCGACCTACTCCCTGGAACAATACCCATTTCATTACCATCTTATTGAATGGATCTTACTAAGTTATGGGAGTTAATTGTTCAAATAGAAGAGTTAAAAATAAAGGCTTTATATGAACTAGTAATACACCTTTGGATGCACTTGTTTTATTCATAAATAAGGTAGATGATACTCTTCACTTGTGTGCTGACTATCATAAGTTAAATCATGCAATGATTAAAAATCTGTTGGCTCTTCCTCAAATATGTGATCAGTTTTTTCATTTAAAGGGATATAAGTGGTTCTTTAAAATTTATTTATGATTAGGATATAATCATCTTAGATTTATAATATAATATATCCTAAAAATAATATTTCGTATTCAGTATGTAGATTATGAATATGTCATCATGCTTTTTGATATATCAAATACACCAGTAATTTTAATGGAATTAATAAACCACATATTCAATAGGTATCTTGGATCCTTTTTATTTTATTTTTTGAAAATATTATGGTATACTATAGAAATAGGAAAGTCCAAGAGGATAACTTAGAAAATTTATTGATTATATTGTGGGAATATCATTTGTATGATATGTTTTATAAGTGATTATTTTTGATTATATAACTACCTTTCCACAAGTATGTAATTTATAAAGTGGGAATATTCTTTGATGATGTAATGATTAAAGTAGTATACAATTGGAAGAAACTAATGGATTTTTTAGGTGTACATTTTTCTTGAATTAATAGTATATTATTGCCGCTTTGTTTAGGATTTCTCAATACCTTATTCTCAGATGAATTATATAACAATAAAAGGTGTTCTATTAATATGTAATGATGGATGTTAGAAATTTGATTTAGAAATTTAAAATCATCTCATGTTGTAACCCATAGAAATATTTCAAAAAGCATGTAACAACTATGTGGTATATTGTGATGCATCCGGATCGAGCCTTGGTTTCGTTCTCGTGTAGGGAGACTATATCATGGTTTATGGTTTGAGGAATTTTTGAGTTAATGAGAGGAATTATCCTACACATAAACTGGAATTAGTTGTAGTTTCCCAAGCCTTAATGACTTGGAGGAATTACCAAATGGGATAAAACTTTACATTTTCACTGATTAGAAGAGTTTGAAATATATATTTTCTTAATAAGACTTGAACTTGTGCAAATAAAGAAGGATCGAGTACCTTGAGATATTCTATTTTGACTTGTTATACACACCTAATAAGGGGAATTCAATAGCGTATTCATTGAGTTGGAAATCATGTAGTTAAGTGGTCTGATAATATCGTGACCAATGACATTGACAAACATTATTGTTGAAATGAATTTAGATTATTCTACACAATGTGATCCTAAAGTTTTCTTTTTAGTAAACTTTATTCCAAACTTGATAAATATAGTAAAATAATCTCAGAAATAAAATCTATATTGTATCACCATTAGGTTAAAAATAAATTGTGGGGATTTCACTGAAGATTGTATAAAAGATTAAAACTCTATGTTATGTTTTAATAATTGAATTATAGTTCCTAAATCTTGTTAGGAGAAGAACCTTTCGACATACAACCATTAAAAATGGGATATTCATCAAGGTGTTATAAAAATGTACAAGGAAATGAAAACACATTTTTTTTGTGTGGGAATGCATGAAATGTAATATTTTAGAATATGTGATGAAATTTCTGAAATGTATATAGGTAATTAATGAACATCAAAGACCAGATGGTATGTTGCAGTCTATGCCTTTACATGTGTGGTAGTGGGAGAAAATTATGATGGATTCTTTATAGGCCACCAAGAACACTATGAAAACATGATTTTATATGGGTAATAGTGGATCAACATACTAATTTAGAAAACTTTATCACTATTAGAAAATCCATCACGGTAAAGGACTTAGAAAAATTCTATATTTGATTAGTTGTCAGGTTAAATGGACTTCCATTTTTGATTTTATCTGAAAAATGTCACTATTTAAGTTTTTTATTTTGGTGATCATTACTGTAGGATCTTCAAATTCAATTGACTATGATCACAACATATCATCCTTAGATTGAGGGATAATTAGAATACACTATTTAGACAAAGTAAGATCTACTTATAGAACATGTCTTGGACTTTGGTGGTTCATGGGAGGATTAGATGAATTTGGTTGAATTCTCCCAAAACAATAGTTATTAGGTGAAAATAAAAATAATCAGAGCATATGTCATGGAATTTGGTGGTTTGTGGGAGTATCATATGATTGGGTATAATTATCCTATAAAAACAGTTATCATGTGATAATATAGATCCCACCATTTGAGGCTTTGTGTGTCCAACCTTTGTCCTCCATAATGTTGGGGAGAGATAGGGGATGCAACTTTGATCATACTGATTCTTTTCCATGATAACACATAGAAAATTTAGATGATTTATAATTGTATGGCTATGGATCAATGCATATTGAATTCGTATGTCAACAAACATCACCAAACTTTATGTTTTGATGTTATTGAGCATGTTTTCTTGAAAGAGTCATCTAATGGTTGGGGAAACAATGGAATTTAGATCTATGTAATGTGGGATTACTTTAAGTCATTTAATGGATTGAAATTATTTAATATCAGTTAATACTACCACCAATATTCTATTATATTAGTAATGTATTCAATGTTTCTCAATGGAAGAAGTTACATCCTGATCCACAAAATGTGATCATTTGGGATCCTATTACTCTTTAACTAGATATGAATTTTATACATGAACCTATATATGTTAAAGATAGGTAGGAAAATAAAATTCAAGGTAAAACTATTTCTTTGGTGTGATATTAGGGTAGCATGTTCATTTTCAATAGGAAACATGTGAATAATAAAAGTTTATATGGGAATAATACCATACATTATCCAAAGAAAAAGTAGATATCTAGCTTCCTAATGATAGAAATACCAATGGTGGGGAGAATATAACACCCCATTTTGAGGTACGTTGTCTCTTTATAATTTTTATTTTATGTTGAAGTCATTAGAATATGTTCTTGATGTTTTTAGAGGTGAAAAGAGAAGAATAATATGAAATCTAGCTATAAGAAAATTTGTCTGAAACATTCACATCGTGAAAGGGATTCAATTTATGAATTGTTTGGGGTATATATCATGAACCATTTTGAATCATGAATAGTTTATCTTGGTGTTTTTAGGATGTGAAAACCATTCACATTTTAAAATCTCTTTCACTTGTAAAATAGACCAAGGCATTATGAAAATCAGAAAAAGTGGGATCTCAAGGAATTCATAATGTGGATTCCAAATTCCCATAAAGAATCCATCAGATCTAGCCAATTTTTCTCCATTATGTGATTGTATTATTCTCATTTTGTTTCCTATCTTTCCCTCTCAACTTATAAGGTTACCCAAGGAAATATTGGTAAGATTATACATTCTAAATATATTGTTAATAAATATTTGAGCGTACGTTTGTGAAATCAAAGGTTATGGTCTCCTCAGTCTTCCTAGTCTTCCTCCAAGAACAGTAGATTAGTTTCTATGACTAGATATATGGGTTTTGGAATTGTGGTAATGAAATATTCATGGTTTTTTTATATATGAATGAAAGGTATAGGTTGATCTTGGAATCATTTAATATCCACTGTTAAATCATAAGTGAGGTATATGGATTCTATCCCACTCCACTATTCTAGAACAAGTTAGCATGAATCTTGTTAATTTTTTCATATACTTTGATTGGAAATATATTTATTAGTTTATATGGAATCCCATTGTTTGATATTCTTTCAAAAGGAGTAGTTTTAAAATATTCCCTTGATATTTTTTAATTAAAAGTTTTCAAAGGATTCAGTTTTGAAAGAAATGTTTTGTATAGAAAATGTTTTGATACAGATAATAGTATTAACATACATAGTGGCATGTGTTTATATTGTATTGTATGAATACTTATTGAAATATAATTAGGTTTTGATTTTGACTATAAATTCAAAAGTGGATATCACCTTTTTGGCATAAAAAAATTCATTCCACACACTTTTCCACATGACCCATGAATTAATACTCTCTTAGAAAACCCATGTTGAGTTTGAGTCGAAAAGTATCTCAATGTAATAGGAAGAAGTAGATTGGATTTTTATATACCTCATGAAGTATCACATGAAAAGGGATAGATATTACTTAAAAAAATTACACAATCCAATGGAATAGTTATGAGAACCACCCTCAAGAAGTATGCTGTGGATTTTGACAATTACAAATAAAAAGGTGTTAATGTCTTAAAAAATATTTTTGAATGTATTATGGGATCTTTTTGGAATAATAAAACACCCAAATTGGTTGTAATAAACATATCACACGGTTATATTTCCTTTTCAGGATTCAATTTGACTACTCATGGAGACCAAATGGACTTACAGATCAAAAGTTATGACTGTTTGAAGTCAAGATTTATTTTAGCCCACATAAACATTGAAAAAAATATAAAATACCAGATAGGTATTTCTTTGAACATATATTAATTCAATTATTTTTTAGTAAATTTTTTGTTTTCATCATGTAGGTGGTGATTTTCCCCCACATAGCACTTTTCTATGACCGCATAGTGCTTCACAACATTCTTGAAACCCTCATCCTGCAAACTGGGTTTGTTTGCAGTCTGAGGTGGTGAATTTTGGAATCTTGAAATTAAAGTCATTTTTGGTCCAATATGTCATTATATAACCTCAAAATAGAAAATAAATTACATTCCAATTATCTTATAAGGATAACCATATTTGAAATTCTATACTGATAACTATATGTATAACTCCAGCACAGTTTCCCTCCTTTGGGAAGCGATATACAACCACTTGTTTCTATGTGGAAAACTATTTTAGGAAAGAAATTATTCACCAATTACTATATATATTAACACCCAAATCGGTATTAAGGGGTGTGAATAAAGTTAGACACAAGGAGGATTAGTTGGGATGCTTGGTTTGGCCTTTCTCTCATGGAACTACTCAAGTTAAATTCTCAAGTTCCAAACCACGGAGGGAGTTTGTTATGTAATCCTCAAGGAAGTACTCACCATAAAGGATTCAATGAAAATTTCAATGTGGAGAGCCCTATGTGAAGCTCTAATGTAGAATACCTCTTCTCCATCCATATGTATCCGGTACTATGTGGCCTTCAATGTTATACAGCCACCCCATGCTAAGTGCTCTGTGGGGATCCCCCATGAAATACTACATGATTCCCCTATAAAGATACCCTCTTTGATGAAGCGTTATACAACCAACCCCATCTATCCAACCATATGTGGAACTTCTATGTGGATTACCTATCAAAAATCACCATACAAACACTCATATGAGAGAATGTGATCCTAAAAAACTTCTCTATTTATCGGCATCCTCCAAGGTGTAAGCCCCAACTAAACCTTCAATTACCCATGAGTCGAGATACTCCTCATGGTTCTAGAAATAAGGAAAATTAACCTAGGTATAATCCCCAACAAAACATTCAATTACCAAGGAGTCATGATACTCCTCATGGTTCTAGAAATATTGGAATCCTCCTAGGTGAAATCCCCAACCAAACCTTCAATTACCTTCCTCATGGTTCAAGAAACGTGGTAATCCTCCTAGGTGTAAGCCCCAACCAAACCATCAATTACCCATGAGTTGAGATACTCATCATGGTTCCAGAAACATAGGAATACTCCAAGGTTTATTTCCCAACAAACCTTCAATTACCCATGAGTCAATATACTTTTTATGATTCAAAAAACATTGGAATCCTTTTAGGTGTAAGCCCCAACCAAACCCTACTCTACATGATTTGATATTTTCCTTATAGTTCCAGAAACAAGGGAATCCTCCTTGGTGTAGGCACCAAACAAACCTTAATATACATGAGTTGAGATTATCCTCATGGTTCTAGAAATATGTGCATCCTCCTAGGTGTAAGCCCCAACAAAACTCTAATCTTAATGTTTTGAGAAACTCCTCATGGTTCACGAAACATGGGCATCCTCTTAGGTGTAAGAACGAACCAAACATTAATATCCATGAGTTGAAATTCTCCTCATGGTTCCAGAAATATGGGCATACTCCGAAAGTGTATTCCCCAACCAAACCCTAATATCAATTATTTGAGATTCTATTTATGGTTCCATAAATATATTAATCCTCCTTGGTGTAATCCCTAAGAAAACCTTATTCTTTATGAGTTGAGATTCTCTTCGTGGTTTCAGAAATATGGGCATCCTCCTAGTTATAAGCCCCAACCAACCATTAATATTCATGAGTTGAGATTCTCCTAATGATTATAAAATTATGGGATTCACTCTAGGTGTAATACCCAACCAAACCTTAATATCCATGAGTGGATATTCTCATCTTGGTTCCAGAAATATGAGCCTCCTCTTATATAAAATCCCCAAAATATACCCTCAGTTCAACCACCTACTAGGTCAATTATCTTAGGGAAACTCATGCATAATCCCCACATTATTTTTTGGTGTCTATCCTTTCATGTAACATGAATCATATCATGGTATCCTTACTATATAATTCATCCTTTAAAATCCAATGGTGCGCTCTCATGTATTGCCGATGAACTTATTCTATCTCTTGTTTCTCAAAATAAAAAATACTCACCTAGGATTAGATTTATGCAATTTTCATCCCATTAAAATTAGGAAGTACCTCCATCACTATCCTCTTATTGAGGTGTTTTACCCATCCATTCCTTCGAACACTATGGGTTTTTATTCTAACTTTCACCGGATATATTGGAATTTTCTTTGAGGTTCAATCCAAACTCCAAAACACCTATTTCCTCCCTATATAAAAATAAACTATATAGATCTTGGATAGTTTTTTTAAACCAAATAATTATTATTTAACAAGTTAATGGTGTGTAACCTCTATTATATATATAAGTTTCCATCAAAAACATGGTCTTGATCATATCATTGGCACTGGGGTAACTAGTCATGCACTATGATTTGGGAAGGATTTAGAAATATGAATGAAATATATAAGAGAGTCTCATAGTATATAATAATACCACTTAAAAGGGTGTTGTGATCCTGACCTCCCATCCTATCAACCAATTTGTTTTCTAATATGTCACTGGAAAAGTATCACTTACTACCTTCTTTTGAAAAGTAGTTCTGCATTAACTCAAAATGAGTCTAGGCATGAAATCCATTGGAAACACACCAATTAATGACTTGGTGATAGACACATTTCCACTTATGAGTTTTGTTATTTTCATTTTGTATGCATGTGTTTGTGAGTGTGGAACATGGAATGGGTATACCACGGTGAATATAAAAGAGAAAGTATAAGGATTTATTTGTTTAAACTACTTTAAATATTTTCCCTTTTAAACTATTTTATATTTTAAACTCCTATTTCATATAAAACTTGATAAATTATTCTTGTACCAGTGCATTGTGATGTTAAGTCTTTGGGTAAAAAATATTGAGTGATATACTCATCCCTTTCTTGGGAACTTTGGTGTGTTTGCAGATGTCATCTACTTAGATATAAGGATGGGTCACGTTTTGTACTTCTATAGGGGTGATGATTGATATCATTGTTTGGTTATTGAAGCTTGACCTAGGGAATGTATGAAAATTCGTTTGGGATACTGTCACTTTTCTTCTAATGAATTTCTATTTGGATTCATATAGTGAACCTTTATTTATTTTCCACTGTTACTCAAATATTGTTCTACATTCAGATTTCATTGAGTTATGAGATTTTTTATTCATGAATCATTTATAGGATTATATATTTATTATTTAGTGATATCATATTGGTTCATAATTAAAGGTTAAATCATGACCAAGTGTTTCCTAAACCCTTGGAATTTAATGGAAGCCTTTCACGTCATGGGGATATCACCTAATGTTAATGGCATTCCACCTCTTCACAAGTTAACGATTAGGGTGAGGTGTTACATTAAATACATTTAAATCATGTGTTAAAAACAAATTAGAGGATTTATTGACCTTATATCACCATAAAATTAATTACTCTCCACTTTGGACCCATTTATCCTTGAATAGTTCCATTCCATCATTGAAAAAGTAATGGGTATTTACAGAAAATCCATTTTATTGACTTATACCTGGGGATACCTCCACAACATCATGTAAACCTATTACTTAAAATTTCATAACTCAAATATACCATTTTTATCCTTATATAATCATATATCATGGTCATAATCCACTATTCTCAATTAAAGAGCCTATAACCCTCATTTCCATGGTGATTTCGAAGAGAAATCTTAGGTTCCCAACGTGAGTATTTCTTTCTCTTCATAATATTTCTCTTCCAAAATTCTTATACACACCCAGATATAATTAAACTAGTAGTATTAATATTAATTAATGTTATCATATTAGTATAATCATAATTATTCAATCCCTTTCATTTACTAAGAAATACAAAACAACACCAATTGTGTATACTACAAACTACCTCCTTTATAGAATGATGTGGTATTTTTTTATCGCCACCTCCCAAGGTTTTTAAAAAAATGGATTTTTTGAAATAATATGTTTCATTTAATAAATGTTTTATTTTTAAATGATAATTTATCATTTACCTTCATTTAATCCCCTTCATTTGGAAATGAAAGATTTAATCACGTGAATGTACAGACTACCGCCTCCACAAATGAAAAAAATTCATTTTTCATAAAAATACTTAATGGATGGATTTTTGAGTAAATTTAAAGAATATATATGATATTTATGAATTTATTATACTTAATTAAAATTTATATTGAAATTATTTACAAAAATGTCCTTACTCATTAATTTAGTATAGCATGCTATGGTTTGCGTATGTTTTCTACATATGATGACAATGTTATAATATTAATTTTTTGAATGATTATGTAATATTATATTATGGTAATTTCATGTAAAAATAAATTATTTATGTTTTTTTAATTAATTTAGAAAGTTTTTATAGATATTTAATATATTTATTAATATATCACCTTTCAATTATTAAACACGATGAAACTAGTTCTTGAAAATTTCATTTTTCAACAAATAAATCTTTATAATTCCAATAATAAAAATGGGATATGATGAATAATTGAAACAACATGATTATAGTATCTTATATTATCTAATAATTCTAAAATTTTAGAGAATACGAAACAATCGACATCCTTACCATTTTACTCGTATGAAACAAACAATATAAATTTTACAAGACTCAATAATGTAAATAATCTTTAATTGAGTAATATATTTGTAATAAATAGTGATAAAAGAGTGTATAAAGGGTTATATATATGAATAAGATTATGATTTATGTTATTAAGATATTTATTTTGAGGATATTCAATCTTTTTTTTGAATTTAAGAATTAAGGTAAGTGTATTTTCATCTCAATTATGATTCATTGGTATATGATTTGTATTCACCACTTGTTTCCTTTGAATGGTGTATACATTTCCATAGATGATTTTTATAATGTTACAGATTAATTTTATAAGATTTATGAGTCTCTGTCATTATCAATACCTCATATTCTTTTGACTCAAAAGTTACCACAACCATTATAATGATCAAACATTTCTGTAGAGACATATTATTGTTTTGGAAAAGTAAAAGTTTATGCAATTTCCTTATTATACATCCCTATTTAGTAACTAAAAAGTGGATATGGTTATGGAATTTATACAACTAGGGGTAATTACTTAGAAAAAGTATGGTTAAGTATCAAATCAATCTTCACTTGGTGCAAAATGATCAGGCCTTAGACTGTACACAAGGTTAGACACTCATAGGGGATATGCTTTGGATGATTCACATGCTCCTACAAACCACATTAAAGTATTTTCCTACCATTGTTTTGGTATATATCCATGTAAAACAATTTAACTTAATTAATTTCTTATATTGATAACCCAACACTTTAAATTTACCCTTTTCCACTACCCTATATTTATTTATTGGTAAGGGTTCATTACATTTCATGAGGAACATTCCTCTAGTACTATATTCACCTAACAATCCATACTATTCCATTAAAAAAAGGAAATATTGATAATACATATATCTAACATTTCTATATTCATAACTATTGATTAATCATCCATAATTGAGGATTATTTTCCATAGATAACATAAAGATATGTATTTTTTTACCACCCAACTTCTTTCTTTGGATGGATTATGATCATGTTATTACTTTTATTGACATGGGGAAACATATTTACATAGCATATGTTGTTATTAAGATATATACATTTATAACATAATTTTTATTATGCATGGTTTTTTTTTCATATTTTTCATATGATGAATGAATTGGACTTAAAGAAGTGAGAGGTGGGGCTTGAGATTTTATAGCCCCTTGATGAATTTGTTGGTCTTAAGAGAAAAAAAGTTTGGGTAATTGGTGTATTTATTCCCAATGAAATCATGATTTATTGGTCATAAAAATTATGGATAGAATGATTTATTGTTTAAAAACTTTATGACAATAAAAATATAGCAACCCTACTTTTTCATACATTACTATTACATCATTATAAAGATAAACAACATAATCGTTATACATTCACAGATCGAAGGGTTTAGTATCTTGAAAAAATTAGGATCATATAACAGATATACATAATAAAACATAATCAATATAAAAACCCTTCTACATTATTAGCTTAAAATATATCACGTTTTCTTTAGTACATCTAATCACCTGAGGATATATATCAAAGGGGTGAGCTAAAAACATAGTAAATGGGGAAACAACATAACACAAGTAAGATATTTGAATCAATATAAAATGGGTGAGCATAATCATCATAATCATGTTATATTAATGGTAAAATCATCATGATCATGATTAATACATTTTAAAATGTAAAGGAATCTATAAATGCATAAATATGAAACATCATGTCATAGATGTTAAAAACAACACATAGTTGTGAACAAATCTAACATCATGTTCACACATAACATATGTGCATAATCATAACATAATTATTGTGAAACAATATCTCATCATTTTTAAAAATAATACACATTATATCATTAGATACATCACATTACTTGATGCATTGGAGGGCTATATAATTTCAGGCCCACCCGCAACATCATAATATTTATATAATCTTGCAAGCCACATAGAACATAAAACTATTATAGTCATGAAATAACCCATATAAATTAATAGGTTTAAAAAGTATTTCATTAATAAAAATTTCATGAATAATAGAAAATATATTAGGAATAAACATAATTATTCTTGAGTGAAGAAGAAACAATTCAAGAGGTGTAAACTAGGTGTTTTGGAAGGAAAAGTCTTTTTGAAAAATATTTTTATTTGGATTATAATTCAAAGTGGTAACATGTAAATCCATGAATTCAAAGGGAAGAATTTTGAAATTATATAAATGAAACATTATAGGAAAATAAATACTGAAATTTATGTGAAATAGGTATAACCCAATGAAAGAGAGTTGGGTTCAAGCATCCCATTACCTTAAATCCCTCTTTATTTTATTGCTTTTACGCCACCTGAATAATAAAATTAGATTTATTAAAACATTTTAAATGAAGTTAATTATGTTAATTTATGTCAATATTTATCAATTATAACCATTTTATTATATTTCTTAATGTATTTTGTTGAAGTTGAAGCGTTTTGATATCTTGTTTTCCTTAAAAAGCTCCAATTTTGCTTTGATTCCTTTGTTTTGTTCATGTTAATTTATACACAATTAGAATAAATTCTTTAAGATTAAAATACATGTATTTTAAATTTATATAAAATAAATAATTTATTTTAACCATCCATAAGGTTGGTGACAAGGAAAGAAGATATAAACTTCTCATTGGAAGTTAATCGACTGTTAATGGGAACGTTTTCCAAATATGAAGAAAAAGTGGTAGAAAATATAAATACATCAAAAAAAATTCTAATTTAATTTAAAATAATTAATATAATTTTAAAATTATTAAAAATTTAATATTGTAAGATTTTATGTTGAAATCAATTGGTAAAGGAGAGAGAATAATAATAAAATGACAGAAGAGTTTGAAAAAAACATACTCTTTCCTTAATGTGGCTTCTCTTTTACAACAATAGAATTCATTGATTAATAGAGTAATTTTCCTAAATAATTTACTTATGGTTTATAAGGGATTAATAGAAAGGATTTCTTTAGAACTTTCACTTTTTCAAGTGAGTAAGGAGTGGATTTCCAAGGGGAGGGAGATGGGTTACTTATACTTCAAGACATGGGTATTTTTAGAATAAAATATCAAATAAAATACTATATCAAAGGTAAAACTTTAAATAGTGAAATTTTGAAATTATAAATCATATATCAATATAATATAGTGATTTAGTACTTTAAAACTATTTATAATTCTAATTTACTTAGTTTATTAAAAAGGAAAGTTGGAAAAAGAAAAGTTGTCATTCTAAGGGATCACTTTTGACTTTAGGTTTTGGAAAAATGATTTTTAGGTTTAGAAATTAATTTTATTGTAATTTAATGATCCATTTATAAAATTAAATATATTATGGCCGAACATCAAGTTATAGAAAATATTAGGTCATTATTACATCATAAATGATGTAATTTAAGATACATTGGTTACGTGAAAACTATATTTTTACTATTCATCTAAAAATTGAAGTATTTTAGAAAATTATCCAAAGAAAACCATTGGAAAATATAGACATGATTATTTCAAAAATTATGTTAAATTTATCAATATAAATTTTTAACATTAGTAATTTTTTATTTTTAATATATAATAATTAATATTCTAGTTGAAATACTTTAAAATTCCATTTATTAAAAATGTGGATATATTTGTTTTGATTTTTTTAATAATGATATTTTTTTTGGAAATATAATATATATATTTACTTATTTTAGTCATGATAAATTCCCTATAGAGCACAATTTAGTGGTTCAAAACTTTCTATACCTGTAGTTGTGTGTTGTGGTGTTCTTAATTTCAAGCCTCTATATCTGCAATTTGTTTTCTTTATACCCCACTCCAAGAAAGACTGTTATATATTACTCATGATAAATATTTTTATATAACATTAATTATTTTGAGGTTAAATTACTATTCCAATTGTTAGATTACTATTACCAATGGTCAGTTTACTATTACCAATGGTTGGGTTGCTATTCCCAATAGTCGAGTTACTATTTCAATGGTCACTTTACTATTCCAACAGTCACATTACTTCCTATAAATTGAAATTAATTATTTATCTCTATATCCAATAGAATTCCTTCGAGGGTTATATATTTTCATTTTATATGATGTTTATTGGTTTACTAATATTTTTTCTCAATTCTATAGTGCTGGTCATGGGGGTGAGGATTCTACTTGATTGGGGCAATCCATATTTTACCATTTTATCTTTTATATTTTATATTATTTTTCCAATAATATTTTTTTAAATTTTAATTGGTGTTGTAGCTAAATAATGTAATAATATTTATCAAAGAATTATATTTTTGTCATTTTCTTTATGTGTTTTATACGTATAATACTTATATAATACACATATGTATTTATGAAACAATTATCATTTAAAAAGTCAATGTTGTTACATAATTCACTCATTTAGATATTTCATCCCTAAAATTTCAACTCAAATTCTCAGTTGAGAATTGGTTAGGGTACTTTTATTTCATTGTTTCCTCTAGATCCCACATCACCTCTTCATACATATTGTTTTTTCCAAATAACTTTGAAAAGGTGGGTTTTTTATTGTATATAACTTTTTTTCTATGGTCCAAGATCTTCACCGACTAATCATCATAATAGAATTAATTTTCTAGTTATACCACCTATGGATATAGTACATGTGAGGGATCGATTATGTACTTACGGAGGAATGATACATGGAACACAACATGAACGTAAGGCATATTTTTTGGAAGTGAACTCTGATAGGCCACAATTCCAATGTGATTAAGGTTATCAAAGAGGCCAATCTACCTTGGTCTAATATTCCCCTTCTTTCAAAACAACACGATTATCTACGATGGTATTATTCAATGGAATGATTTGTCACAAAATTAAAAATCCAAGTCCCTTCAACATTTTTCCGCATAACTCTTTTTCTGACTCTAGGTAGCTTTTATATGTTGTTGGATTGATTAAACCATCTCTATAATCTCTTAAAAAATATCTGTTCCAAGTATCTTTTTTCACCAAATTCATCCCAAAAAGTAGGATCTCTACCTCACATCCCACATATATTTTTATATGGAGAAATTTGAATACTTGAGTGGAATATGTTGTTTTATTAGAACTCAACTAATGGGGGATATTGATCCCATCCACCTTTGAATTCCATTGAGAATTTACTCATCCTGACCTCAAGTGTATGAATATTCCTTTTAAATTAGCTATCATTTTTGGTTTGATATACCTTATTGAATTTAAATTCAGTATCTAAATAATGTTGAATAATTCTCCAAAAGTAAGAGTTGAACCTTGAATTATGATCAGAGATGATTGATAGTGGTACCCCATAGAGCGTCAACACTTCCTTTAAATATATATTGGAAAAGTTTTTCTAATGAGAAATATTCCTTAATATCAATGAAGATGGAATTTTTGGTGAGTTAGTCCACCACTACCCATATCACATTGTTTCCTTTGGATTTCTTCGGGATACCAGTGAAGAAGTCCATGGTGTTGTACTCCAATTTCAATGTGGGTATAATCAATGATTGGATAATCCACTGGACTAATATTAATCTATTTTAACTTTCATACATTTCAAACACCTTGATATATACTCAGAAATATCCTTCTTCATGCTGTCCCACCAGAATTTCTCTCAAAGATCACGATACATCTTGGTGCTTCTAGGATGGATAGTGAAAATGAGCTATGTGAAATATCCAATATATTCCTTATTATACTTAGAGATGAAGGCACACAAATTCTTATTCCAAATTAAAAAAAACCATCCTCATCATTGAAAAACTCATGTTTCTTCCCTTCCTTTACTACTCTAACCTTCTTTTAATGCTATGGATCACCCTTTTTTGACTCTTTTATCTTCTTTTGGATAGACGATTGGGAAATAATTTGGGAAATGTAGGATATATTACCCACCATTATGATTTCTAGATTAATCCTTTTCATATCTATGAAGGAAATATCTTTCCCAATCCGCATCATAGATAAAGTAGCAGGTTCTTTTATTCTAAAAGAACATGGTACCTTGTTCACCATTCCTAGATAGTAGTGAATAGAGAAATTCTAGTGATTTATTGGCTCTAACCATCTTCTTTGACGCATGTCGATCTCCTTATGTGTGAATATATACTTTCAACTCTTATGATTAGTATATATGTCACAATTCTCACCATAAAGGTAGTGATTCAAAATATTCAAGGTGAATATCACAACTTCTAACACCAAATCATGGGTTGGGTAGTTTTACTCAAGGATCCTCAATTATCGCGAGACATTGGCTATCACTTTTTGCGTTCTTCATGATTACGCAACACAATACTTTCTTTGAAGCTTCACTATATATCTAAAAACATTCTCCAATTATTAGTAGTGTGAGTATAGGAAAAGTGATTAGCCTATGATTTATCTATTTAAATATTTCCTCTCATTCTCATCTCTAAACATACTTTAACCCTTTTCATTTTAACTTAGCTATTAGGCTAGACAATCCTGGGAAAGTTCTATCAAAACTTTGGTAGTATCCAACCAATCCAAGGAAACTATGGATTTCTATGAAACTAGTGGGTCTGTGCCATTTCCCAATTTCTTTCATATTTTGAGGGTTAAAATAAATCACCTCACTTGTGATCACATGCCGCAAGAATGTGACTTTCTATATACAAATGTCACAATTGCTGAACTGAGTGTAAATTTTCTCCTTCCTTAATGCTCCTAACACAAACCTTAGATGATCTTAATATTTGTCTTTTGTTATTTAGTAACATAGAATAACATTAATAAGAACTACCACTATTTTTTTGAGGTATTCTCTAAAGCCTTTATTCATCAAATACATGAATATTGTAGGGGAATTACTAATTCTGAAGAGAATCACTACGAACTCATAGTACCCATACCTTATATGAAAGGATGCATTCTAAATATCTTCCTTCTTCACCTTTATCTAATGTTTTCTAGAATGAAGATCCACCTTTATGAAGTACTAATATCCTTGTAGTTTTTTAGACTATTCATTAATCATTGGTATAAGATACGTATTCCTTATGCTGATCATATTGATCTCATGATAATTAATACCGAACCATCTTGATCTATCATTCTTCTTTAAAAAGAGCATTGACGCACCCTAAAGATATTCAATAGGAAATATGAATCCATTTTTTAAATTCTATTACAGCTGCTTATTTAACTCCTCTAGTTCGATTAGGGTCATCCAATTGTGGAATAAAGAGATAAGAGTGTCTACCGTTATACATTCAATCGAGAACCCTACCTCATGATCTAAGGGAAGTCTGGGAAACTCTTCTAAAAATACATTAGTTTATTCCCTTATAATTATAATTTCCTCTAGTTAGATACCTTAATTTGAATAAACCATTTTTGAATCTTATTCTTCTTTATAGGTTATCAACAACCACACTATTGAAAGATTTCCCAAAGGATATTCATGATCTTCCTTGCACTTATATAGAAGCATGTGATGGTTCAAAATATGAAAAGAGATTTTATTTTCCTGATAATTGATGTGTACTCTATATAATTATATCAAATACATGCCTAGTATATCATTGAATTCCACTAAGGTAAGGATTATGATATTAACTAGAAGGATATTATCATATATTTTAATAGGAGAATATTCCTACAATTGGGTTTTAATGATCATACCACTAGGTGTTTTCATAGATATCTCTACATTAAGGTATCATGGATTTGATTCAATAGTTCTAGAAAAATTAAAAGATATAAAGGAATTAATATAACCAAAATCAAATAAAACCTTTTCCATTATTGAGTGAATAGGAAGTACACCTTGAAAGAATTCATTTTCACATGCCACATTATTAGTATTGATGGAATAATCTTTACCTTTCTACTTTGGATTTGGTAGTTACTGATGATGATTACGTTCAAGGACTCATGGTTTAGTGCACTAGCGTGCATAATGTTGTTTCTCTCTATAGTTGAAACATTGAAACATGGGTGGTGAATCAAGAGGTTCCTTAATTTCATCAGTTATGTTGGATAGCTTCTTCATGTCTTTTAAATGTTCATGATCTTGGTGTCCTTATCTCTTATGCATGAATCATTTCCCCATTAATTTGAGGAAATTATCATGATGTTTCTTCCCACAATTTCTACACACGAGTGGTCAGATCTTCTTTCCTCCTTTTTCATTTGACCGACCAACTAGAAACTCCATTCTTCTCTTATTATCCCCATGTCTAGAGGTCCAATCTACAAACTCCATCTCTATTTTTGAGAACATCAAACCACTTATTCACAAATCCTAAATTCTAGATATCTAGAGCCTTTCTATAGTGTGGATTTAATCTACTAAAGACTCTAACTATTTTTATATCACTATTGATAACAAAACCTGAGGCTTGTCTGAAAAGCCTTGTTACATTTTCCATGTGAACCATAATAGATCTACCCCTATTTTTACAACTCTATAAATTATCTACTTATTTTTGTTTTAAGAGTTTTAGGGAAATAGTTGTTAAGAAATATTTTCTTAAAGTCTTACCACTTGGTATCTTCTATTTCATACTTTGTCTTGGGGTTATTTGTACTTCTCTATCGAAAAGATATATGGCCAATGTCACTTTATCCTTCTTAGAAAAATGGATCACATAAAATAATTTCTCCATTAAGTTAACCCACTATTCCATGAAAAGTGGATCAGAAGATATACTATATTTTTGAGGTAATTTCCAGATATAAGACTCAATATATAGTTTTTTCCTTCTTGGGTGAAGGAGGATGTGCCATGTGGTTTGGGTTATTTTTCATTTCCTGATATATCTATTTAATCATTTCCATAAAGTTTTTAATTCCTCCTCACATGTAATTAGGGGTTCTATTCAGACAATCATTTAATTATACCACACATGGCTTGTTGGTCTGGTTTCTCCTAATTCCTATTATATTCTAAAATAAAATAGGTTTGAATAAAACATAATTCAACAAATCCTGAATAAATAATTTATTTTTTCACATAATTATCTCTAAAGTCATACCTTATAGGATCACTATGTTTATCCTTTTTCTAAAAAAAATCTTTATGTATGTTTACATATACTTAGACTTATATTTTGGGGTTTCACTAATGTTTTCTAATCCTAATTACCTTGTTAACTAAACCAAAAATCTAATACCAATTATAGATACCCCACCTTTTCATGAATGACCATAACATCATTTTAAATATAAAAAACAAATTCATTATTATGTCAAAGATAAAAAGATTTAGTATCTTGGGAAAATTAGGATTATACATCACTTGTACATAATAAAATATAATCATTATAAAAATAATTCTTATTTATCATCTTAAAATCTCCCACTTTCTCTTTAGTACATATAGTTACCTGAGGATATTCGTCAAAGAGAGGGGTGGGGTAAAAGCCAACTAAGGGGAATGACAACATAAAATTAGTAAAAGACATGAATCAATAGAAAAAAGGTGAGTATAATCATCATAATCATGAGAATAGAATTATATGAATGAGTAATAAATTTGAAAAACTCATGGAATGTGGCGATTCATAAATATAAAACATCACGCCATAGTGGTCAAATAAAACACATAGTTTTGAATAAAGCAACAATGATGTTGGTATAAAATGTAAGTGCATAATCATAACATCATCACTGTGAAAAAATATAGAATCTTGTTTATACATAATACACCTTATCTCATGAGATACATCACATTACCCAATTCATTACATAGAAATATAATTTTAGGCCCACCCATCACATCATAATATTTAAACTATTCATGCCATATAGAATGTATATCAATGATAGTTTTGAAATAACCCATTGAAAGGAATGAGTTTCTTGAGGATTTCATAAAGAATAATTTCATGAATAAACATGGGGTTCCTTAATGAATAGTTGGAAATATATTTTTTATAATCATAATCATTCTTGACTGAAGAAGAAAAAACCCAAGAAGAGTAAAAGATTTGTTATGGAAAGAAAACCCATTTTGGAAAATCACTATATTTTTATAATAAATCATGTTAGAAAAATGTATATCCATAAATGAAAAGGAAAAAAATGATCAAATGATATTTAAGAAACATTAGATGAAAATCCATTATCAAATTGATGTAAAATAGGGATAACCCAAATAAATGGAGTTGCATTCAAGAATCCCCTTAACTTAAATCCTTCTTTATTTCATCACATTTACACCTCCTGAATAATACAATTTGATATAATAAAACATTGAAAAATAAGTGAATTATGTTTTTTTTAATATTTATCAATTATAACCATTTGATAATATTTATTTTTTTAAGTTGAAGCATTTTGATATCATGTTTTCCTTAATAATTTCCCATTTTGCATCAACTTCTCTATTTGGTTTAATGTAATATATACATAATAAAAATAAATTACATAGTCATAAAAAATATATATATTTATAAATTTATATAAAAAAATTAATTTATTTTAACCTTCCATAAGGTCGGTGATAAGGAAATGAGTTAGAAACTTACTTATTGGCTATTAACCAACTATTAACGATAATGTTTTCCAAATATAAAGAAATGAGGTAAAAAATATTATTACATCATAAAGTTAATTTCTATAATAGGATAACATCATTAATATAATATTAAAAAATTTCTACTTAAATATTATAATATTTAATTTTGAAATAAATTGGGAAAATATAGAGATACAAAAGAAGAAAACAAGAAAAGGGTTCGAAGAAAAACTTACTCTTTCCTTAGTGTGGATTTTCTTGTACGACACTAGACTTCCATGATGAATGGATCTAGTTTACTACATCACATCCATAAGGTTCATAATGGATTAAGAGAGTGTATTTGGTCATAACATTTGCATTGTAAAGTGATGTGGGATTTATTTCTGATGGGGAGGGAGAGGGGTTATTTATTCTTAAAGAGAGGGGTGTTTTTAGAATAAAATATTAAATAAAATACTATATCAAACCTAATACTATAATAGTGAATTTTTGAAAATAAAAAACATATATAAACATAATAAAATGGTTTTAGGAAATTAAACTCCCTTTATAATTAAAATTCTATAAGTTTATTAGAAATAAATAAAAAAATAAAAAATGTTATTTTTAGGGTTCACTTTTGACTTTAGGTTTTGAAAAATGATTTTGAGGTTTGCAGAATAATTTTTTATATTTTAATGAATCATTTATGAACTTAAATATATTTTTTCAAAACCTAAATTTATATAAATTATTAGGGAATTATTATATCATGAGTGATGTAATGTTAGATAGACCAGTTTTATGAAAAACAATATTTTTACTATTCATGTGAAAATTGAAGTATTTCAGAAAATTACCAAAAACATCACCCTTGGAAAATTTCAATGTGTTATTTTTAAAAATGATATTAATTTTATCAAAATAAATCTCTATTAAACGCAATTTTAATTTTTAATATATATAAATTATTATTTTTACCAAATACTTCAAAATATAGTTTATTAACAATGTGCCTATATTTTCTTTGAGTTTTTTAATCATGATATTTTGTTTTCAGAATTATAATATTTATATTCACTTATATTATTCATGAAAAATATTATTCATATGAAGCATTTATATTTTTAGGTTAAATTACTATTCTAACATTTAGGTTACTATTCCCATTCATCATGTTACTATTCCCAAGGGTTAGGTTACTATTCCAATAGTCATATTACTATTCCAATGGTCATATTAACTAATTTAAATAAAACTTTATTATTTCAATAATTAATAAATATAAATACTCCCAAGGTTTTATATTTTCGTTTTCTACGATGTTTATTGGTTTATTAATATTTTGTTTCCTTTCTACAGTAATGGTCATGGGGGTGAGGATTCTAATAAATTGTGGCAATACATATTTTCCCATTTTATCTTATCTATTTTATATTTTATTTTCAATTATAATTTTTTGAAGTTTCACTGGTATCAATGATGACTAATTTTATGATCTTTATTAATGAATTAATTTTTTTTGGGTTTCTTTATATGCTCTAAAAATATAATTATTATATAATATAAAAATTTATTTATGAAAAAATTATCATTTAAAAATTCTAGGTCATTACTAATAATGTCTTGGATGAGTCCTTGATGTTAAAGATTAATACGATCATTATTATGCATTTAATCACTGTGAATTTATTTATTATTACACATAACATATTTTCATTTCTATATTATACATGGATATTTTTCATGATCAATATATTGATTATATAGTATTTTTTTTATTATTCAGTCTTCCATAATGTATATTCAGATTATGATTGATTATACTGTACTTGAACCCTTATTGAAAATTTTAGCTCTCCCTTCTTATGGTTCCATTTCCCCAGGGTAATAAAAGTTGTATTTAGGGATGAAATAAATGTGATAATAAAGTTTCAAGAATGTATTATGTTGTATTTTAATATTCTAATGTAATATATAAATAATTAATACATCTAGTTCACTAATACTACTAAACCGGTCTATATTTAAAGATTTGAGTCATGATGTCTTGCATAAATTTAATAACAGAATTTCCTTATTGGGGTTATTGGATCCTGGGTTTTATAGTTACTATAACACCCAAATATAAATATATCTTTAATTTATATAATTACCAAAAGTTAAAAATTATTTCTCATAATAACCTCACACAACTCGGATAAACATTATTTAGTATCTTTAAGGAACACTTACATAAGTAAATTATTTTACAAAACTTGTGGTCATTTTAATTCAATCAAACTCATCTAGACTTAAGTCTAGAAATATTGTAATTTATACTATTGTTTATAACCTAGGTAAGGGAAACATGAGAACGCGGTGATCTAAAATGTTCAGTAAGATTTTTCTCAATAAATCATAAAGGATAAAATAATAAGCATATGAAAAAACATGAGAATGGAGAAATATATTATTAAAAATAACCATAAATAAAAGAAACCATAAATCAAGTAGTAAGTGCATATAATACAAAAATAAAAAACATGTACTATGACATAAGAGTGTTAGATAAGCATGGAAACATGGAATAAGGAAATAGTATCATAGGATAATGGAATCATAATTATGTGTAAAAAAAGAAAAAATTGAAATATAAGTATAAGTTAAGTTTCAACACCACAGAAACATAAAATACTGTCTTTAGGATAACCTATCATGCATCAAAACCAAGTCTCACTACTGAGATAAAATAATATAGTGTGCTTAGGCTAACCACCCATGCACCATACATAGTATCTCATAAAATGAAAAACCATTACCCAATGCATTGGAGTTCTATTTGGGTAAACCATTCATATTTATAACTTTTACATGAATATGTCTTCCACATGTAGAAAATTCACCATACATAAAACATATGCATGATAAAATCCATGAGAAAGAAGTAGGAGTCATAATCATGTCGCAAAGAATATCCAAAGGCTATATCATAAAGATTACTAAGAGAAGAATGAATTAAATAATTTTGGAAATTCATATTTTAATTAAAGAATCATATGTCTTGAGCATTGAGTTCCAAGATAATAAAAAATCATGAGACTAATTAAGGGGAGGTAAGAATAATAATAAACAACTTAGAAGATTTTTTTTTGAAAATGAGAAAAGGATCTTTTAAGGATATAAATATATTATTATTTCTATTTAGATATTAATTAAACCAGGATGGTTTTCAATAAAATAATTAAGTTTTTAAAAATTATTTCGTCGTTTAAATCTTTGATATGGGTGGAAATTTACATGAAATATGAAATTAGGAAGTTCCCTTAAATTGGGTTTACTTAAAATGGCGTATTGTGATGGGAACAAAAAACCTGTCTTATCCCTAGAAAAGAATGGAAAAGTAAAAAAGGTATATATAAGGAATATATATGGAATATGTCTGAAACACATGGTATGAAGCTAGAGTAAAAGTGGAGAAAAATAAAGAGAACACATAACCCCAAAATAATGAGGGTGGTTCAGAATATCCTTTTTTTATGTTTTAAAATATCATTGTTGAAATACTACATCAGAAAAAAGGATTATAAAGTTATCTTAGAAAAATAGGATAAGTTAAATATGAAGGTCGCATGAGATAACACATAATTAGGTTTATAATTTAAAATGATAAAATTGGGGGGAAGGGAAATTTGAAGGAGTTTTTTTCAAGATGTAGTTGCATACAATGATCATAATTAATTTATTGAATGAGATCAATGAATAAAATGTGAATGTGAATAAATGTATAAAAATAAATCTATTGAATGTGGAAAGTCTATTTTTTATTAAGTAAAATTCGTTAAACTAGTCTTTATAATGAATCATTTAGGTGATTCATCAAATCATCCATTTCATAGAAAGATAGATAGATTATATAGTGAGATCCTTGAGGGCTCCATATGGGATAAATAAATAAAGGAGTGGGTGGGAAATGGTTCTTAATGGGTCTTGTAATCCATACGCATGAAATAAATTTTTTTCTCTAAATATACTTTTTTTAGTGATTATTGAATCAAAACAGGTGGTGTTAGATGGTTTTTTGGGATAAAAATATGGTGAAATGGTTCTTTTTTGGTGTTGGTGACTTTTCGAGGGAGTTTCTAGTAGGTGATCCTACATTCTACATTATTACAATTTAATTAGTCAATATCAAACTTTTATATAATTTTCATCATATCTTGATCAATCAATGTATGATTTAGATTATCCAATATATAATTACACCATTCTTTACTATTTTATATGTAATTTCACACCCATTTTCTCCAAATTCTTCTCTAATATTTACATAATTGAAATTAAATAGAGGTTCAATAAACATGAGGGATGATTAATTTTACTTCCTATAATTACTATATTTAGAATACTTAAATGTAATACACCCATAATTATAAGAATTTATTTCACCCCATTGAGGTAAATGGAGATAATCTTGATGAAAAAAGAATTTTAAGTGGAAAACTCTTAAAAATAAGATGATCAGTTAAATCATATTGGGGATCAATCACAACATCTACAATAATTCTACTCAAGAGAATTGAAAGTACAAACTATAGAGGAAATTAGAGAATATGTACAAGTCAAACCGCTACAAATAATATTCTATTATTAAAGTCATTAATGGATTTTTAATTATAGAGTGGAAACTATATAGTTGAACACATTATCCAGTTCCAAAGCTTGGTGAATCAACTTATTTTTGATGGAAATACTCTAACTATTAAATATCAGGAGAACCACCTAATTTTTAGGCATCCCAATAGCTGGAATACACCGGTGTTCTCCCTCAACAACTTAAAGCTTTAATGAAAACAAATTATGGAAATGGAAAGAGATGTATTATTCAAAAATGATGACCAAATTAAGGGTATAAGTTTAAACAAGATGGAAAATCCCATTCTAGGTAAGTTAGGGAGACAATAAAGAGATGGTAAAGGGTCAAAAAATAGATATTAATGAATAAAAAGAGGAAGGTGCACATATTTCAAGAGACCAACATCTAAGTGCTACTGTTGCTGCATGGAGGGACAGTTAATGAAGAACTGCCAAAATTTATAAAAATAGATGGGAATGGTAGTAAATAATAAAAAATAAATGAAGACTTAAACATGACTATCATTAGAGTATCTATTATTTTTTCCAAATATAATGAAGACTCTATCTTATAAACATAGAGAAATCATATATAATGGGTGATCGATATTACTTCATTATACAATTACACTCCTCATCACGAGCATTTAATGGCTTATTATGTTGGAAACATTGGAGTATTCAAGATGGGAAATAACACTTAGGTAGAAATTTTTAGAAAGGATGATATTCAATTCAATTTGAAAATTTCATATAAAATCATCTTGAAGGTTGTTCATCATGTTATAAGTATTCATATCAATATGTTTTCATGGATTACTTTTAATAGAAAAGGCTAGGAAAACCTATTCAATAATAGAGCTTGGAAAATAATGAATGGAAGAATATTAATCACCCAGGGTCACATATATTATATTTTTTTATAAAACCCATGTAATGATACATGAAGACAGACACAAAACAGTGGAAGGAGAGGTTTCATCCAATTTATGGCATATGAGACTTGGAAAAATTAATGAAAGAGGGATATCAAATCTGATGTATAATAAGTACATTATTGTTGAAAATGACTCATCACAAGATCCTTAAATCTTATACTTAAATAGGAAGTATCATATAGTCTCATTCAGTACTACTACATTAAAGAGATCTTTATTTTTTGATCTACTGCACTCTTACTTATGTGGTCACATAGAGGTTCAAACATTTGGTGGTGAAAAACATTTTCTAAACATTATTGATGATGCATCTTTAAAGGTGTTGGAGATGTTCTTATAAATTAATGACTATGTGTTAGTCAACTTTAAGATGTTACATGCCATGATGGATTGTGAAAATGGAAGGAATATGAAGTATCATCTTTTAGGAAATGGAGTAATTACATATCTGGGGAGTTTGATTAGAATCTAACATGAGTGAATGGTCCTAAAAACCCTAAAACAAAACAATGTTGTAGAAAATAAGAATATAATCATCATGGACATAGTCTTGATCATGATGAGTTTGGATAAGATGGATAAGACATTTTAGAGAGAAATTGTTTAAGTTTATTGTTACCTCATTAATATATCACCATTAGTTCCATAGAATTTAAAGAAACCATATAATATATGGTACAGTAACCATCTTTTTTTCTATAATTTATAAAAATATGTATGACTAGATTTTGAATATGTATCAAAAGAGCTGAAACAGAAGCTAGACGAAAGATCTACACCATGAATATTCATCATCCATAGAGATAGGGAGCTCATATACAATATTTGGGACCCATAGAAGAATAAAGTTAATATAAGTAGATGATTTTTTCCCTATGAGAATGTGAAGATAAAGGAAATTCAAAATCTGATAATTTCATAAAGAGAAAGTACTAAGGAATCAATTCTAAATCCTCAAAACGTACATCTAGAACCTTCCAGTAAATAAGAGGAGGTTTAAGAAGAATCATCCACAATAGAAAGGTTGGTATAATAGGAGGATATTGAGTAGGGATAGACTCAATCCTCAATAAAATAAGTCACAGAAGCAATACAAGTTCTTGGTGATGGTGTATGTAATGACCCACGTTTTGAACTGGGTTAAAAAGTGGGTAAAATTGAACTTTTTCAATTACTGAACCGGTCCTTTTTTTAGAATCGGGCTTCAGAACGAGGTTCCGAAGGTTTGAACCCTTATTTTTAATGTTTTTGGACATGGTCGAATGCCTGTTAAGATTCTCGGGTGGCCCGAGGGGTTTCAGAAGCGTCGGACCCTTGTTTTTAAAGTGATGCAGAGGGCACATGGTTGGTGCACGGTTTGGAAAACCGTGCGGCCCAAACCATGCGGCCTTATTAAAGGAGGTAGTGGCGTGCGCACGGGCTGTGTACGGTTTCCCCAAACAGTGCGCTTAGCCCGTGTGAGGGATCTCTTGGAGGCAGAAAACTCCTCACGGTTTGAGCACAGTTTGACAAACCGTGCGGGTCAAACTGTGCGCTCGGGTATATTTTAGGTTTTTAATTAAAATTAAAATTAAAATAAAATAAAATAAATAAAAAAAACTAATCTATCTCTCCCTCAACCTCACTCAACTTGCACGCAGCCCCCCCTCTCCCATGAGCCGCGCACGAGCCCCCTCCACGGCATCCTCCGGATCGAGCTCCTCCGACCATTTTTCTTGGTAATTCTTCCTTCGAACCTCCATGGTAAGCCTTGCCTTCCCCTCTCCTCTCGTCCTTGGCCGATTTTCGGTCTTCTATTTTCCCTATTTTGGTTCGGCCGAACCCATAGGTTTAGGGTTGGTTTGATTTCAGTTTCTCCCTTGTTCCGCTTGTTCCAGGGTTATGCAGAAGGTCCCTCGGGACCTCGTGGGTGCGCGTGTGGGGTCCGCCGCTGAAGGCGAGGAGGTTTATGGTCATTTCGGCCCACCGATTGGTTTTTGAGGTAAGGGTTTTACCCTTTCTTGGTATTTGCAGCTTCTATTTTATTACCTTGGTTGTTCTAAAGGGTCCTAGTATGTGTTTCTTAGTGCGTTGGACCTTCGGTGTTGGTTTCGGGTTGCCAGAGCATAGGCGGATTTCCTGCGTGGGCATAGGTACATGTTTATATGCATGTGGGTTCCCCCAGTACGTGTTTAGTATTTAAATTTTGCAAGTTATTATTGGATAAGTGCTTCTGTGAAAACAGTGTGAATTTCAAGAATAAGATGAAATGGTTGCTTGGTCATTAAACTAACGATTTAATAATAAAACCCCTCGATCAGAGGTGCGCTGTCTTCAAGATAAAAGTACGAAGTAAATTCTTATGCTAGCCTGTTGGATTCTTATTATGCTTTGGTGATAATTAATGCTGTCATATTTACTTTGAATTGTACTAATTGGTTAAAGCATAGAAGTTTTAATCTTTTGATTAATTGGTTAAACTTGAATGAAATGGATTAGGATAGTAAGACCATGCCTTAGGATAATGGAGTAAGCACATATTATGTTAATGGAATGGGTCTCGTGAGTGGGACTTACCTAGGAGTAGTCCTCAAAACCTCTTATTGTATTGTAAATCCTTATTTGTCTCTGAAATGAAATTAAAGGAATAAAGAATGAATTGGGGGTTAGCCAATACCGTACATGAGAGGGCTGTTTCATGTACCTTATATCAATGTGCTGAATATGATAAATGATGTAATTATGTGATATTGTGAGATGGAAATTCCATGTTTTATTGATATGAATGTTATAAGAAGTTTATGCCTTATAACCTATACTATTGAATGATAAGGCTTCGGGCCAGGGGTAGACTGTGAGAGCTCCCCTATGATATGACTTCAGGCTAGGGGCAGACCGTGAGAGCTCCCCTAATTGAATGATAAAGCTTCGGGCCAGGGGTAGACCATGAGATCTCCCCTATGTTATGGCTTCATGCTAAGGGTAGACTGTGAGAGCTCCATTGAATCATTCTTAAGCCTTCGGGCCGGGGATAGACCATGAGAGCTTCCCCAAGGTTGGGCCAGGAGTAGGATCGAGAGCGCTGCTCCTGGGTTAAGGACGTCTGTGAGTTCCGTCCCAGTCCTACCCAACATATTATATATATATATATATATATATTCCTTGAATCATTATTAAGACTTCGGGCTGGGGATAGACCATTAGAGGTTCCCCAAGGTTGGCCCAGGAGTAGGATCGAGAGTGCTGCTCCTGGGTTAAGGACGTTTGTGAGTTCCATCCTGGTCCTACCCAACATATTATACATATATTTTTTTCCATGAATAATTATTAAGCCTTCGGGCCAACGATAGACCGTGAGAGCTTCCCCAAGGTTGGGCCAGAGGTAGGATCGAGAGCACTGCCTCTGGGTTAAGGACGTCCGTGAGTTCTGTCCCGGTCCTACCAAATGTACTATATATATATATATATGTATGGTGACATGATCGGGATACTTTACCGGCAATGATCCGAAGCTGGTATAGCCTTCAGGTTTCCTATGGGGAAACCGAGATGCGTGTTGTTGTTCTTTATTGTTCTGTTTATCAAATCCTACTATACCTGCTTACTGCTTTAATTACTATTACACTTTCTAGATTGGGTTAGACACCGGTGGTGCCGGCCTACTGAGATTTATATCTCACACCCTACTCGGGCCGCCATTGCACTGGGGTACCCGAGTAGACCTTCTTGCTTTGCCGGACCTAGGTTGTCCGCTGTGCTGTTTGTACCTGGGGAGTTAGGAGCAAAGGACCAAGCTGGAGCTTGGGATGCTCAGGAGATCACCCGTTGGGCTTTTCTTTTTTTTTCTTCGTTTCTTTTGTATTGTATTGAAAGCATTCTATATTGTTTACTACTTTCCATATCTGTATCATCATCCCTGTATCGTGACAAGTGGTGTTTTCCATCCTTTACATAAATGATCACTATTTGACTTCTGCTGTTGGCTGTTCATTATTTAACTATTACTTCTTTCTCTATTGAATGTTATTTACTCTGATAATACCGTTGTGTTACTCTGATATGAGGGTATAGTCTCCGCACTATTACCTCCTGAGACCCTTGATGCTAGTCGGCATCCTCTGGCGTACGGGGAGATGCGCTTGAGGCCATGTGACCCACCGGTCCGGCCACCGGGTCAATGGTGAGCCGGGCCGGGATGTTACAAAGTTGTATCAGAGGAGTTTCTCTTCTGATTTGTTTTACTGTTTGGCGACATTAGACAGGGATAAGAAGGAATTGGAATTTGGTATTGAGCTGTGTATGGGATTGGCCACCCCATGCGCAGGGAAAAGCCAAATTGCCTTGAATGCAATTGTTATTTTAATGATTTTGATTATTATGGTTGATTTGATTTCACTGTTGGGTGACACACATGTTTTCTGTTGATTCTGTTGATGCAATTGTGGGTTCTATTTCTGTTACAACCCGATGAGATGAGGGTATGCCATCTCATGCATCATATAGGAATATTGTTAGGAATCACATGCCATGAATTATGCCATTCCATATAGGATGCATTAGCTGATGCCTGCTATTGTGATAGGTACTGTCGTAGTTATTCTATGCTTCTATTATATAGCATGTTCTATGTTACTACTTACGATAAAATGTTGTTTTGATCAAAAATGAAATTGGTGGCTTTTTTCTAAATTAAGTGACGACGGTAGCCAATATTTAGTTGTGTGGTGTATGGGCGCCTTATAGCTGGGAAAGGGTAACCTGTGTGATCTGTTTTCCGAAGAAGGGATGCTATAGTTTTAATTGTAAAATGAAAATTTATTTTGATTAAAGGGATCCAAATGCCAAACTATAAAGTGTATGGGCGCTTTATAGATTGGTAGGTGGCTACCCGTAGGATTGGATGATTGTTTGAGTAGGTTAAATTCTAGAATGTATTTTGTTTTTTCTGTTAGGAGCCAATTTTCAACCCATGGAGTGTATGGGTGCTTCATGAGTTGGGAACTGGAAACCCATAATGAATGTGATGGAAGCATGCTTTGTGAAATGCTTATTTGTGTAAAAGATGTTTGAATTTGATATGTTGCGAGTTTGCTTATTGGGACCCTCGTAGGTCACCTGAGTTGTTTAAAAATGAAATTATTGTGATAAATTTCTGGAAAAAGATGGGATGTCTGATTAATGTTAAAAAAAAGAAGGAAGTTTGTTGAAACTTGACTGCTTTGCTTTGAGCTGTTTGTTAAAAAAAATGATCAAGTGCCTAGTAATTTTTGGTTTTGAAAGGTTACTTGATTTGTTGAATTTAATCTTTTAATGTGAATAAATGATAAATGTGAATAAATATAAAGGGATTGAAAAAAGGAACCTATAGTGGTGTCCTCTGTTGAGACCTCGTGTGTGGGTAGGTTAAGCCTTTCTTTTGAGTGCTTTGGAATGGAACCTTATGCGTTTTCCATAGGTTGTTTTCTTTTAGCAATGACGTTAAATGTTAGGCTTTGAGCCCGATGACTTTTGTGGGGCATGACCAGTTGCTTGGGTCAACACTTGTTTTTTGTGAGGGGCTAGCCCGTGGTAGGTAGCACCCTTAGAGCTTATGTGCTTGGTTTGTTCGGTGAACTTTCTGAAGATTGGTACTGTTTGGGTACTGTTGTCCTGTGCAGGACTTCCAGTTTTAATGACACCCTTGTTCCGATGGGTGGTCATGCTTCTTTTTATCCTGTGAAGGGTTTGAGCATCGGTTAATGCTCTATATCAGTTGGTTGGACATGCCTCAGGCATGGTCGGTCGCCTTATTGGTCATTTGACCCTTTCTTTTTTCATAGTAGAGGATGACTTGACACGTCATAATCCAAGTGAATGGTCATATAGGGAAATACGACGTTTGGCTGTATCTCTTACGCTGCTATGTATGATCTCAGGTCATATCCATGGGAGAGTGACCTGAGCATTTGAGAATCAAGTCATCCCAATGCTCGGGATGATTTTCGGAAGACTCAGGTGGTTGACACGCCGATCATGTTGCTTTGGATTCCTTGTACGTTTGACGTGGTGATCATGGCTCGGAGGAGCGACACATGTCCGTTCTATTAATTATGAACAAGTCTACTTATGAGTAGCTTGCCTTTCTCCTTTCGATGACGTCGACCCTTCTAAGGTGGGAAGCATTGTGCCAGTTGATTAAAGTGTGTTCTTCTGGGTAGAAGGAACATGTCAAGAAGGAATATCTGGGAATGGCCGGGTTTTTTTGAATGCCTTTGAGGCATGCAGGTGTCGTTATGTGTCGATGCTTGCTCGATAGCACGACTTTGATCTGGTTGGTGGTGTATTCAACCCTTTTTAAGAAACACCGTTGGTCGTGGAGGACTTCGGTGGTAAATTGTGAACAATCACAGAATTCCTTGTGCAGGAAAAAGGCATTGTGGTCGGTTTAGAATCATAATGTGTTGGTGGGTGAAGCCGAGTTCCTTCTCTAAAGTCGACCAGGCGTGGTTCGACTATTCTTCCTTCCATTTTTTGGTTATAAATATATAGAATCCATTTCAATCCTCTTAGTGTACTCTGTTATGTGAAGAACATGTCCCCTATCTTGATTTCGTCCTGGTTGCACTAAGAGAGCGTTGGTCTTATGCCGCTCTAAGGTTTTAAAAAGATGTTGATCTCGGTTGGTTGTTCCCCTTCAACGTTGCACGCCTCATGCGTGGTTTCATTCGTGGTTTGATCTTTGAGATGTCACCGAGAATAGGGTATGAGCTTTTTGGTGAACGTCCTCGTGGTGAGTGTGGGATGCCTTGGGAGAAGGCATCGTTGTTCAGCTTGTAATGTGCCGGCCGACTAGGCTGGGCATCTTCTTGAATAGTCAGCCGGAGTGGCTTGACTCTTTTCGACTTGGGTCTAGAGGTCGATAGGGAAATCGACCACTTGATCATTTCAAAATCACTTTAGGTGCGTCTTTGGAACGCTTAGAGCGTGCTTTTGAAAGACAGTTCAAAAGGTGGTGGAGTTGTGGTTTGAGTCTTGGTCGTTTAACGTGAATCATCTAAGGTGGGAAGTACCTTTGTTTGGTTTCTTGACAAGATGGTGATGTGACCATGTCTCTTGTGGAATGGGCTCGGGTAAGAGCTTTCGTGTTGGTTCGTTGGGAGAACGAGCGATGTCTCAGGTGTTGACGGCTTAAGCTCCGTGTGCTTAAGTTGATGTTTTTTGGTGCGTGGGACGTTCGGAAACATAACACAGTTGTTTGAATGAAACTTCAAGATCCTTGTAGGTTGAGTGAGGTGTGTTTTGTTCCTGATGGCTTCTCGGGGATGAGAAGTTCTAAGGTTGGAAGGTTGTAATTACCCATGTTTTGAATCTGGTTAAAAAGTGGGGGAAATTGAACTTTTTCAATTACTGAACCGGTCCTTTTTTTAGAATCGGGCTTCGGAACGAGGTTACGAAGGTTTGAAACATTATTTTAAATGTTTTTGGACATGGTTGAATACCCGTTAAGTTTCTCGGGTGGCCTGAGGTGTTTAGGAAGCACCTGACCCTTGTTTTTAAAGTGCTGCAGAGGGCGCACGGTTTGGAAAACCATGCGGCCCAAACCGTGCAGCCTTATTAAAGGAGGCAGTGGCATGTGCATGGGTTGTGCACGGTTTCCCCAAACCATGCACTTAGCCCGTGCGAGGGATCTCTTAGAGGAAGAAGACGCCACACGGTTTGGAAAACCATGCGGGTCAAACCGTGCGCTCGGGTATGTTTTGGGTTTTTAATTAAAATAAAAATAAAAAGAAAATATAATAAATAAAAAAACCTAATCAATCACTCCCTCACCCTCACTCAACCCACACGCAGCCCCCCTTTTCTCTCGTGAGCCGCACGCGAGCCCCCTCCATGGCCTCCTCCTGATTGAGCTCCTCCGGCCAGTTTTCATGGCGATTCTTCCTCCGAACCTCCATGGTAAGCCTTCTCTTCCCCTCTCCTCTCATCCTTGGCTGATTTTAGGTCTTCACTTTGCCCTATTTTTGTTCATCCAAACCCCTAGGTTTAGGGTTGGTTTGATTTCGGTTTCTCCCTTGTTCTGCTTCTTACAGGGTTATGCGGAAGGTCCCTCGGGACCTCGTGGGTGCGCGTGTGTTGTCCGCCGCCGAAGGTGAGGCAGTTTGCAGTCATTTCGGCCCGCCGGTTGGTTTTCAAGGTAAGGGTTTTACCCTTTCTTGGTATTCACAGCTTATATTTTATTACCTTAGTTGTTCTAAAGGGTCCTGGTATGTGTTTCTTAGTGCGTTAGACCATTGGTGTTGGTTTCGGGTTGCCGAAGCTTAGGTGGCTCGCCTGCGTGGGCATAGGTACATGTTTATATGCACATGGGTTCCCCCGGTATGTGTATATTCGTCCATGGCAGCGAATATACACGTATGTAACAATTTTACCCCATTGCATATATAAAAAGTGCCTGCACAGGTGAGCAGAGATAGGTATATGTGTATAAGCATATGTGTAAGGATCCTCTTGTGCATGCTCATGGCTATGCGGGGCGTGTGCATGGAGTCTAGGTGTCCTTATACATATGTGAAATCAAATATTCCTCGTGGGGGAGTAGTAGTGGCATCTTTATTTAGAAATCACCAAGAGCTGGTGTGGATGGATAGATCCACCTTGAGGTAGGGTCCCTCTCCTTGCCATTTAATTTAAAGTGAAGATTTTAAAGAGTTTAATACTACATTGTTTTAGAATTTTAATTATGCAAGTTATTATTAGTTAAGTGATTCTGTGAAAACAGTGTGAATTGTAGGAATAAGATGAAATGGTTGCTTGGTCATTAAACTAACGATTTAATAATAAAACCCCTCGATCAGAGGTGCGCTGCCTTCAAGATAAAAGTAGGAAGTAGATTCTTATTCTTGCCTACTGGATTCTTGTTATGCTTTGGTGATAATTGATGCTATCATATTTACTTTTAATTGTACTAATTGGTTAAAGCATAACAGTTTTAATCTTTTGATGAATTGGTTAAACTTGAATGAAATGGATTAGGATGGTAAGACCATGCCTTAGGATAATGGAATAAGCACGACTTATGTTAATGGAATGGGTCTAGTGAGTGGGACTTACCTAGGAGTAGTCCTCACCACCTCTTATTGTTTTGTATGTCCGTATTTGTCTCTGAAATGAAATGAAAGGAATAAAGAATGAATTGGAGGTTAGCCAATACCGTACATGAGCGGGTTGTTTCATGTACCTTATATCAATGTGATGAATATGATAAATGATGTGATTATGTGATATTGTGAGATGGAAATTCCATGTTTTATTGATATGAATGATATAAGAAGTGTATGCCTTATAACCTATACTATTGAATGATAAGGCTTCGGGATAGGGGTAGACTATGAGAGCTCCCCTATGATACGACTTTGGGCTAGGGGAAGACCGTGAGAGCTCCCCTAATTGAATGATAAAGCTTCGGGCCAGGGGTAGACCGTGAGAGCTCCCCTATGTTACGGATTCACGATAAGGGTAGACTGTGAGAGCTCCCTTGAATCATTCTTAAGCCTTCGGGTCGGGGATAGACTATGAGAGCTTCCCTAAGGTTGGGCCAGGAGTAGGATTGAGAGCGCTGCTCCTGGGTTAAGGATGTCTGTGAGTTCCGTCCCAGTCCTACCCAACATATTATATATATATCTATTCCTTGAATCATTATTGAGCCTTCGGGCTGGGGATAGACCGTGAGAGCTTCCCAAAGGTTGGGCTAGGAGTAGGATCGAGAGCGCTGCTCCTGGGTTAAGGACGTCTGTGAGTTCTGTCCTGGTCCTACGCAAAGTATTATACATATATTTTTTCCTTAAATATTTATTAAGACTTCGGGCCAGGGATAGACCGTGAGAGCTTCCCCAAGGTTGGGCCAGAGGTAGGATCAAGAGCGCTGCCTCTGGGTTAAGGACGTTCGTGAGTTCCGTCACGGTCCTACCTAACGTACTATATATATATATATATGTATGGTTACATGATTGGGTTACTTTACTAACAACGAGCCGAAGCTGGTATAGCCGTCAGGTTTTCTCTGGGGAAACTGGGACGAGTGTTGTTGTTCTTTATTGTTCTGTTTATGAAATCCTGCTATACCTGCTTACTGCTTTAATTACTATTACACTGTCTGGATTGGGTTAGACACCGGTGGTGCCGGCCTACTGAGATTTATATCTCACACCCTACTCGGGATGCCATTGCACTGGGGTACCTGAGTAGACCTTCTTGCTTGCAGCACCTAGGTTGTCTGCTGTGCTGTTTGTACCTAGGGAGTTAGGAGCAAATGACCAAGAGGGGCCTTGGGATGATTAGGAGATCGTCGGTCAGGCTTTGCTGTCTTTTCTTCGTTTCTTTTTATTTTATTGAAAGCATGTTGTATTTTATACTGCTTTCTATATCTGTATCATCATCCCTATATTGTGACAAGTGGTGTTTTCTACCTTTTACATAAATGATCACTATTTGAATTCCACTGTTGTCTGTTCATTGTTTAACTATTACTAATTTCTCTATTGAATGTTATTAACTCTAATAATACCGATGTGTTACTCTGATATGAGGGTATTGTCTCCCCACTATCACCTCCCGAGACCCTCACTGCTAGTCGGCAGCCTCTGGCATACAGGGAGACGCGGTTGAGGCCATGTGACCCACCGGTCCGGCCACCAGGTCAATGGTGAGATAGGCCAGAATGTTATAGTACATCTCTTGAAGATAACATTTGACATGTTTTAATGACATCATGATGAAATATTCTTTCAAAATAATATTTAGAATTGGATTACCTACTAGTGATCAATGAAGGGGATCTAGAATAATATTATGAAGAAATATATCATCCAAAAAAGCTCAATTGGTTGCATGTTTTGAAGGATGAAATGAAGTCATTGATGAAGAAAAAATCATATGATTTTATGATATTATCCAATGGTAAGAAGGAACTAACAAGAAAATGGATTTTCATGTTGAATAAGTATCATAGCGGAAACAAGATCAAGCACAATTCTCAATAAGTGGTCAAAGGATTCCTGTAGAAGAAAGGATTTGATTTTGATGTGATATATTGAATCATGTTGAAGATGGATTTAATCAGATTTATTATTTTATTGATGAAATGCTTGGAACTAGATCTTGAGAAGATGGAAATGAAGATAGATTTTCTTGTTTGATACCTAACCAATGAGATGTTTATGATGAATCTTAAATGTTTTGAGGTTTCTATTAAATAAAACCATATGTTAAAATTTAACAATAGCTAGAATAGAGTAAACCAAGCTCTGAGATAGTGGTAAATGATGCTTGACTCATTCATAGTGATAGATGTCTATAAGAGGACATATGCATACCAATGCGTTTACTTTTAGATATTTCAAGATGATAACTTATTTTATTATCTATACTATATTGATGACATATTTATCATTAGGTATGATGAATCCAATATTATCCAGTTAAATAAAGAGTTATCCATGTATTTTAATATCTAATACCTGGGAGAAGATCAATAGAGTTTGTGATTATAGGTCACACGTGACATAAAGGTGAGGGTTTTGTGTTTATATTAAAAAAATCATATTGAACATGTTTTGAAATGTTTAATTATGGATAGATCCAAAAAAGTTATTATTCCACTCCCCAACCATATGAAGCTAAGAAATAGTTATTTTCTTTCATCCAGGGAAGCAATAGAGGTGACGTAGATGACACAATACTCTTATGGTGTGTATGGGGAAAAACATTTCCCATATAGTTTAAAATTTGAGATGGTTTCTCTCCAATATCGAGAAGTAGAACCGGGATATAGTCAAGTAGAATTTGGGGTATCTTAATAGTACATAGAAACTATGTCTATATAATGGAGGATTTGAACCACTCTTGTAGGTATATAAAGATACTAATAAGGATATATATCATAACACATGTAAGTCTACATAAAGATGTATCTATCATTTTATAGTAGGAGAAGTAACATGGCAGTTAATGTTGAAATTGTGTATCACATTATCCCTGACCAAAGTATAACACATTATTGTTGCAGAGGTTGTTAAGGAGATGTTGGGGATAAATAATTTTCTATATGAGAGAGGATTTATCTTGAAGTATAGATTTTATCATAATATTCAATGTGCTTTGTACTTAAGTAAGAACTCTATGTTTCATTCGTAGAAGAATCACATCAACATTCAATATCATTGGAAACTCAAGGTAGTGGATTGATGCTAGATATGATTTGTAAAGATCCACATAAATTTGAACTTGTAAAACAAGTTAACAAAGGTGGTTTCCCAAGAGAACCTAGACTTCGATTGATGGTATGGTGTATTTTAGCTTGAATGGGGGAATTAAATTAATATTTTAAAACTATTAGTGTATGAACTAGTAATAATATATTCATTGAATGAGATCAATGAAAAAAATTTAAATGAGAAAATATGTATGGAAATAAATTTATTGAATATGTACAATTTCTTTAATTAAATTAAATTTATGAAATATACATATATAAAGATTCCTTAAGGTGATTCCTCAAATCATAAATTTCATAACCAAAGGACTAATTTATATAGACAGGGACTTAAGAGATAAAAGTGGGAGAAATAAATGGAGGAGTGGGTTAGAGTGTATCTTGATGGTTCTCATAATCCTTCTCCATGAAATAAAATATATTTTATCTAGCCAGCTTATTTCATAGTGATCAATGAATCACAAAAAAATATGGATACTTCCATTTAAGATATTGAGAATTATTCTCAACAATGGTATACTTTTTAAGGATGAAATTCCTAAAAGTAAAATCAATAAATATAAAAACTCATTTTCCCAACACAGGAAGGTAAATTACCATGAAATAAAATCTTAGTGTGGAAGAAACCAATCATATAAGTATGAAATTCAAGATTGAACATAGTAAAAAAAAAGAAAGGGGGTTTGAGTAAAAAATCCTTACAACATTGTAGACTATCGAAATGAAAAATTAATAGAAGGTATAATAAAATATGAATTTTTAAATACCCTATAATTCATAAATTTTATGAAAAAAAATCCATTTATAATATATAAACTATAAAATATACAAGTGGTTAATACTATTTATATCTCAATGAAACAAAATTGAATTAAAAAACTCCTTAGTAATGTTTTGTTTCATTCTTCACATGTGTCTAAAATACTAAATAATAAAATTAAATTTATTATAAACATATTTAAGAAAATTATTAATCTATATTTCATATGATAAGATCCATCAATTTCCATTTCTTATTAATTTACTGTATAGTTTTTACTTCTGTATGTTACTTGAGTTTGTTAATTTAACTTTTATGAAAATTTCTCTATATATTGAATTTGGTAAAAAGTGTTATAAATTAGTTTCATAATATTCTGAATTTTAGATTTTAATTTCATTCAATATTCCATTAGAAAAATATATATAAGTTTCTATAGGTTTCTAAAATGTACTGAAATTAAGAAAGGAGCCTTGACATGTTCATTTAATTCAATTAAATATACTGTAACTATTTATTATTATTATTACTTATATTTTTTTTAAAAATATTATTATATAATATTAAATTTTTATAAATATCAATTTTATAAATTATATACATTTTTTATTCATCCAATTTTTTAGGTAATGGTAAAATGAAATATGTAATTCCATAGAGGCAGTAGTCCACACGTACACAGTTGAAAATTTCATTATCCGTAGAATGGGCAGGGGTATAAAAAATAAAATAATTTATCCTCTAATAAATTTAATATTGATATAATTATTAAATTTCCCATTAAATAAATCTTTTATATCATCCATGTAGAGAGTTTATGGAAAATATAGCACTTTATTTATAGAAGTAGTCACAAGAGCCTCAAACAGTGGGTGAGGACTCAACAAGTTCATCTAAGAGACCCAAGTTCAAAACCAGGTGGAGACATATTTCTGGTACAGTAGCAGTACTGTAGCAGACACTGTAGAAAACACTCTTTAGTACTATAATAGCCGGAAATATTTATCCGTTTGGGATTTTGGGCCACCGGTTTGGGCCCTGAGTCCTTTAAGGCCTTCAGGCCACCCAAGGCCTTTGGTCCAGTAAGGCTTTCGAGCCACCTCAAGGCCTTTAGGTGCCTCAAGGCCTTCAAGACACTTGAAATTGTGCTTAAATGATCAGAAAGACTCTAGAAGGAGCAAAATCCAGATGTGGATTCATAGGATGAACATTCACCTGAGCAGAAGCTCAAATGTTTTTTCAGAAAGATAGGTAATGGAATTGACCTTGGGACCAGCCTATGCTTACACATGAAGACTATCCGAACAACCATGTGAAGGTGGAGAGATGATATCACAATGAAGAAACTGGGAGGAGGAGTTCCAGGTATAATCTGTATATTTCCTAAGACCTATATGTCATGTAATCTCTAAGACTGTGGGCCTTGTAAGGGTTCCCCCTCATCCCTTGAAAGGTGGGTTATCAAAAATCAATAAAAAAGAAGGCCTTCAGGCCATTCAAGCATTTATAGAGGCGGTAGTATGCATAAATTCATGGAGAGGTCTCCATTTTTTGAATGATTTTATAGGGAGAGAAAATCCTGATTATCCATTAATATAATAACACTATGTATATTACGAATGTATATTGTATTATAATTTCATGTATAGATAATATTTTAGGGGGTAGAGTAAGATTAAGAATAAAAGACTAATATGTAAGAATTAATCTTGTGGAAAGTTTAAACTTTAACTTTAAAATATTATTTAAAATAAATATTTTAGGAAACTTCTAGATACTAAAGGCTTATAGATGTTTAAGAAATATATATAAGGGGTAAATTTGGTATATTTTAGTGAAGAAACTAATGTTTATATTATTCATGAAGGGGTTGTGAGAAGATACTTTTATAAGGGGGAAAATTAGCATTTTTTTAATATCAATTACATCTTAATGATTCGATGACACTGTTTAGAATAAAATAGCCCTAAAAGTTTTATATAATTGAGTGGATACGGTGTGGGTTGATCAATAATAAAATATACATTTTTACTCAATTCTTAAACATGTTTTGAGTCATTTACCATTATATTTTTACCCATTAACATTTTGTTTCTTTCCTTGGTAACTAGTTTTTAACTATGTAATTTAGGTTTTAATAAAAAATGAGATAATTGTAATATCCCTAGATTGGAACTCCATCACATAACTAAGATGGATGGGTTACATGACCTCCAATAAGCCTCCCCATATTCCATAGGATTCTGAATAATAGCATGAGTGCAAGTAACATAGTTGGGATACTATACCCCAAAATACAGAGTTGTAACAATATTTGAAATAATAATAGAGTAGAAAAAATTGTGGAAATAATATAAATAACTCGATAGGAATCCACAACATAAATTAAATGATGAATCAAAAAAACAAATAATAATCAACTATGTAATGTCAATATGAAATGTAACTAAATGATATGTTTAAAGTCATACAGATGAAAGACTTAGCAGAATCAAATAAAGACCCTAAAGAACTCAGTATCAAAACCTATATTGGCCTCATCACCATGCTCCAACCCATCCAGAAAGAAAAAAAAATCAAAAATAGATTTTATATCTCTTGTCCAAACCTAAATTCATGAAATCTTCCTAGGTACCAAACAAAAGCCTGAGTAGGCTATAAGTATATCTCAATAGACTGACACCATGAGTGTAAAAAATAAATTCTAAATATAGTGCATGAAATAAAGTGATAATAGGGTATTAATTAATCAATTAATACAACAAAAAAATAAACTTTGTTACCCTCATGTTTCAGGTTAACACTTAGGTCCAGCCAGACCCACTTCAGCTCCATGCCAGATGTCTCTATCACACGGATGATCCTCCTACATCAGGATTGATGAATTATACCATTCTCAAAAAGCACAATTGTGATCCATGTGAATTCCATTTTTGGATTCTCTTACATCTTCCCGTGGAACAATACTAGTCCAAGGGAAAAGTAACCATCTCACACTTGGATCCATGTGAATTCCCATGATGGATTCACTTACGTATTCCCATGTGCACATCACAAGGGGTAAATCTCAACTCAAGTGGGGGGGTTCTCATGTGCTAGGACAAATCACTAGTGCCACATCTCAAGAGACGTTGGTCCAACCCATTAGGAATCCTACTATATGAAACACACACACACACATATATATATAAGAAAACCATGTATACCTTTCATCAACATTTATATCACATGCCTAGTTAGATAATTTATATCATTATATGAACCGAACATATATTATCAATTGGTAAATTATCTTATGAGAAGATGAATAACCACAATCGAATCATTCTAGGTTTACATTTATCTTAATTCATCTTCTAAGTCACAACATGCCAAATTCTCAATTCACATTATTAAGAAAAAACCAATTTTTATAATTATCGGTTCACTGTAACTTTAAGGGAATGATCATCATGTGGGTGTAAGAATGCTCAGTCTTAATTCCAATGGATATAGTGGGTCTAATGGGAGGTCTAAGTACTTAATTTTCATCAAACATAGTTTTAGTCCATTATCTAGGTCACACACAAGGTGTGATAGTGAAATTTTAATTTTTACACATAACTAGATAATTAGGAATATACTTTATGGAATTATTCTATACCACACAATTTTATCCAGTGATAAATGAAACACCCACAGTGGGGAACAACAATGGAGAATGAAGGAGAATGTGATCAATAATGAAAACCTAGACCACACATGCATCATGAAAAAAATCTATATTCAATGTTTTTTAGAAGATCACACTTCTATAATAGTGGATAAAACGATGATGGAAAAAACCAAATAGAATGAATTAAATAGAGATCAAAGACTAAAAAAAGATGTACAAAAGGATATGAATTAACCAAAAGTCACAAAGAGTCACCCTAGGGTATGATAGAAGATGATTCACAGTGAATGAAATCTTTTTCAGGATTCAATATAGAAAAAATCACTACACTTAAAGAATTCATGATGTTAATCCTAGATTCATTACATAAATATATCAGCTGAAATTTACACCAAAAAATATATTACCATAGTTTAAAATAACACAGATTAACGTTTTCAGGATGTGAAATGAATTGATGGCTCCTATAACATTGACATCATAAAATTGTTAAATGGATTATTCAAAGTGATAGATTTACGTCATGTATTACTTTCATGGAGTGAATATGAACTATATGTAGTACTCACTATAGAATCCATATAAAATACTAACAAGACTTCAACTCAACTATAGCCCAAGTAGCATACTCTTATGACTTGGACATATTTGTACATAGATTCCATTAATTCAAAAAAACATACATCCATAGACATTAGTTTATTTATTGAAAAATTGATTCATCCTAGAAAAAGGATCGACCACCAAGGTTTAAAAGAAGAAAAACCAAACTAAAATAGGATTAACCAAAACATCAATGAGGTACCTACCTAGAAAAATATAGAATACCAACGCACCATATAATAGATTATCCCTAAGCTTCTCCAATCATTATTGTGGGGTATTGGTGAACAAGTCTAGCCATTGTACTCACATATCAAATTCCCTACCCTTGGTCTCCTCTTGAACATATCCATTCTTCCACTATACTCATATTAGAGATATATATTTTCCCTAGTGATTCTTCTCCCTAAGGACCAAAATCCATATTGAATGCTACTCAAAAGACGTATCTACACTAACCTTGATGTCATCAATGTTTATCACATGAGAAGTTCCAGGTTGATATACTTAAAGTTGATATACATTAATCACATATGTCATGGTACTATACCATTTTTGAAAGTCCAACCAGTATGCCACTAGAAAAATCCCACCTCCTATAAAAGATATCATGAAAAACCTGGGGACCATCTTTCTCTATTTCTTGATATGGAATTGCCCCAACCTAGATGACACCTGGGGAAAAACATGATGACTATCCTCAAACTATAGAGTTCATCTTCGATGGCCAGAGCTATATTTTTTCCCTGTATTCATGGTCATCAACCACTTATTAATCAAATAAACCTACTCAGATGTCTCATGTATGAGACTAGGCCAAACATGCACTAAATCACCCAAATCTATCTAGAAAAGAGGTGATCATCATGGATTTCCATACAAGGCCTCGAAAGGTGACATATAGATCGATTACTATAAGATTTTATTATATTAAAACTCCAAAAGTTCTATATTATACTCTCAAGAACAACTGTACTATAGCACAAAGGTTCATAACATATCCACCAAAAACAGAATCATCTATTCAGATTGACCATATAACATCCTACCTTTTTATTACATAACATTTCATTACATTTTACAAACATTTGATCTTTAAAGTCTAGTGTCTTGGAAATCAGGAACATAAAACATGAGAATAATATAAAAACTTCTTCTAAAACACTTGTAAGGATTTTTAATTGTTCATCCTAAGTTCATTGCAGCATCTCATAACCTGGGAGCATACATCAAATGAAATGGTGAGTAGAAGTCCCTGTAAGAGAAACAAGAGAAACATTTTACATGTGAACTTGAGATAAATCAATAAAGTCATGATAATTAACTTTAAGTCATGAGAAAGAGATCATGAGGAATATAATAATAAAAATAAAATTTTTCATAACTTCAAGATGTGGCTAAAACATTTAACTTAGACAATAATTTCCATTTCACCAAGGTCTATCCCCAAGGTTTCATTAAAAAAATTACCAAGGTTATTCACCAAGGTATCGTTAAAATTGTAATCCCTAGAGATTACATCATTACCCAATGCATTGGAGCGCTATCAGGGCGCACCCTTAAATTTGTATTTATCATCATGTGAGCCACATATATCATCATAAAACATTTCATAAATAACCCATATAGCATAAAATAAATGGGTTTCATTTCATAATCATAACGTTTTAAAAATGCTTTCAAGACATGATCTTTATATCATTTTAAATTCATGAAAAAAGGAAAGTGGGTTTCATGTATGTAAATCCCAGAATTTAAAATAGAACATTTTGATATATATGTTAATACCCTTGTAGAATAAATAGTTTTGAGTATTCACTTAATAAAATAAAAGAATTTGAGAAAAAGAGAGAGACATTTTGAGATGACAATTCAGTAGCATAACGGCTATGTTGCAGGGTTTTAGAAAACATTGAAAAGAGAGGGGACATGGGCCATCCAGTCATAAATGATCCATAAAACAGTAGAGGGAAACAATATAAAGGATATAAGAACATGGTGATGAAATTTTAAAGACATACCATATGAAATGAAAAACATGGAAGGAAGACAAAAAATAAGATTTCTCTTATGATCTTTCGGCAGCCTAACGACGTCACTTAAAACATAAAAAAAATGAATTGATGAGAACAAATATGGCCTCTCATCATATAAAAATAAAAGAAAAATATGATGGATATAGATATAATACCTCAACATGGAAAAAAGTAACTTAAAAGACTTGACATGAAATTAGAACTTTGAAAATGGGAAGAGTGAAAGAATCCCTTACAAAAATTCGGCAGCCTAACGACACCACTTAAACATTCATAAAATGAAATGATGAGAGCAAGAGGGGGTCTCTCATGATATGAACATGAAAATTAAAGTAATATGAATATAAAATTACACCATCCAATGTAATAACAAGGGTATTAAAAGAAATGACATAAATGAGAGTACTTGAAAAGAAAGAGAGAGGTAGGATCCCTTACCTTGAAGAGTAACTTCGAAATCTTGAATTTTGGGACCCTGAGAGGCTTGAGGGAACCTTGGGAGTCTTGAGGGAACCTTGGGAGGACTCCTTGGGTGGTAAGGATACCAGAACTTCATTGAGGAGGATTTTGGAATCGAAAGGATGAGATAATGGCTTGGTATTTGTAGTGGAAGTGAGGGGACAAGGCATTAATGGCCAAGGGACACCTCATCGGTGGTATTGGAAAAACCATGGGATTTACCATGGTATTTTCCCATGGTATTGGACACATGGGAAACCTCATAACTTATTTTACTATTCATAAGTCGACTATATTTATTACATACTTAATAAATCATTTAATGTTGTCATTAAACACCCGTAACTTAAAAATTGTATGTTCACTATTCACCGAAAATTCAACTTTCTCAGAAAAACCCAAAATTTCACCTTAACCAAATATCGATGCTCTGAGTTCAAAAATGAACTAAATTTTATAAAAATAATTTTCTAAATATTTTTAATTTAATTTTTAAATAAATATTCTATTCACCGAAAATTCATTTTTTAAAGAAAAATCCCCAAAAATTACCCTAACATAATATCGATGCTCTGAGTTTAAAAATGAACTCCATTTTATAAAAATATTTTTATAAATATTTTTATTTAAATTTTTAATTAAAAAAAACTATTCACCAGAAAAAACTAAGACTTGACTAATAATTTCTGAAACTGTTATTTACCCATTTTATTGAATCACATTACTTAATCAAGGTGCCTAACTTATATTAATACTTTCAATAAGTGAGATTACTAATCCATTTGGTCACATTACTAATCCTAAGCGTAAAATCACTATTCATAAATTACTATTCATCAATAATTAATTTTATCTTATTAGACTCTAAATTTCATAATGAACACAACTGTAGAAGACCTTTTTTTGAAAATCATTACACATTTTTAATTATTTAAGGTTTACATTAATATTTTTAAAATATCCTTTTTCTAAAAGTAATCAATAATATGCATACTATATTTATCCGAACATTTGAAAATTCAAAAACTTCATCATAAGAAGAAATCACAATTTTTATTTAAATCAAAGGATTACACAAGGTAGTTATGGTCTCTTTACATAACCCCTTATAACACCAGCATAAGACCTAAGAGTAAGGTGTGCTAGGGTGATAGAATCTTGGGGTGGCTTGAAAAACATTGCCCGAGTAGTGATTTCTATCAGCTTGAACTTTTCGTGAAGGCGATTCCGTTCCTGCTTCACATAATGAAGTTTGGCTTGGGTTTGGTCTAGAGAAAAGGCCAAAGGTTCTACCACCTTCCCAAGTTCTGTCAGATGGGCTTCGATCAGCCCAAGACTACTGGATGGGGCCATTGAATCTTCTTTCTATATTAATTAATAAAGATCACTTGAATTTATAGACAATAATCGCAACATTTAGTTTCCAACGGTCTTATTTTAATTATACTCACTTTATTAAATGAAATAGTTTTGTTGAGTATAAAATAAAATAACACACAAAGTTAGGAAAAAAAATTTATTCAAAATTTAAGGTTGTAACAATCTTCCCCCCTTAAGAAATTTTGTCCTTGCAATTTTAAAATTGGGCTTGGAAATTTTGTTGAAAGTCCCACATCTAAAAAGAGTCAGTAAAACTATTACATTAAAATAAAAGAAAGGGAAGTACAAAGGTAACCCTAGTTAAACCATACTAGGATTCCATGTAGGGAAACATGGATATGGAAGAGAAAACAAAGGGTCATTTTCTAATGGAGAGTGATAGAAAACATGATTAAGAGAAAATTAACCACAAGAAGATTACAAACATAACATGTGTTAAACAGTATTTGATTACCCAGTAGGAAACGTAAACTAACAGCGTTTTTGTTTTACGTTACTTTTCATTATTTTGAGGAATTCATTTACTACATAGAATAAAAACATAAAGAAATATACTTACCTTCAAGTAGAGTTTCATCCTTTAATAAGTTTCTACCAAAACTAATCTTTTATCCAAATGATGAGCATTAAAAAAGACTTGGTCACATCAAAAGAACAAGAATCATCTTCTAGAGAATCACATAATCCACAAAAGGAGAACTATATTTTTCCCTTATCTTTAGTCATCAACTAAAACTAAAAAGGTTAGTACGAGATCATATAATCCCCAAAAAGGATAATCCTATATAAAAATAAATATGACTATTAATCTCCAAAATTCAAAAAAAGTACCCAAAGTTCTAGAAAGACCATTCAATACACAACCATCCTTAAAATTCTTCAGAATAATCCAAACTAAGATTGGAACCCAAAACTCAGAAGGATTTAATCACATAGTCTTCCCAAATTTTTTTTTAACATTTATCTCTGAATAACATAGACTACTATTAAAGTCTCATACTAAAGTGTAATTAAACTATTCATATATTCTGTATGATAGGTTCATCATTTTTCAGAAATAACCCAAATCACCATATGTCTATAATAAATACATAAATTCTTACAAAAAAAATTTCTACCATTCCTCCTTAATTTATATTATGTAGTATCTTAGGAATATAGTACTCCAAAAGAAAAAACATCGTCCAAAATAACCTTTATCATTTAATCACCAAATCATTTTCCTATAAAAAGAATATCCATTTGATATAAGTTTCCAAAATCAACTTATTCTTGATCCATAGAAATAGCAGGTGCATTAGTTTGAAGGGCATAACAACAAACTCATAATGCCCATATCTTGATTGAAAGGCAGTTTTTGGAATATCATCATTATTCACCCTCAATTGATGATAACCAAAACAAAGATCAATCTTAGATAAGAATTGAGTCCCATGAAGTTGGTTAAATAAGTCATCAATTATTGGAAGAGAGTTTTTATTCTTCACTGTGATCCCATTCAGTTCTCTATAATCAATGCATAGTTTCATCGATCCATCCTTCCTCTTCACAAAGAGAACTTGTGCTCCACAAGGAGACACACTTGGTCGGATAAACCCATTCTCCAAAAGATCTTGGAGTTGTTTCTTTAATTCCTCTAGCTCCACATTTTCCATCCTATAGGGGGTATTTGACATCAGATGAGATCCAGGTACGAGTTCAATGGATAACTCTACCTCTCTTTTTGGGAGAGGTCCGGGTAACTCCTCAGGAAATACGTTAACTTATTCCTAGATGATGGGGACATTTTCTAAAATCCCTTCATGAGAAACTTATTTCATTTATGAATATTTTAACTAAAAATGGTTTTATATCTTAAAACTTCATGCTTAGACAATTACATTTTTCTATAATTCCTTCATATTGATTCAAAAAAAGCTTGCGATTAACCAAACATATTCCCTCGTAGTGTCGTAACCAAGAGTGCAGCAAGGCCCATTGTCGTGTACTAATTCCCATTTGAGTCTAGCTCAAAGTGGTGTTTTCTAGTTTTACCCCTATGTACATCTGTTCCAGAGAAACCTCTACCTGCTCGTATCCAGACATGGATATATTTTCTTGATAAACCACTTACTCAATACTCACCAAAATACCCAGAAGATTTCCTATATTTAAAATTTTCTATAGGGTTATTCCTAAAGTTTTAATATCCTAATTTCCATAAATAACTAAACTATCCTTTAATACCAACTATAGCATCCCACCTTTTTATTACATAACATTTCATTACATTTTACAAACAAAGGATCTTTAAAGTCTAGTGTCTTGGAAATCAGGAACATAAAACATGAGAACAACATAAATCATTCTTCTAAACCACTTGTAAGGATTATTAATTGTTCTTCCTAAGTTCATTATTTCATATCATAACCTGGGAGCATACATAAAAGGAAATGGTGAGTAGAAGGCCTAGTAAGGGAAACAAGAGTAATATTTTACATGTGAACTTGACATACATCAATAAAGTCATGATAATTAATTTTAAGGCATGAGAAAGAGATCATGAGGCATATAATAATTAAAATAATGTGTTTCATAACTTGAAGATGTGGCTAAAACATTTAACTTAGGCAATCATTTCCGTTTCACCAAGGTCTATCCCTAAGGTTTCATTAAAAAAAATTACCAAGGTTATTCACCAAGGTATCGTTAAAATTGTAATCCCTAGAGATTACATCATTACCCAATGAAATGGAGCGCTATCAGGGCGCAACCTTAAATTTGTATTAATCATTATGTGAGCCACATATATCATCATCAAAAATTTCATAAATAACACATATAGCATAAAAGAAATGGATTTCATTTCATAATCATAACATATTAAAAACTTATTTTAAGACATGATCTTTATGTCATTTTAAACCCACGAAAAAAGGAAAGTGGGTTTCATGTATGTAAATCCTAGAATTTAAAATAGAAAATTTTGATATATATGGGAATACACTTGTATAATAAATAGTTTTGAGTATTAAATTAATAAAATATATAATTTTAGAAAAAGAGAGAGATATTTTGAGATGAAAATTCGGCAGCATAACGACTATGTTGCAGGGTTTTATAAAACATAGAAAAGAGAGGGGACATGGGTCACCCACTCATAAATGATCCATAAAATAGTATAGGGACAGAATATAAATGATATAATAACATGGTAATGAAATATTAAAGACATACCATATGAAATGAAAAACATGGAAGGAAGAAAAAAATAAGATTTCTCTTATGAAAATTCGGCAGCCTAATGACGTCACTTAAAACATAAAAAAATGAATTGATGAGATCAAATAGGGTCTTTAATCATATGAACACAAAAGAAAAGTATGATGGATATAGAGTTCATAACACAACATGAAAAAATGGAACATGAAATACTTGACATGAAAGTAGAACTTTGAAAATGGGAAGAGTGAAAGAATCGCTTACAAAAATTCGGCAGCCTAACTACGCCACTTAAACATCCATAAAATGAAATGATGAGATAAAGAGGGGGTATCTCATAATATTAACATGAAAAGGACAATAATATTAATATAAAATAACACCCCCAACATAATAACATGGGGCTTAAAATAAATGACATAAATGAGAGTACTTGAAAAGAAAGAGAGAGGTAGGATCCCTTACCTTGAAGAGTAGCTTTGAAATCTTGAATTTTGGGACCTTGGGAGGCTTGAGGGAACCTTGTGAGGCTTGAGGGAACCTTGGGAGGACTCCTTGGGAGGTAAGGAGACCATAAAATTTTTGAGGAGGATTTTTGAATCGAAAGGATGAGAGAATGGCTTGGTATTTGTAGGGGAAGTGAGGGGACAAGGCATTAATGGCCAAGGGACACCTCATCAGTGGTATTGGAAAACCCATGAGCTATACCATGGTATTTTCCCATGGTATTGGCCACTTGGGAAACCACATAACTTATATTACTATTCATAAGTCAACCATATTGATTACATACTTAATACATCATTTAATGATGTCATTAAACACCCGTAACTTAAAAACTGTATTTTCACTATTCACCGAAAATTCATCTTTCTTAGAATAATCCCAAAATTTTAACTTAACCAAATATCGATGCTCTGATTTCAAAAATGAACTCAATTTTATAAAAAAATTCTAAATATTTTTAATTTAATTTTTCAATAAATACACTATTCACTGAAAATTCATTTTTTTCAGAAAAATCCCCAAAAGGTACCCTAACATAATATCAATGCACTGAGTTTAAAAATGAACTCCATTTTATAAAAATAATTTTATAAATAATTTTAATTAAATTTTTAATTAAAAAACACTATTCAACCAAAAAAACTAAGACTTGACTAATAATTTCTGAAACAGTTATTTAACTATTTTATTGAATCACATTACTTAATCAAGGTGCCTAAATTATATTAATACTTTCTTTAAGTGATATTAATAATCAATTTGGTCACATTAAAAATACTAAGGGTAAAATCACTATTCATACAATTATATTCATCAAAAATTAAATTTATCTTATTAGACGCTAAATTTCATACTAAACATAACTATAGAAGACCATTTTTTGAAAATCATTGCACATTTTTAATTATTTAAGATTTACATAAATATTTTTAAAATATAATTTTACTAAAATTCATCAATAATATGCATACTATATTTATCCAGACATTGGAAAATTCAAAAACTTCATCATAAGAAGAAATCACAATTTTTATTTAAATCAAAGGATTACACAAGGCAGTTACGGTCTCGTTATGTATCCCCTTATAACACAATCATATGACCTAAGAGTAAGGTGTGCTGGGGTGATAGAATCTTGGGGTGGCTTGGACAACATTTCCCGAGTAGTGATTTCTATCGGATTGAACTTCTCGTGAAGGCTATTCCATTCCAGCTTCACACGATGAAGTTCAGCTTTGGTTTGGTCCAGAGCAAAGCCCGAAGGTGCTACCTCTTTCTTGAGTTTGGTCAGTTGGGCTTCGATCGGCCTGATACCACTAGATGGGGCCATTGAATCTTCTTTCTATATTAATTAATCAAGATCACTTGTATTTATAGACAATAATCACAACATTTAGTTTCCAGCGGTCTTATTTTAATTATACTCACTTTATTAAATGATATAGTTTTGTTGAGTATAAAATAAAATAACACAAAAAGTTAGGAAACAAATTTTATTCAAAATTTCGGGTTGTTACAGATCATCAGTCTGAGGGTGGTCAGTTTTAAACAGAAGAACTTATGATCCAAAATCCTAATGAAGAGCATTCCAAAAAAGTGACACAAAATAGGTATCTATATCTAAAAAGATACTCCTCAAAATTCTATGAATTTGAACTATCTCAAGCATGTGAGGACTACCCAGATCATTAATGAAGAAAGTCTCCTAGATAGGCATAAAGTGGGAAACCTTTGTTAGTGGATCCAAGATTACCCATACTATATCATTATTGTAAGGGTACTACAAAATCATATCTAAAATCCCATAGTGATATCATACCACTTCAAATATGAAATGGTAAGAGGCTGTAATGACCAAACTGGCCTATATTTCTTGGCCATCACCTATTAATAGGTGAAACATCTCTCCAAGAAACATAAAATATCATTTTTCATACCTGAGCACTAGTACTATCTATGGATATTATGATATATCATTTTAAATCCATTATGTACCTCCCATATAGAAGCATAAAACTCCCTCATCAGCTCATTGTATAATCCAATAGTAACCAAGACTCGACCATGAATAAAAATAATATTTTTTATACCAATAGACCACCCCAATGGTGGATTACCAAAATTTATTCTTTCCCTTAGAGCTAATCCATCCATATCATACATCTACTCTTTCTTGATCCTATCCAAAAGAATAGTAATCACAGATGTTGAAGTCATAGATACTCATACTCGAGAATTTTGGACATCTAGATGCATGTCTACCAAGGGTTCCATTAGCTTCCACTCATCACAAAACTCCAGTAATATCTCTATCTATGTCTTATGACTTGAGGCATTGGTAATGACATTTCCCTTGCTTGTTGTGTAAATAAACATGAATTTTAAAGACTATATACACTCAACCCACCTTATCTATTGAAGGTTCATGTCTCATTGAGAAAAGAAATATTTGAGGCTTTTATGGTCTATCTACACAAAATAATTCTCACCCAAAATAGAGTGTCTCTAGCATCTTAGGGCGAGTACCACCACAAATAACTCCAAATCACGAATTTGATAATTCCTCTCATGTGGTCTCAATTGTTTTGAGCCGTAAGAAACCACTCAGTCCGTCTACATCAGAATTGATCCAAGTCAAACTCTAGTTTAGTCAAAACACATGGTATATGCCTTACTTGAAACATGTAATGTAACATCCCAAAATTTAGTTAATTTTATTTTTAATTAATGTTTTTTGATATTTTCTATTTAACACAACACTGAATATATCTTGTGTTATATGAAATAACCAAGTTATTATTACCTTGTAATCAAGATCATGTCATTCTTACACTACATGCAACACTTAGATTAGATTTCGGTACATGGAAAACTATTTTTGGCTTGTGTTACACACAATTCCAACTTCCTTAGATAAATTTCATGGCACACAATACCTAGTTTCACCGAACTAAAATGTACTATTAATATTATTATTAAAACATTATTATATGTTTCACTTATCCATTTAAAAGGAGGTTATGAATAAAATTAATTAAACTATGAAAATATGATTCAGAAATTTATATAATAAGATTTATTTGGTGACCAATTAACACGAAATAAAAATAAAACCATTTTGAAAATATAGGAAATCTTTTGATGGAAAACAATATTTATACAATCAAACACATTTTAACTCAATAAATTAATTAAAACAGTTATGTAAAATTATTTTAATGATATATATATATATATACGTATATCATATTCAATAAAATTCTTAATATCTTATATATTTTCTAAAGAAGCGATAAGAATAAAACCAATTTTGTGTATAAAGATATATAGTTTTTGGAAATGTATTTTTTCCGTATTTAAGGGTGCACCTATTTTAAATATAATTTTGGACATATTTAGAAATTTCATTTTAAAAATTAAATATAATTTTTGAAATCATAATATCGAAATTTACTTAGGGTGATTTTTTGGTCTTTTTTGAGAAGACTCATTTTTGGATGAGTAGTGAAAAATACTAAAATTTATTTAAAAACTATTTTTCATCTAATTTATTTATAGATATAAATTTTGAATTTATTTTTTTAAAGTACAATTAGATCAAATATACATAAATTAATACAATTTAGGCCATTGGGATAAATTTTATTTTGAAATTTGATTTAAAAATAGTTCAAACCTTGGAGTATTTTTATTTTCAAAATCGGTTGTCTCATCCCTTCCGCGGGATTAATTTAAAATTAATTTCTTCAACTTATGTGATTATAATTAGGAAAAAATGATTACATATTTTGAAACAAAATGATATATAATGTATAATAATTTCAACTTATTTTTTTATTTAAAAAAATTAGTGAAAGTGATTAAACTTAATTAGAGCGATTCAGGTAAAAACAAGATTACATAATAGTTAAATTTTAATATTAAGGTACAAAAATAGTGATACACTTGTCCAAAACACATTTTATATCCATATTTTGACATCCCACTTCATTTATTGGGTTTGTTGTGTTATGGAAGCCTATTGGTTGGTAAAAAAGTTCGGATCACACAATTCATTTAAAAAATGCCAAGTGTGTCCTCTCCCTACACTTATAAAAGGGTACTCACCCCCTCACTTCTTCACACCTCTCATGCCCTTTGGAACATCCAAAACAGAACAAAATAATCTCAAAAAATTTATCATCTCATCCTTGAATACTCACTTTGGGCATAGAAAAAACCTTGTGAGACTTTTGGTGCAAACCAAAAGGAATTAAGCAAAGAAGAGGTAATATCCTTTAACGAACACTTTTGTTTTATTTATTTCTCCACAAATTAAATTATTCTTATTCCATTATTATATAATAAAATATTTTTACTCAATATACCTTTATGTTTTTATGTTAAGGTTTCTACCTACACCTTTAATAATTCCGTCAAATGGGATACACAATCATCGTTCATGTGTACGGAAGACTACCCCCTCATGGACCTACGTTATTCATTCTACCATTACTGCCTTTCAATGTTTGGAATAATGATGGAAATAATTTTTTAATATTATATATATATATATATATTATTTTTTTGATTAATTTATTCTTAATTAATTTTTATATAATACATACCTTCATACTTTCCATTTTATGGGAATACGATAACTTCGTTTGTGGAAGTGTGGACTACCGCCTCCTCAAAGCAATGTGATTTGTTCACAATTTTCATTGAACAAATTAAAGATGGGTTTATTAAATTTATATGATATATATGATATAATAATTACACTAAAATTATAATATATATATATATATATATATATATCATTAACTTACTTTCTTTCAATACGACAAGAAAACAAAAATAGTGCCCATGTGTACGTACGGCCTACCATCTCCATGAACGGTGTATTAAATTTCATGTTTATATGCTTTATATATTATTATAAACATATATATAATGGATATATATTATATTTATATAAATTTTATCATTCTTTAGTTGATGAAATCATGATATAAGTAAGAGCACAAAAAATATAACAAATCAAAACACATGTAAATAAACAAAGCAGTTATTACCCGAAACGTATATTTGATATGGGATTATTAATAAACAGGTAATATAAATTCATAATTAAATAATATATGGTATTATATATAATAATATGGTTCTTTGGTAGATTTATAATAAAATTATATTTATTATACATGTGTTTTTAACCTATACGAGGAAAGTCAAGACTTAAGGTTAGGGTTTTCTCATCTCACTTTTATTTTGGTGAGATATATGTTATATTCACAATTTATTATTATTGTGTGGTGTATATAATAACCTATAACATGTTATATTCATGAATTTAATTTAATTTATTCTATTAAATTTTCTAATTTATATTATTCTTTCAAATATCAAACGATTCAAAAGATACTCAAGTAGTTGGGGGATTTCCAGTCTCACTCATATTTCTGTGAGACTTATTCCATATTCACCAATTATTTATTTTGTGTATTGTATATACTACCTAAGAATTTATTCTATGATTATTATCCAAAAGATTGTTGTTATTTACATATCCATCTGATTACCTCTCTTTTATGGGGTTTATGGTTCAAAATTTACCAAATCGGTGGAGTAAATTTATCTCAATTTTCCTTCTTTGAGTCACATGCCATGTTATGAACCTATATTATTCTAAAAGGTGTATATAATACTATTTGACATGTTATATCATTAATTTCATTATTATAATGATATTATAATATTATTTTAAATTCTTTATCTTATGGGGATTATGATTCAATGTTACCGAAGTGGTACGAGTTTATTGCTATAATATCATTGTTATGGGGATTGTTTATGATTATGCTTCCATTAAAGAAATATTTTGATACATATCTCAATCACTATCTTTATGTCTCTTATCCTGTAGTTATTTCATGATATATTCATGTATTGGTACTATTTTTACATTTTTTGGTACTTATGATAATTAAGATAATGTTTCTATGAAAATATGATTTTATTTATCTTTATTCAAAAATCTATTTTATTCAAAAACCTTTTTTTTAAAAATGGTTTAAAAAATTATTTTATGTTATATTATATGATAATTTTCAATGAAAATTTAATTAAAAAATTTTCTATGTTTAAAAATTTTTTAAAATTATTTTCAAATATTATTTTATATGTATTCAAGGTTATTCTCAAAGGAAAATATTTTCAAAATGTTTTATGTTTTGAAAAGATTATTTCAAAGAAGAAAGGATATTTTCCTCAAGAAATATTTTAAATTATTCTTTAAAAATTATTTTCAATATAAGTTAAATTCCTTGTATTTATTTTATGATTTAATGGGGATATGATTTATGGACACCATTCTCATTATTCCCCAAAATGGTTTATGTTTAAAAGTTTATGTTTTTTATGAAAACAATATTCATTCCATAGGTTATACCTTGATAAAATTCGTATGAAACCCATTTATTTTCATGGGTTATTCTATGATGAATTTTTTATGAAACCTATCTCCTCTCCTTAGGTTATAATATGAAGGAATTTTTATGATACATCATCCATCTCATGGTTTGTGATATGATTTTAACAAAACCCATCTATTTTTATGGGTCATGATATGATGAATATTTTAATATCTTGTGGAACATGTATTTATTATTTAATTATGTGATGAGGGGACCTATATCTCCTTCCGATGTGTTGGGTAATGATTTATATATTATGAGATAAAATGGTAAACAAGTCGATGGGATTCATCAACAATTGGAAATAGGTATGTCCTAATTCAAAATGGGAAATAAGTGTGTCCTAATCCACAGTGGGAAACATGTGTGTCTTGATAAACAATGGGAAATAGGTATGTCTTAATCCACTTGGTGAAATAGGTGTGTCCTGATCTACTAATTTTATGTTCTTGGTAGTTTACCTTGACACATGAAATGAGATTTTATATTTATGATGGTACCACACTTATATGACATGATCTTATGGTTCATGATTGATTTATGATGATTTATCACCCTTATTATTGATTTCTTATAAACTTACAATCTTTATTACATGACTCATGTATATGATCTTTGATGAGTAGGGTATACTCTTTAAATGTTATTATTATGTTTTTTTACCTTTATTCTCATGTTATTCTTATATATCACCTTTATTTACCCTTACTGAGCATAAGAGATTACCCTTTCTTATGTTTTCTTTCCCCATTTTATGAAGAAGGGTTTTAAGTAGAATTACTAAATGGGATGATCTTTTTGGGAAACATTTAAGATCATTCACCAAGATATAAGATTACTTTTCCATGTTTTGAAATACACTAAAATATTATAGTCCTTGGGCATGCACTTCTATAATGTGCTGAATATTCATCTAAATTGATATAATATCCATGTATGTTAAGTCTGGGTCGCTATAGTTGGTATTGAAGGAAAGGTTTAAGAAACCTTTGGAAATTAGTAGCATAAAACCTTAGTGATATCCCCAGGGATAATTATAAGGATATTTCTAGGGATTTATCTAAGGATAATCCGAATGTGTCATATATTTAAAATAACTTTTAATTATTTAGACATCCTATAAGTAGTTTTTCATGATTATGTGGTTTTCAAATATGATAATTATTACTCAATCTATGATTTATGGTCTTAGTATGTAGAAGGAACTAGAAGAAATTGGGTTTACATTGAATGTTTAATATAGGGAATGTATGGGAATTATAAAAATTGATGTCCTAAGTTAAAATCTCATGAAGAGAATTACGAAGAAGATATGAGTATTGGTTATACTACTGAAGATAAATAAACCAAAAATGACAAGTGAAAGGTATGAGATGTTATATTGGTATTTTTTATATTAAACATAATAAGACTAATTAAATTTATGTTTACAAACCATAAGACATGATTCATATTTCAAAATTAAAGGAAAGGGGTATTAAGGAATAAGATGATGATGCCAATGTAATGGTTTAAGAATAGAGTCGGATGATTTAAGTGTACATGTATTGGAACTCAAGAATTATTTTATATGAATCAGGAAGTATACACTTTCCATTAATTATTATCAAAAAATATATTGAGTGGTGCTAGTGTCCATGAAATGTGATTTAATAGAAAAGTGATATTTTGATTAATGGATGGTAACCCTTAATTAGTTCCTGAGGTTGATAAAATTGTGTTCATATTGGATAAAGTGATGAATTATTTGGATGAAGTAAATTGGTTAGTATTTAGGATCTTATAAATGATAAAGGATTTATTGAAAAAGTAGTTTATTCTATATTTTATAGGTTTTATGGAAATCTAGAAATATAACCAATAATATTTGGTATAATAAGTCATACATGTTTTCAATAAGGATTTATTATAATTTAGATTATTACCGTGTTTCAAGAGGATACACGATGCAGTTATTCATATGTTTGGTATGTGAAAAACAAGATATACATTATGATATATAGGGGGTCAATGTTAAGATGATTTTGAGAAATTTATTGAACTTATTTTGAAATTTTTTGTATTTTCATCTTTCGAAATGGTTACATTGATCAACATATATGGAATGGTTTAATTTATACATCAGATGAGGTTTTAGAGATTAAATTATTATATACCCATATGAGTATTTATGCATATTGGATTAAATGTGATAAACATTTTTTTGTGATGTTAACATAAGATTGATAGAAAGGTCTATCATTCTATTTATGGATCTCATGATCTGATAATGCTTCCAGAATGAAAAATTTACCTTCATTTCGTGGAATAAAAGTTGAGATGAAAATCGATCAAGGTATAATACAGGGGTGATATTGTGCAGAAATCAAGTAAGTATATATTTTTGTAAATTTTATTCAACATTATGAAACAGATCTTGAAAAAAAATTTATCTTAGTGCCTTCATTTCTAGTGAATCAAATGGTCCCTTAGATCATCCAGGATTTATGGTTTTGTGTTCATTAAATTTATATGGATCACCAAACATCTCATGATAAGTGATAATTATCAATCTCTATAATTTTTCATTCTTTTATTCTATGTAAAAATCCTCACCTATGTTATCCAATATGGAAACCCAGTAATGAGTTACATTTGGTAACCGTTATGTATCAAACTTTCCCTTTTTAAAAGAAGTTTTAATATTCATTTTTATGATGTGGGATTATATGAAGGGAAATTACAAGTATTATAACTCTAATAACCCATATGAATTTCAAGTAATAGATTCATTTTAAGGGGGGTAGAATGTAACACGCTAATATTTTGGGTTTTTTCAAATTAATTTAAACTTTTTCATATTCTGCATTTTACACAACATTGAATGTAGATTGTGTTATATGAAAGTACCAAGTTATTATTGCTTTATAAACAATAAAAATTTGATCTTGCACTACATGAAACAATTTAATTGTCTTTTGGTACATGCAACACTATGTTTGTCTTATGTTACACACAATTCCATATTCCGTTGATAACTTCTGTGACATTCAAGACTTAGTTTTACCAAACTACAATGTATAGTTAATATTATTATCAAAATATTATTATAGATATAACCTAGCCATTGAAATGAAGGTTATGAATAATATTAACTAGATTAAGAGAATATGGTTTACACATGTATATAAGAGGAATTATCTATTGACCAATTAACTAGAAATGAAAATAAAAATCTTTTAAAAATATATAAATTCTTTTACTGGAGAACTATATTAATGAAATCAAACAAATTTTACCTCAATGAATTAATTAAACCACTTTTGATAAATTATTTTAATGATATATATATATACATATATATATATATTAAATCAACTATATAACATCTTATGTGTTTCATTGTCATGAGATAAGAATAAAACCAATTTTACCAATAACGAAATATCTTTTTCTAAAAGTTAATTTTACCAAATTTTGTTGGAGAAACTATTTTAAATATAATTTTGAAACTATTATAATTTTTTTAACTTCATTTTTGAATGTGTAATATCAAAATTTACTTAGGGTGAATTTTTGGTATTTTTATAAGAAGTTTCATTTTTTGATAAATAATGAAAAATACTGAATTTTAATTGAAATAAACTTTTTTATATAATTTATTTATATAGTTAAATTATGTTATCAGTATGATTTAAAGTATAATAAGATCAATAAAAAATTAATTAATACAAATTAGGACATTATAATCAATTTCACATCAAAATTGGATATAAAATTTTTCAAACTTTTGGGCATTTTAACTTTAAAAACTCTTTGTCTAATTCCATCTATGAGATTAATTTTAAATTAACTTATTCCAATTATTTAATTATAATTTTCCAAAATAGATTCAATATTTTTAATCAGCATAATTTATAATTTATCATAAAGTTAAATCATTTTTTCACCAAAAATATTAGTGAAAGTGATGAAAATTAATTATAATGATTAAGGAAAAAACAAGATTAATTAGTTGTTAAAATTTAGATTGAAGTTATAAAAATTGACCTAGACTTTTCAAAAAACCATTGTATTTACAAATTTATATATCAACCCTTCATTTATTGAATTTTGTGTATTATGGATGCCTCTTGGTAGGTAAAAACATAAGGATAACACAATTCTTTTCATAAATTCCAAGTGTGTTCTCTCCCTCCACTTATAAAAGGTAACTCACCCCTCACTTATTCACATATATAATTTAATTTTTATAATAAAAACCCAGCCAAAATAAGCACCCAAATTCCCTCCCCTATTCTTAGAATCCTCACATTGCAAATAAATGAAAAAAAGTTAGTCTTATAGGGAAAACCCAAAAAGAATTACCCAAAAAGAGGTAACATCCTTCAACTAGCACTTTTGTTTTTTTTATTTTTCCTCCCATTAAATTATAATTATTAAATGATTATATATTATAATTAGTATCATCAATTTACTTATTTGTTTTTATATTAAGGTTTTTACCTACACATATACACACTTACATCATATGGGATACACAATCATTGTTTATGTGTACCGAAGAATATAGCCTCACGAACCGATGTCGTTCGTTCTTCCATTACCACATTTCAAGGATATAAATAATGATGAAATTAATATTTTAATATTTTATATATTATTTTTATGATTTATTTATTCTTATTTAAATATTATATTACACATAACTCCATGGTTTCCATTTTCTGGGAATATGATAACTTCGTTTGTGGACTACAGCCCCCCCAAAGCGATGTGATTAGTACACACATTACATGGAATTTATTAAGGATGGGTCTAGTAAAATTATATTATATACATAAAATATTTATTTTATATAATTATAATATATAAATTTATATATATATAATTACACACCTATATATTTCATTTACTTTCTTTCTTACAATACGGTAACAAAACGTAAACAATGTTCATGTGTACGTACGACCTACCATCTCCATGAATGGTGTTTTCCATTTCATATTTATATATTTTATAGATTTTTATAAATAAATATATATTATATTTATATATTTTTTATCATTCATGAGGTGATGAAATCATGATATAATTATGAGGACCAAAAACATAAAAAATCGAAACGCATGCAAGAAACAAAGCGGTTATTACCCGAAACGTAACTTTAACATGGAATTGTTAATAAATAGGTAATATAAATTCATAATAAAATAATATATTGTATTATATATAAGAATATGGTTCTGTGGTATATGTATAATAAAAGTATATTTATTATACAGGTGGTTTGAATGTGTACGAGGCAAGTCAATACTTAAGGTAAGGGCTCTCTCGTCTCACTTTTATTTCCATGAGATATATGTTATATTCATCACTTATTATTATTGTGGGGAGTATATAATGACCTATGACATTATATATTCATGAATTTAATTTATTTAATTATGTTTAATGTTTTCATTTATTTTATTATTTCACATATCTCACGATTCAAAAGTTACTCAAGTAATAAGGGGATTTCTAGTCTCACTCTTATTTTTGTGAGACTTATGTCATACTCACTGCTCATTTATTTTGTGTGGTGTATATAAAAAATGGATGTATTCTATAGTTATTATACTTAAATTTTCAGATATTTACATATCTATTTGATTATCTCACTTTCATGGGGTTTATAGTTTAAAATTTATCAAATTAGTAGAGTAATTTGTCTTAATTTTCCTTCATTGAGACACATGCCATGTTATGCACCTATATTCTTCTATGAGGTGAATATGATTATATATTACATATTATATCATTAATATCCATATTTTAATGATATTATAATATTATTTTAATTTCATTCTCTCACGGGGATTATGATTCAATGTTACCAATGTGGTAAGAGTATTTTTTACAATCTCATCATTATCAGGATTGATTATGATTACAATTCCATTGATGAAATATTATGATCCATATCTCAATAAATAAAATTAATTTAATTATCCTATATTAATTCAATGATATATTTATGTATTAGTACCATTTTATCACTCTTTTTTACTTAATATAATTAATAAAATGTTTTTAATAAAACCAGACTTTGTTTATCTTCAGTCAGAAATAAATTTTATTCAAAAACCACGTTTGTTAAAAATGATTTGAATTTTTTTAAATGATATTTTATTATAGTTTTAATGGATAAAGGATTTAATTTTTTTAAAAAGTATTTTAAATTATTTTCAAATATTTCATTCTACGTTTTAAATGTTATTTTCAAAGCAAAATGTTTTCAAAAAGTTTGATGTTTTAAAAAGAATATTTCAAAGTGAATAAAATATTTTCATCAAGAAATTTTTTAACCGATCCTTTAAAAATTATTTTCCATCTAAGATGAAATACTTGTATATATTTTATGACTAAATAGGGATATTATCTAAGGATGTCATTCTCATTCTTTCTTTGAATGGTCTGTGTTTAAAATGTCAAGTTGTTTATGAAACACATTTCTATTCCATAGGGTATACCATTATAGAATGATTATGTAACCCTTTTCATTAATGGGTTATTATATAATGAAATTATTATGAAAATCATCTCTTTTCCATAGGTTTTAGTATGATGAGATGTTTATGATACCCATTCCATTTCATGGGTTAAGATATGATTCTTTAAAAACCTATTTCTTTTTATGGATCATGATATGGTGAATGCTTCAATATATTATAAAACAAATAATTATGATTTAATCATGTGATGGGTGGGACCTATATACCCATTAAATACATTGGTTAAAGACTTATATCTCATGAGATAAAATGGGAAATAATTTGACGAGCTTGATCCAAAATGGGTAACAAGTGTGTCCAATTCAAAAATGGTAAACATGTGTGTCTAGATTCATATTGGGAAATATGTGTGTACTAATCCACAATGTTAAATAGTTTCATCTTGATCCACTATGGGAAATAGGTGTGTCCTTATCCACTATGTTGATGGTCTTGGTAGTTAACCTTGACACATTAAATGGTTTTCTATATTTATGATGATGACACACTTTTATGACATGATCTTCTAGTTCATGATTGATTTATGATTATTTTTTACCCTTATGATTCATTCCTTATGAACTAAGAATATTTATTCCATGACTCATGTATTTGATCTTTGACGAGTATAGTATGATCATAAAGTTTTATTCTCATATTCTCTCACCTTTATGATCATGTTATGCATACATATCTCCTTTATTTATCCCTAATGAGCATCTAAGATCACTAATTATTATGTTTACTTTTACCATTTTATGAATAAAGGTTTTAAGTAGGAGAACTAAATGGGAATATATTTGTGGGAAACATTTAAGATCATTCACCCAGATAGAATATTATTTTTCCATGTTTCCAAATACAGTAAAATATTATGGACTTCATGAATTTAATTTTTTAATGTAATGATTATTCATATAAATTAATGTACTATACATGAATATTAATCATGGTTTGCTATATGTAAGGTGAGGATTGGTGTTGAGGTTATCCCACCCTTAATCTCTTGAAAATATCTCTCACATACATATGACCAAACAAACCTCACCCCTTTCTTGATTAACCAAGAAAATGGTGCTAATAAGAGGAATATGAACTGGACGACATACTAATAATAACATGATAAAACCAGAAATATCTGAATCTGAAAATAAAATTATTAGGTCACTCCTAAGATACCATAGATTCAACCTTCTTTGGGTCTGATTCCACTCTTGTCTTTAAGAAAACATGGACAAGGACATGCACTATATCAATAAAAAAATTATATTTAGATATCTTCATGTAAATATGATTCTCTCTAAATTTACTAATGATGATGTAAATATATTGGGTTGATCATTTGTAGATTAGGAATAAACAAATATTTAATCAATAAAAAACCTCAAAATAATCCCAAAAATGATGAAAGATCTAATTCATCAAAGACATGAATATTTCCAATGTATTCATAAGATCTAGAAACATCACCACAAACTTGTATAATCCATGCCAACTTATAAAAGTAGTTTGGGGTATGATAGATAATATCACCCTCAACAGATAGTACCCTGACCTAAATTTGATATTATAAAAGATCCCATCACCTCTCATAATATAGAAAATATCTTTGATGTAGGGTAGGGAATACATATTATTTACTGTCATCTAGTTTAATATCTAATAATTCATAATTAAGTGCAATGTCCGATCAACCTTGTTGGAAAAAAGAATGGGAGAACACCAAGGTGAAATACTAGTAGATATTAATTTCTTTCCTTCTATATCTTACAAATAAACTTTCAAATAACAATGTTCTATTGGTTCCATTATGTATGGTGGGATAGAAACTAGCTCCACTCCCAACACCAACTCCACCATGAGTGAGACCTTCCACTCAATTGGAAGGTTAAAGAAGTTTTGAAGAAAAAATTCCTAAAATAGTATACCAATATAGAAAAAATATCCTGATACATTACTCAATCATCTATAATTATTCTTACCATATGATCTATGAGAAAATTCATTCTACACTAAATTGGTCCTATACAACTAGCCTAAAGATCTCATTCTCCTTTGTGAGAGTAGGTTCCCCTTATAGAGATTTAAAGAAAATTCTCCCTTAGAAAAAATTGATATCAAATTAGGAATGATATATCTTAAACATACTTAGTATCAAATAAAATCCTATAATTTAAGACAAAAATTCTCACAAGAGAAATGGTAGTCACCAATCTCAAGTGAACACTCCTAAAAATTACTGATATCCTCTAACCACAATCCTAATAGTGTGTTGATGGTCATAACACCATCCATGTTATCCCTATCTAAGACCAACCCATTGGAAAAACGTAATATATGAATTAATTTGATTCTCCTATATCAGAAAATGTGATATTTTTCAAATGATACAGGAATCATACCTTTAACAACCGAAGGTCCTATATCCAAGCTAGCTAGAGTAGACTATATAGGATGCTGGTGACTCAGCCCTCTTCCTTGGGCTCTAGTATGACTCCCCTGAGATACTTCCTCTAAGTGGTATGTCAAGTCCTACAATGGAGTGTCACATACCCAAACTTATCCTAAACATCCAATGGAACTCCACACACCAGTATGTGGAGGGGTACTTAAGTCCTTTCTAGACTTAGGTAATTTTCTGGACCCCCTACCACTACTCTGCTGCTATGAGTTCTTACAAAACCTCTCAAGATGGCCCATAAATCAATAAGAACAACACTCCATAGTGGGTTAAGGACACTAATGGAGTTTTTGGACACTATTTTCATACTGAAAGCACTCCAATGGGAAATGATTTTGAGAGGGTTTTCCACTCCCTTGAATGATTGGCCCACTACTGACCTAGTGGTAACTTTCATAATGGTGATTATTTCTTCTAGAAGAATATATCCTAGATCACCCTACTAGAACTACCTGTACACTGCTCAAGGCCTCTATTAGAAACCCATTTGTGATGATAGAGTGATTTATCACATCCATGAAGGTACATAGGTGAAATGAATTCACATATGATCATATCTCATAGAAAATCACATCTTGAATTTTTTCTCTAGTTCCTCATTAGCTACTATGGAGAGATAAAAACTTTTTAAGTTAGTGAAATGTTTAGAGTATTCCATTATTGAAAATATCTCCTATGTTTAGTGCATGAACTAGTGAGCCTTCTCATCCCTCAATGACTATAGATAAAAGTGGTTTAGGAACTTTATCACAAATTCATTTGAGGTTAGATCATCCTAAAAATCATCTTTCTCCACAATATCCCACCAATTCTTATATGGTACCAATAACATATATGCAAGAAGATCCCCCATCCTTCTAGATGGTGTCTTGAGGTGCTTAGAGATTATTTGAAAAAACTCAATCCAAAACATGGCTATATGGGGGCCTCCATCCCTAGTGAACATAGGTATACTATTCAATTGAAACTATCTCGATAGCTCAAACATTGAAGTTATGGTTTGAAAAAATTCTCCCTCCATGGATCCTATGACCCTAGGGAAGCTATTACGTAAATTATTATCCAATCGGTTCTCTATATTTGTAGGTATTTCTATATCATCTATGTTATAAACATGCTGATTTTCCACTCTCCTAATGCTCAATTAGAAGATGATGAGGATTCATTTTATCTACAAAGATCAATGAACTATTTATAATACATGATAGACAATATGTCCAACATAAAAAGGTGATAAAAATAGAAAACCATTAACATTAGGATCCATTATAGTTGGATTAACATGTGAATTGGAAGAAAAAATGGTTATTTATTTTAATTTATTATATATATCATAGGGATTCTATCTAATAGTTTACATTGGAAAATATGTTACATGAAATAAATATGTCCCTAAAATGAACAATGCATGTTAACATATAAACCTATGTACCTATAATGATGCATGCATAAACATCTCGTGTAATACCGATCCGTGGGTGAAATATAAATAAAAGGGTAACATCACACAACATGTGAATAAACCAAGGTTAAAGAACATCAAAATATAAAAGGTGAAAAACATCAGCAACAATCCCATCCCTGGGAACTCAGATTTTCGCCAGTACATGGGTTAGCTACTCCCACGCACAAGCTCCTTACCAAGTCCCGACACATCCTAGTCTCTTTTCTACCTTTCCAAAATATTGAAACAATAAAGAAGAAATCCCAAGACTATGATATAGTTTTTTAACATCTTTGGACCATCACTACCACATGTTACTGAGTTTGGTGGGATACATGACCTCAGGTGCACTACCCCACATGCCAGAGGCTTCCAAATAATAGTGTGGGTGTAAGGAACATAGTGAGGAGACTATACCTCTAGGTATTGGGTTGAAATAATAGTAGAAATAATAATACAATATTTTAAATAGTAAAACATATATATTAATAATTAGATCTCCAACTGCAATATAGAATAAAGTATGAATCAGAGAATCCAAATAATAATAAACCATGTAATTTCAGGATAAAATGAAACTAAATGAAATTATGAAAGTCATATAGATGAAAGGAAAAAATATAATAAAATGAAGACTCTAACGAACCTAGTCCCTAACCCCACACTATTACCATCTCCAAGATTCAACCCATAAAACAAGTAACAATCAACAGTAGGGTCTCTTTCCCTTGTCCAATCCTGCATACATGAAATATGTGTGGGCACCAGATGACAGCTCGAATAGGATGTATGTACAACTCAGTAGTTTGACACCCATGGTGTCTAAACAATATTGTCTGAATATAGTGCATGTAATAAACTGATTATAATGTATCAGTAAACAAATTAATACAACACATAAACTAAACCTTATGAACCTTGAGTTCTAGGTTGACACTTAGGGCCTTCCAAACTGGATTCATCTCTATGCTAAATGTCTCTATCACACAATTGATCCACCTACATCAGGACAAATGACTTGTACCATGTCTCAATAAGCCCAACCAGACTCCATGAAAATTCCCTTATTGGAGTAGCATACATCTTCCTAGGTCATAATACCATGCCTAGTGGAAAGTAAACATCTCACACCAGGCTCTATATGAATTCCCATATTGGAGTGACTTATGTCTTCCCATGTTCATTTCAAAAGCGGTGAATCTGAGATAAAGAGGTGGGTTATCCTATTCCACGATGAACCACAGGTTCCACATTTACGACACAGTGGTCCAAGACCTTAAGAATAATTTCTAGAATTATATATAAAATATAACCTTATATACCTTTCAATGCCCTTCATATCACATGGACATTTATTTAATTTATCTCATTCTATTAAGAAGAAATATATTCCCAATTGGAATATTTTCTTATGATAGTATGAATCATTGCAATCGAACCATGATAGGTTTTTTATTTATCTCAATTCATTTTACATGTCAAAATATGTCAAATTCTCAATTCATATTGGTAAGCCAATCCCAATTTTTATAATTTTCTATTAACTAAAACTTCAAGGTAAGGCTCGCGATATGGGTGGTCTAAAGCCCAGTCTCAACACCAATTATTCAAATGGGGTCCAATGGGAGGTCTAAGAAATTACTTCCCACAAAAAATATTTTTAATAAATTTTTTGGGTCACATGTATGGTGTGAAGACATGATTGAAATTATTTCAAATAAAAAGATAATAGGGAAATGAATTTGGGGAATTATTCTAAAACACCTACCTTTATCTAGGGATCAAAGCAATACCCACAATAGGGAACACCAATGGATATTGAAGTAAAATGATACCAATGAAGAAAACCTATATCACACAAGCATCATCAAACATGCATCATGATAAAAATCACAATTCAATGGCTATTAGGAGATTACACTTCTATAATGGAGGATAATAAAAAGAATGAGAAAACCAAATTAAAGGAACTCACTGGGGATAAAAAAACTAGACTTAGACTTCTCTAAGGGAAGGAATCACCCAAAAGTCACATGGATTCAGACTAGGGATTGAGATAAGAGGCTTCATATAGAATGAAATATTCTTCAGGATTCAGTATAAAATAACTTTCTGTAACCAAGGAATTTACAATATTAATCCCCAATTAATGATGTGAATATCTTGAGTGGCGTATATAGTGAAAAAGATGTCGCCTTGGGTTAAAATAACACTGATCAACCATTTCACAAAGTAAAACTTCATGGGTTGTATAATATTCACAAAATGAAATTGTATCATGGATTCTTTAGAGTGGTAAATTAACATCGTGAATTACTTACACAACATGAATATGTAATGTAGGCATTAAACATTGCAAAATCTTACAGAAAATCCTAAAAATCCATCAACTCAACTCAAACCCAAGGAGAATCTTTGTATAACTTAGACACATTTATACATGGAATAAACTAATTCAAATAAAAATGCATCCCTAGACTTTATGTCATTTCACAAAAAATATCTCTACCCCCTAAAGGCTCAATAACCAAGGTTTAAAAGAATAAAAAACCAACTAAAGGAGTCTTAACCAAAAACTCAAAGTGGGACTTATGTAGAAAAATACGAGATCTTCCAATAACACTTTTAAAAAAAATTAATATTATGATCCAAAATTTAAACTATATTTAATCTAATTCATTTTCTAAATATGATAAAAATTATCTTTAAAATAATAATATATAATATATAGAAAAACTGTTCTTGTACAAAAAAGATATTTTTATTATTATGTTTCTTTAATCTTATATTACATTAATCACCAATTAAATGATTAATAATAAATTTTTATATATGTGTAAAAATAATATCATATTAATTGTATAAAATATATAAATTTAATTTATTAGATAAATATTACAAAACATTAATAAAACAATTCTTTGATAATAACCCATTCACCATTATCATGGTTGTTAACTATAATCCTTGTAATCATACTTTTATCCCAAAAACTGAAATGAGTATTATTATATAATATGAATAGGTTGATCTAAAATAGAGAATCCATTTTTTATATATGATTTATATATTTTATGAATACTAATTTTTATCCTAAGATAATAAATATTTTTTAGGGAAAAATATTACCTAAGATACAGAATTGATAAACATGGGTTTTATAAATAAAAGATAGTATTTTTAAATGATTTATTTTTTATTATAAATATATATATTATATAAAAAAATTCAAGAAACACTATTTTATTCTTTTATTATGATAATTACATAAAATTGGTGGTTAAAAAAATTGTATTTTTTACTACTCAAGTAAAAATCGATTATTTTGGAAAAATCCCATAAATATATCCTGAGCTAATATTGTTGTAGTAAATCCAAAAAATCATCTCATTTTACCAAATTATGATCCTAAAATTTGATAATATTACTTTTAAATAAAATCATAAAATATCATGGAAAACATATTTTATAGAAAGATAACTTTTCAAAGTATTATCCATTCTTGTTCTTGTTTTTTATCAATTAATAATAAAATTAGTGTTAATATATTACTCATATAGAAATATATATTATTCATATAATATATATATATTTTCTATAATATATTTAGTTTCATAAAATAATTCACATAAAAATATAGTTTTAGAAAAAAAAATATTTTAAGAATATGGAGATCTTATTAGTTATCATGGTATGATAATTGAAAAAAATTATCTTCATTTATATATTGATATCATAAATTGGTTACGTCTATTTATACCTACCAAATTAATAAATATGTTATAATGGATAGACAATGTTCCATTATTTTTTTTGTTTTTTGTGTGAAGTACGATATTGAACAAATAATGTTTTAAAAATGTAATTTGAAATCATGTGGTATTACATCTTATTCTTTATGTTTCATTTCACTTTTCCAAAATTTTTATTATAACCCACCATTATTTATTTGAATAATTAAAGGATTTGAGGTGTTATTATTTCCATGAAGTAATACCAAAGTGGTTTGAACCATTTAATTTCATAGTGTTATTTACCTTTTGATAATTCTTATTCCTATCGTGGTTTTTTTGTAGTTGTCCCAATTGTTTTTTCATTTTTTATGTTTTTCTCTTTTCTTGTGTTGTGCTTCCTAGTCTAGATCCCTTGTTGTGATTTCTATTTTTGGGTGAGTTTGATTCACTACCTATTTTTTAGGGAGTTTTTGGGTATCTTAGATACCTCTCTATAACATATATTTTCATTAATATGTATATAACACTAAATATATAGTAGGTTTTGTGAAAACTTGTTAATAAAATCACTAAAATCAATATTAATTAAACATTTACTAATTAGTATTGGGCAATATACATTTAATAACAATTTAATGATAAAAATATTTATAAATCACATAATATAATATGATTCATTGAAAATTGCACTTGAACATCAAATGAATATAATTTTTGACCTTAGTATCCATTTGGGATGCACACACTATCCAATTAATAACTTATAAAAATATTTATGATGTTTCATATGCGTTAAAAAGGTACAAAAGGCATCCAAAATTGAGTTTTTAGATGATATACCCAAATTTTGGAACATTTTATAGAATTTCATCTTAGTTTAAGAGGGTTTTATTATATTTTTTCAGTTGATATTGAATTTATTCCCAGAACATTCATTCATATGGATATTATAGTGTTAAAATTTTTCCATTTTCTAAATTGTAGTATTATTTAAAAAAATATACATATTCACATATATTTATGTATACAAGATTAATTGTATAAATAAATATGTAAACATGTTTTCATATAAAATGTATTTTAATATATATAAACCATATCGAAATAAACATTTAGCAACCATTTTATTTAAAATAAAAATTTATCCATTTTGTTACCTTATAAAAATGAATGAATATATATATACACCTATACACAGGTATATATAAAGTATATATATATATATACATATAAATGTTGAAAAAAAATATATTAATATATATATATATATACATACATATATATGGAAACACTCACACACCAATACAAATACAAACACAAACACACACATGAATATAAAAATACACACACACTCACACGCTGATAAAGTTATATATACATGTATACATTTTGTTATAAAACATATTTATATACATCTCTATATATAGAAAAACACATATAAAAATAATACACACACACAAACATATATACAAATTTATAGACACACACAGACACACATTTTGCGACAAATATATATTGAAATTTATAAATATATCATTATATAATGTATTTAAGTATATTAATATTAATATATATAATTAAATATTAATATATAATAATAGTAATATATATAAATATATATATATTCATGAAAACATAAATAAATAAATAAATATATATATATATATATCTGTGTGTGTGTTAATATGTCATTATATAACCATAAAGCCAATTGGGTGAGTGGTAAAGGAATTTCTGGACTAAGTGGTGGGAACGAGTTTAAATCTCAACTATCTTGAATTACATATGAACTTACAAGTGTGAGGTAGCCCCTTTTTGTGTGTTTTAGGAGGCTGAGGCATGTGATGGTGGTCCTTGGGTAGTACATTTCTAGTTTTATCAACCACTACCAATTTTATTGATCAAAATTGTCTAAATATATTTTTAAAACCTTCATCAGCACTAAAAACTTTAACCAATTAAATCACACTTAATCATGCTAAAAATGTACCAATAAATACCCCTATAAATTTTTTTATCACTCATAATGAGTGCCCTCATTATAAGTATTTAGTGCTAACAAAAATGATTGGATTTTAAAGGTGCTTATAAAAGTGATTTCTTGTGCTTTTAAAAGCCTAGTCTATAATAGTGGGCATCAGTTATTGAAAATTTCTTGTGGAATTTAGATATACAGAATAAAAATACCATTTTATTAAGAAATATTGATACAAATTTAACTCATTTAATAAATTTTTAATAAGAATTATTTAATAACTATTGTTATGTATTTTAAAATTAATATTAATAAAGTGTAATCATATTTATTAAAAAATGATGATATACAATTGTTATGTATGATAATCAAATAAAAAAATAAGTTATAACAACATGATAATTTATTACATTAATATTAAATATTTTTAGTTGAATATTAAATATATAAAATTATAGAACATTCTAGAACCATAATAATATAGTGTCTTTCGAGACTGGATACTTGAAATTTTTATTCACATAAATTATTCATCATATCAAATCATTTTCTTCTCACTTTGTACCCTTATTGATATACCCTACATAAAACCATTCATCATAACCTAGGGTAAATGAAACATAATAAAGGGTAAGATCAGATACTCAGAAAGGGTAAACATAGAAGATATCAATCAATGAACATATATGAACATAATATAAGAATAAGGGTGTGAGATCATGATAACAAATTATAAAGGTCATAGCTAGTTTTTCATAGATCATAAACATGATTCATGGAATAAATCATTATCATTTCAAAAGACATGAATCATAAGAGTGAGAAAACATGATAAATCAATCATAAACCATAAGTTCGTATCATAATCATGTCATAAAAGTGTAGAATAATCATAGGTATAGAAAACATTTCATATTTTGAGTATAACTATTAACACTATCAAATCCTAGTGGATCTGGAATCAACACATATTTCCAATATCATATCAAATCATCCCTCACCACCTATTTCTTATAGAGGATCATGCATCATTACATGTTTCCCATAGTGGATCAAGTACATCAACTTGGTTCCTATAGTGTATCAACCACGTCAACTTGTTTTTAATATTTCATCAAGTGTATCAACTTGTTTCCCATAATTATCTCATGAGATATAGAATACTACCTAATGCATTAGAGGGACATATAATTTTGGGATCAACTACCACCTAATAGAAACCATACATTTTTTGGGCCATTATATCATAAAACATTCATCATATCATAACAAACCATGAAAAAGAAGTTGGATTCATAAACATACCATCATTTTATTATATTATATCCTGTGGAAATAAAATGGTTTTTATAAACATTTCATCATTTCATTATATCAACAACCATGGAAAATAAATGGGTTTAATATTAATCCCATCATTAAAATCCTAAACCATACAAATCAAGAAAAAGGATTTGTATAATTAGATCATATCTATAATAAATAATTGTTAAATTTATAGAATTTTATCATAGATGAAGATTCATTTAAAATATCATTAGAATATTTATTGAGGAAATATCCATTTCATTTTAAAATACATTATTTAAAATCAAAATATTTATAAAATAATATAGAAAACATTTTATTTGAAAACAACTGTGGAAACAATATGACATCAATTATTCATGATGGGGGGGGGGGGTGGGGGTGGAATACCATTTATTTCTTATACATTAAAATAAATATTGTGTTTATGTTTTCGGTAAAAAGTTAAAAGTATCTCTTATGAAAAAATGATTGAAATATTCTCTTGAAATATTTTTATAGAAAATAAAATATGCGTTAAAATTATTTTTAACAATAATTGTATAACAATAAAAAAAATTTTGACATACATTTTAAAAGAAACATGGACATGGAAGAAAATGATTTCTGACAGAATAGTAAAACATAGTTGGTTTTCCTTAAAAACATTCTTTTGGTATCTTGTGTACTTAACTTGATTGAAATGGAAGGAAGAAATTAAATCTAAAAAAAATAAAGTATAAGAAAAATTAAATAAAATTATCATATAATTATGTTATAATTTTATTAATGTAAACTCATAGATAAAAATTACTTAGTAAATTGGGATTCAAATGAAACTCCCTTACCACTTTGGTAACTTCAAAATAAAAATATCTTCACAAAGGGAATCTTATATGGATATGTATACCACCATAATTTTAATTAGATCAAAAAATACATTATTGGGGAGTATATATACCCCCTAAAATAAAAAATTGGTTAATATTTTTTGTGACTCACAAAAATAGAAGTAAGATGAAAATCAATTACCTCAAGTTTCATTTTTCTTCATACTCATTCAAACCTCCTCTTCTTTGATAGGAATTTATTAGATAAATTATTAAGGACCCTTGGAATGGTATTTTAGGGATATAAACACCTCTAATTCATGTATAGGTAAGTTTATAATATAATTGGATAAGATTTGGTTGAGCTAAAAAGCATAAAGTGTGTAAAGAATAGAGGAGAAGATGTACCATTTTATAAGTGAGGAGAGGGTAATCATGGAATTACTTAAATTATTAAATTAATATAAATGAATTAACATATTCATCTGGATATAAGTTGATATATTTTAATTATATGGTAATTTTGAGGCCAAATCCTCTGATTTAATAATATTTGGACATGTTTACGTGATGTTTTCACCCATATCTCTTTGTTTTAATCCCCTATTAACCCTTTTGACAATTAACATGAAATCAAAGTTTTTTCACTTCTTAGGGATCATGAAAGTTAACATAAAATAAAAATTAACCCATAAATAGAACATGATTTATATTTTTTACCATTTACACATAAATTGGCTAGTATATTATTTTTATGAATTTTAAATCATTTAATAAAATATTGTTTATTATAAATTATCATTAATATCATTTTTGAAATACATGATATATTATAATATAACATGTTTCTAACTCATGTAAAATGGTTACAAAATTAAATGGATTTTAAGATAATGAATATATAGTTTAAATATAGTTATCTAATAAATTTTTGATAATTTTAGATATCATTTTAATTATTATCATTGAGTTTAACCCCTTGGTTAACCAATTGTAATCTTAACCTTGGCAATGATTTTTTTTAAAATTAAAGGGTTATAATTTTAAATATAAGGTAAAAATTGAATAAAAAATAGACAATAGATTATGTTTTTGAAAATTTACCATCCAAATTGTTCTTTTTTAAGATATTTATTATTTTTAAATAATTGAATAAAATATATTTAATACAAAATACTATTAATGTCATTTTAAGAACTATTCACATAATTTGAATTTGAAAATGTAATGAAAGTAAATAGAATTAGAATTTAAAAATTTAATAAATATATAATATGGTATATTTATCCAAAAAATATTTGGAACACAATAATTCACCCAAATTGTAATACTTTCATTATTTTAAAAATCATTTATTTAATTTTTCTATTAATTGAATAAATTTTGTATTGTTGTTGCATAAAAATTCAAGGTAATTATTAAAAAACAAAAAATTAATATTAAATTACAATGAAAACCCTTAATACATCTTTCAAATAAAAATTAAAACAGATCTTATCCTCTATTTATCCTTATATAAAAATTTTAGAGATATTAAAGCCACGAGAGTGACATTTTGTATTTATTCAATTCTTAAATTAAAGTAATGGTCATAATCAAAGAAAAATTGAACCATGTATCCATATATTCAAATAATGGTTTTACATTTATGAAATCCACCCGTCCAATAGCATAAAGTCAAGTGTTAGGGAAATTTTAAGGCCTTATCCCAAAGTTTAAACCCTACTTTACCTATTTTACCCTTACCAGGGAGAAACATATTTCCCAAGTTTACTATTCATAATGAGAAAAAATAAACTGGGTTTATTTATCAAATTTGAACCACCTAATTAAAAATATTGTATCAAATTTTCATGATTCAATTCACAGAAATGTTATAATTTAATATAAAATTAATCCCATGAAATGCGACGAAAAACAATTTTCCAGAAAATATATTTTATAAAGTATAGAAATTTTTTATTCCAAAATTATATGAAAAATCAATAAAAATAGTCTTAATTGGACTAATAGTAATATAGATTTAATAAATTTACTTTTTAAACTATTTTGAAATAAAATGAAACTTTGTAATTGCATTAATTAAAAATAAAGTTTTCAATTACAATCAGTATTTTACAATAATCATCGAAAAATAAATCATTTTCGAAAATTATAAAACTTCACCATAAGGTAATTTTTACATGATGATTTCAAAAATTAAGTTCATTTTATAAAATAAAATTTATAAAAATCAAATATATTAATTATAATTTCCATGCACAAAATGCAATAAAAATTATTTTTGAATAAAATGTATTTTTGAAGCATAAAATAATTTCACTAAGAATTGAGTTCCTACTTACTAATAATTAATCAATAAATTTGTATTTAATAAGTATAATATATATATATATATATATATATATTTCATAATGTGGTAACTTGTATTCATACTCACCAATTCAACGACTAGGTTATAGTGGTCAAATTTTAATATTAATATTTTTATAATACATCTCAATTCACTCAAGGATCAGTGTTACATGTTAAGTAAGATACCAAGATTATTATTCATTTAAACTTAATTTTCATAGTTTTATATATGTTATTTTTTATTTTTTAAAAAAATTAAAAAAAATTCATAAATCTCTAAATAAATCATTATGTTGATAAAATAAAATTGTTAATAAATAATATAATCGTAATCAAAAAATTTATGTGTTATATGAGAAATCCTTAGTGTGTATGCTTACAAATTATTCAATCCCAACAAGATAATAAAGTCAAACTCTTAAAATTAGAGGAAATTGAACATCATTTTGATCTTTTTAAGACCATTCCCTCCTATTAAAGGGATCTAAATGATAAATCTTTGCAAGAGTATTAAAAATAAAGGACAATAAAATAATTGTGACCATAATAAATAATCCATAAATTGTGAAAAAAAAGAGTTTTTAATATCAGTTTTTATACAATTATTAAGAAGTAAAATCATTTTGATTTGTATCATAATAATGTTTTTTTGTAAAAAATCATTATTACCAATGTATAAAATTATTTTCATCATCAGTTATTAATTAAAATGGCTTGAAACATAATCTATATAGACCATGTTTATAAAAATAATTATTTTAGGATGTTGGTTATTTTATAGAACATAGTCATATATCAAATTTGATGCTATTTTTATGTAACAATGATGAATAATATTCTATTAATTTTAAAAAACATGTGGGACATTTCTCATCAGTTTTTTAAAGAAGCTATGTTGACACATTTTCTATATTATTTATATTAGTATTTAAATATATGAATACTTATTTTATCTATTTCTATAGGATAATAATAAAACTCCATAGGATTATTTATAATTATGGAATTAAATGTAAAATGTATTTAAATTTGAATTATAATGAGATTATTTTTGGTTTGGTGTTTTTTGGACAAGTCCATTGGTTTTTTGTTGATTCAAGAAGAATGAAGTGAATTGTAAATCATAGAATATGAAAAAATAATTTATTTTAATGTAATGTGTCTAATTAAATCTATGTAAGAATAACATAAAAACTTTAGAGGTTGTATAAGTAATCGATAAATATTTTAGACCTCCGTAAGAAATTAAAGGAAAGTACATATGAATAATATAGATTTTCTAAACCTGTATAAAATTAAAAGTTCTCACATATGAGTTTATGGGATGTTTTATAAGAAACATCTAGTGGAAATGTGATCATGTAATAGTAAACAGAACAATGGAATCGTTACATAAGGGTTTTTAGCCAGGAAAGTGTTTTGGGAATGTGTGATATAAGATATCAGGACCTAAAAGATATGTACGTGATGTTCCAAAATGTTTTTAACTATATTTTTTTAATTTTATCTAATTCTCATGTAACTTGTTAATTTAATTAATGAAATGGTTATATATTGGGTGAAGTTGAGAGAATCCACCAATTAAATGGAGATTATAAGCGTTGCTTATATTTTTTTGTTAAGGAGAAAGAATTAAGGCTACCATGGAAACTCAACGTAACATCATATGTTAGATATGGAAGATAAATAAAAGTAATCCCTTAAATAACTAGTGGGAAAGGTTCAAGTGAAAATCCAAAAACATCATACGATTGTTGCACTGATCTTTAAGGATTTTAGAGACATGTTTTTTTGAGTATGGGAACATAGTATACTATATGTTACTTGTAGTGTTTTCTTTCCATTATGAAATAATTCTATGGAATAACATTATATGATTATATAATTGTTCATCATGACATCACAAGTTCTAAATCTGGGATAACCACTATCTAAAAAAAGTATAGTCATATTTATAATAGTAATGTTTTAGAAGAAGAGCTAGCTTGTCTCAGAGAATCTATATGTTGAGTAAGTTGAATTTTTTTGCTGTAATTAATGAGAAACACACGTGGATGAAGGATAATTTGAATTGGAATAAGATATGATTGATTTGAATATGGCTAAAATTAAGCTGATAGAATATCTTACTAAAATACTCTAATTCGATTTGTTTATATATTAAAGCCCCATGGAAATTTCCTTGAAGGTAATTCGAATTTATAACACCCCATAATGATAGATGGTTAAATAAATAAATGATTTGAGTCATATCAACAAGTTGAACCTTTATTTTTGGAATCTTTCCTGATAAGAACTTCATGGTTAAGTATGATTTTCATGGAGTAGTGATTTGGATGGGTGACATCATAGGATGTTTCCCAGGGTTTGTGTGAGTCAGGAAAAATCACAAAGAAAGAAAAATTGTTGGCATATGGGGAAAATCATTAGTCTAATTACCCGTTCAAGAAACATGGTTGGCCACAGGTGGGGGGCCAGATGTCTATAGGGAAACTCGTGGTTCTTGACGGGCCAAGACTTAATGACCAAGTTAAGGTGGGGTGTATGTGATGTCAGCGGTGCTCAATTGTTACACTGGTATAAGAGTATGAAACTAGTATTAAGTATAGTGTCACTGTTTGGGTTGAGATATAGGTTCCACAACAAGGATTTTTTGATCTAAAGGGGGGTTAATGTAACACCCATAAATGATAAGGGGTTAAATGACTAAATGATTTGACTCAGGTCAACAATGTGCACCTTTATTTTCGGAAGCCTACATGATTAGAACTCTATAGTTAAGCGTGTTTTTATTGGATTAGTATCAGGATGGGTGACCTATTATAATTTTTCTTAGGGTGTGTGCAAGTGAAAGAAATTTTTTTGGCCTATGGGAACAATCAATAGTCTGGTGGGGCAACTACTGGTTCTTGGAGGGATAGGACTCGGTGACCACGTTAAGGTGGGGTGTCTGTGCTATTAATCAAGACAGGTTATTATAGTATTATTTTAATAATTTATATAATTATTTGAATATGTTTTTATATAATTTGGTGTGGTTTGGAAGGGAAAAATAATTATTATAGTCACCCTAAGTCTATTTAAAGAAATACATTCATTATCTATGTTTTAGTTTGAAATAATTATTAGTGGGGGTGAATATAACACCTCATAAATATTAAGGGTTCTAGATTTCCTATGTTGGAGTAGTGATCAGTATGGGTGACCTACTAGGATATTTTCCAAGTTGCGTGTGAGTTAGGAAATAGAATAGTGAAAGAAAAAATATTTCCATGTGGGGAAAACTATCGGTTTATTGACCCATTCAGGCACCTGGGTTTTTACTAGGCATGGGACCACGTGTCTTCAAGGAAACTTGTTGTTCTTGATGGGCTAGGACTCGACTAACATGGAAAGGTGGGGATTCTATGATGTCAGTGGGTCTTAGTTATTATATTGTTATAAGAGTGGAAACCTATCCATAATTATGGTGGCACTTCTAGGATTAAGATATAGGTTCCACAATGATGATTTTACATTCTAGGGGGTGGATATGACACCCCAAAATGATAATGGGTTAGATGAATAAATTATATAACTCAAGTCAACATGGTGCAACTTTCTTCTCAGGATCCCTCCTCATTAGTACATAGTTAAGCATGCATGTCCTAGAGTAGTAATCAGGATGGGTGACCTCCTAAGAGGTTTCTCAGGGTGTGTGTGAGTGAGAAAAAACCAAACTGAAAGAAATTTTTTGTCCTATGCTGTCAATCATTAGTCTGATGACCTGTTCGGGCATGTGGGTTGGTCCAAGATAGGGTACCGCGTTTCTATGAGGAAACTTGTGGTTCTTGGTGGTCTATAACTCAATGAACATGTTAAGGCGGGTTATATGTGCTGTTAATGAGGAAAAGTTATTAGAATATTATTTTAATAATTTATATAATAATTTGAATATGTTTTGAGATATTTTTTTAGAGTTTTTAGGAGGAAAAATATTTATTGAAGTCACCATAAGTCTATTTAAAGAAATATACATTCCTAATACTGTAGTTTGAATGAATAATAAGTGGGGGTGAATATAACATGTATGAATATATAAGGGTTATAGATTACCTATACAAGAGTAACAATCAAGATGGGTGATATCCTAGGAAGTTTCCCAGGGTGAGTGAGTGAGTGAGGAAAAGGCATATTGAATGACAAAAATATTGGATGATGGAGAAAATCATTAGTCTAATGACCCATTCAGGCACCTAGGTTGACCCAAGGTTGGAGATCACATTCTTTCAGGAAAACTGGTGGTTCTTGAAAAGCCAGGACTGGATGTCCAAGTTATGGTGGGTCTATACTGTCAGTAGGGCCTAGTTGTTATATTGGTATAAGAATAGGAACCTAGTATTATGTATGATGGCACTTCCTGGGTTGAGATAAAGGTTCACTAATGGGGATTTTGTGATCTAATTGGGGGGGGGGTGGATGTAACACCCTATAATGATAAAGGGTTAAATTAATAAATTATGTGACTCATGTCAATAAAGTGCACCTTTATTTTCAAGAGCCTACCAGATTATAACTCCATAGTTAAGCATGCTTGTCCTAGAGTTTTGATCAATATGGGAAACCTCCTAGAAAGTTTCTCAAGATTTGTGTGAGTGAGAAACAATTACACTGAAATAGTAAGTGTTGTCTTGTGGAAAAAAACATTAGTCTGAGGACCTATTTGGGCATGTAGGTGGGCCCTATGCAGGGGATCATGTATCTGTTGGGAAACTGGTTGTTCTTGGCAGGCTATGACTCTACTACTATGTTAAGGTAGGGAGTTTTTCATGTCAATGGGGCCCAGTTATTACATTATTATTTTAATAATTTATATAATTATTTGAAGATGTTTTATGATAATTTGGAGAGTTTTGAGAAGGAAAGATTATTATTAAAGTCATCATAAGTCTATTTAATGAAATATTGACTTCTTACACTATATTTTGAAAGAATTATAAGTTGGGGTGAATTTAATACCTCATAATGATAAAGGGTAAATGAATAAAGGATTTGAATCATGTCAACAAGGTGAACCTTTATTTTTGGAAGGCTATCTAATTAGTTACCAATAGTTAAGAATGCTTGGACTAGAGTAGAGATCAAGATGGTTGAACTCCTAATAAGTTTCCCAATGTTTGTGTGAGTGATGAAAAAGAACCTTAAAAGAACAATTTTTGGCCTATGGGGAAAATAATTAGTCTAATGACCTTTTCAGGTATGTGGGCTGGCCCTAGGTAGGGGACCTCATGTCTATAGGGCAACTGGTTGTTCATTTCCGTCCATGACTTGATGACCATGTTAAGGCGGGGTGTCTATGATTTTAGTGGATCTCAATTGTTATAATATTATTTTAATAATACCTATAATAATTTAAATATTCTTCATGATAATTTAACAACGTTTGATAAGGATATATAGTTATTGAAGTCACCCTCAGTCTATTTAAATAAATAAATAATGAATATATTGTAGCTTGAAAGAATTTTAAATGTCATAATCTTATGTCGATAAAACCTAAGTGAATTAATCAACATGGAAGTAATTTTTAGATATCATAAATTATTTGAATTTGAAAAGGATCTGGTGTAGAGGATCCAAGAAATGGACTAATGAAATTCATCTACTCGAGGAAAACTATAAGATATTTATCTATAGAATAAAATAATTGAGTTACGTATATAATGTCATCTAAGTAAGTGTTTCCTCTAGAATTGGGGATGCCCTCATTGATTCAAGGTTCAAACATACAATCGGTTTCTAACGGGTATGTTCGTAGAACCGGAAACATCCAATGATTCCATATCCATTTGGATCTACTTTCCAAAGGTAGGAGCTCATTAGTTGTGGACTGATGAGGCTTAAGAATTTTCATTGGTCTAGAGGATGGGAGGTCGGACTCATCACACCTTTTTAGGGGAATTATTGTCTACTCCAGGACTCTCTTTATAGATTTAAGTTATGTTCATGAATCCTTATTACATTACCAAGTATAAAATGAGATTTCCTTTATATCTTACAATCAGTGATTAATATATAGGAAATTTAGAGAATCTTTTATATGTATTCGTGGTTCTTCATCGATAGAGAATAATCTATATTTGTAAGATATTCTTAGTCAATGGTATCCTTCAATACATAAAAGTCTCTTGGTCATTATGATGACCATACTGGTTTTAAAACCACTTAGTGGGGCACTTGAAGTTTATTGTCATTCAGAAGGACATGGATTATTTCAGAGTTTGGATCATACCCGCAGATGGGATACCTACGTATCCTTTATTTAGAAAAGGAATCAGAACCCATGTAGTTCAAGTAAGGGAGTATGATGTTTATGCATGATTGATGGCTCAAAGAAAGATGTCATGATTAATTTTACACTCTAAGCTCACGTGAGTCATGCTCGGTGTGAGAAACAAGAGGTATTGGTGAAACCAGACAATTGTTCCATGAAAGATTCAATGATGTGGGGATTATGTATTTATGACTGCCCAAAATAGATGAATATTGGGTTTTACTTCAGGGAAGAAACCCATGAATAAGGTCCATTACGGTATATGTACTTTATGGAGATTTGGATACTCTAATATTGGGGCTTACTCTTAAGGAAGATGCCCAAGTTAGGAGGGGACTTATGATTGGGTTTTACTCATGAGAAGGAAGCCCAGATCAAAATTAAATTAAGACTGTTTAAGAGAAATTAAGACTGAGGCTTACTCCTAAAAAGGAGGCCTAGATTAAGAGAACCACAGTTGGGGCTAACTTCTGAGGAGGATGCCCATATTTGGGAACATTGGAGACTGGGGCTTACTCCTGAAAAGGAAGCCCAAGTTAAGGGAAGTATGACTGTGAGACTAGGGATTACTCCTTATAAGGAGGCCCAGGTTAAGAGAACCATGGTTGGGGCTTACTTCTGAGGAGGATTCCTATATTTGGGAAATTTGGAGACTGAGGCTTACTCCTGAAAAGGAAGACCAGGTTAAGGTAAGTATGGGGCTTACTCCTAAGGAGGATGCCCAGATTAGGGAATTTGGGGCTTCTTCCTAAAAAGGAGGCCCAAATTAATGCGGATTTGGGGCTTACTCCTAAGGAGGATTCCCAAATTAATGATAATTTGGACCGGGGATTACTTTTGAAAAGGAGGCCCAGATTAAGGATTCTCTCATATTTAAAGGATGATGTTGAATGAATGAACTCTCTAACTTTAGTGATGTAAATATGTTTAAATCACTAGGTTTTGAGAGATATTCCACATAATTCCTTTCAGATAAGGAATCCAACAAAGAAATCAGGCCATAAATGGATTTGGAGAGAGTTCTGAAGGCTTAATTCTGAATAGGAGAGGTGGATATGTGTAGGGGGGGTGAAATGGGACGGTAGGGTACCCAAAAATAGAGGGGCGCGCAAGTATTGCGTGGGTCCACAAGTACTACATGGGCGCGCAAGTCCTGGTCGTGCAGGTGTACCTGCGCAACACATGGGTACTTGTACGACATCCAATCCTTAGGGTATAACTTGGGTGAGGCTTGGATCAAGCCCTTAATACTACCCCTATAGACTTCCAAAAGAGAGGCACGCAAGTTATGTGGAAGGGGTAAGGCGGCGCGCAAGTGTGGCCATTTCCCTTAAGAGATGGCCACAGAGGCACACAAGTGTTGATGAGTTTCCACACATAAGCCTTCCTCCCCCTATTTAGATCTTCCTTTCGAGATAAGAAATTACCATAGAAGTGTTCGGAAGCTTTGAGAAGAGACTAGGGCGCCAGGAGCTCAAATGTGAAGTTCTGGAATTTTTTTCCACCTCAAATGGGGGGCCCACAGGGGGTATTTATAGGCTTAGAGAGACCCTAAGAGAAATTTCAAAGAGGGCGCGCAAGTCACCTACGTGACCATTAGGAGACGCGCAAGTGTACTTGTGTGACTATGAGGGAACTTGCGCGACACGAATGGAAAAGAACCCTTGTTCATGCATTTGTCAATTTTTGATGTTTTCTTCAAATGATGAATCAATTTATACTAAGGCATTTCCCTTTCCATTCATTTAGACTTTGTGACAAAAAAGGAGTGTCAAAAAAAGTCCCCCCTCAGAGTTGGATCCGAAAGAAATGAGGATGTGACTCTAAGAAAAAGAAGAAAACCAAAGGAAAGGCGGCGCGCAAGTGTTGAGCGCGCAGAGGGCGGCGTGTAAGTTTTGAACCATGCAGGCATCGATGCCCAAGGGTGCGGCCTGGCCTATAAATAAGCGGTCATTCTCGTGCAAAGCTACCAAAGTTCTAATTTTCGAGCTCTCACCGCGCAAGTTACCTTCTACGCGCAAGTTACTTGTTTTCTGCTATTTCATCGCTACTGCGCTACTGTCAGGGTATTTGGACTTGCGCGGTGATACCAGCGTGCCAAAAACTTGCACGACACATCCATACTTGCGCGCGAAAATGAGACTTGAGTGCCTTAATGCCTTTTCCACCTTTTCAAATTTCTTCACAAATTTTATGAAAAATAAACCCATTTAAGAGTTAATTCATTCAACTTTTGTGCAGATTCAATGGCTCCCAAGAGAATAGGAATGTCTGATGAACTGGCTAGAAAGTGAGTTGATGATATGATGAGCATCATTGGCCATGATTATTATACCGTCTGTGAAAACACTCTCCTAGATTTGACCAAGTTCCTGAAGAAGTATCATCTTGATTTCCCACAAAGTATCTATCTGCCTTTGTACGGCTACAGTCATCTGCGAGAAGTTACCATTCCAGAAGCAAAAAACTATCTTCCAATTTCTTGGTTTCAGAATTACACCAACTTTGCTTCAGCAAATATTTCATGTGGAGGAGAATTTTTAAATGATGGAATAGTGGAGGAGGCCCATATGATGCATCATATCCCTTGTACGCTGGATCTGAAACCTCACAGGCCTGAGCTAAAACCACATTGTTATCCCTCAATCTTTCGAAATTATGAGATGGATCAATCCAAAGGTTGGAAGAAGAGTTGGGACTTCCGTCTTGGAGGAGGTGTGAAGCCAAATTGGATGTGGCCATACTGGGTGCGACAAAACTATGCAGAGTTTGTCGAGGATTTGAAAGAATTTGCGATATATGAAGCCGTCTGGGATAGACACACATATGTTTACAGGAATGATAACTTCGTGCCGGAGGTACTCAGCCATTGGAGCACAGAGACCAATTCATTCCATCTGAATCATGGAGAAGTAGGAATCAGTCTGTGGGATGTCCACAAGATCTCAGGGGTTCCAATTTTGGGTGATATGTATGATGAATTCATCCCTCCCAAGGTGACTTGGAATGATTCGGAGAAGACTCTGGCTTTGGCTCGGGAATTATTGAAAATCTTCCACAAGATCAAGAGTTCAGAGAACTCCTTGACTCATTATAGAAAGGATAGTTATCCAGAGTAATGGATGAATATATTTCTTATCGATAAGCAGGAGAAGGAGCCAAAGGAAAAGGGATCGAAGGAGAAGGGATCCAAGAAGAAGGGGCTCAAGGAGAAGAGTCCCACTCGTCCTACCACTTGCCCCAAAACAGAGAAAAGGGGTTCTCTTGGCACATTCTGGCCGACCCTAGAGGCAGGGGAATTTGAGAAGTGGGGATATGAGGTGAATCATGGTATCCCAAAGAAGACTCATATGGCGGGCTTTTTGGCCTTGTGGCTTAGTGTTTATCTTATACCAGTCAGGGACTCGAAGGGAGGCGTTAGGCCAGGGACCTTCTTTATCGCAGCTAAGTCGGCTGAGGGAAAAATGGTTGGGTTGGCTACCCCCATTTTAGCAAAGATTCACAAGAGCTTACTCTATGTCTTCATGGGTATGTCTCCTTTAATAATAGTGGGACCATTCCAAGTTTTATGGGGATGGATCACCACTCACTTTAGGACGTATAATGTACAAAATGGAGTACAAATCCCCAGAAGTTATTTCAAGCCATCAGTACAGGCATTCTCTGGAATTTCTCCACTAGCTCTCAATTCTTATGACATTAAGGTGAGGCTGAGCATGTATAAGGAATTTAATTTCTTTCCTTATGGAAATCCACCAACCGGGCAGTTTGTTGATGATGGAACAACTAGTCTAGATTTGAGGGCATATATGATGGCCTGTAGATATGGTGTACTGGTCGTCAGAATTGACAGAGAGATTATATGCGAGGCCTATACTCCATATAGATTTACACGTCAATTCAAGTGTTTACAGAAAACCACTATATCTCCCCCCGTGCATGTCAAGTTAGAGCAACATCCAATGGTTGCCCTACAACTATGTTTGATGACATCTAGGGAGAAGACCGAGGAAGTTTTTGAGCTACCAGTTGAAAAAGCGGCATATAACTTGACTACATGGTATGCCGAGAAATGGATAGAATCATACCCTAGAGGGGTGATGAATCACCATGTTTATTAGGTGGGGAAAAGTTAGAGGACTGTAGAGAAAGAAACCCTTCCTCATGAAGGTGATACATCCCCACCTGAAACTGATTCGCCAGATTCCTCATCTAGGACTGATTCACCGGATTCCCAAGATGGGGATGATGAGGCACAACAAGCGAAAAAGTGGCCTCATGCTCAATATAATCCTCTGGTCAGAATCAGAAGACCCACTCCATCAACTCTTGGTGAGTTACATCATTGTGGAAATTTTAATCACCATTACTTCATAATGAAATAAGTCTTATTTTGTTATTCTCTATCAATAGTTGTAGGAGCTGGGAAGAAATTGAAGTCGAATATTATAGGACCTTCCTCGCAGCCTTCTGGTACACATACTGAATATCTAAAACCAGAGGCTGTCCAGACATGGCAGAGTTTATATTGTGGTACTGAAACTGCCTAGATGGATTTTTGCAAGGGCTAAAACTCCCTGGAATAGGGAATCTTATGGATTCTATAGATATCCATTACGAGGATAACCCCAATGAAGTGTGGGCTTAGATCAGAGAGCTGGAAATGATAATATATTCCAATGACGATTCCATTCCTGTCACCAAGCGGGTGAAGGAAATGATAGATCGTGGTGCCGCTGAGGGGACTAATGCTTCCAAAGATGAGGAGTGGCACGATTATGTGGATCTTGAAGATGTATGTTTTATTTACTTATTTTCATTGCAACTTTATTTCAGTTGAACCTTTGTTAATCAATGAAATTATTTTCTTCATCCTGTAGCTCGCAAAAAATGGAACTACTAAGGTTCCTTCGCCACAATATAGCCCTGGTGGTACTGCCATTGGGGATGCTGTTGAATCAGGAAAGATATCTCCAGGACAGTAGGCCATTAATGAGGAGTTGGACATGTCCTTCCATTCTCTAATTCAAGTTCCTATAAGGGAGACTGTCGATACTCCCACAAAACCGAAGAAGCAAAGGAAACAAAGGAGGAAGTCCACATCTAAATGCTTCATTATTAGCGGTAAGTCCTTCAGATAATCATGAATCTTAACCCATGAAAAGGTTACTCATAATTTTGGGGATTTCAGGGGCTTCTTCAATTTCCCCTATGAGGGAAAGGACTGAGCCTCCTTTGAAGACCACAAGGGTACTGTGGAACAATCACAAATTCAGGCTGACTATGCTGCTCCTGGAGAAGAGGCAACATCTGTTCCTAGTATCCCTCCTGCTACTATTTCAAGAAGAGAATAACCTGCTTTTGGTAAGTTAACAATGCTTCATAAAATGTTGAATGAAACATTGACTGACTTCCATTCTATGATACTTTAGGTTCAACCCCTACATTAGAGCTTTTGGAGGCTACTGCAACTGATGCTGTGATTTTATCTGAAGATGTTGTCCAGGTTTAGGGACCGCAGGATGAAAGTCTCCAAGAAGACACATCAAATTTTCCCACTAGTGAGACTAAACAGGATTCTGAGATGACATTAGATGAAATGATGTAACTTGGTGCGTCTTTCAAATATTTTATAAATCATGTTAATTTACCATGTAATTTATAAGATTATGGACGTGAGTGTTATCCTTTGTCCTATTAAAAATAACTTCTCATTACATGTCTAATCATGATCGGTTCAACTGTGCAGTTCTATCTGAGAAAGCTACTGAACTACCCATGTCTAAAGGAGGTATAGAAAACCCTACTATTGGAAAGACATTAGCAGAAGTGGAGCTGAACCCAATAGGGCTTCCTCAAACTCATCTTGAAAATCCCGTCGAAGTTAGGAAAGATGGGGAGGAGCCTTCTCAGGTTTCTGATCTACCGTTGGGTAAGGGATAACAATATTTGCGACTGTAATTAATTTGTAAGGAAATCAATTAACTTTTGTTATCGTTTTAAACTAACCAAAGCTTTAAATTGATTATGCAGGGCCATCAATTTCAGGGGCTAGATCTAGAGGTGAGGCCTCAGCCTCCGGCCCAACGTGAATTGAAAGCGAAGAAGCACAGGTCATGGGGGAAGGAGAAGAACATGGAACTTACTTAAGTGCATTAATCCCAGATTACATTCCCCCTGTGACAGTGATGTTGAGTCAAATCTAGAAGTATAAAAGGCACTCCAATTTGCACGATGCAAGGAATGGAAAAATATATGGAAAATCATATCTGAAGTGCCTCTTGAAGAGATATCATCAAAGATCCCGCGACTGTCATCCCTTTTTGTCACGCCAGGACTTGGAGGTTTTGGATATCAAAATATCCATGCCGTAGTGAAGCAAGTCATATTAAGGAGGGAGCAGGAACATAAGTTCCATGAAGATCTAACCAGGGTGAAGCTGTCAGCCAACATCAGTGAATTTGAGGCTACGGTATCCTGAGCTGAGGATGACTATGCTTCCAAGATGAAGGAGCTGAAGCATAAAATCAAAGATAAAGTCATCCAGTAGATGCATCTTCATCAACAGTTAGATGATGTTACTAGGGAACTTGACCAACTCAACAATTCACTGGAGGGAGCTCAAGAAAATGGAATGAAATCCATCACAGATTCCAAGAAAGCACTCCATCAGGCTGAAAAGAGTGAAGTTGGTCGAGTGCATGAGCTGCAAGTGGCTACTAATAAAGCTCATGATGTTGTACATCAAGTGAAAACTTATGTTGACAGACTCTTGTAATTCCTGGAAAAGAGAATAGAATCTAGTCTGTGAATGTCCTTCTAATTCTTGGGCATCAAATGGAAAAACGCTTTCATTTTCAATCATCTGTGCACGCATTTTCCCACTGCCTTCTTTAGATTTTTACCTAAGAAAATGGGCCTAGTAAGCATAGTTTGATTTTCAATAGGAATATTATAAATAAACCTACAAACTATAAATATCTTAATTACTAAATATTACCTAAATCATACGAAAATGTATGTTTTAGTGAGCTGGTACTTGACTTTTATTCAGAGTTCCCATGTCTTTTTTGGGCAGTTTAATGTCATTCACATCGTACATAAAAAATGCTAATGTTTATGGTCGAAATAGCTTGACTGAATGGGTTAAAATTGACTCAATTCCTTGAAAAATTATCTGGAAACATTTTACCACACTCATGTATGAAGGAAAACATGTAAACTATGGCTTATGAAATTTTGAATCTGAGGAATGATACGAAAAAATGCTAAAAGGCATTAGAAGAAGTAGTTCCCAAGAATGAAGTTACCATTATTTAACAAACCCGTTATAGGGTTTAATTACGAAGGGTCGCCAAAGGTCATTGGCTACATATTCAAATAATAATATCTTTTGGCTGACAAGTCTATTATGTAGACTGTTTATGCAAGGCCGCCTAAGGGCACGTGCTGCATAGTCAGGCAAAAAGAACTCTCAGAAATTTACTTTTCTACTGTTAAAAGCCATTGGAAGTTTATGGAGATTAAAATTTACCAAAGCATAGAGTTTACTATATGGAGAGAGGTACTAGAATATGGAGAAGATATTTCTAAGCAAGATCATCTATGAATGGGATGAATGTCACTCCTATGAAGGTCTGACCCAAACATAGGGAAGAGAAATATAAACCATATACTTGAATACTTTCAGATCATGAAAAAGAACACGGGGTGAATATGTTAAGGATGGCTATTCTTGCGGATCCTTACATATTGCTGTTAAGACAACTAAGGACAAAAGTGGTTTTCTTTCCAAGAAATGAAGTTACCATTATTTAACAAAACCGTTAGGGGGTTGAATTATATAGGTCCACTTAATGGCATTGGATGTATAGTCAAATAATAGTATCTTTTGGCTAACAAGTCTGTTATGTAGACTGTTTATGCAAGGCCGCCTAAGGGAACATGCAACATAGTCAAGAAAAAAACTCTCAAAAAGTGGAAATTTTGAGCCTAGAAGTCAAGAAAAGTGTTATGAAGATCTGGAAGTATATAAGGTCAGGATTATGACACATAAAAATGGGTATTGTCCAATGTATATAGAGATACACAAATCAATGCTAACCATAATGATGTAGTGGTTGGGTCCTAAATTGAAATGTTGGACTTCACTACGTATCCCATAAGGATGGGAATCAAGCTGAACGTAGTTCTTGAAATACAGTTTAACGTCATGTGGGACGAAAGTGTAATAGATCTTAGTTTAGGGTCATAGAACTTGGACCATTATAATGAATACACGATGTGTATTTTCACAGGGACTTTTCAGCCAAGGGACTGAAACTGGAATTTGGGGTTAGGAAAAAAAGACTTGGGGATGGATTCGAGGGATGCTCGAACATTCCTACGTATCCCATAAGTATGGGAATCAAGCCGCATGCAGTTCTTGAAATACCGTTTGTACAGATTTGGTTCGTACATATGAAGGGTGAAAAGGTAATTTTAGTGAAATGATGGTTTGACCTAAGATAAAAGGTTTAGGCATTACCATATATGCACATAGTCTTTGAAATATAACATGATTGAAAATCAATGTAAATAATGATTCCCTCTCAGGTGAGGGTATCAAAGAATATTGTAGTTTATTTTCATACAGGACAAAAAATGTTGTACAGTTTAACGTCGTATAGCAAGGATGAAGGTGAACCAATGTGAAGAGATTGGTTTTGGGCTTGAACCTTAGAAGGTTGCCTATGTACCTATCCTAGAAGGTAAGTATCAAAGTTCGTGTAGTTCAATTAATGAATGAATTAGTGATCAAGTTGTTCTTGGGGACAACGATATAAAAGTGGTGTTGGGACTTACAGATGGTTAGCGGCCCAGAGAGGGTGTTATGGTTGAATTTTTCTCTAAGATCAATTGAGTCATACTCAGTGTGAGAAACAAGAGGTGGTAACAACCTTAACGATGCACAATTTAATGTCATGTAGGACATATGAAGGGACTATGCAGTTTAAAGTCTTGCAGTGAGCACTATTGGTGCTGCACAGTTTATTGTCATGAAATAGGGACAAAATATAGTTTAACATCAAGTAGGATGTATTAGGGTACTGTACAGTTTAGCGTATTGTAGCTAAGTTGATGGGGACAATACAGTTTAACGTCATGCTGGACAAAAAGGGGGACTGTGCAGTTTAATGTCATGCAGTAAGGACCAAAGAGGACACAATTTAACATCATATTGGACGTATTATGGATTTTTTCACAGTTTAACGTCATGTTGGACAAAAAAGGGATGATACAGTTTAGCGTCATGTTGGACGATGGTGTGAATAGTTTAAGGTCATATGCATGGACCATAACTGTATAGTTTAACGTCGTATAGGATGATAAAAAGGGACACAGTTTAACGTCATGTTGGAAAAAAGTGCGAATAGTTTAATGTCATATGCATGGACCGTTGGTTATGCAGTTTAATTTATTTCTGGACATAAGGGACTTCTGTATAGTTTATAGTCATGTAGTTAGGATGTCACAGTTTATCATCATGTTGGACTTAAGTGCCAACAGTTTAAATTCGTATGCATGGACCCTTGGTGCTGCAGTTTAACGTCTTACTGGACAATATCACAGTTTAATGTCATGTTGGACATAAAGAGTATTTCCGTTACAAAAAATACTTCTTCAGAAATCTATCATTGGTTGGAGTAGTGATGAGTTTTCCATCCATTGAGATTAAAGAATATGCTTCATTGGAGTAGACCTTATGTATTGAATAAGGTCCTTACCATTTTGTCTAAAGCTTGGGAGGTTTCTTTCTGGTATCATTAGAGTTCTGAGAACTAATACCAATTCTCCCTAAATGAATGAATGAAGATGAACTTTTTTGTTGAAATCTTGTGCTATTCGATTTTGATAGACTTCCAAGTGGTGCAAGGTGCACAATATTTTCTCATCTAACCATTCCAATTCATCTAGTCACTTTTGAGATTGTTCATCTGTAGATGACAGATCACAAATGGCTACTATGAGCAAGGTTAGTTGAACATCAATTGGAAAGACTACTTCTATTTTATATACCAATGAATATGGAGTTGACCACATTTCAGTGCGGGTGGTGGTCCGATAAGCCCATAAAGCATGAAAGAGTTTATCGGGCCGTGACTTCTTATCTTTATCCACCATCTTTTGAAGTATATTTGATAGAGTCTTTTTGAAAGCTTCAATATAGCCATTGGTTTCTGCATGATACCGAGACGAATGATTGGATTTGATGTTCTATTCTTGATAGAACATCCTCACCTCACATGAATAGAAGTTGGTTCCATTGTCCATCAATATGGTATGAGGGACACAAAATCTGGTAATGATGTTAGACATTATGAATCTAACAATGCATTTATAACTGACTTCTTTGAGGGGTATTGCCTCTTCCCATTTGGAAAAGAAGTCAGTAGCGGTAAGAATGTACTTAAACTGCTTGGATTTAGCCAAAGGATAAGGTCCTACTACATCCATTCCCCATGTGGCAAATGTCCACGAGTATTTAGTTGTATGATGCTACTCTGGGGGTTGATGAATGAAGTTGGAATGCACTTGGAAAGAATGCCATTTCTTTGTGAAATCAACACAATCCTGTATCATTGAAGGCCAAAAGTATCCAAGACATCGAATTTGATCAGATAGTCTGTGTCCAGACTGATGGGCACCACATATTCCTGAATTCACTTCTTTCATGATAGCCATTGTTTATTCACCATCAATGCATCTGAAGAGAATTCCATCAAAACCACATTTGTAGAGAGTTTTTTCTGGGTGATCTGGGATATCATAAAGAGTGAAATTGACCACACGTCACCAGATTTGTTCTTTCCCAACTCTATCAAGTGGAAGTGTTCCATTTTGAAGGTATTCCCTGATATGTATCATCCATCCTATATTATGACCATATGGTTTAGAGATGGGACTAATTTCATTGATTTCCTCTGTTATGGCTTGAACAGAAGGTGAAATTGTACGACGGTGGGCAATACTGATGGTTGTCTCATCCTAATTTGGATCTGCCAGAGCTGTGGCTATATTAGCCAGTGCATCAACTTGAGCATTTTGTGATCTTGGGACATAAGAAAATGTCAGTTCCGAAGGAAACTCCTCCATTAACTCTCTGACGTAATCATAAAAAGGGATTAATTCTTCTTTTCTAATTGCATAATCCCCATTGACTTGTTTGATTACTAGGTCTGAATCACCTTCCACCTTTAAGTGATTCACTTGTGCTTGAAGTCCCAACTCCAATCCTATGATAAGAGCTTGGTATTCTGCTTCATTATTTGTACTGCCTCCCAACAATGAAAAGGAATAGGGTAACACCACCTTTTCTGGAGAAATGAGCACAACTCCTAACCAAACTTTGTTGAATTTAGGATTCTCCATTTTTCTTCCCTGTTGGACTCCTAGAAGCACCATCAAAGTACATTTCCCATGTTTTAAGACTTTATTGAATAGAGAAGACTTCCTCATTAGGGAGTTCAATATATGAAGATGTTTCATCCATTGAAGGGTGTTTAGTAAGGAAATCAGCCAAATCTTGGCCCTTTATTTCCTTCTGAGACACATACTGAATGTCAAATTGCTGCAAAATAACTTCCCACCTTGCCAGTCACCCTGTAAGCATTGGACGACTAAGGATAAATTTGAGCAGGTTATTATGAGATACCAATTGGACCTCGTGATGTTGCAGGTAGTGTCTCAACTTCTGAACTACAATGATTAATACTAGGCAACACTTCTCAATAGTTGAATACCGGGTTTCTGCTTCAAGCATAGTCTGGAAGAGATAGTAGAGGCCGTTTTCATTCCCAGCATCATTCTTATGAGAAAGAAAGGCACCCAATGATCGCTCTAGAGCTGTCCCATAGAGGATAAGTGTTCTTCCTTCAACAGGTGGCATTAAAACCGGTGTACTTAATAGATACTTCTTGAGAATATCAAATTCTTCTTGACATTCTTCAGTCCACTGGTAAGTGAATCCCTTCTTCATCAATTTGGTGAAGGGTAAACTTTTGCCTACCAAATTGGCGATGAAACGCCAAATATAGGCCAAGTTTCCTTGAAGTCCTCTCAATTCCTTTAAATTTTGAGGAGGTGACATACCAAGGATTGACTTTTTCTTCTCAAGATCGACTTCGATACCACGATGACGTACGATGAAGCTGAGAAAGTTTCCTAAGGTTACCCCAAAAGCACATTTTAAGGGGTTCATCTTCAAATTATGTTGCCGAAGTTTGTGGAATATAATTTCTAAATTAGCCAAGTGATTAGAACATTGCCTGGATTTAACCACCAAATCGTCCATATAACATTAAACAAACTTCCCTAGAAAGGGTTTGAAGATATGATGCATGACACACTGATATGTTACGCCTGCATTCTTTAGGCCAAAAGGTATTACCTGATAGCAAAACACACCCTGAGGGGCTCTGAAAGCTGTAGATTCCTCATCTTATGGAGCTATTCGGATTTTATTATATCCATAATATCCATCCATGAATTAAAGTTCTTCGTATCCAGCTGTTGCATCAATTAAGAGTTCTGTAATTGGTACTGGGAAATCATCCGTAGGACAATGTCGATTAAGATCTCTGAAATCAATGAAAACTCTAATTTGTCCATTCTTCTTTTTCACTGGGACAATATTATCCAACCACTTGGGATATTGAACTTCTTTGATGAAGTTAGCTTTGATGATCTTATCCAATTCAGCTTAAATTTTGGAAGCATAGGTTGGGTGTGTTCTTCTAGTGGCTTGTTTGAATCCTCGATGTTCTTATGGAAAACCCAAACAATCAGTGGAAACATCAGGATCAAGCCCTGAAATATCTGTATAGTTCCAAGAAAATATATCTCAATTTTTCTTCAGAAAGGAAATATACATCTCTTGCTCTTCAAGAGTCATAGCCACACTAATTAAAGTGGGGTGTGGATCTTCTTTTGTACCCAAATTTATTTCTCTGAGTTCATCCACGGTGGTAGAGATGCCCTCTTCAAATGCTGGAGGAGCATCTCTGAGATCTTCCTCTTCTTCTTCAACATGTATTATCTCTTCTGTTTCTACTTGCATAGTAGATGATGAAGAATAATTTTCATAATCAGAAGAAATATTAAAATTTTCACATCTTGATGAAGAAACTTCCATTTCTGACCCAATTGATGATGAAGGGTCTTCTTTGGGTAATAAAGAGGAGTTGATGGATTGATAATCGATATCATCGTTTACCTCTGACATTGCTATAACTGGCTCTGACCTGATTGGCGAAGTATAGACTTTCTAAATTTCTGCAGATAAAATGAATACATACCCATTTGAGCTTTCATCATTGCTTGTTGAATCACCAATTTCTCCCATGTTGTCTGGCTTGATTTCCATAACTGAAATTATGGATGTTTCTATATGTGTATTTTGATTTGAGTCTGTCCTGTCATTTTGACTGATAGGCATTACATAATCTATACTCACATGTGTAAATGGGTTTATTGGAATCTTTTCAAAACCATATGGAGCATTAACTTTGGTAATATCCCTTATTGCAGATTTGTCTTTTCCCTTTATGTGATACAATTCCACCTAAATGTATTGATATTCACATGTCTTGAACGGGGATTTATCACCATAAAATGTCCCAATTTTACCATCGAAACAATATTTGAGACATTGATGGTATGACGAAGGGATAACCGCATGCCGATGTAGCCAGGGTCTACCAAGAAAGATGTTTAAGGCTGAATCTTGATCAACAACCATGAAATCTGAATTAGATAAAAGATATCCAAACCGAGTTCTAAGTGTAATCTCGGCTAGTGGTTCTTGTTCATTTTTATCATATCCTTATAACATCAAAGTATAAGGGGATAAATCATATTTTTTGAGGCCCAATCGACGAAGTGTACGAATGAGGATGAGGTTGACTCTTGAACCATTATCAATGAAGACTCTTTGGATGTCTACACCATTGACCTTGCCAGATAAGTACAAAGGTCTAATATGTCCATGCACGACATCATCTTCATCTTGATCTGTGAAAGATATCACTGCATGACATTCTGCAGGATTACTCTCAACATGGTAGGCTTCAGCCGCAACAATTTCAGTTTCAAACTCCTGAGGACTTGAAAAAGCCTCGATGAGTGCATCCTGAAGATCTTTTGAAAAATTCAAGGCATCCAGAATTGATAACTTGGCCGGTATTTCGGCCAAGTGTTTCAATACATCATACTTTTGATCCAAAGGTCTGTGTTTCCAAACAGGAACATGTGGTTTTGCAGGTACTTTAGAAGTATATGATTTAGAAGTTGATGCATCTTATACCGGGATAGGAGTTTGTAACACTCCTGGCTTTGGAAGATTAGACCGATTAGGCCTATTTACTTGCTGAGAGTAATAAGTTGGAACCTCCAACCGATCTTTCAAAATAACTGTGCCAGGACTGAATCTGCCTTGTGTGGAAGAACTTTCTTGTTCTTGTTGTGCTCGTTGAAGGGATCTTCCATGAGTTTCTGCCACATACACAGTTCTAGAAGGGGTAGAATTGGAATAGTGGCCTTTGAAAGATGCACGTCTTCCCTTGTATCCTGAGCCTTTGGAAGTACCTCTGATTCCTCTATTTTCTATAGGGAACTCAGGCACATAAAAATTGAAACTACGATTGGAATAAGGATCTGTTAAGTGAATCATATTAACAGAACCAAATATTAACTCTTTATCCGATGAGAAATATACCTGATTAACCTGTTTAGGCTGTGCCTTTTGGTGGGTTGGTGCTCGTGGATTCAAAGTAGACGACATAAAATCTGCCAGAGTCAAAGAAAACTTGGGCTTTGACACATACTCATCTTCTTCTGATTCTTCTTCTTTCTTTGAATCATGCCGTTTCTTTGAGGATTTTCCCTCTGATGAAAAGGTTTTTGTTGCGGCATTCATGGAAGAAGACACAATTGGTTTCTTCAGTTGTGTTCGCAAAATGACATGAGCTCGTTTGATCGTTTTTCATACTATCCAATCATCATATTTTTGCGCATTTTTTTCTTGACTTCTTTCCACTAGCCCTCCTCCTCTGGATCTCTAGCAGTAACACATGCTACCTGAGCTAAAGAACCTTTCAGTTTGACTTGTCCCAAGTCGAACATTTTCTGCAGGAAGTCCTTGAAGACAAAAAACTTGTGAATGGGATTCCCCAACATCTGATGAAATGGGAAATAATTAGGACGATCTTCATCTGATTCCTTATTCGGCCTCTTGGGCCTTGGAAATTGAACCAAATTATTTTCCAGAGCTGAAATGAAATAACTAGAAACTTGTTCATTTTGGAAGGAGTATGTTTTTCTCTTTAAATCCTTAATTTTTTTCCATCTTTGACTTATTTGATCATCTTGACGAAACGACATCTATTGTTGATGCTCAGGAGGCAGAGCCCTTCGAGAAGATGACGGCCTTAAAGTAGAGGTAGGTACAAGTGCTTGTTTAAGCATAACTGTAGCAGTTTCTACTTTACCCCTCCTCCTTCCTAGAGCTGATGGAATTACACAAGCTTTATCCTTAGTCTTTAGAAGAGAGTCTTCAATCTGTTAAGCGATTGAAGTAAGGTCTATGTACCCTCCTGTGTATTTTACAAGGATCAAGGGAATGCGTAATTCATCACGCAAATTTTCCACACAGAGTGGCAATAATTCCTCTTGAGGGAGTGCTAAGCTTATGGAATATGGTAATCCCTTCCAGCGAGCAATGAAATCTGAGACCCTTTCATTCTCCGTTTTCTTACATTTTGTAAGATCCAAAACTGTTGTCTTTGGAAAAGTTGAGCTGAATTGAAGAAGGAATTTTTGGTGAAGATCCTCCCATCCAGTAATTGACCAGGATTGCAAGCTTATGTACCAAAAAAGGCAGGCCCTTGTAATGATTTTACAAAACACCTGAGCTTAACTACTTCTTGTTTCTGAGGTTTTCCCATCATATGATCGCAATGAGAAGCAAAATGTGTTAAGTGTTTCTCTGGGTCTCCCGAACCATTAAATATTGGGAATGTGGTACTTGAAAAATTTGATGGGGGAGGAATTACATCAACCCATTCAGGATAAGATCTCTTTTCTGGTTGAATTTGAGCACGCTTTCTCTCCATTGCTTCCAAACAAGCTATTAATGACTCAATAGTAGTTATTAAATTTTGAGAAACATTCGGTTGGGCTTGGACCTGAATAGGTGCAATGACTGGAGTTGGTACAGATGTGGAAGATGATACTGCAACCGATGGCAGCACCATCGTTTGTTGTTGCACTTGACCCATAGGATTAGACCTATGAGGGTGTACTGGTAGAGGAGGATATTCTTGATCCATCTCAGTAGCTGCAACAAATTCCCTTTGCTGAATGACTGCATCATGCATAAGAGGAAGACTAATTTGAAGTAGTTCTGTATTCAACCTCCTTAATTCCTTCATCTCTTCCTCTTGTTGTGAGAATATGTTCTCTAATGAGATCAATTGGCCTTCCCTAGAGGAAGGGTATGTAACCTGATTCTTTCCTTTCCCCTTGTTAGATCCCTTTCAGAAAGGGGGAAGTGGGTTACTTGAAGGATTACCTAGATTCTGGTCAATCCTTTGATTTCGTGTACGCACACCTTCTTCATTTGTGTCTGTGTGTACAACCTCTTGAGCAGGAGCTTCCTCATATTATTCCTCTGAGTGAACCTCATCTGGTAGATTAGCAACAACGACATTGATGACATTAATTGATGCATAACACATTTCATCCCTTCTATCGGCATTTCTATGATATTGTCTTCTTCCATGTCCTTGTTGAGACACCGCCTTTTGTCGATTTGATCCCTCAGGAACTTCTTGATGAACTGTAACTTGGAGGGAATATTTTGATAATTTGGATCTTCATTCCTCTTGATGATTCTTCCCTAATTGAGAGAAGACTGACTTTCTCTGAGGGAGAGATCGAGGATTTGAAAAATTACACAGTCCTTTAGACTGGGGTTGTTCTTACTCAACTCCTCGAATCCTATTTGTTGATTCGGAGGGTTGAGTTAAAAGAGTCCCCAGTCTGGAAAGATGGGGTGGTTCTTAACATGCTATATCTGATACCTTCCTGAATGCTCTCTTGATCTTGTGGACATTAGTCTGGAAATTAGCTGGATGCATCAACCTACATCCACTCTTATCACCCGGATCAAAAGACCATTGGATGATTTCTGACACTTCTATGACTTGGTGATGTGCATGCTCCAAATGAGAGGTTTGTTCCATATTCTCATTTGCTTGATATAGGAGTAATTCAACAACTTGTTCTTTGTATTCCTGATTTTGAGAGGAACTAGTTGAGGCATGTACTTGAGCGAGCCTTTGATTACCAACAAAGCCAATTGGTTGTGGCCGACCATGGAAAATAACATTGCATGAGACCATTTTTGGTGGGATTTGCTGAATGGAGAGCACATTGAAATGTAGTGCTCCATGAATGCCCCATCCCCTGATATGAATACCAGATGGGTCATTGGAAATTAACTGGTGCAGTCTTCTTAGTACACCATGGCATGAACGCTGAAGGGATCTCTGCTGCTTTTCAGCCTTCAGATATCTAGAAACTGAGAGAGATGCCAAATCAATTTGGCGTTGTAACCATTATATTATCTTAACAAGATTTTCATATTCATAAAAAGATAATATTTTCTTTTTCAACTGACAAAGAGTTTTCCATATGTTAAGATGAATATCATGAATTCCATATTCCATTAACATCTCTGGAATATCATACTAAGAATAAGCCAAAGGCTGAAACATAACAAGAACTTCACCTTTCACCAGCTTCTTTCTCATATTCAGTACTTCCTCTTTATCATTCAATTTAGATTCTTCTACCTGATTAGACCAAAGCTGGTGCTTCCTTGTTAATTCATCGGATTTAACAAGATTGGTAGATAATTCACTGATCAAACTAGAAGATTCATGACTTAGGTGTGTTTTAGAGAATGACCTACACCCTAGGCTATCTTCTAATTGAGAAAGTGTTTCACCTGATAGTGGTAAAGCATTAGACATTACTAGCTTAACATTTGAAAGTTCCTTAAGATATGAGGGCTTTCTGATCACTACATTGTCCGTTGGAAAATTTTCCAGGAAATGTGCATTATTATTATAGAGAGGAATTTCACAGCTAAATTCATCATCATGGAGAGTACCACCATGGTGGGTTACTGAAAAAGATGAAACATTTTTCTCCTTGGTCTTCTGACCACACAGATGGTTCTTCTGGCTCTCATCTGAAGATGAAACTTTGAGAACGACTGAATTGTCATGAAGCAAACCTTTATGAGGAAGTTTTTGATGCAGACCTTCATAATTAATGTCCTGACTATTGGGAACTGAGAGATTAGAATCTTGAGTTGCAACATATAATTGTATGAGTGCATCAAGAACTCCAGCATCGAGTAAGGCCTTGTTACAGATTGGACTTTTATTTCTTGACTGTGCTGGGTGGGTCTTCTTCTTAGACGCCTTCTTACTCGCTTTAGGAACCACTTGTTGAAGAAAGTGGTCATTATGGGCAGGTGTATGTGCCTGCTCAAGAGAAAGGATCAGGTTAGGCTGACTATCTCTGCTCAAATCAGGTGTATGTGCCTGACTTGGTTTTTTGTATGATATGGGGGAATATTCCCCACAACCCTCTTGGACTAGAACAAATGTGTGTGTCTGTTCCAGAGTGAACTATTGATGTGTCACTCCACTGGTAGGGATAGATTTATGTGCCTTTCCCTGAGATGCTGCTGAAGCTATTATAATATCCTAGTAGGCATCTAGAATATGAGTAGGGATTTGTTTATGCTCTTTCACCATTTACAGAATGTGCTTGGTGACTTCAGCAGCCGGAACGGGGATAAACGTCCATTCCATGATTGGAGTAGGTATATGTGTCTCCTCCTGTCCTCCTTTCTTGTTAGTGAATTCTGACAGTACTCAAGTGTGGGGTAGAGAGTTGAGTCTACCTCTTGTTTGTCATCAGAGCTTTCCGACTGACTTCTCCGGATGCTACCAAACGAGACTGTTGGTAGGCTTGATCAATACTAGCATGTGTATGTGACTGCTGATTGCACTCTGCCAAACACGGTTGACGAACTTCCTTCAATACTGATAGATGAGGCTACTGGCAGGGCTGATGAGTGTAAGTAGGTGTATGTGCCTATTTACCAGTTTTCAACACATTGGGTTGGCGGGAATCATCGTATGTAGTCAGATGAGCCTGCTGACTAGCTGATTATTTATAAACAAGTCTATGTTCCTGTCTATAGTACTCCATCGGAATTGCCTGGCGGGATTGGTGTGCTGCAGCCAGACGAGTCTGCTGGGCAGTGGAATTAAAACAGATCGGTGTATGTGCCTGCTCATTGCTTTCCACCAAGTTAGGTTGGTGGACTTCTCTGGAAATGGCAGAGATGAGAACCTGCTCACTGTTAACCGGTTGTCGCCTCCGGTGGTTCGTCTTGCTTGCTCGGGTTCGAGGAACCCGAGCTGAATGCCTGGAAATGACACCCTCATCATGTTGAGGGCGCACTGCCGCACAAGTCTGGTGGCGATTATTGATGGGAGCCCTCGGGAGGGACTCCGGTCACTTTGAGTTAAGGCCCTGAGGTACCTACTCATTCACCTCCCCAGAATACGGGAGTGAATGGTGATTGCATTCAGGGGATAACGACCCGAAACGGTTGGAGACGGTATTTAGCACCGCCTTCTTCTTGATCACTGGTCGTCGCTGTTTGGATGACCAGGGTGAGTTGTTTACTTGGAGGGCTTGTTGAGTAGCCTCCAGAGTTGGAATGGTACCATGTTGACATTACTCCTTAACCAGTGCATTTGATACCTAACGGTGAAGATGCTGAGTAGGTGATGTCGTCCTCAGAGCAGACGACAATCCAGCAGGAGTAGCAGCAAATGCATTCATTGCAGAGTTTTTCATAGTAGAGGTATTCACAGCAGTGAACTTAAGAAAATCCATTCTTGTAATGCATAAGATCTTGGAAAAGAGTTCATGTTTGATATAACACACATAATCAAGATAAATTCGGCTGCTACATATTTTGGATGAGAACATATGTTATTGATTGCTTTGTTGGCCCACTCATTGAGTTTTAAATAGGGGCCTAACAAATAAGAAAAAAACATCATTTTAACTTGGTTTAAGGATTCACATTGGGTTCGCCATTTTTTGTTTCCTATGGAATTGGGGATGACCTCATTGATTGAAGGTTCAAACATTCCAATCGGTTTCTAACGGGTTTGTTCGTAGAACCGGAAATATCCAATGATTCCATATCCATTTTGACCTACTTTTCAAAGGTAGGTGCTCATTAGTTGTGGACTAATGAGTCTTAGGAATTTTCATTGGTCGAGAGGATGGGAGGTCGGACTCATCACACCTTTTTGAGGGGAATTATTTTCTACTCTGGGACTCTCTTTATATATTTAAGTTATGTTCGTGAATCCTTATTACATTACCAAGTATAAAATGAGCTTTCCTTTAGATCTGACAATCAATGATTGATATGTAGGAAATTTTGAGAATATTTTATATGTATTCGAGGTTCTTCATCGATAGAGAATCATCTGTATTTTTTAGAGATTCTTAATCAATGGTATCCTTCAATACATTAAAGTCTCTTGGTCATTATGATGACCATACTCAATTTAAAGCCACTCAGTGGGGCACTTGAAGTTTATTATCATTCAGAAGGACATGGATTATTTCTGATTTGGGATCGTACCCGCAGACAGGCTACCTACGTATCCTTTATTTAGAAAAGGAATCATAACCCACGTAGTTCGAGTAAGGGAGTATGATGTTTATGCATGATTTATGGGTCAAAGAAAGATGTCATGATTACTTTTACACTCTAAGCTCATGTGAGTCATGATCGGTGTGAGAAACAAGAGGTATTGGTGAAACCAAACAATTATGCCACGAAATGTAAAATGATGTGGGGATTATGTATGTATGACTTCCCAAAATAGATGAATATTGGGTTTTACTTTAGGGAAGAAACCCAGGAATAAGGTCCATAAAGGTATATGTACTTTATAGAGATTTGGATACTCTAATCTTGGGGCTTACTCCTAAAGAAGATTCCCAAGTTAGGAGGGGAATTATGATTGGGTTTTACTCCTGAGAAGGAAGCCCAGATCAAAATTAAATTAAGACTATTTAAGAGAAATTAAGACTGAGGCTTACTCCAAAAAAAGAGGCCCAGGTTAAGAGAACCATGGTTGGGGCTTACTCCTGAGTAGGATGCCCATATTTGGGAACTTTGGAGATTGGGGATTACTTTTGAAAAGTAAGCCCAAGTTAAGGGAAGTATGAATGTGAGACTGGGGATTACTCCTGAGAAGGTGACCTAGGTTAAGAGAACCATGGTTGGGGCTTACTCCTGAGGAGGATGCCCATATTTGGGAACTTTGGAGACTGGGGCTTACTCTTAAAAAGGAAGCCCAGGTTAAGGTAAGTATTACCAGGGCTTACTCCTAAGGAGGATGCCCATATTAGGGGTTTTGGGGTATATTCCTGAAAAGGAGGCCCAAATTAATGAGGACTTGGGGCTTACTCCAAAGGAGGATGCCCAAATTAATGAGAATTTGGACTGGGGATTACTCCTGAAAAGGAGGCCCAAATTAAGGATTCTCTCATCTTTAAAGGATGAGGTTGAATGAATGAACTGTCTAACTTTAGTGATGTAAATAGGTGTATATCAATAGGTTTTGAGAGATTTTCCATAGAATTCCTTTCAGATAAGGAAGACAATAAAGAAATCATGCCATAAATGGCATTGGAGAGAGTTCTGAAGGCTTAATACTGAATAGGAGAGGTGGATATGTGTAAGGGGGTGAAATGGGTAGGAAGGGTACCCAAAAAGAGAGGGGCGCGCAAGTACTATGTGGGCACGCAAGTACTGCATGGGCGCGCAAGTCCTGGTCATGCAGGTGTACCTGTGCGACACATGGGTGCTTGCGCGACAACCAATCGTTAGGGTAGAACTTGGGAGAGGCTTTGGCTCAAGCCCTTGAAACTACCCCTCGAGACTTCCAGAAGAGAGGCATGCAAGTTATGTGGAAGGGGTAAGGCGATGCGCAAGTGTGGCAATTTCCCTTAAGGGATGTCCACCCAGGCGTGCAAGTGTTGATGAGTTTCCACACTTAGGCCTTCCTCCCCCTCTTTAGATCTTCCGTTCTAGGTAAAAAATTACCATAGAAGTGTTCGGAATCATTGAGAAGAGACTAGGGCACCAGGAGCTCAAATGTGAAGTTCTGTAATTTTTTACCCCTTAAATGGGGGGCCCACAGGGGGTATTTATAGGCTTAGAGAGACCCTAAGTGAAATTTCAAAGAGGGCGCGCAAGTCACCTACTCGACCATTAGGTGACGCGCAAGTGTACTTGCGTGACTATGAGGGAACTGCGCAACACGAATGGAAAAGAACCATTGTTCATTCCTTTGTCAATTTTTGATGTTTTCTTCAAAGGATGAATCAATTTATGCTAAGGCATTTCCCTTTCCATTCGTTTATACTCTGTGACAAAAATGGAGTGTCAAAAGTAAGTTATCTTACGAGATCACCACAAAATTAATTTCATATCCATATAAGGGAAGTGGATAGTGTCTATGTAAATTCATCTATGCGGATGTTAAATGGCCAATGCATAAGGGAATTAATCTACATAAATGATGTTTAAAAAAATTGTAGGGGAAAATAATATTCACATAAGAGATTTTAAACTAGATAAGCGAATTCTCTCAGAAAAATTATGAGTCTCTGCTGGGTTAAAAATCAAGTTTCCATAATTCTAAAATTCTGAAGGATTTAAAATACACTAGTGCATATATGATCTTCAAAGATGAAGACATCATGAAATTTATTTTTTTTAAAGTAATGTAATTTTATAATTGTGATATTAAAGGATGAGAATATGATGATCAATGTGTATAATCATATTTAGAAACATAATTTTTTTAAAATTAATTTATTGGATTTTTGGGAATATGGAAGATATATTTATTTCAATGCCCATGTTATACATTAGTTCATGAATTATGACTCAAGAGTGAGAAGATGAGTTTATGGTGAATTGATATTTCTTTTTACAAACTCAAGTGAAGCTATGGAAAATAATTTTTTGATTTATTTGAGAACCATGGACTTAAAGAAGAATATAATTTTGATCCTACTAAAAAATAAAAGTAAACTAAAATCGACTAATGAGAGGCATTAAATGTCGGTATTTTTTAATAAACATTGAGTTGAAAAAGTAGTACGAAGAAAATCATAATAATATAAAGATAGATATTTTATAATACTAATTTTTTAATGGTTCCCTCTTTCCCCCCTCAACACTCCATTTATATAAATCTTAAATTATAAGAGATAGTTTTTTCCCATGAACATGAGATGATGTGTAGTTCAAGATGGATGAAGTAGAAAAGTAAGGAGTCATTGTAGCTTCATGGTAAATAAAACCAAATATCCTAGAGATATATATATATATTAAACAAGTAGAATAATGAAAATATACTATAGAATATATTTAAGAAGATATGAGACACTGAACCTATGTTGTAACAATACACCATCTGAGATTCAAAGTAGAAGAAGTATAAAAAGAGGTGGTCAATCTGTACTATCAGACAGATATTGTCAAGGAAGTAGAAGTGAAAAGTGGGAGTGACTATATCTAAGGTTGTTTACATCTACAGAATCTATTTATGTATGAGTTTACAATGATTAGTTTTAGAGAATATTAATCTAGTTAAGTTAAAAATAATAGATTTAGAAGAACCAGAAGTTGTACTATTTCAGAGGTTGATTTACATGTGTTCAAATGTGAATATATTAATAAAAACATGTTTTTTGAACCTTCTCTCATTCATTGAGATGAAAATAATACAATTAATTGATTTTTTTGGATAATATGTGTTTGAGATTAGAAACCATACCCTACTATTTAAATTAAGGGGAGAATAGTTTTCATCTATTTTGATTTATTATCAATTTGGGGGATAAGAATTATAATGACTAATGGAGTTTATTCAGAATTGAAGAAAAAAGGGGTAGATTTAAGTTTCAAAATGTGTTTGGTTGTATTTTTTGTGAATTCGAATTGTTTTCAAGTAGATTAAAAATTAATCAATGCTAATGTTATGTCTCTGGTGAAGAAGTGAGAATACACACATTGCATCGAGATTATAGTTATATACCATATGGTTTGGGTAAAGATAAATAAGAAAGTATACAATATAATATCAAAGTAACTTCATATGTTTAAAATGAAATAGAAACCAAAGGTTATCATTTAGTACTTGGATGGGAAGATTCAAGTGGGAATCCCAAAACATTATAATATTATTTCCCTAATCAACAAGGGGTTTATTGAAATTTTTTATTGATTAAGGAATAATAGTGTACTATATGTTACTTGTGTAGGTTCCAGGTGTAGTGGAAGCACCTTGGTGGGTTTTACCAACTTTAATTTTAGAATTAAACAATGTTGAAACCGAGATCTATCATGATATAAAATGCCAGATCTTCAGAATAGAATGAAGAACGAAAAACAAAAGAGGGAATCCTGGAACAATAGAGATAGGATCATGATATGTTGGTTATAATTAATTTAATTAATTCATAAGAATTAACTTGGTGGAATTCTTTTTTTGTTGATGTGTCCGGTCACAATTTGGTGATCCATCATTGCGTCATAGAATCCAACTATAGGATTCCTCTAGCGGTGATCCATATGTGTGCCATGTATCTCCAGATGTCGCTGAAGGGATCTCGGGTGCTAGTGCGGAAGAACCTTCGCTTGCGATATCTGTCTTCAATCGCCTTGATCTCTCGGTCTTCAGAGCGTTCTTGGAGGAAGGATTTATTTCGGGCTTGAAAGAATTCTTCAGAATTGTTGTACACAACGATTCTCTTGTGGATAAGCGTTGGGGTTGTGAGGATATTTATAATCGGGTTTGAGGTTATAGAGTTATGACAGTAAATAAACACTTTACGTGTTTTATTTATTTCATTAAATCTTATTGAAAACCCCCATCTCGAATTATTAATTCCTTGACATGCGCCCACACTGATTATAATAAATATCATTTAATAAAACAATTTTATATCCTCAAAATACTGACTGGAAAAACTACAAGGCGTGTAATCATTAATACATGGGGTGTACTCATTTTCCATAAAACTACACGGCGTGTATATTTAATATACACAACGTGTACTTTTATTTTCCACTTTCTATTATTTCCTCTACCACATTTATTTGTCCTTGAGTAATGGCTATTTATTTCTTAAATAAATATAACTTCATTACTCGCTAATAAATGTATTATTTCTCCCACAATATATTCTCTTGAATAACTAGTGTCAAAATAAAAGCAATCAAGCATCCTTAAATAATTATTAAACCGCATTCGGGAATAATATTTATTTAACTTGTTAAATTAATATTTAACTAAGATACATGAACACACTTAGTGTGTGACCCTCTAGGCCCCTTTCTTAGTGACATTAGGCGGAGCCTGCCTAAAGTCCAAGGTTAGCGTCTAGAAACACGCCAAGGCACCCATAGAGAAATAATTTAACGCCGCAATGATGTGTCACCTCATATGAATGCTTACCGTGTAATATAATCCCTTTGTCATGATCTCTCGAATCAAGCGGGTTGCATGCTAGTGTCATCAACCCACGTGCTCGATTATTCTTTCTTTGAATTTCCGAAATTGAACTCACCCACTCCTTACCATGGCCATGGATTTATTTAGGCTATATCAATTCCATCAAAGGGCCTGAGATATCTACTTCCATTATGGAATAGAAGGGAAAAATCCTTTCTCTCATTATCTATTAATGTAGTATTACTCGTGATGCACCCAACGTATCCTACCTCACTGCGAACAGTGTGTCGTCACAGTTTTCATCAATACATCTAAGTGCGCGAGTTGTAACACCCATTAATAACAATCTTAAAGTCTAAGGACCAATACACACATCCACAGATAGGAACATCCAATGACACTATGAAATGTGTATTTCCTACTGGGGGGTCTCGTTCTCATAATATCCTCATGGATACTACTAAGGGCACACACCATGAGAAGGTTCATCAAAGTTTTATGAGTCCTCACCCCTAATGGCCTGTATTATTTGTGTCCCTCAAATAACATCATCCGACCATAGAACATATATTCAAGAACAGTGTTATGGAACTTCTGGGTTCTCATCATAGCAAGGATCCACTATGACCCATTAATGCAAAAGCTGTTCGTAGGACAGTATTACATGAATTTTCACGTAGAAGAACAATCAATATGTGATAAGGCTTTTATTAATGAATAAAGTACAAAGGAGTTGGTTATAGGACACCAACTCTAATAGACTCCCACTTGGACTAGAGACAACTGCTAACAACCTTTAACCCGCTAGCTCTCACATGATATTCATACTTCTACTGATATAGGCCTTTAGTCATGGGGTCCACCACTTTCTATTCTGTGGACACTCTGATCACTGAAACTTCTCCCATTAGATAGAAATCCCTCAAGAGGTGATACTTTCAGAGTATATGCTTTGTCCACTGATGTGACCTTGGTTCTTTGGAAAGATCCATCACTGCAGTATTATCACAATATAATGTAATGGGATCTTTACTGCTAGGCACCACATCAAGCTCCTGGACAATGTTCCGAATCCCGACGGCTTCAATGGATGCATCAGAAGCCGCTATATATTCTTACTCTGCTATTGAATCAGTGACAACTAGCTTCTTTGAACTCTTCCAGCTCACAGCTCCTCCATTGAGACAGAAAACATATCCAGATTGTGACTTCATATCATTCTGATCTGTCTGAAAACCACCATCAACATACCCTCTGATGAAAAGCTCCTCGTCTCCTCCATACACCCGGAACATATCCTTAGTTCTTCTCAGATACTTAAGGATAGTCTTAACAGCAGTCCAATGTTGTTCTCCTGGATCTGCTTGATATCTTCCTACCATGCTCATTGCATAGGCAACATCAATCCTAGTACATAACATGGCATACATGATGGAGTCTATAGCCGAAGCATATGTGATCTTACTCATTCAATCTTTCTCTTATTATGTATGAGGACACATTTTCTTAGAAAGATGTAGTCCATGTGACACTGGAACCAATCCCCTCTTGGATTGTTCCATACTAAATCTCTTTAGTATCTGGTCAATGTATGTACCCTGAATTAGTCCAAGAAACCTCTTTAATCTATCATGAATGATCTTGATCCCTAAAATGTAGGCTTCTTCACCCAAGTCCTTCATAGAGAAACACTTGTTCAACCAGTCCTTAACTGACAGAAATACTGGTACATTGTTTCCAATAACCAATATGTCGTCGACATATACTACTAGGATAACGATCGTATTCCCATTAAACCGATAATAAACACATGGTTCACATTCATTCTTAATGAACCCAAATTCTTTTATGGCTTCATCAAATTGAATTTTCCATGACCTGGATGCTTTCTTTAATCCATAAATGGATTTCTGCCACTTTCAAACTCATTTGGCTTCAACTGGTGTCAGAAACCCTTTTGGTTGTGTCATATAGACATCTTCCTGAAGGTTCCCGTTAAGGAATGTTGTTTTGACATCCATCTGCCAAACCTTGTAGTCATGGTAAGCTACTATGGAAAGTATTATTCTTATGGATTTAAACCTAGAAACTAGTGAGAAGGTTTCATCATAGTCAATTCCTTGACGTTGTCTTAACCCTTTAGCCACTATCCTTGCTTTATAGGTGCTAACTTGACCTTCCATGTCTAGCTTTCTCTTGAATACCCATTTGCATCCAATAGGCTTTACATCAACTAACTCATCGACCAGAACCCAGACATGGTTCTGATACATGGAATCCAACTCAGAATTCATAGCTTCCAGCCATCATGATGCTTCTGAGCTTTCTATTGCTTCCTTGTAGGAGTTAGGTTCATCATTGTCCAACAATAATGATTCACCATCCTCATTGACTAGGAAACCAAATCTCTCTAGTTCCCTTACCTCTCTTGAGCTCCTACGTAGTACTTGTGTTTCTGGAACCCCTTCCACAAGGACCTATGGAACTTGTTCCTGTATCAACTCTTATGTATCTTGAGCATCAACTTCATTGAAGTCAATCTTTCTCCCACTATCCTTCTTGAGGATGTGCTCCCTCTCAATAAAGATAGCTTGTCTGGCGATAGTCACTTTCTTGTTTGAAGGGTTATATAGGTAATATCCTTTCATTTCTTTGGAATATCCTATAAAGATACACCTCGTGCCTTGGGGTGCTAGTTTTTTGCCTGAGGAGACCTTAACAAATGCCTCGCATCCCCATACATGTGTGCGAAACAAAATGGGTTTCTTTCAATTCGATAGCTCGGAGGGAATTCCAATTTCCGCCTTAGTTGGTACTTGATTTAATGTGTATACTGCAGTTTGTAATGAATATCCCCAAAAGGACAATGAAAGATCTGCATGACTCATCATTGACCTCACCATTTCCAACAAGGTGTGGTTCCTCCTTTCACTAACACCATTCCACTATGGTGTATAAGGAGGAGTGAGCTGAGATAGAATCCCAAACTCCTGTAGAAGATCTATGAACTCTTGGTTCAGATATTCTCCACCTCTATCCGATTGATGTTTCTTTATCTTCTTACCAATCTGATTATCTACTTCATTATTGAATTCCTTAAATTTCTATAAGGCCTCTAACTTATGCCTCATTAATTAGAAATATCCATATCTACTCAAATCATCAGTAAAAGTAATGAAGTAAGAATATCCACCTCTATCTTCTACTGGAAATGGTCCACACACATCTGTGTGTATGAATCTTAGAAGCTATGTGGACCTTTCACCCTGTCCACCAAAAGGAGGCTTGGTTATTTTTACTTGTAAACAATCATGACATCTATCAAGTTGTTTAACTCAGTAGATTCTAAATAGCCATCTTGGTAGAGCTTTTTCAATTGATTCTCGTTCACATGACCGAGATGATGATGCCATAACTGGGTGATGTATGATTCATGTGAGTTTGTTTCGTGATCGATTGCCAACACTTGGTTTTCATAATTTAATACATACAAACCATTATTTAAATTTTCCATACCATAACATACATTGTTCTTATAAAAGAGATAACCCTTATTTCCAAATTTGAAAACAAATCCATCCATATCCAAACAAGATACATAAATTATGTTCTTGGTAACACTAGGCACATAATAACAGTTATATAAAACCAAAAACATCCCAGTTGGCAGTGAGATGTGGTAATCTCCAATAGCCAACACAGCCAGCCATGCACCATTGGCATCTCAAAGATCCACCTCTCCTCTGGAAATCTTTCTAAATCTACCTAGTTCCTGCATTTGAATACAGATGTGAGCCCTACAAGCTGTATCTAACACCCAATGTGTAGAAATAGAAAAATTACTGTAGATAACGAATGCACCTTTAGTATCCCCATGATTTTGGGTGTAGTAACTCTTCCATTGGCCTTGCATGCCACATAAAAAACACACCGCCTCCCATTCCTTGACCTGCCTCTGGATCTTCCCCTTCTTGGAGGGACGGTGCTTGGGGGCTTCAGACCATTTATATGTCTTTGGCCCCTTTTCCTTGTACTTCCTTTTCTTGTTCACCATAATGACTGTGGGTTTGTCACGCCCCATGTCATTGTCTACCTGGAGAATAAAGGTCAGAAGCTCTGATAGACTCTTCTCATTGCCACTCATGTTATAATTGACAATGAAGCTAGAGAAGGTCTTGGGAGGTGATGTTAGGATGAGATCTGTACGGAACTCATATGGGAATTTAATCCCTAGGATGTCTAGGCGTTCACTGTAGCCAATAATCTTGATTACATGAGGCCCAGATGGCATAGACTCTCTAAGCTTATTTGAAAACAAAGAGTTTGAGATCTCATATCTCTCTTGTCTCACCTTCTCTTGTTATAGATCCTTAAGGTGAGACATCATGCTATATGCGTCCATGTTTTCATGTTGCTTCAAAAGATCATTAGATATGGCTGATAGAATGAAACACTGGAAATCTGTGGCATCATCCATGTGTTTCATATAGAGTGATAATTCCTCATCACTGGCCTCTTTCCCAGGCGCAACTAGAATAGGCTCTTCCAGCAAATACAATTTCCTTTCATGGAAAAGGATGACGTGTAAACGCCTCTGCCACTCTTGGAAATTAGTGTCAGTGAGAAGGTTTTCATTCTCAAGTATGGTTCGCAATGATATGTTTGAAGTAATTTTCTTGTTGTTTCTAAAAATTAAGATGATTAAAGGTTTAGTAGTTTATTACAAAACTAAGACAAATAAATTAATTAATACTTATTAGTCTCCCACTATTTAATAGAAATCCCATAGCCCCCACCATTGACTTCAGAATTTTATGTTGCCTGAATATTCTAGTGGCAAGGATCCATATTTCCCTTCGTATTACCCCAACTAGGGTTGGTCAAGCAACTTGAAGGGTTTTAGGTAGACATTCCAATTTCTAACTACAATAACTCACAGCTCCTTGATCCACTGAGTGGACTCCCCAATCCTGAATAACTTTAATTTTGGATTTCCTCAACCTTTTCCTCTTGGTCACACTAAGTCCTACTGTAGTAGTCAACCCTTGATGTGAACCAAGTCAAGACAACCCAAAACCTTGAATAAGAATTCCCCGATAATTGAAAGCACCCCAACTAGGGTTGGTTAAGCACTTTGAACTATGGTTCGATTCTAACCATGATTATGGAAGGCTATACCGACTTAATATTTATTTTGTGGGATTTTATCCTTATACATAAATTTCCAATTTATTATCTTTTATTACATGCTTGTTAATATTAAGTGGGATAGACTTAAGTGATTAACCATGTCTAAGATAATATCTACGAATAAGCCAGTTTTATTTTAGTTCCATCTTTCATGCTCGTTTAATTCATTAACTGTGTGATCGTGAAAACACACCCATGATAAAAAACCATGCAACTGACAAAAATAAAATAAATGGTATGATCGTGAGATTTTTCTATTAGTTAGTCTATATAGCAGTTGATAAACTAACCTAAGATCTAGGGGAGAAACACCTTGACCCATTAGGGTTCGTGTTTACAGCTTTCTACCTTTCCACCTTTGTATCTCCTTGGATTGGTTTCACCTTGGATCCTGACTTGAGTTGCCTACACTAGCTTGGGAGCTCCATCCATTACATATGCATTTATCTCACACGTAGGTGAGGGGTAAAAAGGGGTTATTATATAAAAGAATCCTTGGGCATGCAGGCCCTTCATATTAATGAGGAGATGGCTCACAGGCCAACAAATTTAATTTAAATAAATAAATTAAAAGAAACCATTCACATACAATGGTCTCGGTCTAGGTCATGATCATCCATACATGAAATGATATTTACGCATAAATAAAACTAGCATTCAATTATTTAATCATTATTGTTTAAGATAAATCACGCTCGAATCAATTAATTATCTTTAATTAATCAATCCTTTTATCTTAAACCCTTTTCTAAACTTCCTTGAGATTCTCATCCATCATTATTTTAAACAAATAAATTCATTTAAAATTATCCTTGTACGTAACTTGTACCTTGGATGAAACCTGGTGAACTCCCATTCATTACGTATATGTTAAATTAATCACATATATTTAAAACACCTATCATGTGTTCTGCCTCATCTTTATGCCTGCACCATGGTACAAGTCTCAAGTGTTTGTATAATATAATAATAAATTTTAATAAATCTGTGTAATTTGGGTGAGTACATGATGTGTAGTTCTGACTACACGACATGTACTTTTCTTCACTTTCCATCCGAAGTACACGCCCGGGGACAAGGTGTTTTAATGTACTTCGAAAATTTTTGGAGTACATGACGTCTTCTGTGGGACACATTCCGTGTAGTTTTTGCATTACACAGTTTCTAGCCAGCAAGCTGTGTATGAGGTACACGGTCCAACCCAAACTCAAAGGGATGACACATCGTGTTCAGTTGGACCACACGACGTGTAATCTGAAAACTGTGTGCCACTTGTTCCTGGTCAACACACAGTGTCATAAATGACATAGGTAAACTCAAATACACGGCTTGATTTGGCAGATCCATCAATACATTGAACCTAGAATACATGGAGTGTACTTCCGAATACACGCCGTTTATTCTGGTGTTGTATGGACATAAACGTTTGGCTCCTCCAGATGAGTTCCTATATTTTATTTTAATCTAAATTAAAAGAAAAATTAGTTTCTGTGAGGTGAATGATAAATGATGGATGAGGAACAAATTTCATGATTCATATTTCTAGAACGATTAAACATGAGTTGAAATAACTAAATTATTAAATGTGTAAAACATAAATGAAAAACTAAATAATTATAATCAACAATATGACCGCTCTGATACCACTTGTAGGTTCTGGGCACAGCGGAAGCGCGTTGGTGGGTTTGCCCAACATTAATTTTAGCTTTAAACAACATTCAAACCGAGATCCGTCATGATATAAAACACTGGATCTTTGGAATATAACGAAGAACGCAAAACAAAAGAGGTAATACTAGAACCATAGAGATAGGATCATCATATGTTGGCTATAATTAATTTAATTAATTCACAAGAATTACCTTGGTGGAATTCTATCTTTATTGATGTGTCCGGTCACAATTCGGTGATCCGTCATTACATCGTAGAATCCAAGTGTAGGATTCCTCTAGCAGTGATCCACACATGTGCCACGTATCTCCGGACGTCGCCGAAGGGATCTCCGGGTGCTAGCGTGGAAGAACTTTTGCTTGAGATGTCCGCCTTCGATCGCCTTGATCTCTCGGTCTTGAGAGCGTTCTTAGAGGAAGGAGTTCTTTCGGGCTTGAAAGTATTCTTCAGAATTGTTGTGCACAATTATTCTCTTGTGGAAAAGTGTTGGGGTTGTGAGGATATTTATAATCGGGTTTGAGGTTATAGAGTTATGACAATAAATAAATGAGTTACATTTTTTATTTATTTCATTAACTCTTATTGAAAACCCTCATATTGATTTATTAATTACTTTACATGCACCCAGGATGATTATAATAAATATCATTTAATAAAACAATATTATATCCTCAAAATCCCAACTGGAAAAACTACACGATGTGTAATCATTAATACACGGTGTGTACTCGTTTTACATAAAACTACACAGCGTGTATATTTAATATACACGATGTTTAGTTTTATTTTACACTTTCCTTTATTTCCTCCACCACATTTATTAGTCCTTGAGTAATGGCTATTTATTTCTTAAATAAATATAACCGCATTACTTGCTAATAAATGTATTATTTTTCCCATAATATATTCTCTCGAATAACTTGTGTAGAAATAAATGCAATCAGGAATCCTTAAATAATTATTAAACCACAGTCGAGAATAATATTTATTTAACTTGTTAAATTAATATTTAACTGAGATACATGGACACACTTAGTGTGTGACCCTCTAGGCCCCTTTCTCAGTGGCATTAGGCGGATCCTGCCTAGAGTCCAAGGTTAGCGTCTAGCAATATGCCAAGGCACCCATAGAGAAAGAATTTAACGCCAAAATGACGTGTCACCTCATATGAACGCTTACCGTGTAATATAATCCCTTTGTCACGATATCTCAAATCAAGCGGGTTTTATGCTAGTGTCATCAACCCACGTGCTCGATTATTCTTTCTTTGAATTTCAAGAATTGAACTTGCCCATTCCTTACCATGGTCAGGGATTTATATAGGCTATATCAATTCCATCAAAGGGCCTAAGATATATACTTCTGTTATGGAATGAAAGAGACAAATCCTTTCTCGCATTATCTATTAATACAGTATTACTCGTGACGCACCCAACGTATCCTACCTTGATGCGAACAGTGTGTCGTCACAGTTTTCGTCAATACATCTAAGTGCGTGAGTTGTAACAGCCATTAATAATAATCTTAAAGTATAAGGACCAATACATACATCTGCATATAAGAACATCCAATGACACTATGAAATGTGGATTTCCAACTGGCGGGTCTCGTTCTCATAATATCCTATTGGATACTACCAAGGGCGCACACCATGAGAAGGTGGCTCAAAGTTTTATGAGTCATCACCCCTAATGGCTTGTATTATTTGTGTCCCTCAAATAACATCATCCGGACATAGAACATATATTCAAGAATAGTGTTATGGAACTTCTAGGTTCTCATCATATCAGGGATCCTGTATGACCCATTAATGCAACAGCTGTCCTTAGGACATTATCACATGCATTGTCACGCAGAAAAACAATAAAGATGTGATAAGGATTTTATTAATGAATAAAGTACAAAGTAGTTGGTTCTATACCACCATCTCTAACAGCTTGGAGTTTTTTTATGCCATTATGAATGAATAATAAGAATCTATATTTGATGATTGTATAGTTGGTTATCCTATCATGAAAAGTGATAAATCTGGGAGAAGCATTGTATAAAAAAGTTACTTTTAAAGTTTAATAGATAATGGAAGCTAGTCGTTGCACCTATACTAGATACATTAGATAGTAGTAATTAAAAATTAAAAAACATGTGATTTTTTATAAATTCATATCTAGTTGGTGTGGTAAAATCCCTCATTTAAGTACATAAAATTTTGGGTTCTAAAATTAGTGAGCAACTCTTTTCAATGAAGTTTGGTTTGAATTGATATGAATCAATATTGATTCAAGTATAGTTTAACATGACATGGAAAAAGATTTAATTAAAATAAACAGATTTAAGTTACTTATATGATGTATCACCTTGAAAATGTGATTGAAGGAGTTTTTAATTATGTTAGTAATTACTATAATTATTTGCTGAAGTTATTTTAGAAGCCTAGAGAATTGTTAAATTCAACCTAATAATATTTAAAGAAATCGTGATTGCATATGTTGGATTTAGAAATAATGATAAAATAAATTATCCAACACGTCCAATATATAAGATAATTCATCTATACAGAATAATGTTTCCATGCTTATATGATATTTCATTTTGAATAAGATCCAAAATAGGGGAGATGAAAGTAGACTATTAAAATTAGCCTACTTGAGCCATCCTATAAGATATTTTTTAATAAAATAAGTAAATTGATTCATGTATTAAATTTAACATATTTAAATTATCTTAAGGGAGTACTTCATATGGAAATTCATCTATGAATAAGAAAAGTGGCCATCACATAAGTAAATTCATTTACATGGGAATATAATAAATTTTATCTACATAGATGAAGTTTAAAGAAATGTAAAAGCTATTAAATCAATTTATAAGAGAATCTATAACATGTAAGAGATTTGACATAGCAAAAATTTTGATTCATTGGATTGAAAAATTATATTCCCAAAATTTTGAAATTCTAGAGAATTTAAAATGGAATGATGATTGGGACAATCTTAGAAATAAAAACCATATCAAAATTAAATGTGATAGTAAAAATAGAATTTTGATATGATAATATTCATGTTTGAGAAAATAAATATCAATATGTGGAATCATGTTTCCGACATAAAAACTATTAAAATTAATTTATTGGATTTTCAATAATATTGTAGATAAAATTTTATTGATACTAGTACTACACGTTAGTGCTTTTATTTTGAGTAAACCATGAGAAGATGAGTTATTAATGCATTTTTATTATTTTTATATACTCAATATGTTTTTAGATAATAAATTATGGAATTATTAAAAATATTTTTAGTTAAAGGAGAAGATAAATACAAGCCTAATAAAAATTAAGTGAAAATAAAATCATCTAATTAGATAAATTAAATGATAGTATTCTTGGAATGTCCATTAAGTTGAAAAAATTATATGAGGGAAATATTAGGAATATAAAAATTATTATTTTTTTATATTTATTTTTCCCTAGAACTTATATTGTTCCCTCAACACTCCATTTTTGGAACTTGAAAATGAAAGGATCTAGTAAACGATTCCATCCATGCACATGATATAAGGTCATATATTTATAAAACCTTTCCTTTGTGATTTACCAAGTCTTAGTGGTGTCAATAGGGTGCTCTAAGTCTTTTACATCTTTAATGTATAATCTTTTTCATGTGCTCTCTTGATTAAAAATATGTTTATAATTTTGTTCGTGATGTTGGTTGACTAACCATTTAGCTGTGTTTGTTTCCATGTGATCGATTAGCATGATAGATAGTTTTTTCATCTGGTGTAATTGATCTATGAAACCACTCATTTTACTTATGTGTTCAGTTTTTCGCGTTATGTTGTCAATTAATGTGGTTGCATTTCATGGTTGGTCCTCATAATCGATGAAAAAGTAGGTTTATAAGAATACACAATTATTCCAGAATGATGTAAAACCCCCTTTTTAAAATAAATTAAGGAAAACTAAAAGAAAATGGGGGATTTAAAACCTTAATAAATAAATTTAATTGATATCCTTGGATTACATATGGATAGGGGGTTTAAATGAGTTTTTTAGTAGGTAATTAAATCAAAACCTAAGTAAAAATGAATTAAAAGGAAAGTTGACTATGATTTTAGAAATTCCCAAGAGTGTTATATCATTTTTTATAAAAAGTGAAGTTTATTCCCCTCATTCAATATTTTTTACATCCTCTCGATTTTGGATGATCCAAATCCTTTTCTATTGGAATTTTCAAACCTTTTTCAATCACCCCAACTTCATTCCTATCATGTGAACATCCCTCTATATCCACTATTTTAGTATAGTGAAATCATGAAAGATTCTCATGAGGTTGGGGATATGTTTATTCTCTTTTACCTTTTTCAAGGTATAATTTAATAATTCTTTATTTTATCTTGGAAAATATATGTGATTAACCTTAATAGAGATAATAATATAGAAATTTTATGAATGGACATTTAATAATCTTTTAAAAATTTTAAGGAATAATGAAAAGATAAAAACCCATATAGTAGAATATTCATTAAAGTTATTACAGTTTCATGAATAAAAATTGTTGTAATCTCATATTTTATAGATATATATTATTTTACTAGGAGTATATGAATAGAATTATGGGAATTTTTGTTGTTCATGTTTCAAAAATTGTGGAAATTATCTAATAAAGAAAAATCGATAATGAAATATAAAATAATTGAGGTTGAATTTAGAGTATAAAATTTAAGAGAATGAAGGAGATAAATCATTTATTAGTTTATATTCTATTATTTTATGTTAACAATTATTATATTTATATGGATATTAGTAATTTTAAATAATAAAATTATCTTATGTCAGATATAATTTATATTCCATGATATATAGATTTAGAAAATGGTTTTCACTTTGTGATCACATGTTTTTTTAATGACCCTCCCCCCAAAGGTAACCCTTATAGGCCATAAAGAAGGGAAGAGATATAATGACACCTAAGTCTCACCTCTAATAGGTCACAATTTGATGAGAAATACCAAAGGTATATCACACACACTGATGGGAGGCATTACCCTCACAGATGAGAGAAATGATAGATAATATAGAAACACCCAACAACTTCCGCACAATATAAAATTAAAAAAATTCAAAGTACAAGAATGTACTATCATATATCTGAACAACTATAAGAAAAATACAAGTACCAATAGATATACTCAAAAGTGACCTTGAATCCCAATAAACTCTTGAACAATTCCCATTATATAGTAATGTACATCCCAATCACGAACTAGTTCTTTCTGAGCTAAAATATAGTTTATAAAATATAGGGTGATCAAAAAAGGTATACTCATCTAGACCCTCCTTGGAGCCTCTTGTGCAGAAGATAAAAAAATCATACCAAATACCAATGAAAACAAAGTGAAGATTACTCATCGACTAAGAAGGTATACTATTTTCCCATCTAACCATGTATATCTCTCACCAAGTATCATAAATAATTGATCATATAAAATAATATCAAAAAAGGTACCATGATACCACTTACAAATTAATTTTCCACTCTTCCCAAAAACCACACATCTTGAGCCATATCTCTCTAAAATTTAGCAAACCTAAAGACACATGGGCTAAATTAAGCCTCATAAATCTCATGTATCACATAATCTCATTGCATACCATCCACCCTATATATCACAACATCTCATCATTCCATTATACATATCCATAGAGTAACCGAGTAGTTTTTAGGAGCCACCACATCCCATTTGTTATGTATTATACCTCAAGCCATCACAACCCATATATGGAATACCTATAATAATCAACAGGATATTACATATGTAGATAATTATGTCTAAAATAACTATATGCCATGAAAACCATCTATACACATATATGGACAAGGTATACATTATGAAAACTAATACATAATACAACCAGGAAAAAAGAGTTGGGAAAGAGGGGGTAGTTATCCATCTATTCCTTGCCAACCTAGATTTTGGAGAAAACAACCTCCCAAAGTCCACTAGGTGTCACTTTATATACCCAAAAGGGTAGGGTTACGTATGAAAACATATAACATGCTTGATACAATATATATCACAATCACACAATGGGAATCAACCTATTATTAGGCTTAACATTAGTTATCGTTACATTGACACCCAATTTCCACTCATAATGACTAGATATCCTATAAGAATACAAGTATTTGAGAAGAATTTATTTATTTAGTTCAATTAGAGTTTAATCATTTCATTTATTCTTTTAATTAATCATCAAAATTGATTTATCATTACTCTAACATCATCCCCAACTAATTTCCATGCCTTATAAGAATAAACAAATGGATCCCATAGTTTCTCAAGATTATCATCATTTGAAACATTTCAAAAATCACTAACCTCATAAATTAAATTTTTTATTATTCATTATCATTCCATAATTCTAGGAACTCTAGGAATAATCCTAAGAAACCAGTAAAAAGTAATGCATAACCAAGAATGACTGGCTACCTCAAGCTAGGAGGAAGGTAATTTTGGTAAACAAGAAACTCAACCATATGATATTTAAAAAAGAACATTATCAAACAATCATCATAGGTTAAAAAAAGAGGTAAATACCATATTCAAACCAATCCATATGTCTCGGTTCCATCCCTAAAACTACCATGTATATCACCAAGCATATCTCCATCCATTTAACTATACATGCCACTATCTCAGGAACAAAATACTTGCACAAACCTAGGCCTCCCTAACATGTATCATTAAACCCAATCAATCCTAAGATCACATCATGTTATATATAAAGGCTCATATATAATGATAACACACAAAGTAACAAGAAAACAAAAAAAGTCAGTAGGGCATCTAATCCTTAAAAACAATTCAATCATCCTTTACCAAAAAATAGTCTCACTCTAATGCAAACATTTATCTTTATAAAAAACTGTCTATTTACCATCTTTGATTAAAAAATTCATTTATCATAGGTTACAACCAAAAGTAACCTAAGGAATAAGATATTAAAAGCTATGAATTATTTAAACTTTAATCCAAATATAACCTCTAGTTTCAAAAACTTTTAAGTAAGAAAAAAACAATTATAACATGCCACTTTATTATTTTATTTACAAGCATACTAAAGTAATTTTCATTTGAAAATTATTTTAATATAAGAAATAAATTTTTTAATTAAACATGCCTCGATAATTTTTTGATTTCCAAAAAATTATAAGAATAATTTTTTTCATTGTAATATACCTATTTAATTCCTTAGACAAAAAAAATTATTTAATTTACATTCTTTACCCATTTTCAACATAGAATCATGCTAAACCAAATAATAAACCTAGATAACACACTATTTAGAAAATTAATAGGCAAACTATTATAATGGTGGAAGAAAATGTTACTATGAAAACCCTAAACCAAGTTCATTATTTAATTTGGCTTAATATTTTTTAAGTTTAATTCCACCATCATTGAAAGATATTAAACATGATAACATTGATATTTCAAATAAAATAATAGGATAATAAATTATTCCCCTACCTCTAGGCTTTTAACATGACTCAAAAAATGATAAAAACAAATTGGGTCTCCAATATCCTATCCCATAAGGAATATATAATCCCCTAAGGTTGACACACTACAAAAATGCCAACAAAAATAAAAATAACTCTCCAATAATGAATGAGATAAACCTTCATAACATGGAATGATAGAATGGGAGGAGAAAAATTAAAACATAGATGAACCATAAGAGGAAGAGGGAAAGAAACACATCAAATCACCATGAATTGAACATAGGATCCCTAGGACCAGTCCCTATTAAAAGGGCATCATAATTATTTAAAAGATATCTTATGGTCACTAAGGATCCGAGAGAATTTGGGGGTCTTTTAGAAAAACTGAGGGTGTGAATATATTTATAGGAATATTTCTAGATTCAAATACACTATGTGAATGTGTAGTTTAAATCATGGATGGTTCAAGTTTAAAGACTCACTAAATAATGTGTCATCTCAAAACAATAAACCTGGATCAACTCACATCTAGAACTTTATGTTTTTTTCATGAGTTTTCAGTGAATAATTTTTAGAATCTAATCCTCCAACATTTCATGTCATGATCCCATGATTCACATCCATAATCATACACTATAAACAACCATTCTTTGGACACAAATTTTTTATTCCAACCAAAAATTAACATCTCACATTATGAACTACATTTCACATCATAAAATCCTCTTATTCTTAAATTTTATTTTCAAAAATTTACCAAAACCGTTCTAGGCATCCACCAAAAACTAAATACTTTGTAAACATGAAAATTTATGATATATTTGGATCCATTCCCTTAGATATATAACCTATCACAAAATTATCTCTCTTGAGAATTTAAATCCAAACCCAGAGAGAGAGAGGGACAAATGGATCATCTAAACAACCACCATATGAGATACATCCAAAAAATATTATGTCCACAGGAGCACAACCACCTCACTCAAAATAACGAGGTGAAGAATTATATAAAACCAAAAAATATCTCTCAGACACTCTCCTGAGGGAGATACCTCTCAAAAAATTAATGTCTATAAACAATTAATTAAAGAAGAGAAACCATTTCAAAACTAGATAAAGTTCAACAACCACAAATTAATTATAAAAAAAGATATAAATATAAATAATATTTGGTTAATGAGATTGTATCTATGAGTCATCTTCCCAGGTACTCTCCTCTATACCACCATGTTTTTATAAGACACAAACCAATGAAATAACATACCCACGAGACACCTTCTTTGGGCAGTCTTGGATCTCCACCGTCCACTCCTCAAATACCATATCATTATCAGTGTTAATATCAACCCTATATATGATGTGAGATTAATCATAAAGATAACAATGAAACCATGACACATGAAATACATCATGTATCTAGGTCATATTTAGGGGAACTTTTATCTGATAAACCATACCTACAACATGAGACAAAACCTAAAAAGACCCAACAAACCAAGGAGAAAGCATACTCCCATGAAAAAAAATCACTAAATTACATTTAGAAACACATTATCTCTAATGTAAAACTCTATATGTATTATCTTATGATTGGAATAAAAATTACTTTGATCTTTAACTTCTTTTATCATCTTGAAAATAATATGAACTGTCTCTATCATGATCAATTAATGTTCTGGTATAAGAATCGCTAACTCACCGACCCCAATCTAACACAATAGGGATCCAAAAAGTTATCCATACAAATACTCAAACAATTCCATAAAAATAGTTAAGTAAATAATGTTATTTTAAAAATCAATTGACCAATGGTAGCTGAATCATCAGTAAACCTCCAAAATCTTGGACAAAAGTTCAAATATATACTTAAGAGTTTGGATGGTATGCTCTCTTTGATAGGTCGAATATGGATGAAATGAAATGATAAGGAACAAGACAAAACAAAATTTTATGATGGAGACCTCTCCACACCATATAAATAAGATAACGATAATGATTATAAATGATCATCCTCAGGACTCTATGGAGCCTCACCACCTCCTCCAGAAATTTCCTCGACAAAACCTCCACTGAGCTCAAATCTTTAATTACTAAGAAGGGAGATGACTTTGTTGAATGGTCTTTTGTCACAAATATATCATCATAGATTCCATGAGATTGGGTTTAACCCATGAAAAATTCCATTGAAATGTATTACCACATCCACTAAGGAATATATGATGTTTGGAGAAAACCAACAAGAACATAGTGTTTAGTCTTCACCTTTTAGAAGACTAAAAATCAGGAAAAAACCTCTACAGCTAAAAAATTAAACTCAGGAAACTAAAATTGACCTCTCTGATCATGATAAATCTTCATCACAGTTAAATTTATTTCTAAGGGTGAGTAGTGCAAATCAATAAGAATCATCTCACACATCACCAAATGAATGAAAATCCTCCCTTAGAACAACACCTGATGTTGATCATCCTCAAAACAACCATCAGGAAAATCACTATAAAAAAATCAGTCTCTATAGACCTCCATATCAAAATACCCAAGCTAGGAATCCTATGTTTAACTCACCAAATATGATTTCAACATTATATAAAAAATTCATCCTCTATCACAAATCTATCCCATATCAAGATTCATCATTGAATGTTGTTCAGTCACTGTCTAGGAATATCCATACTCATGACCAACATAATTATGTTACTTCTTGGACATCACATCAGCTATAAAGTTTCTATTATACATTGTATATGAAATATCAATGTCATAGACATAAAATAATTTGAAACACCATCACTATCTCAATTTTATGTCATGTTGGGAGAATATACACCTCAGGTTCTTATTATTGTTAAAAATACTCACTGATGAGGTAATGTCTCCACAACTTCAAGTACAAAATGACTAATTACAACTTAGTTTCAATTTTGGAATAGTTATTCTCATGGGGATATAACTTATAATACCAATAAAAAAATATCTTTGATTAACTAAGTCACTACCCAATACAATATGTGAAGCATCATCTAAAACATCAAATTGAACTCCCTACTTTAGAAAATAAAGGACATGATCATTGAATATATACTCTTTTAGATACTAATAAATTTCTAGAAATTGATCATTATATAAGAATAAATAATACTTTTTATTCAATGATATCAAAGGAATCGTAATCTAAGATAATTCTAGTATAAATCACTTATAATAGCTTACAAGATCAAGGAAAATTTGTGCCTCTACAATAAACTTGGCGCTTCCCAATAAACAACTACCTCAATCTTCAAAGAATCCATAGATACTCCATGAGGGGACACAAAATGCCCCAATAATTGAACTTTATGATCCTATAAATCACACAATAAAATATTTTGGAATATATTTTGATGATGATGAACACCCAATATTGGCAATGATACATTGTGTGATATTCCTTAGTTATATATTACACAAGGTTGTTATCGATAAAAACCACCATGAACCAATCCATCAACTCTATGAACACCGCATTCATCAAACCCATGAACACTCCTATTTTATTCATCACAGTAATTGACATCATAATGTAATCGTAATGCTCATAACAACATCACAAAGAGGTATTCAGTATATCCTTATCCTTCAACCACTTTTGATGATATATTGATCATAGATAAACCTTTAATAACTAACTATCCCATTTTAGTTGATCAAATAAATAATCAATATATATAAGTGGATAATATTTTTTCACTTACACTTTATTTAAGTGATGAAAATCAATGCAGAGACACCGAATTCCATTGGCCTTATTTTTGAATAGAACTGATACACCCCTAAACGACACACTAATCTACACAAAACCTCACTACAAAAGATCATTGATCTGTACCCAAAAATATCATAACTCAGAAGGTTATATATTATATTGATAAATCATTATCAAAGAAGATATTGGTTATACCTCTATCCCAAACTCAATCTCTCATTAAGGGAGTAATGCCATAATCACCTCAGGAAAGACATTAGAGTACTCCACCAAAAACATGGAAAATACAATCAACTAAACATCCTAAGAACAAAACAGTATATCTATCATCAAGGAAGAAATATACATAACATGACTTAAACAAATCCAATGGTCTCACTCAAGAAAACATGTCAGACTCTCTATCAGTATCATAGAACACAATATTTCTCCTAAAGTACTGTATGGTGGATTGAACTGAATGTACCCAGTCTATGCTGAGGATAATTTCATATGGTTGTATCAAAAAACACAGGAAGTATAACCAAGAGTGGTTTTTCCCAAAAATACCTCACATTATCTACATACTTTATATAGATAAGTTTAACCTCCAATTGGTGAAATCAATGTCAGGGCAATTTGAATCCACTAGGCCTCATTTAAAAAATCAAATATTATGGAATGTGATATGAAGGAGTGTGTATCTCATAAATCAAACAAAGCCTGCACCCAAATAGAATATAAAAGGGTACCCTGGATAAGGTACAGATCACCTGGAACTTACAACTATAGAGCATATATCTTACCAAGACCTACTCTACAACCTTTTTGTCCATAGTAGATACCACCGTGATAGTTGTGTTCTTCTCTATACGGAAAAGAGGATTCATGGGGTTATCCTCAAACCACCCTATCTAAACTATTATAGTCCAATAATAGAGTACCCAACTACTACTACATCCACTAAAACTACCTCAATAGAGGAACATGATGTGGAACACCTACCATAAGGTTACCTCTCAAAAAAATGTTAGTCACTGTTACCATTGGTGACCTCGAACTCCACAATAAAAACATGTGTTTGAACCTTAGAAATGGCCTAATATCCACCACACTTAGGGAAATTAGATGATGAGGACTCATACCTACCCCTGGATGTCTGAAATCCCTTATGTCCAACCAAATGGAAAACCTATACAATAACTCTGCTATATGGGTTGTCATTATGACTCCCCTCTCAGGATGTTACAATCCTATTCAGTATCCTATCTATGACCTCTTCTCTCACTAACACCATCATGTATCTCGATAGAACAACTATGGGGACCTAACACTAGATCTTTGGATGAGAAGACTCTTAGATATACCACTATCTAGCCTCCTCATTTGAAAGTAGGTCTGAAGCGTATTGGAGATGGGTCTTGAAATGAATCCAAAACTCACATATGGTTGATCTCTCCTTTCTAAGAATAATTATCTCTTGGAAACTAGTCTCCTTCATGGTAAAAGAATGAAATTTTTCTTGATACTTTTCCTAAAAATTTCAACCATGATACAAATGACTCCTCATGATACGAAAGGAACAAAAACCACTATTCTATCACTCTCCCATGAAACATCATCATCAACCAAAAAACCCAATAATCCTTCCAAGAATTGATCAAACTGAAGTTTTTCTCCACCTCTTCTAACTATTTTTCTTCCCAAAGTCTGAAATAGAGCTCTCATAAATATCTAAACTATGGAATTAAAAATCTATGAATTTCCTCCTCTAAATGAATTCTTAATCAACCTCAACCCCTGGAGATATACATGAACATCTTTCTAAAAATATTCAGTGTGAACCTAATGAGGACATTGAAATTGATCCATACATATAAAAGAACAAACAATTATAGAATAATAATCCTATAACATGTAATATTTAATATTAATTACTTAATTAATTATGTTTCAACCTTATCCCATGGTCTAACTATTTCAAACACAGGTGAAAAGAATAATGACGCATCTTCATTTTGTAGGTCTCTACCTTGAAACAAGTAATACTTCATTTATTATTCTTAATAAACTAAATTGTTCATACAAATGATCATAGGGGAAAAAAATACATATTTCCTAAATGATATCCCTTATTTTCCTCACATACTAAACTCAGCCAACACCATTTCTATACTAACCCATGTAGTAGTCACCAATAAATACCTTTTAACTCCATACTATCTCTTAACCTAATCCTTTGATACCACTATTTCATGACCCCTACCCCCTAAGGGTACCCCTACTAGGCTAGTAATGAGAGGATATACATAATGATGCCTGAAACCTACTTCCAATGGTCCACTTGTTAGCAACAAGAACCAAGGGAATATCTTACACACATATGGGTGGCATTAAGCTCTATGAAAAGTGTAATGAGAGATAATATAGAAACACCCAACAACCCCTACTAAAGATAAAAGTAAAAAAACCCAAGTACATGGATGTAATTTCATAAATATAAACAAATTTATGAAAACTAGAAGTACTAAAATATATCTTCAGTAGTGACCATGAAGCCCAAAAAAAATCTTAAACAACCCCAAAAAGAAAGAAATGTATATTTTGATTACCAAATAGCTTCTATAGACTATAAAAATTGTATGTAAGGATGTGGGTTGAGCACAACAAGTATAATAAGTAGGATCCTCCTCAGAGCCTCTCATTCATAAGATATAGAAATAATATGAAAGCCCTGTGGACAGAAAGTAAATCTAACTTTTCACCTAAGCTGGTATAAAATATTTATAGCCTCACCATTTATATATCTCACTAGGTATAAAATACAAGAGAGAATATAATATAATAACAAATGAAGGTACCCTGATACAACTTCACCGCTATTTTGCAGCTCAGTCTCATTATGAGACATCCCGAGACACCTCTCTTTAAAATTAATCCAGCACAAAAATACCTAGACTAAAGTAACACCTCCAACATCCAATGCATCACACCATCTCATCACATACTATGCACTCTATAAATCACATCATCCCATTCTGTATATCTGTATATTAACTAAGTAGTTTTTTTGGAGCCACTACAGCTCATATATCAAGTATTATACCTCAATCCATCAGATCCCATAAATAAATAAAACTATAATAATTTATAGAATTCTATATATGGAGATAAATGTGAATAAAATAACTAAAATCCTTTACAGAACTCTACACACATATATGGTAATGGTGACCCCCCTGAACACCAACACATAATACTACCAAGAGAAAGAGTAGGGAAAGATGGGGAAGTAAACCATCTATTTTTTAATAACCTGGTTGTTGGGGAAAACACCCTACCAAAGTCCAATGGGTGTCAATAACCCTACCAAAATAGGTTATGAAGTGTATTATAACATTGAAAATAAAGGATATAATATAAATCACAGCCAAACTATGGGTACCAACCTAGTTTTAACATCAAATATATCTATCTCTAGTTTGAAACATGGATGGAACTTCTAAGGTCTAGATATCCTATAATTATAAAATCATTCCAGAAACATTTTTTTTATAAAAAACTAATCATTATGTTGATTCTTTTAAGAAATAACTTAAATTCCTTTATCATTACTTTAATATTATCACCAACTGATTTCCATGCCCTTAAGTCATTAAGAAACTAATCCCATGGTTTCTCTAGATTATCATAATTTTCAAAATTCCATCAAGCACCAACCCCATGGGTTAAAATATTTATTATTAATCATAATTATATAATTTTAGGTGCTCTAGAACTCATCCTAAGATACCATAAAAAATATACTCATAAGAAATCATAATTAGTTTCCTCAATCAGTTGGGAAAGAAATGCGGGTAAACAAGCCACTCATCCATTAGGACATTAAAATATAACACTATCAAAGAAATAATATCAACCTTTAGCATAAAAGTGGGAAATCCCAACTTCAAACCATTCCATTATTTTAAGTTCCATCCTCAACACCACCATGTATATCACAAACCATATCACAAAGCATATCTATATACAAATATCCATGCATATCTTCATCTCAGGCATCAACTACTACCATAAATCTAGGCCTTATGTCTTTTCAACCATCATATATATAAGGATAACATCATGTCAACTATAATGGTTCACATCTAGAGAAAATACACAAGGAATTAGTCAAAAAAAAGTCATTAGGGCATCTAGGAGCTACAAACAAGTCAACAAGCTTGTATAAGAAAATGGGCTCCCTAAGGCCCAAACATTTTTATTTATCAAAAAACCAAATATTTACTATATTGGATTAACTAATTATTTTTTCACAAGTTATGACCACATGAAACCTAAGGCATTAGTTATTAAAATCTATAAAGTATTTAAACATGCTTCTAATCATAACATCCAGTTTTATTAAACTCCAAAGAAGAAAAATCAAATTAATAAATTCCTCTTTATTAATTGACCAATAAGAATACTAGTATAAAATTCATTAATAAATTCCACTAACATATGGATTTTGTTTAATTAATCATGCCTCAAGCATCTTTTTATTTCCAGTAAATCATAAGAATAATTATTCTATTATAACTTTCCTCTTTAATTCCTTATCTATAAAACATTAATGAATTTACATTATTTAACCATTTTCATCCTTAAAACATGTAAAACCAAAGAGTAAACATATATATAACACTTTCTAGAAAATCAAGAGGAAAACTATTATCATGATGGAAGAACATGCAATCACGAAAACTATAAACCGTATTCATTATTTACTATAGTTTTTCCTTTATTAATGTTAATTCCACCATCACCTAAAAAGAGTAATCACAATAATATAATGATTACAAATAAAATAATAGGATAGGTAAAAAATCCCCTTACTCAAGGCTTTAAAAATTATCTAAACAATAAAAGAACAAAAAAATTAATCTTTAACCTCCTCTCTCATAAGGAATCTACATCCCTCTAAGGATGTAATGTACCGATTACACCAAAATAATCAAAATAATTCCTTAATAATAAAAGAGATAAATTTCTATAATATGGAAAGATAACTTATTAGGAAAATAAATCCAAAAAAACAAGAACCACTAGATAAAGAAGGAAAATATCACATCAAATAACTATGAATTGAACATGAAAATATGGGAATCAATACCTTTATAATGGTCTTAGAAACACCATTAGTGATATATGATAGTCACCTAGGATTCAATAGAATTTATTGGTATATCAAAAAAATATGTGATGACATTTATTATAACACTTAAATATGTATATTTATGGTGGGAATTTGTAATTAAAATTCTGATTGGTTCAAGTTTTAAAACATGTCAAAAAAACATAAGCTCAATCTAATAAACATAGATCAATTAAAAATAATGAAATATTTGATCACATCATGAGTTTTTGGGGATATATTTATTGAATCCAGTCCTCCACCATTTCATGTCATGAACCCATGATTCACATCCTGAATTACACTATGAAAACCACCCATATATTATCGAAAAATTAATATTCATACGTTAAATGCTCTATCACTTCATAAACTATAGTTCACATCCTAAAATTATAATGAAACTATATTTCATGTCCCAAAATCCACTAAAAATACCCTATAACTCCCCCAAGAACCACATGTATAAAAAACATGTAAAGGGATAAGAAAGAGGGATCCATGCCCATAAATGTTTTATGATTTATTGTGTTGAATTTTAATTTAACAGAGACTATGTTATCTTTTATTTGGTTGGGTTTTTGTTGTTGTGTATCCTGATTTATACACTAGGTATTTGATCTAAAATATAAATCCAGAAATGTTATGTGATTAAACAGAGGGAAAATTAATTAAATTACTGATCTCCCTTGAGATGGATTGAACATGAAAATAATTCTTGATGAATGTTTATATTAATTTCTAGTCATGGTTTTCTATAGACTATAGGCCTCTTGATGTGTAAAAACAAACAAAATGAAGGGGTTAATTCGAGATGGTAATTAAAATGGTTATTTTCTAAATAACATTTCTCAGGGTTTAACGATTTCATCTTTGTTACAGGATTATTGAATGCCTCTATGCTTTGAACTGAGTTTCAGTTGTTGTCTGAAAAATATAAATTTAATATGTATGTATGCCTTAGAATGATTATATCATTTTTCTGACATAATGTAATTGATTGAGAACCCATTTTTGTTGGGAATGTCTGATAAGAAATGGTATGGGGGCCCAAGGTTGTGGTGATGGTTTATGCCTGTGATCTCAGGACAGATTATACAATACACAATGGTGTGATAATGACATTAGGATATTCTATACAAGTTTATATTAGGGATTTATTGTCAATATATATTCTTATTTGATTCATTTAAATTTTTACATCACTTAATACAGTCTGATGTTTTTAAAACTACATAAATTATATTACCTCTATTCATGTAAAGTGAATCATTTATATGGTAGCTTAGGATGAGTCATAGAGTAGATAAATAATTTATAAAATTATAATTGAATTTATAAAAAAGGATAGGTTCTTAGTGATTATAATTTATGATGATATACTTAAGAATATAATAATAATAATTTTGGTGCTAACAACACTTTTTTTATAAGGATAAAAGTATGAACTTTGAATAGGAATAAAAAACATTATTAATCAAAGGATATTGAATGAATTAATATAGACCTTTGATTCATGTAGTATTGTTCAAATCTAGTCTATACTAGTAATATATAGGTGTTTTTTATGATGATATATTACAATGAGTCTATTTCTAGGTAGTTACATTAGTGTGGTTATGTGTGATATATTTTTATATTTTTTGATATCATATACATCAATTCCTAAGTTAGTAGGGAAAGAAAAACCAAATTTTGGTGTGTTGTACTTAATATTCAAGATATAGTGGAAGTGCATGATATAATTATCTATATCCCATTATCTCACTTTGATTATAGTTATGTGTAAGCATTTCCTAGGCTATAATGGATTACAGTATCCGGGGCATTCCTACCTGGGCTATGATGGGTCCTGGTTTTATTATACATTTTTGTGTGGGATGTAACTGATTGAGTTTTATAACCTAATTTTATCCATTCATTATGGTCATATATTCCCATAGGTTTACATGTATGGGATATGATAGCTTGAGTTATAATGCATTTATGTGAGTTGTAGTGGCTTTCAGGTATATGCTTTATTACTACTGCAGATGATGTATTTATTTATTTATAAAAATAAAATTTATTCTCAAGCGTTGATGATCTTAATCTTCAGTATACCATGAATCCTAAATAATATAGTGATCTTGGAGAACGTATTTCTCCATGAAACCTAGGATTTTATACCATTATTTCGTTACATAGATCAGGTTATCCAAAAACTGAACCCCACAACAACCCATTCCATTCATAAGGGGCATCCTCGATCCCTTATCCCAATGAAAAGCATCAAAGGAATCATAATAAATCAGTGGTGATCATTTTTTATAATATATAAGAAATAACATTAATGTAATTTCTATAGAAATATGGGCATGATCCATCCGAAACAATGAAAATACATGATAAGTCAAACAAATAAAAACATATAAAAAATAATAAAAAATAACAAGACAACATAGCCAGAATATATAAACAAAAAACTCAATATAAATAAATAAATAAATATATATATATATATAAAAGATCCAAAAACATGAGGGTAATTCAAAATATTAATAAATAATAAAATTTAAAATTATAGAAGAGGATGGGGTGTCACGAACCATCCCGGGTCAACCCTGAACCGGTCACCCGAGCCGGTCCGTGGAAAGTCCCGAGGGGCGTTCCCGATCCCCCCGAGATGACAAAAAGTGCTAGGCATTGAAATTTTAATCGTTGGGAATGATTTCAGCCCAAACCAAAAATAGGATCAAAGAAAGAATATAAACTAAACAAAATAGACAAAATACTAACGTCATAAACAAAAATACACCATGACATACCTCCACATGACCTCACGGGTCACCACCCAACTACAAACCAACGTCGCTCCACCACTGATCGACTCAAGCCAGGAAAACCTGAACACAAGGAACATACAACTGGAATGGTAAAAGATAGGCGTGAGCACAAAAAGTACTCTGTAGGTGAGCCCCACAACAAATCCCAAAACACTACCAGTAAATAAAGAATCTACATATTCCAGGTTTTAACTATAATGTATAAAAGTAAGCTCTTATAAAGTTTCACTTGAAAACTAAAAAACAAGACATTTGATTATTCTTTTCCAAAAATTAGATTCCTTTCATTAGTTCTAAACTCATTTTAAAAGGAAATAAGTGTTACATTTTCAAATCTTACACAAAGAGAATAAAGTATTTTCATTTGAAAACCTTTTTCCTAAAATCTAACAGTATAAGTTGTGAAAGATGATTGTAAGTAAACAAGCAGGGAAAAACAAGTGCAAGTAAAAGTAAACCAGAAGTTATAAGCAATAACCATGGGCGATCCTAAACATCCCTAGAAAACCCCTGGACGTACTCGGGTTCAGACTACCTGTCGGCATGGTACTCTATAGTCAATAACCAACTGGCCGCCCTAACAGCCAACCAGTGGCACGCCCCACATGGCCTTACCTACCAGGGGGGGGGGGCTAACCCGTCTAATCGGGGTTAGCCAGCAACCGTCACTCGATTCTCTAAAGGATGCCCAGGAACCCACGATTGTTTTAATAACACTATGTAAGTGGGAGACCCTCGCACACATGACTCATCTCACCGCACTTTCCAACCCCTTACACGGACATCACTACACGACAACCCTCGAAGTGAAGTCCCCCTATAGAGATGCCCTCATAAGTACGCATATATATATGTATGTATGTATAATCACTTCACATTTAATAAAGTTCCAACCGGGCTGTCATATCATTTACATTTTGACCATTTAATACTAAAGCATTTCTAAAGGGATATGACACACGCCATTTAATTGAAAACCAGAAACACACTTATAACTTTATTTAAGAAACTCAAATCAGAATATTAAACCTGGAACACATTGGTTTCACAAGTAGAGTCATTTTCCAATATCCAAACGCACCCCACTTTTATCAAGAGCCAAACGGGCCTTTAATCACTTTTTGAAGGAATAATATTTCTCAAATGAAATCCAAACTTTTAATCACACGTCAGAAGAAAACATTTTTCAACAACCAAGAACCACACATAAAGTTTCCAAAATCAAGTTTAAAGGTCATACGAAATTTCCTCTAATCAAGGTTCTAAGAAAAACACCATTTTCCATAAACAATACACCTGCCATTTTACACACACCAAAACCGTTTCAAAACACAATTCAACATGACTTTCACATTTCATAAAGAACTCATTTAGCAATATCACCAGGAAAGCACACAATTAAAACCAAGAAAAATACTTCCACTGAAATGCTAGAAATAAACAGAGAAGATCACCACACTATAAATAACTACTTAATAATACTTTTAAATTTACTGAAACTCAATAAAAAGTCAAGGAATAAATAAATTCTAAATTTAAAGGCGAGTGCAATGGGAGACCTACCTCGAATTGGAACGAGAAACGACATGGCACAAAACTCCCGTTACGTAATGGTCGCACCGTATTGCGCCGTCAAACAGGTCATAAAACAAAAGACCGTCAAACAGGTTCAACATTAATAATAACATAATAGTAATATCAATAATAATAATAATAATGTAAAAATAATAATAATAGTGATAATAATAACATAATAATAATAATAATAACATAATATAATAATAACAATAATAATAATATAATAATAATAACAATAATAATTTAGCATAATTATAATATAATAATATAATAACCATAACAATAATAATAATAATAACATACCCATAATATAATAATACTAACAATAATAATATAATAATAATAGAATAATCATAATAATAATGACAATAACATAACAATAATAATAAAAATAATAACTTAATAATATTAGCATGATAACAATAATAATAATAATAATAATGTATTAATAATAATAACAACATCATTATAATAATAATAATAATAATAATAATAATATAATAATAATAATAATAATAATAATATAATATAACAATTATAACAATAATAATATAATAAGCATAATAATAATATAACAATAATAACAATAATAATAATAATAGAATAATATAAACATAATAATAATAATAATAATATAATAATATTAAATATATTAACATATTAAAAATAATAATGCTAACGAAATAATAATAATTCAAATATAATAATAATATATTAACAAAATAAAATAAAACACGCCTGACCTACAGGGGTGCGGGGAGATTCGGTGGAGAGGTTCGGCAGAGGTCGGGAGGAGGTGCGAGGCCGGTGGGGGGTCGTCGGTGCAGCTAAGGGAGGCCGGACGGCAGTGGGCTGGAGGGGGGCGTGTAGGAGGTAGGGTTGCCGGACGGAGGTGGGATTGGTGGCAGGGGTTTGGGTTGCGCCGGAGACCGCTGGACAGGGGAGTCCGCCGGAAGGGAGGTCGCCAGGCAGAGGGCGACGACCGGAGGGGCCGAGAACCACTAGCCGACGATGGGGCGATGTAGGGGCGGCCGCCGGACGCCGGAGCGGGCAGGAGGGTTGGTCGGGAGCGGGGTCGGACAGGAGGAGGATGGGACGCCGGGGTTGCGGGCGCTGCAGGGAGCCGACGTGGGTGCGGAGTGAGGCGGGGAAATGAGCACGCATGAGGGGCCGGGATGAGCACAGGCAGGCCAGGGGAGCCGGGTGCGGGCAGCGGCGAGGTCCGGGGCCGCGCGGCGGCGCGCCTGGGGCTGAGGGGAAACCGGACGACGGCGGGTTGAAGGGGAGCGCGCCGGAGGGGCCGCGGGCCGGCCAAACTAGAAAGGGGGGGGGGAGAAAAACAGGGGAGAGAGAGGGGAGAGGGGAGAGGGTGGCTGCTGGGTAGGTTAGGGGGGAATTAGGGTTTCAGTTTTACATATATATATATATATATATGTAATAATAACAATAATAATAATAATAATAACAATACTGATACAAAAAAAATATAAATAATGATATAATAATAATAATAATAATAATAATAAAACGTTATAATAATAATAAAAAACTTTATAATAATAATAAAACTTTATAATAATAATAATAATAATAATAAAACTTTATAATAATAATAATCATAATAAACTGTATAATAATAATAATAAAACCTTATAATAATAATAACAACAATATAAATAACAAAGAGACAACATAAAATTCTAAAATTTGAATGACGGGCGAACACATAGTCACCCGGGACAAACGTACGGTCACCACTAATGATGCGATGACCGCGCACAGGTGCGAAACCGCCAACACAACCAAACTTCGAAAAAAAAAATTAACCGGGTCCAAGAAGGAAGTAAAAATAAAGGTACCTGTGGTCGGGGTGTGACAATTATCCCCACCACAGACACTTTCTACCCCCAGAAAGTCACCAAGCCACAAGTCGATCAAGTTTCAGGTCTATGCCCAAACGGAACTAAAGGAACCGAAGAGAAAAGAGAATCTCGGGATGACCTTACTCTACATAGGTCACACCCGACCGATTCAAGGGGAAAGTGAAGTCCGAGGTTGAGGGGAGAACATGAAGGGGTTCTCCCCACCACAAGAACTTAACTGGTTCAAAAATTTAACACCCAAAACATAATACCACACGGAGGCGGGTCCAGTACGAGAACTCATAACTGATCCAAACCGACTCCTATAACACGATCAGATTTACACCTCCGTCGAAACATTGAACCCACGACTAGAGTAAACAACTTCAACACCAGGGAGAACCCACAGAAAAATATTTAACCAACACCAAATTGGAGACATGATCCATTGAAGTCCACAAAACATAACCACATCGACAACATAACTAAAACGAGGTCAACTCACACGAGGGGCAAACACACTTTTAGGAAGGACACACGATTCAGAATATTAAATTCACATGGCAAGTCCACTTAGATTATCATAGAACAAGTCCATCATCACTTTATAGAAAAACAATGCATTTAAAATGCTGTTGGAACTTTAATAGCAGGAAAAAAAATATGAAAAGGTTTTTAATTGCTACACCGTCAATACAGAAGACAAAACCTGGACCAAGGCTTTACAACCCTGGGAACTCCTGACTGTGCACGAGCTTCACCCCGAGACCTGTGGCTGGGGCTCTGATGGCTGAAGCATCTCCTGCCTCATAGTCAGGTACTGACACTCTCCAATCACAACATCCTCTTCAAGCGACGCTTCTTGCAAAACTTCTCCAGATGACCCTGACAACCGCATCGATGACATGTCTTTGGAGGGTTGCGACAAGACGACTTTAAATGCCTGAAACGACCACACTGATAGCATACCATCGAACGATCTGAAGAACTGGAAGCTGGGAACAAAGGGGATAACTTCTTAGGAACAGGTATCTCTGGCGCCTTTTCCTCACCAGAGGGGGAACTCTTATGAACAACAGGGGACGCTGAAGTATTAACCACCCGCACACCAGAAACCAACTCAGCCAAGAATGCATCCTCTACCAGCTTCTCGAAACAAAGGTCTTTAGAAGGGAGGACTCACTCCTTGATCTCTGGACGAAGACCCTGGTGAAAAGAGAGGCCTTCATGAGTTCATGCGACGCCACCTCTGGAGAAAAGGAAATCAGTTCCTTAAAATGGTCAACATATGCCTTCACCGTCCGTTGGCCTTGTTGAATATGCACAAGTTCTCTCTTTTTCTCCAGCTTCACTTCCTCAGGTACAAACCATTGGATGAAAAATGTTTTAAAGACATCCCACGTCATTTCACCTTTCGTTGACGGTGGGGTAACAATCATCCACTGGTCCAGAACTGGACCCTCGAACAACTCCATAATTGCATGAACCTTAACATTATCGGGAGTTCCCAATGTTCTAAAGACATGCTCCACTTCCTCGAGCCATTCCACTACCTCTAACGGACCTTGATCACCATGGATAATAGGTAAAGTATGAGAAGGACCAAAAACTGGGCATGACTTATCCGAATCCTTAGAGACCTTTCTGGGCGGCATTTCCTGAGCGACATATAAAACACAAGGCCAAGACCAAAATCAAACCAAAGCAACATCAATAAAAGCGCCTTCATCAAAAACAGTCAGCACAAAGACCAAACAAATACAAACACATCCCAAAATAAAATCCCCTTTTCTATTATAGATTTAAAACCACCCTTTGTCAAGACCACTTTCCAAAAACCAATCTACATTCAAACCAAAAACATTCCAAAACCGTTTCCCCTTTAAAACCAATTTAGAAAACAAGGCCAAGCCTTTAATTTCAAATACACACCCAGGTATTCTCATGAACCGTTGCACATGTCTTCATCCACTGTCCAGTAATACCCGCACCAACACGCATTTTTTTTCATGCATTCTCACACATGTGCAAATGTTCATAAAGAGGACCTGGGGTTTCATCCCGAACCATTCTCAACAAACTCCAAGCAATAATGAATTTGAAATTCAAGAGATTTCAGTTTTAAAACACATTTCATACATTTAAAGTCTTTTAAAAGAAACCAGCCCAATTTTTTTTTCAAAAACCTTTTTCATTTATAGCAATGTACCTACATAGACCAAAACAAAAGCAGCATCCAAATTTGCATCAACCACTAGAGTGAGGGACTAGTAGTCACGCTCAACCTGGCGACATGGTAGTGGGCCATGTCCCAAGTCACCGTCGACCACTAGGAGGAATTCAAACCGTGTACTCAGACCCCACATGGGTTACTACTCCATGTGAAATCACGATGTAACGTCGGCTTTCCTCCGTCGTCATCTCTCAATCCAAGACAAACCAGAAAGAGACAAGGACACAATTCTTGGACTACCCCTGGCGACTCGAGGTGCGGAACGGGCGAGGGTTCATGACGTCCTTCCCGTACCTACCTATCAAGTCCCGATAGTCCTAATCTCCACCTAACAGACAACCCAAATAACAAGAACCTCCTTTGATACGATTTTGTCATGAACCAGCCCGGGTCGACCCTGAACCGGTCACCCGAGCCGGTCCGCGGCAAGTCCCGAGGGGCGTTCCCGATCCCCCCGGGATGGCAACAAGTGTCGAACATTGAAATTTTAATCGTTGGGAATGATTTCAGCCCAAACAAAAAACTGGATCAAAGAATGAATATAAACTAAACAAAATAGACAAAATACTAACGTCATAAACAAAACTACACCACGACATACCTCCATGTGACCTCACGGGTCACCACCTAACTACAAACCAATGTCGCTCCACCACTGAGTGACTCAAGACAAGAAAACCTGAACACAAGGAACCTGCAACTAAAATGGTAATAGATATGCGTGAGCACAAAAAGTACTCAGTAGGTGATCCCCACAACAAATCCCAAAACACTGCCAGTAAATAAAGAATCTACATATTCCAGGTTTGAACTATAATGTATAAAAGTAAGGTCTCATAAAGTTTCAGTTGAAAGCTAAAACACAAGACATTTCCTTATTATTTTCCAAAAATTTGATTCCTTGCATTAGTTCTAAACTCATTTTAAAAGGAAAGAAGTGTTACATTTTCAAATCTTACACAAAGAGAATAAAGTATTTTCATTTGAAAACCTTTTTCCTAAAATCTAATAGTATAAGCTGTGAAAGATGATTGTAAGTAAACAAGCAGGGAAAAGCAAGTGCATGTAAAAGTAAACTAGAAGTTATAAGCAATAACCATGGGCAATCCTAAACATCCCTAGAAAACCCCTGGACGTACTCGGGTTCAGACTACCTGCCGGCATGGTACTCTATAGTCAATAACCAACTGGCCTCCCTAACAGCCAACTAGTGGCACGCACCACAAGGACTTACCTACCAGGGGGGGCTAACCTGTCTAATCGGGGTTATCCAGCAACCGTCACTCGATTCTCTAAAGGATGCCTAGGAACCCATGGTGGTTTTAATAACACTGTGTAAGTGGGAGACCCTCGCACGCGTGACTCATCTCACCGCACTTGCCAACCCCTTACACGGACATCGCTACACGACAACCCTTGAAGGGAAGTCCCCCTGTAGAGATTCCCTCATAAGTACGTGTATATATATATATATATATATATATATATGTATAATCACTTCACATTTAATAAAGTGCCAACCAGGCTATCATATCATTTACATTTTTGACCATTTAATACTAAAGCATTTCTAAAGGGATATGACACACGCCATTTCATTGAAAACTAGAAACACACTTAGAACATTATTTAAGAAACTCAAATCAGCATATTAAACCTGGAACACATTGGTTTCACAAGTAGAGTCATTTTCCAATATCCAAACGCACCCCACTTTTATCAAGAGCCAAACAGTCCTTTAATCAATTTTTGAAGGAATAATATTTCTCAAATGAAATCCAAACTTTTAATCATGCGTCAAAAGAAAACATTTTTCAACAACCAAGAACCACACATAAAGTTTCCAAAATCAAGTTTAAAGGTCATACGACATTTCCTCTAATCAAGGTTCTAAGAAAAACACCATTTTCCATAAACAATACACCTGCCATTTTACACACACCAAAACCGTTTCAAAACACAATTCAACATGACTTTCACATTTCATAAAGAACTCATTTAGCAGTATCACCAGGAAAGCACACAATTAAAACCAAGAAAAATACTTCCACTGAAATGCTAGAAATAAACAGATCAGATCACCACACTATAAATAACTACTTAATAATACTTTTAAATTTACTGAAACTCAATAAAAAGACAAGGAATAAATAAATTCTAAATTTAAAGGCGAGTGCAATGGGAGACCTACCTCTAATTGGAACGAGAAACGACATGGCGCAAAACTCCTGTTACGTAATGGTCGTACCGTATTGCGCCGTCAAACAGGTCCTAAAACAAAAGACCGTTAAACAGGTTCAACATTAATAATAACATAATAGTAATATCAATAATAATAATAATGTAAAAATAATAATAATAGTGATAACAACAACATAATAATAATAATAATAACACAATATAATAATAATAATATAATAATAATAATAACAATAATAATTTGGAATAATTATAATATAATAATATAATAACCATAACAATAATAATAATAATAATAACATACCCATAATATAATAATGATAATAATAACAATATAATAATAATAGCATAATCATAATAATAATGACAATAACATAACAATAATAATAAAAATAATAACTTAATAATATTAGCATGATAAAAATAATAATAATAATAATGTTGTAATAATAATAACAACATAAAAATAAAAATAATAATAATAATAACATAATATAATAATAATAATAACAATAATAATATAATAAGCATAATAAAAATATAACAATAATAACAACAACAACAACAATAATAATAGAATAATATTAACATAATAATAACAATAACAAAAATATAATAATATTAAAGATATTAACATATTAAAAATAATAATGCTAACGAAATAATAATAACTCAAATATAATAATAATATAATAACAAAATAAAATAAAACACGCCTGACCTACAGGGGTGCAGGGAGATTCGGCGGAGAGGTCTGGCAGAGGTCGGGAGGAGGTGTGAGGCCGGTGGGGGGTCGCCGGTGCAGCTAAGGGAGGCCAGACAGCAACGGGCTGGAGGGGAGCGCGTAGGAGGTAGGGTCGTCGGACGGAGGTGGGATTGGCAGCAGGGGTTTGGGTTATGCCGGAGACCACTGGACAGGGGAGTCTGCCGGAAGGGAGGTCGCTGGGAAGAGGGCGACGACCGGAGGGGCCGGGAACCGCTAGACGACGGCGGGGAGATGTAGGGGCGGCCGCCGGACGCTGGAGCGGGCAGGAGGGCCGATCGGGAGCGGGGTCGGACAGGAGGAGGATGGGATGTTGGGGTTGCGGGCACTGCAGGGAGCCGGCGTGGGTGCGGAGTGAGGCTGGGAAAGGAGCATGCATGAGGGGCTGGGATGAGCGCATGCAGGCCGGGGGAGCCGGGTGCGGGCAACGGTGAGGTCTGGGGCCGCGCGGCGGCGCGCCTGGGGCTGAGCAGAAACCGGACGACGACATGATGAAGGGGAGCGCGCCGGAGGGGCCGCGGGCCGGCCAAACCTGAAAGGGGGGGGGGGAAGAAAAATGGGGGAGAGAGAGGGGTGAGGGGAGAGGGTGGCGGCTGGGTAGGTTAGGGGGGAATTAGGGTTTCAGTTTTACATATATATATATATATGTGATAATAATAATAATAATAATAATAATAATAATAATAACAACAATGATACAACAAAATATAAATAATTATATAATAATAATAATAATAATAATAATAACAATAAAACGTTATAATAATAATAAAACTTTATAATAATAATAATCATAATAAACTGTATAATAATAATAATAAAACCTTATAATAATAATAATAACAATATAAATAATAAAAAGACAACATAAAATTCTAAAATTTGAATGTCGGGCGAACACATAGTCACCCGGGACAAACGCACAGTCACCGCTAACGATGCGATGACCGCGCACTGGCACGAAACCGCCAACACAACCAAACTTCGAAAAAAAAAATTTAAACCGGGTCCAAGAAGAAAGTAAAAATAAAGGTACCTGTGGTCGGGGTGTGACATGGGGTGTGAAATTTTTTATTGTAATTCTTCATCAGATTGTATCACTTCGCTAATCACCCTAAGACTTTAGAATCACATCGTAAGTCTTTTTCATCTTTAATTTTGATCATATGAATTTATTGATCATAAGTGTTTCTAATGATCATAATACTTTACTATGAATGGAAGGATTTTCTATAAGACTTCATCATGAGACTTCATTCTGACTGTAAGTCTTTATCATCAAAAGTATAAAGATTTTATTAGACAAGAATATAAGAATACAATAATAATAGACAAAGTTAGGGTGAATAAAAATGATGTAAGATAAGGTAATAAACCCTAACCATACCCACACAATAATATGGAATGGAGCCCAAACTATAGAACAAAATCAAGTGATCATCATGAGGTATCTAAGAGGAAATAAGAACATCTTCTTTATTACTTTCTCACAAAGTGTGGAGAAACTCTCCCCAATCATTCAAAAGAAACATAATTCTATAAATGAGATAGTTGATGGTCTATGTAGTGATTCATGCTTGTGTATAGAGTTTTGGATGATCAGAGAATCTATCTCCACCAAATCTAGTAAGAGGTCCCTTTCTTGGGAGAGATGAATACCATTGATCATTGAACAACCCTCCTCTAGAAGGGAATCCCCTTGAACATTGGAAGTAGAGAAGGTTGTGTCGATTGAGCCCCTAGAATCACGTATCACACTACAACCCCACATGATCCCATTTATACAAGATCCTCTGGTGTAAAGATCCAAGACTTGATAAGAGGCGACCATTTCACCCATCTTCTATGAAAGCTAAAATTTTGAATCGAGGGGGGAGATATGATTCCATATATAAGAGTCCTTATAGAAGGAGTTTTTCACAGTGTTTAAGAAGTAACCTAAGCTACACTTCCACACTATGGGGTCTAGATATCAATATTTTCCACGAGGTAGGGGTTCCCTCATGGAGATCCATATTTTGGGCATTCCAGAGGGTCCAATAGCCCATCCAGGGAGAGTCTTCCTATATTTTTTTCATGTTTTTTGTTCCCGACTTTAATAAACTAGATATGATGGAAATATTTGATAGTTTCACTATGGATGTTAAATATTAAGCATTCCCAAAGATTACTCCACACAATTCTCTCTCACTCACTTTGAAAAAATAATTGAACCATTGTTTCTTACTTTTGGCCCCTGCAGTATGAGAACCTTGAAGAAAGGGAACTTCCCTTAAACATGAATTCCTTATCTGTAGTTATTACATGATTCCTGATATGAAAGACTAGGAATTATATTTTTTAGGGATCTCTTAGAACCATATAATTACTTCCCATTCATCCCATATGGAAGAAACATTCCTCAAAGAATGATACACCTTGACCAAAAAAATATTGGAGAACAAGTTCATGAATGCCATTTTATCCTAGTCATTATTCTTCATAATAGTCCCAAAGACCTCAATCTGGTGTATAATTGGAATTTACTAAAATAACAATTTCTATTTTCTATCTTGAGAGAAGGAAAATTTAGGAGTTGGACATTCCATAAAACCCAACAACAAACCTTCTAACATCTAGTTCCAAATATTTATGTTTCTGAAGCCAATGATGCATCTCAAATACTTATGGAGTTTCTCAATGGGATAGGTGTTTCAATTAAAATTTACCAAGCTCCACCCATTTTAATCGTCCTTAATTGAACCATTATTTATAGAAATAAATCCAGCACACATGGAATTTACCTCCATGAAATCCCAAACCAACCACTTCTGCATAGAGTGCATAGTTTCTTCAATACTTATGAGATCATTTCCCCTTCCTATGGATATTTTTTTATCTTATCTGATGCTACCTAGTGATATTGTACATCTTCATACCTATCCAAGATGAATTTATCCAGAATTTGATCCATTATTCTTAGAATTATTTTGGGCACATGGAGGTTGGAATGAAAATTAATAGTAATCAAAGTACACAATTAATAATAGTAATGAACCACCCCTGAATGAGAGAAAACGATTCTTCTGATTGGGGTTTCAATTAGAAATGTTGTCAACCAACTAATCCAATTTATTGATACAAACCCTTACTTGTACAATCAGGGATCCTAATTAATCCAATAGAAAATTATTTCTATTAAAATTTAGAGAATTATCAATCTTTTTTACTCTTCTCTATGATAATTGGTTAGAAAAATAAACATCACTTTTATATTTGATGATAATTTGGCCACTCTACTTGGTGTTATCATCAAAAAAATTAATTATTATTTTAAATAGATATTTAATTCTCATTTAAAAAGATCAAAATATCATCCACAAAGAGAATATGGAAAATACCATTAAATTCAACCTATATCGCAATGGAAGAATACTGCCACTAGAAATGTTCCTTATGATATATTTGCTAAGGGAGTCTTGAAATAGGATAAAAATGTTGGCCAAAATTGGATCTCCCTACATAAGTCCCTTAAATGAATTAATAAATACATACTTTTTCCCATTAGAGTGAGGGAGATCCATAAAGAACAATAACACCATACGATCAAAGAAACAACCCAATTGGAGAATCCCATCTTCAACATCACCTAGGTGATGAAAAAATATTACACCACCTTATATGACTTATCCATATCAACCTTGATTATAATGTTAGATCCATGAGTTTTAATTTTTATATCACCAACCATTTCTTGAATAAGACAAATAACATCTTAGATGGATCTTACATTAATAAACTAGTGTTATTTCTCTAACACCAAGTAGTGAAAGTGAATATAAATCCATCTATTAATTCGGCTAGTCATAACAATATTATGAAAATTGAACATACCAATGAGTTTAAAAATATTGATAGAGGATGGATTATTGACCTTCAGAATAAGACCCACAGTTGTATAAAAAGTCACCCTTGGAAGACCACCACCCCTAAAGAAGTCTTGAATGATCACCATAAGCTCCATATGGATGATATCCATAGAGGACATGTAGAAAGATCCCAGGAATCCGTCAGGTTTTAAAGATCTATTATAATTAAGGGAACATACAACCTCCAACACCTTTTCCTCCTTAGTTATGATGCTAAGTGAACTATTAATCATATCATCCACCAAATTGTGAATAAAATCAGGGATATATGACTTCCCTGTTGGGTACCCAACCTGTATATAAGGATTTGGTTTAGAAAGAAAATATTTAAAGTGATAATCCCCATACCAACCCACAACATCTATGTAATTAATATATGAGACATTTACCATATGAATGTTGGGAAAAAAATCCCCTTATTCTATCAAATACAAGCATGATAATAAGCTAAACTATGATCTCCATATTTAATCAACAAGGTTAAGGAATTATCATGAGAAACCCATTCCTATTCAAAGTTCATTTCAGAGACCTAGAATTGTTTTTCAATAAATACCATTTAAAAGATACTCATCGTAGGATTCTTCTAAACTACCATATGCATGATCAATAACCACATTTATTGACTCTATCTCCATAATTCCTGAATGATGATTATTACTCTATGTTTCCAGATCCAATTTTAATAGCCTATATTTGTTATGAAAACCCACCCAAAAATATTTATTGCATTGGAATGATCCATGATTTGTGAACCATGTTGAGAAAGCTGAGATCCACTATCAACCAATTAGAGAAAAAGACCCATTTATTTCCACCTCTACTAGACTCATGTGAGACAAGGATGGGTGAGTGATCAGAAATAGATCAGGTCAAATTGGATATGATATCAAGAAGAAAATATGATAAGGCATGCAGGTTTGAAAAAAATTGATCAAGACTTATCTAGGTGCAATGACTGACTTTATGGTTATTTTTACAAGTATATCTTTCACCTAAATAACTCATATCAAGTAAACCATTTTTTGAAGTTAAGGAAGAAAAGTCCCCTATGTCTTTCTACAGAACACAACCACCACCTTTCTTCTCTAAAGCCTCAAAACTTTACTAAAATCACAAAAAACAATCCCAATATAGTCTCATGTATTAAAGGTTCCAAGATCATGATATAATGATTCCATTTACATATAATTACATTCTACACAAACAAAGTAGAAGAAGAAAAAATTATTTCCCATGAAGACCTTCATAAAGATATTATGTTTAAAAACTTCAAGTCATTCCCAGCTGATCATGTGATTCCAAAATATCCAAATGTGTTTACTAGTAGGGTCACCATGTATACTGTTAGGAATACTTAGCTATCCATTAAAATCCTAGATTCTTGGGGGATGATGTTTGGGTTCCAGTATGGTGATAATTAAGGAATTATGAATATATGATTTAATAAAAAGGGAGTCATATTTCACTCGGGCACTTAAACCATGGGGTTTCTAGATTATATGGGGAATAATTTAATGGTAGATCTCATGGATTTGGACCCATGAAATGAGAGGCACCACAACAGCATAGAAGGGAGGTTGAGCAGTTCCCATTTAGAATGGGACCTGCTGTGCATACCACTGGACAGAGAAAAAAATCACAGACCTCTTGTTTAGAAACTTCCACAACATGAGAAGGCAATGAGGAATACACATTGTGTTAAAAAGTGTTCAATGTTTTTATAATAGAAAATTCTGATAAATCTAGATCTTTATCTTTAATATCATCAAAATATGGAAAAGGAAGAGTGAAAAAAAATTTAATGCTAAGTTCATCCCCCAAATCCATAGAATAGGCATGAGGAAAATAGTATGGACTTCCAAAAAAACTTCCTTGATCGAAGACCTCCAAAGTGTGACACAGATTCTCTAAAGGATCCAACAAGACCCTAAAAGATTCACTATCCCTTGGAGAAGAAGAATCCAAGACCAAGTTAGGTAAATAGGTATCACCTACCTATAACAAGGAATATGGAAAAGGAGGAATAGGAGTTTTCAAGAAGATTGAGTTAGATCCATATATTTTTTGGAGATTGGTCCTTTCCTAGGTGCTTTTAAAGAATCTGGACCTCTTTTAAAAACTGAGATGAATTTATCATATAGGTATAAAGACGTGAATAAACTAGCTAGAGAGATATAAAATGTGACACATTGAAACAATATTAGGGAATCAAATAGTTGATGTTTGAGATTTTTTTTGAGGATGACATCTTATTATGGGAATGCATTGTGGTAGTTTTGTCTGTCGGTTATTTAGGGTGTGCATATTAGATAAATAGTATTTCTTGGGAGACAAGTAAGTTTATCAGAGCTCCACATTTAGTCTAAGGATTTCAAGAGTGTATTAGTTTTCATCTTTGTTCAATGGGTGGACCCTCATATTTTCCCAAGTTTAGTTCTACATTTTAACTTAAAGATCAACACTATAAAAGTGTTGTTTGGACCGTCTGATTTTGTGTACTATGATCAATGAATTTTAGTGATCCACATGAATGCTCAGTAATAATTGATTGTAAAACATATTCTTCATATGTAATGAAATATTATAAATTTTCTTCCATGTACATAAGACTAAAAGTCTAAACAATTTAAATTAATAATTTCATTCCTTTTATCATTTTCCCTTTGTTTATTAAATTTTTTTCTTGAGTTTTTAATGAGTGATTGAGTCCAAGTGTTTAATGTTAGGTCAGATAGGGGAAAGGTAGATGGTCTAGAGGGGGTGAATATAACAGATTAAAATTTTAAATAAATAAATTGATTTATTAACTTATTTATAAAAGATAATTATTAGAGTTAATTAGTAGTGGAAAATTTAAAGAACACAACGATGTTTTTTATAGTAGTTTAGTCAAACGTGGGCCTACTCTTATCATATACCTCTCTAATCAGTGAGAGATATCTCTGAACAACATAATTTTTAATGGGTAATTACAACGTGTTAGAAAATTTATATCTAGGGGAGTGATAACCATGAAAAGAATTTTGTATGAGGAGTTACAACCCTTACATCACTAAATTTTGATATAAAGAGACACAAATCTTAAGATACTATAACATCCCGAACCCGGCCAGCCACCCGAACAGTGCCGAACGGGTTAGGTGTCACTACCTTAGGCGCACCTCCCCGAATGCCAAAGGCTGCCGACTACCAGAGAGGGTCTATTAGGTATAGTGGGGAGGCTATACCCTCTCGGAGGATCATAATAAGGGTACTGGTCCAAGTATAATAGTAAAGATGCAGTGGAAATAAAGACTCAGCAGACTCGAACCAGACCCATAGAGTGGAAGCATAATCAATATAGATAAACAATGGAAGCAATAAATATAACAACAGTAGCAAAAATAAACACAACAGTATGCTAATAACATGTAACTACAACTGAACAGTAAAACATGCATCCAGAGAAGGTCATACACAACTGAATATAAAAAGGGTGCCAATGGATAACCAATAGTAGCTAAAATAAGCATGCCAATTCAGAAAAGAAAATAATACAAAGTAACCCCAGTTAGGCATGACCTCAAGGTCCTTACCATCTCCATGAAATAACTAACGCAGCCCAGCTCCTGAAGCTGGCCTCTTTCTTGCATGTACATCCATAAAGCCTACACGCATCCCGAAGGGCCCATGCAGGGTGTGAGACAAATCTCAATAGGATACCACTCAAAGGTGCGTAACAAATATATGTGTTTTAGTAGTCATGCATTTTCAAGGAAAGCAGTAAACAATACAATACACAATTAAACACAACCTCCACTGGTGCTCGACAGCCACCATGGAGCGTCACCTGCTTCGGCCAACACTGGAATCTCTGTCGTGTAACCCGACACCATGTGCCACTTGACACCCTGTGTCTCAAGTACCGACGTCTCGAAGGCACGCCCAAAAATAGTAACCTGGAACCATGTGCCTCCTGACACCTCGTGCCTCAAGTACCGACGTCCCGAAGGCATGCCCAAAAATAGTAACCCGACACCATGTGCCTCCTAACACCTCGTGTCTCAAGTACCGATGTCCCAAAGGCACGCCCAAAAGTAGTAACCCGGCACCGTGTGCCTCCTGACACCTCATTTCTCAAGTACCAACGTCCTGAAGGCACGCCCATTCCCTGAAGGCTCCTCACCTCCCCCGTGGCTTTCTACGGCAAGCACCCCCAACCAAAATACCTAACCGCAACTACGAGGGCCTCTACCCACACGAGTGGTCAAACCACCTCATCACGGAGTATCTATGTGTGCACACTACTCAAATTCCTGGTGAGAGGTAATCACCTAAAATAGTCCTAAGCCACCAACAAATCTGACACCTCGTGTCCCTGCGGCCATGTCGCTCAAGTTCAATGGCATCGCCACCATAGTTACATGGGCCATGCCCAACCAGACAATCGTACTACCTCAAGATGACGTCCATGACACCCAATCTCATGGTCAAAACCACCCAAAGTATCCCTGGAAAAGCCCCAAACTGTGATCAGAATCACTCAAGCGTAACCAGGCCGAGCCCAACACAACCCAAAGGGTCCAGCAGATGCAATTCAGCAATTGCATATATAACATATGTAAATAGAAAACACAACCAGACAAAACAAACTAACAGTTGAATTGCCCTATGAAAGGTGTTGTCCCATACCAGAACTAAGGTCTTAAATTCCTTTAACAATTTATAATAGGCTTTAACAAATTAAACTAAATAGTTTATAACAATCATAATTCAATTAAAACAATTTTGGCGCTCCTCGGCCAAAATGCCCCGACGAGCAACGACCCCTCACAAGGCCCTTCTCACGCAAACTGGTAACCATGCATACCTAAAAGCATCCCAGAGGTCCAATGAGCAATACAGTATGAAAAAACAGATAAAACAAGTCCCGCTCAAAATACCTGAAAATTCAACGTAGGACGCATTACCAAAATGACCACGAAAACACAAAATGAAGTATGCACCACCTACCTGAGACTTGCAGGATGCTACTCCTCCGGTAACACCCGCCAATTTTGTCCAAAACGCGGTAAATCTACAAAATATTAAAACCCTCTCAAACACCTATAACTCTTTATAGAATGAAAATGAAACAAAATGGCCAAAGAGGAATCAAGGCCTTATCGAGGGGGTTCCAATGCATCCAACCGAGATCAGATCGGAGTTCGGACGAAGAACCGGGAAGCAGTTGAATGTTCGACCGATTTGGGGCGGAGGTTCTATCCCGAACCTCAAAACGAGGCTACTGCCCGTTTTAAGTGAAAAAAAGAAAGTACACAGTGTGTACATTGGGACTACACACCGTGTATGGTTCATTTAACTGTTCATAAGATGGAAAGATTTCACCGACTTACTTTCCGAGCCTACTGACATGAGTACACGGCATGTACCTAGGGGTACACGGTGTGTACTTGGTTCCTCTTCCCTACCTCACCGACTTTTACACACACCATGTATATTCCTCATACACGGCCAGACTACACGGCGTGTCCAATGGGGACATGGCGTGTTCCTGGTTTACCTGGCCAACAACCTACACGCAATTTATGGCCTCACACAGTCGGGGGTACACACGACGTGTTCAAAACTACACGCCGTGTAGTATGAAAATTCTACACGGTCACTGAATGACATGTACTCAGCGAGCACACGACCGGTCACTCACCTACACATACACGGTGTGTACTTAAAGTACACGGCGTGTAGTCTGAAAATTTCCAGAAACTTCCCATTAAATCCAGTTTCCTCAGAAACCTGTCAAAAATTTAAACAGGGTTGGGATTTTGACCCATTCCAAAAACCCGGGTTCTTACAAACTCCCCACCTTAACGTAGCTCATCCCCGAGCTACTAAACGAAACCTAAAGATAGCACCAAACATTCCCATCCTAGTTAAACAACCTGGACTACCCTGGTCCCATGGTTCTAGCTAAATTATTAAAGGGGATCCCCACCTTAGGAATTTCCTACTCGGTCTCAACCAACAAAATTTAAAGAAAACAAGGTTTACTAACCTGTTTTCCAGATGCATAGTCCTCCCATGATGCATTGTCACCCCTGCACCTCGTTGGTGCTCCTGTGTCGCTACTGACACCCAACGTAACCCCCACCGCATCGGTGTACACCTCCACGTGGTCCTGGTGCCTAGCACCTCAAGTAACCTACATCCACGAGGCCACGATGCCCACGACACCTCAAGTAACCCGCATCCGCGATGCCCCGATTCCCTAGGCACCTCATGTATCCCTTATCCTTGATGCCTCTATGCCCTCGGCACCTCAAGTAACCTGCATCCTCGATGCCCCGATTCCCATGGAACCTCAAGTAACCCACTCAATACCATAAATCGTCAGACAGACCATATATATATATATCAATATATTCTACGCAGATAAGGAAAGTAGTAAAAGGCATTGCATAACAACTACCCTTACTCCCCCTCACTGCAACCCATGCCCCACGGCATCCCAGCCTCATGGCCGCCTTACTCACTCAGCAGAGCCAAGTATCAAAGTACGTCGGGCTATGCCAGTCCCGACAACTGACGTTACCTCAAACCGATGACCGAGTCACCCAATCTTGACAATTACACTGCCACACCCATAGTACCTCGCTGCTCTCATAAGAGTCAGACCCAATTATCCTGCAACATGTAATTCTACGAAATATAAAGCATGGCATACACATTTTCACAACTAGCAGTTCTACCAGGAATTTCACCTATTCACATTTTAAAGCATATAAAGCATGGAATTTGATTTTTCATTCACATGGCATTATCACTTCACAATGCATACGTGAAATTATGAAATTGAAATACCCTAAAATGTGCCTATAAAAATATAAGCAACCCAGCCTTGCCATACCGGGCCAAGTTCCAATTCTCCCTTACCATACCGGGTCAAGGTTCACATATCAAAATCAATAACATTACACATCAAGTGAGCCACTGAGGTGGAAATCATATCAACTGTAATCTGAGAAAAAGAAAATAGCAATTCCCACCAACAGTAACTAGGTCCGTCCCTCGTACCTGGGGCTGCAGGCACCCAAGCACAAGCTAGAAACCCAGTCCCTATAACAAACTATCTCCAGTCTACCATATCCCAAATATTAAATCCAACATAAAGAAACGAGAATCCTCAAACTCATTAGTATACAATAAAACGCTGCTACTAAATCCCTGTCAAGAACTCATCTGATACCACTTTGTAACATCCCGAACCCAGCCAACCACCCGAACAGTTCCAAATGGGTCGGGTGTCAGTACCTTAGGCGCACCTCCCCGAATGCCAAAGGATGTCGACTAGCAGCGAGGGTCTATTAGGTATAGTGGTGAGGCTATACCCTCTCGGAGGATCATAATAAGGGTATTGGTCCAAGTATAACAGAAAAGATGCAGCGAAAATAAAGACTCAGCAGACTCGAATCAGACCTGCAGAGCGGAAGCATAATCAATATAGATAAACAGCGGAAACAGTAAATATAACAACAGCAGCGGGAATAAACACAACAGCATGATAATAACATGTAACTACAACTGAACAGTAAAACATGAATCTAGAGCAGGTCATACACAACTGAATATAAAAAGGGTTCCAATGGCTAACCAACAGTAGCTACAATAAGCATGCCAATTCATAAAAGTAATCAAAACAAAGTAAACACAACTAGGCATGACCTCAAGGTCCATACCATCTCCATGAAATAACTAACGCATCCCATCTCCTGAAGCTGGCCTCTTTCCTACACGTAAATCCTTAAAGTCTACACGCTTCTAGAAGGGCCCGTGCAGGGTGTGAGAAAAATCTCAGTAGGATACCACCCAACGGTACGTACCAAATATATGTGTTTTAGTAGTCATCCATTTTCATGGAAAGCAGTAAATAGTACAATGCACAGTTAAACACAACCTCCACTGGTGCTCGACAGCCACCATGGAGCGTCACCAGCTTCATCCTATGCTGGAATCTCTGTCGTGTAACCCGGCACCATGTGCCACCTGACACGCTGTGTCTCAAGTACTGATGTCCCAAAGGCACACCCAAAAATAGTAACCTGGAACCATGTGCCTCCTAACACCGCGTGCCTCAAGTACCGACATCCCGAAGGTACGACCAAAAATAGTAATCGACACTATGTGCCTCCTGACACCTCGTGTCTCAAGTACCGACGTCCCGAAGGCATGCCCAAAAGTAATAACCCAGAACAATGTGCCTCCTGACACCTCATGTCTCAAGTACCGATGTCCCGAAGGTACGCCCATTCCCTGAAGGATTCTCACCTCCCCCGTGGCTTTCTATGGCAAGCACCCCCAACCAAAATACCTAACCACCACTACGGGGGCCTCTACCCACAGGAGTGGTCAAAACCACCTCATCACAGAGTATCTCTCTGTGCACACTAATCAAAGTCCCAGTGAGTGATAATCACCCAAAATATTCCTAAGCCACCAACACATCTGACACCTCGTGTCCCTGCGACCATGTCGCTCATGTCTGATGGCATCGCCACCCTAGTAACCCGAGCCATGCCCAACTAGACAGTCGTACTGCCTCAAGCCAACGTACATGACGCCCAATCCGGTGGTCAAAACCACCCAAAGTATCCCGAGCAAAGCCCCAACCTATGATCAGCATCACTCAAGTGTAACCGGGCTGAGCCCAACACAACCCAAATGGTCCAGTAGATTCAATTCAGCAATTTCATATATAACATATGTAAACAGAAAGCACAACCAGGCAAAACTAACTAACTGTTGAATTGCACTATGCAAGGTGTTGTTCCATACCAGCACTAAGGTCTTAAATGCCTCTAAAAATTTATAACAAGCTTTAACAAATTAAAATAAATAGTTTATAACAATCACAATTCAATTAAAACCATTTTGGCGCTCCCCGGCCAAAATGACCTGACGAGAAATGGCCCCTCACCCGGCCCTGCTCACGCAAACTGGTAACCGGGTATACACAAAAGCATCCCAGAGGTCCAAAAAGCAATACAGTATGAACAAGAAGATAAAACTGGTCCCGCTCAAAATACCCAAAAACGCGTCGTAGGCCGCGTTACCAAAACGACCGCGAAAACACAAAATGAAGTATGCACCACCTACCTGAGACTCTCACGATGCTACTCCTCCGGTAACACCCACCAATTCGGTCTAAAACGCGGTAAATATTCAAAATATTCAAACCCGCTCTAACACATATAACTCTTTATAGAACGAAAATAAAAAAAAATGTCCAAAGAGGAATCAAGGCCTTACCGAGGGGGTTCCAACACATCCAACTGAGATCAGATCGGAGTTCGGATGAAGAACCAGGATGTAGTTGAAGTTTCATCCGATTTGGGGTGGAGGTTCTGTCCAGAACCTCAGAACGAGGATACTGCCCATTTTAAGCGAAAAAAAATAAAGTACACGACATGTACTTTGGGACTACACACCGTGTATGGGTTATTTAACTATTCGTAAGATGGAAAGATTCTGCCGACTTACTTTCCGAGCCTGTCAACATGAGTACACGGTGTGTACCTAGGGGTACACGGCGTGTACGTGGTTCCTCTTCCCTACCTCGCCGACTTGTCCACATGCCATGTATATTATTCATACACGGCCGGACTACACAGTGTGTCCATTGGGGACACGACGTGTTCCTAGTTTACCCGGCCAACAGCCTACACGCCATTTGTGTCCTCACACGATCGGGGGTACACACGACGTGTTCAAAACTACATGCCGTGTAGTATGAAAATTCTACACGGTCACTGCACGGCATGTACTCGGTGAGCACACGGCCGGTCAGTCGCCTACACATACATGGCGTGTACTTAAAGTACACGGCGTGTAGTCTAGAAATTTCTAGAAACTTCCCATTAAATCCAATTTCCTCAGAAACCTGTCAAAAATTTAAACAGGGTTGGGATTTTGACCCGTTCCAAAAACCCAGGTTCTTATAAATACTGACTTTAGAATCTGGGAGTCACAATCTGAGGAATATAATAAAAAATATTTCTTTTTTATGCAAATTCATAAACAGAAAAACAAATTTCATGTGGGAGATAAGAAATAATGTTATAGACTCATGTAACTAGATGAAGGAGAAGATAAAAAATAAATGTATAGGTACTAGTTCTTGATAATTGAATTGAACCATATTATCAATTTAGAATAAGTCAAAGAAAAATTAATCCATCACTCGAGAGAATGTCAATGTAATGAAATAGGGTATTACATGAATTTACAAAATTATACAACAGATTAAATGTTCATAAATTTTTTCTTGAGGAAAAATAAAGTATTGAATATGTTAACCTGTAGTCTTCCTTGAAGTGTCAGGGAACCTTTAAATAGAATCTGTAAACAAAAATAAAAAACCAATCTCCAGGTAAAGCAATTAAAATTCAAAAATGGTTTAATTATTCAGAAGAGATAAAATAATAATCAAGTAAAATAATTGAAACAAATAAATGTTTGAATTATAACAAAAGAATGATTCAAACTTATTTTAATTACCCATTATATAGTAATCACAATTCAAAACAACCCCATAAAAATTTCATCAATATTTAAAACATATTTAATATAATTCAATTTAACAAAATGTGTAATTTAAAAAATAATTATACTACCTTAAATACCATATAATATGTTTGAATAAATTCAGTTTCATTAAATAATAATTAAGAAAAGAGTTATTCAAATTAATAGACTCAAAATATTAAAAATACATATTCCAGAATACATTGTGTAAAAGTTACATAATAATAAAAAATAATTTTAATAACACTTCAAAACTCATTAAAATATTATAATAATACTTCTATTACCTTAAATATACTATATATTAATTTTAGAAATTAATAAAACACTTACAAGAATTATAATATCCCTACAGTTCATCAATGTATAAAAAGTTTTAAAAAACAGGGAATGAAGAAATCGTCACCGACATTAGAAAAAAATACCTGGTGGTGGTGAGAATGAGTCACCATTGAAAAATAATTTTACCCACTATTAGTTATAAATTACCCACCATTGAAAGTAATATTTTACCCACAATTGGATTTTTTTAAATATACACACTGTTTGCTTTAATAAATTTTTTCATCATTGGATTTAATAAATTTACCCACCATTGGATTTAATAAATTTACCCACTTTTAGCATTAAAAATGGAAAAGCAAAACAAATAACACACCGTTGCATTTTAGAATGGAACCCACCATTGAAGATAAAAATAAGACACTATTAGGTGTTGAAATATTTGGAAAAGGAAATATTAACACACCATTGGAGACTCATACAAGACCCGCCATTGGGTATATGAATTTGGAAAAGGAATGATTAACCCCTATTTTCATGGAAATTGAGAATCAACTTGTTAGAAAAGGGAGAATACAATGACAACCACTGTTGAAGAAGAAAACTGATCCACATTTGAGTTTAAGATTCATTTAAGAGAGGATATATTGAAGGAGAATCCATGCAAGGAGGAATAGAATATATTCAGGGATAATAGATGAAGTATATGAATCTTGAGGAATCATCCACGGAGGAAAGTGGCTAGAGGTAAGAGATAGTGAATAGTATTTTATCATTTTATGTAAAACTAAACCCAGAAACGTCATATAATTTTTAATCCATATAAAAGACTGAATTTTGTGTCTTTCCAGAATACCTTTTTTTAGATAATTTGAATATGTTTCCAACGAATCAAGAATCAATTAATTTTGATAAGTATTGAATGAGATATGATCAAAAAATTGTGAAAACATATTTTGAATACTTCAGAAACCGTTTCATTACTATGGACTAAATTTGAGGTATGTAAACAATATATTTATAGTTTTATGTAGTTTAACAAGATGTATAAAAACTTTTTATATTTCTAACTAAACAAACTCTGAGTGATTATAATTACAAACAGACGAGCTATCAAAGAAACAAAAAGGGCTTTAATTCAGAAAAAATTAGGAATACATATGTGTTAAAAGATCTTCAAACATACATCACACCACTTAAAAGTTAAAATAATACCTTTATTTATTATAATGAAATTATTATAAATTAGTTTTATTTCAAAGGTGATATGTTTCAAAAAAATCCGATTAGTACAATGTATGTTATAAAATAAATACATAATAAAATTTTAAAGAAGTTTATTCTGAAAATACTACATGAGAGAAAAAACATGAACCATGTTTAGGATTAAATGAAAACGTGTTAGGTAAATAATTATAAAACGTTTTAGTTTATTAAAATTTATAATTACTTATTATCTTTCATATAAAACAATAATTATAAAATTCTGATCACTACAACACAAGTGATATTTAAACTATAGAAATGTTTTAAAAAATATTTTTCATATAAAATAATAAAAGGGTTTTATATATTTAAAAACACAATAAAACAAGTGATCAAAAAATAGATAAATACATGCATGAAAATTCACAAGAAAAAATCCCTCATTTTTTTATTACAAAACCAAAACATTTAAAACCAATTTCTTCCCCTCTTTTAAATAAAAAATGATGGAAAATCAAAATTTCTCCTAAATAAATGAATTAATAAAATAATTAAATTTCTAACATTTCTTGTTCATTTTTTTTCAAATTGAGAAGAGTCTAAAGGCCTAGTAAATTTTTGTACTAGATGATTTTTAGTAGGGATAAATTATAAAAAAAATCCCCCTTATTCACATTATCTCTAATAAAATGAAATCTATGATTGACATGATTTGTTATAGAATGCTGTAAGGGTTTTTTTAGAATTAGAAATTACATATGTATTATCACAATACATAGGAAATAAATTTAAAAATCACATAAGTTTTTCTTAATCCACAAACTTTGAGCACAAATACCAGTAATTGGGATGTACTCTTCTTATATAATTTATAAAACAACAATAATTGCATCTTAGAAGACAAAGAAATTAATATGTTCCCTAGAGAATGACACGTAACTGATGTGCCTTGTCAGTCAATTATATAGCCACCAAAATCATAGTCATAATAATATAATAAATCAAAACATCTATATTTAGGATAAAATAAACTAGAATCAATAGTTCCTTTAATATATCTAATTATTCTTTATACATCTTTAATATGGATTTATTTAGGATCAACTTTAAATCTAGAACATAAAAAATCACTAAACATTATATCAGATCTATATGTATTTAAATATACTAATCTATCTATCATGCCTGTATAAACATTAATATCAATAGATTTTCAAAATACATCAACATCTAAGTACCCATAAGATATTTCATAGATTTTGATGAATCTAGACCAAATCATTTGACTAACTTTTTAGCATACTTATATTGATTAAGAAAAATATAGCAACCCATCCTTTTCTTACATTACTATTACATCATTATGAAGATAAAAAACATAATTGAATTACACCATGAGGATCCAGAGGTTTAGTGTCTTGGGAAAAATAGAACAATACATAACATTTACAAAATCAAACATAAATATTTATTTAATTCATTCTTTAATAGCTTCTTATTGTCCCTTGAAAACTCGTTAGTACACATAATCACCTGGGGATAATCATAAAAAAGGGGTGAGCTAAAAGCCCATTAAGAGGATAGATAATAAAAATATGGCATGGGGTGAGCATAATCATAACATCATCATCACAATTATGACAGGAATCATTAGATAAGGGCGTGGAATGTGGTAATTCATAAAAATGAAACATAATGTCATATTGGTTAACTACCACACATAGTTGTGAACAAATCTTGCATCATGTTCACACATCCTTTCACTTCAGCTCATGAGATTCATCACATTACCCAATGGATTGGAGTGCTATATAATTCTAGGTGCAATCGTCACATTTAAAAAATTTCATTATCATGAATGAAAAATAGAATACATATCAATCATGAACATAAATAATCCATGGAAAGGAATGGGTTTCATCCAATATGAACACATTCAGAAATATTGGGTTTCTAAAAGAAAGAGGAAATAACATACTTGATACAAGGACCATCAACCTTGAGTGAGAAGTAAAAGAAGAGTTCTTTGGGAAAACATTATGTTTGAAATAAACTTTAGTGTAAAACATGTATATCCCAAAAAATGTAAGATAAAGATGAAAAAAAAATTATGGAGTGATCATACAGAAAATGGAGTGAAAGAGGAGAACTTGAAGAAAGTATGTTGGGTTCGAGAATTTCCCCTTACCTTGTATCTTTTTTTAAAGGGTGATTCCTTGGTCAAAGACGACCAAAGCACAAATACTATTAAAAAAGAAATATTACAAGAGTCTAAAAAATGGAGTCATATTAAAATATTTTTCATGAAATGAAAGTAGAGCATTGGGAAGGCCTTAGAACCAAGTAATGTCTTGATGACTCCCAAATTGGCCAGACCATCTGCAACCGTGTTTTCTTATTTATACACATGAGTGATGATATAGCTAATATCACTAAGTGAATGGATGAATTCCATCCAACAGGTTGTAATATACCAAGCGAGTTGGATTATGCCATTCCAAATTTCTTGGATGATAGTCGTCAAGTAACTTTCGATCCAGAGGTTATTCCAACCAAACTGTTTGGAAAAATCAATGGAATGTATCAAGTCCATAATCTCAGCTTCAAGTGAGGTGGAAATGCCACATTTTACAATGAAGCATACAAGGATTTGAATTTGGTGATTCCTGAAAATGGAACCACACCCTACAGGTCCCGGATTGCCTTTGGAGGTGTCATCAATATTGATCATAATTCATCTAGGCAAGGGGATATCCAGAACACCTCCAGAGTGTGATGCGGTTGACAGAAGTTGCCTTTAATTTTTTGATGCCTCAGGATCCAAAAGTCATGAATGGTGTTATGGAAGTGTCCCTTTTGAATAAAGATAACTTCTTGTATGTCAATGAGGATCCTCATTCGACCTGCATTTTGATTAAATGAGTAATTATTATTAATAATAGCATTATGATCATACCAGATTACATGGTGTAGATCAGAAACCACAACATGAAATAGGTTCTTGATTTTCTAAGAGCCATCCATTTCTTCACATTTTTTAATTTGAGCTTTGATAGAATTAAGATTCAACCACATGTTGTAAAAAAATGTCAAGAATATATTTCCAAAGAGCTAAAATAGTAGCATAAGAGAGAAAGAGGTGGTTAGAATCTTCCCTATTTTGATTAAAGAGTTTTTATTTAGAGTAGGGCTGAATGCCAAAATATTTAAGGGAAAGAACAGTGGGCACTCTGTTGTGAGAAAGACACCATATGAGGTTGAATCTCGATGGTTTTATTCAAGGTTTGTTAAAAAAAATTAACCAATAGTAGTCTCTTTTTGAGTTATAGAAAAAATGATTATAAAACTATTTTTTGTTGAGAATACCATTTTGATAAGGTTACCATGTTAGGAAATCATTGGTGTGAGATAAAGAGTAATTTTTAATGATTTTCAGAATAGTTTCAAGAAGGTGGTCATGTTGGGAGTTTAGGATGTATCTAATAGATCTGTTGATGTTGTCAGGGGTCTGATCCGAAGTCATCATGAAAATTAAAGGAATGGTAGTCCAATTATACAAAAAAAATTTCATAGAAGAATCTATAGAGACTATCCATCTAGGGTTATTCATAATGTTGGTGAAGGAGTTTTCGAAGGAAGGCCATATTGAAGAGAAAATGAAGTTTGAGTTGCCCCTTACCTGGTATCTGAATGCTTTCTTCGCTTTAATATCTTGTATAATGACATTATATTTGTTAAGTTGAAATTATATAACCTTTATACATGAAAATGGTTTATTATGGTTTCATTAAGTTATTTTATGGGCCTTTTGATGAGTTATAGAGTTTGAATTCTTTGTTTGGGAGTGTTAATTTCCTTATCTTTTATAAATGTTTCACTAGTATTCATGAATGGGTGTTCATCTGAAATGTGGTTAAAACACTAGATTTGTTATTATATAATATTAGTGAAATTATAGAGATACAAATGATTTTATAATGAATTTGGTTATGTACCACGAGGATGAGTCATTAGATAAAATTTAATGATGATCATTTTTGGTTAATTTGGGTTTTTTTTTTATCACAACAAACTTGTTTTATTTTATCACTTAATTTCATGTAAATAAGTTAGTTACAGAATATAAAAGGGGATAAAACATAAACTTTGAAATATGTTTTCAACCATTTTATGGTTTTATTTACAACCTTGAAGTAATTGAAGGAAAATGGAATTGCATCACCCATGATGTAGGTAAATTAAAACATCACGAGCAACGGTTTCATGTTTATTAACATAGAGAGGAGGGAGGAGTATAATGAATAATATTCCATTAACATGATATCATACCATTATATCAATAATACTGGTGTTATCATGAAATTTGGATAATAGAATTTGGGGATAAGCAAGGAAATGAAATGAAATTTGAAAGGAAATTGAATGAAAAAAGAGAGAGGAATTACCTCTTGATTCCTCCTCTTGATATCCTCTTTAAGGAACCTAGGATTGGTCTTTTGATGAGACCAAGAGATCTTGGTTTTGGGGAATGGGATAGGGAAGATCTTTTTTCAGAAGTTAGGCATGCCTTGAAGCTTGATAGGTGTGAAGTAATGAGGGTGTAAGGGGTTGTATTTATAGTGGAGGGGAGAGGAGTTTTCTTAATATTTTAATCATTAGTTTATTAATTTACACCATGATAAGAAATAGTAATGATTACATGGCCAAAAATAGTGAATTGGGCATGTGAGTTTTAGATTTGGGTTCTTATATCACTCATGTTTTTAGGAATAGTGGATTTAAATTATAATATATTTATTCGACAAATTAATATATTTTACTATTCACTAAAAATTCTAGTATTTCAAAAAAAAATCCCAAAATTCACCCAAACATTTTTTTTCAATGTGTAGAATTCAAAAATGTAATCCATTTTTGAAAAATAATTTTATAAATATTATTAATTTAATTTTTAATTAAAATCATAATTTATTTGAAAAATACAGATTATAAAATTAAAACTAATCTTATAATGCTTTCCAAAATGACATAAGGTGTTATAATATTATCTTAAAACTAGAAGATATAGAATTATTAATTTATGAAAACATTTTTTAAAAATAATTTTTTTTCTAAAAGAATTAAATAATTATAAATAAATTTTTTTGACTTACAACAATACCAATACTTTTACTATGGTCATATTGTCACTTATAAGATGTCTAAATTTTATTTAATCATTCATGAGTGAGTTTACAATTAATTTAGATGATTTAATATTAATAAGGGTCATATTACTATTCGTTAGGGTAAGTTACTATTCATAAGGGTTGGTTACTATTCTCCGAAATAATTTTTGTTCTACTAGACACCAATAATCAACCTGAATGCAACCGTGTATGCCAGATTTTTGAAATTCAAAACATAGAAGTGGAAACATAATGTTTAATGATCACATAGTATTTAGTATCATGATATTTCATTATTCTTCCCAATTTGATTATGTTATAAGGAATAATTATAAGAAATTAATTCCATTGATAAAACTTTTGTTGTTATATTCTTCACCCCATATGAAATTTCACCCTCAAAATTTCCTTTTACACAAAAAAGTGAGGGTACATCTCCTTCATCACCTCTTCTGGTTCACAAGTATCTTTTTCAAACTTATGGTTCCTCCACAACACTTTAACAAGATGGATTGTTTTGCTGCATAGGACCTTATCCCTTTTGTCCAGAATATTTACTAGCTGCTCCTCATAAGAGAGATCATCTTCTAACTATACCACCTCTGAGTTCAGTAAATGTGAGGTATCTAATATATACTTCCATAGGAGTGATACACGAAACACGTCATGAAATGGATCCATATTTGGTGCAAGTGAAAGAAGATAGGATACAACTCCTATATCGTCAAGGATCTCAAAGGGGACAATATACCTTGGGCTTAGATTCCTTTTGTTTACAAACTGCCATGACTCTCTTCCATGGGGATATTTGAAGGAAGACTTTATCTCAAACGTCGAACTCCAAGTCCCATTGATGGTTGTCAACATAGATCTTTTTCTAACTCTGAGTAGATTTGATATATTTATGGATGACGTGAACCTTCTCTATCATCTCTTGCACAAGATCGGGTCCAAGTAGCTTTCTTTCTCCAACTTCATCCCAAAAGGTTGGAGTTCTACATCACATTCTATACGAAGCTTTATATAGATCCATCTGAATACTCAAGTGGAAGCTATTGTTATATGAGAACTCAACCAATGGGAAATGATGATCCCATCCACCTTTGAATTCTAAAGATCGGGCTCTTAGCATATCTTCATGTGTCTAAATAGTCCTTTTAGATTGGCCATCAGTTTGTGGGTGATAGGTCATGCTGAAATTTAATTCAGTACTCAAAGAAAATTGAAGACTCCTCCAGAATTTTGATGTGAACCTAAGATCATGATCAAACACAATTGAGATTGGAACACCATGTAGTATCACCACTTCCTTCACATATATCTTGGAAAGTTGTTCTAGTGAGAGATCTTCCAAAATAGAGATAAAATGGGTAGTCTTGGTGAGTCATTCAACCACAACCCATATCGTATTATTTCCATTGGACGTCTTCGAGAGACCTGTGAAAAGTCAATAGTGACATTCTCCCATTTCCACATGGGTATATGCAATGATTACATCCTCCCTTTGGACTTTTTTCACTATTATTTAACTTTCTAACATACAAAGAACCTTGAGATATATTCCACAGTCTCCTTCTTCATGTTATCCCACCAAAAGTGTTCTCGGGGATCTCAGTACATCTTGGTGCAACTATGATGAATATAGAATTTTGAGCTATGTGCATTCTCTAAAATCTCCTCTTTTATCCCAGGTGATAATGGAACACAAATTCATAATCCAAACTGAATCACACCATCATAGTTGATATGGAACTATTGCAGTTTCCCATCCTTTACTGCATTCACATTCTTTTGTAACTCCAAATCATCCCTTTTCCCCTCTTTAATCTTCTCTTAGATAGATAGTTGCGAAATAATTTAGGTAAGGTAGGATGTATCCCCAACCCATATGATTTCAAAATCCATCCTTTGAATATCCAAGAAGATAGGGTATTTCTCAATATGTAATATGGATAGAGTAGCATGTTATTTTCTTCTTAGAGCATCAGCTACCTAGTTCACTTTTCTAGGATGGTAGTGAATAGAGAAATAGTAGTCCTTGATTATCTCTAACCACATCCTTTGATGCATATTGAGCTCCTTTTGTGTGAATATATATTTATGATCTTATGGTCGGTGTATAGGTCAAACTTCTCACCATAATGGTAGTGTCTCCAGATTTTCAAGGAAAAAATCATGGATTTTAACTCTAGATTATGCATCAGGTAGTTCTACTCATGGATCTTCAACTATCGTGAGTCGTATGCTATCAAATTATTATTTCACATGAGTATAAAAACCAATCCTTTCTTCAAGGAATCACTGTATATCTAAAAACATTCTCCACTTTTCGGTAGTGTGAGTACAGGTGAAGTGATCAAAATTATCTTTAGATTGTTGAAGCTTCTCTTACATTCTTCTGTCCAGATATACTTTAACCCTTTCCTGTTGAGTCAATAAGGTTTTCCTTATGACTTTTCCATTCCTTCTTGTTTTGAAAATCAAAAACACCTTATCTTTTGGAAAATTTCTTTTATAAGGAAAATTGATTTTATAAGGAAAATTGATTTTATAAGGAAAATTTCTTTTATAAGGAAAATTGATTTTATAAGAAAAATTGCTTTTATAAGGAAAAACGCTTTTGTAAGAAAAATTATTCTTACCATATTTTCATCTAAGATTTTTTTCTTAAGTATAAGATTCGGATTCATTTCTATTTTCTCGGAATTACTTGAATCTTTGAAATGAAATATTCTGTTTTAGGATCCGAATTCTGGATAAGAACTGTGATAAAGTTTCACTCCGAATTCAGAATGAGAACTGTGAAAAAGTTTCATTCCGAATTCCAGATACAGTTTTAATCCAGATTCAGGATACGAATTCTTATGAAGTTCGATGACGAATTATCAATACGAATTCTAATGATTAATTCTCATTACGAATTCTGATGACGAATTCTCATTACGAACTATAATGAGGAATTCTCATTACGAATTCTGATGAAGAATTCTCATTACGAATTCTGATGAAGAAATCTCATTACGAATTCTGATGACGAATTCTCATTCCGAATTCTCATTCCGAATTCATCTATTAAACAGAATCTGATCATTTTTGTTTTATGCACTCTGAATTTATTCAGACTCCGAATATTCACTCCGAATTTTTTCATTCCGAACTTTTGAGTCAGATTTTGAAAACGATGTCGTACATTCTATTACACTTGTTTTGTTATAAAACGATCTCATCTATTTTGTTATAAACTAACCGTTGTCTAAGTGACATGTGTACAGGTCGCTCCTATATTTAAGGAAAATATGACCGTTGGAGAAGGAGCCGACCTTACCTATAAATAGGAGCTCATTTGAAAGAGCTCAGTGCTGAAAGGCTGACTGATTTTCAACTCATGTGATTACATGCTTGAAGTGATTTCTAGAGAGAGAGGCTCTTATTAACTCTTAAAGCTTCGTACTACTCCAAATGTTGGTGATTACATTCGAGGGCTTCCGGGGATAGGAAGACAGAGGTGCCGACTACCTTGATGTTCGAGGGCTTCCTTGCTGAGGAAGACAGAGGTTGCCAACTACCTTGAAGTTGAGGGCTTGCGGGGATAGCAAGATAGAGACTTCGATCTTTGTATCGAGGGCTTACCCTGGTGTGGGTAAGACAGACTTGCTTGAAAGTATAAACCAAGGGACCTTTATCCAAGTTTGTTGGATACCCTTCTCTTTGGGTTAAAAGACTTATATCTTGTTACTTGTAGTTCTACTACGTGTTTATATTCCGCTGCATTTTGTATTATAAGGAAAGTATAACTTTCTTATACTTTCTTATTTTTACTCTGTTTCATTTAGATTCTAGACGCTTTAAGGTAGAATCTCATATTGTAATCTTTTGTTAAGGTTCTATTTCCAGAACCATATTTCCGGAACCTACTTTTGGAATCTTTTTCCAAGTTTACATTTGGTGTTAGAGGTGTTGTGAATTTTCCTAGTTTAACTTTGTTAAACTTAGTCCTTTCCTTCTCTTAAGGAAACTATAGTTATTCGTATCTAACTTTAAAGTTTCCATAGGAATTTTTAAAGTATACAATTCACCCCCCCTCTTGTATATTGAGCATCTACATCATTTTTTCGATCCTACAGTTGGTATCAGAGGCAGGTCTCTGAAATACTTATACTCACGAATAAGTTTTTCTTGCTCACTTTATCATTCTGAACTTTATCATTCCGAACTTGACCATTCCGAAAATTCCCAATCCTAACTTTGTGATTACGAACTTTTTGCTACTAACATGTTTGTGTATCGAAGGAGTTTTCTAGTATGGAAGGAGTCAATGTTGGTTCAATTGATAATCATAATCCTACAAGACCACCAATCTTTGATGGTAATGATTATGAGTATTGGAGAGATCGCATGAAGAATTTTTTTATCAACACTGGAGTGGACAACTTTGTTATACTTACTGGTGATTATAAAATTCCTGACAAGGAAGTTAGAACTTTTACTAACCAGGAAAAGCAGGAATATCAACTCAATTATAAGGTATGCAATACTTTACTGTGTTCAATGACCAGAAATATATATAGCCAAATTTCTTCATGTGAAGCATCTAATTGTATATGGAAGAAGTTAGAGGTTACACACTTTGGAACTTCTAAGGTGATTGAGACTAGAAGAGCTATCCTTAGAGCTGAATATCATGGCTCCAATTTTCCTTATGGAGAACCTATCTGTAAAGTTCAACAGAGATTTATGACTATAGTCAACAGTCTACAATCTATGGGAGAGAAATGTCTAGATGATGAATATCTTTTGGATAAGATAATTGATATTATTCCAAATGAGTGGGAATCCAAGAGGACAGCTATAGATGAGAACAATAAGGTCACTCAAATTACTCTTGATGAGCTGTTTGGAACTCTTCTACAACATGAAACCAGAATGAAGAGAGATGCTGACAACATCAAGAAGAAGAATGGAAATGGTACTGTTGCTTTTACAACAACTTCAAATCAGATGAAAGCTAAGACTCCTGAGAGAGTAACCAGATCCAAGTCTAAGAAAGTTATTTTCCAATCTGAATCTAGTGAGAGTGAAGTTTCAAAAAATGAATTAGAAAATCTTGCTCGAAGGATGAACAAGATAGCTAGCCAGAGAAATTTTCAATCTCAGTATAAGAAAAAGGAAAAGAAAGATAAGAAAGATGGAGAAGTTACTTTTTATGAATGCAAAAGAGCTGGACTTATTAGACTAGATTTCCCTTTGCTCAAAAAGAAAGAAAGGAAAGAAATACATTCAGACAGGAACAGAAATAAATATTATAAAGCCAAAGCTAATAAAGTTCTGAAAGTTAATGACACCTGGAGTGCCAGTGGCGGTGACTCTTCAGATGAATCTTCTGATTATGAATCTTCAGGATAGAAGAATCTTGGTCATATAGCCAGATTACCTATTGATAATCATTGTTTTATGGCTAAGGTACGAAATGCTGAATCATTGACCAATGTTTCTTTAAATTCTAATGATAGTAAGTATTATAACTCTTCTGATGAAGAATCTTCTTCTGATGAAGAAAATACTTTACCTATTTATGAAGAAGTCTCTAGGTTTGCAGAACTTATTGAGATTGAGAATTCCAAACTCAATAAGAAACTTGATAAGGCAAACTCTAGGAATTCTATTCTTATGAAAGAGATACCAGATCTTTCTAAAGATCTTGATAGGAAAAATGCTGATTTTGAAAGTATTTCAAAAAATCTTGAGGAAGTAAGTTCTGAGAAGAACAAAATTTCTAAAGAATTAGAAAAAGTAATTTCTAAGAAAAATGTTTTTGAGCCTATCTCTAGTTATAAAACTAATGATTTTGAGGATAAAAACTTGGTTATAAAAGTCAAGTCTGAAATTTTTTCCTTAAAGAAGTGTTTATCAAACTTTACCCATGGTAAGGAAAATTTTGATAAGATGTATTCCCAAATACGACCTTTAAGAAATAAATCCAGATTTGGTTATACCCATGCAAAACCAATTTTTAGTAACAATTATTTTGTTCCTCAAAGTGCCCCATTTTGTACTAAATGTCAATGTGGTGGTCACTGGGCAAAGAATTGTTCCTTAAACAAAACCCAATCTTTAGGATTTCACAAAGCTTACTTTTCTAAGAAGATGTTGGTCCCTAAAATTTTATTGTCTTGAAATCTCGGATCCAAAAAAGTTTGGATTCCGAAAGTCTAATTTTCTTCTTGATTTCAGGAAAATAAAGGGAGTACCAGCAACAATACATGGTACATGGATAGTGGATGTTTCCGGCACATGACTGGTAACAAAAGCTATTTTGAAAAGATTATCAAAATGAACATAGGAAAGGTAACTTTTAGAGATAATGCTAAGGGTGAGATTGTTGGTATTGGTAATATTGTTCTTCTTGGTAAAACCTTGATTTCAAATGTTCTTTTTGTTAAGGGTCTTAAGCACAACCTCATTATCATAAGTCAGTTATGTAATGAAGGTTACCTTGTGAATTTTAGGAATGATAAGTGTTTAGTTCACAATTCCAAGGAAGATTTTATTCTCTCAGCCAATAGGCAAGAGAATGTATACACTTTGAACCTAGAAGACCTCAGAAGTCAAGATTTACCTTCCCTAAGTGCAATGGAAGATCATTCCTGGTTATGGCATAGAAGACTAGGACATTGTAATCTTAGAAACCTATGTAAACTCTCTAAGAAGAAACTAGTTAAGGATCTACCAGAGCTTAGATTTGATTCTTCTAAAGTTTGTGATCCTTGTCAATATGGAAAGTAACATAAATATAGTTTTAAGTCAATCGGTGAAGTCTCAACAACTGATGCATTACAGTTAGTGCACATGGATCTTTTTGGTCCAACACAAACTGGAAGTATTGGAGGAAAATACTATGTTTTTGTTCTAGTTGATGATTACACTAGATTTACTTGGGTCTATTTTCGAGCAAAGAAGTCTGAAGCTTTTTCCTATTTCAAAATTTTTAGAGCTCAAGTTAAAAATGAGAAAAACCTTCTATTGAAAACTATTCATAGTGATCATGGAGGAGAATTTCAAAATTCTGATTTTGAAACTTTTTGTAGTAAGAAAGGTATTACTCACAATTTTTCAGCACCTAGAACTCCTCAACAGAATGGTGTAGTTGAAATAAGAAATATAATTCTTCAAGAAATAACTAGAACCATGTTGAGTGAATATTCTATAGCTAGACATTTCTGGGCTGAAGCTGTAAGTACTACTTGTTATACTATAAATCGAGTTTTGATCAAACCTTTTCTTAATAAAACTCCTTATGAGTTATGGAATGGTAGAAAACCAAGACTATCCTACTTCAAGGTTTTTGGTTACAAAGTATTCATTTTGAATACTAAAGATAACTTACATAAATTCGCATCAAAATCTGATGAAGGAATTTTCTTAGGTTATTCCACAACATCTAAGGCTTATAGTGTTTTTAATAAAAACACTTCTACTGTCGAAGAAACAATACATGTAAAATTTGATGAGTCAGATCCTTTTATTTTTAAAACATCCCTACCTACATCCTCGGATGTGTTTTTAAAAACTGATTATCAACCTTTGATAGAAGAACCTTTTGATAAGGATAATGTTCTTGAAGATACTTCTGAAACATTTATCCCAGAAGACTTTCTACCCTATGTTGATGAACAGGATTTACAAAACCCAAATCAGGTGTTTCTTAAGAATCATCCTAGTGATAGTATCATTGGTGATGTAAATCAACCTGTAAGGACTAGAAGTTCCTTAAGAAATGAAGTGGAACATCTAGCATTTCTTTCCCATTTAGAACCAAAAAGCACTGATGAAGCTTTAGGTGATGATGATTGGATTAAAGCCATGCAAGATGAACTAAATGAATTCGAAAGGAATAAAGTCTGGACCTTGGTTGAAAGACCTAAGGAAACTTCTGTTATTGGAGTAAAATGGGTTTTCAGAAATAAATGTGCTGAAAATGGAGTCATAGTAAGAAATAAAGCTAGACTTGTTGCTAAAGGCTATAATCAGCAAGAGGGAATAGACTATGAAGAAACCTATGATCTAGTAGACAGACTTGAATCTATCCGTATTCTACTTGCCTTTGCAGCATTCTTTAATTTCAAACTTTTCCAAATGGATGTTAAATGTGCTTTTCTTAATGGTTATGTTCAAGAGGAAGTTTTTGTTGAACAACCTCCTGGATTTGAAGATACAAAACATCCTGATCATGTTTTTAAACTTACCAAAGATTTTTATGGTCTTAATCAAGCCCCACAAGCATGGTATGATAGACTCACAGGATTTTTGCTTCAAAATAACTATGTTAAGGGAAATGTAGATCCAACCCTTTTTATAAAGAAAGATAAGAAAAATGTTTTGATTATTTAAATTTATGTTGATGACATTATATTTGGTTCAACTCATCAATCTTTGACTGACTCTTTTGCTAGTCTAATGAAATCTGAGTTTGAAATGAGTATGATGGGTGAGTTAACATTTTTCCTTGGATTTCAAATTTCTCAAAAACCAGAAGGAACCTACATATCTCAACATAAGTATATTAAATATATTATTAAAAAGTATGGTTATGACAACACTAAAAGTATAAGTACTCCCATTGGTACCTCAAACTCTTTAGATCTTGATGAAGCTGGGAAACCAGTAGATCAAACATCTTTTAGAGGTATGATATGAAGTTTACTTTACTTAACAGCTAGTCGACCATACTTAATGTTTTCAGTATGCTTATGTGCAAGATATCAATCCAATCCTAAGGAATCTCACTTAAAGGCGGTAAAAAGAATTTTTCGCTACCTTAAGGGAACCATGGATCTAGGATTATTTTATACTTATGGAAATGATTTTGTTCTAAAAAGATTTTCTAATGCTGACTTTGGTGGATGTAGAATGGATATAAAGAGTACATCCAGAACTTGTAATTTCTTAGGAGATTCATTAGTTTCTTGGTCCTGCAAGAAGCAATATTCTGTAGCACTTTCCCACTGCTGAAGCTGAATATGTAGCAGCTGGAAGTTGTTGTGATCAAGTGTTGTGGATGCAACACACACTCACAGACTATGGCTTGAGTTTTACTAAAACTCAAATTTTGTGTGATAACACAAGTTCCATTGCCCTAAGTAAGACCCCTGCACATCACTCCCATGCAAAACACATAGATATTAGGCATCACTTTCTCAGGTATCACACACTAAAAGGAGATATTATTCTTCAGTTTATCGGAACACAAGATCAACTTGCTGATATTTTCACAAAATCATTTCCTTTTGATAGATTTGAATATATTAAATAGAAGTTAGGAATGATAACCGTAAGGTAATCCCTCTAAATTAACTTTCTGTTGAAAAAGTCTCCTTACAGCAATAAACTCCTTTTCATAGGGGGAGTACATTTGATTGTTAGTTTAACAAAGATTTTCAAAATTTATTTTCAAAAAACTTTTCAGAACGAAGATTTCCGGAATTGAATTTTCGGAACTACAATTTTTCCAGAATGGACATTTTAGTATAGAATACTTCTGGAATGGAAGTATTCGTATTAAAAATTTCCGGAAAGGAAATTTTCGTACTGAATCTTTCATACTGTGTTTTTCATACTGAATTTTTCGTACTGAGTTTTTCGTACTGAGTTTGTTTTCCGTAGTAAAGTTTTTGCGAACACTGTCTTTTCATTAAAAAGATTTTTTCGTTGTCATTTTTATATTACCCATTACGAATAATCCTCCTAAGCCAATCCGAAAGGTATAATTTCCTTACTCAAGTTTTCGTAGTCATTTTTTTCCTTGCTGGCATTTTCTTGTATTATGTTTTCAGATTATAGTTTTCTTAATTCTTTGTTTTAATAAAAACCTAAAAAAGATCGGATTCATGTTTTCAACCGTCAGATCTGATCTCAGCTTATCCCAACCGTTAGATCAACTGAGGAAGTTGAACCGTCATTCCATTGCCTATATAAAGGGGACCCAAGTACTCGTCCCACATCGATTTCAAGCTCTCGCGTCCCGAATCTCTGCCTCTCTGTTTTTAAAGCCATTCTGAAATTCAGACTTCTCTGTTCCGAACTTCTCATAGGACTTCAGATCCGAATGTCTGCGGAGTTAGCGTCTCAAGAGATGTCATCCACCAAACCTATTTCACAATGGTTAGTTTACAGAGAAAGGATACTCCATCCGGATTTCTTCAATAACTATGATTATCTTATTTGAAAGAACATTAAAAACAATGGCTGGGAAGATATTGCTGTATCCAAACTAGGGAATCAAGACGATGTCTTTTCAGAGTTACTTGTTGAGTTCTATGAATCATTTTCCTTCTTTAAGGAAGATAATAGGGAGAAGTTTTCTTTTAAGTCTTATGGCAAGACTTACAAGCTTTCTTATACCAAGGAAGCAAGCTTGGTAGGGATGACCTATGAAGGAGAAGCCGAGTTCATATCTCACGTTTTTCAGGACTCTAAGGGTAGCTTCGACAAGGAAAAAGCCTTAGAAACTCTCGGACTGGCTGATGACAAGGCTCTGAAGATTGCAAGTTTATCTACAAATTTCCGGATTCTAGAATTGTGGGTGCAAGGGCTTATCGTACCGAGGAAAGGTGATAAAGACAGTTTGAAGAAGAGTGAGATCTATATCTTAGATTTCTTGATAAATATAAGGAATTTTAACTTGATGAAGAACATTCTTATCACTCTTGAAAATTTAAAGAAAGGAAATCTGAGAGCTCAAATTATTATGTATCCAGCAATCCTCTCGAAGTTGATAGTTCGGTGCCTTGATTCTTTCAAGGAGGCTTGCAAATCTAAGCCAAGAGTTTGAAGATTATGCTGGTGAGCGATGGTACTCTTAAGAGGATGGATGTGGCTTTCAACAAGGAGAATGGTGAGTTCTTCGATTTTCCTAATCAAGAAGAAGTGGCTCCGAAGGTTGCTGAACCGGAATCATCAAAACCAGTAAGGAAAAGAAAGTTGAAAGAAGTTGTAGTTGAAATTAAGGATCCTAAAGCCAAGAAAGTTCAAACCGCACCTCCCAAACCAAAGAAGAAGAAAACCTATCCTGATGAAGTTTTTGTGAAGTGGAGAGCAGATAAAGAGAAAAGGAAAGAAGGGGATCAGCAGTTCGGATTGGACCCTGTGGAGGCTAAGGCCTTGAAGGAGAGAACTACTGATGAGCTTGAAAAACAAGTAAAGGAAAAGAAGCTCAAGAAGAAGATGACAGAAGCTGAGGTAGTCCAAGAATTGTTAAAGTTTAATGAGATGGTATTCGAAAGCATTCCAGTTCCGAGATCTTTCTCCTTGGAATCTCTACCTGAGACTCCAGGAAGAAACCTTGATCTTCCAGAAGAGATTACAACTAAACATGTTGAGCAACTTGAGAAGATTAAACAAGTGGAAGAGGAAGAAGTAGTTGCTAAAGGAAGTGGTGAAACAAGAGACTTATTGAAAGAGGTAGATGATTATAAAGGGTCGCCTTAGGAACACCTATCACTCCGAACTTCAGAGGCTGAATCCTATAAGTTAGTAACTTTAGAGAAGGATAAGAATGAGGATGATTTTGTTCAAAAAGTTGTTGATGATATTATTCAAGTGTCTACTGGCGAGCAGAAAACTCCTGATCAAGAATCTATTCCGAAAAAGGACAAGGGAAAGCAACTCCTTGTTGAGACTCCGAAATCAGTGGCTAGCAAGAAAAGAGAAATTGGAGATTCTTCTAAAAGGAAGTTGGAGCTTATTGAGGAAGAAAATTATCCAAGTTAAGTTTCAGATTCGGAGTCATCCTCATTGGGACATGACTTTGTTGTTCAATCTTTGATGAAGTTAGTTGGTTCCATTCCGACCATCTCGACCATAAACTCAAGATGCCAAATGCTCCAACATGCTCTAAATCAGAAATCATATTTCTTATCCTTGGTTATGGATAAGTATGTCGAGATAGAAGCCGAATTCAAATCTTTTCTTGTTGGATATGAATCCCACAAAAGATCTTTCCAGAAAATGACAATCTGGTCGAGGAAGACTGTGGAAGAGATGAGGCTATTCGATGAGTTTCAAGACAATATTAAAGATGCTTTTGAGACCGAGGACAGGAATATAAATGAGTTAACTTCATCCTTTGAAGACAAGCTGACAGATGAAAAGAACTTCTGGATTCAAGAAGTCAGAGATCTGAATGGGAAGCTGAATTCCATTTCTCAAAACTGGAAGTTTGAAAGGGATCATCGGATTGAGTTTGAACAGATGATGAAGTCTTAGGAAGAAAAGATCATGGCTCAGGAAGAAAAGCTGAAAGCCCAGGAAGAAAAGATTGAAGCTCAATCTGCAAGAATAGTGGTCTTAGAGAAGCAAGCTAAAGAAGATCATAAAGACCTGAAGAATATCAATACTATTATCAAGGGGCACATGTCGAAGGAAAAATATCCGAAATAACTAAATCTGATATTTTTGTTGTATCTATTTTTCTTTGTTTCCGAGATTTTAAACCTAATGAAAATTGTGCCTCTCGTTTCTTTTGTTGTCATTACTAATTTTTTCAGGTACTTTTTTTTCCATTCCCTTGATTTCTTTTTGAAAATCACAAAGGGGGAGAAGGAAAAGATCCTTAAGAAAAAGAAGAACTCCAATGAGAGTTTATCTAAAGGGGAGAAGGAAAAGATCCTTAAAGGAAAGATAACTCTAATAAGAGTTTATCTAAGGGGGAGTTTTTCATTAAAGAATACTTTCTTATTCGTAATGAAATGTCACTCCGGAAATCTAGAATACGATCCTTAGAGTTTCAAAGCCTAAGGGGGAGTTAGTCGCATTCATCAATATCCTTAAAGCAAAGGGAGATAAGCCTTAATGTTTTTCTTTCTTCTTAGAATTTCTTTTTCAAGGATGTTTGTGCTTTCCAAAAAGGGGGAGATTGTTGAGTCAATAAGGTTTTCCTTATGACTTTTCCATTCCTTATTGTTTTTAAAATCACAAAAACCTTATCTTTAGGAAAATTGCTTTTATAAAGAAAATTAATTTTATAAGGAAAATTGATTTTATAAGGAAAATTTCTTTTATAATGAAAATTGATTTTATAAGAAAAATTGATTTTATAAGGAAAATCGCTTTTGTAAGAAAAATTATTCTTACCATATTTTCATCTAAGATTTTTTTCTTAAGTATAAGATTCAGATTCATTTCTATTTTCTCGGAATTACTTGAATCTTTGAAATGAAGTATTCTGTTTTAGGATCCGAATTCTGGATAAGAACTGTGATAATGTTTCACTCCGAATTCAGAATGAGAACTCTGAAAAAGTTTCATTCCGAATTCTGGATACAGTTATAATCCAGATTCAGGATACGAATTCTTATGAAGTTCGATGATGAATTCTCAATACGAATTCAAATGATTAATTCTCATTACGAATTCTGAAGACGAATTCTCATTATGAACTCTAATGAGGAATTCTGATTATGAATTCCGATGAAGAATTCTCATTACGAATTCTGATGAAGAAATCTCATTACGAATTCTGATGACGAATTCTCATTCCGAATTCTCATTCCGAATTCATCTATTAAATAGAATCTGATCATCTTTGTTTTATACACTCTGAATTTATTCAGACTCCGAATCTTCACTCTGAATTTTTTCATTACGAACTTTTGAGTCAGATTTTGAAAACGATGTCGTACATTCTATTACACTTATTTTGTTATAAAACGATGTCGTCTATTTTGTTATAAACTTACCGTTGTCTAAGTTACACATATACAGGTCCCTCCGATATTTAAGGAAAATATAACCTTTGGAGAAGGATTCGACCTTACCTATAAATAGAAGCTCATTTGAAAGAGCTTAGTGCTGAAAGGCTGACTGATTTTCGACTCATGTGATTACATGCTTGAAGTGATTTCTAGAGAGAGAGAGGCTCTTATTAACTCTCAAAGATTCATGCGACTCCGAATGTTGGTGATTACATTCGAGGGCTTTCGGGGATAGGAAGACAGAGGTGCCGACTACCTTGAAGTTCGAGGGCTTCCTTGCTGAGGAAGACAGAGGTTGCCAACTACCTTGAAGTTGAGGGCTCGTGGGGATAGCAAGACAGAGACTTCGATCTTCGTATCGAGGGCTTACCCTGGTGTGGGTAAAACAAACTTGCTTGAAATTATAAATCAAGGGACCTTTATCCAAGGTTGTTGGATACCCTTCTCTTTGGGTTAAAAGACTTATATCTTGTTACTTGTAGTTCTACTACGTGTTTATATTCCGCTACATTTTGTATTATAAGGAAAGTATAACTTTCTTATAATTTCTTATTTGTACTCTGTTTCATTTAGATTCTATACACTTTAAGGTAGAATCTCATATTGTAATATTTTTTTAAGGTTCTATTTCCGGAACCATATTTACAGAACCTACTTTCGGAATCTCTTTCCAAGTTTACATTCGGTGTTAGAGGTGTTGTGAATTTTCCTAGTTTAACTTTGTTTAACTTAGTCCTTTCCTTCTCTTAAGGAAACTATAGTTATTCGTAACTAACTTTAAAGGTTCCAAATGAATTTTTAAAGTATACAATTCACCCACCCTCTTGTATATTGAGCATCTACATAATTATTTCGATCCTACATTTCCTTGTTAACTTAGTTAGTAGGCTTGAAAATCATGTGAAACTTCTCAAAAAACATCTCTAGTACCCAGCTAATCCAAGAAAAATAAAGATTTCTATGACACTAGAGGGCCTGGTCCATTCCTCAATCACCTTTGTTTTTGAAAGGTCTACAAAAATTCTTTCTATTTTGATCACATGTCCAAAGAACGTGACTTGCTTCATCCAAAAGTCGCACTTTCTGAACATGGTCTACAACTTCTCCTTTCTCAATGTTGCCAACACAAGTCTTAGATGTTCTTCATGTTCCTCCATGTTCTAGGAGTAGATGAGAATATCTTCGAAAAAACATACACACATTTATCGAGGTAATTTATAAAGACTCTATTCATCAAATCCATGAAAATTTCAGGGGAATTAATAAGTCTGAAGGTAATCACCAGAAACTCATAGTTTCCATACCTTATATGAAAGGCTGTCTTCTGAATATCTTCCTTCTTCACCTTTAGCTGATGATATCTAGAATGATGATCCAACTTTGAGAAGTACTGAGCTCCTCTTAACAGATCAAACAAGTAGTCAATACATGGGAGAAGATACTTGTTATTTATGGTGATCTTGTTGAGTTCCAGATAATCAATACACAAACATTGTTTTATCATTCTTCTTCACAAAGAGCATTGGTGCACCATAATGTGATGCACTGGGGAGTATGAACCCTTCTTCTAAATAATCTTTTAGCTGCTTCTTTAACTCCTCTAGTTTGATAGGATCCATCCTATAGGGACAGTTTGAGATATAAGTATCTATGGGTATGAGTTCTATTGAGAAATCTACCTCATGATCTGAGGGAAGTCTAGGTAACTCTTCAGAAAATACATCACCGTATTCCCTCATGATGGGAATTTCCACAAGGTTGGAACTTTCCTTTGACTCAACAGTTTTGGATATGTATTCTTATTCATAGGGTATCAAAACCCACACCATTGAAGGATTTTTCAATGGATAATTTCGATCTTCCTTTCATTTGTAGGGGATCATGGGATGGTTCGGAATATGAAAAGATATTTCATTTTCCCAGTAGTTGATATGTTCTCTATATAACGAGAGCCAATCCATTCCCATTATAGCATCAAATTCCACCAAGGGAAGTATTATGATATTTCCTGGAAGAATCTTACCTCATACACCAATAGGAGAAGATTCAAACACTAGGGTTTCAATGATAGCACCACTTGGCGTTTTTACAGATATCTCTACTTCAAGGTTTCAGGGGTTTAATTCTATTGTTATATCAAACATGTAAAATAGAAAGGAATGCGTAGATCCATAATCACATAAGACTTTACCATTCTTTAATTAATAGTAAGTATACCTTATACTACTTCATTATCTTTCTCCATATCTATAGTAGTTATGACATAAGCCTTCCCTTGTTCCTTTGTCTTTGGTGGCTTCTAGCACTGATTACCCTCAAGGACTTGAGGTTTAGTGCACTAGCTCACATAGTGATCTTTCTCCCTACAATTGTAACATTGAACCATGGGTGGGGCTCCCCTTTATTCCACTACATTCTCTTTTCTTCTCATGTCCTTTTGACACTCTTGAGAATAGTAGCCTTATTTACCACACTTGAAGCATTTCCCCGTCCCTTTGAGGTAGTTTCCATGATGAATCTTCGCACATTTGTGGCTTGTGGGTCATTGAGTTTTCTTCCCACCTTTATTATTAGATCTTCTATCTTGAAACACCATCTTTCATTTCTTATCACCATAGCCATGGGACCATTCTCCAAACTCTTTATCAACTTTGAGGGAACACTGAACAAATTCTTCATAACTCCCATAGTCATGAATTTCAAGAGCCTTTATAAGGAGTGGTTTTAATCCACTAAAGAATCTATCAATTTTCCTATCATTGTTGATAACAAAATATGATGTGTACCTTAAAAACCTTTTAAAATTCTCTTCATACATCATGATAGATTCTCCATACTTTTTCTTGATATCTATGACCTCTATATCCATATTTTTACAAAGAGTTCATGGGAAATACTTGTTAAGATACATGATCTTAACGTCTTCCCATTCCATCTCTTAAATTTCATCACATGGCTTAGTGTTCTTACTAAAATCCCAAAATTTATCAGCCTCTCCATCTAGATGATAAATGGATAGTGTCACCTTCTCCATATAAGAAAAGTGAAGAACATAAAGGAGCTTCTCCATGGAGTTGACCCACTATTCTGCAACTAGTGGATCAGAAGATCTACTAAACATCGGTGATCATTTCCGCATGAAACAATCGATAGTCATCTTGTCCCTCTTTAGTGAAGGAGGATGTTCATAATTATTCAGGTTATTACTCATAACCTTAGATAGCTGGGTAAGCATCTCCATGAAGTTTTTAACGTAACCTCCCAAAGCACTGGGGATGTCATTCATGCAATTGTTTCATTTTCCCTCGCATGAGTTGTTGGCCTAGTTTCTCCTGGTTCCCACCATTTTTTAAAATAGAAAAGGTTATATCAAAACATAAGTCAATGATTCAGTAATAAATAACTTATTCATTTTTAAAAATTACACTGAACAAATTACTTATGGGATCCTTATGTTTAGAAAATATTTTTGTGTGCATATTTGAACTTAGTCGATATGGGAGGTTTTCTCTAGGGATGACTAATCATAATTCCCAAATTAACTAAACCTTGAATCTGATACCAACTATAGTGACCCAAAATTTTCTTAAATCACTATTACATCATTTTGAAGATGAACAACAAAATATTATTACAGCACGAGGATCTAGAGGTTTGTTATCTTGGACAAACTAAGACCATACATAACATTTAGAACATCAAACATAAAAATTTATTTAATTAATTCTTATCTAGCTTCTTATTATCCCTTGAAAACACCTTAGTAAACCTAATCACCTGAGGGTATACAAAAAAGGGGTGATCTAAAATCCCAGTAAGAGGATAAATAAGAACAATATAGCATTAGGTGATCATAATCATAAAATCATCATCAAAATCGTGAGAGGAATCATTAGATAAAGGCATGGAATGTGGAAATGAATAAAAATTAAACATCATGTCTTAGTAGTTAACTACCACACATAGTTTTGAACAAATCTAGGATCATGTTCACACATCATTTCACTTCAGCTCATGAGATTCATCACTTTACCCAATGCATTGGAGCACTGTATAATTTTGGGCGCACCCATCACACTAAAATATCTTCATTATCATGCATGAAACATATGATGCATATCAATCACGAAGATAAATAACCCATGGAAAGTAATGTTTTTCATCTCATATGAACACATTCATAAATATTGTGTTCCCTAAAGAAAGAGGTAATAACATACTAGATATAAGGACTGTAGACCTTGAGTGAGAAGTAAAAGAAGAGTTCCTTTGGAAAACATTATGTTTGACATAAACATCAGTTGAAAACATTTATATCCTAGAAAATGTAAGATAATGATGAAAAAATTATTTTTATGGAGTAACCATACTGAAAATGGAGTGAAAGAGGGAGAACTTGAAGAAAGTATGTTGGGTTTGAGAAGTTCCCCTTCCCTTGTATCTGAACATTTTATTCAATTTAATGTCCTATATAATGAGAGTATATTAATTAATTAGAAATTAAAAAATATTTATTCATAAATATGGATCATTATTATTTCTTTAAGTCCTTTTATGGGCCTTTGGATGAGTTATAGACTTTAAATTATTTGTTCGGAAGTGTTAATTTCCTTAGCTTTTATAAATGTTTCACTAGTATTCATGAATAGATATTTATTTGAAATGTGGTTGAACATACGTATTTTTGAATGTATAATATTAGTGCAATGATAGAGAATTAAATTAAATTATAATTAATTTTCTTATGTTCCATGAGGATGATTAATTAGATAAAATTTAATGATGATTATAGTTGGTTAATTTGGGTGGTTTTTCGATCACAACGATGTTGTTTTATTTTATCACTTAGTTTCATGTAAAAATGATAATTCTAGAACATAAAAGGGGATATGAAATAAAATTTAAAATATTTTTAAAAATATTTTATTATTTTATTTATATCCTTGAAGGCGTTGAATGAAAATGGAATTTCATTGCCCATGATGTAGGTAAATTAACACATCACGAGAAACAATTTCATTTTTATTAACAAAGAGATATAGGGAGGAGTATAATGAATAATATTACATTAACATGATATCATACCATTATATCAATCATACTAGAGTTATCATGAAATTTGGATAAGATAATTTGAGGATAAGATATTAAAAGAAATGAAATTTGAATGGAAGTTGAAAGAAAAGAGAGAGATGAATTACTGCTTAAATCATCATCTTGAGATTCTCCTTAAGCAACCTAGGATTGGTCTTTGATGAAGCCAAGAGATCCTGGTCATGGATAAGGGGATATGGAATATATTAGGTCAGAATTTAGGCAAGTCTTGAAGTTTGAGAGGTGTGAAGTAATGAGGGTGTGAGGGGTGGTATTTATAGTGGAGGGGAGAGGGATTCTCTTTATATTTTAATCATTAGTTTATTTATTTATACCAATATAAATTATAGTGATGATTCTAGGACAAAAAATAGTAATAAGGTCATGTGATTTTGAGATTTGGGTTCTTAAATCATAGATGTTTTCAGTAATTGTGGATTTATATTACAATATATTTATACGATAAATTAATGTTTTCATTATTCACAAAAAAATTTAGTCTTTCAGAAAAATCCCAATTACCCTAACCACTTTTTGATGTGTAGAATCCATAAATTAACTCCATTTTTCAAAAAAAATATTCTAAATTCAATTAATTTAATTTTTAATTAATATCATAATTTACTTGAAAAATATAGATTTTAAAATTAAAGCTGATTTCATAATGCTTTCAAAAATTTCATAAGGTCTTATAATATTATCTTAAAACTAGAAGACGTAGAATTTTTAATTTATGAAAACATTTCAGGAAAATATTATTTTTAAATTTATTAATTAATTATAATTAATTAATTTTGACTTACAAAAATACCAATACTTTTAATATGGTTATATTGTCACTTATGAGATGCCTAAATTTTATTTAATCATTCATGGGTGAGGTTACAATTATTTTGGATGATTTACTATTCATAAGTTTCATGTTTCTATTCATGAGGGTAGGTTAATATTCCTAAGGGTATGTTACTTTTCACTAAAAATTATATTTATTCTATTAGACTTCAAAAGACACCTTGAACACAACTGTGTTTGAAAGATTATTGAAATTCAAAACATAGAAGTTGAAAAAATATTTTTAATGATCACATAGTATTTAGTATCCTGATATGTCCTTTTGCTACCTAATGTGATTATACTATATGGTATAATTATAAGAAGGTAATTCCATTGATAAAACTTTGGTTCGTTAAGAAAGATCCCATATTTTCTTTGAGATATTTGAACCCCAAGAAAGAACATTAATTCTCCTATTAAACTAATTTCAAACATAGAAGACATCAAAGTAGAAAAATAATTATGAATAATTTCACTAGATGAACCAAAAACTATATCATCAACATTAATTTGTATAGTAAAAAATTCATTAGAAATAATTTTAGTTAAAAGTGTTGGATCAACATTACCATTCATGAAATCATTATTTAATAAAAACAAAAAAAGTATTTCATACTAAGCATGAGTTTATTTTATTAAACAATATAAATCATTAAATAATTGAAAAACATGATTATGAAATTTTATTTCTTCTTAAACTATGAGGTTGAGAATCATAAACTTATTCAGTTTTAAAAACATTTTAGAAAGAACATTTTTTATCCATTTCATAATTTAAAACCATGAAAAAAAGAAAACGGTAACAAAATACTAATATTCTCTAACCTAGGAATAGGTTAAAATTAATCTAAAAAGTATATACCTTTATTTTGAGAGTAACCTTGATCTAAAAGTCTATATTTTTTTTGAACAATCTATCTAGATTTATCCAGGTTACTTCTAAATATACATTTTGTTCGAATTATCAACATAGCCTCAGGAAATTCTATTGACGAAAAAAATACTATTTCTAAAAATAGATTAATATCATCTTTAATAGTAACAATCTAGTTATAATCATTTAATGTTTCATTAATATTATTAGGAACAAAATCAGAAATAAATACAAAATCGGCCCAAAATATTAAAACAAAATTTTGAGTTTCAAAACTTGAATCAACATTGCCAATAACATTTTCAAAAAGATGATATTTATGAATATTAAATTATCTTAGATTATATTTATACGGAGTATTATCCCCCTTAACTAATTCATCCTTATCCTATGTTTTTTCTTCACTAAAATTAAAAACTATAAATTCCTCATAAAAATTATTAGATTCATATTTTAATTTGACATTATTTTCATAAAAAATAAAATTGCAATATTATTCAATAAACATAGTTATTTTATTATAAAATATATAAGAATTAATATTACTATAATATCTAAGAGAAATACCTTAATAAATTTTAGCTTTATTGTTTTTCTAAATTATCCTATTAATTTAAAATAATAACTTTACAACCAAAAATACAAAAATAACCAACTTTATTATTTTCAACTTTCAATAATTCAAAATTAGTTTTATTTAATAAAGGTAAAATAGGAATTCTATTATAAATATAACAAGAAGTAAAAATAGCCTCAACCCAAAAATATCTTGGAAAATTATTTTCAATTAACATAGTTCAAGCCATTTCAATTAGAGTTGTAAAGACCCGTAGCCTGACTTACATGGACTTTACATTACTTTTGCGGAATACTTAGTACATAACAAAAACACACACACAAGGATCGTAATAGTTTAGTGTCTTTGGAAACTCGGAACGTAATCTTCTAATCCTGGTGAAAGATCTTCAAAATCTCCCACAAAGATCTTCCTTTTTTTTTACCTAAAACCTTTCTTTATATCCTGGGGAAAAGAAAACATAAAAGGGTGAGCTCAAATGCTCAGTAAGGGTAAACAAAAGAAATATCAATCACATAATTTTCATAAGAACATAACATTTTTAGAAATCTTAACCTGCAAAAGAGAGCATAATTTCATAACATGGGATAAATCATAGTAGTGAAAATGAAACCATAACTTAAAACATTACTCATTGTGGCATACACACATAATCATAGAGAATCATTTCTTGTTAGTCAAGACTCATTGCCAAGACTATCTTAGTGGACAAAGTCCCTTTCTGAATCGAGTAATCCTCGTTTCAGTCCTGTTTCACTGAACCGGTATAACCTACCATTCCAGCCATGTCTATCTCATGAGATATGAAATCTTTACCCAATGCATTGGAGGGAGATATAGGTCCCACCCATCTCTTAATGAATCCTTTCTTATGTGTGCCACAAAATCATAAATCATACCTCATTGCATCACCCATGTAATAAAAATGGGATTCTTAAACAACATGACATCATAAAACCATTCATATAAGATAAAGGAATTCATAAACATAATTCCATCACAACATAGTCAAATCAATGTAAAAATATGGATAGAAACAGAACCCTTTATTATCTTAGATGGAAAATAATTTTGATAAAACACTTGAAATGAATTCTTGAGGAAAATATCCTTTCTTCTTCAAAATCAATTTCTTTTCACAAAACATCATACAATTTTAAAAGAAAGAGATTTTATTAAAAATAGTCATGAAATATTTTGGAGGAAGGTTCATGAAAATAAGGCTTTATAAAACCGTAAAAATACGTTCGTTCCGTATAAGTTAAAAAAAAACATTCTTCGTACTTTTGTCGGAAAAGTCAAAAAGTACCTCGTACGGAAAAACGACAAAAGATTCCTTTCATATTCTTTACTAAAAACTTACCTAAGGGAAAAATTGGATTTAAACTATTGTAAGTGGATGGAAACAATATTACATATTGAGGGAACATGGATGTGGATGATAAAATACACCCCAGTAAATACTTACGAATAAACAATCTCGGATAAAAATGAGATTGTGATATTTCCCTTACCTTAGGTCCGATTTTCTTTGTATGTGTCCGAACCTCCTGTATAATGATTTAAATAATGTCATTGACTTATTACAGAATCATATTCATTGTTATGATATCATATATTGTTTACTTATGACATTATATTACCCGTTCTTTGGTAAATTCCATGTTAAAGAAGCGTTTTGGGTAAAATCGTTTCATTTATCGTAGGAGTTTTGACTTGTTGTTCTTGACATTATTATTACTTATATCATGATTTACTTACTTTAAGAATATAAAATATGATTTATATATCATATATATTCAGTATATATATATATATATATAATAGGTAGATAAATAAAATGAAAAACACCGTTCATGGAGACGGTAGTCCGTACGTACGCATGAACGCTGTTTTCCTTTCCTTATTGTCTTGAAATGGAAGTAAATAGATGACATACATATTTATATATATACATAAATCCAGTAGCTTTATAATGTCATATATTTCATTATTATTTCTTATATATACATTATAATCATTCTTAAATGGTTAACATGGAGAATGAATCTCATCGCGTCGTGGAGACGGTAGTCCGTACGTACGCACGAGCGATGATATCATTTCTATAAATATTGAATTGAATTGGAGTGGATTATACAATATATCAGAATCAATATGATGTTGTAATAACTATGTATAGTTATTCTTTACACCATTATACCCATCCATGTAAGGTGGTGGTGGAAAATAGATTACACCACGGCGTGGAGACGGTATTCCGTACGTACGCACGCGCGGTGATTTCTTTTTCCGTAGGATGGATAGATGGTGAAATAGGGTTGTTTCATACATATAATAACATATCAGTATATGAGTGATACTGATGTTATTACTTAATAATGAAACAACCTAATAATAAGAAGTGGAAGAAGAAATAAAGATGAAAGAATTGGTAACGGTAATTACCTCTTCTTTGAAGCGCCTCTTTGAGACCTCCTCTTAGGGCACTAAAATTGGTCTTTGAGGAAGACCAGAACCTCTAGGATGTTTCTAGGGAAGTGTAGGGGAGAAAATGGCAGGGGTTGGCCGAGATTGAGTGCTCAAATTGGTGTGAGGAGGAGGGGGAGGAGGTGTCCTTTTATAAGGGAGGAGAGGGGCACCTTAGGAATATCTCAAAATATTATTTTATATTAAAGTCAAAATCGGTTTATAATGGTTCTAAAGGGTCTTATTTCGAAGCTAAAGTGGGGATGGGTCGAAATCCTATCAACCAATAAGATTTAGACAAGTTTAGGGTATTATTTTAACCTTATCAATTAGATTTAACTCTAAGTTAATTAATTTAACTTTTACCGTGTCTTTTTGTTTTCTTTCACTATATGGTTAATACACTTACTATAACATGCCAAAAGAACCCCAAATTGTTTATTATTAATATATATATATCCTTATCTAAGTAATTTGGCCGAACCTTAGATTTTTAGGAATAAAATAACAATTAATAATATAATATTTGATTTAAAAACTATTTTGTGTCAATTTGACACTATTTGATATATGATTTGTTTGAAAGTAATAACAGAATTATATGTTCGAACCAAGTTGATTAAATCAACACTAATATATCATAGTAACCTATAAATTTAGTGGAATTCATAAAAAGTCTCAAATTACATTTATTTTGGTGTTTATAACATCAATTATGTCAATATTTCATTAATAAGATAATTACTGCATCATCGTTGTGTCATAAATAAATTAAATTATTTGATGTCTAAAAATTAAAAATAAAATACCATCATGTAGGCAATCTTTTTATCTTTCTAATGAATATTTACAATCGAATTTATCTTATGTATAACCCCATATTAAAAATGATTTACTTATTAAACATTGATTTTTTGCTATTTTAACCCTTCTTTAAATAAATTAATAATAAATGTCCTAATCTAATCCAAGTGGGCCTAAATGGTCATATTTTATTCCTAAGTTTGTTTTTGGTCGAATTACACTTGTCCAATAGAATTAGGACATGTGTTAGGGTAATAGTGATATCATATTTACCCTTAGTTACCCTATTTACTATTAACCGCGGTAAAAAAAGTAAAAAGTTACTATTCACCAAAAAATTATTTTCATCTCATTGAACCACATTTTAGTCCTTGATATTAACCGTGTCTCTCGGATTTTCGAAATTCCATTCACAGAAGCGGTAAAATTAAGTTTTATGCAAAATTCAGTTTTTAACCTACCACTTAGTAGTTTCACTATTCATCAAAAATTGATGTTTTTCAGAACAATGCCAAAATTCCATCCCAAGCTATATTTCATATTCCGAATTCAAAAATGAAGTCTATTTTACCAAATTCATAACATAATAGTTGCATTAATTAATTTTATAATTAAATCCCGCTGTTAAAACAAATAGCGTGTTTTTAAGAAACAATATCTATCAAAAGATTGACACTTGTTTATGTCTAGTTTAAATGTGAAACTACATCCAATGACCAACATTGTATTAAATTATAAAAATATATTCTAAATATACTTTAAAACCACTCAAATTAATGATTTATCACTATTAATTATTTCGATTAAAAAAGTTGTTTTTAATTATAATTTAGTAATTTTCACTATTCATCAGAATATGAAAGTTATCCGAAAAGTACCAAAATTTCACCTTAGGCTAAATTCGATACTCCGAATCCAAAAATGAAGTCCATTTTGAGAGTTAAAATTTCTAAAATTTAAAAAGTGGTTATTACTATTCATAACTGCTAGTTTTAATAATATTTTAATAGCATATCATTGTTTCGTGAAACTCAGGATTACGTACCACACACGCTATCGAGGAAGGTTGCGATTGCGTGTAATGCAAGGCAAGTCAAGGATGCGTGTTGTGCAAGCACCTTTTGGTGTAGCGTATAACACAAGACATTAGTAAAATAAGAAAGAATATTTTTCATAAAATCTCGGGCTGTTACATTCTACCCCCCTTAAAATGAATTTCGCCCTCGAAATTCATCGGGGTTATAAATGGTTTACTATTCGAAAGTTTCTTTAATAGAAACCCACATCGTAAAAGGGAATACCAAAACTTGGCTTTAAAAACTAAAGTATGAAATGTAACGATTACCCAAAGAAACTAATCACTGGGTTTCCACATAGGTGAAAATATGGATATGGAAGAGAAATCTAACCATCATGTTCTGATGGAGAGTGGTAGAGAACATGGCTATGGAAAATCCAGTAATCACAAATCCATAAATTTGTGACGATCTAAGGTACCATCTGATTCATCAGGTATAAGATCACTAGGACAACATTTTTGGTTTTCAAGATCATTTCCCTAAAGTTGAAAATTTGAATTAGAATAAATACTTACTTTATTTTGATACAATATCACTGTTGTTCGTGCCTTGAACAATTTCCACTTCATCTCTTAAATAAATGAAGTTGAATTTGTTATTCGTGAAGTGTTAGCAGATCATGTGATATAATGACGGGTCATTCCATCTGTCTCAAACAAAAGGTAAGCAAAAGTTATTAAATATACATAAGTCATTCTATAGTGAGATTAATCATATATAGTTCCTAAAATGGACTTATACTTCATATATCATACTGCTTAATATAATAAAACTAGTTTCTACTAAACAGGGACTTCCTGTAGGCCAGTGGTAGGCGATAAAGGCCAGTCGCACTTTGGTTGTGGGTTCGATTCCTACAGCCTTGTCCGAAGCGATGGGCTGTCACCCGTCCTGCAGGTTGTCCCTTTTTCTAAAACTACGTTACTATAACATCCCATCAATAATATCGAAAATCTTCTATCCTTAAACAATACTAACTTATGTCCAACATAATCCAGTCTAATCTTTGGGCTTATAATACTGCAGTCCACTCTCATAATATAGTGACAACGATTACCAGAGATTTAATACTGTCGTTGATCCTCACATATCATAAGATATGTCTTGTTGGTCACATTCCAAACATTCAAAGTCCTTAATCGTGTATTCTCTTGAATACCTTAGTGAAAACATGAGTGCAGTTAAAAGTTAACACTTTCCACATACCAAAATCCTCAAAATTCTATATACTCAAACCATGATATCACTTAGTCCTTATATCAATCATGATCTCATGAATACTATCAAACATTTAATTTTCTCCTTATCCCTTCATTATGCGCATATCATCTACATTCCAAAAATATCTGAATAACCTTTCATGGATACTGGTAACATTAATCATACACTTTCAAAACACAAGGAAAGACAACAGTGTAACAATCCATAGATGTCTCTTTATTCCAAAATTACACATGATAAACATGTAATCATTCCACTACATTCTCAAACCATTGACCGAGCTTCAAAAATTCTTTCATCTCACATATCATTTGTAGTCTCTTCATCATCATCCACATAAATACTACCCATATGACCATACTGATTCTCTTCATGAGTCTTTCCCTTAGGGCATTTGTTTGCATAATGCCCATACATTCCACATTTAAAACACTTAACCGTTTTTGATGTCGTAGCAATACCATTATCCTCATCCATGGTGTTAACCGACCCTTTTCCTTTGCACTTACTTGCTTTGTGTCCTTCTTTTCCACACCCAAAGCATCTTCCAGTTCCCTTGAAACATTATCCTTGATGCCTCTTCCCACATGATTTACATAGGGGAAATTGAACTTTCTTTCCTCTATGATCATCATGGAACTCCATCTTTCTCTTATTAGTCGAGTCAGGAAACATACCAAATTTTACTTTATTGATCATGTTGTGAGATTGCTGATTCGGCATAATAATGATGTTTGGGCATCCAAATCCCATTTCATTTGGTTGCTCATGAAGAATATCATTCCATTGTCCATCATATCCTCCATTATCGTGAATCATCTTGTTTCCAGCCATATTCTAAAACCCAAAAAAGAATAGTGTGAGAGGCAAAAATCATAATAAAGGGGGAGTAACTTAAATATCTAACATCTTTGGTTTAATCTAATATCGTTACCATAATTCTAGGACTATATCCTATACGTATACTTATCCTTAGGGGCATCCCTAGACATACCTTAGAAATATCTCTAGGGATCTCACTAATGTTTTCGCGTCCTAGTTTCCAAAGGTTGACTAAACCTTTCCTCTGATACCAACTGTAAAGACCCGTAGCCTGACTTACATGGACTTTACATTACTTTTGCGGAATACTTAGTACATAACAAAAACACACACACAAGGATCGTAATAGTTTAGTGTCTTTGGAAACTCGGAACGTAATCTTCTAATCCTGGTGAAAGATCTTCAAAATCTCCCACAAAGATCTTCCTTTTTTTTTACCTAAAACCTTTCTTTATATCCTGGGGAAAAGAAAACATAAAAGGGTGAGCTCAAATGCTCAGTAAGGGTAAACAAAAGAAATATCAATCACATAATTTTCATAAGAACATAACATTTTTAGAAATCTTAACTTGCAAAAGAGAGCATAATTTCATAACATGGGATAAATCATAGTAGTGAAAATGAAACCATAACTTAAAACATTACTCATTGTGGCATACACACATAATCATAGAGAATCATTTCTTGTTAGTCAAGACTCATTGCCAAGACTATCTTAGTGGACAAAGTCCCTTTCTGAATCGAGTAATCCTCGTTTCAGTCCTGTTTCACTGAACCGGTATAACCTACCATTCCAGCCATGTCTATCTCATGAGATATGAAATCTTTACCCAATGCATTGGAGGGAGATATAGGTCCCACCCATCTCTTAATGAATCCTTTCTTATGTGTGCCACAAAATCATAAATCATACATCATTGCATCACCCATGTAATAAAAATGGGATTCTTAAACAACATGACATCATAAAACCATTCATATAAGATAAAGGAATTCATAAACATAATTCCATCACAACATAGTCAAATCAATGTAAAAATATGGATAGAAACAGAACCCTTTATTATCTTAGATGGAAAATAATTTTGATAAAACACTTGAAATGAATTCTTGAGGAAAATATCCTTTCTTCTTCAAAATCAATTTCTTTTCACAAAACATCATACAATTTTAAAAGAAAGAGATTTTATTAAAAATAGTCATGAAATATTTTGGAGGAAGGTTCATGAAAATAAGGCTTTATAAAACTGTAAAAATCCGTTCGTTCCGTATAAGTTAAAAAAAACATTCTTCGTACTTTTGTCGGAAAAGTCAAAAAGTACCTCGTACGGAAAAACGACAAAAGATTCCTTTCATATTCTTTACTAAAAACTTACCTAAGGGAAAAATTGGATTTAAACTATTGTAAGTGGATGGAAACAATATTACATATTGAGGGAACATGGATGTGGATGATAAAATACACCCCAGTAAATACTTACGAATAAACAATCTCGGATAAAAATGAGATTGTGATATTTCCCTTACCTTAGGTCCGATTTTCTTTGTATGTGTCCGAACCTCCTGTATAATGATTTAAATAATGTCATTGACTTATTACAGAATCATATTCATTGTTATGATATCATATATTGTTTACTTATGACATTATATTACCCGTTCTTTGGTAAATTCCATGTTAAAGAAGCGTTTTGGGTAAAATCGTTTCATTTATCGTAGGAGTTTTGACTTGTTGTTCTTGACATTATTATTACTTATATCATGATTTACTTACTTTAAGAATATAAAATATGATTTATATATCATATATATTCAGTATATATATATATATATAATAGGTAGATAAATAAAATGAAAAACACCGTTCATGGAGACGGTAGTCCGTACGTACGCATGAACGCTGTTTTCCTTTCCTTATTGTCTTGAAATGGAAGTAAATAGATGACATACATATTTATATATATACATAAATCCAGTAGCTTTATAATGTCATATATTTCATTATTATTTCTTATATATACATTATAATCATTCTTAAATGGTTAACATGGAGAATGAATCTCATCGCGTCGTGGAGACGGTAGTCCGTACGTACGCACGAGCGATGATATCATTTCTATAAATATTGAATTGAATTGGAGTGGATTATACAATATATCAGAATCAATATGATGTTGTAATAACTATGTATAGTTATTCTTTACACCATTATACCCATCCATGTAAGGTGGTGGTGGAAAATAGATTACACCACGGCGTGGAGACGGTATTCCGTACGTACGCACGCGCGGTGATTTCTTTTTCCGTAGGATGGATAGATGGTGAAATAGGGTTGTTTCATACATATAATAACATATCAGTATATGAGTGATACTGATGTTATTACTTAATAATGAAACAACCTAATAATAAGAAGTGGAAGAAGAAATAAAGATGAAAGAATTGGTAACGGTAATTACCTCTTCTTTGAAGCGCCTCTTTGAGACCTCCTCTTAGGGCACTAAAATTGGTCTTTGAGGAAGACCAGAACCTTTAGGATGTTTCTAGGGAAGTGTAGGGGAGAAAATGGCAGGGGTTGGCCGAGATTGAGTGCTCAAATTGGTGTGAGGAGGAGGGGGAGGAGGTGTCCTTTTATAAGGGAGGAGAGGGGCACCTTAGGAATATCTCAAAATATTATTTTATATTAAAGTCAAAATCGGTTTATAATGGTTCTAAAGGGTCTTATTTCGAAGCTAAAGTGGGGATGGGTCGAAATCCTATCAACCAATAAGATTTAGACAAGTTTAGGGTATTATATTAACCTTATCAATTAGATTTAACTCTAAGTTAATTAATTTAACTTTTACCGTGTCTTTTTGTTTTCTTTCACTATATGGTTAATACACTTACTATAACATGCCAAACGAACCCCAAATTGTTTATTATTAATATATATATATATCCTTATCTAAGTCATTTGGCCGAACCTTAGATTTTTAGGAATAAAATAACAATTAATAATATAATATTTGATTTAAAAACTATTTTGTGTCAATTTGACACTATTTGATATATGATTTGTTTGAAAGTAATAACAGAATTATATGTTCGAACAAAGTTGATTAAATCAACAATAATATATCATAGTAACCAATAAATTTAGTGGAATTCATAAAAAGTCTCAAATTACATTTATTTTGGTGTTTATAACATCAATTATGTCAATATTTCATTAATAAGATAATTACTGCATCATCGTTGTGTCATAAATAAATTAAATTATTTGATGTCTAAAAATTAAAAATAAAATACCATCATGTAGGAAATCTTTTTATCTTTCTAATGAATATTTACAATCGAATTTATCTTATGTATAACCCCATATTAAAAATGATTTACTTATTAAACTTTGATTTTTTGCTATTTTAACCCTTCTTTAAATAAATTAATAATAAATGTCCTAATCTAATCCAAGTGGGCCTAAATGGTCATATTTTATTCCTAAGTTTGTTTTTGGTCGAATTACACTTGTCCAATAGAATTAGGACATGTGTTAGGGTAATAGTGATATCATATTTACCCTTAGTTACCCTATTTACTATTAACCGCGGTAAAAAAAGTAAAAAGTTACTATTCACCAAAAAATTATTTTCATCTCATTGAACCACATTTTAGTCCTTGATATTAACCGTGTCTCTCGGATTTTCGAAATTCCATTCACAGAAGCGGTAAAATTAAGTTTTATGCAAAATTCAGTTTTTAACCTACCACTTAGTAGTTTCACTATTCATCAAAAATTGATGTTTTTCAGAACAATGCCAAAATTCCATCCCAAGCTATATTTCATATTCCGAATTCAAAAATGAAGTCTATTTTACCAAATTCATAACATAATAGTTGCATTAATTAATTTTATAATTAAATCCCGCTGTTAAAACAAATAGCGTGTTTTTAAGAAACAATATCTATCAAAAGATTGACACTTGTTTATGTCTAGTTTAAATGTGAAACTACATCCAATGACCAACATTGTATTAAATTATAAAAATATATTCTAAATATACTTTAAAACCACTCAAATTAATGATTTATCACTATTAATTATTTCGATTAAAAAAGTTGTTTTTAATTATAATTTAGTAATTTTCACTATTCATCAGAATATGAAAGTTATCCGAAAAGTACCAAAATTTCACCTTAGGCTAAATTCGATACTCCGAATCCAAAAATGAAGTCCATTTTGAGAGTTAAAATTTCTAAAATTTAAAAAGTGGTTATTACTATTCATAACTGCTAGTTTTAATAATATTTTAATAGCATATCATTGTTTCGTGAAACTCAGGATTACGTACCACACACGCTATCGAGGAAGGTTGCGATTGCGTGTAATGCAAGGCAAGTCAAGGATGCGTGTTGTGCAAGCACCTTTTGGTGTAGCGTATAACACAAGACATTAGTAAAATAAGAAAGAATATTTTTCATAAAATCTCGGGCTGTTACAAGAGTTCTATTTTAGTGTTCTAAAAAAATATTTTTTTGTATTTTCTAAGAGAAAAAAATATGTGAAAATAACCATTATTTCCATAAAAATTTTCAAAATAAAAATTAGGATATTTTCCTCCTTTATCACTCTGAATAGAAAAAATCATACAAAATTTTCAATTTTGAACTAAATTACAAAAATTAGTAAATCTATAAAAATTAGCATTTTATGAGTAAGAAAGAGTAGCCATGTAAATATACTATAATAATAAACAATAACTAATGTATATTTCTTTCCTCAAAGGATATAAATCCAAGCCAGTCTAAATAAATCAAGATGTATTATCTATAATGTTTTGTTAGTACTCGTCTGATTGATAGGTCTAAAATAATTTTTTCATTTCTTCCCTTTCAGGAAAGAATAAAAAACATGACGATGTTCCTTATTTAAGGAAGGTAGCCGTAACACATTCTCATGTTTTGAGTGATTATGAAATATTCTAAAATTAACATGACCTAAACAACGATGCTAAAGGATGTTTTAATTTTGTACCGCATTCAAACACTTAACATGTTGAATATTTAGTTCTCCAAAATCAATAACATAAATAATTTCTTTTGTATTAGAATAAAATAATAAATAGTCATCTTTAAAAACTAAACATTTATCATATTGAATTTTAACATCTATTACACTATCACATAATAGGGATAAAATAATGAAATTATGTTTTAATCTTTTAACATATAAAACATTAGGAATAATGGTAGAATTTCAAATACCAACATTACCAAAACCTTTTACTTTTCTTTTGGAATTATATTTAAAAATTAATAGTTCCTCCATCAGATGTGTTTTAAGTGGTAAATTTTATGGGTCTTTAGTCATATACTTAGATCATTGGCTGTCCATATACCATATTTCATTATTGAGACATCTAAGGAATTTTTCCTAAAAAAGTCACTTACTTGACATTTTTGGTACCCAAGTTACTTTAGGTCAAATAATATTATCAATACAATTTTTAGGCACTCATATAGAATTTAAAGAACTATTGTATCATAATCTAGAAAACCAGGATTTAGAAATATTATTTTTTTTAAATCCAAAATATTGTTTAAATATAAGGGAAAATCATTTGTATAATGACCTTTTATGCCAAATTTACGAAAAGTAATAGTATAAGAACAACCATTTTTACTTTTATCTAAATGAGTTTCTAACATTTGAGGTAATATTATATCATAAGCAAAATCATATTTATTTTTATTTAATTTATTTAAAGACATCATTTTATGAAATTTCTAAAGAACTGAAATAAATGTAGATAAAATTTTGTTTGATACTTTCAACTTCATTTTTCAATTTTTCATTCAAATATTAAGCAGATTTCAAATTATCATGGACTATAGAATGAGAAGAAAAATCATTGTTTCTTGATTTTTCATTTTCTTGTAAAATTAAATTATTTTCAGAAACAAGTTTTCCATTATTTTCCTTAATCTTATTATATAAATTATAATCTTTTAAAATATGTTTTTTTAATATTTTAATTTCGTTATTTAATTCAAAAACATTCATGTTTTCCGAATAATAGTAAGAATTAGAACATCTATAAAAAACCAGAATTACTAACCTTATCCAGTGATACCATGAAGTACATGTTACCTATTTCCTTTTAATTTTCAGATGGTTCACTGTAATCTGATTCTTTTATACAACTCCATCTAGTAGTCAATGAATTTTTATCCCTTTTTACTTATTTATATTTATTATTTAGTTTAGGAATATTTGGATTGATATTCCATTTCTTCCTAAACTCATAAAAAGTTACATATGAAGCATTATAATTCATAACACTTTTCTTATCTCACTTTCATTTTTTAGGGTTTCTTCTAAACTAGTTTTTAAATCCATTATTTTTCATTATTTTGTAAACCCCTATCATAATATAATACATATCTTATTTTTTACTCTCTTGAATATTAGAATCATAAGATTTAGCAGAAATAATAATCATGGATTTCAAATAAAAACCTTTTATTTTTATTGTCTCTTCATAAGCTATGTTCTTTAGTTCTAGTTCATACTGAAGCTGTGATCCAATTAATTCATTGAGAGTATACTCTTTCAAGTTTTTTCTTTCATCAATGGTAACCTTATGAGCATTCCATTTCTTTGGTAAAGCTCGTAGGACTCATTCAAAAATTTCTAGGTTTTCTAATGATTCTCTATGTGAATTCATTCCATTTATAATGCTTATGAATCTATGGAATATATAGTTTAACATTTGATCTTTACCTATACTTAAGCCTTCATACTCTACTTGAAGCATTCCAAGCTTGGTTTTGATCAAATTTTGAATCCAAGGTGAGTGAATTGTTATAGCATAATAATTTTCATCAATGTGTGGGGTCTTATGAGGCATCCAAGCATAAGTTGGGTTCAATCCAACCATCTTATATAAGCTTTATCCTTAGACTGTGAGGTCTAGAAATAAGATAGCATAATAAAATATTACTGTACAGAGGTATTTTGTTATTCCAAAACAAACAACATATTATACCAATGTTTTGTATCGAGAAAGAGAATGATAGTGATAAACTATTATTAAGAGAGTTATCCTTTGATAGTAATTTTTGGATCATATAGGGTAAGGTTAAATGGTCTAGAGGAGGGGGAATAGAAAAAATTAACAAATTTAAATAAATAAATTGATTTATTAAATTAATTATAAAAGATAATTATTAGAGTTAATTAGTATTGTAAAAAAGTAAAGAACACAAAGATGTTTTTTTGTAGTAGTTCGTTCAAAAGTTGGTCTACTCTACTCTTATACATATATAATGGTTTAGATATATGTATAAAATACCTGATTTTTTATAGGGAATCATAAAATGGTAAAAAGAAATTATAGTGGAGGAATAACCATGATTCTAACTTTTTTTATGGGGGGTCATAGCCCTTACAACACTAACTTTGAATACAGGGGGTCACAACCCTCATATCCTGACAATAGATTCCAGGAGTCATAACCCGATAAATATAATAAGAAATAATGCTTTGGCGTGTAAAGGCCTAAAAAATAATATTTATGTAAAAAATGAAAAATTGAATTAAAGACTCAAGAAACTAAGAAGAAAGAGATGATAAACAATAAAATCATAGGTACCACTTGTTGAGAATTAAATTGACATATATTTTCAAGGTAGTATAAGTCGATGCCGAAGTAATCAGGCACTTGAAAGAATGTCTAGGTGAAGAAAGAAGGTATTATAGGACATTAAAAAATTACAATAGATTTCATTTTTACAACTTTTTTTGATGAAAAATAGAGCTTAAAATATATTAACCCATAATCTTAATTGCAGTCTCCTATAGCATTTAAGTAGGATATTTAAAACAAGACAAACAATATAATCTCTGGGTAAATCAATTAAAATTAAAAAATGATTCAATTATTCAAGGGAGATAAAATTATGAAGAAAAATAATCAAAACAAATAAATGTTTGAATGAAAAATTAAGTCCAATTCAAACTGATCTGAATTACCTATTAAATAGTAATAAAAATTCAAACAAATTCCTAAAAAATCGTAAGATTATCTAAAGAAAATTGTAAATAAAATTTAATTTGAAGTATCATTTAATTTAAAAATAATAATTACACTGCCTTAAATACCATATAATGTATTTGAATAAATTTAATATAATTCAATAATAATTAATAAAAGATTTAGTCAAATAAATTAAATAAAAATTTTAAAAAATACATATTCTAGAATACATGTAGCCAAAGACACAAAAAAATAATGAATAAATTTAATAAAATTTTGAAACTCATTAAAATATTATAATAAAAATTATCTTGGTTTAAATATAATATATATTAATTTTATAAATTAATAAAACACATAAAAGAATTATAATATGCATATGGTTCCAAAAAGATTAAAAAGTGATAAAAAATAGAGCCTGAATAAATATTCACTAGTGTTAACAAAAAAATACCTGGCGATGGAAAAAACAAGTCATCATTAAAAAATAATTTTACCCACCGTTAGTTATAAATTTCCTACTATTAGAAATAAAATTTTACAAACTATTGGCTTTAATAAATTTTCCCACTGTTATATTTAGTAAATTTACCGACCATTACCTTTAAAATTTGGAAAGGAAAAAAATAACCCCCCCGTATCATTTTAGAAAGGAACCCGTCATTAGAGAAAAAGGAGGAAGCCAAAATTGAAGATAAAAATAAACCACTGTTTGGTGTTGAAATAATTGGAAAAGGAAATATTACCCCACTATTAAAAACACATGAAAGACCAACTATTGGGTATATGAAAATAGAAAAGGAAATCCTAAACCACTGTTGGAAAGAAAAGTGGGAATCCAATTTTGGAAAAGGGAGAAGACAGTGAACATATAATGTTGAAGAAGACAATTCATCCACCTTTGAGTTTATGCTTCATTTAATAGTGGTGTTATTTAAGGCTAATCCATGAAAGGATGAAGGGGTTTATTGCAGTGCTGATAGTTGAATGAGAAGAAACTTGGGGGATTAGACATAGAGGAAAGTGTCTGGAGGTATGAGATGATGAAAAATATTTCATCATTTTATGTGAAACTAAACACATAAAATTTTGAAAAAATTTAATCCATATGAAATAATCAATTTGGAGTTGGTCTGAAAGACATATTTGTATATAACTTCAAGATATTTTCCACTAATCATGAATCAATTAATTATTATATGTATTTAATGAGATATGATCAAGAAATTCTGAAAACACATTTTGACTACTAGAGAAACCATTACATTAGTTTGGAATAAATTTGAGGTAGGTAAATGACCTATTTAGATTATCATGAATTTTAATTAAATGAATAAAAAGTTATTTCATTTCTAAACTAATATACTCTGAGAAATTCTAATTATAAATGAATGAGATATCAAGGAAAAAAATATCATTTCAATTTTGGAAAATTCATAATTACATATCAATTTCAAGATACTTGGACATGTGGAGAACCCCTTAAAAAATCACACCATAATTTATTCTAATGAAAATAAGATAAAATAGTTTTATTTAAAACATGACTATTTCTGAAAGAATATGATTATCATAGTGTATGTTATAAAATAAATACCAATGAAAACATTAAAAAAGATTATACTAAATATATTACTTGAGAGGAATATCATGAATCATTTTTAGGCTTAAATGATAAAATATTATAGAAAGAATTATAAAATGTTTTATTTTAATAAAAGATAGAATGACTTGTTATATTTCATATGAGATAAAAATTATAAATTTATGACCACTGCAATACATATTAAATTCAAAATAAAAAGGGGTTTTATAAAAGTTTTTCATATAAAATAATGGAAGGGTTTTGGATATTTAAAAATATAAAATAACTTGTAATTAAAAAATAAACACATACATGAACATGAAAAAACCTTTAACTCAATTCAATGAATTTGGGACATGGTTCATTTCCCTATTAGTTCCAAAACAGTGATGTTCAGGGGAGAGTTCCTTCTGGAAACTACTTCTTCTACAATGGTTCCAGGGTTTCTACTTCTGATAATGAATTTTTTTATAAAGGATTTTTAATAGTATATTGTATGGATTGATTAAATTTTTCAACAAGTCTTTTTATTATTATAAAAACCAGACAAAAAAATATCAATAGACAGACCTAGCCATACATAACATTGTTATGAAATAAAAGTCAATTACACCTGATCAAAGTGTTTCCAAAATCACCATCATAAAGATAATTCAAGGTTCTATTTTATAGAAATATTGGATAGATTGAATTAAATGATTTAATCTATTATGTGAGGAAGATACATACATTTTAATCTATATAAAATAAAAAAATACCTCAATTATTTTATAGGAACTAATATAGATTCTCTATTTTGAATGTCTTTGTATCTCATTTCTCCATGTGTTGGAAAGTTAAATAAAAACTCATAATCACCCTAATATGTGAAGAATTCATTTTTACATTCATTAATCTTCTAATAAAATAGATACAGATTAGGAACTAACTTCTTTCTTTTATAATAATTTTTATACAACTTATTTTCCTCAAGAAACAATTATTTAACCAAACAAAAACTACACTTGAAACAACTATTTGACAATCTGAAATCTAATTTAAAGACCATAAATTTTGTATCATCTTATAATTTTATTATGCTACATCAAACATATAATACATAATAAAAACATTTCAATAATATTTGTAATAAAGATGGTTCCATTTAAGAAATTAAATGGCCATTCTATGTTTTAAATTGTCAAAACAACAGGTCAGTAATATTTTATACTATCTTTTAAAATTATGAGATCTATAACTAAAAAATTTATATAAATTACATTGACCGTGCAGATACAAAAAAAAACAAACCTAAAAATTGAAAAACAATATATAAACATTAAAATTATCAAACATTTCAAATCTCCTAATATCACATTTCTAAGGACACTTTGTTGACCCCTCTGAAAAAAATTCTATATTTTATTATATAAATTAAATAAGTGTTTCCACACCATTAAGAAATATAGGGTTTATAGTAGAACCATGTGGGTATTTTCATTGATTTATCCAATAATAATATCATCATAAAAATTGTTATTTATTTCCTCTATCCATGGTTTTATAATGAAATAAAAACAAGCAGTGGATTATTATAAAATACCATATAATTTTTTATAATATATATTTTAAATAGGTATTACGAAATTAATTTTTATTGAACATATACTTTAACAATGTTTATTAAACTACTAGTTCTTGAATAATAATAATAATATAAATAGTATTATTTATATTTAATATTATATGAAAAATATGTATATTATATAAAATATTAAAATTTTATTAGTTCTATTATTATGGTAATCGTTTTATTAGTATTTTATTACTAATATTTTATAAAATACCAATGTTTTATAAGTTTTAAAATTAAATAATAGAAATTTTAAAAAATTTAATAATGCTAATAATTTCTAATAATCATTTTTATAATTTTAAACACTTCTTTAATATATTATTACTATCATTAAAATATTTTATTAGTTTTTAAAATAAAATAATATGTTAATAATTTATTAATATTTTCTAGTATATTATTATTATTATTTTCTCATATTATTTATTAATATTTTACTAATATTTTTTATTTATAAGAAATTTTTCATTATAATTTAATAAATTTTATAAAAATTATAATTTTTTCAATTTTTCAGCTATTTATTAGTATTCTTCTAATATTATTTCATATTTTATTTTAATTTTATTAATATTTTATTAATCATTTTTAAGTATTTTTTAAAATATTTGTTTAAAAAATGATCAATTTTTATTTATTTATATTTTTGTTTCATTTTATATTATTATATTATTTATTGTTTTTTAGTATTATTTATTATTATTATTATTTATTTTTTCTAATGTTTAATTTTTTTATAATGTTATATTTGTATTTTATTTATATCTTCTTTAAATAATATTAATATTTTAATATTAATATTTATAAAATTTTCTACAAATATTTTTTATTAATTTTCTTTTAATATTTTAATTATATTTCTATTAATTATTTATTATTCATCATTTTATAATATTTTATTTGTATCACCCTATTAATATCTGAGAATTTTACCAGATTTAATTACTCTTTTGTTAATATGTTTTTCGAATATTATTTATTGATTAGTATTTTTCCAAATGTTTTATTATTATTTTTATCAATTACTATTTTATTAGTTTCTTCATAATTTTCCTATTTTCCAAACATTTTTTCTAATATATCATTAATATTTTATAAACATTTTTCTATGTTTTTATTTAATATTTTTTAGATTTTTTCTAAAATTTTATTAGTAGTTTAATATTATTTTTATTAATTATTATTATATTATTTTTTTGTAAAATTTTATTTTTGTTTTTTTAAATATTTTTTATAACATATTTATGTTTTGATAGTATTATTTTTATATTTTTTGCTAATAATTTTTTGTTTATTAATTCTTTTTAAGTATGTTTCTACTTTTTTTACTAAAATATAATTATTTATTATATATTATATTTATTAAAATTTTATTATTCTATTATTATTCCATTATTATTATTAATTTAGTATATTATTATTAATTACAAATTAATTATAATTTAATATTTTTTATTAATTATATTTTCGTAATAATTCCAATTTAATACTATTTTTATATTTTAAAAACATCTTCAGTAAGAAAACACAAATAAATTTAAAACTTTTTAAAAAAAATTAAAAATTATATTATCTATTAATGAAACAAATAAAAATAAATAAATAATTACATCAAAAAAATAGAATTATAGTTAAGTGCATCTTGGTTGAGTCAAAACAAATAGAAGTTGAAATGTGAAAGCTATGTCTAGATCCAAGAGATGTATTTTTTAGAGAGAGATTGAAATTGAATGATTTTGTTAGGGGATGTTGCTAGGCATTTGACTATTTATGGGAAATATTTTCAATGAATAAATTTCTATCATAAATAATTATTTTCAGTGGGAAATTGTAATGGATTGGATTAATTGTGATTAGTCTTTTTGATAGAAAAGAAATCATCCATAAATAGTGTTCGACATATTTAGCTTATCTCTCTTTTTCAAAATTTATTTATGATGGATAAATTATCACATAAATAATACACCATCATACTTTTTATATTTATAAAAAGTTTAATTAGGATTGATGATAAGATTTTTTATAATTACTCCCTTAGTTTAATGTTAATGTTCATTTTTTTATAATATAATTATTATGTGTGTGATGGAATGAAAACCTGTTAAACCTATTTGTGATGATTTAAAATTTCATTATAATTAGTCATTGCTATTAAAAATTTATCCAAGGGAATTATTTCTTATGATAAAATGTTGTCGCTAATGGAATTTCATACAACATATTATGCATCCATCTCAAATTACGTGTCACAAAATCTAAGAATGTTTTTACTATATACACATGTATAGGGTGAGATTATTTTCTTTAAGACAACTAAAAATATATTAGTAATATTTTTATGTTTTGATATATATTTTCTCACACCTAATCAATGTAAAAATTAATTTGTGAGAAAATATTCATCAAATAAAATTAGGATCTTCATAATCTTTTAGGCATTTTATTTCACAGAGTGAGTGAAATAAAATCAAAAAATAGGGATGTGTTTTATTTTTATATTTTAGTTTTATTAATAAATGAAATTTATTTAAAAAACATGGTGAAATATATTTCTTCAAAAATATTCTAATTAAAAATGTCATTCTAAAAAAATTAAAAATAGTATATCACCAAAGGAGTGAAATGAAATTTTTTTTAGAATGAGTATATATTTAAAAATAGAAAAAGAACATTATTTAATGTCTTACATCTTATTGAAAAAAATTATTAATCATATGTATTGTGTGAAATACTATTGGACAGATTGGGAACTTTAGAAAGAGTTACCCTATGAGGGGGACGGGCGAATCAGGATATTAATGTAATTAGAATTTTCCCACATACCCATGAAACTCTCACAATCCTAACTGATCTTGACATAAATTATTAATATGGCCACTCTTTTTTTCACCTCTCAAATGATTATCTGATTAACTTCTGTTCATATCTTGACATTATTCAAATAAGATCAACAATCTCTCAATCTACATGAATTGATTATCTCCCTACATAATTTAAGTGAAGTAATCACACAAAACATAAGAATTTTACTGGTTTCACCCACACTGGTATATGTAGAATGATCACATAATGAAATTGTGTCGATGTGACAAAATCCACTAATTTTCACTAGTCTTCTGGATATAATTATTCGTCTATGGTAATTCCATGCATGGATCTATTACTTTATGATATTTATGGGTTAGTTTAAAACAACCTAAGGGACACTCCCTTTTTCCTCTAAATTTTCTCACTTCGTCAAGAGGGAATTAATTTTGAGTACAAGTTATTACATGTCTTGATTGTCTGATAGTTGAGTCATTGTTTAGTTCACATTGATATTAACTCTTATCATTCACAAACTAGTTATGAAAATCGGTGAATTATCCTTCCCTGTTAAACTATACTTCGAGGAATACCTAATTTATTTTGGAAAATACTTTAAGAAGTGATAATAAAATTGATCTTTTAAGGAACCTTTCCACACACATTCTTGAAACTTTCATCCTATTTGTGAAACTTCAAACTTTCATGAAACTCACAGTATTTCCTGAATTTTTTAACCTTCCATGAATCTTTGTAAACCATTAGAAAACTCATTGGTCAGATTGACGCAAGCCCTTTCTTTAAACAACATATGTTCATATGGATATTTTACACAAGAAAACCCTTTATGAAACTCTTTCATGAAATCATAATATCTTGGACTTCAAAGACTTTGGATACCAAAAATGTGGGGGGGGGGGTAGCCACCTATTTATAGTTGTTTCCTTACCTTCGTGAAAATTTAAAGTTTGACACTGCTTTTTCCTAAAAAGCTTCATTCATGTTCACAAAACATCCTTTATTCTTGAAAAATCAGGGAAATATTTTGTTAGTGAAAATTTCTATAATTATTTTATTTAAAATAATTTCCTTCATTATTAATTCTTATTTCATGAAATATTGTTTTTTGAATCTTCAAACCTCCACAACATCAAAATTTCATGAATTCCATGTCTTTTATAAATTTTCATGTGGTAGTCTAGGAACATCCACAAGTGAACATTTCATTGTGAAACCATGTCTAGGGGATCCTCTTTCTTCAATATCTTCAACCCATTTCTGATTTTTATTATGATTAACATTTGAGGATCATGCGTTGCTTCATGAACTCCACCACTTTCCCTCTATAAAGATCAACATCGTCTCATGATTTTTCTAACATGGAGAAAACAATTCAACTTGATTCACTATAGCATGTCAATGGTAACACTACATTCAACACACCAACTCACTAGGGTTGACAATGATAGGGTTGAAAACTAATCCAACACACAGCATAAGGAAATTCCAATCATCATTAGTGTCCAACCCCCTTGTATATTTTTTGGAAACACTTTCATGCATCCTTTTCCTCTATCCCGATACCACCGGATGAACCTTTTTCAACACCAGCTATCTGTGAATGAAAATACCTATTTTTAGAAGTTTGAAGAGATCAATATCCACTATATTATAACGTGTGGAATATGAGAAGACCACTTCTTCAATACCACTTGGAAACTACTTTCATCACAAAATCCATTCATGGTTTATCTTTATTGAATGAATATATTTTAAAACATTATATTTATAGCCTTCACTTATGACCCCCCATGAAGAGTTAGGTAGGAACAAAAATAGATTTATGATCCTTTATTTTCTAGAAATAACTTTCACATATATTCATGATCCTTCCTTATCTACATTTAACCTCAAATATAAAATATACATGGTATAATATTTACAAGATATAGAATCTGTATAAACTTATGCCTTAGGAAACAAGGTTGTTAGTTTTAGAATTGTTATTATTCTCTACCTATCTTCTTGATGTCATCCAATACAATATTTCATTATTTCTATACCATTAAGACTGTGTATTATGTTTCTATGCTCTGTCACCTTTATCAATGATATATATAGGGGTATTTCATTTTCCTACCCTTTGATCACTTGTTCCTTGCATATAATAAGGATAAATAATGATCCACCTAAGATTTGGAACTATTACTATTGTTAGGACCACTGGTTAGACCCACAAACATTCTTTTTCTCCAGCATCATTTCTTCACATGTGACTGTAGGTTTGAGAAAAATCTCCATCCCAAAAACAAATTAGTTTTAGATGCCATCAATTATATTTTCATTGGGTGAACATACCAATTATTAAAGATCCATAAAAACAGTTAAGCCTACTGAGTCAAGACATAGTGTAGGAAATAAGAGATAAAGTTAATAACACTACATTTTTTTATTGCACTCACACACTTACATACATCACTAGTAGACATAAAGCTTCAACTCATTTGAAGTAATTCTTCTAGATTTGTTCATCTTCCCTAGACACCAAGCTGATTCCAATTTTTGAAACTAATACCAACTCTAATAGATACCAATATGATGGATGAAACCATTCATTTAATCTTTCCTGATTCCAAATAAAAAAATAAAGACTCATTTGTTCATATTTTTATATCACTTCCTAAAATTTACATGGTATCTGATTTCATATCTTATCCATAGGGTGAATTTCCTTATATTTTTTGGATCCCATATGTCATAATTTCATCTCAAATATCCTAATAATTTTTTCATAATTTTCACTAAATATAAAAATGAAATTCATCATATTATGATATCCTGAGAACAACTATATGATATCACATGTTAGATCATGAATAAACAAAACATTAGATCTCATCTTGTTGCTACTCCCCCATTTTTAAATCTTCAATATCCAATGTAGGATACATCAGATGATCGGGATATCCATGGTTTATGGATCATGATACCACTTGAAATCAATTGAAATATCAATTCTAATTTCCTGATGTCAATCATCAAGACTCTTTATTACTAATCTAATTCTTATTTTTTCTCATTCATTGGGATTTTAGATAGTGTAATTTTTTTTCTTTTAATGATTTGAATTAGTATAAATTCTATAAAACCAAAAAACACCACATTCCTTCTTATAATGAAACTTTAATATGGATCATATCTACCATAGAACCAGAGACACTTCAAAAGTAGTTAATAGCATTTAAAAACATTGGCAGAGGGTATGTTTCTCTTATTAAAGTTGAGGAATGAGGATGGTCATGGTGGACCACCTCTTTAGTGTAAAAAATTATTTTCCCCTTTTAAAATTCAAGTATAGGAATCCCATCAACTCATCAAATTATTATTGCTCCTGATCAATATTCATGATAAGATTCTTCAGTTCCTTGTAATAAGATCTCCTTTGAGCGGTGTCACTTAACCTAATTTCATTTTGGATGTTTTCTTTGGAATTCCTTATTTCTCTTTTTGTAATTTCCTTAACTTGATACCCTAACTCACAAAATCTTCTTCCGTAGAAAATCATACCAATAAGTAACTCCTCATACATTACAAATTGGATCTTTATTCTCCAAATATTCTTAAATCTCTATTTATCCCCACTTGAATTATCAGATTTCATGGCCCTTGTCTTATTTTAGGATGTATATTTATATGAATATATTTTTGATTCCTTTCAGTTTTCCAAATATTATTCATATCTTTCCCTGAATTATTTTATTCAACACTAGATTTGGAAATTCTCTTTAATCTACTATTTTCCCTTTTCATAGGAACTCCCCTATTTATCTTCTTTTCTTGACTTGTGGTATATTTTGTAATCCCACATAAGAAATACCCACATATATATTCATTATTATGAAATTCATCTACCTCAAATGTTTTATTCAATGTTGGATATTTCCTTCCACACTCATCTTCCATTCTCATAGTGGGAGTAGCTTCCTTCTTTTTCCTCTATATTTGTTTTCCTTATTTTCAGGAGGGATACTGTGAGTAAACTGAATTTTATACCAGATGCACCTTTCATTGAGCTCCATTATTTTCCTCCTAAATAGTAAATGTGTTATCCACTTTAAAAAACTATATTTTAGTGAAAACAAATATTCTCCTTAGTTGCAGAAATGGAGGAAACCATTACATCACTCTCGATTCTTATTCTATTATAATTCCTAGCCATATTTTCATGGTTATCACAGATAAAGAATCCCCCCCTTATAACCATTCCTCATATATTATCACCTTGATTGAGATACATTTTTAATAGACTCTCTCTTTCCATCAAATCTTCATACCTCTTGGAAGACACTCATGGTATGCCCCATGATTCTACAATAGTAGCACTTAGTATATACCTTTATCCAAGAGTCATCTCATACAGTATTGACATGGTGATCCAGTTTACTTATTGACTATATATTTCCACATTAGTGGACTCCACTTGTTGATTCTCACAATGGAGGGACTGTTCTCTTCTCATTTAAGGTTTTTGACCTCCTTTTGAGCACTTTGATATTAAAATCCTTCTTCTTTAGTTGAGAAGTCATCTTACTCCAACATGAGATTTCTTATGTTATATATTTTAACCTCTCTTCTAGTTGTGTTTTAAGATGAATATTGCTAGATTTTAGATCCTTCTTAATTTCTATATGGTTTTCACTTCATATGAAAGTTCATTAAGTAATTCACTTTGAATCTTCATCTTTGATCCCATCTTTACAAGGTCACCATTCTTAGCCACCTTTACTATCCTCGGACTTTGGTTCTCCTCAACCAAATATTCTATGTGTGAAAACAATTCTCTATTCTTATAACGCATATTTTGATCCTCATTTTAGTTGTCTCTTGTATTTGGAACCAATATTGTACTCTTTTACTTTGGAAGACATCTCCTCCAATTCCGTTTCTTGAGTATAATTTTTCTCTCTCATATTTTAATCCATTTCAATTATTCTATGATTGATTACTTTAATTTTATTAACCTTATTTTTTATCACTTCAACATCTATCTCTTGAGATTAATTATTCTTTCTTAGCTCCATGTTTTTCTCCTCCAACCCCTAGTCAATCTTCTCATATGTGTAGATAAATTCCAACTATGAATCTCTATATATATCATTATCATCAGTAGTTATGACACTACTTTTCATATCAGGATCCTCAGATTGTCCGAAAATAGCATTGTAAGAATGATTAAATACATAATCAGATACATCCATACCATCTATTTGTGAGTTACTGGAATACATTATACCTATCACACACTTATCAATAACTATTCCACTATACAGAATTCCATTGGAGTTATGATTCATATTTAAATTTTTTATCATTCCCATATTTTATGGGAAGAAAATATTTTAGCTCCAAAAATAGATTGAATTAATTTAGGTCAAAATAAATTTAACAGGAGAAACCTTTTCTCTAATATCAATTGTTGGACAAACATGGGACTTTAGTGAGATATACCCTTAAGGGGTATTGGGGTAAATCAGGGAATGAAACTCATATTTTTCCCCCACATACCCATGAAATCCTCACTACCCTAACTAATCATGACCCTACTTATTAGTAGGGCCATTAGTTTGTTCACCTATCAAGTAATGATTCAATTAACTAGGGTTTTTATCTTTGAAAAATTTAGATTATATCGATGATATTCTAATATAGATGCACTGATTTTCGTCTTATAGAATTTAAGTAAAGTAATCACACAAGACATAAGAATTATACTTGGGTCACCCGCGCTGGGCTACATCCATATATAACACACTGATGTTGTGTCAATGTTCCAAAAATCCACTAATCATTAATAATATTGTGGAAACAATGATTTGGCTATGGTCACTCTATGTTAGGCTCGCTGCCTTGATAAGATTTAGGGTCTAAGTCACTACCACCCAAGGTTCAATCCCTTTTTACTATCACTTTTAACACTGATTCGGGGGGAATGCTTTTTGACTCATAAGATAATACACATCCTCACTATTAAATAGTTTATACACAGATTATTTCCCATTAATATTCACTCGTCTCTCTCACAAACTAGTTGTGAACATCACTAATGTAGTAGCTTAATCTTACCATTTGAAATATTATTCATTTAATACCAACTTACCTTTGTAAAATTTTCAAGATGTTCAAATAACATTCTATGTCTCTATATATAACAATTTCATGTAACCTTTAGACCACTTTCATGAAACTTTCCACTTGTTCATGAAACATCATTCTTTCCTGAAACTCACAGTCTTTTGTGATACTCACCACCTTTCAAGAATCTTTCTAAACCATCACGAAAAATCTTGGTTATATTGTCACAAGTCCTTTTTTACATTGAACTGATGTTCATATGAATCATTTTCACAAGAATGAACTTCATGAAACTCTTTCACTAATTTAGAGCCTTCTGATCTTCAAAGATTTTGGCTACATCAAATGAGAGTGGTAGTCACATATTTATAGACATTTCCCAACCTTTTAAAAAATTTCATGATAACCTCCATCATTTCATGAAGTACTCCATTTATGTTCACAAATCTACCTTTCATTATGAAATTTTAGGGAAATATTTGTTTTGTGAGGATTTTAGTAATCACGTAAGTTACCACCTTTTCATTCGTGCCTCAAATGGCATTCATGAAGCATTCTATCACGAATCTCCAATCCTTTATGACATAATTTTTTTTTATAATTCCATACTTTGATATATCTTCATGAGGTAATTTGGGAAATCCCTCTTTTGCAAAACTTGGCCCTTCCTCCAAATTTTAGACAACAAAAATTTGGAAAATCCTAGGAAATGATGCCACATTCTACATGAAATTTATTGTACCACTTCTAGAGCATCCATACCTCTATATTGAATATTTATCAACATAACTAGTAAAAAAATTAATTAAAACATCCACAACACGAATTATCATGATGAATCCCTATCTAGGTGCTCCTCTTTATTTGATATCTTCAACCCATATCTCAATATTATCATGATTGATATTCCTAACTCTTACAATACTATATGAACTCTGTGACTTTAACTCTAATAGAAATGTCATCGTCTTATAGAGTTATTAACATTGTAAACAAAAAATTAACCATACATCACCATAATATGTCAATAGAAACACCAAATCCAACAAACCAACTCACCAGTGTTGATAGTGATAGGGTTGACAATGAATCTATCACACAAGATAGGGAAACACAAATACTATTGGTGTCCAAAAATCTACCTCTTTATATTTTTTGTTAACAATTACAAGAATCTTTTTCTTTTATCTCAATTCTAATTGATGATACTTTGTCGATATTGACTATCCATGAATGTAAACACCTCTATATTGAACTTTTGGCAAACAATATTCATTATTGAATAATGTGTGGTATATGAGAAGATGGCTTCTTCAACCACACTTGTAAACTACATTCATTACAAAAACCTTCTTTGAATTATCTTCATTGAATGAACATCTTTAGAATCACCATATTTACAGACTTCACTTCTGACTCCCCCAATGAAGGGTTGGGAAGGAACACACACAAATTCATGATCCTTTATTTTCTAAAGTGAAACTAAACATGTATTCATGATATTTACTTCTCCCACTTTGAAAAAAAATCCAAAGTATACTTATTACCTTATGTATAGAATATATAATACTTTAAACCTATACCTTGGGAAGTAAGGGTGTCAATTTTAGAAATGTTATTACCCTACACCTGTCTTTTTGATGTTAGATAAGACAATTATTCATCCTGTATAAACCATTGTGACCATGAATTATGTGATTTAACTCGGTCTACTTTATCAAAGATATGCATAGGGGTATTTCTATTTATCCCCCTTTATCCACAGGGTCCATACATAAGATAGAGATATATAATACCCCTACGATATGTAACTATTATCATTGTTAGGTTTATAGGTTAGACCCACAAACTATCTTCTTCTCCAGCATCATTTATTTAAATGTGACTACAGGTTTGTGAAAACCATCTATCTGAAAAACATCTTCCTGCTATATCCCCCTTCAATAACATTTTCAATGGGTGAGATTACCACATAAAAAAGTTGAACAAAAAAATGACTAAACATACTGATTTAGGACTCGGTGTAGGAAATAAGAGATAAAGTTAATAACACCATATTTTTTCATTTCACTCACTTACTTCCATACATCTTTAGAATCTATATAACTTTTTCTCTTTTGAAATAATATTTCTATAATTTTTATGTATCTTTAAAGACTAATCTGATACCAATCACTGAAATTGATACCAACTCTCATAAATACCAATATGATGGATGAATCCATTCATTGAATCTTTCTCAATGAAAAATTATGAAATGATGACTAATTATTCTATCTTTACTGACCACTTTTTGAAATGTACATGGTGTGTAATTTCATCTCTCATCTATAGGGTATATTTCTTTGTTTTTTGGGATACCATCTATAATGTTATCATCTCAAGAATCCCTCTATTTTTATCATCTTTTTTCACAAAATATAGCTTTTAAATGAATTACAAGAGTTATCCATCCGTAGTATCCTATTATATACTATAAAGAATCAGATGATATCACATGTTCGATCAAGAAAAAATAAAACAAGAGTGCTTATCATGTTGTTGCTTCCCCATTTTTCTATCTTCAATATCCAGCATTTGATATTAGTGATTCATTAATCTTGATACCACTTGACATAAATTTAAATATAAAACACCAATTCAAATGTCAATCATCATAACTCCTCATTACTTTCCTGATTCTTCTTCAGTTCTCATTCATTGAGATTTTAGATATAGATTTTTTTTTGGATTGAACAGATTTCAAATAATTGAACTTTTAAAGAACCTTAAAACAACACTTTACATATTTTTATGTAACTTTCTGATGGATCTTATCACCCCTAAACCTAAAACACTTCAAAAATAGTTAATATAATTTAATAAAATAGGGATAGGGGACGTTTTACTTCCTCAAGTTATGAAATGAGGCTGTTCACGGAGGACCACTCCCTCATTATCTAAATTTCTATCCCCCTTTTCATATTTAAGGATAATACTTACATCACCTGATCCACTTATTCTTCTTTCTAATCTATCTTCATGAAAATATTTGTCAGTTCCTTTCTAGTGAATCTCGTTTGTGTGATGGCACTTACGCAAACATCATTTTGAGTTTTTTTCTGTAGAAATACCCTTTTCCATCTATAACATCTCCCTTTTTATATCCCAACTCCCAAACTCATATTAAATGGGAAATCTTACAAAAAAGGGCATCCTCATACATTACTAATTGGATTATTATTCTACACATATTCTTGAAGCTCTATTTAACCCCACTTGACTTATCATCTTTCACAACCAATGTGATTCAATTCATTTTTCAAATTCATCTTCTTGTCTTTCCATGAATCCTTATTTTCAATACCTCATTTGGAAGTTCTCTTCAAACTACCCTTTTTTAATTTCTTGGGAACTCGACCAATTATATTCTTTTATTTCCTTGTGGTACATTTTTCAATCCACTTAAGAACTCCTCATGTATTTCCTCTTTAACAGGAAATAAATCAAGCTTAGATGTTTTCTTCCATTGAGGATCTTTCATTACACAATCATCCTCCATTATCACAGTGGGATATGCTTCATTATTTTTCCTCAATATTTTTTTCTTTCTTTTCAAGAGGTATTATATGAGTAAATTGATGTTGATGAACGATTCACCATTCATTGGGGTCAATTAATTTCCTCTAGTATAGTGAATATTTTTTATATATTAAAAACAATATATTCCTGAAAACATTCTTCTCATTAGTCAATGGAATGTAGAAATTAATTACATCACTTTATGTTCTATTTCTTTTAATATTACTAGACATGTGATCATGGGTTTTATAAATAAATCATATCCCAAAAAAACCATACAGCACATAGTAGTGCCTTGATTGATATGTTGTCACAACATATGATATAATTCCTTTAAACCCTTGATATTATAGGTAGACACTCATGTTATGTCATATTATTCAATAGTACTAGAACATAGTTAATACCTTCCTCCGATATTTGTCACATAAAAGTTTAACATGGTGATTCAGATTATTATTGATTTAGGATTTCCCAATTTTTGGAACCCACTTGTTGATGCTAACATTGGAGGGATTTTAGTCTTATAATTTGAGGTTTTCATACTCCTTTTGATCTTCTTGATATTCCCATCCTTCTCCTTTAGTTGAGGGGTCAACATAATCTGACTTGATCTTGTTTTTTATTTTAGATTTTAACTTATATTTCAGTTGTGTATAGGAAGGATAATTATTTCTCTCATCTCCTTCTTAGTTGCCATCTGTTTTTCCACTTCACGTGTAAGTTAATCAAGTAAGTAACATTTAATATTCATATTTTCTCCCATATTCACAAAGTAATTATTCTGAGATAGTTTTACATGCCTCATCCTTTGGTTCTCCTCAACCAAATATGCTATGTTTATAACTAATTAGTCATTATTGGCCCTTAGATTTTGAACCTAATTTGAGTTAAGAATCTTTTCTCTCAAACCATATTTACACTCTTGTACTTTGGAAGAAATATCCAATAATTTCTTAGCCTAATTATCATTTTTCTCCCTCATATTTGAGGCCACATCAATTAGTCATTCATTGAGCCATTTCAATTTTTTAACCTTATTTATTATCACTTCAATATGGATTTCATGAGATTCATTCTTCTTTATCAGATTTATATTTTACCCCTTTAGTCCCAGGTCAAGCTTCTATGATGTGTAGATATCTTAAACCATTTAGTCTCTTGGTATATAATCATCTCTAGATGTTGCAACTTTACTTGTAATATCAATGTTCTAGGATAGTCCGGAAACATCATTATATGAACAAGTAGATACATAATCTGATTCATATATTCCTTCGGTTTATAAGACACATGAATCCCTTAGCTCGATCACACACTTCTAAAAAATTGTTCCATTGTATAGAATTCCTTTGGATATTATTATATTATTTATCTATCCCACATTATGTGAGAATAAAATATTTCAACTCCAAAAATAGATTATATTAATTAAGTTCAATACAATTTCAATTAATGAATCCTTTTCTATGATAGAAATTTCTCAACCCATAGGGAACTGTAGTGAGAGATTCCATGGGAGGGGGGTGAATCGGGTAATGAAACCTATTCTTATTTCCCTACATAAACATGAAACTATAAATTTCATAACAAATATTTACCTCACTTATTATTAGGCACACTTTTGTCCACCTATCAAGTGATTATCTAATTAACTGGTGTGGTTATCTTGTACTTATTTAGATAAGATAAATGATCACTAAATCTATCTACATTGATTATCATACTTCATAATGTAAATAAATTAATCACACAAGTCACAATAATTTTTCTTGGTTCACCTGTATTGATCTACATTCAAGGAATGCACATCGACGCATTGTTGATGTAACCAAATCAACTAATCTTCAAAATCATTTTGGATATAATGATTCAAATATGGCCAGTCCATGATCGGATAACTCACTTTACAAAATTAAAGTTATGGATCACTATCACCCAAGGGACACCCCATTTTCCCTATACCTTTAACCACTATGTTACATGGGAATTGTTTTGGCTCATAAGCTAATTCAAATCATTAGTGTCTGATAGTTGATGCACTGATTAATTCCCATTGATCATTAATTTTCTATTTCATACACTATTTATGAACATCACCAATGAAGTAGCTTAGCCTTCCCCATTTAACTACTCTTCAATGAATACTAACTTCCTTTTGAAAAATTCTTCAAGAAGTTCCAATAAATTTCTATGTCAAACAACATAATGATTTGGTTGGATCATTGCATCAAATTTGTAAAACTTTTCTCTTGTTCATAAAAAATCATGTTTTTTTGGAACTTATAGTGCTTCATTAAATTCTCAAACTTCCATTAATCATTTTTTATCCTTCAAAAAACACCTTGGTAAGACTGACACAAGACCATTTTTATGGAATAGATGTTCATATGAATCCTTCACATGATTAAAACATTACAAAACTCTTTCAGGAATTTGGATCCATTTTGACCTTTAGAGAGTCTGGATACTTAAAATGAGAGGGTTAGTAACCTATTTATATGTGTTACCTACCCTTCACAAAACTTTCAATCTCACCAATTCATTTTTAAAAAAACTTCATTCATGTTTTTGAAACTACATTTCTTCATGAAACTTTAGGGAAATATTCCATTCATTAAACTTTTCATAATTGCCTAAGTTATCACATTTTCCCTCATGCCTCAAGAATCATTCACAAAACTTTCTTTCAAAAATCTCAAATCCTTTACAATGTCATTTTTTTAATTCCATGCCTATTACATATTTTTATGAGGTAGTCCTAGAAATACATCATTCGGGAAACTTGTCCCTTCCTATAAATTTTGGACCCCACAAATTTGGTAAACACTAGGAAACAATGCCACCTTGAATGCGATATTCTATACAAATTCTTGATCTTCCACACCTCCATCTCAATGATTTGACAATATACCTAGTTAAAAATTATTCTAGAACTTCAATAATTATCCTCTTCATGATGTATCCCTATCTGGGTTCTCCTATTTCATTGAAGCTTTAACTCATCTCTTGGTGTTATCATTGTTGATATTCCATGCTCACACATTGCTTCATACAATCAACCACTTTCCCTCTATTAGAAAAATCACCATCTCATGAATTTACTTACATGGTAAATATAAAATTCAACATTATTCCATATAGTATGTCAATGGAAAAACCTCATCCAACACACCAACTCACTATGTTTGATAATTATAGGATTGAAAATGAATCCAATAAAGAACAATTGGAAACACTAATTATCATTATTTTCAAACAAATTTATATTTTTATGTGTTTTATAAAAAAATTAATTGAATCATTTCTATTTTTTTTTGAAAATATGTACAAGTCAATGTGCGAGTTAAGTTTCATATATTTTAAAAAATATTATTGAAAAAAATAGATACTTTGTGGGGTAGTATAATATGATAAGATTTATAAATTATATGGATATATATATAGATTATTAATATAATGTGTGTGTGGGTGTGTTTTTATTATTTTTAAAGTAATTTTGTTTGATAAAATTCATCTTATATGATAATTTAAAATAAATGTATAAAAAAAGAAGTTATGTTACATTTACATTTTATAAATAAACATATTTTAATATGTGTACTATAGATAAATATATATTATATATATGTTTAATAAATTTTTAATTTTTATGTTTTTATATAAAATCCATTATCTATATTATAGATCATTTCTTGCCCATCACGTGACACAATTTAATGCCTCTAGTATACGTGTTGCCAGTTTCGCTCTCGTTTCTGCTCCTTCCATTCTCTCCCACCACCAAGACTCCCTCTAAATCCCCAATTACTCTTCTCTATCTATCTTCCTCTCTACCTCTCAATGTCACCATCTCCATTCTACCTCACTGCCTTTTCCCCTGTATCACCACCTACATCTCTTTATCCCCCATCCCGTTTTTACTTCTCCCCATCGATTATGCCTTCCTCTTTCCCATACATCTTCTATTTCATCTTCCTCAACAAATTTCTACTTCCCATTCATTTTCCTCTATAAAACACTAATTCTATTACAGGGGATATACTTTATCTGATTCATTTTCATCTGTAATTGTTTCTTCTCTTTTAATGGTATTTCATATAACATGATTGGGTTTCCTATAAATCATACCTCTATCATCACAAGGCTGTTTCATTAATGAATTAATTCACATATATGCGCCAGCATCGCTATACCTTAAATTGTATTCATCCTCTATTAATAACAACTAAAATTTATAGTGAAATATTTCCATTGATATATTTAAATATTTCTTCGTCATTCTATGACAATTTTAAAATAATATTTTTATTCTTCTTGATTATTTTATTTTTATAACAATGTAGAAAATCCTATAATATTTATTCATTATTCTTTTGTTTATTTTGATTATTAATTATATGATTTTTTTAAATACCAGGTCCCTCATCTCTCTGAAGTATTTCATCTTATAGGTTTAAATGATAAATTTCATAATATGTATATATATTAACCTAGATGGTTGCCCTAATTTCACATTTCTCAATGTTGTGCTTTATAGTTTATAAAATATTTATATCTTTAACTATATATTTTCCCATAATTTATTCATTTTTTGTAATTATTTATCCCTACCTCCCCTCATTGATTAGATCTATGGTCTTTAGGTGGAAATACTCAAACATTAAATATTTTTACTCTTTTTTGTATACACATTTTCTTAAATTGTCCACCAAATTATATTCTTTTAGATTTTTAATTCATTACTAGAATAAATATATTCAAATTCACTATTTTTAAACATGGATGAAGAAATATCATGTAATTATGTGTATACCTACAACCACTGTAGATCAAGTATAGGTACTAATTTTTTTATAACCCTATTTTCAAAGTACAAATTTTTACAGGATATCTTCATATAACCTTTAAATGATCTATTGTTTCATATCAAAAAATAATTTAAACTGGTCCCATTTAAAGATATTAGGATATCAATTAAATCTTATTTTTTTGGTTTTATTCTATGATCTGTTATCTTTGGTGGCATAAATGATTGGAGTAAGTAACATTGTATTTATAGTATTCATTTAATATATTGTTGGCATACTAAATATGCAATTCAACTCACTATTATTATATTTTACTCACAGTTAGGATGTTTTATATATATATATTCACTTGGTATTGTTTCATTTTTTTATTATACTAATGTGTATTTTAAGTATGTAATACAACTATAAATTTTTTCCTGAATGTAAATTCATTAAACCAGTTTTTTCATGAATATATGACAGTTTCTTTGAAATATTTTATTCCCATAACAGGTTCAACACCTATTACATGGAATATTCTTTAATTTATATATTCTTATTTCTTCTTAATTACTACCCCTAACATCCTATAAGGTTCCTTCATAATCCCTCACAATCAGTTCTATACTTGATATGTATTTTGGTTTAATTTCTCATTCCATGTGTTTTTGTTTCGAATCAAGATACATTCTAACTAGTGTTGCTCAAATATTTGCATGATTTGGAATTTTATATTGAAAATGAAACAAATTTTTATTGGTTAACTCACTTCCCATCACCCAAAAACTGTTACCTTTAATTTAATTATTTATATGGATTTTAGAAGATTCGTTAAATGTAATGATAGTAAATTCATGTAACAACCTGAACATTTATAAATAATATTACTTTTGTGATTGAATTAAATTCCTTATTATGTTATATGGTTTTAGAAAATATATGTAATTATTTGGTAATATCCTATTATATTTATAATATTATTAAGATTCATCACTTTTGAAAATATATTTATTGAATATTGACCATATTATTAGTATATATTAAGGGTTATGAAAAATACAATTGAAACACATGATTCAAGTGGTGGCCTAGAATAATAGTTTCATTCCCTATACAACCCATTTTATGGAGTTCCAAGGGAGGTAACATCACTATGATTTTAGATTTACCAAGCCTAAGATGAAATTAAATAACTAAAACATGAACCAAACATGTTACTAGAGAAGTTCAAGCTCATTGAGATCATGTCCCAAATGATGTCTGCCAAACCTCCCCAAGAAAATCTCACCACCGAACACCTTACCCTTAGATCATTTACTAGTGTAATAAAGGGTTATTTATCAAGACCCTAATAGTTTGATTTTTTATAAAATAATGATTATATTTATCATTATTATTATTATTAATTTTTTTAACAATTTGATAAAGAGTTGATAAAAATTAGATAAAGCATAGATTTTATTTTTTGGGAAATTTATAGTTTCTATTAAGGTATTGCTTTTGATTAACTCATGAATTTAGGAAATAAATTAAATTTTCATAAGATTTTATTATCAAATTGTGTATATTAAATATATAGTATAAATATAAGATATGTATTATGCCATCATAATTACCCTAAATTGATATAATATGTTAAATAAAAGGTATACAATACAATATATATATTTTACATTAGAAATAATTTTTTCTTCGGTTATTTGACTAATATTTTAAAACCTTTATGAATTTCCAAAACCAATATTATATTTAAAGGTTTTAAAATCGATTCTTTGTAAAAATGACTCACTTCCAAATCACAAGTTTTATTTTTTTAATGTGATCGGTTTATAGATTTATAAAATAATTAAAACCAATCCAATTTGATGGAAATAATGAGTAAAAAAATTCGATGTTTTTTGGTTTTAATTTCATTATTGTGTGGAGTCCAAAACCTATGCTTGGGTAATAATAAAGAACTCCCCTCTCCTTTCCTATGTATACACATCCATGCACCAATTCTTCCTCACTCAAAACTATTAGAGTGTGGATATACTCTGACCTTCCCTATCTAAATACCAATGGAAGTTCCCCCAAGCTCTCTAGAAGCTCCTACCAAGATTTTGAAAACACCCTATCATGGTAATGGATCTTCTCTTTACACTTTATATTCAAGAACCTCCTTTGTGCTCTGCCTTTTTTCCATTTGTCCATGTTGTGGTATGTTCTCACACATTATTCCTACAAACTGTATTGATTCGTAGTGATTATAGACCCATTTAACTTTCATGAAGCCCTCCCCTAACACATTATGTACCCCAGTGATACATCCAAAATTATCCTATGATTTTTCATTGCCAAATATTTATATTGTGAATATCATTTCCACCTCCACTCAATGGTACTCACCTAGAAACACCTATCCTTATTTGATTGGGGAATTCAATATATGTATTCCATGCACATTAATCCTGGGGTTAAACCCAATGAAATATGATCCTTTATGAATGATCTATGTGTCAAAATTATGCATGTAAATGATATGAAATTGATGGGTGTACCCATAATTATATAGTTCTCCAATGCATTAGTTAATATTTTAATCTCATGATACATCATGTATAGAATTAGAGAGTAAACCTAATAAAATATGAGAATTTTTCTACCATGTTATGATGTATTGGTGGTTATCTTTAACCTATGTTTATAATTTTATGTTTAATGTTGTTTCCACATTCCCATGTTGCCTTTATGTTATCACTGTTTATCATTAATTGATGTTAATGTTTATGATTATCACCCATTTTACACCCCAATAAAATTATTATTTACTAATAAGTAATAAATTTATCATGTTATGATTTTTTATTCCCTCACTGGGAATTATAACTCACCTATTTCTTATATATGTTCCTATGTTATCCCACATAGTTTGAAAAAGATATGGAATTATAAAGGAATGTTAAGGGAGTTTTCATTAATTTTGTTGTATCAATATGACAAGTTGATTTGTTCTTTACATAATTTCCTAAAAACACTAATCCTCATTATCTTCTTGTTTATACTATGTATGATTTAGTGTAATAAATAATGAATTATAGTGTATAAAAGATATGGGTTTTCATACTTGGAATCAAAGTAAAACCTACTTATTTTTAGGATTATGATTAGAAAACACTAGATAAATTATTATGGATAATAATTAACATTGTAAAACATCCTTAAATTTTGTTAAAGTATAGTGTAATTGGTTTACAATAAAATACATCCTTTTATGGGAACTAAAAATGGATGTGTCTTTAAAAAATATCTACCTAGGGTTAACAACCCAAAAAAACAATGTGTTCTGCTAGACTCGATCATGAACTGTTCACAACGACGTCCTTTACTATACACCATGTTTGAAACCCCTGAGGGATATTATTTGGTAAATTCACATGCTCATTAAAAACCATTATGAATTGAACAAAAATTCCTAAAATATTTTATATTTTTAACTAGATCAAGGATAACTTATATTAAAGCCTATAAATTCATGGTTTAAGGAATATACATTATTTTTGAGTTATCCCTTTAATGTTTATGGTTTCCATTTTCTATGTTTAATAGATTGAAAATTATAATCCATATGTCTATCTTGGATGATGTAAATTATTATGACCAGAATAAAATAAGGAAGTGTTTGTTAATTATCCATGTTTATATGCTTTCTTTCGTATCTCACAAGATTAGTAAAATTATTCAAATACCACTGCAAAGCATGTATGTAGATCTATTTTTGAAAAAATAAAATGGGAAAATTATTCCATCCTGAGTTTATAACTCCTCCCATATATTATATTGAACCATATAATACTACATTTATAGGAATTTTATTCAATTCTAAAAGTGTATTGGATTTACTTTTACAGAGAAACATTATTTTCTGAGAGAATAAAATCACCCATCATATCATGAATCTCCCTCTAATTATATACAAGTGAAATGGGGTGGATAAATATATTTTGGAATAATTTTATCAAGCATGGGTTTTATTTCCCTATGATCAAGTGTATCTTTCCCAAATGATTTAAACAAAATAAGACATCATCCTTATATTCAATACCATTGTGAGGGAAAATTATAATGTGTTTCTCAAATAATTTCCTAGTCCTCATCCTAGCTAATAGATTGAATTTTCAGTTGAGATTATATATAATTATTTTCCAAAATCCAAGACTCTGTATATAGTGGTCATTATTTTACTCAAGGAGATGAACAAACAACTATAGAAGAATCTACATAAAGGGTTTATGTACCCAAATTCTTCACCATGGGGTGTATTGGTTATCTTTATTGAGAATAAGTATGGGAAAGTATGACACTTTATTGATTATTATTATCTCAAAAAGACCATTATAAATAATATGTATCCTCATCCACATGTTGATGACTTGTTTGATTATCTATGTGGAGCCAAACATTTCTATATGGTATATATTCAACTGGGATGTTATGATGTAAAGGTGAAGAAGGAGGATATCCCCAAGGCTCTTTTTGTACTTGTTATGGGTACTATGAGTTCATAGTGATTATATTTAGACTTAAAATTTCCCTATAAATCATTATGAATCCATTGAATAGATACTTTAGGTATTTCCTTGACAAATTTATGTTATTATTTATTGATATATTATTATATATTCCATAATCAAGGAGGAATATGAGAAGAATTTGAATATTATATTTAGGAACCTATGGGAAGAAAATATGTATGAAAGATATAGTAAATGAGATTTCTGGTTGTAGAAAATAACATTATTAGGGATTTTCATCATCAAAAAAGGGATATATGTGTATCCTTCAAAAAAATAGATTATTTAAAGATGGTCAGGATAAACCTTTGTGACAGAAATCCAAAGTTTCCTTGGATTATTTGTGTACTACCATCAATTTGTGAGTAAATTCTCATGATTTTCAAGACACCTATCAAGATAACATGAAAGTGGGTCAATTTTTTTGTAATGTTTAATGTGAGTAAAGATTTAAAGATATGAAAAGGATACAATTCAGTTCACCTATTATCACACTATCCACCAGTAGGAATGGATTTGTGATCTAAAAAAGTTCATCAAAAGAGGTATTATGTTATGTAATCATTCAATATGGAAAGGTGATATACTATTTCTATCACCAACTAAATATCCCTGAGAATAAATACCCAAACTATGATCTATAATTGAATTTGGTGATCTTGGCATTGAATATTTGGTCACATTATCTATATAGGGAGAATTATGATATACATATATATATACATATATATATATATACAAATCATAAATCCTCTAGTATATATTCAAAAAAAGGATCTTAAAGTGAACCAATGAAGGTGGTTATAGCTGATAAAGTATTATGATTATTCAAGACATTACCATCATAGGAAAGAAAATAAAGTGGTATATGCTCAGAGTAGAAAGGATCTCACAACTCTATCCATGATGAGGATTCACAGGGATCCAATATTCATAGACATGAAATAGATGGGTATGGGAATAATAAAGGTATTTTAATCATAAAATTATCAAATAACTTCTCAACTATCCACCACTGAGTGAATTAAAAGGGTTTAAAAAGATGAAGAGTTACTACAGAAGAAGGTATAAAATATTTCAAAGTTCAACATTGATGAATATAGAGTTATATGGTTTAGAACTTGGATATGTGTCCCATGAAAACTAGATCTAAATATTGAAATTTTGGATGATTAATATGGATCATACTTATATATTCATATAGGAAGTAATAATTTTTGTAGATATTTGAAGAATAATTTCTAGTGGGATTACATGTAGTGACACAACCCCATAGAGCATGGATTCGATGTCTGCTATCAATTAAATTTTTTGATTACAAGGAATCAAATCCTGAATAACTGAAGAGTTTAGTAGTTTTGGTATACTAGATTCATAAATGAGTCTTGTATTACAAATGAATACACAAATTATAAATTAATTTTTTTCTTCTAAATAAAAAAATAACTTCTAGGATAACTTCATTCAATTTAGAAAATTCATGCATATCTTTCATAGTATGATTCTTGGATTCCTGGGGAATGAAACATAATAAGGTTGTGCTAAAATTATCTATAAGGGTAAAATATAGTAAAAGAAATAATAAATCAATGAGGTTAATAATAATGGCCTGGTAAATAGTAGAACACACATACAATATAATCAATAAACTGAGAAGGAAGTGCACAAACAATATGGTAAGGTAATAAATTCAAAACAAATCCATTCAAATAACTAGATAAGGAAAAATAATTATGTGAAGGTAAGGAACTGAAACACATTCCTTTTAATCAATGAACTAAAAATGAAATTTATCCATGTATATGTCAACACAATATCTCACAGATGAATAATAAATGAAAATAAATGAGGCAAAATTCTTAATTATTGGATGCCATGTCTTCTAGGTACATGGAACCATTAACATTAAGAGATAGTTTACCTATTAAAATTTGTGAAACTATTTCCCCCCATGAGACTATTGATGCATCCATGGGATCTCATTATCTATTTCCCAATCCATAGGGATTCCCTTAAATGGTCCACAACCGATTTATTGCATATCCAAAACATTCTTCATATCAAATAAAAAATATGCCTTATAAAATATTCATATGGAATAAAGTATATGAATTTATCAATATTCTCCCAAGTAATCAAATAACTTTCAAAGTAAATATTTTATGAAAAATGGTATATAGTTTAGGCAATAATCATATCCATGAAAATGATATGGATATTTAGGGTAAATTCAGTGTCAAATGATCATAGGAAATTGAATATTTCAAGGTAATTAAAAGAAATCAAGGAATTTAATGTGAATTATATACTTATATAAATCCATAATAACCCATCTATAGTTGATTAAGTATGGTATCAATAAAATATAACTCATGTGGAGTGAAATAAAGGGTTTTTGTCATTGACGAATGGAATCATTATAAAAATATCTTTTAAAACAATTCTTGAGGAAAATATCATTTTGTTTTGAAATCCTTTTGAAAAAACATATTCTTTGAAAATAAATTTTGAAAATATTTTCTTTAAAGAATATCCTTATAAACATACAAATTAATCATCAAATAAATAATGATGGGTAAATTTACACAGGCCGTTTGAGGCCAAAAAAATATTCCTTTTGTATAGTTAAATGTTAGAATAATGCCTTGTTTGAAAAGTAACTAGAATAATCCATTAAAAACATTGGTAAAATAAAAAAGGGGTAAAAATGAATTTACCAAGTCATTTTAAAAAAAATTAAAACATTTTAACAAAATTTGGTTTTTAGAAGAAAACAAGTTATTTGACAAAAGATAGACACAAAGTTGGGTTTTCTAGAAAAACATTTTCTAAAACATTTTGAGTATTAAAGAGTGGAAAAAAGATACTAATACTTGAAATTTTTTATGAAAAACTACAGGAGAGAAAATTAATGGGTTTATTGAAAACTTTTTATATAATTTCCTCAAATGGAAATCACATTGAAAGATCATTAAATTTTTTGTTGTGAAAAATAATCTTTAAACATTCTAAAGTTTTCCATAGCACTTTGAAACATTTTAAATCATAATACTCATGAAGGAATAAAATTAAATTAAATTATAAAACACCATTAAGATAAAAGGATTAATGATATTATATAACAAAATGGGAAATATGTACACCACAAAAAAGATGTAAATAGTGAACATGTTATTTATCTCACGGATGTAAAAAGGGAGAAGAGAATCCCTTACATTGAATTTCCTTTCGGGTGAACATATTTAAACTTCCTATATAATAAACTAATTTTAATTAACTACTTACTTCATAAATTTTTCATTTTTATCATTACTTTTATTTCAATCATTATTATGTTGTATAAAACTACTTAATGAGTTAATTTTAATTCATGTGGTTTGAAAAAATTCAATTTACCTATCAAAAACAACTTTGTTATGTCAACTATGATCAAAGGGGTCATTATATAACACCTCAAAAATTATAATAATAATGATTGAATTTTCGTATTTTTACATTAATTATACCAAGAAAGTAAAGTTAGAGGAAGACCTATGACAATTTATTTAAAATAAAAGAAAAGTACAATAGACAGGCACAACAAGGTGGGAAAACAGTTATATATCATAAAAATCGGACCCATCGCCACATCCCTGATAAACTACCTCTTCCACGGTTGTTGATTCCCATTCAAAACTTTCATAGTGTTTCAGAATCTTTGCATAATTCCTTCTAATATTGAGCTTCTCCAAAGAAAGGAGCTTCTTGGAATATTGTGAAATCCATCCCGCCTTCCTGCTAGAAGATCTAGTAGCCATAGGCATTGGTAAGTGAGAATAATCTTTCAGCTTCCTTCTTTATGGTGGGTCAGACTTCACTTTCTCATTCACCGATACTTTTCTTGTTCAACCCTGAACCATATCACTATAGGAAGGGTGAACCATACCACCATCATTTTCCGTCTCACTATCAGCGCAATTCCCCCATTTACCAGAAATGTGCACCACCTGATACTCTTCTATAACTCCCTGTTTTTGTTGAGACTAATCATTAGCATCCATAACAGGACATGGGGAAAGGTCCACCAAAAAACATACATTCTGTAGGCCCTTCATCCCGAAACAATCTCCACCGATATTATCCAGCAGTGAACTACTATCTGCATTTAGTACAGGTCCCTCCTTGGTATTAGAGGGCTTCCCAGACTCCATCTCATATTCGCAGTTACCAAGAGAAACAGCCCTTGGCCCAACACCAGCACCTAAAGATGCAGAGATCTGCTCCACCTGAGTCCTGGCAGTATCACAGTCATTATCCAGAACCATGTCAGCAGTCACCGGGCTTGGAAAACGATTACCAAGCTCAACACTAGCCACCTGCCTCCCAGAAATTTCTTACATCCCATCCAGCCTCCTCATCAAAGCATCACTCCCATCTGAAATTTCCTTCAGAAGTGTAATGTGCTTCTCGTCCACCTTCACAAACCCATTCTCCAGGCATTGAGGTTGTTCAACCTGGACTGCATCATTCGATACAGGTGCACTCATAGGGCCCAGGCCAAGCGGGGCCACACCACCATCTTGTCCATCTAGGTCTGTAGCCTTCTCCACAGCATCTTCTAAAGAATCATCCTCCTCAACAATGTTACCCACTCCCCTTCGGGGAGTTGCCAACAAAGAGGACTTTGAAGTTCCACAAGTACCGCCTGCATCCTTGATAATAGCAGGCTGGTCATCATTACCCATCATGGACCCAACCAACCCCAAGTCCTACTTCAACCTGATGAAGATCTCACTGACCTTTGGTCCAGGAGGCTCCACTCCTGGTCTTTGCAACTCATTCACCATACCAGTAACCCCACTGTCTACTAAATTCATCACCTCATGGCAAGGATGCAACCCCTCTCCAGCTGATCCTTCCCATGCATCTGCAAACTCCCCACAACAGCACCATCATGAGCAACCAATCCATCCCTTACTCGACTGCGTACCCTCCTGTTCAGAGATCCATTTTACAAGCCGAGACACCATGACCCAGCCGATGGAACAAACTGAAGTATTCAATCCATGACTCAAACTTAACATCCTACTTCCACCGGAATTATTTCCCATCGGTAATCCATATCCAATTCACTGGAGGCTTGGAGACGTCAATCTCCACACAAATTCGAGGGCAGACGGGGTGACACACGACATCAGTTTTGGTATCAGAACACAAGTACCATCCGTCCATGTTCCCAATCATAGCCAAAATGGAAGGATTCTGAAATGAGAGAGGGAGGCCTGGGAGTCATACCCAAATCGCCATAGTTAGATTATCCCGATGCATGTGAAATTCAAAATTTGATCGAAGAAGAAAGACAGGAATTCCTCCACACCGTCGAGGAGCATTAGCCCATGCCGCAATGAGATCATCCATAGAACCAAATCAGACCATGATATTCCTTCGATCAAGAAGACCAATCACCGCCCGATCCTGAAGATTCCGGGCTCCAAATACAAAACGGTCAAAAGCGTCAACTGAGGCGGCAATCTGCACGTCCATGAACGACATTATCAATTTTTAAAGTGTGTGAAATGGTAATAATGGAAAGGATATATATATATATATATAAAGATAGATAATTATTAGATGAATATATTAAATATTTTGTTTATGTCTCATATCTTTAATTATAATCATCCATTATACATACCATGCATCGTGTGAACGAATCACATCGCATTGAGGGGGCGATAGTTAACACTTCCTCAAATGATGTTATCGATTTTACATAAAATGGAAAGTATATAGATGTGTGTTGTAAAATAATTAAATAAGTATAAATACATTATAAATATCATATATAATATATACAAATATATTGTCCATCATAATGTCCCCCATGATAGGAGGTAAAGGAAAAACGAACAATCACCATTTCCCGAGGCAGTAGTTCACTGTATAAGGAAACAATATCTCCATTACCCAATATATGGAATTGTGTTTAAGTTTAGTTATAACTGTTAGTATAAAAACATACTAGTATGTTGAGGATACTATTTTTTATACAGTAATAGAACAATTAGATATTAGGGTTCAGAGAATGAAAATAAAACTAAAAAGATTTAGGAAATATATTACCTCTTAATCGAGTAACTCCTTTTGATTTGAACCAAAAGATTCATTAGATAAATTTATTAACAAGGGGGAATTCTAGGATGAGGTTAGGTAATTTCAGGATATATTTTTTCAGATCTTGGTTGATTAAAAATGTCTTGAGGGGTGTGAGGAAGTTGGAGGAGAGGAGGTCCTCTATAGTGGAGGAGGAGTGACACTCTTGTAATATTTTTACAAAGGAATTCCATGCACATTTTTCACATTGAATGTGTATCCAATAATTGAAAAAATTATAAATATAAGGGATTATAGGGTCTAAATAAGGATATTAAATTTTTCTTGAACAAGTTTCTAGGTAATTTGGGACCTTAAGATTTAATTTTATCCCTTTATTAATCTTATTTTAACCATAATTATTGTAATTAATTTTAATCACTTCCACTAGTTTTTTGGTCAAAAATAAGTTGGTATTGTTAGAAATTATATATTATTATTTTTATAAATATGGAATCCATTTTTTCTAAATTTCAATAATATTAGTTGGAGAAAATAATTTAAATTTAATCCTAGAGATGGAATGACAATGCTGGTTTTTAATGTAAAAACTTCCAAATGTTTGATAATTTTTTATATCCAATTTTATTGTGAAATTGATTTTAATAAAAAAATTATTATTTGATAATAATATGATCTAATTAAACATTCAAAAAAATTGAAAGTATAATTTATCCTTATAAATAAATTAGATGAAAAATTTGTTTTGAACTAAAATTCAGTATTTTAAACTATTTATTAAAAAAACTTCACAGAAAAATACCAAAAAATTACCCTAACCAAATTTTTATGTTTCAAATTAAATTATAAAGTTTATTTTGAATTATTAAATTTATAAATGGATAAAAAATTGTATTTAAAATAGTTTCTCCATTAAAAGGCGGTAAAAATGCCTTGATAAAAATATAGGTTTTTATGTGTAAAATTGGGTTTATTCATATCTTATACTTATAAAATATATTGGGTGAATATAAATAAACTTTAGTTAATATATAATATATAAATTTAATTAAAAAAATTAAATAATTATAATTATTTATTTTTCTTAAGACCAAACTCTTTTAGAAGCATAAAAATAATAATATTTCTTTTTATATCCAATTAGTTCTTATTTTTGTTGAAAATTAATTGGTAACTGATGAATTAATTTTATATTTATATAAACCATAATTTTTCATATTTTAGTTAATAATATTCATAATCTCTAACAGAATTTCTATGTTATATCATATAATATCAAAAAATATTTTTTTAATAATACATTGTTATTTGGTGAAACTTGGTCTTGCTTGTAACACAAGCTATCATTTAAGGTCTCTCCTGCATGTTATGAAAGCTAACTCATTGTTGCATGTATTACAAGCTATATAATTTATTTAATGAATTTAAAATATTAAATATATAGTATAGTTTTGTTATATTATATTCCCTTATGTGCTTAGTGATGCGTGTCATACATGCTATTGAATACAAAGTTGTAGTCTAGCATTTTAGGGTGTTACATTTTCCCCACCATAATTAAATTGAATACTCACAATTTAAACTCTATCTTAGTAATATATTGTTTTATATTTACAAAATTGAAATCCAACATCATGAAAAAGGTTTGTAAAAAATTCTCTAGAATAGAGAGAATGGGAAGTACAAAGGTCACATGAAATATATAAAATTAGGTCTCTAAATAAGGGAACATTAATGGAAAGTAGAGATATGTACATGGATTAAAAGTGTAAATATTTATAAGGAGTTATTTAGGTCATCGATCACAAACAATTGAATGGTCAATATAAATTTTAGGGAAACAAAGAGATAAATCTTTGATGATTTGGAAGACCATAGGTTCAATAAAAATTATAGTATTAAGACAACATTTTATTTATAAGTAATTTTCCTATTGTTGGGAAATTCTTTTAATGAACATGTATATGAGGAAATATTCTTACTTAATAGGTTTCAATTTCATATGAACAATCCTAAATCTTGGATGTTCTTTGATCAAATTCTAAGTCATCCCTTTACTACTAGAAATTATTTAAGAATAATGAAATTTTTTATGCCTCGAGAACTAAAATATACTTTTAAAGGATCATAAGGCCTATAAAAGAGTGAAAAGTCTTACTAATTTTCTTTAACTATATTCCAAACCCAATATAGTTAATATATTAATCTCTTATCCTCAAAAGGAATACTACTGGTTTACTATTAAAATGTATTCATCAATTTTTTTAACTAAAAACAATGTAAAATTAACCATGACATTGGGTAGGTCGGTTGGAGTGAAACCCTCATCATACTTCAGTCACAGGTTTATGATTCGCGGAATTTTTGGATTTGATTGGTTATCACCCAAATTATTTGTTTAACTTTTCTAAAACCATATTAATATAATTCCAAAAATAAATATGCTAAATATACTTTTAACTAAGTTTTCCAAAACAGCCTCAATTCATAAATACTTTATCCAATTTTTCCAGATAGGCCCTTTGTTGGTCTAGGGTTTATCTACAATATAATTTCTTGGATTTATAAATCAAGTGATAATAAGATAACTATAAAACACATTAGATTTAAACTAGGATACTTATTATATATTCAAATACATCATAATGGTTTATAAAATAAATGTGAGTTATCCTAAGAATAACCCTCATGTGTATCAAAATAGGTGTCCAATAAGCCCCATTATTTTAAACCAGGTTACTTCGAGTCAAGCTTGTAACACCTTATTATAATTATTACTCCTCGGTACATTTGTTCCAGAACCATGTCCACTTATTGCTTCCAGAAAAACTTGTATTTCTATGAAGACCCACATAATCTCTACCTTACCAAAATTATAGGATGTTCTGCAGTACTTATACTCAAATTATACCTTAGGTTTATGTTCTCTAACCTCTTTTTTCCTAAATGTAGTTCCCAAGGTTAGAACTAATATTCCCCTGATACCAACTATTGTGACTCAACCCCAAGGATCCCAAATATGGTGTTTGCTATCAATTACACTGGAATGATCACAAAGAATCAAATCCTGAAGGATTAAAGTGTTTTGTATGCTTGGTAAGTAGGATTCATAAATGAGTCTTTTATTATAAATGAATACAATAATTACAATATAACTTTTTATTCTAAATGAATAAATAACTTCAAGGATAACTTTATTCAATCTATTAAATCTCTTCATATCTTTAATAGTATTCTTCATGGATTCATGAAGAAAAAACATAATAAGGTTGAGCTCAAATGATTAGTAAGGGTAAATTATAATGGAATAAATAATTCATCAAAGAGATTAATAATTATGGGAAAGTAAGTATTATAACACACATAATATATAATCAAAAAACTAATAAGGAAGTGAATACACAATATAAGAAGTTAATAAATGTAAACACATGCTATTCAAATAACATGATAAAGAAAAATCAAAATGGAATGGTAAAAAACCGAGACACGTGACATTTAATCAATGAACTAAAAAATGAAATGTATCTATAGATATATAGATACAAGATCTCACAGATGAATAATAACTAAAACTAAATGAGTAAAAGGCTAAATTATTAGACATTATGTTTCCTAGGTACATAGAACCATTACTATCAAGACACAATAGACCTATTCCAATTCGAACAACTAATTCATCCCATGAGACTTCTGATTCATCGAGGTTCATTAATTAACCTGTCCTTAACCCATAGGTCTTTCCTTAAACGGTCCCAAACCTATGTATTATATGTCAAAACATTACTCATGTCAAATAAACAAAATGTCTTCTCAAATATTTGTATCGAATAAAGTATACAGATTTATCAATATTTCCAAAAATAATCAAACAACATTCAATGTAAACACCATATAAAAAATGGTATATGGTTTAGGAAATAATCATATCCATGAAAAATGATATGGATATTTATGGGAAATTAAATGTCAAATGATCATAGGAAATTGAATATTTCAAGGGGAGTAAAAGAAATCAATGATGTGAATGTGAATAATATCCTTAGAAAAATCAATCATAATTCACCCATAGGAGGTTTAAGGATGGTATCAGTAAAACCAAACCAAGTGGATTAAAATAAAGGGTTTTCCATTGATGAATGGAAACATTATAAAAATATATTTTAAAAAAACCTTGAGGAAAATATCCTTTTATTTTGAAAAACCCTTTTGAAGAAAATTGTTTCATTGAAAATAACTTTTGAAAATATTTTCATTAAGAATTAAACATTTAAACATTAAAATTAAGATTCAAAAAAATTATGGTGGGTAAATCCATACAAGAAGCATGAGGTAAAAAACATTCCTTTTTTATGGTTGAAACTTAGAGAAATTACTTGATTGAAAAGAGACAAGTTGATTCATTTGAAGAAATTGGTAAAAGAAAAAAAGGTAAAAATGTGTTTACTAAATAATTTTAAAAACATTTTTGAACATTTTTTAATAAAAAATGGTTTTTAAATGAAAATAGGTTCTCTGATTAAATATAGATAGAAAGTCAGGTTTTCTAAAAAACATTTTCTAAAACATTTTGAGAACTAAATATTGTAAAAGTTGTAATAATACATTAAAATAGTCATGAATAACAATATGAGATAAAATTAAATGTTATATTGAACATTTCTCATATAATTTCCTCGAATGTAAATACCATTAAAATATCATTATAGTTACTGTTGAGGAAAATAATCTTTAAAAATTACAAATTGTACCATAGGACTTTGAAACATTTTAAATCATAATCCTCATGAAGAAATAAAATTACATGAAATTTTATAATACCATAATGATAAAAGTACTAATTATATAACATAAAAAAGGGGAAATATATAAACCACATAAAATATTTATGTAGTGAACATGACATTTATCTTGTGGATGTAAAAACTGAGATGTGAATCCATTGCCTTATATTTATTTTGGGGTGAACTTCCTTTAACTTCCTGTATAATAAAATAATTTTAATTAACTATATGGTTCATAACATTTTTCACGTTTTTAATTAGGTTTATTTCACTTATTATGATGTTTTATATAGTTTCTTAATCAATTAAGTTTACATTGGGTGTTTTGACAAAATTCGATTTATGTGTCAAAAAAAACTTTGTTAGGTCAACTATGGTCAAAGGGGTCATTATATAACATCTCAAGAAATATAATAATTAAATAATTATTATATTTGTACATTAATAATAATTTTAAAATCAATAAATAAATATGTTTATGAAAAATAATCCATTGTTGTAATCATGGAGACTGTTGGCTGTATGTATACATGGGTAATGCTCTCATTTTTTCATGATCATTATGCAAAGAAGGTAAGTAACACTATATATTTCTATAATGAAAATTATATAATAAATACCATATTATTTAGTCATTATACTTATATATATAATTTATTTGATGTAAAACGAATCACAAATTGTCGAGGAGGTGGTAGTCCACATGTCTACGAATGATATTATTACTTTTTTAAGTGTGTGAAAAGGTAATAAAGAAAATGATATATATATATATATATATATATTCATAAAGTTAATTATGTCATTAATATAAAATATATGTTTTTTATGTCTCATATTTTTAATTGTAATCATCCTTTATACATTACATGGATCGTTTGAATGAATCACATCACTTTGAGGGGGTGGAAGTCTACACTTCCTCAAACTATGTTATCATTTTTACATAAAATGGAAAGAATAAAGATATGTTATTTAAAAGAATAAAACATGTATAAAAAAATTATAAATATCATACATAACATATAAATACATACTTTCCATCATAATGTTCACAATGATAGGTGGTAAATGAAAATATAAACAATCATCATTTCGTGACACAATAGTTTATTGTAAATAGAAAAAACATGTTTGTTACCCATTAGATGGAAGTGTGTATAATTTAAGGTCAAACAATTATCATAAAAACATAATAGTATATTGAGAATAATGGTTTTGTTATAAAATAATATATTAATAATATATTACGGGTTTCAGAATGGATATAAAACTAAAAATATTAATGAATGATGTTACCTCTAATTCAGGTAAATCCTTTTTGTTTGAACCAACAGATTCCTTTGATTGATTTGGGTCCATTAGGAGGCTTCTAAGATGATGGTCAGGATGTTTTGGAGCTATTTTGGAAGATATATTTTGATCTAAAGTGGCTTGAGAGGTGTTAGGAACTAGGACAAGAGGATATCCTTTACTTGCAGTTCCCTCCCTAGCCGATATAATATATCCTGGGGGAATGTATCCTAATAAAATGTAGTCAATGAAACTATATGTGGGTCATGTTTGATATGAACCAACTGGATAAAAATGTAGGAGAACCTACTCCCATGTAATGGTTGTCTCATAAAATGATATGCTAAGGGTCGTGTAAGAATTCTATGATGAGATAAAATGATTAGGGCCTCTCATACGAGAGGAACAATTTTTCACCTCTGATCCTATTGGAATTAATTTCATAAATAATTAGATATATGTGCATATATATTATAAATTATTAATTAAAACAATTTAAAAACAATTACTTTCATATATACCTCGACATGTAGAAGTATATGTCTCTGTAGAATGATGTAGATCTGGTGCGTGTTCCCCTCAAATTTTTGTAGTCATGGAAAGCTTCAGTAAGGAGTGGATTCATTGCCTATTACAGTGCTGTATAATTTTAAATATAAAGGAATAATTTATGTTTTATTTATTTAACACATATTTCATCAAATATGAAAGTGCAGACAGATTAAAAACATGAATAGTCTAAGGTATGATATTTCATTCTTTCACAACCTTGAAATATCATATAAAGGTTAAGGTCCGATACCCATTAATTTGATTTATCAAAAATAAGAAATTTATAAAGGATGAGTCTATAAAAAATAGGAAATAAATGGTGTTTAATATTTCTATCCACTAACAAAAATTAAATACCATCACTATCATATACTAAAAATAGGATTCTACATGCATGAAAATAAAATATGATTTAATATATCAAAAATATAGGTATAAAATACTTATGGGTAAAATATTATAGAAAAATATATAAAGGCCATTCTAAGGGGACCACTAAAGTTTTACTAAAGCCACTTATTTCTTATTAATTACATTTTGGTAGCATGATAATACAAATAATATTTATAGAAATGTTTTCCCTAATTCTTGTAAGGTTATTATAAGGGACACACATATATAAAATATAAAGAGAGAGAGAGAGAAATAAAAGGTAGAGGTTGACTCAAACTTATTCTCTTCCCAAAATTGGTATGTAATGAACCTCATAGAATAATATAGAAATATAATGGGGGTGTTTCATATGAAATTGATCCAGTGAAAGAATAAAATTCCCATAGATTCATATGAGAAGGTTGATAAATCTATATGATATACTTTAACTCTGAAGTCCATTGACTTAAGGGTGGTTTATTCTATCCAACCCATTCTGATTCATTCCTTATTCATCCCATTCATTTTACTCACTATAAATTCATTCTACTTCATCCATACATCAATATTGAGGAGGATTTGTAAACTATATATGGATAAGTGGTTGATCTTCAGGATAATGAATAAAGTTTTACTCTATATTTATACATTTTTATAGTATTCTAGACTTGGAACACTTGTGGGGGGGGGGGGTAAATGGGATTTAATTCACTAATTGTTTCATTTTAATTAAAATATGGAAATATTTGATTTAGGATATTATTCATAAAAATATAATTGATTTATTACATCTCAATATATTTTTAAGTGAGGGTTGTGACACCCTAATATTTTTTTTATTTTTTCTTTCAAATTAATTTATGCTTTTTGATATTTTTCATTTCAGACCACACTGAATAACTATTGTGTTGTATGAAAAAATAATGTTGTTATTACTTTATAAGCAATAAAATTCGATATTTTTCTAAAAAACATAGATTTAATTTTAGTATAGACAAAACTATGTTGGAATTATTTAACACACAATCTCGAGTTCCTTCGATAACTTTCATGGCACGTGGGAACTAGTTTTACAAAACTACAATGTACTATTAATAATAATATTAAAATATTATTATTGATGTCACCTAGACATTAGAAGGTGGTTTTGAATAATATTAATTAAATTATGAAACTATAGTTTACGTATGTATATATGAAGAATTATTTGGTGACCAATTAAATACTAATGAAAACAAAACCCTTTTGAATATATAGGAAATATTTTGCTGAAAAACTATATTTATGAAATCAAACACATTTTAATTTAATAAATTAATTAAATCAATTTTGATAATTTATTTTAATGATATATATTTATATATTATATGAAATAAACTATTTAGCATTCATCTGGTGTGTTTTCTAGACAAGATATAAGAATAAACCTAATTTTACACATTAAGATATATATATTTCTAAAAGGTAATTTTACTAAATTTTAATGGAGAACCTATCATAAATATAGATTTTGACACCATTATAAATTTAATTTTATATAATAAAATTAATTTGTCGGTGATTAATGTAAAAAATTTCCTAGGGTTATTTTTTGGTATTTTTCAAAGAAGTTTCATTTTTGGATTAATAATAAAAAATATTTAATTCAAATTCAAAACTGCATTTTTGTCTCATTTATTTATACAGTTAAACTATGTAATAAATTGGTTTTAAAGTATAATTAGATCTATTATATATAATTTAATCAAATTTATCTCATTTTAACTAATTTCACATTAAAATTGGATATAAAAACATTTCAATATTTTGAACTTTTCACTTTAAAAACCCATGATCTCATCCCATCTACAAGATTAATTTTAAATTAATTTATATCAATTATGTATTTATAATTTGTTATAATGGATACCATGTTTTTTATAATTATAATGTATCATATTATCAATATAGTTTTGACGAAAAATTTTAAATAAATAAATTAAAATTATTTATAGTGATTATGGTAAAAACGAGTTTACTTAGTGGTTAACTTTAACATAAGGTAAAAAAATTATATAACCATGTAAAAATCCATTTTTATGCAATATTTAGACCATATACTTATTTTCCTCAGATATTTACTATTATTGGTGACACATGATGTAAGAAAGACCTCTCAATAGTGTTTACCTTTTTATATTTACAAGGATTTCCCTCCTACTCCACTATAAAAAGGGAACTCACACCCAAACTTATTAAAAACTATCAAGACAATTTGGATCATTAAAACACATACCAAATATCCTAGAAAATTCTCTCACTAAATCCTATAATCCTCCCTTCAAGAATAAATCCATCCAAGTAATCCCCTTGGTGCAAACAAAAGGGAGTTACCCAAAGAAGAGGTAACATCCTTCAACAAGAACTTTTGTTTTATTTCTTTCTCATCACCCTAAATTTTATTTATTCCATGATTAAATATTAAAAACGTGTCATAAATATACTGATATGCTTTTATGTAAAGGTTTTTACCTATACCTACACACACTTCCATAAAATGGGATACACAAACGTTGTTCTCATGTAGGGCGCACTACCGCCTCACAAACCAATGTTGTTTGTTCTTTCATTACCATCTTTCAAGGTTGAAAAAATGATCGAAATTATGTTTTTATATTATATATATGATATTATTGAAGTATTTACTCTTATGTAATTATTATATAACAAATAACTTCATGATTTATATTTTTTTGGAATATGATAACTTTGTTTGTGGATGTGTGGACTACCACCTCCTCAAAGATATGCGACTCATTCAAAATTTACATGGAATGTATTAAGGTTGGTTTTAGTAAAATTATATGATATGTATTAAACAGGTATTCTACTAAAATTATAATATATATATATATATATATTTCATTTACTTACTTTCTTTCAGTATGAAACGACAATGAAAACAACGTTTATGCGTATATATGTCCTACCATCTTCAAAAACAGTGTATCTAATTCATATTTATATATTTCATATATTATTATAAATACATATATCATTAATATATATAATATATATATAATTTTTTACATTTTTTAAAAATATATATAATGATCTATAAGAGAGGATAAAAAATAATAAGTCAAAACATATACGAAGAACAATGTAGTTATTGCCCAAAACATAACATTAACATGGAATTAATAATAAAAATGTAATACAAAGTCATAATAAAATAATATATTTTATGATATATAATAAATATTGTTATTTTATATATTTTTAATAAACTTATATTTATTATACATTAGGTTTGAATGTGTACAGTGAAAGTCAGGATATAAGGTAGGGGTTTTCTCATGTCACTTTTATTTCTGTGAGTTATATGTAATATTCACCACTTATTATTATTATGTAGTGTATATACTACCCTATGAAATTTTATATCATGAATATAATATATTTCATGATATAAAAAGTTTAAATTGATGTTATTATTTCACGTATCTCAGGATTCAAATGTTACTCAAGTAGTAAAAGGATTTCTTGTCACACTTTTATTTCTATGAGACTTATTCCTTATTCACCACTCATTTCTTTTGTGTGTTTTATATAATTCCCATGAATTTATTCTATGAATATAAACTTAAATTTATGGTTGTTTACATATCCATTTTCTAATCTCTCTTTCAATTGATTTATGTTTCAAAAGTTACCAAATCACTATAGTAATTTTGTTTCAATTTTAATTCTTTGAGATACATGTTATGTTATGAACCTAATTTTTTTTACCAGGTGTATATAATTCTATTTTACATATTTTAGCACGAATATAATTATTTTAATTATATTTTAATATTCTTTTAATATCATTCTCTCATGAGTATTATGATTCAAAGTTTCTAATATGGTAAGATTTTATTGCTACAACCTCATTATTATCAGGATTTCTTAGGATTATGAATACATTGATGAACTACCAATTCTAATTCCACTAATCTTGATTATGATCTTTGATATAATGGTTATTATATTAAAATTTTATAATCATGTTCTTATTCCCTTTTTCTCATGATTGTTCTTACATATCTTATTTATTTACCCCTACTTAGCATCTGAGCTCACCCTTTTTTATGTTTCCTTTCCCTGGGTTATGAGGAAATGTTTTATATAGGATTACTAAATGGGATGATATTAATGGAATAATTTTGAGATATTTAACAAAATTAGAAGAATATTTTCAAATATCTTAAAGACACTAAACTATTACATTCCTCAAACATGTAAATTTTTAATGTGCTGAATATTCATCTAAAATGTTTTAATATCCAAGTATATTAGTACTAAGTCATTATAAGTGTGATAGAGAGATAGTGGAAGACTAAATCATGGAAAATAGTTGTGATAAATGTATATTTTTAATGGATCTTCTAGGAATTCAGTGGGAACATAATAAAAAAAGAATAAATCGCTTATCATAAGGAATATTCGCAAATTATAGGGACTGATGACCTTATGTGTAAGTCCTTGGATATACTAACATAAGACATTAATAAATTCATGATATTGATAAAAAATTTATAAATTTATTTTATATGCATCATAAGGCTATATGCTACTAGTATTACCCTAATTATCTATTATGAAATTAAAACTCAATGTTTTCGCCCTTATACTATCACATTTTCATGCTCGCAAATTTAATACTAAATACCAAAAACATTTACATTCTTATCATGATTCATAAAAATAGTTCCATTAATTATTAGTTTTCATTATTTTTATATAATTAAATCAATTATCTAATCTATATCCTATCTCCATGAAGTTTGTTTGGTCCTTACCAGTTATCATGCCACAAATAACTTATACACTTATAGGATTTGTTAATTTTACAGTTATAATAATACATAAACAAAAATTTGGAACTATATGCTGGTATAGGACGGTTTAAAATAGTTTCAAAGAAATATTTTATTGAAATATGGGAAGAAATAGAGGTGTTGTTATTAAGGGAACTTTATTCATAGTTAAAATCATTACATAATCCTTGAGATTCTATAATCACCTTCATATTAGTAAGTAGAATATAAAAAATACATAGGGTTTTGAGAAACTTCCAAATAGGGTTTATCTATTAGTGTATATAATTTTATTTATATACATTATAATGAATCATCTCATAAGTATCAAGAAAAATTCAATCAATTTATAATTTTTGGATTTTAAGGGAAACATCAATAATGATATCAAAGTGTATTATAATATGGGATTAATGTGGAGAAGTCATCCATTCACCCTATAGAAGAAGAAAAAAACTATAGTGATATAGGGTCATTTATCATAAAATTCAATCTAAATTATATTGGAATTAATAAATAATATAAGTTTTCATTCAAAAAAAAAACAAACCCACATTCAATCCACTCAAGGAAAAGTTTATTAAATAGATAAATAGATTGAATAATTTTCTCAAAATATCTAATCATGTATCCAAAAATCTGAAATACAAGTAGACAAGATGACTAGAAAAAATAGTGCGATGGATAAATAAAGAATGATAATTAGTGATAAACTTAAACTAATGCAGCTTTTTTGGTAATTAATATATATAATAGGTGTGATAAAGATAAATACAGTCCAAAAGATTAAATAAGTAGTAAATGAATGAGAAATAATATATGATGAACTTTAGGAAAAGACAAAACCTCTTATGGGAAGAGAAGTTAAGGATGATATTTAGTCATTATGTAAATGAAAAATAGGATTGAATTTGGAAACATTTATTGATGATTTTAGAAAACAAAATTGACATCCAGTACCATTCAAAAAATGAGAAATGAAAATAAAATGTTGAGGAAATATCTTTCATACATGAAATCTCTATTTGATATATGATATTGAAAATTTTAATTTAAAATAGGAGAAATAAAAAGGAAACGTGTTTTTTCAAGAGGTAAAAAATTAATTCAAAGTAGAAGACTACCTCAAGGTTGAAATCATAATCCAAGAAAAAATTGTGTATTAGATAAAAAAACATAAGTATTTATTATCAAAGGAAGATATTTATGTTGAAATAATATAAAATAAGTATAAAAATTACATACTTGAGGGGATTTTATAAGAAAAATCTCAAAAAACATGTGATTGATTTGGAAAAAAGTTAGTATAAAGAAAATCCTTTGTTGAAGAGCCACATGGGTTCCCACTAATGAAGATCCAAATAACTATGAACTATAGATGAAAATATAGATAAATAAGTCATGCTGAAATATTTATAATAACGACCTTTGGGTGGAAAACCAATCATTTGACATTTATTTTTTTATTTAAATTGTTTTTCTAAATGAAATGATCATTTATCTCACTACGTTTTGTAAATTTTTTTATAAAGGAATCTCCTTACAAAATAAAATAAGAGAAACATCATAGAAATACATAAATCATATGGAAAGACCATAAATGAATTTTTGTATTCTACCCAACCATTATATCTCACCATCCTAATAAATCTATTCATTTTTTAAAATTCAATACAATGTACTTTTAGTGATCACTTAAACTAAAAGAAGTGTCTCTATTCACCATGGTGATTCCAAGGTATAATTTTTTATCAGATATATATCAGTTACAGAAATGGGATACACTAACACATTTAATAAAAATGAAAATTTTATTACTTGAGAATAAAAAATGGTTTCTAAGACATTGTAATAACCTCTCATGGTCATTAATGAAGGAAATTACATCCATCAAACCTTATAAAAATATAATGGTGAAACATTTTATATTATTTTTCTTTATATATGTTTCGACTTCCAAGCATGGAATTTATGAAAACACTAATCCACTAAACATCACAAAAATAAATAAAATTTATTCAAATTATATTTATCCTAAAGAATATATAATGATTAAATAAGTGTCCTGTCAACATGAAAATACCCCTATCCCATTTATTTGTGAAAATTCCCAAATAATACTTTTATATTTAGGCCCTAAATTTATAAACTGACTAGTAATGATATGACTAAACCAAAAATATATATATATGTCAATATTATTGGTTGATTCAACCAATCTTTAACAAAACATATTTAAAATTAAGATAATAATTACTATTTATGATAAATATTTTTTTGTATAAAATGTTTAAAAATCATTATATCTCCCACCACATATAATCAAGAGAGCACCACCATCACCATATAATTTCATTGTATTGATCATATTAGCTTTGAAATCCTAAGGGATGGGGAATATATGGCTTGAAAATGTGAAGTGATGTTTTATTTTGAAATGAAAAATTATATGAAATAAAAGAAAATTGAAAATAATGAAATGTAAAAAAACCTATTTGACTGAAAAAAAGATGTCTTACTTTCATTACTCTTTATATTAATGCATGAGGAAATCTAATATGTTGAAAAAATATAACAATAAATAAGAAACCTCAACCTTCTATCCATTATAGGAATTGATATCTAATATGATGTTTTCAATCAAGAAATAAAATAAAAAATAATTTAAAAAAGGATTGTGTTGAGATCTAAGTCGTGTTAGCCCTATCAGAAAATTATGCTTTGTTGGGCATCCCTATACTTGACCTAATCATGAATATCAGTGGATTGATCCTAGTCTATCCTATCATGAAAATAGAACCCATTATATTTCATGGGACATGATATCTCTAATATTATTTATCCTATAATATAAAAAATACTATAAGGCATGACTTATTATTGATGTAATAATGAATACAGTTAATATAAAGTAAATTCATGAGAAAAATATATAAATGAAAACATAAGATAAATCATGATGAATGTTTTGTTAGATATGAAACATACTTAAGACATGAAATTGAATAAATTATAACACAAATCATATATTGTGAAGATAAAATATAAGTTTTATTTAACTACAGAATCATTATTCATTTAATATTTATTTATGGAAGTGAAATTGAATTTTTTTAAAAAGATTAGAAATTATAATTATAATAAATTGATGATTTTACCCGGTCAAAACATTGAGAAACTTTAAGAATTATCTATAAAAAGTTAGGATGTTCAAATATATGAGTCACTCATTCTGATGGATTCCACTTTACAAGAGAAAAATCACCATAAATAGTTTGAATAGTATTTAGAGTTCTGAGGATTGTTAGATCAAATCGAAAACCAAAATTATCTAAAATCAGTTTATGTTCATAAGTTAGGGTGTTATTGAAGGGATGAAATAAATTTTTGGTGAAACTTTTTATTGTAGTAAATTACTTAAGTTGAAGTATTCTCTCAATTGTGGGGAGATATGGTTGACATATTTTTGTTATTATTTTATTATCATAGTTTACATATATTTTTAGTTTTTTGTGTTTTATTTTATAAATATTGTATGAATTTTTTTATATTTTTATAAATATAATTCCATTAATTTTTTACTCTAATTTGTGTCATTTTTCATAAATTTATATATCAAAGAAAGAGATGATAAATAAATAAAAATGATAGTTAAATAGTTCATAAAAAGTTAAATAATTTAAAAAATGTTTTTAAACTGAAGGGCAGGAAATGATCATACCTTTTCTTAAAAAAATCAACCATTTATCCTTCAATAGACTCTCTAAACCAATGAATATATTCTTTACATTGTACAATTTTGTATTGATCAGGTTGTTGTGAAACAAAGGAAAAAGGCATTGGGTTCATATCATTTAATTAAAAACACTCATCACCTTGAAAGTTTGACAAAAACTTTCCAATTTGGATTATATGTAGAGGTAAAAAAGAAAACTTATTCTTTATATGATTCAAAAATAAACTGTTCATTAACAACTCACTTCTTTATATAACATTCTCATAAAGTTCCCCATTGTAAATTAATATTGATCAACTTTACTTCCATTGACTAGATCAACCCAATTACATTTTTACAGTATGTATTTAAACCAATGCATGTATAAAAATTAAATTATTTCATTCAATTGACCATAGTTATAATCATAATTGAAATATGGATAGCCAATTCCAATATTTTATGTTTCTCATTTATCATAAAATTATTTAATGTGAAACCAAAATCCATCAGCATCTAAATCATTGTAACAATGAGCCTTTCTTGATGGAACCTTAGTTAGTTGATTAAATTATTCTGTTAGTGTTAGCTTACCTAACTTCTACAGGTTATGTACATATATATTTCATAGAATTCAATAAAAAGTGATTTAGAAATAAATTTTTCTTGTAATATAATCATAATGAAAATCCATTTATACATAAAAAATCCTTCAACCAATCATAGAATGATGCATAATGGGACTATGAATTTGATAATCACTCACACAAGACATATATTATTTTTCTCATTAATGTGTTTCCTAAAAATGATAATGGCATGTTTAAATAATTAAAATATACTTGAAAAAAAGTTAAATAATAAAATTTATAAGAAAATTACTACATCAATGGTGAAACTGATAGAGTATTGAACAAGATATATTGATGATTTTGTAACCACTCGATGTTTTCCATAGAAAATATAGTTTCTTATCCATCTAGACCATCATTAATATGAGAGTTCTTATATAATCTTGTTTCCACATCCATTAGATATTCTACAAAAAAACTATTGTACTTGTCTATCAAATAACCATTCACTATTGGTGCCTCCAGATGGGCTCTGCTATATTAGAACCATTTCAATATATTCATATATCACTCAAAAAGATATATCCACCTGAATTTTACTAGAATAGTAGCCCATAATTCATCAGTTAGGTGCACTTTCCAGTGAACCATAACATAAAAAAATAAATGTTGAAATAGTTTCTCCACATGATAAATCATATGTATATTTTTTTCTTGTAAAATTTTAAAATAACTGATTTTGTGATTATATAAACAAATATGTGTAAAAAATTACCCATCTCAATAAATGGTTGAAAAAAATTGGGAAATAAACATTCATGGATTGTAATTAGAATCAAATACTGATGTATTATGTGATTTTATTGACTTTTCAACACCTCAAATATCTAATTCATCATATTCACACAGTTGGAAATATTATTAGAGTAACCATCAGAAAGCTTAAGAATCTTCATAATGGAAAGAAATGTCTATTTCACTTTTTTACTCATTTTATACTTTGTATCAGGCATGTATTCCTTGTTTCCATCACCCAATAATAATTAACATTATTTCTCTCAATCCATTTCATTTAATTTACATCAATAGTTAATGTGGTGCTTTGAGTTTACACTAACACCTAAAATGATCTATAGTATATTATCAGAATTTTTTAAAATGTTCATGGAATCCATATTATACCTTATCATTTTAGTTTTCTAGTAAGTATGTTTAAAAAAATAATTTTCTTATTTAAATTATGATTGCGTTGTTTGTGCGCACCACGAATACTGATTAATTGATGACCCACTAAATCTAGAAATTCATAAATCATATAGTTTTTTCATCCTCAATATTTGATAACATTCTACTCTGATCATAATATTTGGTGTTCAGTTGAATGTTTTATAACTATCAAATGCCACACTATACTTTCTAAAACTATACTGAGGGGAAAAATTTCCATGAACCATGTATAAATTTTTTTTATAATGTTTAAGAAATGTAGAATTTTTAATTTTATTACAGCAAGGGAAAAAATCCCCTTTCATACTCCAACTGGAAAAATTTTCATAAGAAGGGAAGTCCTTAATGTCCATAATAAAGTAGTATGTAGTTTAAGATTTTCATTCATTTAATATTCGTAAGTCTTCACACCATAATGAAAAAATTCATTCAACTCATCAATCAATGACCAACAGTAAAGATCAATCATGTCCCTCCAAATTCTAAGTCCATCAATAAGAGTGGAAAGTAATAGAAATGGTTGTTTCATTCAAATACATGGAGGAAGATTATACATAACCAATGTCATAGGACATGTGTTATGAGTTGTACTAACCATAGACCTGAATCATTAGAGACTGTATGTTTCCAACCCCAATCAGACATTGTGACTATCTTTATCAAAGTTAGGCTGTCTATGATCAAAATTATTCCATGAAAGAGAGTCTATAAAATGTTTTAGATTATCAATTTACTTATTTTTTTCTACATTCTATCTCATTAATTTATAAACTTTAAATGGAATAAATAATATTTTCAACCTTGGATTCATCAGAAAGGAACACATTTTCTTTACAGAAATTGGATTCCCCTATTTCACATTCTAAATTTGATGAGTCTAACTCCCCCATTATCTTTCCACGTCAAAGAGTCATAGACCGTGGAATTATCCAAATGGTCGGTTTCATTTCTAAATATTATATAGTTGTTTTTCAAATACATCTATGGTATCATATGTTAAACCTATGTTCTTTTTCAACATATGATGGTGGAAATATGACTCATTAATCTTTTAATTGGTAGAAAGTAGTTTTTCATTAACATCAACATCAAGTCGAATGATATATCTGAGCACTGATTCAATGTATTCAAGTGAAAAAATACATGATAAATAAAAATTAACCATAATTAGTACACCAATAATATAATCCATGGTGTGCGTTATCAAGTATTTCGTAAAACCTCAATGAATCACGGTCTACACAAGAGTTCAGATTGAACTCGATGATCTGAACATTCTAAATGTTAATTCTTTTAGAAGCGAACCCACATACATTTTCAATAATAATTTCATAAATTAGATCATTCTTCCTCACATCAAAATCAATCTGAATTATTTTTTTAGGATGACGATAAATATATTCTTCCCCATTATGAGTCCAAATCTTATAATTTTTCAGAACCACTTTCAATAATAAGTTATCCCTCATGGCATTTCATATGAATTGATATTTATTTGAAAATTTTCAACATGAATAACTAATATAGTCACTTGGAAATACATTAGTGAAATAAATTAACCAAATAATTCCTTCAAAATAGAATCTAAATATTATAATGGAAGATCAATCCAACTCTTATCTATATTCATACATATACAACAAGTATTAAAATTTACACAAGACTTTATATTTCATAAAGTTTTTAGAATTTCATATCAAAAAATATATTTAATATAATAACTAACCAATTGCATTTGGACTTTAATTCTTACACATAAAAAATAAGAAAAAAACTCACAGATTACACGGTCATCACATTTTATGTTATATTTAATCATTTATACCTTTTATTTTTTGAAGTATTTATTTGTACATGACTGAAAATTTTATAGATAGGAACTGATAGAGAAATCAATGATAATAAAATTTAAAAACTAAATAAAAACAATTATAAATATATATTAATATATGACCAATTTTTATTTTATAAATTTATTTATCAAAACACTAGACTACATAAAATTTTGTTATTCGACTATCATTGATATGTCAGTGTATCAATAAATAAAATTTATTATAATTAATTATATATTTTTGGATTATAAGGAATTATATTTTTTAATACACGTTTTATATTTTAGAAAACCTTTTTAGAGGTTATTTGAATGAATTACCATTTTAAACAAAATAATGTAGTATATTTTAGAAAATTTGAAAGATTATATGTCACGAATAATGAAAAATAAGAGTTGGGGGTTAGTTCACGTGGAAAATCTATTTATTTAAATGTTTTAGAGATGAAAAATGTATATGATTGTTTAAATTTTCAACATAATTACAGTTATAACATTATAATATAATTATAAACTAGAACACCAACCCGTGCATATTCCCAGGACAAGATAACTAGTAAATAAATAAAAACATAGATTTGACCACAATATATATATATATTCAATATAGTAATAGAAATAAATAGAAGAGTAAATGATATTTAATTCATATAAATAAATTTAATCAGATCTTTATAGAGTGGTCCATTATATTTCATGGAAACATTTGAACATATTAATTGATAGTAGTTTGGTCTATTCAAGATTTCTAGCTAATCAATGTGGTGAACTATTTTTGAATTTTTTTTGATATTAAAGTTCCATGATTGAAATAAATTATGACTACTTATCTTAAAATAAAAAATTATTTATCAAAATAATTATATAAATCTATCTATAAATAAAAAAAAGTAGTAACCAAAATGTGATAAGTGATGAAAGAAACAAATAATTCATTTTAACAGATGTATACAGTTTATAATCATTCAATCATAATTCAATAATTTATTTAATTAATTGTATATGTAAATTATATATATGAGGGGGAATAGTAGATAAAGAAATATTTGATAGAAACATTACATGTAATTGTAAAACAAATGAGGTTAGACATAATAATTTAATTGGACATTGGAAACCGAAATCTTGAATAATAATCAAAGTGGGAGAGATAAACCCTAAAATATTAATGACCTAAAATATATCATGTCAAGAGAATTTTTTGGTATATGATGTACCAATTATATGTATCCAAAAACATTTATGATCAACAAACTTATTGTATAACCTTTTTAATCATCTATGAAATCTATCTTCAATGAAAGAAACATAGAAATTAAAATTCAGGTTTGAGATATTTGTAATGATTTGATAAGGAGTAAAACAAAATTAATATATTCATTTAGAATATTTACCATATTATAAAATAAAAAAATGAAAAATATTTGAAATATTGATAGTGAATAATAAATTCAACATCCCATTTATTTAAATTGGTTTCACAAAATAGATCGGGGTTCAAGAGAATCCCAATATGATTATAATGGTATATAAAATATGAATTTTATAAATTAATAATGAATAATTAAAGTTTGAGGTTAACTAAGATAGGGAAATGAATCTAGTATGGTTGTGAGATCATTGGTATGGGAAAAGAGGGAGTGACAACAATGATCAGGATTAAAGGTGGTGGTGGAAATGGCTCAAATAGGGTTGTAATGAGGGTAAGGGGAAGACATATAGGGGATTTGGGTGGAATATGTGACTTGATAGGGGTTTTGGTAAGGGTTAGGGGAGTGTGTGTAATGAGGGAAGATGGGTGGCGACATCAGCGATAGATTTGAGTGTAGCGGTGGCTATATGTGTTAGATAGAGGGTTTGGAAGGAGGACGGAAAGAAGTGGTTTCCACAAATCTAGTTCGGGAGGGGTAGGGGTGTTCGTGAGGGGGAGGTACATAGCTTCCCTTGATTTTCATACATTAACTTTTCATATATTTGGTGAAATACTAAAAAATTATACAAAATATGGAAAAAGGAAGTATTAGTCTAGTACCTTCGAAATCATGGAAACATAAGCACTAATACATAAGTAATCTACATTATCTCCCATTAGGTTCTTTTTAACTCACATTATTCTTAGACACATCAAACATAATATATATCTTCATAACCGGAGGAATGAAACATAAAAAGGGGGTGATATCAAATGCTCTGTACAGGTCAAAAAGAGACATGTAACAATAATCACGAGAATAAGGATATGAGAATATGATCATGAAAATAGAATACCATATCATGCACGTTAAAGATAATATACATGAATCATGGCATAAATATTGGTAGTTCATAAGACATGAATCCTAAGGAAATAAATAACATAATCCATTAAATTATAACATAGGAATAAAACATTGATTTTTTAAGACACATAAGCATATAATATGATTTCCATAATAGCCAATGCATTACTAAAAAGATCATATTAGTAGTATGGGTTCAATGCCCATATAATATTGGTAGTCATGGTTCACTCTCATGGCCATCTATGTAACATGAGTTGACTCCTCATGCCATCTAGATAGTCATGGTTCACTCTAATGACCATATTTGTAGCCATGGTTCATTCCCAAGACCATATTAGTCTATCTAATGAGATATAAATCATTACCCAATGCATTAGAGGGAGATATAAGCCCCACACATCTCATAATGAAATCATACATACATGTGGCATAATATCATAAATAATCATATCATAACCCATGAAATAAAATGTGTATAATAAATGTGTAATAATATCATAACCTATAAAAAAATATAGGTTTCATAATCATTTCATCATAAACATAACCCATAAAAAGAACTAGGTTTCAAATGCATATAGCCCATGAAATAGAAACAGATTCCATAAACATCATGCCATCAAAACTTAATACATTCAGAGAAATAATATGAATGGAAAAATTGAATAATTTCTCTATAAAGGAATGAGTAACACCAATGGATGTTATCATATATAGGAAATAATTTTTAAATAACTTTTAAAAACATTTATTGAGTAAAATTTACTTTTTTCATTGGAAAACTCTTTTGAAAACATAATTTTTTTTAATATTTTTTTATTTTAAAAGAGATTTAAAAACATATAAAGGAATAATTTAAACCCATAAAAGTTTTTTAAAATCATTTTTCTTGAATGTGGGCTTCAAATATATATTTAATTTTTTTTTAATTTTTTTTGAATACTATAGATTTCTGACCGAAGAAAGAGATAGTCATGTTGTACATAAAAACATTATATTAAGTACCCAAGAGTGAACAAATGGTACTAATACATGAGTATATCTTGAATAAACATAGAATAAGAAAATTAGTGAGTGTTCTAGAGAGATGAATCATAATATTTCATCAAATAAGCATAATCATTAACAATCTCAAAAGGCGATGAGATGGTTTCAATAAACACTTACCAATTAGTTACTTGGGATTATACTCACTATTTAAGAAAAGGAAATAACATGAAGCTTAAATATCATGAAAAATAATTATATTCATGATATATTTTGCAAACTGGAATTATATACACCTTTAAAATGAATTTAGGTGTATAAAAAGCATGAGTCTCAATGAAGAAAAATTGAGGAAAACTATTTTACCGATTTTGTATCTTTTGAAACCTAAACCCCATGAAATAAAGATAATAAAATGGATATATAAATACAAATATATTTAATTATAATAAACATTTAAAACATTAATGAGTTTTATAAACACCACAAAAAATGAATGGGTGGTTTGTAAATCATGTATCTGATAAAAATAAAAAGTGAGATGAAATCCCTTTACCCTTTGTCTTGAATCTCATCATTCTCATTAAAACCACCTGTATAATAAAATAAATTTTTTTATAAATATTATAAATACAGATATTCTTAGATATAATACCATATATGGTTTGATCAATACCTTAAATAACCCTCTTGTTAACAATCCTATGTTAGGGTTTCACTTCGGGTAATATCTGCTTTGTTCTTTGCATGTGTCCTAATCTAATATATCTTTTTTTATTACACATATATAATGATTTCAGAATTTAAAACATGATATAAATATAATTTATATTAATTATATGTGTATTATAATAATCTATATAATATATATGTAGGAAATGGAATACACTGTTCATGGAGACGGTAAGTCGTACATACTCATGAAGGCTATTTCTGTTTTTATTGTCATATTGAAAGAAAGAAGATAAATGAAATATGTGTATATATGTGAGTATATATAATTATTAAAGTAAAATTATTATATCAAATATATCCTATACATTCACTAAACCCATCCTTCACACATTCCATGTATTGTGTGAACTGATCACATCGCTTTGAGGGGGCGGTAGTCCACACTTCCTCAAACGAAATTATCATATTTACACCAAATGGAATGTAAAAATAATTATGTTTTAAAATGGAATATAGAATATTAAATACATAATAAATATAATATATGACATATATAAACATAATTTCTATATAATTTTCACCATGAGAGGCGGTAAAGGAAAAATGAACATTCATCATTTAGTGAGGTGGTAGTTCATCATACTCAAAAATAGTATGTTCATTACCCATTAGATGGAACTGTGTAATAGTAGGTAGAAAACCTAACATAATAACATCCTAGTATATTTAGGATACGTTTTTTTATACAGGCATGGAATAAAGAGAGTGGAGGTATGCATAAAGAAAATAAAATAAAGGATCTTGAGAGAATATGTTACCTCTTAATCAGGTAACTCCTTTTGGTTTGTGCCAAAAGGCTTCCTTAGATTTCTTTATTCCTGAATGGAGGCATAAAGGAATAATGAATGGATATTGGAAAGTTTATTGGGAATTTCTTGTCCAAAAATAAGCTGTTTCAGATGTGTGATTAAGAGGGAGAGGTGGTGGTCTTTTATAGGGAAGGGAAAGGACACACTTGGCATTTTTGAAAACAACTTTAGTATACCCACATTTTTACGTAAAAAAAGGTAATAAAAAACCTACTAAACTCAATAATGGAAGGTTAAATGATGAATTATTTTCATAAAATGGGTGTTGGAGTAGTTTATAGGTCTTTTTAGTTTAAATTTATTTTTCATTCATTAGTTAAGCTTAATTTTTTTACTTAATCTATGTAATTAATTTTAATTACTTTCACTGATTTATTTGGGCCAAAGCTAAGTTGAAATTATTATAAATTAAAAATTATATGAACTAAAAATATGGAATCCATTTTTCCAAATTCTAATAATATAATTTTAATTAATTAATTTAAAATTAATCCTGTAGTTGGGTCGACAATGCGGCTTTTTAAAGTAAAAACATTAAAAAGTTTGCTATGTTTTTATATAACATTTCACTGTAAAATTGGTTCAAATGACCCAAATTGAGTTGAATGATAAAAATATGATCTAATTAAACTTTTAACCAAAATTATAATATAATTTAACCTTATAAAAAAATAATATTAAAAATAAATGTTGAATTAAAAGTCGGTATTTTTCACTATTCATCAAAAATGTAGTTTCTCAAAAACATACCAAGAATTCACCTAAAGATAATATTGGATTTATAAATTACAAAATGAAGTTTATTTTATAAAAATAATTTTTCTAAATTTTGATAAAATTAATTTTATTATTTTTCATAGAGGAAAATTAAAAGAAATTCATGTTAGAAAATTTTATTTTAAAACATATAAGGACTTTGCCAAAAACAAATATCTTTCATTATCTATATTTTTTCTTTGTATAAAAAATTATAAAAAATATTAAACAAATATTTATTACTATACATATATCTATGTTTATTGTCTAGGTTAAAATTATCTCATTTAAATAATTATAATAATAAAATGATGTTTCGTAGAAACATATGTGTTGTGTGTAACTTACGCCAATTCAGTGTTGTGGGTAAAATACACTAGGTCGTTGTTGTGTGTAACTATACCAATTAAATATTCCATGTATCATATTCTTATTTGGTGTTATGTAACATTTTCTAGGTTAGTGTCATGTGAAAGGAATGATTGACTTAGTGCATTGCATGACATAAATGAAAATTTAATTTATTTGAGAAAGAAAGGTTTATAAAAACCCATGGTGTTACATTATACCCCCCTTAAAATGAATTAATTCATTGAATTTTTTCACTTAGGTAAAAAAAGGATAATTTGTTTCATCATATCCTCAATATCCCACATAGCTTCCTCTAAATGAGCATTTCTCCACAAAACATTTACCAGGTGAGTGGTCTTGTTTCGTAGAACTTTCTCTGTACGATCTAGAATTTCAACTAGTTGTTACTCATAAGAAATATCATGCTTAAGTTGTATAAAATATGAGTTAAGTACATGTGAAGGTTTGGGTATGATCTTCCTTAATAGAGATATATGGAACACATCATTGACTTGAGAGAGATTTGGAGGTAGTTCTAAGCGATAGGGTATTATCCCAATGTGATCAACAATTTCAAAGGGACCGATATACTTGGTGCTTTGTTTACATTTTTCCAGAATCTCATAACCTTATTCTATGGTGAGAATCATAGAAATAATTTTTCACCAACATCAAATTCTAGATCACATTGGAGGTTATCATCATAACCTATCTATTGAATTTGAACAGCCTTGACATATTGTTCAACTATTCTAACCTTCTCAATCATTTCTTCAATGATCTCAGGTCCCAATAGCTTTCTTTATCCGACCTTATAATAGAATGTTGGATATCTAGATTTCTTCTTATAAATGGATTCATATGGTCCCATCTGAATTCTTGAGTTAAATTAACTGTTTTAAGAAAACTCAACTAGAGGATGGTGTTGATCCCAACCACATTGGAAATATTGAGAACAATATCTCAAAATGTCCTCTAGGGTTTGGATTATTATTTTAGACTAAATATCTATATAAGGAAGATAATCAGTGATGAAAATCAATTATATATCTAGTTCTTGTTGAAGACTTCACCAAAACATTTAGGTGAACCTTGGATCCCAATCTGATGCAATGTAATGTTGTAATCCATGCAACCTAACCACTTCCTTAATGTATATCCTATAAAACTGAACCAGAGAGAAGTCCTCTCTGATAGTGATGATTTCTAATAACTTAGTAATGTGATTAAATACCAACCATATAACATTAAATCCTTTAGAGCTTTTGGGTATTCAAAAAAAAATCCATATTCACGTCCTCCCATTTCTATTATAGTATAGGTAATGGATACAACATCCCCTTTGACTTTTGTATTTTAGAATTTACTTATTAGAATACCAAGAATCGAGATAAAAAATCTATTATATCTCTCGTCATTCCACCCAGTAGATATATTATTTCAAGTCCCTATACATCTTTTACTTCCAGGATGAATATAGAATGGAGAAATATTAGCTCCCTCTAACAGCTCCTTCTTCAAATCTAGTATAGAAGAAAGACATACATGGTTACTAAACCTTACAATTCCATCCTAATCCAGGTTAAACTCAGTAACATTTCTTAATTTATTTTGAAGCTCTATATCTTCTTTATACACCTCCTTAATCTTCACTCGGATAGAGAGTTTCTTTAAGAAAGATAAGATTTTTCCCCTTCCTTCAGGATTTCTAGTTCCATCCTTTGTAAATCCAGACATATTGGATCTTTTGTGATAATCATCATGTATAAGATATAATTATCCTTCCAACTCAAGGCATTGAACACCTTGTTTCCTTTCATAGGGTGGTAATCTATTGAGTAGTCAAAATCCTTTATCAACTCTAACCATCATCTCTGGCGCATGTTCAACTACTTCTAGGTGAATATATTTTTCAAACTTTTATGATTGGTATATTTATAAAAATTTTCTCCCTAAATATAATGCTTCAATATCTTTAGTGCAAAAAATATTCCTTTTAACTCCAAATCATGAGTTGGGTAATTTTTCTCAAGAATATTCAACTACCATGAGGCATTAGAGTTAAACATGTTATTTTTCAGAAAAAAATCCCAATCACTTCTTAGATGCATCACTATATATTATAAACCCTTCTCCAATATAGGGTAATTTGAGAATAGGTTCACTAACTAACCTTATCTTTAGTTCCTTAAAAATTTCCTCACATTCATCTATCAAGAGGATCTTGACACCTTTCTGAGTTAACATGGTCAGAGGTTTAGGTATTCATGTGAAATTTTCTACAAACCATCAACAATATCCAGTTAAACTAAGAAAGATACATATCTCAGTAACTATAGTTGGTCTAGAAAAATATTTAATAGCCACCATCTTTGATGGATCTACTGATATACCTTCTCTTGTGGTTAAGTGACCGAAAAATGAAACCTTTTTCAGCCAAAATTTACAATTTGTGAATTTTTCATATAACTACTCAATTCTTAGGGTCTTTAGTACAATTCTCAAGTGATCTAAATGATCTTCCTTTCTCTTTGAATAAATAATAATATCTTCTATAAATACTGCCACAAACTGATAATGGTAATCCTTAAAGACCCTATTCATTAAATCCATAAAGATATAAGGGGAATTAGTATGAACAAAACACGTCACTGTATTTTCATTATGTCAATATCTTGTATGTAATGTCGTCTTGGGTATATCCTCTTTCCTGAGCCTCAATTGATGATATCTAGAATGAAGTTAAATCTTGGAAATGTATTGTTCTCTGCTCATTTGATGAAACAATTCATCAATAATGGGAAAATGATACTTGTTCTTGATTTTGATCTTGATCAACACCTAATAATCAATGCAGGATCACATTGATCCAGATTTATTTTTATAAAAAAGAAATGATTCTCCCCAAGGTGACACACTTGGATGAATGAATCCCTTATCAAGATTTTGTTGGATTTACCTCTCCAATTCCTACAACTCAATTATAGCCATTCTACAAAGAGTCTCTGAAATTTGTGTGTAACTAGGTATGAGTTCTATCGACAACTGAACTTTGCATTGTGGGAGAAGTCTAGGAAACTCATCCAGAAATACATCCACAAATTCATGAACAATGGTTATATCATCAATGCTGATTTTCTCCTCAACCATTTGAGATAAACAACCCTTTTTAATAGAAATTAAGACCCATATATTGGAAGCAATCTCCATAGGATTTTCATGCTTATCATCACATTTATGGATAATCATAGTAGGGTTTGAAATATTGAATGTAACTTCCATTCTATGAAAATTAATGTGATATTTATGTAGAGAAATCCAATCCATGCCAAAGATGACATCAGTTTCAACCAAAGGAATAATAACAAGATTTGCAGGAAGCACATTCCCACAGAATTCCACCAGAGAGAAACCATATACTTGAGATGAAATCAATGTACCATTAAGGTTTTACACTACTAATTACACATTTAATTATTTTGGTGTAATCCTAACACCCTTAGAAAAAAATTGGGATATGAAATAGTGGGTAGATCCAGAATCAAATATTCCATTAGTAGTTATAGTGTGTATGGTAAGTGTACCTTTTGTTACATCATTATCACACCCCACATCAGAAATATCTATTACATGAGATTTATAATTTTCAATCATATTAAGATGTTGTTGAAATCAATATTAACCAGATTTTTGGATTGGGCACTAGTTATAATAATGCATGTTCTCCTTACACTTTTTGCACTGAAACATGGGAGGTGCATTCTGTGCCACTTTTTCCCCATTTGTAACATTAGATAAATTCTTCCCAACAATTCTGAAATCAAATTCCAAATATTATTCCCTTCCATAATTAAAATATTTATTACAACCCTTAAGTAAATTTCCAACATGCTTCTTCCCACAATTAGAGCATAAAGGAAAGATCATCTTCTTTTCATTATGGTTTTTAGAGTTTTCTTTAAACTCTGTCATCCTTTTCCTTTCAAAACCATGAGATTGATATGTGAATCCAACCTCCATTTAAACCTTGATTTCAAAATGAAAAATATTTTTATGTCCACAAATGTCTCTTATGGACACCGCCATTTTATGACTTTCTTTTAAGCCACAAAATAACCTATCAACTTTACTTTCAAGTTGTATGATAATTCCAAAAGTTTACCATGAATGTCTCATGAAATTAACCTCATAGGTACCAATAAATTCATCATCCCTTTGACTCAAATTAGGTAAATCCTTATATATATTTGTATGAAGAATACGAGTAAAGTACTTATTGAAAAATAATTTCTTGAACTCATCTGAATCCACAGATTCAATCTCATCTTCTTGCCTCATATTCTTGATTAGAGTCCACCACTGGTATGATTCTCCTTCTAACTAATTGACATCTATAATGAATTTCTCATTATCTAAACACTAGATAATGAGGAATATCTTTTTAGTAGTATATATCCATTGTTCAGAAAAAAGTGGATCAGAAGACCCTCTGAAAGAAGGTGGACATCGCCTCATGAAAGATTCAACAGAATGTTGTTCCTTCTTTTGCTCATTGGGAAGTCCACCATGATTCATAGCTTGATAAACAATTTTGAGCATAGAATGAGGTTTTTCATTCCATCTCTTATAGAATTTTTTTTCTCAGAACGATTTTTTTTGCATTTTCCATAACAATCACCATTAACGAGGTTATTTTGGGTTCCATATAATGACTAAAACAAAATAACAGAGAGTGACAAACATTTATCATATCGAGGAACCACATAATACTGAGAAGTCACTTATAGGATATCGAAATCCGGTCACCTTATTTAATCTTTGACACCTTAAGTTTATACTAGGTTATTCATACACAACTTTTATTTAAATACATTATTATTTTCAAGGAAGAGTTTTTTAATTCCCAAAGAATATCCCCTTGGAGTGTCAAACCAAATGTTCAGCAAGGACCACTGTCATGTCCAGATTACCTCAAGTCAGGCTTGAAACATATTATCAAAGTTGTTACCCCTAAGTACATCTGTTCCAAAGCCACATCCACTTATAGTAACAATATATGTATGTATTTCTATGGAACCACTAACTCTATCCTTTACCAAAATTCCAGTACATTTTCCCCTACTTTTCTTTATCCATAGAATTATCCCTAGACATGTCCTTAAGGTTCTCAAAAAGGTTTTATCATATTATATTCCTAAGGTTTACTAAACAATTACTCTAATAACAAAAATAGTGACCCTTTATTTTCATATATTAACATTACATAACTTTTTTAGAATACTTAAACATTATACAATAAAACAACCAAAGACTGTACTAGTCAATTGCCTTTGGAAAAATGGAATCATAAACACTGATACATAAGTGAGCTACATTATCTATGACTAGGTTCCTATTGAAAAGAACCATTATTATACACATCAAACATAATACATATCTTTATAACCTAGGTAAGGAAACATAAAATAGGTTATCTCAAATGCTCGGTGAGGGTAAACAAGTGAGATATGTAATCATAATCATGAGCATATGGGTATGATAACATGATCATTAATATATAAGATAAAACCATGCATATAAAATATCATATACACGAATCATGTCATAAATATTTTTAGTTCATAATACATGAATCATAAGGAAATAAATAACATAATCCACGAAGGTGTAACATAGGAATAAAACATGGAATTGTCATAGAAAAATAAGCATATAATATAATTTCTATAGTATACAATGCATTGCTGCCAAGACCATATTGGTAGTATAGGTTCACTCCCCACACCATCTTGGTAGTCATCATTTACTCCCATGTACATCTTAGTATCTCGAGTTCACTCCTCATATCATCTTGGCAGTTATGGTTTACTTCCATGGCCATCTAAGTAGTCAAGGTTCATTCTCAAGATCATCTTAGTCTATCTCATGAGATATAAATATTTACCCAATGCATTGGAGGGAGATAATGGTTCACCCATATCATAAAGAAATAATACATAAATGTGCCAAAAGTTCAAAAATAAACATGTAACCACATTATAACCTGTTGAAAAATATTGGTTTCATAATCATTTCATCATAAACATAACTTGTGAAATGAAACTGGTTCCAAATAATATAACTTGGGAAAGAGAGACGTGTTTCAAAAACATAATTCCATCAAAACAGAATACATTCAGTGAAATAATATGAATAGAAAAAATGAATAAATTTCAATAATGGAATGAGTAACACCAATGGATATAATCGTTGATGGTAATAATTTTGAAATATCTTTTAAAAACATTTCTTGAGGAAAATATTATTTCTGCATTGAAAGACACTTCTTTAGAACGTAAATCCTTTTGAAAACCTTTTTATATTAAGAATATTTTAAAAAATATTAAGGAAGTATTAAAAACCCAATTTTTTTTAAAAATAATTTTCCCTTGAATGTGGGCTTCAAGGATCTTTTGAAATCATTTTTGAAAACATGGTTTTTAAATATGATTGATTTTCAACAGAATATAGAGACTGTCATATTTTACATAAAAAGGTTATATTAAGTACCAAAAAGTGGGAAAATGGTACTAATACATGAGGATATACTGAATAACTAGATGAGAATAAAATTTATTACTGTTCTTAAGAGATGTATTATAATATTTCATTAAGTAAGCATAATCATTAACAATCTAAAATAGTGATGTGATTGTTTTAACAAACTCTTACCACTATGTTGCAAGGAATTATAATCTCCATGTAATAAAAAGAAAATTATATTAAGATTAAAATATCATGAGATGAATTATATTCATGATATAACATGTAAAATATAAATATATACACCTATAAAAACAATTAAGGTGCATAATAAATCATGAGTCTCAAAGAAAAAAATTATGGAAAAACTATTTTACTGATTTTGTATCTTTGGAATCCTAAACCATCTGAAAGAAAAATCATAAAATTGATATGTAAATGGACATAAATTTATGTATAATAATCCTTGATTGCATCCATGGTAAATATACACACTACACAAAAGTAATGGGTTTTGAATAAAGCATGTTTCTTAAGGAAATAAAAACTAATATGAAATCCTCTTACTTTGTGTCTTGACTCTCATCGTACTCATTAAAACCACCTATATAATAAATATAAATTTATTATAAATATTTTAAAGAAACATATTAATACATCTAATACCATATATGTTTTTATAAGGACCTTATATTACCCTCTTGTTAACAATCCTATGTTAAGGTTTCACTTCGGGTAATATTCTCTTTGTTCTTCGCATGTGTCTTAATCTATTATATCGTTGTTATTTAAAACTATATAATGATTCTAGAATTAAAAAAAGGTATAAATATAATTTATATTCAGTAAATATTTTTATAAGAATCTATATAATATATAATTACAAAATGGAATACAACGTTAATGGAGACGGTAAGTCATACGTATGCCTGAACATTGTTTCTTTTTTTTATTGTGTTGAATGAAAGAAGGTAAATGAAATATATGTATATATATAATTATTATAGTATAATTATTAAAACATATATATCATATAATTACACTAAAACCATCATTAATATATTCCATGTAGTGTGTGAATGAATCACATTTCTTTGAGGGGGCTGTAGTCCACACTTCCTCAAACCAAACTATCATTTTTACAGCAAATATAAAGTAAAAAAGATATGTGTTGTAAATGGAATAAATTAGATTAAATAAATAATAAATATAACATATTTTATATATAAATATATTTTTTATCCTAATTTTCTCCATTATAGGAGGTAAAAGAAAAATGAAAAATCATTATTTAGTGAGGCGGTAGTTCGCCGTACACATAAATAGTATGTTCGTTACCCATTAGATTGAAGTGTGTGTAACTATTGGTCAAAAACATGGCATAAGAAATACTTTTATATTTAATATAATTGTGACATTATAAAATAATGGAATAAAAATATTTTAGTGGGTGGAGAAAGAAAATAAAAGAAAGGATCTTGAGAGAAGTCGTTACCTCTAAATCAGGTAACTCTTTTTGGTTTGTGCCAAAAATGATTCCTTATATTGCTTTATTCCAAAAGTGAAGCTTAAAACAAGAAGGGAGGAATGTTGGAAAGTTTATTGGGGAGATATTTTCTGAAACTAATTTTTTTATAGTTGTGAATAAGTGGTATAGGTGTTGGTCATTTATAGGGAAGGGAAAGGACACACTTGGCATTTTTTAAAACAAGTTAGGTGTGACCACGTTTGTACCTAATAAAATTCATAAAAAAACTAAAAAAACTCAATAATGGAAGATTAAATTCCTAATAATTTTCATAAAATGAGGTTCTTACAATTTTATAAGTGTTTTGGGTCTTAAATGTAAGGTTTACTCCTTAGTTATATTTAATTTTAACTTAACCGATGTAATTAATTTTAATTACTTTAACTAATATGTTTGTTCAAAAACTAAGATAAACTTATTAGAAATTTTAAATTATAATTATTTAAAATATGGAATCCATTTTTCTAAATTATAATTACATATGTTTTATAAATTAATTTAAAATTAATCCCACAGCCGGGTTAACAATGCTAGTTTTTAAAGTAAAATCATTCAAACGTTTGCTATGTTTTTATATCCAATTTCCATATAAAATTGGTTAAAATGATCCATGTTGGGTTTATTTTTGAATATATGATCTAATTTAACTTTTAGACAAAATTATAATACAATTTAACCTTATAAATAAATCATATGAAAAAGTAGGTTTGAATTAAAAGCCTTTATTTTTCACTATTCATATAAAAATGAAGTTTATCAGGAAAAATATAAGAAAATATCCCTAATATATTTTAATAATTATAAATTAAAAAATTTATTTTATTTTATCAAATTAAATTTCTAAATTTGTCAAAAATTAATTTTATTATTTTTTCATAGAAGGACATTAAAAGCAGTTCATTTGGGAAAATAATATTTTTAAATATATAAGGACTTCATCAAAAATTATATATTTCATTATAAATATGTTTTATTTATTTGAAAAAATTATAAAAAATATCTTTGAAAAGTGGTTATTACTATTCATATAACTAATTTTAATGGGTAGGTTATAATTCTCTCATTTAAATAATTATAATAATAAACTGATCTTTCATAGAAATATTAGTGTTTCATGTAACATATACAAATTTGATTTTGTTTGTAACATAAATCATATCACTATTTAATGTCACTTATGCCAAGTGGATGTTCCATGTATCATACATTGATTTGGTGATGTGTAATTTACACCAAATTGGTTCCATATGAAAGGAATGTTTGACTTAGTGAAATGAAGGACATAACTAAAAAATTAATTTATTCGAAAGAAAAATGGTCCATAAGAATTCAAGGTGTTACAAGCGATGTTCTCAAGGGGGTGGAGGTCAGACAAGCGGTGGAGACTATAGGTGTGGTAGTGGCATAAAGGGTTAGGGTTTTTGTGATTTTCCAATGCTCATGAGGGGGAAAGGTGTGTGTGAGGGGGAGGGAGGCACGATAAGTAGAGAATTTTTTGGGGGGCTAGAAACAACCTTTCGTGGTCGCCCATTTCAAGGGGCATGGTTTCCCATATATCTAGTAGTGATCGTTTTGACATGGAATAAGAAAATCTATGTGAAAAATTAATTTCTAAATTTTAATCTATATGAGTATGTTTAAATGAAACAGTAAGATAGATTCCTCTCTCATATTTATGAGCATTTAGTTTGAAAGCTCAAAAGGTCGATCTATGGTTTCAAACAAGCTTCCCAATAGGGGTATTTATGATTTCATGTTGTAATTACTTCATTTGGTTTCGAGGAAAACATTATTGATCAATGTATATACTAGAAGTTCAGTGGGAGTAAAATATGCGTTCTTTTTTATACGTAGATGACATTTAACTTGCAACTAATGATAATGGTTTTCTATATGAGGTGAATCAATTTATATCTAAAATATTTGGCATGAAAGATATTGGTGATGCATTATATGTCATCGAATTAATGATTCTTATAGATAGGTTGAGATTCATTATAGTTTTGTCTCAAGAAACCTATGTTAATATAGTCTTAAAGATATTATATATGAATGATTGTGAACCAAGTACAGAACCCACTATTGAGGGTGATAATTTAAGATTAAATAAAATCCCTAAAAATGATTTTAAATGAGAAAAAATATAATCCACCTATATTCTTCTTTTTTTGTGGTTTAATGTATGATGAAATCTACACTAGGCCTAACAATTCATTTGTAGTGGGAATGTTGGTGTGATATCAATCTAATCCCAGTATGGACCACTGGAAGGCCATGAAAAAGGTATTGAGATACCTTAATGGGACTAAAGACTACATGCTTATATATAAGTGCACTCATAATTTGAAATCCATCAGATACAAAGATACATAATTTTATGGTTGTGTTGATTCAAATAAACCAACTTATGGATATGTATTTATGATGTCTTGTGTATCAGTGTCCTAGAGAAGTGTCAAATAGACACTAAATATTAATTCTACTATGGAATCTGAGTTCAATTCATGTTTTGAGGCCACTTCTCATGGCATATGGATAAGGTTTTTCACTCCGAGACATAAATTTATGGATTCTATTTCCAAGTCGTTGATTGTATAATGTTACTATTCATCTATTATCCTTATGGATAATAATGATAGATTTTGGAGTTGAAGTAAACACATCAACATTAAGAAATTGGTCATAAGGTAATGTTTTAAAGATAATAATGTGGTTATTCAGGATATCAAAACTCAATTGATGATTGTAGGTTCTTTGACTAAAGGCGTGTCTCTATTTAAATCCAAGGATCATGTAATCTATATGGGATTAAGTTCTACTTTGTAAATTTTTTGGGTTGACAAGTTTTATCTGACACTCCATATATTTAAATATTTCTCTCACTAGTTTATGTGCACAAATTCATTAATTGATAAATATTTTGGGGATATGAAATAAACCCTATGTTTAAGGTTTATTAATATAAAGAATAAATCACTTGGTTAATTTCTATTCATATGGTTTTTTAAGACACAAGATGCATTGTTATATATATAAGGGAATACTCGTTATTTAGAGGAAATACCACTATGATCCTTGTATTTTGTTCCTTACTAAGGAGAGAGATTGAATTCATTGGTTTATGCCAAGTGACTGAATATAATAAATGGTCCATCTATTAATTTACAATTTAATAACGTATGGGCCAATAAATTATACTACATAAAATTAATATGGTACATTATTTTAAATATAATATTTTTTCTATGAATTTAATGTAATAAATTTTATCAATAATATTTATTAATTGTTTTATAGAAATAAATCTCCCATACATTAATACTCTTTATTTACATAGATATTTTTTGTGATTTCATAATGTTATAACCTACAATTACTATTAATACCCTTATATTTAGGGGATACAAGGGAGAATTCACAATCTATATTCACCAAGTAGAGTATAGAAGGATTTCAAATTCTAAAATTAATTTTTGTCAAAAAATATTACATATAATTACTCAACTAATTTTTTCATTTAAAATGAAAATATAATGACTTCATAGTATAAACTACAATCCCATAGGTATGGGAATATTTGAAAATCAATATTGTGAAAAGGCTCCAAATTGAATGGGTAAAACATCAAACAAACATATTTCCATAGATGTACTCTCACCCACGATCTTCTTGATCATTACATGGATTTTAAATGATTTCTTTTTTGTGAAATTCCATCCTCTATTATTAGAGTTAAGAACTTTTGGTTTCATTATAATTACTATAGTATTTTTTTGAATCATGTGATTTATAGTTATAGAAATTCAAATATTGATTTATTAATTATTCATTTGAAAGTGACATGATGGATGGGTACAATTATGTAAGGATGTAATTATCATATTTTTAAAATTTATATTACTTTACAATATTTTTATACCAATGAAAAGTAATTTCATTGTCAAATTTTTGGTATATTTATTTTTTGACTAATCTTAGATAAATGAAACAAATGAAAAATTAAAATGGTAAAATAATAAATCCATCACATTCTTATGGAATAATTTTAAACATACAGTTTTCTTATTTAAAAGAAAATATTACTCAAATTCAATTTTTTAATTACTAATTAATGTATAATGGTGACATGTGAAGTTAAGGTAAATTGATAAAATTGACATAAAGTTTGAATTTTGATGTATTTTCTCACTAAAAAAAGTATTTAAATGATATATTTTGATCCGGGAGATATTTTGATCAAAACACATTCAATTATATTTGGACCATATTTCCATAATTTGGTTGGAGTTCAATCCAATAATTTATCTAATATAAAAAAAAGAGGACCCAACACAAATGTGATTCTCAATGACTTATAATTCCCCCAGTAGACATGATTTAAATTAAAATTTGAGTAGATATAAAGATCAACATGAAAATAAGTCAAACAATTTTGTAAAATAATGTATATAATAACATATTATTTCTTATTATTGGGTAATTGAAAATTAATGAAAAAACTAAATATAATTTTTTATTATTTCTATACTAAACAGGGACTATTATATTTATATTGATCATCAGATATAGAATAGTTTTGTATATAGTTATATTTAAAATGTCAGAGAGTATTTCTAAGGTATATTTTATTATATGACTATTTTAGAGAATTATAGTACATTACCCAATTTTTTTAAAAACTATTAATGTTGAGATACATAGGGATATGGATCCATATATTTGAAATTATAAGTCTCCTAGAAATTATATGATGGGTAAAAGTATAAGTATTTGTAATAGACCTATGTGAATGATCTAAACTACTAATAGTGTTTAAAAAAGATAACTAGTTAGTATTTCCAACACATTTGCAATGAAATTACATTAAAAATATGGATCTGACGATAAAAACTAAAATAAAAAAATAGGACATGGTCATTATATGTTCTAATTGTCTATTGAAGTGACTTTAAATTAATGTGAGTTTAGATTAACCTATCATTCAAGTTAAGTAATTATAATTACATACCAATTTTTCTGGATGACTTGAATTGTTTAATAAGGATTGTTATGAAATGGTTACTACAATGTAAATATATGAATTATTATATTGTTAAAATATCCTTGAATAAAAAAACTAATTAATTATAAAATTCAAACCTATGTTTATAAGAATGGAGTGGTGGCCCTTTTAATGTTGAGTTGGAATGATAAGTATTACATGATATAAGTGTAGGTGAAATGAATGATTAAAAACCTCATTTTTATTGAAGTCAAAAAATTTAACATAAAATGTGACTGTAATATGAACCTTAATAATAAATATAAGAATATTATTATGAAGTTTGAGTGCATGATTTCATGAACTCTCCATTAGGGGGATCTTTTTTTCAATTTCAAAATAATATTTCAATTCAATTATGTGATCTAGTTGAATGTATTCCATAAATTAAATTTAAATGGTTACAATAATTAATAGATCTTCATTAATTAGTATATTTTAGGATGCGTAAAATACAATTTCTAGAAATTTATAACCAAAAAGATATGAAAAACAAATCATGTTCTAGTGTTTCTTCTAACAGTTAACATTAAAAAAGTTTTATGTTCACATCAACAGATGAAAATCATTTTTCACTTATTTTGTGAAAAAATATTAAAAAAGATTCAATTACAGTTTTTCAATTATATATCAGAAATGAAAAAGGGGCCCTACTGCCCTTCTAATTTATTGAAAAGTGAAAGGGGGTGTGCCACCTTTTCCACTCATTGACACATATCAATGACATAGAAATGTAAGTTGAAGGAAGACCACCATTTGCCTAAAATAAAGGTGAAAGGTGGCATGGGGCTGCCACCATTCCTTTATGTTTGTATAGAAGGGACCCCCCTCACTTAAACATTTCTCCATCTCATTATATTCTACTCTCTCTGTCTCTAAAATAAGCTTCCTTTGCACATGGTGGTTCTGACAGCCAAAAGAAGTGATGATTTTTTATGAAGAATCCTTTAGATATATATTTTTATTATTTACTTTAAAGTTATTTATTTATTTAATGGACTTGTTTTTAGTTAGTTATAAATATGTTATTAATTTATTAGTTTGGTTATTATTATCTAGTTTGGAAATAATAGTTATTATTAGCAATGATTCAGTATAGATTGACTAATGAATACAATAGGATTAAAGAAAGTTTACATACAATGATTATCTAATAATTATAAACTATTGAACAACATATTATTAACTAATTATTAAGGTATAATTAGTTATGGATTATGCAATTTTTAACCAACTATTAGCTAATAAATAAATAATCATTAACGAATGATTAAATAATGATTAATGAATTATTAACTACTGATTAACGAGTGATTAAGTAAGGATTATAGAATGACTAACTAATGATTAATTAACAATTTAGTAGTCAATAATTAATGATCAACTATTGATTCTCTAATGATTATGTAATGATTAAATTATGATTATCTAATGATTGAGGAATTCTTAACTAATGATTAAAGATTGATTAAATAATGATTAACTAATTATTAATGAATGATTAAAGAATGATTAATGAATGATTAAATAATAATTAAATAATGACTAACTGCTGATTACCTAATTACAAACTAGTGATTAACTAATTATTATGTTTTGATTAAATAATGATTAAATAATGTTTAACTAGTGATAAAAAATTATTACTTAATTATTAAATAATGATTATGGAATGATTAAGGAATCATTAACCAATCACTAACTAATGATTAAAGAGTGATTAAATAATGATTAAGTAATTATTGATGAATAGTTAAGTAATGATTAAAGATTGATTATGGAATAATTAAATAATGATTAAGGAATGATTAACTAATGATAAACTATATATTAACTATTGATTAGCTAATTATTAACTATTGATTAATTATTTATTAAGTAATAATTAAGTATTTATTAAAGAATGGTTAAAGAGTGATTAAAGAATGATTAACTGATGATAAAGTAATGATTAAAGATTGTTTAACTAATTATTAACCAATTAATAAGTAATGATTAAAGACTTATTATGTAATAATTATATAATGATTAATGAATGATTAAAATAAGATTAATTATTGATTAACTAGTGATTAAGGAATGATTAACTACTAAATAAATAATGATTAACTAATGATTAACTAATAATTATATATTTATTATCTAATGATTAAATAATTATTAAGTAATAATTAACTAAGGATTAAAGATTTATTAAGTAATGATTATGTATTGATTAAATATTTATTAACAAATGATTAAATAGTCATTAAATAATTATTAGATAATGATTAAATAATGATTAAATAATGATTAACAAATGATTAACTAATGATTAACTAATGAATAAATAATTATTAACCAATGATTAAAAAATTATTAACCAATGATTAAATTTGGATTAACATAAAATAAACATTTGAAGAAAGATGAAAAACTGGATAAAAAAGAGGCTTAACTACACACATGATTTGTTACTCCCATGATTTAGATGATTCATCCCTCATTACACACCTATTTTTTTAATCTCAATGGATATGTTTTAGTTGAATTGCCTTCAATTTATAAACCATTTAACTTGCCTCTAAGAAAGTTAAAAGTTATACTAAAAAACACTAGGGTCATCTTACAGGATATAAGAAAATGTTCTAAAATTTTGGTAGCATGAATATTATGTGGTTATCTAAGAAATAAAATCCATGTATGGATACTACAAGTAGATATGTCTCTGGCACAAATGTACCAAGGGGTAAAACATAAAAACATTGTGTTAATCTTGACACGATCGAGAACCAGTCCACAATAACAGGTCTTATTGCATGCCAGGTTTGACACTCCTGGGGGATATGCTTTAGATGATTAATTTTTTCATTATAAACTACTAAAATACCATTAATAAGATTAAAAATTCTAATGAAAAACATTATAAACATATTTTATGATATAATAAGACATTCTAAATTTATAATATCATATATATTATATGGTCAATCCCCATTTTCAATAGTATTCCTAGAATATTTCAGAAAATGGGATACAAAATAATTGAAAACATAAACTCATTTTATTTATCCCTAGTAAAATGACAATTATGATCATATAAAGTGAATTTGACAAGATAAACCCATTAAATAACACGTGAATTCTATATAATAGACAATAAATACCATGAAAATTTTAAAATAATTGATTTTGGATGAGTTGAGTCTGAATTCGTAAGTGAAGTCAAATATAACTTATTTTAAAGTGGAATCTTAATAAAATCTTCCAATGAGATATACAACAGCCTCAACCCATAATAAATCATCCACTACTCTTTTTATCTTGGTCATAAGCAATAACACATTTTCTTGAATTCAACTAGAATATTTTCACACCTACAACAAAGATTCATGGAGTTGTGGTGGATAGGTTTAGTGAGATGGAAAAATATTATATGTTGGAATGGATTTTCCAAGTAAAGATGAATTGAAAAATAAACTAAAAAAATTTCATATTGAGAGGCACTATAGGTATTTAGTTTATTAATCAAGACAAAAAAAATACATATTAAGGTGTGATAAATATTTGGATGAATATAGATTCTTCTTGAGGGAGATTCTTGACATTTCACTATAAGTTTTGGGAATTTTAAAGATTGAGGCAGCTCATACTTTCGTGCATCCAAACCAGACATGACATCACACTTAATTGGATTTTTAATTTTTGTTATATTTTGTTATTGATATAATTAGGACCTGCCATTATGATCTTGTAACACTTGTGAAAAAGTTTATACAAAAAAATTTTGGTTAAAATATTTCCTATAATAAGGTATGGATGGGAAAATAGAAGGAAATTTTGAAGTTTTATGCTGATTGGGATGACTCATACTAGGTATTTCCGTAATTTCATTCCATACTAAGAAATAATGACCAAGTTTTCTTTCATCTTCATACAAACGAATATGCGTCTCAAAATAACAAAATTGATCCATATTTTGTTCAATTTCATAAGTTATTCTAGGCATTCCGCTCCTATATTACCTCATTTAATTTCATCAAAAAGATCATACAGATTGATGGAATAGTTTTATATAGAAAATACAAGGTCTTATTATTGAATGTGGAAACCCAAGATAGAAACTGTTCACCTCTTTTTCCTTCATTTTTTATTATAGTGAAGGAAAACTACGAATCTTGGTGTTCATTTTTTCATGTATCAGCAACCATTTCACTCGCATTTGGGGCGTATGTTTGATATATGATTTATATCAAGCAACTAATGAGGAAATCAATATATATCTTGATGCATGGAAACCCAAAAATTCACACCATCGGTAATGTATCAGATAAATTACTAGTAACGTTCAAAATAATTCCATAATGAACCTATTAATAAGGAAATCATGAGGTTTGGTATGCAATTTATTTATTATATTTTACTCTCTCAATGTCATGATAAAATTAATTTATGTGAAATATGATCACTTCTATATAGAATATGTAACGGATCAATGAATGTTTGAAGAACATTTGTAATAAATATGAAAGGATAATCAAGGAATGTATGATTATATGATGTAGATTGCAATAGGAAAATGGACATTGGAATATGAAGTGGGGAAGAGGTACATAAAAATTACCATAAACATTGTGAAGTGTATCGATGGTGTCTTTAATGGGCATCGTAAGTTTACTATAACTACCCTAGTTAAGAAGAAATTTTATCGTTGGGTGAAGTACATTGTTGATAGAAACTAACTAGCCTCAGACAAGATTTACTAAGGGATAAGGTATGGAAGACACATTCAATGTGACATTGGAAAGAACATTTAAGAAGTTTCTAGTTATCGATTGTACCTTTTCCAAAGAGGAGAATCTCAATTTGATGTTCAAGAGTGTTCGAACCCCATCACTAGTAAAAATAGTGAAAAAATGGTGGTATTACTAGATGCAAGGCAATGTAAATGTGGAAACTTCTAGGAAATACAATTTCTATGTGGACATTTCATCATAGAATGTTCCTCTATGAACATATCATGGGAATCATATGTTGATCTAGTGTACCAGCTAGACACAATTGCTAACTATTATACTACACCCTGGATTCCTATTGGGGATTTTTGGTATTTTCTAATGCCCTAAGACTAGCCTATATTGATACCTAACATCAACGTGTTGTGTCAATGAGGGATACCAAATTATAGTAGGATACGAAATGAGATAGACTAGCCTATATTGAGATGTAGCATATTTCATCAAGAAAAACATAGCAATAAATGATTCCCTAACATTTGTTGGATCGAGTTCACACTCTCAGCCAAATGATGTATTGTCTCTAATGTGATATTTTCATACTATTAATTAAATCATGTTAATATAAGATCCATCATTTTTTATAATTATCTGACATTTTCAAATACTTTTACTATCAAATAAAAATCATCCTTTTATATTCACATTAAAAGGAATATGAAAAGTAGATGTGAGGTGACATGAAAGCATGACCGAACTATCATTTGATAAACCATACATAAATCACGTGAGAAAATAATTACGAAACATACAATGATGTGAGAAATCATATATAAATTATAAATCACACCATTTTAGATCTAACTAATTAGTTAAATTCAAACTAAGGTTGTGTTGGGTTATAAAAAACATTTTATCTTCGTTATCTAAAATTTATTAGAAAATAAGTGACATAATATTTTGTAAAGTGAGGTACAATGAAGAGAAAACATCAACCTAATTTATTTATCCATAATAAAATGATAATTATGATCATACAATGTTAAATAGAGAAGAATAAACCCATAAAATAACAAATGAATGATTTATAAGAGACTAAAAATTCCTTTAAATTTTTTATAGAATAGAGTTTGAATGAGATAATCCTTACATTAGAAGTGAATTAACATTCTGTTGAGCATAACATTTCATGTCTTACATTATAAAAGTCATAACATTCTACTATTAATAACATTATATTTAAATTTTAAAATTAAGACTTATTTCATTTTTTTATATACAGATAGAGGATGCTACACCACTCACTTAGCAGTGTAGGAATGTTTCTCGTGACATGGTAGAGGGTCATCAGGTTCGATGAATTCAGTTGTTCTGAGAACACTATCACCATCACATTCTGCCTCCAATCACCATTATAACATACCTAAGACATTTTGGATTCTATGACATTATAGTATCCGATTTCATATTCATTGATCATCGCTTACTTGTTTCCCTCCTTAAGATATGGAGACCAAAGATGCACACATTTCACTTTCTTGAGGTAGTGATAACCATCACCATTAAGGATGTGGTAGTCATGCTTGGTCATCTTATCCAGGGTGATGTATTTATTAGACCCACCCATAGAGACTAGCATAATCCTTTACAGAGATTTATAAGCATCAACATCTTGGCTGATTATGCTACTATAGATAGTGGGTTGATATCTATGATTTGGATTGAGATCAAATTTTCACATTTTCGCTATGATGTTGATGGGTAAAATGTCATGAATCATGATCGTGCCTATATATTATATATTATTATAGGGAAATTTTGCACTAATCGCTCTAGTATGCATGTCTACATGATGGCTCTAGGGCTACTAGAAGGTTTTGATCAGTTTGGGAGACATAGTTTAGGATCTGCATGATTGGATTACACTTATAAATCATTATTCATGGCATACCTCTCATATATCATAGATATAATTGGATTATTAATCCTTATTTATATGTAGGAATGTGAGTTCAACCCTTACATCTCCCCTGATGTTGTTGATCATGAGCTACCTATAGATGTGCTGCATGATTCTCTATGTGGACATTGGTATGATAACTTCTCTCAATTGGTTTCTTATGCTAGCATAATTTATTGAATTTATTTTCTTATTATTTCTCACTATTGATGTTTTATTTTCTAGGCAGAGTTAGGAACACCACTTCATTAGTGCTATGAGATGCCATATGGGTGTATACCATCTCATTTTGGATATTCTACTACCCACTAACATACGTATATACAATCTTTTATTGCATAATGAATTTCATAATATCATCATTTTTTGTTTTTATTAACAAATGTTTTTGACAAACATCAAATTCCATTTTAGATTACATAGATTATATACAAATTTTTATTAGACTAGTTACATGTATACTTAATTTCTAGGCTTCATGATGCTATGGTTTTAGTTCCACTTATTCACATTCATATTATTGAGTGGAAACGAACTGATATAGTCGTGTGCCAGTTTGGTTGTGTTCAACATATTCTATTCCCACCGAGATAGTCACCAATGCAACATTTTATGAAGATGATGGGGAGGTAAGATGTTGACTAGTGCTAATGATATTTTGAGTATCATGACCTCTAGGGTAGACAATCATTGCTTCATTTCAAGGGTGTACGTATGATGTGATTCCATTTATCAAAGTTGGTCGAGTATGATCCATGGTAGATTCTAAATTATATACAGTATCTTACTCCATAGGGAATAGGGATTTATAATCTAGTATATCAATAAATTTCCATTAGTTTGTTTATAGTTATATTTTCTAATTCATTTGTAATATATTTATAGTATACTTGGCTACAATGGATTGTCCACATGTCTGATCCAAAGGATGAGGTGGTTGCTAGCTGGGTTGTGATCCATGCTGCAATATAGGGGATGATTCTAGCTTATCATGTGGTTCACGATAATATCTTTGATCATCCACCCTTGAGAGATGGTGTTCTTACTTAATGATTGGATATTTTTAACATCACTTCCCTCCTCATTGTCTTGATAAAGTGGTGGGATATTACTTGGCCTTAAGCGACATCCCCAAGATGCTAAAGGATGGAAATAAATTCCAATGGATTCATTTATAATTAGGGGATGATTTTCTATTTTTAAATAAATCAACCAACGAAACATATCATAACCAAATAAAACACTACATTATGCATGATATCAATGAAGTACATCACAAAGCATTATCATTATACCAAATCCAACTACAAATGAGCACTACAATGGAACACTAAAAAACATCCAAGTACACAATGGAAGAATAAAACCATCAAAACTCAATGATGACCACAAACTCTAAATCTCCAACATGATCCATGCACCAATTCCCCAAAACAACCCAATTATCACAAAACATGGCTAGAGAAGTTTTATACTTTACCTTTTCTTGTGTCTTGATAGCCGATATCTTCAAAATCACCGACATTCCAAAGTAGGGGTGAGTAATGAAACTAAATAGGCTTTCTACAAATGACATCCTTACTCATGCCAATAGGATAAAATATGTTCACACATTTATATAATAAAATTTATATTAAACATGTCCTAAAAATATTTTATATCATAATATAAAAAATTCCCATAGTACATTTTTTTCCTCAAAACAACATTAAATTCCAAGGAAAACAACCAAGAAAATTTATTTAAACCATTTCTTAGTTTCCAAGTTGGCATAAACTGTTTCATTTCACATAACCAGAAATACACACTTTCAACCACACAACCTCGTAGGCTCAGTGTTACCTTAGATGGTGGAAATTTCACATCCAAACTTCTCCCTTTTATGGTGGTACTTTCATATCCATTTCTTTCCCATTCAACTCACTTTTACCCATTTAATCTAACCACATTCCATTAAAAACTTGCCAAACAAATTCAACCATTTCAATAAAATTGCACTTTTATTAAAAACCATAACAACAAAACATGTCAATAAACTAACCATTTTATTGAATTTTTTTATAAAAACTATTTCAATAAAACAATCCTTTTATTTTAGACACTTATTCATGCATCAAAACAAAATAACCATTTTAAAATCATCAATTTAAAATCATAAAACCAGGTTTACTTTCCACCAAAATACCTAATTTGCACAATTCCATAAACCCTCACCACAGAAGGTTTCTAAAAATTATTGCACAACAATTTCACAATAAATTTCACACAGAACACCAAATTGAAATAAATCCTTGAAGTTATAAATAGGGGAGTCGAGATTGAATCCACATACTTTAATATTTATGGTGAAAATGAAGAACGACACTCAAATGCTAATGAAATCGGGTTGAAACTACAAAAGACACCTTTTATTTCTTACCATAACATCCAAAGGCCAAATATAATCATATTTCACATCAAAATCCTTATATATATATACATAGGATGTAGATATAAGAAAATAAGAATGAGGGAGAAGTAGATCTTAGGAAAACCAAGAAAAACTCCCATAAACGATGACTTACCACATGAATTTGGATTCAAATCAACAAGAGAAGCCTTTATATCTCCTCCAGATCAATGGGAAAAGCCTATAATTCCTTTTAGGGGGGATAAAATATTGAGTTAGGGAATGTTTGGGTGGAATATAGGGGTTAATACTTAATCTCGACATAGATCCACAATTTGTGGATCTTTTTTTAAACCATGCGTGGTTAGTCGCACAGTTTGGAAAATCATGCAGTTACTGTGCACCAACCACTACCTCAAGGGGGACCTCACGAATTTGACTCATATGGTTATAAAAACTATGCACCAACCATTAAAAGTCTATATATCTAGGATATCATGGTTTCTCTCAGGCAGTTATATGGTTTGGAAACAACATGTGTTTGCACGTGCACCTTCACTTTAGCCCCTGCCTCATTATCCATAGTCTCCTATAGGTGTTTCATGATTTCCACAACTGTACTCAAAGAATGAACTAGTATAAAACCCCCAAAAATATTCCAAAAGGTTTACAAACCATTTATAAAACTTCAACCAAACAATTTATATACTAAAAAAAAATGAAGGGTTACTTACTTGAAAATAGGGGTACCACATTCTCACCACCATTGAACTTTACATCCCTAGAAAGTAGAAAACCATTGTTATCCTGAAATATTTCGAGCCATTTCTCAACCATTTCTTTCTCACATTCTCAAGTCTCTTGATGAATATTACCATGTTTCCACAAAACCCACACTATACCGATGATTTTTCCACACAAGGATTTCTCTTTCCTATCCATAATTTGCATCAAGATAGTACCAATGAAGCATTCATATCTAGTTTAATGTTATACCATCGAATCACAAGGTTAGGATAATGTTGATACCCTTTCAACTAAGATACATAAAACACATTATGTACTTAACTAATCCATGTTGTAAATACTGAAAAATATTCTACCTCTCTAACCTATTCCAGTATTTCTAAAGGGCATATGTATCTTTGAGATAACTACACCTACATCCCAAAATGATGATGTCCAAACCATATAGGGATCCTCAAGGACACATGATCACTCACTATGAATAACAACTATAATCTATGACGAACCACATATGATTTCTGACACCTCTGATCCATTGCCACCTATTTCCATATTAATTGAATCTTCTATGTTGTTTCTTGGACAAGGACCTAACCAGTGAATTCTAACCTATTTCCACCAAAAAAATTAGATAATGACATAGATTCAAATACAATGATTCAAACAGATCAATTTTTAATAAGGACCAATAACGTTTATTATAAGAAAGCCCCACTAACGGTGCATGCTCTTCCCATGAGCCATTAAAATCCATTACACAAATCTACATTATATCTTCAAACATTTTTATCATCCATTCAGATTTTCTATCCATCTAAGGATGATACAACATAATCATATTCAACTGAGGACCAAGATATTCCTATAAGGATTTCCATAAACAAGATGTAAACCTCATATCTCCTTCTGGCACTATTAAAAATGGTGCGACGTGCATCTTTACCAATTCTTATATATAGATTTATGAAAAGTCCTTCCCATATGATACTAAAAAATTGGAATAAAATGGGATGACTTTGTGAGGCAATCCACTATAACCCCTATGTAATTGTGTTCCAAAACCTTTCTTCGGAGACCTATTACAAAATCCATGGCTATTTGTTCCCATTTACAAATAGGGATAATTTAAGACTACAACATTACTTCTAGTTGATTATTCTCTACCTTAACTTGCTGACAAGTTAAGAATCATGAAACAAACTCAAACACCTTCTATTTCATACCGACCCACCAAAACTATTCTTTTAATATCTTATACATATTCATTACTCCTGGATGAACAAATCATCATTAATGGTGGTAAGCCTAATGAATTTTATCTTTAAATACTATAGGTGTGACCATTTGATTATTAAACCACAATATTGAACTACCATCTAGCCTCTATCCCTCAATGGTCTCCCCACCATTGAGTTTTGACCTCATTATAACACCTTCTAAATTAGATATTTGTGCTTTTTTAAATATTGCAACCAAATCCAGAAAAAATGAAACTAGAAATAAAAATGCAAGTTCACATCAATCTCCACATTCCATGTGGATGTCGTCTAGGACTGACATAAATTTATATTTATTTGAAGATTATTTTGCCAACCGAGCATATGAATTTATTCTTACTACAGTTGTCACCATATTTCCTTTACCTGATGTATACATCAAGTCAAAGTAAATCATTTGGAGATTCTCCATCCATTTTATTTCTCTAATATTCAAGTCCCTTTGTGATAAAATATGTTTCAATATTTTTTGATCTATGAATGCAGTAAATTTCTCACCAAAGAGGTAATGATGCCAAGTCTTCAAACCATGAACTAAGAAAGATAAATCCAAATCATGTGTTGGGTAATTCTTCTCATTCACCCATAACTTCCTTAATCTATAAGAAACAAAATCATTTACCTACATGAGAACACATCCCAACCCTGATCTCGAAGCATCTCAATACACCACATACCCTTGTCATGATTTTAAGAATATTAAGATAGTTTGTGATGTGAGTATAACATTAAGATCTTATAAAGACTTATGACATTGTTTATTCCACTAAAAAGGAACATTATTCTTTATAAAAGATGTAATTGGTGAAGCCAATAATGAAATATTACAAACCAAGCATCAGTAATAACCAGCAAATCTATGGAAACTACACAACTCGACGACATTATTTGGTAGTTTTTAAGAGATAAAAGGTTCTATATTTTCTAGATAAAAAAATTCCTCTTTCAGATATTACATTTCCAAGAAAACATATCTCATATATCCCATAATCAAACTTTGATAATTTGGTATACAGGCGATGATCTCTCGAGATTCCCAACACCATCTCCAAGTGTTTCTCATGATCAACCCTTATCCTTGAATAAACTGATATGTTATCCACAAACACCACCACAAAGGAATCCAGATACCTATGAAACTATGGTTTGTTAATTCCATAAATACTACCGATGTATTTGTAATACCGAAAGGAATCACTATATATTTATAATGGTCACATCTACTTCTAAAAGCTATATTCGGAATATCCTCCTCCTGAACTCACAATTGGTGATATCCAGAGTGCAATTGAATTTTATAAAACCATTGATATCTCCTCAATTGATCTAATAGATCATCAATTTTTGGATATGGATTTTATTTCATTACCATAATATGGTAAATATTACAATAATAGACACAAATCATTAAATTTCCATCTGACTTTTTTACAAACAAGTCTAATAATTCCCATGGAGATGCACCTAGATAAATTAACACTTTTATTTATAGCTCTTCCAAATTCACTTTTAGTTCCCTTAATTCTGTTGGTATCATCTGGTAAGACATAAGGGAAATATGACTAATCCTTATAAGAATATCAATCATAAAATCCAATTCTATTATTAGTGGAAACCTTGATATGTTATCAAGAAACTAATATGGATGTTTTTCATCAACATCTTGAAAACTACTATTCTAAAACTATTACATCAATTCCAATGTAAAAGATACCAACTAGTATAATATAATTCCAAATGTAGGTGCTAGCAAGGTTGTTGCACCTACCTTTACATTCTGGTGTCCTCGAAAGAGATGCTCAACACCATCCTTATTTGTAAAACTGACCCTTCGTGTATAACAAATGATGGGATCCATGAACATTATCAATAAATCCATACCCATCATTATATCGTTGGAATCCATATTGATGAAATATAAATACCATATCAACTCAACTCCATCAATATTTATATAACATGATATACACATAAAGGCTCAACATTCACTTTGACCAAGAGTAGTTTGATGTTTTAACATAGAAGATATCATCTCAACATTTAAACATATAAAATCAATATCTTGAGAATCAATAAAGGAATGAGATGGAACAGTACAAAACAGAGCTGTCATAAGGGTGAAATTCAAAAAAATAACACCTCTCATTGTCGATGTTCAAGACTGATCATCCATAATAACTTTCTTATCTCCATATATTTTTTTCTTGACACACTTTGTTTCTTATTTCCTTGTTTATTTTACCTTACTGAGGAATCATGGTTTTAATAAAATAACCATGGATAGCTCTATTATAATAATTAGAATGGTTCTTCTGTCCTCATCTCATCAAATCATAAGATTCCTACAACACCTAAGAAGTGTCTCGAACACCCGACCTCAAAGAAAATCCACAATAGCACTAAATATTCCCCATATAGTTGAAATTGGGGCATGATCTAGGTTTTTTCTTGCACTCTCACATCATGTGACTAATAGAACCACATTGGAAACATCCTAAATTTCTCTCAGACAAAGATTTACTAATTCATTTTTCCAATTCTACATCATCCCACTACCTTGGAAATAGGTGTCCCTGTTCCATTTTCTCCAAGAATTTGAGTTACCACCAATGTAATATAGATCAAATAAATCTATGAGAAAATCTATTAACTTAGCCTCGATTCCAAGATGTGTTACTTTAATGATTCACTATCAATAACATCAGATGTGAAGCGGGATAAATTTATGAATTTATCTACATACTCTACCATTGTGATGCTCTCCTTCTTCAAGATAATGAAATCCATTTCTCATGAAATTTTAAACATATGAGGATATAATTGTTTGTTAAACAATTATTCAAAATCCTCCCAACCAATTCATTGATCAAATTTTTTCTGAATAGCCAAATCCCACTACTGGCATGCATGATCTTCTAGTATATAAGTCACCATATAGAATTTCAACTCTGATGGTGTGCCTAGGAAATCAATGATTTGATTCATCCTATTTATCCACACATCTACATTCTCTATTCCCAAATCACCTTGAAAGATGGGTGGATTATGCTTCTGTAAATAAATAGAATGATCCAATTTTTTGGCTCATCTATCCTATTCCCTGTATCAACATCTTGAAAGGCTTGGGTTGTACTCTAAACTAATTGTTGGTTGACCTGTGGATTAGGTGAAACCGTATTCTTAACAACTTTTTTTGGTTTGTTCCTATGACACCTACTAGGTTCCATTTTCTATATAGACAAAAACTTCCATAAGTCTCACTCTGTAGAAAATTAAGACTTAGTAATTTCATATTTTACCACATTAAACTATCAGAATATTTCATTCCAAAATTCATCATTTTCCATGTTCAACCATTTTGAAAATTTCACCATTCCATTTAAAATCAAACCATTTTCAAAATACTAAAATCATGCCCTTTTTCAAAATCTAATATTTGAAAACAACATTATCATTTTTAAAAAATTAACATGTTTTAATAAAAAATAAAAAATAAATACTAAAAATAAAACATGCACTCCTAGTGGGAAGTAATTTATATAATGCATTTCATGCTCGTTTCGTTGGCTAAATCCATGCCGATGTGATTACAATTATTGTAAGTGACTCTAAAAAACTTATGTACCCAAACCCTAGGTGACTTTATGTTCAGTATAAAAAATTAGCTATGTCTTTTTTTTCTCTACATTTCACGTCCGGATAATCCTACTCCTTTCTACCACCCAACATTGGGAATAAACCGCAACAAATATAAACACCATGAATGAAAGAACTAAGGACCCCCCGTTCTACAAATATATTTAGAAGAACCAAGAATGATACCCCTTGTAACATCCCACCCCTCCTCATTGGCTTAAGAGGGCAGGAGGATATTATGTGGCCTTATGTGACATCCCCAAGATGCTAAAGTTTGACAATAAATTCTAGGGGCTTCATTTAAAATTGGTGGAAATTTTCCATTTGAAAATAAAACTACCAACCAAACGTTTCATAACCAAATAAACCACTACATGATGCATGATATTAATAAAAGACAACTCAAAGCAGTACCATTACATCCAATATAACTACAAATGAGTACAACAATGAGATACTGCAAAACATAAAAGTACACAATAGAATAATACAACCAAAAAAACTCAACGACAACCAAAAACTCCAAATCTACAACATGATACATGATCTAAATCCACCAAAAAACCCTAGAATCACTAAAACCCACTAGAGAAGTGTGATACTTTATCTTTTCATATTTCTTGATAAATGATAGCTGCAAAAGAACCAACATTCCAATGAAGGTGTGAGTAATGAAACTCTGTAGGCTTTCCCCAAATGACCTCCCTAATCACGCCAATAGGATAGAATGTATCGATATATTTAAAAAAAAATATAAAACAATTTATATAAGAATATAAATAAGTGACACTGTAAAATATTTTTCTCCAAACAACATCAAGTTATAAGCAAAAAAACCAAAAAGGTTATTTAAACCATTTCTAAATTTATGTTATCGAATAAAAAATTCCATTTTACATAACGAAACATTCACACTTTCATACACACAACCATGCAAGTTTTGTGTTACCTTTGATGGTGGAACTTTCACATCCAAACTCGTCCCATTGACGGTGGTACATTCATGACCATTTCCATCCCATTAAACTCACACCTAACCATTTAAGCTAACCACATGCCAATATAACCATTCTAAACCAATTAAATCATTTCAATAAGACTTAAAAACAACTTCACATTTTGAAAACAATCCTTCAATTTCTAAATAGAGGAGTCAAGATTGAATCCAAATACATTGAGATTTATAGTGGAAATAAAGAATAACACTCAAATGCCAATGAAACTAGGTTGAAACTCCCACAAACTTCCTTAGATCTCCCCCCAAATGTCAACAAGGACAAATATAATCATATATGACATCAAATACCTTATATAAATCCACTTAGGATGTAGATCTAATAAACCAAGAGAGGGAGGAGTACATATAAGGAAAAGAAAAAAACTACCATAAACGATGACTTACCATGAGATTATTGATTCAATGCACCAAGAGAAGCCTTTAGATTACATCTGGATCAATGAGAGAAGCCTCTACTACCATTGGGAGGATAAAATCTCTAGTTAGTGATGTTTTTTGGGGGGGGGTAGAATTTGATTCTTAATCCCAAATTCAATCAGCAATTTTTCAATCTTGATTTTAAACCATTCATGGTTAGTCAGACAGTTTGAAAAACCATACACTAATCGTACACTAGCCACTACATCAAGGGGGATCTCACATAGTTGGATCACACAATTAGACAAACTGTATTCCAACTAGGACAAATATCTCAATCCAACATAGCACAGTTTCTCTTAGGCGACAATACAATTTGGAAAAACTGTGTGCCTGCATGTGCACCTTCCCTTTATCCCATATCTCATTTTACACGGTTTCCAATACGTGTTTCATGGTTTCCACAAACCTTGATCAAACCACGAACCTGTAGAAAATCACCAAAAACATTCCAAAATGTTTCCAAAACCTCCCAAACTTCATCCAAAATTTTTATATTCATAAAAATAAAAAATGAATGGTTACTTGAAACTAGGGGTGCTGAAATATTCCTTCATAGGAACCTTCTCCAGCTATTGCTGATGATGAGGAGCCATAATGATGATGACATAGACCATGTGGTGATACATGTGGGGCATCACTTGTTCTATAAGAATATGTCGGCCCTCTAGGAGTTCATCCTCATCCGATTAGGAATGTATATTAGGAGGAATGGGATCCATCTGTGTTGTAAGGATATCTATAGTTTTCTCTAGATGTAGATTATCCGAGCTTCTATCAAGGATCATTTCCCTTTCCCCTAGATTTTATGCTAGAGCATTCAAAGACTATATGGCTCCCTTAGGTGACGATGGCAGGTCCTTCTACTCACATAGTGGGAGAAGGAGCAAGTTCACATGACAATATCTAGTTGACACCACCTCCCTTTGAGACATAGGTAGAGCATCCGGTAGTCGATGTTCCAGAGCCTAAGGATCAACCCCCTCTAGGTCATCATACTCAAACCCAGTACATAGGTTAGTGGTCTCGATATGGGGGTCTCATTCGCACACTAGAATTTGGGATGGGAAATCACCATAGAGAGAGATTGTACTCATTCACGTATATTTTTTGTCTATTAAAATGATGAAATTCACTTTACTATCAACCATTTTTACATTTTTAGCCATTGTTTCTATTTTCATTTATATGTTTGTTATAGTTTATATTTTACAATTTTTCATAGTTGACTACTTGAAACATATGAAAACTTATTAAATTTCAAGTATGTATCTTTAAAAGCTTATAAAATATAGTCTATAAAACCAATATCAATAAAACCTAAAACATTGCCTAAGAATATAAAAAGTTGTTGAAAATAAAATGAATTTAATATATATAATAAATAATTTAAAATGAAAGGAATGTAAAAAATATTATAAATAAAATTTTAATAGTTTAAAACAAAAATATATTGTGCCAAAGAATTACTTTTCATTAATTTTTTTTAAGAAATGCTTGTTATTTTGAATTATTTTTTATATTTTCAATAAGTGTTTCAAGTATCATTTATATTTTATTTATATATTATATATTATAAACATTCAAACCCACCAACTTCAATCATTATGATGTTTCAAGTATGTGATATTGAAATCATATAACTTATAAAATATAATTACAATCTAAAGGATATTGGAAAGAGTGACTCAAAATAAAAAACAAAATTGAAAATAAACATAACCTTAAATACAATAAGTAAAATCTAATTTAAAAGTCACAAAATTTATTTCTTAAAAACATATCAGTTTCATTTTAAAATATTAAAGAAATAATTCTAATCAAAATTAAAGAATATATATATATATATCATAATATATAAACACATATATTTTTAAATATACAAACAAGTATATTTAACAAATATTTTTTTTGAAAGGTGGCGGGGCCTCCACCGCCTTTCGGTAATATTTGTTTAAAAAAACTGGACATAGATATATTTATAAAAATAAGAAAACACATTATAAAATAGAACCTAAAGAAAGTGTATTCAAAGAGAATATGTTAATGAGTTTATGAAAAAACACTACTGAAAATATTATGACATGAAATATTTAATGGCTTTATATTTTAAATATTTCAAAACAAACATTAACTGTTACTTTTTTACAACATGGTTATCTTCCATCGTAGCATTGCTTATTTACTGAATGCTTTTTGATTTGATGAAATTTCATCCTACTAATCTTTGATAAGGAGAGTATAATAAAATGTTTCTATAGCAGAAATACTTATATAGAAATATAATAAAATTCTAATAAATTAGCTGTTATATAGAAATAAGCTAATAAAAATCAGTCAATCATAAATAATCTATGGAAATCTATTCAATATATGAAAAAACATGTGATGATGGCAGAAAACTTGAATAAGTAGGAAAACATTACACAACATACTAAAACTGATGATTAGGTAATGGAAAGAATAAGATGAACTTTTAAAGAGATATGAAAATTATGGTTTTTGGGATCTTTTAGTGTAGATGCAAGAGGAAAATGAACCTCGATGAATGTGGAGGATCTGGAAGTTATAGAGTATGTGAAGAGACAGTGATATGATTACATGATTAATGCCTCTAGACTTCCATTTGAGATATTACATGGTAGAAGGATCTCGTTAGGAAGAGGATGGGGGATATTTTCTAATATACCCTAAAATAAAAAAATTCATATAACATTGTGGTAAAACAAATTCCCACAATATTGTTAGACTGTGGGAGGGGGTTATGCATAAGATGAACAACTTTTCAAAAGGCGCATTGTCAAAATAGTTTTTACAAAAGGTGCTAAATATAAAAGCACCTTCTACAAAAAGCATGTTATGATGGGCCTTTTTTTAAAATCACCTTCTTACAAACAATATTCAAGAAGGCACTTTTATAAAAAATGCCCACCATTTTTTTTCCAAAAAAAAATTGTGTTCTTTATATATATATATATAAATATATATATATATAACAAACTAAACAATTAAATATTATTTAACTATTTCTTAATAATGTGATAGATAAATTAATTAATAATAAAAATATGATTATTAATAATTTCTAATACTAAATATAAATAATGTAATTAAAAATATATAAAATTTCATATTTAAAAATAGTACTAATTAATAATCAAATCAATATTAATTATTTTATTATTAGTTTAGTATATAAAACATCATTATTAAATATAAAAATTATAAAAATTAAAATAATAAATATATTATTACTAAATATAAAATATAATTTCTAATTTTTTAAAATAATATATATTTTATTTTTTATATTGAAATAAATGAAAACTATATTATAATTAAATATTTTTATTATTAAAAAATAATTATGTGCATATAATCAATTTGTCTTAATGATTATTTGTAATTAATAATACTATAAATTATATTATTATTTAGTATGATTAAATACATAAATAATTTTATTATATATTATATTTAAAATTACTACTTTTTATTAAAATATTAAATATGTTTCTATTATGGTTATTAAAAATGATTAATAATTGTATTACAGATTGTTAATAACAATATTATTATAAACAATTATATTTTTTATATGAAATTTTAGTTATTATATATTTTAAATTATATTATTAACTAATTTATTAGTCACATTAAGAATTAAATTATTCACTTCATTATTCATAATTATTATTTTGATTCTAATAAATATTTTAAAATATAATTATTATTTATTAAAAATATAATTTAGAAATATTTAATAATAATAAAAAAATTAATAATAATTATTAATTATTTTTTTGACTTTATTTTTAAATTAAATTTTATTTTTACAATCAATGTTTTAAATTGCATATAGATTTTATTTCTTCTCTATTTTATGCACAAAATTTTTTGAAGGGTAAATGTTATTTTTTTAGTCAATAAATTTTGTGTAATGTAAATTATTTTTTGTTTAATATATTTGTTAAATCATTTTTTATAATTGTTTTTATATTTTTAATCCATGTTTTATGTTTCATTTAGATTGTACTTATATTTTATATTTCATAGGCTTCCAAAGTCATCAACATGAAATGTAATAATGTTTTAATTATTTGAGGTTGAAATCCTATAAATTATATAGTATATATACAATATAAATGATGTTTGAAACATTGAATAAACATATAAAAAATTGTAAATAAAAATAATTTTGTAAAAAATGTTGATGAAAAATATTTTCAATGACATAAAACTTTTTTGATTCAAAACGTAACATTTTTACTTATAAATTATTTTAACACCAAATATTTTTTTTGTAAATTAAAAAATATTATTATTTTTTTGAAATTCCTTTTCTTTTCATTAAATTATTTTTCACAATCAATGTTTTCACTTTCATATAGATTTTATTTATAATATATTTTATGGGCAATTATATTTGAAGCGTACATGTTCAGTTTTTAATAAATAATGTTTTTTTCATGTAAATTATTATTGTTTTTTATATTTATTAATTTTTTTTATTTTCTACTATTTTTAAATGTTTAATCCATTTTTTATGTTTTATTTAGATTTTTCTTATAGTTTATATTTTAAAGTATTTTTAGGTCACTTACTTGAAATATAATAATGTTTTAAGTAGGTGATTGGAAAACATATAAATTATAAAATATAAATAAAATCTAAAGTAAATTTTACAAATTGACTAAACATATAATAAAATAATTGAAAACAAAAAAAATAATTAAAAATAATTTTAATAACACAAAATATTGTTGTTTCAAAAAAACAATTGTAATTTAAAATTTTTTTGACACATAATATATTTTGTGAAAATTAGTTTTTTAGGATATTTTTGAAATTTATTTTATTTAAAATTAAATTTATTTGTATAAAAAATGTTTTAAATTTCATTTACATTCTATTTATACTATATTTTATGTGCAGAATTTTTTTGAAGTGAAAATTTGAATTTCTCATCAATAATGTTAGTGACATGTTACTTATTTTATTTATTTATTATATTTATGATTATTTTATTTTCAGTTATTTTTTATATGTTTACTCAATGTGAAAATTTTCATTTACTTTATATTTATAATTTTTAGTCTATACAGATTCAAAATCACGTACTTGAAATATACTCATGTTCCATCACATCACACGTTGGATTGACACGCCGTCTTCTCACACACATAAAAAAATAATTAAGACAACTGTTATAATATTTCATGTTGATTTTTCATTATTTTATGTGGATTTAACCATGAAATGATCATTTTAGCATTTTAAATTATTTAAGCTACATTTTTAGTCGTCTTTGGAGAATGACAACACAACTTGACATGCCATTGATTCCTAAAATTAAAAAATCAATATACGTTTGTTTTCTTATGATTTCATAGCAATCCGAGCTCATTTGGATTACTTTCACTCTGTGACACATGTTTCTAAAGACCAGTATTTTTTAAAAACTAATTATTTAATCAATTCAAGCACATCATAGATCATATTGATGTGTCATATTCTCATACACATAAAAAAAATTCTAATACCAATTTCATAATATATCACCCTTTTAATTTTGAAATTATTGTTACCCTAGTAAAAATAATATAGAATAACTAAGTGTTAAATTAATATGATAAAGTTTAAATTGACATAAAACATAACAAAAATTATTTTTTTACAATATTACAACCTTATATCATTTCATCTTATAAACTATGACATTTTGGAGTTTTTTAGATGTGTTTTTATTTTATGAAAAGTTGATATTTTAGAGATTAAAAATGTTCCCCTCACCTAAATTATAAAAGGGCGTATCCTCCCTCATAATTTCAATTCACTTTGAAACTTAAAGATAAACCAAAACCTACCCATTATCTTATCAAATTTCTTATTCACATTATATAGGTTCTGGTATTCTCAAAAGACTATCTCTAGTGACTTTAAGATAATAATTAGAGGGAGCTCATCGAAGAAGAGGTAATCTTTTCTACCGATTCTTTCAAATTATTTCTTCTTATACTTCATATTCATGATTTGTTTCCATTATAAAGAAATAAAGAAATAATAAATTATATTATGAGATGTTGTTATGGTTAAATTAAAACTATATTCCACCTTCTATCGATCCTATAAAAAACAAAATCACCACGCCTACGTACCTACAACTTACCATCTCCACGTCGTGGTGTAATATGTTTTTCACCACCATATTACTCTAATGGATATAATGATTGAAATAATATCTATATATGATTATTATAACATTACATAGATTTTGTAACAATATATATATAATAAACTTCCAAACCATTTCACAATTATGGGAATGATATCACCACTCATAGGTACGTACGACCTACCGTCTCCACAATATGATGTGATTCATTCTATATGAACTTCATTAAAGAATGATTATATCAATGAATGGAATGAATACATATGATATATATTATCCTAATAGAATTATTTAAATGAAATTACTATATCCTAAGTATAGGAACAAGAATATATCTCACAAAACATGTATAAGAAAATAAAGAAGTTAACACTCGATGGACGAGTAATAATGTTTCTAAGAGATAGATGATAATATGACCATATATAATATCATAAAAATGACTATGATTTTTAAATAAGTCAATTAAATTATTTATATCATTATATAGGAGGTTTGGATACATAAAAAAGTAATCGTACCTATCGTATGGCATAATTTCACAATCTCATAATTATCCGAGATTTTTTGTACGTAAAGATTTACTCGGGTATATTTATTATCCACATCCATGTTTCTTAAAAATGTAATATTTTTTCTATTTCTATACAATTTTTAAAAGTAAATTTCACCCATTGTTGAATTTTTATTAAATTTTATGAATGGAATATTTTTTCGTTATTCGATACGATGTACTTTTTGACTTTTTCAGTAAAAGTATTAGAAGAATTTTTTTAATTATAAAACATTAATAGATTTTTAAACATTCATAATGCCTTATTTCAATGAATCTTACTTCACACATTTTCAAGTTTATTTTAAATTAAATTATTTTCTTTTAAAATTTCACGAAATTTTGAGAAATGAAACCATTTTTAAAGAAGAAAGTATATTTTCCTCAAGTGTTAATTTCATGTTTTTTATCAAAATTGTTTTCCATACAAGATGAAATATGGGTTTTGTTTCTATCCCCATTATTAATATGATTTTATTTTATTTATGACGGAATTATATTTATTAAATCCAGTTGTTTTATATTTATTATGATGTAATTATATTTAAGAAAACCATTTTATTCCCTGGGTTATTTTATGATTAATAATTTATGTTATTATGGAACATATATGTATGGTTTTCATTATGCAATGGGTGGAACCTATATCTCCATCTAATTCATTGGGTAAAGATTTATATTTCACGATATAGTCATGACTAAAACAACAAGTAAACATGGTTTTGTAATAATGGTCTATAATGAAAAGTAATTCTTGTTTAGTAATATAGGGCTAGAATGAGGAGTGATCTCAGTTCAGTAATGAACATTTTCCTCTATGAAGGTCTTGGAAATGATCCTTGGATAATATGGAAATGAATTTATATGCTTATGTGTTTTCCAAAATTCCATGTTTTATACCAATGCAATTTTGTCATGGTTCATGATTCCTGTATGATTTATGCCTTATGAACTACCAATACTTATTTCATGACTCAATATTTTGATATTTTTTATAAATGGTATGAATTTAAAAAGTTATGTTCATACATTCTTATGTTTTTATTTTGTGTGATATTTTCAATATTTACCCTTACTGATCATTCGAGCTCACCAATTTTTTATGTTTCTTTTAATTTGGAAATGAAGAAGGGTATTAAGTAAGATGTGTCAAAAAGGTTCTAGTTATAAAGGATAACATTGGAGATGATGTAGATGTTTTATGAACCTGTTCTTTATGCTTACTAGTTTCCCAAGACACTAAATTAATATGGTCTTTGGGTGTCTATTTATGTATTTTATTAAGTATTATGAAAATGTAATGTAATTTCCATGTACGTAAAGCTTAGGGTCATTATAGTTGGTATCAGAGAAAAGGATTAGTTAACCTTTGGAAACTAGGATGTGAAAACTATAGTGAGATACCTAGAGATATTTACAAGGATATGTAGAGGGATGTAACTATTGGTAAATATAGCAATAGGTTATAGTCCTATAATTATGGTAAAATCATGAATAACCAAGGATTAAACCTAATATAATAGATATTTAATGTACTTCCCCTTGAATATGTTGTTTTCTTATAATGATTTTTTTCTCTCCCACTATTATTTTTGGGTTTTAGACAATTGATGGGAAATGAAAAAGGAACCATGTTAATGATCAATGTAATGGGAAATGAAACGCTTTTATTACTGAATGACCAAATATTATGGGATAAATATTGAAAAATCTTATCACTACACTTACAAAAGCTATGAAACAATTCGAACTTCCGAATGAGCAGAGAATGGAATAATAATCAGTTGAGTTCTTCATAAGGAAACATCAAACTTTTTTTAGTGGGTATTCTGATCCAATTGTTGATTAAAAATTGATAATTACCATTGAAATGATATTTTATATCCTTTACTATTCAAAATATGAAAATTTCATTTTAGATGTTTATCATTTAGAAGGTGAAGAAGACTTGTGGTGGACTCTAATAATGAATATAAGACAGTAAGATGAAATTTAATCCATGGAATGTGATGATTTAGGGAACTTATTTTTTAATAAGTACATTCCTCATATTATTGAAAGGAAGATGAAAAATTAGTTTCTAGCGTTTAAGTAAAAGGATGATGAATCTGTTGGTACATACGAGGAAAATTTTACAAGACATTAAAGTTATTCTTCTAGCATTACAATCCAAACTAAAAGTGAAGTTTATTGATTCTTTAGTGTCTTAAAACCAAGTCTTATAAGGTAGTTATCTATAAGGGTCTTTATTATCCGAACTGTAAATGTTTTAAGTGTGGAAAAAAGTTCATCAGGTAGTTGAGTGTTGAAGTATTGTAAAAAAGGTAGCTAATGATGTGAATAGAGAAAAACCTACACAGAATGAAACTCCCACACTTCAATGTTACATGTACAAGGAAATATGGCATTATGTTAACTAATGCCCTAGTTAGAGGGTAATTGATGATGATCAACATAAAAGACCACTTAAGGCCAAAGAAAAAGGAAAATCACATGATATCACTATTGGTGATTTTGAGTATGACAATGAAGTGGTGGAATAATTTAGTGTTTATGTAATGGGATCCTAGAATAATGTAGTAGAATCTATTTTATAGTACAATAGAATATTGGAATATCTATGTAGTGGTAAACTATGGTTTTCCACATGTATTTGAAATATATGTTGAGTGGTACTGGTAACCATGAAATGTGATTAATCTAATAAGGTGATTTTTTTTGAAAACACATTATTAAGGGAAGGATAACCCTTAATATGAGCATGATGTTGAGATAGTGATATTTGGATAAAGATCTGATGAATATGAATAAGTAAATTTGAAAAAATTAGTTATCATGGAACTAGTTATGTATTTATTGAGATGTGGGTTATGATTTCATGGATGAATTTTATAGATTTTTAGACTTATGAATACGGAATCATCAATGTTTTCAATAAACATATATGATAATTCAGGTTATTATCATGACTCGATAGAATATATAAATAAGGTGTTCACATTTTGAAAATGTGACCAACAAGAGATAACTTATGATATATGGGGGATAAATGTTAAGCCATGTTAGTGAAAATTTTTCTATAGTTTTGGATTTTTAGATTTTAGAGGGATTGTAAGGTTATTAATTTATATAATGTTTAAGCTAAAAATCCAATGAAGTTTGTTAGAATAAAGTATTATATCACCATAGGTGGACTTATGCAAATTTGATTACTTTTTCTGACTATTTTTTGTGATAAAGACATATGGAATGACCTATCATTCTATTTACGTATCACATAATCTTCTAACTCTTCAGGAATAAAAAAATCAACTTCATTTCATTGAATAATATAGGAAGTGTAAATTGTTTAAGGTACGACCAACACTGTGATTGTACCGAAATAAAGTAATTATTTCATTAAATTTTCTTCAACTTTAGGGAAAGGATCTTGAAACCCAAAAATTTTATCATAGTACCTTCTTATCCGATGAATCAGATGGTCCCTTAGATCATTACAGAATAATGGATTTATGATTGTTAACTCTTTGTTAGACATGTTATCTATCACTCTCCAACAGAACATGATCGTTAGATTTCTATTCCATATCCATGTTTTCACTTCTCACCTCTGTTCTCTTTTATGGAAACCCAGTGATGAGTTACTTTGGGTAACCATTCTGTTTTTAACATTCCTTTTTAAAATGAATTTTTTGTATTCTTTTTACAATGTGGGATTATATAGAAGAAATTTTCAAGTAATAAATTTTTTATAACACTGATTAATTTTGAGGGAGAAATTTATTTTAAGGGGGTAGTATGTAACACCATAATATTTTTACAAGATATATTTTCTTTTTTCAATGTCTTATATTGTGCGCTACACCAGGACAAGATTACGTTATAGGAAATACTGTATTAGCATGCGGTATACACAATGCTATGTTTGGTTTCTGTTACACACAATTTCATGTTTTTTTGAGAGAATTCATTTCACGCAAGACCAATTATAAGTGAACAAATAAATATTATAACCAAGTCATTATAAAGGCATGTATGAATATCATTAACTTTATTCTGAAAAAATATTTTAGTGAAAATAAGCGAATTTATAAAATAATAAAATCACCCTTGATGGATTTTTTTAATGAATAATATATATAATCTATTCAATCTAATGTTTAAAATTCATCTTATATGTTTTCTAGACATGATTTAAGAACAAATTCAATTTTTTGTGATAAAAGAAGTATTTTCAAGATGATATAGTTTTTCTACCTTTTGATGGCACACCCATATTAAATTTAGTTTTTAACACTTTTTATAATAAATTTGACAAAATAAACACATTCTTTTAAAGATAAATATAAAAATTTACTTTGATGGATTTTTTGGGTATTTGTTTTGATAAGTTTCATTTTTTAATGAATTGTGAAAATATTGATTTTTATTAAAAACTTTATGTTCTTTTAAAGTCATTGTATAATAAAATTATTCTTTTTATTAGTTTTAATTTTTAACTAGTAAATTTTTTTCCAATTATGGTTCTTGAAAAATATTTAATAAATTAATTTATTATAAAAACTTTTTCTGTTTAAAAATGTGAATTTTTCCAAATAAACTATTTTTCTTGTAATTTTAACGGTTCTATTTTTAATTTCATTATGCCACTTATATGTTCTGAATTTTGAAAAATGGATTTCAAATTTCGATTAAATTGGTCCAAATTTGTCAATTATTTCCCATTTATTTTTTACCAATATGAATAGTAACCATGGTAGATTTTGTTACCACGATAAAGGGTAAATTAGGTCATCTATATTAAAAATAAAATTATAATGACTATAAAATGACAAAAACAAATGAAAAAAAAATTATTTGATCAATGGAATTATACCCTTAACACTTAAGGATAAAAACTATGTCACTTAATGGACACTTTTCCATGAAAATGACTTAAATAATATTTAAATCAAAGAAAGACCCAATGTGTCATTTTCTTTGTCTTTAATTTTTATTATGTGTCCACATATAAAAAAATGTTTTGTATCATCAAATATAAATGATAATTTTTAACTCAACAAAACTATTTACCTAATATAAATTCATATTTTACATTTTGTGGGAATTTGGGAGATATTATGGTACTAATAATATTTTATTTATTGAAAATTTAAAGATGTCACATTTATGTTTTAAATAATATATCATTTTTAAAATAAGGTTATACAATAGATAAATTCTACTATAAATACACATTTTAATGATAAAATATTTTTCATTATCATGGTAATTTATTTCTAAATTTAAGTATAAAAATAATTATCTTAAAGGTTTATATATTGATGATGCAAAAAAAAATTTATTGACGAAAAAACAATAAACTAATTTTTAGTAAAATGATAATAACCATTAAAATACACAAAAATGATGACAAAATATTATTGTTCGAGTATATCTCAAACATAATAATTCAAGGGTCCAGTTATGGGCCATTTGGAGCCTTATATAAGAGATTAAGATACTTATATTATTTTATTTAAAGTGACGTTAAACTTGTCACATTCATGTTTTAATAAGTATAAATTTTTTAATGAAGGATTTTACAGAATATATATTCAACTGCAAGAATTATGCTAAAATATTTTCTATATTTATATTAGTTATAGTATTTTATTTTTAATTTTTTTCCAATAAATAAGAATATTAAATAATTACACAAAATTGAGGTAGAAATTATTTTGTTAATGGAAATATTAAATTAGTGTTATTAAAAATATTAAAATAAATAAAATTTCAACTAAATAATATATACAATGAATTTTATAGATGGAATAGACCATATAGGGATATAATAAAATGTTCCATTCAAGGATAACATCTTATATCAATATTTTTAAAAATCCTAGAATTGAATAGTGTTAAAAATGACACTATTGTTGTTTTGTCAAAAGAATGTTTTATTAGATTCTTTAAAAATAATAAAACATTTTAAAAATATATAATAATTATTATATGGTCTAAAATGTTCTAAAATATTTATTTATGATTTAATTTACATCAAATAAATAAATATTTTACCCTTTTAATATTTAAATAATTGGTACCCTAGTTAAAATTAAATTGAATAGATAAGTGTGAAATTAAAATGGTAAGGTTTAAATTGACATAAAAACATGTCCAAAATTTATTTATTTATGATATTAAAACCCTAACTCTTCTAATATTATAAATTATGACATTTTTGAGGTTTCTGGATGTGGTTTTAGTATATTATAAATGAATATATTTGGAGATTCTAAAATTTCCCCTCACCTCAATTATAAAAGGGAATATCGTACATCACAATTTCAATTCACTTTTAGACTTTAAGCCCTGACATACCCTGACCATTTCCATTATAAAATTTCTCATTCACAGTCTAGAGGTTCTGGTATTCTCAAAATACTAACTCTAGTGCCTTTAAGAGGAGAACTACAAAGAGCTAATTGAAGACGAGGTAATCTCACTACCAATTCTTTCAAATTATTTCTTCCTCTATTTCCTCTTAATGAGTTGTTTCCATTATAAATTAATAAATCCAGTATAAATTATATGATTATATTTTATTATGTTTATGTAATAACCATACTCCCCCTTATATCTGTCATATGAAAAACTAAATCTCTATGCGTACATACGTACAACTTACTGTCTCCACGCCGTTGTGTAATCTATTATTCACCAACATCTTAAATGGATGGATATAATGATGGAAATCATATATATATATATATGTGTGTGTGTGTGTGTGTGTGTGTGTGTTTTTGTGTGTGTGTGACTATTATAACATGATATAGATTATGGAACAAAATATATACCATAAAATTCCATACCATTTCTCAATTATGGTAATGATATCGCCGCTCGTGTGTAAGTACAGCCTACCGTCTCCATGTGTGATGCAATTAATTATACATGATCTTCATTAATGTATGATTATATAATTGAATTTAATGAAAAAATATGATATATAGTATACTAATATCATTATTTAAATGATATAACTATTATCTAAGAATTGTAATAAGAACTTATTCGACAAAACATGTGTAAGAAAACAATGAAGTTAACACCAGATATAAGAGTAATAATGTTACTAACAAATTGATGATAATATGATCATATATGATATCATAAGAATGGATATGATTCTAAAATAAGTCAATGAAATTATTTAAATCATTATATAGGTTGTTCAGATACATACAAATTAAATTGGACCTCAGGTAACGGATTATTTCACAATCTCATTATTATCCGAGATTGTTTATATATAAGTATTTACTTGGGTATATTTCTCATTAACGTTCTTGTTTCCTAAATATAAAATTTTATTTATAATCTTATAAAAATTTTCAAAGACAATTTTACCCATTTGTGAATTTTATTAAATGGTATTAAAGGTATGATTTTTGTTATTCGAGAAAAGATACTTTTTTACTTTTTCGACAAAAGTATGAGGATAATGTTTTTTAACTTATACGACATGACTAGATTTTTACACTTTTATAACACCTTATTTATATGAAGATTCCTTTACATGATTTCATGTTTATTTTCAATTAAATTATTTTCTATTAAAATTTCGTGGATTTTTAAGAAAATAAAATTTTTTTGAATAAGAAAGGATATTTTTCTCAAGAATTAATTTCAAGTGTTCTAACAAAATTATTTTCCATCTAAGAAGACATTATATAAATGGGGTTATATTTCTATCCCCATTATTAATATGATTTTATTATGTTTATAATTGAAATATATTTATGAGATCCATTTCTTTTATATGGATTATGATGGAATGTTGTTTAAGAAACACATTTTATTCCTTGGGTTATGCTATGATGAATGATTTATGTTTTTGTTGCACACATATGTTTGGTTTTCATTATGTGATGGTTGGAAAAAATATATCCATCCAATTAATTGGGTAAATATTTATATCTCATGATATAGATATGATTAGAATGAAAATTAAATATGGTTTAGTAATACGGGGATGTAATGAAATGTAAATATGTTTCAATAATATAGGGCTAAAATGAGGAGTGAACTCGGTTCAATAATAGACTTTGTCCACTATGATGGTCTTGGAAAAGGGACATGTCTAATATGTAAATAATTTCCTATTCTTATGTGTTTTCCAAAATTCAATTTTTTATGCTAATCCTATTTCCCCATGGTTTTTGATTCCTTTATGATTTATGCCTTCTGAACTACAAAGATTTATTTCATGACTCAATATTTTGATATTTGTTATACATGGTATGATTTTGAAATGTTATGTTCATAAATTCTTATATTTATATTCTGTGTGATAATTTACATGTTTACACTTATTAATCATATGATCTCACCCATTTTTATGTTTCTTTTCCCCAGGATATGAAGAAGTTTATGAAGTAAGATATGTCAAAAGGGGGTTCAAGATATAAAGTAAAACACAAGAGATGGTGTAGATGTTTTATGAACAATCTGTTTATGTTTCATAGTTTTTAAATACACTCAACTAATATGGTATTTGGGATTCTTTTTGTGTCATCTATTAATTATTCTTGAAAAATAATGTAATATCCATGTACGTTAAGCTTAGGGTCTTTACCAGAGTGACATTCAAAGGTTGTGAGACTTACAGGAAAAAGATGATATGGTTTCATATGTTTGGAAGACTCTATGAATGAGGGTTTGGGATTATCTAAACATAAGAGAAAGTAGGAAAATTCAAATAGGGGAAAATCACCTTTTTAGAAAACTAGATACGACCCTCTTAGGTATTTCTAAAAGCTCTATCAACATTGATGTTAATTTAATGTTAATTTGGTTTTCATTTAATTCTCTATTGAATGATTCATTTAAATCACCTAAAATTATGAAATTCAATTATATAAATTATATTTATTGATTCTTGTTTTAAATTCACCATATTTTATTAACTTATACTTATTTTTCATTAAAAATTGGGTTCTATAGTAATTGATGAGAATTGGGTATTTTTTTGCACAAACTGTTTGACTAAACATAATGAACTATTTTGTGATGTGGCTTCATGGGTCACCCAAATGAAGTATAAAACTAACTACATGAACAAATTGAGTGGCCACATGGATCAACCACATGAAAGATAAAATATTGATTGATTCAATCGATCACATGAGAAACTAAAAAACTATAGGGCCAGTCAACCGACTGCATGAGAAAACATATAGTTGTATGGTCAATCAAGTCACTACATAGACAAGATTATAAATTAATGAGGTTAAAGACTCTGAGAATCACCTAGATACCTATAAGACTTGATTAATCACTATTTAATGGTTTTATAAATCTAGGACCCTACATTATGTGAATGGGAAGAAACATTTAATGGATTATTTCATTTTCCATTGCAAAAAATAGAGTTTCGAGGGGACAATGTGGTCTCCAGTGAAAAAAATATCATAAAATATTCATGTTTAGATTATAAGTATTTTTCTCATAATTTTTTACCAACTCAACAGATTTTCCATAAATACCCACAATTAATACACCTCAGTAGCTGATTTTGTTTTCTTTTATTTTTCTATTGGCTCGGCTCCATATTCTTCATTAACTCAAAATATCTCCATTGAATCTAAACTTTATTCTTAATAGCATTTTTTATTACATAAAAATAAATATAAACTCATCAAAAACTCATATTCTTAGTCTCAAATCGTAATTTAAGCACTAATGTGAAACACAAGAATCAATCTGAATTTATCTTCATTATTCTTAAAATCCCTATAAATTCATTTTAGGACATTTGATATTGGAAAAATGATTTAACATGTTTATATTAATTTTATTATCCTTGAATATAAACATATTTAAATTATATATCTTGAATCACATTTAATTTCTTGATGTTTTTTCTTTGAATATCATCACAACCATCTTCCCATTCAAAAATTCAATAGAATTTCCATATTTTGAAAATTTTGATTTTTCACCTGGAAACGGATAAAATCATTTCTAAGTAATTTATCTTTTACAGTATGAAATATATTATTTGTAAATTATTTAAATTCTATATTTCTTCATACTTCATCTGTGTAGATGAATTGTCTTACATGATGGCTATTTCACTTCAATGTAAATGAATCTACTTATACATTGTACACTTCTCTTTTTCAAAAATGAATATACATATGCAGGACTCTCATAAGATAATTTTCTTACATGAAATTATTTTTTTAAATCTATTTACTCACATGCTTTAAAAATATATTATACATTGGCTCAATTAGATCATTTATCTTTGTCCATTATTCAGATCCTCTACACTAGATCATGTGAAAGATGAAATATCATAAAGTCTTAGATATTTTCTTCCACATAAATGGATTATCTTATTCAATAGCTATGTAGGATAATGTGATTTATTATTCTTTGAAACTCTAATATATAAATTTCATAATTCATTAAATAAGATCAGGGACACATCTAAAATTAGTCGTTCTTCTCAAACCACTTCAAATTATCATGAAACATCTTCAAATAATTACATGAATAATAAAATAATTCCAAACTCCTTCAACCAAATTTCTAAGGTGTTGTGATATATAAAACATTCAAATTATATTATTTCAATAAACTCTTCATCAAGATCATGTATATCAATATTAAAATTAATTTCGAGTCATCTAAACTCAAAATTTAATTCATCTAAGAGTGTTTATCACTGATTTTAGTAACGAAAATTAAATATACTCGAAGAATGGGGTTTCCAATAATAGATAGATCTTATAAAAAATATTGAAACCATTTATATACAATTTATGTAAATATATTCTAGTTATTTGGTATAGAAGATCCAAACGTGGAGGAAACATCTGGTGGGAAAATAACCATTATGTTTTTTTTCATATTCAAAGGTTCATTTTCAAAATTTTAAAGACATAAATTTCATGACCAAAAAAATTCTCCATTTAATATTGACATAGAAATCCCTAAAATTGGAGAGGATATTTTGAAAATTAAATTTCTAATTAATTTAAATTAGATTTGAAAGAATAATAACTCATTTTAGGATCTTTATTCGATTATATTATTGAATGTATGAAACCCTTCCTAGATTACTATATTTTCATAGTGAGGACCAAAAGTAGAGGACATTTAGTGATGATAAACATATTTTCCTTTGATCTATGAATAACACTGAAGGATTGTTGGGTGCTAGTGCGGTGGATCGATGATCTTATGTTGTTTATTGTGACTACATCAACTTCCATCAGGCTAGAAGGAATCTGTCTTTTTCTTCTCATTATTTTGATGATTAGAGGATAAATCAAGAGGTTAATAGACTGTGGACGCAAATTCTCTAATTATCTATTATCCTTGAAAAATAAACAAAACAATCTAGTCATAGAGTTATGTTTTAGGCTAAAATATTATTTAATTTCTCAATAACCCATAAATAATATTATAAACTTTGTCTTACCATTCTCTTTATAATAATAATAATATTATTATTATTTTATGGTTTGTTCTTACTAATGTGATGATAAATATTATTTTACCAATTTTTAAGTGAATATTTATCACCAAACATAGTCTTATTCATATCTTCCATCTAGGCATATACCAAATACCTTAATAAATATTTATCCAATATTTATTCATAAATAAATATTGTATTCACAATATGGGGAATAAATATTTATTAAATATTTAGTAAATTAAATAAATATACATTTTAATCTTTGGAAAATAAATATTTATTAATGATTCACATAATTAAATAAATTAATTATGAAATAATAAATAATTATTTATTACTGGGTGAATATATGTGATCAATAAATCCTAAATAAAATTATTCTTTTTACTTGAGTATAAAATCTAATCTAATAATTCAATTATAAAAGAATTTAATTGAGATAAATGAAAACACATAGTTTGTGACCCTCTATGCTTATTTCTCATTATCATTAGGTGAGCTTGACTAAAGTCTAATATTATTGACTAGTAATGGGTCAAGGAACCCAAGAGAAAGAATTTAATTTTGCAACATTGTCAAATACACATGAACGCTTACTGTGTAACATAATCCATTTTTCACAATATCGCATCAACCATGTTAGATATCCATTCCATCAAAATATATAATTTATACATTTTTCTTCAATAATTAGAAATAACTAAGTCTTTACACCATGGCCATATAATTTAATATGACAGTTCCATTTAAATAAAATGGATGAGATATCATCTTTCATAAACATGAAAGGGAAAATTTCTTCTTTAACTTATTAATTAATGAAACATTAATCATAGAGAACCCAGTATATCCATCTTCTCTATGAATTATATCTTCATGATTTAAAAAATATATCTAAGTATGTGAGTCATAAAATGAATTAATAATATTATTATTTCCAAAGAACCATTATACACGCTCACAGATAAGAATATCCAATGACACATAAACATGCATAATTCCTATATGTGGGTTTGTTGTCATAACATCCCATCTTGAAAATTACCAATTGTGAAATTTGTGAAAAAAAGTCTCATATACCTATGAGTACTCACACCTGGTAGTCAACATTCAATATTCCACATCATAGAATGTTCTCTGATAGTAGAACTAAAATTTAAGATATATAATAATAGCATCTCAACATTCTCATCATTGTAAGGAATTATTATAACCTATCTTAATGTTACAAAAACTCTAGGACATTATCACATCAATGTTATACAGAAGAAAAATCAACATGTGATAAGATATTTAAATTAATAATCATTTCTTTGAATAGAAATATAATCCAAATTACAAAGTAGTTGGTTCTAGGGCACCAACTACAATAAACTCACACATGAAATATATCCAACTACTAATGACCAGTTAGTTCTCACTTATTAAACATGCCCACACATGTTATACTAGAAGGATTATATGCCAAAAAATAGTTTTTAATTTTTTCAACATTTATTTTTCAATAATTTTCTAATATATATACTATTAATAGTTTTAGAAAACCCTTGGATCAATTTTATAGAACTTATTCAAAGAAAACGATTTCTACTTTAATTCATACATATAAAAATTTAATTTCTTAGTCATAAAAAACTAATAATACATAATAATTGATTTCCATTTGTTATCAACATATCTACCTTGAAAACTTATAGTGATCCCACCAAAAAGTTCAAGAAACATGTCACTCATTTATTTTCAATATAATATTCTATGATCATTTTTCATGATTTATTCATGCAAGAATTTTTGTAATATGTATATCTTATTGTCATTTATTAAAGTCACCAAACCTTTCTAGATAATCGTTTTATACATATACCTTAGGTTCTCCTTTAAATTGTATAATATTGACATATTCCATAAATAATCCGGCAAATGAGGTGGAATTTACTATCAATATCCCAAAATTATGATCATATAAATATTCTTTTATAAGTATAATTCAAAAGGATTTTAGTCATGATGATTACTGTATAAGTATTATTATAGATTATACCTTTTAATAATTAATCTTGCTTTATTGGTACCATCTTGTACAATCCATGTTTAATTTCTCTTTAACACTCACAAGTAGTATCAAATCATAGAAATATTATAAATATAGAATCCCTGAATTTTGATATAAGGATTTCATCACTTGAATTTATATATACTGTCCAACCTTATCATATTAAAATTTAATTCTAATTGATAGGAAGCTTTATTTTGAAGGAATAATATATGTACCACCCACTGTGGTGAATATAAACCACCTATTTGGCTATGAATTCCTATGTAGTACATGTCTCTAGAACTACCCCCCCACTAAGGTTAGGGGAGTCCAGTATTCCTATGGCAACCCATGTTCATCTAGATACATAACTCATAGAGGTTATGTATTCCCCCATTATCTTTAAAGAGGTAGGATTACATTATATAAATATAGTTTTTTACTATATTTTAATATCCTTAGTTGCTATAGGATCATTAACTCATATTTAACTTAGTTTTTGATTATTGGTTTTAGAAAATCCCGTCTTTTATCAAAAGGTTTCCAACAAACAATTGTGTTAGTGTTGATATATCTAATTCATGCATATATTTTAATGTGTTTTAATGTATTTATTTTGTAATATATTGAATTAAATTTCCATGTTTGGAATGAATTGATTTTTTTTATTATTTGTGGAAGGGAATAATAGATTTGTGAAAAAGGAATGAAAAGGAGAGGAAAAATGAGCTGAACAACCCTTGGGCCACTTTGTTACCCTTGCAGCATAAAAATGGATTTTGGAGATGAAGAGGAGCTAAAACACTAAAGAAAAATTGACTACACATTATGTACCAGAAGTACACATCATGACCATTTCAAGTGAAACAGATATTCACTGGATAATATGTGATGAGAATACATGTTGTGAACTTCAAGTACACGCTATCAACTTCAAGTACACGACAAGAACTAAGAGTGCGTGATGTGAACCTAGTCAAATATTCAAAGTAATATCCACAGAATCAATGCGGAAAAGAAAAAAATGGATCTAAAGTACACATTGTGTACCCCAGGTAAGCATCGTGTATGGTGTGTCTCACAGATAAAAAACAGGTGACACAAGCTACGAGTTTGGATGAGAGTTTCCTATAAAAGGAAGCCTCCATCCACCATTTCAAATCAATCTGAGGTAGAGGTGGCCAAGGAACATCAATGGATGTCTGCCAGACCACAGGTGATAATTCAGAGTTGTTCTTTGCTGCCATTCATTCACGAGTAACCATACTGCTTGACTCCATCATGAGTGAGTATTCCATTTGTGTCATGTGATGTGATCGTATGGGGATATGTGTTAGGGATTATTTTTCAACTTTCTATTCATGTTTTAGATTGCTGTAAGATTTTTATTAAATTCCAAATATATTTCTTTTCATATATAATGACCATTTCTACTTTCTGAAATTTATCTTTTTATTGAATCAATTAATCATCTTAGTTTTCATATTACCATTATGAAATCCATGTCAGTTATGTTTTAATAAGGATTCAATTCACCTATTTCTATTATTATGCTACATAGATGACCATTCTAAAAGTGAGATCGTAGGACCAAGATGGGATACCAAGACCAAGGATTCCCACTGACCCAATTCTAATACCAAAACTGAACAAACATTTATCAATTGAGTCTCTAGTGCACGAACCTAAATATCCCTGATTCTGGCATTCCCCGTCCATTTATTCACAACCAAATATTTGTTGCTGCTATTTCATTCGTTTTCCAAACGAACTAAATAATTTATATTTCTATTTCCTAATAAATTTTGAATAAATGGGTCATCCTTATGGGTTCGACACTCAGACTTACTAAATACTTGACATGCTTATCTTCTCTGTTTCATCTCCTTTGTGAATCTTTTCTCCCTTTCCCATCTCAAACTATCAAACTCTTAGTATTTGGGAATTTTTATTAATCCATGATTCGTGGAGCCTCCGTTATTCAATGAATTCAATTCCCACCATCACCAATTTGAAAACCCCCTAGGGCATCGTTAATTCCCTACAATGCTATGTAAAAAACAAAATTTATAAAACTCAGACAATCCTAAATAAAAGTGTAGTATCTAGTAATTCTGAGTGTTGAAACCACAAGGATGATCTATATGTTCTAAATTAATTATGAAATAGAAATTGAAAATTTATAGTTCATTTAGAAAAGTAAATAAATAGCAGCAGTAATGATTGGGTTGTGAATAAATGGATGGGGACATTCCAGGATGAGTGACTTTCAGGTTCATGTGCTAAGGGTTTAATTGATATGGGTTTGTTCAGTTTTGGTATCAGAATTGGGTTAGTGGGGATCCTTAGTATTTGTATCCCATCCTGGTCCTATGATCACAATTTTGGAATGGTCATCTAATTAGCACAAACACCGAAATAGGTGACATATAACCTTGTTTAAATATAACCGGCATAGATTTTATAATGTCTATATGAATGCTAAGACGAATAATCGATTCAATAAAAAGATAACTTTCATAACATAGAAACGGTCATGAAATAAGAAAAGAAAGAGATTTGGAATTGAATAAAATGCTTGTAGAAATCCAAAACATGAATAAAAAGTTGAAAAATAATCCCAGGCACACATACCCCTACGATCACATCACCTGACACAAATGGAACTACTTCTCATGATGGAGTCCAGTAACATGTTCACCAGAGGAAGAATGTTAGTGAAGAATAGCTCTGGATCATCACCTGTGGTCTAGAAGATGTCATCTAATATTCCTTAGCTACCTCTTCCCTAGAGTTCTTTGAAATGGTGGATGGAGGCCTCCTTTTATAGGCAAATACCATCCAAACCCAAGTATTGCGTCACCTATTTTTTCTCTGCACATCACCCCCTACATGGTGTGTACCTAGGGTATATGATGTGTTCTTAAGATATGGATTTTCCCATACTGTGTTGATTCTACGAATGCTTCTTTGATTGTTTGACTCGATTTATGTTGTGTACTCTTAGTTCACATCATGTACTTGAAGTTCACAGAGTGTACTTGAAGTTCACAGCATATATGATCATTATGAACTTTATAGCACATATCTATTTCCCTTGAAATGGTCATGATGTGTACTTGTGGTAAGTGACATGTAGTCAATTTTTCTTCAGTTTTCCATCTACTCTTCATCTCCAAAATCTAGTGTCATGCCGCAAGAAAAATGAAGCAACACAATGGTTTGTTAGGCTCATTTTTTACTTTCCTTTTCATTCCTTTTTCAAAAATCTATTATTTCCTACCAAAAATAATAATATAACTCAATTACTTCCAAACATGGAAGGTTTGATCAATAAATTAGCAAATAAAAACCTTAAAACACATTAAAATATATACGTGAAATAGACGTATCAACCGTCCTAATAGATTATTATCATCTCTCAATTGAAAGGACTTTCATTAGATAATATAGTGGGAATATTGTTAGTTTTTTCACTTCTCTTTGAAAAACATTTCTTGGAAGAAATAATGGGATATTTGCAATATATTAAAGACTGATCATTGATCTTACTTTTACCATCATCATGATGTTTATGTATAAAATAAAATATGAGTTTGGGAATACCATTACCCCATATGTGTGATAAATGAATATTTGGATAATATTTTCTATAACAAGCTACTTCAAATATTTTCCATTATTTATCCAGTGCAATCATTTACCATACTAACCATTTATAATTTTTTTTAAAAGAATCTTATAGAGTATATAAAGTAACATTTTTCTTTAGAATACCTTTAGTGTCCATGTTGACCTAACTATAAAACATTTTTGGTGTGCTATTGTTTTAAAAGGCTTCTCTTATTGAAAACATGATAAGTAGTTTGTTTGTATACTTAATATCTTAGCTCAAATAATACTAAAACACATTTATGGTTATAAACAAGTCCACTAATTTCTATTTTATTTGAAAAATATTAACCTTTATAGAATTAATTTTGTGTCTTATATTTTATATTTTTCATTAACTGTAATAGATATCTGTGGTTCAAGAGTCATTAAACCATTGGTATATTATTAAATTATCATAACAATATTTATTATAAATGATAAATAATGTATCATTGTGTATAACTACACATTAAGAAACTTATTTTTGTAATACATTTTAAAAACTGAAATCAATCCAATCTCGAAATGAGAAGTAGTGAGCTCCCCTTGGCTGGTATAAGAATCTCCCTTTATTAGCTACTTTTCAATTAACTCTATAACCTTTTGATTCATGTTTATTTCTTGAATTTAAATACAAGTATGTTAAAAGAATATTTAATTTAATAAAAAAATGGTGAATAGAAACTTGATGAATATACCTGAAGTGAATGCATCTTCTCACTTATTCAATTAATTGAATTTTATTTTTAGGGTTCATTCTATCCATATAAGAATCAAATAGCATCATGTTCATTTTTATGACTTTTAATCTTTTATATCTTTGAAGGATGCTATAAAGGATATTGTTGATTTACATTATCCATGTTATCTTCATCCTTGAATTTAAAACATTTCACCACAAGGTGTTGAGAAATTGGTTTCAACTAATCCTTATCTTCTTGGTGAAGTATGGAAAAAAGTGCCCTTAGTGAATTATCCATTTCATTTATCTATCATTGGATAAATAAAGTTAATATTTTTTTACGGATAATAAGATAATATTAATGGATTATTTATTATCCTAGTAGAAGAACAATTTTTCTAATTGATCAATATACCCTAACATTTTGAAAGCATGACCAGTAGTTAGATTTCTATTTTACAGTTTACACTGATAAAGTGCATTAAAAATCTTATTTATTTTAATCATTTTCTTCTCTTTATCAAGAAAAATAAGATGAGATGTTGTGGTGTAATCATACATGTATTTATGTAGTATCATCAAGTCTATAGACATAGATGATAACCCAATAGAATAGATGAACGATGAATCCTCTATATATCTCTAGTAGGCATCCTTTTCTCTATTTCTCACTTGTTAGGGAGGTAGAATAAGAATAGAGGATTCTAACACATAATACAAATTTTCTGATAATAATGCATCAAATAAAATATTTTACCATATTTTGAAATTTGTATTTGTAAGGACATTCCCTAAGTTAATAATTGATCATAATAGTTTTGTGGTTGTAGTTTCCATATTCCTATAATTATAAAAGATAAAATTATTAGTACTTCCCTATATTAAAATTTATGTGAGAAATAATATTTTTTTAAAAAAAATTAATTCCGCCACTATTTTATCAACTCTCAATGACCCTCACCACTGAACATTGAATTTCCCATTAATAAATACATTTTAATGGAAATGATCCATATATCCTTTCTTCAAATCCTAATGTAGGTCATGAAAATTATAAAACAAAATATTTAGGTAGGAGGTCTTGTCAACTACAAATTGGATACTACTAGATTCGTTAAGTGGACTCCCCAATATAGAAATCATAACTGGTATTTCCTTAACACTTTCCTCCAAATTTGAATTGGACAGATATAAGTTGTTAAAACTGGTACAAATTATTTTATGTTGACCCTCTATCTTAGTTTTTAGTTCTTAAGTATTAAAAGTTCCCCTGATATAGTCCAAAATCACACATTAAATATGAGTTTATCTTAATTCAGACAATGTAAGTATTATTGAAATAATATTAACTTGGTTTATTTGTTTTATTATTCATAGATATGTCTTATTTTATCCTTTATATTCTTTATTAACTATAATTTTATTTTAATTATATTACTCACCATGTTTTGATAAAAACTTTACATAAAATACATTTATTTAAATTATATATTTTCATATTATACCATTAATTTATGTTCTCATGGTCTTCCATCCATAAAATAAATAATGAACAATAGATATATAATAATAATAATAAATGACCAGATCATGAGCATATATAATCATTGTTTTATTGAACGAAAAATTAATCAACCTATGGCCAAGAGGAAAACATATTATGATAGTATTGAAAATAGTTTCTATATTCCACTTGTCAAACTATGTGTCACCTCAGTTGAAATCATCTCGATTTCATCTTGAACCACCTCCACACACCTTGTGATACTAATTTTTTACATGTATTTATTACTCACTTGTAGGTCAAGAGAACCAAAGGATTTGTCAAGGGGAATTAAATAAATCACTTTAGACACGCAGGTCCAACATAATAAATGGGGGAGGTAAGACTAAAAGGCTATCATATATTTTTTAATATTAAATATTTCAAATCCATGAAATTCAATCAAATTAATTAAAACCAAAAAATATGGAGGTCTGGTCAAATCTCATCATAAACATGGAACGAATATGAAAAAGCACACTGAATACTTTTCACTTCAGTTAATTCTTTTGCTATTAATATAAAAATATTCGTATTAATTAATTCCATATATATTAATGAATATATGAAGTATTTCTGGGATACCAATCATAAATCCATTCATGGAAAGTAAAATACATGACCAATAATTACATATAATTATAATAAATTAATTAAGAATTTATTAATTCTTCAAAAACATTATTACATAATCAAACACATCTTGTTCCAACAATGTAATTAGGTTTTGATGATTCAATTATTTATTTTAATGTATTTTTTAATGTTTTCCATTATCGAGAGACTATATATCTTGTACAGATGAGATACATGACATGTAGAAAGGTTCTCATGTATTTAAGAAAAATGTGTGGAGCCTTAGTGTGTACCTCATCCAGATTACATAGCGTGTACTAGAAAGATACATGTCGCATGATATAATGTGTATGAAATAGGCACCTTAAGCTTTGTAAGGTACCTCAAGTAGGTTAAATGTTTTTCTCTAATGAGCTACATGTTATATGATCAGTTTTCTTTGTGTTTGTGTAATACAATGACTAAATTGGTGTGTAACTCTTTCATCAGTATTGATAAATTAAAAACCATGATTCTTGGATACACATCATGTGTTTAATTAATTTTCAAGGATATTAGTATTATGCACTATCAAACCATGTACTTTATCAAATTGTTAGAATGAATTTCTCTCCTAAACCATGTCAATTACATGATGTGTACAATAGTTACACACTTTTTAATATAGCAAACAATGTGTTAGGTTGGATTGGTCTACACACGGAATGAAATAAATGCATCATGTGTAACATGTGATCAAAATTTTATATATCCCATGACACATTGAAAAATAGTAAACTAGGGTAATGGTGTGTAATATTGCTACACACCATGTAACAAAATCAACCAACTAGAAACGTTGGAACTTCCTGATGGAGTATCTGATCATCATCATCCGTTTATATAGTTTAAAAAATTATGAATCTTAAATGATGAAAATTAAAATATTGAAAGCATGTTAATTAAACTTCAGATTATAGAATGAATAATATAGAAATGAAAGATTGAATGACTATTGAGCACATATAACTACATTGAAATAAATAATAATAAATTTAAATTTGATTGCTCTAATACCACTTGAAGGTTCCAAAAGTAGTGGAATAACCTTATGGGTGAATAACTATTAGGTTTTTTTCAGATTTGATGGAACATTCCTTAATTTTTCAAGATTTAAACATCATGAAAAACAATATATTTCAATTGAATGTTCCCATAGAATGACCAGAACCTAGAGAGTATTTTTTACCTGTTAAATTTGTGATTAATATAAATTATATATGAAGAAGAATACATCATTTTACAATCTTTCTTTGATGATGTTGTTTATCATTTGAAATCCTTTTCAAATTATTATCATTCGGTATAGAGGACTAAGAGTAGAGCCCCTCTAGTGGTGATCCACACAAGGTCCTTTGATATATGAACGACACTGAAGTATTGTTGGGTGCTAGCACATCATATTGATCATATTGTGTTTTTCACAGTGATTGTTTAAAGTTAATCTAGGCTTAAATAAATATCCCTTTTTATTATCATTCTTGATTGGATGATAGAGTGAATCAAGATATAAATATGCTGTGTGTAATAATACTCTAATTTTCAATTAACCCTACACAATAGACATAAAAATTTATTTATAGAGTTAGGGTTTGGGTTAAAATATTATTTAATTACATAATAATCCACATATAATACAATAAAAATTATCTTACCCCTTTCTATATAATAATAATTGTATTATTATTTTATGGTGTATGTTAACTGGTGAAACAATAAATATTAGTTTACCTTCTTTTAAATAATTATTTTCCACCACAAAGAGTCTTAGTCTACACCTCTAATTCAAAATTTAACAAATGCATGAATAAATATTTATAAAATATACATAAATAAATTTTTTTTGAATATTTATTTACAAATAAATATTCTATTCATAGTATGGAGAATAAATATTTTTTAAATATTCAATAAATAAAATAAATATTATATTCACATCATGGTGAATAATTATATATTAATTATTCACATAATTAAAAAAAGTATTTATTAATGAATATATAATTATTTTTTACATTGAATTTTTTTTATCAATACATCCTGAATAAAATTATTCCCCAGTCATGAGAATAATATTTATTCCAATTATTAAATTAAAATAGAATTTAATTGAGTTCAATGAAAACACATATTATGTAACCCACTCGGCTTATTTATTATTGGAATTAGGAAAGATTACCTAAAGTCCAAGATTAATGTCTTAAAATGGGTCAAGGAATCCAAGATAAAGAAGTTTATATTATAACATCAATAAAAACACAGAAACTCTTATTATGTAATATAATTACTTTTTTACAATATATCATCAAGAAGTTTGAACATTCATGTCATCAACCAATATACTTGATACTTTTTTCTTATCTATTTGAAATAAATGCTTCATTACATCATGTATATTGAATTTAATGTAATGGTTCCATTTCAATCAAAGGGATGAGATACCAAATTCTATAAAATGTAAGGAAACAATCCTTCCTTGAATTATTAATTAACAAAACATCACTCATGAGGCACCATATGTATCAAACTTCTCCAAAAACAACATTGTTAAGGTATATGATATACATCTAAGTGTGTAATTTATAATATTATATAATAAGAATCTTAATGAGAATGGAAAATTACACCTGATCATAGACAAGAATATCTGATGACAAATAAACATGTGGAGATTCTAATGGTGGGTATGTTCTCATAATCTCCCATCATGAAGATTACTATGGGAAAGCTTAATGATAAGAAGTATCATTTACATACATGTTCTTGTACCTGACAGTCAAAAATATATGTTCCCTATAATATAATGTTATCTAACTATAGAACTAATATTTAATAGATATCATCATAGCATATCAAGATTTTCATTGAAGTGAGGAACTTCTACGAACTATTTTGATACAAGTGGAAAATTTGGCAATATAAATGGTCTAAAACCATGGATATATTGGTTAAAACTGTGTCTATAAGCTATAGACACTGTTCCAATGGTCTGTGGCATGTATTGGTGTGGCTATAGCCAAATTCTATAGCAATGGTTCTAATGAGATATTTCCATGGTTGCCACCATGGAAAAAGCACCTATATCCACAATTTTTTAAATTGTGGAAATAGCCCACCAGGCTATCCACCATGGTAATAGGGATATAGAAATAGTTTATACCGTGGCTATAAGGTCTATTTCTATAGTGTAAAACCATGGTAATATACCTTTAAACCACGAATATAGGTGTAAAATAAATTGCACCTAATGGAATTCAATCTCCACACCTTTACTAAACATAACCAAGAACCTTACCACTACCCCATATGAAACTTATGATATATATATACTTATTTATATCATTAAAAAATGTTGAAATATGAATAATACCTATGGAAATAGGTCTTCCCTCCAAATTCCCGCATGAATTTTTTTCCCCGCAGTTATGCAGGAAAGCTATAGCCAAAGTTCTATGAAAATTGTGGCTATAACTTTTTAAAAAATATCCTATAGCCATGCTTCCATGAAAACCCTGGCTATAGCCAAATATCCTATAGTCATGCTTCCATGAAAACCCTAGCTATATCCATCAGAAAAAAAATCTATATGCATGGTTCCATGAATGTTGTGGCTATAACCTTTGAAAAAACCCAATTATAGCCACAGTTCCATGAAAACCATGGCTACAACCTTTGAAAAACTACGTATAGCTGTGGTTCTATAAAAACTATAGATATAGTCTTGACATAATTACCTATTTCCACAGTTTTGGAAAACCATGGCTATTCATCTATGTTTATTGCCTAGTTTTCTAGTAGTGTGATGTGACAGATACACTAGGACATTATCACATCAATGTTATATAGGGGGAAATCAATATATGATAATATATTTAAATAATATCCAATTATTTGAATATACATGTAATATAAAATAAGAATTAGTTGGTTATAGGTCACCGACTCTAACACAACATAGATGGAACAGGTAGCTTTTCTTAGCTATTCGACTATGTTAGTGACTATTGTAGACAGTGGTTATCTAATCTATGGAAATTTCTTGACATGATGATCAACTCTAAAATCATATAATGTTGTTCCTTTATATTCTTTAATAATGGAAATATTTCACACCATATAACATATAATGTATTGTTCTTCAATCATCAATATGACATTTCACTAAACTTCTTGAAGACCAGTGCATCAATCGTCTAATGTTATGGGATTATAACTTGAATCTCTCCATACATGTATTCAAGGGAATCCTTTGGTTACACTACCATTATATATATTTGAAGCTACATTTAGTATCTATGGAATCCATGATTTTTTATCCTTACCTAAACCATATGGTAAAAACCAAAAATATCCATGTAATGGTGGATTATTATTTCATTACCCAATAATAATATTTTCATTAACTACATGGTAAAAATTATTGAAAACTGTCTAAAAGAAAACAGATACAACATAACCCCTATGGTCACTTCAACATCCCCTTTATGTTTGTGGTTAATTCTAAATAATCTCTACCAATCAATGTAATTCTTATTCCCCAAAATTTAAACAAATTGAAGGGAGGGGAATTATTCTCTTTTTAATTGACATAGTGGGATTTTTTTTCTCATAGAAAACACATAATTTCCCCTTTTGTTCTTTTGATTTCACTATTCTCATCTCAATCCATGAGGTAATGATGTTAACACATGTTTTCATTAATATATTCATATATGAAAAACATTTAACTCAACCTCATAAAAAATACATCTTTTAGTTATTCTAAATTTTTAGTTACACCTTTATCTGAAATCTTTTTGTCTCAAAATCTACACAATAAAATCAGGAATAAATAGATTCTGTAGATTCATAAATCCTTATTTATAGTCACCCATAATTTTAATATCTCATTCATTGACTATATTTATATAATAGTATAGGTTGACCACTTATTTTTAACTTATTTTACTTCAAAACCGAGATAGTTTACAACGTTAGTATAGGTTCAGATTCACCATTATTTTTTACTATAGGAAGCATCAGATTTTGGTTCATCTTCTTTAAGAGCTATTTTTATCTAAACAACTGAGTTTTTACTTTGTTTAACTATAATTTATCCTTATTCTATTTCTATTTCATCCTCCTCAAGAAACTCAACATCTTATCTTCATGGGATCCAACATTAATTAGCTCCATTCATTTTTATTTTCCATACATGTAGTGTCAAGAAAACAAGGAGAGCACCAATGAAAAAGAAGAATAATTATATAGTCATTTTTATAGTCACATGATTTTCTATGTAATTATTTTTAAAATTAAAATATATTAATATTTTCCCTCATTTCATTCATTTTATTAACAAATATTATTTTTTAGTAGGCTCTACTTCTTCTTCTTCTTCAACTCAAAATATATCCACTAAATCTACAATTTATTTTCCATAGCTTGAATTGAGTCTCAGAAAATAAAAACAAAAATAGACAGAACTCATCTTCTCGAGATTGAGTCATAATTTAAGCACTGATATACAATAAGATCACTAAATTGAATCCATCATCAATATTCAACAAAAATACAATAAATTCATTTCAATACATTTGATGTTATACACATGCATTCACATGTGGATATTCCTTTTTCTTAGTCATGAATATCATAATGAAGAAATTATATCTTTATTTTAACACATATAATTTCATGATGTTTTTATCATTGATGATCATCCCAAGCATCATCACATGTTAAATTATTTATAATTCTTATATTATGGAAACATAATATTTCACACATTAGACACTCAGAATTTTTCTAAGTCAAACATCTTATATGATTAGAAATGTATTATGTTTAGATTATTTACCTTTTCTATTTCACCAATCTTCATCTGCATATATGAATTTTATTACAGACTATCTATTTCAATTTTATATAGATGAATTTATATACATTATGGACACCTCTCTTTTTTATAGATAAATTTAGTTACATGATACTCTAAAATAATAATTTTCTTATGTGATATTCTATATGTAACTCAATTTACTTATACAATGCACAAATATATTATAGGCTGGCTCATGAAATTAATTTCCATTGGTCTAGTTTTTGGGTCCTCTACACTGAATCTTATTCAAATTAAAATATCAAATTGTCATTGAAAATTCCTTCCATGTAGATGAATTCTCTAGTGAACTATCTATATAAGATAATGAACATTTTCATTCATTCAAACTATATCACTGAAAACACACATTTCTTTAAATATTATTAGTGAAACTTCAATAATTATCATGACTTATCAAGCATCGTCAAATTATCTTGGAACATCTTCAAATAATTCTAATAATTATCAAAATAATTATAAACTCCTTCAAAAACATTTTCAGGGGGTTGAAATATATAAAACACTAAAATTATATTATTTCAATGAACTCTTGTATCAGATTATGTTGGTCCATTTTCAAATAATCCTCATGTAAATTTAATTTAAATTAACCTTCATCGCGTAGTGTTTTTCAATAATTCCATTGAAAAAATGCAAGGTACTCAAAGGATGGATTCTCTGACACAACTTATATATTCTTCTTAAATTGAATTTTTTTGGTAATACTATCCATGATTTATAGTATTTATACAGTATCTAGATTATCAAGACTATTAAATTTTATAACTAACTATTATATTCAATGGTTCTAAAATCCTTGTAACTTTTCTTGACATGATGAACAACTCTACAGTCTTCCTATGTTATTCATTTGAAATATTTCATAATCGAAGAAACTTACTCTTTATAATGTGTAATAGAATATGCTCCCATCCTCAAAAGAACATGTCCTTAATCTCCCCAAAGATTATTGTGACAATTGTTTACTATTATGGGATTCCCACAACAATCTTCCTAGCTAGGAATTCAAAGGTTGCATTTGGTTTCTCTTCCATTTCGAATATATGAAGTTAATTTGAGTTTCCATGGAATCCTTTCTCCTTTATCCTAACTCGAACCTAATGGAAATCTCCCATAAATGGAGTATAGAAATATTTTAACACCATAATTCCAATATGTATTTATTTTTTGGGAACAAATAAATTATTCATTAATAAATGACAAGAATACCCTCTTAAAAGAAGCTAAAATTCCATCAAATAATCCAAAATTAGGGCATTATAACTAAAAAATGGGTTTTAGAGGACTTTGGATCCTTTTTTGACCATATAACTATCATAAAAAAATCTCTTTGTAATCTTTAATTTAATAGATTGTAGATCCCAAAAAGATACTCGAGGTTAAAGGTTATAGTCTTTTGAAGTTCCGGTCCTATTTTTGATATATCTTATGTTACTAAATAATTTATTAATTTTTCATTTCACCAAATTATTATTAAATATATATTACCCATTACTAGTTAGAAATTTTTTAACAAATATTAATTTTTAATTATTTTTATAGAATTTTTCACTAAAACTATTACATATTAAATATAAATAAAAAATATTTATGAAATTTTATGTTATAGGGAGGTATCAAAGAGACCCACAAAGCTCAATATGAAATAGTTAGTGAATCGAACCCAGCCAAAAAAAAAGAATAGGGGATCAAGACTAGAAATCACTTCAAAATAAAAGAGAAGAACACAAAAAACAGAAGAAAAAATAATAAAGAAAAAAGTAAAAAAAAAACAAAAAATAGGAATGGAAATTATAGAAAAGTAACGAATACCTCAAAATTTCATGTTACCAAAAACATTAATCCTACTACATGGTATTAACACCACCCACAAATTTTTAATATGAAATGAAATAATAGAAGTGTAAAATTGACATTTGAGAAAAGGAATATGCAACATGAAACTGACAAGATATAATATCTTGAGATTCACAATTATATTTATCTTTAAAACAGAATGTGTTAATTATCATGCTTCATAAGAAACCCTAAACCAACAAAAACAACATAAAAATATCTAATAATTATAATGTATCCATTAATTTTTTAATTATAAATATAAGTAACTAATTTAGGAAATATATCAAGAAATAAAGACAATTTTTCTTCAATTAGTGTACCTAGCTAACTAATAAGATCACATTATTCTTAAAATGTATTATTTGTCCAATTATATTTTTATGATTTTTAATTTTAAAAAATAAATATATTATTTATAAGTTATGTTATATGACTGAATAATATATATTTTTAAATTATTAATATATTAACTATAGTTATATTAGTATTTGATAGAATCTATGAATAAAAATGGGTAATACTTTGAAAACTTATTTTCCTATAATTTTCTTAATTATATTTTATGATTTTATTTAAAAGTTAAATTCTCAAATTTTAAAATTTTAATTTTAAAAAATGAAATTTTTTTTTGGATTCAACATTGAAATATTATATTTGGTTTTTTTTTTTGAAAATAAATAATTTTAAGGTCAATAGTAAAAAAATCCTGATTATGCTAAAACATCAATTGTATGAAATTATCACAATAAAAAATGACTTAAATTTTTTTGAAACCTTATTATATAGAATATATTCATTTATAAAGTAAAATAAATCATTTAAAAAACTATGTTGTATTTATAAATCCCGTGTTTATCATTTTTGAAACTTAAGTAATATTTTACATTAAAAACTATTTTATTCACTTATTTTAAAAATTAGTTTCAATCAGTTTTAAAAGTTAAATATAAAAAATGGATTTAATATTATATATCAACATGTTCATATTAGTTAATAAACTCGTTTATGTTTTAGTCTTAAAAGTTTGTTTACTAAGATTAAGTTAAATGGCCATTATAATAGTGAAAGAGTAATTTTCAAAGAACTATTTTATTAATTTTGTATAATGTTTATATAAGAAACTAAATTTATGTATTTATATAATTACTCTAATATTATGTCTAAAATTCAATTATCTATACTATAGATCATTCCTACTAGGATATGTGGCTCCCTCAGCACATATCGCCCTTGCATGTTGTCCGGTCCTGATCAGAACAAAACCATCCAACCCGTATTCTATTTTAATTACAAGTATCCCTCCCTAAGATAACCTTCATAAAAAAATCCATTTCAAATGATATATCCCTTTGTACACTGAACATTCCACCCTCATTAAACCCTTCCACGATTCCGAGCAACCTCGGTTCACCATAGACAACTATTCTATCCCTCACATCCACTTCAACAATGTTTGCTACAAATTCATATTCCATTTTGATATTATACCATGTAAATATGCATGTATCCTTTGGTAAATATATTTTCTACTCCATATTAGTTTTTTTATTTTCTTTTATTCTAATTTTTCCACTCAAATCGTAGGAAAATTCAGCCTCTTCTTCTATTGATTCCCACCACAATCCTATTTTAACACCTTATGTCTCTTTGAAACCAAGCCACTATGATACCTTCATATTCCACCCATGGATCTAAATTAAATATTTACTATGGTTTAATTATAATAAAAAAATGTCAACCATTGTTTATTCACCACTATTAGAAGGCTGAAAACACTGTTGATATGGTCACGGTGCTCAGGCCTACCAAATCGGTGGTCCCGATCTATGATAATGGTTGCATTAACTACCTATATAACCAATTTATGGATTTGATACTTCATTTTCATAATTTTTAATTTCATTACCCACAATAAACTTATGGTTTTGAAAACCTAATTTTGACTTGTATGTCATTAGGTTTGTCAAAGCAGTATCACCCAATCCTTAATCTTCATACTTTAGGTACCTTTTCATGTCTTTTTTTTTATTTTTTTAAATTCACAGTTTATAATATTAACCTTATCAATTTAAATCTATAAACAATTTCTTCCATGGATATAGGTGATAAAGTGCATAATCATGTCCCTTCATAAAAATAATGGATTCCACTATTTTGTATAACATTTTGATATGAAATTTCTTAGACATATCACTTTATATAACTTATCAAAAATAGTATTTTGGAAACGAAGTATTTCCCATGGATGTTATTAACCCTAATTTTTACCCTCTACTCCATCGAGTAATTTTTCTATTAGAGGGTTTAATTCACTCTTATCCCAATAGGTATCGATCGTAGAAAAATCAACTTTGGTACAATTCACTGACTTTTCATTTTTACTCTTGATAATTTATTTAAGATCAATGAACAAGGATTACTTATTTTTATTAAAAAGTTTGTTTTTCTGTAGGGATGAAGTTAGTCTCAATAAAAATAGAAGTAAAATTGTTTACTTTTCTTGATCAGTGAATACAATATTGAAAATAGATTTATACAATAAATACAAGTCATTTCATTAGAACTAGGGGTATCCTTTTTAAAAAAAATTCCCATTGAAAATAATCTTGACATATTTTTATTATAGTTTTTTATGGTTATACTTGATAATTAAATTCTAAGTAAACATCTTCTGGTTATCTAAATTAGTCAAAACAAAGAATTATCATCATAAGGAATGAAAACCCTTGTATCAAATTATAATTTTATTTTTAAAGGTAATAATAATTTAATAAATTGAATACTATATCTGGGAAAAAATAATTTAAATTTAATTAATTATCAAATAAATTTAAGAAAAACGGATATTGAAACATCTACACTTTTCCCATGTTTTTTATGGTGACTTGGTTATTTGACACACATGTTCATCTTATATATTTTTATATCGTTCATGTTTCTTTTCTCATTACATACGAAAATAGAAACTTTAATTGGAAATATCTCTAATTTCCAATATTCCAATTAGTCTCTATTTTATTTTTGGAAAAATCATTACCTTATCTAATTTATTTCTTTGAATCCCAATCCCCAATGATCTTTGGTAGTCAGCTATGAACTATCTGAACTTACATAACCTCTTGCATCTATCATTGAAAAATTCACTAATTTTTAAAAATTAAACATTTAGTTGTAATCTTATTCCCTTAAGTACATCTAATTATTTTTTAAATATTTATTTTGATTTTCATATAATTGAATTATTAATTATAATTTTTTTGTAGTTTTCAAAAGTAATTGACATAAGTTATAGTGGATTTGAAAGGAAAAATAGTTTCCCTCATTTATTGGTATGAAACATAAAAAAGGTTTGAGAGTGGAATTTTAATATTTATATGTTATGGTCTTTGGTTATATATGATTCTGATTCTTTTGTAGGTAAATAAAAAAAGAATAACCCTTTTCCACATTCATGAGGCCTCTATTTTCATTACTTTATTGTTTTTCACATAAAAAGGAGGATTATTATCTTAATATGATAAGCTATGACTAATATATATCTGATTATGATTATAAAATTAAAGGCAATGAAGTTGTAGAAATGGAATGTTTACAAATTTTCAGTAATTAAACTCAGTTAATTTTTCATTATTCAAGGAATTTCTATATATATTCTAGTAGGGGTTTTTAAATAATGAACCAAATATTTCAAAAATTTTAGTTTCATTGAAAAATATATTTTAGAGCTTAATTATTTACATATTTATGAATTTTTTAATCATAAAATCCAAACATTTAAAAAAATTCAATGTAATTAGGGAATCTAAAATCACTCAATAACTTTTTTTATTATGGTTTGTTAATAGATATTATATAACTTATATAGTTCTATTTAATTATATCCTCAACCTTTCATTTTTTCTAAAAAGTAATGATTTTGGAATGTATAAGATTTTCCCCACTTTTGTTGGATTCGTTTATTTATTTTTTATTTTTTTATTTTAAGGATCTGATGTTAGATTGTAAATTCCATGTGATGGAACTAATAATATCATAACCACATGTTGAACTTTTATGTAATTATCTTTCAGTATTAGTTCCATTCATATTGTTTAAGAGTTTATTCCTTATTCTATAAAGGTTTTGACACATTAATAATGATCAATGTTAAGTTGTTTTACATATGGTAGGAAATTAAATCTTAAGATATATAAAATGAGAAGTATTAATTCCTCCATTTTATCAATGATTTGAATGAATATTATTACACTAGAAAAAATTAGCGGTGATAATTTTTCCCACTATAAGTATAAATGCAATATTAATAAATACGTTTTAAAACTGATTTTCATATTTTTAATATCATTTTATCTATTAATACGTTTGTTTAACTTGCCTAGGCATTATTTTCAAATTTAGTACCTTCATGATTTCTAATTTCATATAGAAATTACTCACATGATAATTATTTTTAATAAATGAAAAGGATAATATAATCCTATGAATCCTTGTTTTTATTTTTTTTATATTTGAAAATTGTTATATATTATCCACCCATGCATGTAATAGATTATTATATTTATTTTTTATATATGTTTCCATGATATGGTATTCTCAATTGAACATCTAAAATTGATTTTAATAGAAACATAGGTGTACCCAATTATTAATTTGTAGGAGGAAAACAATTATCTATTGATAATGATTAATTAATTATTAAAAGAACATGTTGATGTTTTGTGTGATTAATAATATCCATAAGATGAAATTAATTATTCATTATATCTTTATATATATTTTTATTTGTTTAGAAGATATATGAATTGAAAATTTTGAAGTAACTATTAGAATTATAGGTGTTTTTATATTTAGTGAATGAAATTCATTAAAATACTGGATGTTCATACAACCTCAAGCTATTATAAATATGTAAGGTTTCTATTTCTTGAGGCTTGAGGCCAATGAATCCAATTTCAAAATGTAAATGAAAAATAATTTCTTTAAAATGATTCATTCAACGCTCTAGGGGGTTTTCTTTAACTTTAGTTTATTTACCTCCTCCAATGGACCTAAGGCCATCATTTTTTATTGATTTTGATAATCCACCTTTCATGGGGTGAGGTGGAACCCTTAAAAGGCCTGTAAGTGTAATTATTACATGGCCCGTTGGCCATAGAGGAATTCATTGCCCATAGTATTCAAACATTACATACAACCTAGACTAACTACTTGGAACGGATCCTCCCCTGTATCTTCATCGTGAAATCATCTCTCCACCTTCGCATGGATGTTCGGCTAGGCATTCCCGTGCATTCATAGTCTTGTCCCAATGGCAGGTGCCATACCCTCTAATTCTTGCAATCCGTTTAGCTTCTGCTGTTGTGAATGATTCTTGCTTATCCTCCTTGTAGAGCTCATTCCTTGTAGGTTATTAAGGTGGCCCAAAGGCCATGAGGTGTCCTAAAGGCTTTACTAAACCGAAGTCCTTGGTGGCCCGAAGGTCATATAGGACTCAAGGACCAAATCGGTGGCCCGAAGGCCCAAATGAGGGCATATTCCCAGCTGTTACAGTGCCAAACAGTGCCTGCTATAGTTCCCACTACAGTACCTACTACAGTACTACATAGTTCCCACTACAGTACTGCTACATTGCTGCTACAGTAACCCCGGAAATTATGCCTCCGCCTAGTTTTGAACACTGGTCTCTTGGATACAATTATGGAGTCCTTACCAACCGGGATAAGGCTCATGTGCTTAGTTTATTTAGAAAATCAATTATTTATATTTACTAAACCAGACGTGATATATATGTTTTGGTTAATTAATAATTGTCTATATACAAGTCTTGTAGGGAATTTTTCATTTAAAACACTTTTTATCTCCAAAATATATATACTTAATATAAATTAAAATAAAGGAAACTTTCTACTCTAAAAAACTTTCATTAATTTTTTTAGGAATGTCGATATTTTCAAAAAAAGATTTGATAGTGATTTCTTAAATATAAACTAATTGTTTTATATTCATAATAATTTTGTGAAAATTTAAGGAATTAACTATATAATACCATAATAACATATATTTTAATGGTACCTCAATATGGGTAACCCTATACCTTGATGTTGTGTGATTGATTACTTTTAATGGAATTATATTTCTGCAATGCACTCCATAAAAGTTCTTAGTCACTGCCTTCTAACCTCTGTATTCTAGGGTTATAATTTGCAAATATATTTTCCTTTTATAGAATCCTCTTTAATCATATTTCATGGATTTTTTTTCAATATCATTATTTTGGTTCATTAATTATGTTTCCTTTTAATAATGTTTTATAATAATGGAAAAATGAAAATAATGTATTGTTAATTTTATAGTTTTTTCATTTTTATAAAGCTATTTTATATCGATTTATATGTTATTAAATTGTATATATCTAGTATTTATGATATGGATATAAGTGAAAACACAATAAAACAATTTGTGGCTCATTCTATTTATAGAAGATATTCATATTACATTGTTTCCAAATTATGTGTTAGTAATTTGAGTAGGATATAGGAAGAATCAGATGAAATAATTGATAACTAATATTATTTATCATAATATATATTAATATATTTTAGTTTCCTCTTTATTTTCATGAATATTTTTAAATGAATTTCTGTATTATTATGTTTCCCATTTTGGAACAACTTTTAACACTAGGTGGTTCTTTTTATTTAAATATTTTGATTAAAACTTTTGGCAATTAATTATTTTTCCTTTGACCATATTTTCTGTTGAAATATCACCTAATCATCAACTTACACACCTCTCCATTTTTTCATTAGGATGTTTAATACAAAGGTAAGGTTATATACTTCTAATTTATATATCTTAGTTATCATATTATCTGGGCACCATCTCTGAACTAGGTACTTGAATAACTGATAGTGGTAATTGATATAACTCATCCATATCATAGAATTTTTACACATCCTTTATGTTAATTTTATATTTATTAAATACATATATAATATAATTATTTACTTAAAACATAAAAAACTATGTGGATTGTAATAAATTGAGGTGGATTTTTACTTATACTAAAATGAGAAGCTGCATGGAAATTGTTTTGGTCCTAGTTTTCATTTATTTTTTATAAATATTTTTTCAATATTTTTAACATTTTTTAGTTATAATAAAAATAAATTTATACCTATATTTTATTGAGTTTTATTTTATGTGTCTTCTGAAGTGTTATTTTTGGTTTTGGGGCTACATTTCATCAAACTATATATTAGTCTTAATTTTTTAGTATAGAGAGACTATATGGTAACTTGAATGGTTATTAAATTTTGGTTACTTGAATTATTATAAACTAGAAATTTAGTTAAAATAAATTTTTTGATTCATTTCAACACCTCTCACATTTTTTAATAAACATTTTATTCATATAGAGATTTGTGTCATCATTTTGAAAAATAAATATTTATCAAAATATAAAAATTCAAAAGTCATTTCAATCACAGAATTTCTACATCTAAGAATATTTGAAAATAGTTTACTCCATTGATTTACATGTTATATTTTTCCACGAAATTGCATACATAGGAGAACTATTGTATAAAAATATATTATCCCTGATTGAGTTTGTGATAAATGTTATATAATATTAATAACACTTAATGGTGAAAACATTTTTTTCCTAAAAAAATTCTATATATTATATATAGTATTTTAAAATTTAATTTTCTCATATTTGTAAATTCAATTATATTTTAAATAATCTAAAATTAGTTTTAGATCACCTATATTTTATAAGAAGGGTTGGATTATTTTTTGTAAAACCTAAATTACATAGTTAAAAACTATTTAACATGGTAAAAATTAAAATGATAAAGTGTAAAAATATAATGGTAAAAGACTCAAAACATGTTTGAAACATGTGTTAAAATTCATGTACGATGCTTTCTCAACCCACACATATAACAAAACAACCCCATTCAACTAGTCAATTCATCCAAGAAGGTATTTCATAAGGTTAGGTGTAACAAAACATCTAAAAAGTGTTTCATGTATAATAAGAAAGATACAAAGAACCAGAGTACATAGAGTTATAAGGATATTACATCCATGAGACACACCATATCAAGCCCAAAGGGATAAACTAGAAAAAAACAAGATGATCCCAAGATAGAAACACCATACGATCATTCGTCACCACCAAAACATCTAACTAATAAGGAGACAAAACTCAAGAGAAGCCAATGAACTATATGACTACCTCTCTTTACCTATGTCCAGAAAACCAAATCTACAAATTCCCAAATGAAAAGGTAGGGTCTGTTCACAAATCCCGATAAGATTTCACCCAAGAATCTATAAAAAAATTAATACCAACTAAATATTAGCTCATTCTTTAAAAGATGGATTTGTTTTAAAGCCAGAGATAACATTTTCATAGTATTATAATTTTTATAGATTCTTTGATGAAATCCTATCAAACTTTGCGATCACAACCGACATTTTCCATTTTTAATTTATATATTTTTTTAACAGGAAAAAAGGTAAAGGGAAGGTAATGATGTAGTTCTTCATATTCTCTTGATTGGCTTTGCATTCTTAGTGGGTTGGTTTGGTGGTGATAGATGATTAGATGGATTTTTTCCTTTGGATCTTATTTTTTTATTTTAGGATTATCCATTGTGGATTTATATAGTGTGTTTCATGGATGTATACTCTTTCTACTTCTATGAACTCTCATTGTTTGTTTCTTTTCGGTTATAAATGAGACACATTTTGGATGTTTGATTACACATTACCTTGTGGAAATCCATCTTGGGTGACTTGTCTATTTGACTCAGGTTGCTTCATTCAAAAACCCATGTACACTTAGTTATGGAACAATTATAGGGCCATTTACACTTAAATAGTTTCTTGGAATCATTGATATGTATTGTGTATTTAAATAAATTCCATTTTCCCCCACTTATGAAAGGGGCCTCTTGCAGCCCCTTCAAGACAACTCTAAGTTTTTTGTTTATTCATGAAATTATTCCTAATTTACCTCTACTAGAATTATATTAAACTTCCATAATACCATAATCTATAGAATATATCATAATCCCTTCATTTCCAATAATACTTTGTTGATAAAGTTAAATCTCTCTATGTAAGCAATTCTTAATCTATTGTGTGGACTACAACCTCCATGAATGACAAGTAATGTTATTCATAAATTCATTACATGTGACATCCCAAAAAGTAATTTAATGAACAAATATAATAATTATAACAATATTAACATTCTAAAATGATAAATTATTTTATATTTTATACCCCCAATCATTCTATGGAAAATGAATGTGTCGTTCGTGTATGTGAAGAATGGTGCCTCTATGGAATGATGTATTACGTTTTATGATTAAACCCTAACATGAACAACATTAAAAATGTATTTAATGCATAAAAATGATATTTATTAAAATATTAAGATCCATGAATGACAATATTTTACAATATTTATGTAATATTGATAAAAAATTATCAGTTTAGATTTAGCCGTATTAAATGGACATCTCAAGGAGCATTTCTTGATTTGAGTCCCTTTGGGAAACCTATAAATATTTATATATATTTTTATAACTTTATGAAAAATGAAATTACAATATAAAATTATATATATTATGAAGCTATTTTATAATACTTTTAACCATGATCAATGTTCATAGAAAGTTTTTGAATGATTCCCCGATCCAACTCAAGTAACTAACTTGAGAATAAACTGTGTTGTAAATAATTAAAATATGTTAATAAAATAAGATTATAATATGAGATATATAATAATAAGTATCCTAAGATAAGTTTTAATAAACTTTATTTTACTATCCATGATATTATGAACAAGATCATAATGAATTACGACCATATATAAGGGTTTTTACCTCAATTTTGTTTCATTGAGATTTGAATCAAATTAAACACCTATCTATTTTTAGGGTGTACATATTAGAAATTGATTTTATTGTTTCATAAATTTCATGAAATATAGGTTATTTAAAATTCAATCCCATGTTATAAATTATATTCATTTTTATTTTAAAAGACTAATACACTTTAAGGGCTTTGACTAACTGAAATCCCCTTTTTGTATTATCTTGTTACATCTTGAATTTTATGTATCACTGATTGTTTTCTTCTACACAATGGTTTTATTTCATAGTAATTTATTTTCCACTCTAGGGAAAATTAATTGTTAAATTAAAGTATTTTACCTTAATTAATTTTCTTCAAAAATTATATCTCTATTGATAATAATTCACATCCTCTAATACGATGGTTTCCCCACATTGTCCATAATTTCCCTTCTTGATAATATTCAAAAATTTAATTCGAAACATATTTATGTGATATATCATGTGAAAATATTATTTTACTTCTCCTATTTTAAAATTAATGTTTTATTAACCTTATAATGATGTGGGATCTCAATAATATTATTTTTAAACATAAAAATGTATATTCTGAACCACCCTCATTATTTTTGGGTTATGTGTTTTCTTACATTTTAAACTATTTTTTGATATATTTGTATCACGCGTTTCGTATATATTCTATATATATGTTCCTTACTATAACATCCCAGTTCCGAGTGCCGCCCAAGGGTTCCCCGTACCCAGTTGGTCACATGACCTCAACCATATTTACTCAAATGATAGAGTCTACTAACTAGTAATGAGGGCCAATGTCTGATAATGGGGAAACTATGCCCTCATTAGCAGAGTATACATAGTGAAATAACAATAGTAAACAATAGCGGAACCAATAATACCAACAAAATAAGTAAACAATAGATGACTGATAGGAATATAACAACAGAAGCATATATAAATTATACATGTTACATGTGTCTAGGAAAGCATCCAAACAAGTCACAACGCTGAAAATACAATACTGAAACCAAAATATAGAAAAGAAGTAAAATCCAACAGCACCACAAGCCTCAACTTTGTCCCATGATCTCTAGTTCCAACAACAATCATGTACCTGATGAAGAATAGTGTTTTCCCTTATCTATACCTGCAACTATATAATCTTTTTGGGTCTAAAAGCATGACCCAAATAAAGTGTGAGGTGAATCCTAGTAAGAAACCACAAAAAGATTTGTTCCTAACTTTTAGTGAATATATATAGCAGGAAATGTTAAGAAATGAAGAAATAAACAAAGAATTACTCAAAAGTAAACAATCCTATAGTTTTCAATTACATTAATTTACATTTATGTTTCACTATATGAATCATGTAATCCTTGGGATCTAGGCTGAGCTCTGTATCCCCTATATAATAATAACAACATAAGTCTTAGAAGACCATCTAGACAAACATGTAAGACTGTGTCCAAGCTTGTGCTTTGACTTGGAAGACTCACAACTATCATTCAATCATTCATAAACAACCCTCTTGTAAAGCTCTCATGGTATAACCCCTTTGTTTTAACATATCACTAATCATTTACAAACAACCACCTAAGCAGCTTTCACGGTCAATAACCCAAGGTCAACATGGCATCAATAACTCATAAATGACCTCCGAGTATCTCTCACAGTTAACACCCCATGGGTAAACGTAGAATAGATAATCATAAATGACCTCCTGGGTAGATCTCATGGTCAACACCCCTGGGTGAGAGTATACACCAAGGATCTCATGGTCATGTGTAATAAACATGGAAACCCCCACATTTTTCCTGGTCCAAGTATCTCACTATCCATTCTAAAAACTGCACAAATATTATAACAAGGCATCACATGTACTCTATACTACTATAGGGATAACATTCACAAGAATAACACATGCTATTCATATATTAATAAAACTCCATCCTAAGAAAAACTAGGCATGGAAACAATGTATGCCTCACAGGTAAACTAAACCAAACGGCCATAAAAATCAATCAGGGGAACACACCCATGGGGTGTCCCATAACAAGGTATGTAACCTTATGCATAAGAAATAACCCTTTCTCAATCAAACAAACCATAACAGTTGTTAAACAGTTTTAAATTCCAAAACATGAAATACCACAACATGGGTATTCATCACTTTAAGGATATATAATCCAAATAAAATAAACAAAATGTACAAACTACCTACCTTGATGTTGTATGATGAAAAATCTTCAACGTCAATCCTAGAGTCGGCCTAGAATGATGTAGATCTAAAAAATGGGAAAAAATGATCATCCTTGAAATACTCGTGAGAGAGGAGAAATCAGGAAGAGAGGTTCATGGGAAATAAATAACTCACTAGTGGGAATCCAATGCACCCAAGGGTGTCTCAATTGGATCTAGGATAGACAACTGGGAGGATCTTGATGTTCTTCGGATGTGTGTTGCTCTCCTATAAAAACCAATTGTAGAAGAAGTGTGTTCTGGATATGGGACATGACCCCACTCAGATTCATCAATTAAAAAGAAAGGTACATGGCATGTTCATTTAATGTACACACCATGTACTAGCCTCAACCGGCCTCTAGATTAGGTGGTCTGTCAAGTCACCTACATGTCCATGTACTCATCCATAACATGACTAGTACACGGATATACGCAGTACCCAAGTACACGGCGTGTACTCAAAAGTACATGGCGTGCACTTTGAAAATTTCAATTTCTACCTTTTTCCTCAAAAACACCAAAAATCAAGATCCATACCTAAAGTGAAGATATTGGTTCTTTTAAACATCCCCTTTTAAATAAATTCATCCCAAAATTTCCCTTCCAAGGGTGGTGAAGAAGAAACATCAAACAACTCTGGCCACTATGATCGTACATCAGCCTCCCTCTCCCATGTCTAGTCATGTACTCACTCTTGCTGCCATAACACCCATACAAGAGGAACTGACCGACCATGGGGAAACTTCGTGCTACGATCAACAATCCAAATAGGGTGTTCTTAGAAGGATGCATCCACCTCCAACTCAACTTTCTTGGGTTAAAAAATATGAGGCGGGTCTGAAAGGTAACATTGTATCTAAGAAAAAAGAAAGACATCATACATATCCCAGTACCTTCGAGGTAACTGCATCTGATAGCCAACTAGCCCGACTCTCTCCCAAAACTCAAATGGCCTGACGTATCTTGGTGAAAGCTTACCCTGCCTCTTAATCCTCATATTTCCCAACCAAGGTTTGGAATGTAAGAAAACCTAATCTCCTACCTCAAACTCTAGAGTTCATCTCCGTCATCAACATAATAGTTATGGTGATATTGTGATGTAGTCAACCTTTTATGAATCAAATCAACCAGCTCAGTGGTCTCCTGGACCAGATGAGGTCCCGTCATAGCTACCTCTCCTACCTCCATCCAATATAGAGGTGATCAACATGTACTACCATATAAAGCCTCATAAGTTTCCATCTAAATAATTACCTAAAAACTGTTATTGTAGGAAAACTCCACTGGGGTTATATGTCTTTCCCAATAGCCCCTGAAATCTCAGACACATGCTCGAATAATTTCCTCCAAAACCTGAATCATGTGGTCAGACTAGCCATCTATTTGGGGATGGTAAGTTGTACTCAGAAGTACCTATGTACCCAAATCCCTCTTTAGTCTCTACCAAACATGAGAAGTAAATCAGGCATCCCTGTCTGAAATGATCGAGTGCGGAACCCCATGAAAATGTACAATCTCCCAGATTTACAACTTTCCTATCTCATCAATAATGAAGGTTTCCTTAATCGGAAGGAAGTGTGAAACCTTCATGAGTCTATCGATAACAACCCAAACTGCATCATTACCTCAAGGTGACCTCAGTAAACCCATCACGAAATCCACCACGACATCATTCCACATCCACTAAGAAATGGGTAACTACTATAAAAGCTCTACTAACCACTGATGCTCCACCTTCACCTGCTGACAGGTGGAACGTCTCATGATAAAAACAGCTACATCCCTCTTCATACCTAGCCACCAATACTAACGATGTATATCTCGATACATCTTGGTGACACCAAGATGAACTTCTCAAACTAAGGAATGAAAAGAATTCATCAACTCTTCACGTATGTCTGATAATACCCATACATGTTCATGAAAACGCAAGACCTCATAGTTGCCTACAGTCCACCCAAGAGTATGGTCCTTTCCTGACACACTCTCCCAAAGGACTAGGCCTTCAGAATCTGATAGTTGTCTCATTCTCACTCGGTTCAATAGAGTATAGGTAACATCTATAGAAGTGAAAAGAATCTTCCCTTATATATCGTGAACCTCCAAATTCATCTTAAAGAATAGATCCATAATATGCCACTCACTAATGGCCTCTTGAACTTCATGTATTTGAGTCCTCCTGCTCAACATATCAGCCACTGCATTGCCTTTCCCATGTGTGTAGGAAAGTTCAAAGTCAAAGGGATGAAGGTACTCAACCCAAATTCACTGTCTCAAATTTAAATCACAATGAGTAAAAATATACTTGAGAGACTTTTCTGGTTAGTTTATACCACAGAATGGTCTCCCAAAAGATAATGTCTCCAAAAATATAAAGCATGTGAAACTACAGCTAATTCGAGATCGTGTGTCAGGTAATTCTTATCATGTGGCATCAACTACCAAGACCCATAGACAAAGAATCATTACCCCTACGTAAGAACTACTCCCAGCCCTATACCTGATGCATCACAGTAAATGGTGTAACTCTTGCCCAACTATGAAAAAATTTGTATCGGTGCTGAAGTCAATCACACTTTCAGCTCTTGAAAGGCCGAATCATAGGAATCTGTCCACAAGTAATTTTCACCCTTCATAGTCAGACCCATTAGTGGTTCTACTGTGAAATATCATATATAAATCACCTGTAGTAACCATTTATCCCTAGAAAAATTTGTACCTCAAAGAAATTCTTCGGGTACTCTTAAGAAACTACTTCCCTCACTTTCTATGGGTCTACTGATACTCTTGTCTCTGTGATAACATGACTCAAGAAGTGAATCTGGTCCATCCAAAAGTGGCACATTGAGATCTTAGTATACAACTGATGCTCCCTTAGTGTACTCAAAATGATCTCCAGATGGGTGGCATGGTTGTGTAGAGTGTGAGAGTATCCCAATATATCTTCCACAAAAACTACCAAAAATGAATCCAAGTAAGGATGGAACACTCAGTTCATGAGTTCCATGAAATCTATCGGCACATTAGTGAGACCAAAAAACATAACAAAATACTTATATAGACCATACCTACTTTGAAAGGTTGTATGAGGTATATGTGATGGTCTAACGTGAGAATGATGATAACCAGATCTCAATTAAATCATTGAGAACACCCAGGCTCCTCGAAGACAATAAAAGAGATCATCAATCCTCGGAAAAGGATATTAGTTATTAACCATCAATTGGTTTAGCTTCTGATAATCCACACAATGTCTGAGGGTGTTGTTCACCTTCTTCACAAAAAGGATCGGAGAACCCCCATAAGAAGTACTGGTTTGGATGAAAACATTCACTTGAAAATCATCTAACAACTTCTTGATCTCCTCTAAATTTTGTGTGGCCATCTTATGAGGAGGAATGGACACTAGTGCCCCTCTTAGAACAATCTCAATAGAGAAATATACCTCTATATCTAAAGTTAAACCCAAAAATTCATCTGGAAATACATCTCTGAAATAATCCACTACTGGGGGAATGTCTATTTGAGAAGTCCCCTAGACATCCAGATATAAACTAGAAATCTGGGTTGTAATTCCTCCCAACCCATAATACTCGATTCCAGCTCCGCTTTCCTGGATATCCCATTCACCTTTGTGTGGAAATGGCCTTCCCTCTGGTGACGTGAAACTCACCCTATGATGATGGAATTCAAAAAATTCCTAAAAGGTGACCAACCAATTTATTCGGAGAATGAAATCGAAGCCTCTGATCTCTAAGAGAAAGAGGTCCCATAAGATGTGAAACCCACCTACATCAAGAGGGAACTCATTACTACTAGAATCACTACATTAAGGCTTCATGTGGTGCTACTTTATATAAAACAATGGAGTACCAGCCCTGGATGCTAAACCACCTTGGATCACAGCTCCCAACTCCCTCAAATCGCGCTCAGTAATTTGCGCTTGAATTACAATAGCAATTACTATAGTCAGCCTAAAAACATTCACCTGTGATCAGATGTTGTAACTGAGACTATCCTTAAAAATCCAAGCTAGTGATAACTTGTCACCTCCCAAAATAAATGTGAAGTGATGAAGATATGTGAAATGAGATAACTAATCCATCACTAAAAACAACCCCACTCCAAATGTAATAACTCTCGGGCTCGGTCGGCCCTTAACGTCATGGGGTAGAAGTAATCATAGAAGATCATATGAAACTCTTCCCAACCCATATCCCAATGAAGTCTCACCTGTGAGAAAACATTCTGCCATATCTTGGCGGAATCATGTATCATGTACGTCACGAGCTTCACCCTCCTCTCTGGGGGAGTCTCTAGATGCTTAAAGACTGAAGGCATGGCCTCCAACCATGACATTGTGGTCTATGGTCCTCCATCCCCTAAAAAGGTGGGAGGATGATATTGTTGGAACACCCACTTCAACTCTTCCATAGTTGGGGTAGGATGTTGTGCTCCCTGAAAAGTCTACATCATCCTCATAAATCCTTCACAGAACTGTGCATCAGCACCTACATCCTGTATAACAGCGGGTGCCAAGACGGGCATGACGGGGGGATCTACTAGTAGTCCTTGATCTACCATTTCTGGTATCTGGTCATTTCCCTTCACCTGGAATACAACTCGAGGACATCTTCATGACATGAATATGCAAGGTCAAGCACACACCTCAGTTCAAGATTATTATGGACAACAACATCGAAGTGAAATAATGGAAAAAGAGAGGGAAAACATTCAAATTTTACTAAATAAGGTTACACGGTGTGTAGAACCACTACACGACGTGTTACCTTAAGCTTTAACATGGGTGTGTACCTATTCCAATATAGTCATGTAAGGCCCCATACACACGGCATGTTTATCCTCATACATGGCATGTACTTGAATTTTCCCTCCAAACTAGGTTCTTCTACACAGTTAAAACTACACGGTTCTCTCTCTGTGTAACACGGCACAATGTGTTCACCCCTAACACGACTTATACTACTTAAGTCCTATCCACCCATGTCATTAGTTACACGGTCAGATGAAATTTTGATCACAATACGACGTTTCCAAGCTTTACATAATGTGTACCATCTGTATTTCATCCACCCATGTCGTTAGTCACATGGCCAGATACATGGTCTCTACAGCACGGTGTGTACTTCCAGTACACTATGTGTTCTACCAAGCTTTTATCAACCCCAATTCTCTTCTCCCACAATCAGTCACACAGTCATGACCTACCTGGCATGTACTTAATAAAAGTTATTTCTTCCTGAACAGAAGAACACATGGCATGTGTTCATATCATCACAAAACGTGTTGTCTGTGTTTCAAGACAGTAAGCCTCCAAAAATTCTCTAAAACCCATAAAAACATAAAATGTTTTCCAAGGAATGGCACGTTGTTATCCGTGAGACACCGTTCTCCATGTAAATCAATGTTTGACATCCTTATTCATGTCATATCATAACAAAAACCAATTAAAGTTCAAACATGATCCATAAAATTCTGATCCAAGAGGACCCATAACACCTCACAGACCAAAGTTTGGAATTCATCCAAATGAAACCTTACATATACCAATACCCTATAAAAATAATAGGTAGTCTATCATGAAATCTATCAAAACTGAATGCATATCTAGCACAACATCTATCTGAACAACATGCAATCAGTAATACACCCTAAATGGAATGACAAGAATGAATGACATGTGATCTCTAGAAAATTTTTATATTATGCATAAGATGAAATAACCTCATCTCATTGGGTTAAAACAGAAATATAACCACAATGATGTCAATAATAATATCACAAAACAAGTGTGTCGACCAACGGTGCAATCAAATCAATGGAAACAATTGAAAAAACTAGAAAATTGAAATATTCAAGGTAAATTAGATTTTCCATATACACAGGTTAGATATTCTTGAGCACAGATTATTACCAACTAAATATTCCATCCTCTACTTATCTATAGGATCAAAATAGTAAGACAAGAAGAAAATAAATTCTTTAACACCACTTGGTATTGTCCTTGTTCCAGGTGCTGCACAAGGGTTCCCCATCCCCGGTTGGTCACATGACCTCAAGCGCATTTCCCCAAATGCCAGATTCTACTGACTAGCAGTGAGGAGCAAGGTCTGATAATGGGTAAACTATACCCTCATTGGTAGAGTATACATAGTGGAATAACAATAATAAACAATAGTGGAACCAGTAATACCAAAAAAATAAGTAAACAACAGAAGACTGGTAGGAATATAACAATAGGAGTATATATAGATGATTCAAGTCACATGTGTCTAGGAAAGTGGTCAAACAAGTCAAAATGATGAAAAAACAGTATTGAAACCAAAATAAATAAACTCAGTAAACTAAAATATCATCGCAAGCCTCATCTTGGTCACATTCTCTCTATCTCCAACAGTAATCAAGTGCCTAATGAATAATAGTTCTTTCCCTAATCTATACCTGCAACCATATAATCTGTTTGGATCCAAAAGCATGAACCAAATAAAGTGTGAGACAAATCCCAGTAGGCAACCACCAAAATATTTGTGCCTAACTGTCAGTGAATATATATTCCATGAAATATTTAGAAATGAAGCAATAAACTAAGAAATACTCAATAGTAAAAATTCCTACAGTTTTCAATCACATTAATTTACATATATTTTTCCCCATTTGAATCATTTAAACCTTGGGATGTAGTTGAAGCTCTATATCCCCTGTGTAATAGTAACAAAAAATGGCTCAGAAGACCGTCTAACCAAACATGTAAGATCGAGTCCAATATTGTGCTTTGGCTTAGAGGACTTGCCACAATCAGTCAATCATTTATAAACAACCATTGGTGGAATATCTCATGGTCCAACCCCATTGGTTTAACATAGCACTAATCATTTACCAACAACCACATAGGTAGCTATCACGATCAATACCCCTGGGTCAACATGGAATCAATAACTTATAAAAAACCTTTTGGTAACTCTCATGGTCAATACCCCCAAGGTTGACATAGCATAAATAATCATAAACGACCTATTGGGTAGCTCTTATAGTCAATACCTCTCGGTTAGAGTCTACACCAAGGCTCTCATGGTCCTGAGTAATAAACATGGAGACCCCCACAGTTTTCCTGGTCCAAGACTCACACAATCCAATGGAAAAATATCGTGCATATCATTTCAAGGTGACACATGTAATCTATACTACTACATTCCTAACATGCATAAGCATAACACAAGAAATTCATATATCAATCAAACTCCATCCAAATAAAAACAAGGCATGGAAACAAGGTACGCCTCATAGGAAACCTATACTAAACAACCATAATCAATCTATTAATGGAACACACCCTTGGGGTGTCCCATATCAAGGTATCTGAAATTATGCATAAGAAATAACCCTTTATCAATCAAACAAACATAATGGGTGTTAAAAAGGGTTAAATTCCAAAACAAGCAACACCCCAACATGGGTATTCGGAAGTTTATTCATATATAATCCAAAGAAGATCAAAGAAAGGAACAAACCACCTACCTTTATGTTGTATGATGAACAATCTTGAACATCAACCCTTGAATTAGCCTAGAACAACGTAGATCTACAAAAAGGTTTGAAATGATCATCCTTGAAATAATCACGAGAGAGGAGGAATGAGGATGAGATGCTCTAGGTAAAGAGATAACTCACTGGTGGGAATCCAATGCACTTGGTAGTGTCTCAATCAGAGCTCAAATGGAGTACCAGGAGGTGCTCAAAGTTCTTTGGATATGCGTCACTCACCTATATGAACCGAGTGGAGAAGAAGTGTGTTCTAGAGATGAGATGCAACCCCGCTCTGATTCATCGATTAAAAAGAGAAGTACATGGATTCTTTATTTAATGTGCACAATGTATACTAGCCTCAACTTGCCCCCGCTTTAGGCGGTCTTCCAAGTCACCTACATGACCATGTACTCGGCCATTACATGGCCAGTACGCAGGTGTATGTGGTACCCGGGTACACAGTCTGTACTCAAAAGTACAAAGCATGTACTTAGAAAATTTACATTTATTCCTTTCTCCTCAAAAACACCCGAAATCAAGATCCATACCTTAAATAAAGATCCAGGTTCTTACACTTACATATATACCTCATTTATATTTCCTTATTTTTTTGGGGAAAATACATGTTTTTAGTTCTCTTCATAATTCCATTTCTTAAGTGAACATAATTTAAGTTAGCTATCCTATTTATTATTTCATTTCATAGAGTACCTCCATCAAACATTTTAATCATGAATATATTTTCAAAAACCTCATTATTTTAAGGAAAACTATGCTAGTTTAATTTGGGACTAAAGGGAAATAATAAGATATTTATTTTCTAAAAGATCTATTGATTTTTGTATAATGTATATCGAACAGAAAATTATATTTAATAGCCTAGTGTTACATAATTTATATTTTAACTACATCTAAAATTAATTTAAGGTTTCTATTTTAGTAAAATAAATTTTTAATAAAAGGTTATTGTTTTCTATATGTTAATGAATGATAAAAGATATAAATTGAAATTAAAATAAAATAATTATTATTTTCAACTAAATATTAAATTAAAACTAATATATATTATAAAATAAGGGAAATAAATTGAAAATAAGAAATGACAAAAATCAATTTAAATTATTCACAAATTTAATTTTTATTTATTTTATATTTCGAGAAAGAAAATTCATAAAAATATTCTAAATATTTTTTCATTTTGAAATATATAAACTTATTATTATATATTAATGAGAGGTTATATAGTTAATTAATTATTAACTTATGTGTAATCAATTAATTATTATTAATTAATAATTACTTGATGATAAATGAGAGCAATTAATATATATTTTAATACAAATTTTTCAAAATAGACATTGTCTTAAATTTTAAATGTAGTTGTAAGAATATTATATTAACTTAAAGTAAAAAATATTATTATTATTAACATTTTATTTTTCATAGTATATTAATTTTATATAAATATATAATTTAGTTTGAGAAATTTAAATTTTATAAGTAAATATCATTTAGAAATGAACTTATTTAATAATGATCATAAAGTAAACTAAAAATATAACGATTTCCAAGAGATATAAAAATTTATACACATAAAATATTTGTTTGAACAAATATTTCATTGTAAATATTTAATATTTTTGTAAAGTTAGGGTCAAAGTCTATTTTTTTATTGAAACAAAGGTCAGTTTTTTGGTATAGGAGACCCATTACATAGCCTGTAGGTCAAGTGAAATTAAAGCCCAATACACAGTCCTAAAGGCACACATTTTACCCAAAGGCCCTTTGTTGAATAATACTTCTACAGTTCCAAAGTTCCTACAACTGCTACAATGTTGTCACCGCTACAGTCCTTCCTATAGTGCTCTCCACCACTAGAGTGTCTCTAGTGCTATTGTATCGTCGTAGCTACAATACTCCTATAGTAGCATGCACCCAATGGGTTGTGAACCTCCATCCTTTGTTGTAGTATTATGGGGTGCCTACCCCTAAGCTAAAACCCCAATATATAAAAATATAATGACCATTATGTTAGGCCTAGTGTTGTATTTGTTGTCAATAACATATAAACATGTGTTTGTTAATATGATGATGATAAGTCACTAAAAAATGACTTATACCAATGGAAAGTTATTGACCAATAATATATATGTTGGTAAAAATGGGTTATTCAAACAGATATTATGTTTCATTGGAATTATTTTTAAGTACCCACACTTGTTTTTTCCAACAGATATATCTATTTTCATTGATCGTTCAATACCAACATATATTTTACCAACAGTTAAATATAACGATTTATCATACCAATACAAACATTTTTTTACTAACATAAGAATTTGTTATTAATAATAACAATTATAAACAAATATTTTACATTAATAAAAATTATTATAATAAACCGATCAATAATAACAATGATTTTATTGATAACCAATGAAGATTAACCAAAATTTTAATATATATTTTATTTTTATGTACAAATTTAATATCCAGTTTTTTGCCTTGTTAAAAAATGTCTCATTAATTTGTTTTTAATTTTCAATTTTTTCTAAATATCAATAGTGTTTATATTTTTGTATTGTTGTTTGTTTTATAAAAAATTAAATATTGTTAAGAAAAAAAAATCAAATCATTATGATATTTGATATATTTTCATAAATTTTTTAAACTCCCTATATTGAAGATAATTTAATTTTTATATTTAAATTTCATAAACATAATTAAATGTAATCAAAATAATTTTAGAAAATAAATTATTAAAATTTATTAAATAAAAAACAAAACAATCAATTTTTTTTCTTCTGTTCGTTCCCAATTAAGAGTTTCCCCACTATTGTATTCCTCATCAGCCATGATATCTCCCTTCATCGGGATCTCCTGATTGAAGATTCCTTCTACATGAGATAGAATTTCATTTATAGGTATCATTTTGATCATTAAGGTTTGCCTCAATTAATGGATGATTTGATGATAGTTCTGGTCACTAGAGAGGCTATCGGCTTTGGAGGCAATTATTTGCAGATCTGTCTTCCTCTCGAATAATGTTGAGGCTGGTCCACGATGGTGTGGAAATTTTCATCGCCGGTTAGATTTTTTGATCAATAATATCAATATATTAAGTCTTTGATGCCTAGTGGATTCAGATCCGATCATGGGTGATTTATCTCATCCATTTTTGAGTTCATCAGCAATGTCCTGGCGTTCATACCGCAATGGATTTCAAGAGCTAGATAATCAACCAGAAATGATGGTCTATGATATGGAATGCAGTGACACTGATTATGACATTCAACATCCCAAATGACAGTCACATTCAATGTCATAAGTTACCCCTGTGATTAATGATTAATCCAGGTGATGACATTATTAGGTAAATCTCTTTTACAAGAACACCATTAGACTTAGTTTCTAGTTGAAAAAATACTAAAAATATTTTTTGGGAATCCACTCTGTAACTGTTCTGTAAAAAGTATGATAATGGCATGCAAGTTGGTCTATTTTTTTATGTTTCTATTTGTAGAGAGATGATCAAATTTACAAGATGTTGGAAGTGATTTCATGTTAACCATTTATTAGTTTCCTTGGTTATTTTTCATTTACTAGAGTTCAATGTTTTCTTCACTCTGATAAGGATATATTTGCTTTTATGTCTTTTCAGGGAGTTTTTTCTAGTCTTCTGTACTGCACTTGATCAGTTTTATGGTTGATAATAGTCAAAAAGTCTTCTGAATGGGATATATAGTCTTTAATGAAGGCATTTGCTGCTGGTTTTTTCGCTAATTCTAGACCATTGGAAGAATATAGCTAGAATGGGATGTTCATGACAATCAAAGCACCCTTGTTCATGCATCTCTTGGAAGATGTAGATTTCTAGGAAGATGGAATGATGTTTTTGGTAGGTATAATGCAATGTAATCTATTTTATGTGCTTTCTTGCATCTTTAAGATGTATGTCCCGTAATTACCTAATGGTGTAGGCTTGTTACACTTCATGCATGTATTGTAACCTTTATTTTCTTTAATAAATTTCTTTGGGGAATGAATTGGGTGACCAATTCAGGTCACAGTTTGTTTGAATTTTTTTTTCACTATAGTGAATCACTTTATATTTTCTTTGTTAAACCGTATATATATAAATATATATTATTTAAAAAACTAGGTAAATTACATTTATAATTTCTATAAAAAAATTTATGTAAAACGTTTTAAATACCATGTTAATGTATAAAATTACACTGATAAACATTAAAATTTATTAAAAAAGAGATATCCATGCTGAGTGTATGACATGGCAGTTTTTAAATCACACCGGTATGCATACCCCTTTATGCATACTGTATGAAAAAAATAAAATTTTAGAAAACCACCATAAATCCAAAAACTAAATGCTTCATTTTGAAAATAGTACGGATATGGTATGAATATAAATTTTTTAATATATAAATATGTATTCATTTATTATGCATCTATTCATTGAAATTACATAAATATTATTATATACAATAAAGTGTATGTAGTGTAGAATTTCATACTCCCACACCTCACATTAATGTCCCAAAATTATTTGGTTTTCAATTACATTGTGTACTGTTTCTACTATATGTGTAAAGGTATATCCAATATATACAGAAAACACATATATAATAAATATAATGTTTTAAATTAATTACAACTATATGCATAAAGTATGCATTTTTGAATTCAAATTATAGAAAATTGTTCACACTACTGTATATATTTTAAATATCTCTTATGCCACTTTGGCATTTAAACTGTATGTAAACAAATAATCAATATATATATGTTATACTATTATCCTTCAATAGTGTGTATATAGTTATCAATCATTCTATAAAATGATACAATTGCAGAAATCATCATCCTTCAGTGACTACATGTACACCTATAAGGATTATTGTATAGTTAAAATATTACATTTCAGGTAAGATATCCACTCATAGGAAAAATTACCATAGAATAAATGAGGCCATTATTCAAGGCATTTGAAATTTTTCATGCGAGTAACAACTATCTAGTACATCAGAATAATGTGTTTGTTTTTGTGTGTTCTTGATGTATTAGTGTTTCTATGTTAGTATTGGTTAGTGTTTTTTGTTCCAAAAATAGTTTTCTAGTTTTTAGAATTTAATAAATATAAAAACGATGTTTGCAAATGTTTTTTACAATTTTATTTTATACTCATATACTATATTGTTATTTTATTATATATGCATCTTCTTTTTGGATTCATAGTGATATTGGGGATGAACTACTTCCATCCACAAGGGCAATGAGCCAACCTACATGAATGGGGATTATCAACATTATTAGAATATCATTTATGATGCTTTCCTCGACTAAATTTATGATTATATGATTGGTATTGTTAGACCTTGTAAGGAGATCATTATTCTTGTGAAATGTAAATATATCCAAACACCGACCAATCATGTCGCTAAAGAACATGCACACAACCTTCAGGATGGTACATTATCTTCCATAAATTTTTTATACTATATTTTTTTAATAAAATTTCATAACTTATAAGGATGAAATATTTTTTCTTTGATTGTGCTGTAAGAAAACTTTTATAATTACATGAACGAGTGGCCATTATTATGCTTCCACTTCCTTCAATAACCATACAAATAAACTGGATTACTGGAAAAATAATGTTAGAGGTGATAGACTCGTCACTTATTTTACAGATAACCACCTAAATTTCCAGGTATCGAATACTTGCAGAGAGAGTTTTATATTTTATTTGTTTATAGTTTTGTATTTGTTTTATGAAACATTCATGTACTAGGGATTACTTCCAGCCACAAATGTTTGAAATTGGGGATGACCTGCTTCATGATTCCAATGTGAGTCTCATATTGATGATTGTTTCCATTTTCTCGATGTCATGATAGAGTAGGGAAAGCTTCATGTCGATCAGTGAGGTTTCTTTCTAATGCAGTAGTATCCTGGTTCTAAAAATGGCTGCAAATTTCTAGAGATCTTCACACCCCAAGCAACTCCTGGACAAGGAGAAAATCGACTTGGTAAGATTTCCCGACAAAGAGAAGGGTATCACTCCAGAATTTTTCAAACTCATCAAGATGCAGAAGGATGATTATATATCAAAACTGGCCCAACATGTTAAAGAAAGACAAAGAGTAGTGGCAACTGCTGTTACTTATATGATACATGTTTATGAAAGAAAGAGTATGACTAAATATGGTCCTCCTCTAGTGGCTCCATCCTGATAGCACATGGCATCAAAAGAAGATGAAACCACCTTATAAAGAAAATTGCTGTCATTATAAATAAACAATCGATATTTTGATGAAAAGTAAAATTATGAGGGTAAGGATATACTTGTAATGGAAATGAAGATATTGGAAGCTTTTATTGCTTGATTTTTACCAACACCATTTATTATTACAATTGCTTTAGGATTTAGGGTTTAATGATACAATTATAATTCAGACAACTTGGGGAATTGTCAATGATACCTATAAGACAGACCTCGGCCTCATACATCCTCCTCATTTGATTACACTGGTCTTCATTTACATTGCAAGCATTCTAAAAGACAAGGACACCACCGCATGGTTTGAAGAGCTTCGAGTTGACATTTCATTCGTGAAAAACATATCTATAGTGATACTAGATTTCTATAACAGTCTCAAGCTGATCACTGATGACTATATCAATGCCACCTTCAACAAGATTATGCCAAATCCAAAAAATGTTTGAATCAGGTTGAGTGGGTGAACTACATGCATGGACCTTGCCGCATACAGTTGATGAACAATTGTATTTTTGTCAGTCATCTGTACACCTCCCTCAATTTCATATGAGGTCTTTTCTCATTTATTTTCTTATCTGTTTGTGCATAGACTGAAGTTGGCATGGATGGGGATTAAGCTAGACCCGGCATAGACTAGAGTTGGTATGGATGGTCTGGAGATAGAGATAACATAGATTGGAGTTGACATGGATGGGGTTGGAGATTTCATGGATGAGATAGAGCTAGAGAAATCATGGTTGGGTGGAGCTATTGGGTCTAGAGCTAACGTGGATGGGCTGGAGCTGTTGGTGCTTGAGTCATTGCAAATGATGGGATGGAGCTGCCGGTGTTGAAGTTTCTAGAAATGATGCATTATTTCTACTGGGGTGGCTAATTGGGGGGTGGGGGTGGGGGCATGGTTGCTCAGTGATTGGATTGGGGAACAATCCTGGGTGGGGATCTAACAGATTCTGTTTGTAAAAATTTCATTATTAATATAATTAATTTCTATCTCATTTTGAATATGTGTTAAAATCATTTTTGGTTTAATAATTAAAACAAATGTATTATATATGATAAATTAATAAATATAATATGAAATTTTATTGGCAATCAAAAATTATAATTTTTATTTAAATTTAATTTATAAAAAAATATTTTATATCAGTAATATTATTACCAGCAGATAAATTTGTCCCCAAAACCTGTTGTTAAACACTTTAAAAAATATATATATTATCAATTGGTATTGTTATAACTATAACAGAAATATTTTATCTTTTGCAAAAACATTTAGCGACAGAGTTTTTACTAACAATTTAGTGACAGAGACAAATATGTTGGTAAAATGTTTTCCAACAGAAAATGCACTTTTAACAATGGATATTCCGTTGTTAGAAAAAGTGAAATATTTTGTAGTGAGTAGTGGTGCCTAAATAATTGTTATGGATCCATATTATGGCTTTGGATGTCAAACTTGAGTAGTTCTCCATCAGTAAGTGTGAAAATAGTTTATAAAAATCTTAATTGTCAAAGTTGTGTGTGGAAGAGTAGCCACATTGCTTCAATATGTGTAATAACCATACAATTATATTTTTCTTGATGAATTTTAGAAGAGAAGAAGAAATAATTTGGTTGGTATTTGTTAGGATGGATTTGAATTCCATTCATTAGATATTTTGAGATACTCCACACTTTGATCGATAAATTGAAGTGAAGTGCATGACAAGAACCAGTGGGATAAGAATCTTAATTACACCAGAGCACATCCAATCCACCGATTGATTGATTCTAGTCATTATTGATTATGTTTCCAATGAGATGAGAAACTTAGGATCGAATTGATATCATGCATGAAACTACACTTTGATTGCATGTGATAACTCTAAGAATGAGCTACGGTGGAATGAAAAACTATAGTTTCAGAAGGCCATTCTGATAATGAATATGAGTTAGAGCTTGGATAAATGAGGAGTATTTCAATAATTTCTTCTTGTACAACACCACCCCACCTTGATTTGTAAAATGGGGATGGCGGGGTATATGGTGGGTGGCCAAAACCCCACCAAACCCTTCCATGGGAGAGGTACTTGGAGGGATAGAAGTTGACTAAAAAAGGTAGTGGATTCCCTGGTTTTTATCATCACCTTCATTGGAAATCTCATCATTGGTTATTCCATTTGTGAGTGGTATTAGTGAGATAGTTTCCCCACCATATTCAAGAGAGATATTATGAGTATTTCTCCTTGTAATAAGTGAGGGAGTGTTTTCTCACTTTTACCCCATAGTGATCCTTCTATTTGCCTGTGGTTTTTTGCCCCTTCTATTTGGGGGTTTTTCTATGTTACATCTGGTGTCCCTTTTATTACCTCATTTTTTCACTTTATTTTTATCTCGTAATTATTGCTGCACCGGTGGGCCATTCATTTACATTCCCAACAAGTGGTATTAAAGGAAAGGTTATGGCCCGGGGCTGTTCACATTTTCGGGTATTAATAATTCTCATACATTTGAGTATGCTCTGTGATTGCAACTCTGGTTGATCTGTCACATCAAAATAAATTTATTGATATTATTAAATACACCATTGTGAAACAGAGGAGGTTCTGGACTGACAGCGTTTCAAGATGGAGACAAAATTTGAGATCAAAATATTCAACGGGAATAATTTTTCATTGTGGAAAATGAAGATGCGGGCAGTGCTGTGGAAGGAAAATTGTCCACTGACAATTGACGAACGGCTGGAAGATGTGAAAATGGAGCATGGTTACAGTGGGATCCAAAATCATGACATGGACAAAAATGTGGTGAGAACATCTGGAAGTGGAGATATCCTAGTTAGAGAAGTGGCGACTACTACTGGAAGCAGGCGGCATCTTGACGATGCATGGATTATAGACTCAGGAGCAACATGGAACATGACGTCTCGACGGGAATGGTTTGACCAATATAAAACCATCCCAGAAGGACTTGTGTACATGGGTAACGATTACACTTTGAAAATAGTTGGAGTCGGTACCATCAAACTGAAGATGCATGATGGCATAGTACGAATCGTTCAAAGAGTATGTCATGTGAAGGGCCTAAAGAAGAACATATTGACTTTGGGACAATTTGATGATATCGGATGCTAGAATCGCATCGAGAAAGGAGTGATGAGAATTGTGAAGGGCGTGCTCATGGAAATTAAGGCAGAGAAGATATCAAAGAACCTGTACATGCTTATGGGTGAAATGTATGAGGTGGTGGAGATAGTTGTTGCATCAACTACCTCGAAGGAAGCGTTGATGACGTTATGGCATCAGAAGCTTGGCCATATGTCAGAACAAGGCCTGAAGATTCTTCCAGATTAGAAGTTTCTGCCTGGGCTGACAAAGGTATCCTTACCATTTTGTGAGCATTGTGTTTTGAGCAAGCAACATATGTTAAAGTTCGGGATGTCAACACCATGAAGTTAGGAGATCCTGGATTTGATTTATTCCGATGTTTAGAAAGCTTTAGTTATATCCCTAGGAGGAGCAAGGTACTTTTTATCATTTATTTATGATTATTACAAGAGATGTTGGGTGTACCCAATTAGGTGGAAGATAGATGTTTTTGAAGTCTTCAAAACATTCAAATCACGGACGGATCTTGACTCTAGAAAGAAGATCAAGTGTCTGAGGACAGACAATAGTGGAGAATATACAAGAGAGGAGTTTGATACTTTTTTTCAACAATAAGGGATCAAGAGATAGTTCATGATGGCGTACACTCCTCAACAGAATGGAGTGGTAGAGCGGATGAACATAACCATATTGGATAAAACAAGGGCGATGTTGAAGACTGCAGGTATTGCCAAAATGTTTTGGGCAGAAGCAGTGAATACCACCTGTTATGTGATCAACCGATCTCCTTCAATGGCGATTGAGCTGAAGACACCGATGGATATGTGGACTGGTTAACCCACTAACTATTCCCAGTTACATACTTTGTAAGTCCTGTATATGCAATGTTTAATGATCAAAAAAGATTGAATTTGGATTCGAGATCCAGGAAATGTATCTTCTTAGGGTACGCTGATGGTGTGAAGGGGTATCATTTGTGGGACCCCACTGCCCACAAATTTATCATCAGTAGAGATGTCATTTTTGTAGAATACAAGGTTCAAATGAAAACTGATCAAGACATGGATAAGTAGAATACAAAAACTACACCATTCGAAGTAGAGGACAAGTCCAAGGAAGAATCAGTTTCCTCTGAAGCATTACCAAAGCACGATGATCAAGTACCGGTTGAGTCTGGACCACGACGGTCAACTTGGGAGAAAAGAGCACCAATATGGCACTCAGACTATGTCACTGAGAGCAATATTGCATATTGCTTATTGAAGGAGGATGATGAGCCATATTCTTTGGTTGAGGAGACCCAGAGTCTAGGTGTATCCTCATGGATGGCAGCGATGCAGGAGGAACTTGAAGCCCTGCACAGGAACAAGACTTGGGATCTTGTTTCATTGCCTCATGGAAGGAAGTATATCGAAAACAAATGGGTCTTTAAGATCAAGTGGAATAAAAAGGACCAGGTGGAAAGACATCGTGCAAGATTGGTGGTCAAAGGATTTTCTCAGAAGGAAGGTATTTATTTCAATGAAATATTTTCTCCTTTTGTTAGACTGACAATTGTTCGGTTAGTTACAGCGATGTGTGCAACATACAGCTTACATCTAGAGAAGATGGATGTGAAGACTGATTTTCTCTATGGTGATCTTGATGAAGAGATCTATATGCTCCAACTGAAAGTGTTTTTAGAAGGAGGCAAAGAGAACTTGGTTTACAGGTTGAAAAAATCTCTGTATATTCACAAACAGGCGATGAGGTTTCGGTACAAGAGATTTGATTCCTATATCATGAGACTTAGATATGATAGACTTCATTCAAATCCTTGTGCATATTTCAATGGTTCAAATGGTAACGATTTCATCATTCTTCTGTTGTATGAGGATGACATGTTTGTTGTAGGCCCCAACAACGATCAGATCCAGGAGATAAAGGCACAATTGGCTAGGGAGTTTGATATGAAGGACTTGGTACCAGCAAACAAGATTCTTGGGATGCAGATTTACTAAGATAGAAATAATGGGATGATTTCTCTATCACATAAGAGTTACTTACAGAGAGTCTTGAAATGCTTCAATATGAAAGACTGTAAGCTAATCTATACCCCTATTCATATTAATTTCAATTTGTCCTCCACGATGAGTCCTAGTAATGAAGAAGAGAGAATAGAAATGTCTTGATTACTGTATGCATCAGCAGTGGGTAGTCGGATGTTCGTTATGTTTTGTACTAGACTAGACATTGCACATGCAGTGGGAGCAGTTAGTTGGTACATGGAGAATCCAGGACTGGAGAATTGTACCACAGTGATGATGATCCTAAGATATATCAAGGAGACCTCAAATGCTGCATTATGTTATGGATGATCAGATTTTACTATCAGAGGCTATGTTGATTCAGATTTTTCAAGTGATTCTGACTGGGGGAAATCCACTACTAGTTATGTGTTTACTCTTGCAGGAGGAGTTGTGAGCTGGATTTCGAAGTTACAATTAGTTGTGGCTTTATCCATGATGGAGGTAGAGTACATGGAAGCTACACAGGCTTGCAAAGATAAAATTTGGATAAGAAGGTTGTTGGAGGAGCTCGGGCACAGACAGTATCAGGTTCCATTGATTTCTGACAGTCATAGCGCCTTGTACATTGTAAGGAATCCATCTTTTCATTCTAGGATGAAGCACATTGGGGTACAATATCACTTTTTTAGAGATGTGGTGGAGGAAGGAAGTGTGGACATGAAGAAGAATCATACTAACGAAAATCTGGTAGATTTATTGATGAATGTGATTAACACTAATAAGTTCAGATGGTGTAGATCCTTGAGTGGCCTCACAGATGCATGAACAGCATGGTTTGGCAGATAGAAAGGATGTGGAGATATGATTGGTTCACAATAAAATCTCCAATTGAGAGATGTGTCGGTAATTTCTTTCGAGATGGCACCACCCCCTTGATTTGTCAAATGGGGATAGCAGGGTAGATGGTGGGTGGAAAAAACCCCACCAAACCCTTCTGTGGGAGAGGCACCAGGAGGGCTGGAAGTTGCCTATAAAAGGTAGTAGATTCCCTGGTTTTTATCATCACCTTCACAAACAATCTCATCATCATTTATTCTACTTGTGAGTGGTATTAGTGAGGTAGCTTCCCCACCATATTCAAGAGAGATATTACGAGGTTTTCTCCGTGAAAAAAGTGAGGGAGTGTGTACCCACTTTTACACCATAGGAATCCTTCTATTTGCCTGTGGTTTTTTACCCCTTCTATTTGGGGGTTTTTCCATGTTACATATGTTGTCCCTTTTATTTCCACATTTTTCACTTTATTTTTATCTCATAATTATTGCTGCATCGGTGGGCCAGTTATTTACGGTCTTAACAGAGTATATGATACTCATCACATGTATGTGAGGAGATCACTGTAATGGAGGAAATCGCCAACTTGAAAAGATTATATGCCATGATTTTTGGCGTATGTTCGAGACAAACCTGAATGACTCAGCAGTTTAATGAAGTCATGATGCGATATTATTTCCTGATCTTTGAAAGATATATGATGTGGCATAAAAACCATATCTAGGTGGTGCGAGGAACTGTGATCCTCACATATAATAGGAGATGAACCCAAGCTCAAGAGATTGCTGCATATTTTCAAAGGCTCTAGTTTTTCTATGGAAATAGAGTATTCATGAACAGCTATGATTCGCAGAAGGAAGAGGAGATCCATGAAGCGTTTTGCTTTTGTGAAGGTGGATTCCACAACCATACGATATGTGCATAGCACACTCATAGTGCTTCATGAAGACGTTGTTCTATGAAGCAGCATGAGATTACATGATGTTTGCATGCGTTATTCTTCTGGTTTGTGTGAATAACACAAAGAACCGATGATTGTTTAAACATTCATGAAGACACCCTGATATCACTCTACACTTGCATGAAGAATTAAATATTTAAGCATGAGAAGTTGAGGAACCTTGCGTGAACCGAAGATCCTACACTCATTCGGGTTGCGTGAAGGTGGTATTTGAGAAAGTTCCATACAATTTTAAACATATAAGGCCATGAAAAATCCATGCATGCTTCCACTGCGTACGTACATTCACATGCCTTGTGAAACAAAGTTATACAGTGTGTGCATACAAGTTGAGTGTGAAGAAACAAGAATTGAATAGTGCATGAATTCTAATACGCATATGTACAAACATAGTGGTACCCGAAAAAAGAAAAAATAATAGAAAATAAAATAATATACAAGGAATGTGTGAGTGTGATAATGTTTCAAATTCCATGTAATGCATGCATGAAGTGGAATTGAGTTGAGATTTGTGAAATCTTGATCTTGCATAAAATATTGAAGAACATTTTTGTACACCTCTTGCACACATCTAAGTGCACTATGGGAAAAAGGGGCTTTTGAGATGGGCCCATTTCCTATCGCAAATAATCCCTTAACAAACACTATTTTTCCATGAGAAATAAACCTCTTCATAAATACTCCTTAATAAAAAAATATTTTTTATGGGAAAACATTCTCGCTGCATCTACATTCAGCACAACATGCATGCCAAACCTCGGGAAAGTTATTTGCGACTGGAATATACCCTCATCACAAATAAATTCTATCATATTGTTATATGGGATGAGAATTAATTCTGGTTGCAAATAAACTGTCAGTAGAATAGTATTTACAAAGAAACCCGTCTTAAATACTATTTTACCACTGAGGTAATTATTAATGGTGGGTACTAATTGTGACGGGACCTGTCACAACAAATACTATTTGCAATGAGAATCCCATCACAATTAGTCCCATACCAAATTATCTAGCCAATATATGTCCCCACCCAGATTTTTTTCACCGTGTTTTCCTTTGAACTCCCCCCTCCTCCTACACTCTCCCTTTCTTCACCTTAAACTTTTAAAAGTTTCTAATTTTATAGGAAAGTATGTTTTCGGCTTTTCATCCGCTAAAATATTTAGTTTTAAAGAATTTATTTAATGTTTTCAATTTTTAATTAATTCTTTTAATTTTATATTAGTAATAATAATTATTTATTAATAGTAATTAGTTTTAATTAGAACTACTTAGTTTTATTTTGTAGTAATTGGTTTTAAGTAATAGTAATTATAATTTTTTAAATGTATTTAGTTTTAATTATCAATATTTTTTTTAATTAAAAGTAGTTTGTCTTAATTAGTCGTAATTAGTTTTAGTTATCATTATGTAGTTCAATTACAAGTAATTAAAGCTCATTATTAGAAATTATCGGTAATTATAAGAAATTTGCAGCAATTATTTGAAATTTTTTATAATTAGTCTAAAAGACCGATAATTAGTAAAAATTAGTGGTAACAAGTGGGAATTTGTAAAAATTAACAGAATTGAGCTAGAATTAACAGAACTTAGTAATAATTTATAGATCTTAGTAAAAAATAAAAATATTTTAAAGTAGTTTGTATTAATTAACAATAATTAGTAATTGATAATTAGTAGTAATTATTACTACTTTTTAATAATTAATGGTAAACATTAATAATTTTAAAACAACTAGTAAAAATTATTCGTAATGGGTATAAATTAGCGATATTCAGTAAAATATGCGGATAATTATTAGAAATGAGCAGTAATTATTAGAAATGAGGAGTAATTATTAGATATGAACATTAATGATTAGAAATCAGTGGTGATTATTAGAGATTGAAGGTAATTATTAGAAAACAATGATAATTTCTAAAAATGAGTTATAAATAGTAAAAATTTGCGGTAAATAGTAATAAGTAGTACTATTAGTTAAAATTAGCACTAATAAGAGGTGATTACAAAAAATAAACAGTCTTTAATAAAACATCGCGATAATTATTAAAAATTAGCAGTAATTAGCGCATGTAGTAAAAATTAGAGTTAATTAGCGGTACTTAGTGAAAATTAGTTGCAATTATTAAAAATTAGTGGTGATTCATAAACATTAGCGAATATTACAAAAAATTAGTGGTACTTATTATGTATTAGCGGTAATAAGGGGTGCTTAGTAAAAATTAGCTGTAATTAGTGGTATATGGTAAAACATAGAGGTAATTAGAGGTACTTAATAAAAATTAGTAGAAATTAGTAAAAATTATAGGTAATTAAAAATAACTAGTAGTAATTAGTAAAAATTATCGGTAATTAGTGAAAATTAGTAGTAATTACTACTAAATTAGTGCTAGTTAGAGAAACTTAGTAAAAATTAGTGAAAATGAACAGTACATGGTAATAATTAGTAATATTTAGTGATACTTAGTAAAAATTTGTGGTAATTAGTTAAAATTTGTGTTAATTAGTTAATTTTTTTGGTGATTAATAACAATTACCAGTAGTTAGTAGTACTTCGTAAAAATTTGCACTAATTAGCGGTACTTATCATAAATCAATGGTAATTAGTAGTACATAGTAAAAATTGGCGGTAATTAGTGAAACGTTGTAAAAATTAGCGGTAAATAGTGGAACTTTGTACAAATTAGTGGTAATTAGTAAAAATTAGCGGTAATTAGTAAAAATAAGCGGTAATTTGGAAAAATTTGTGGTAATTAATAAAAATTAGTGGTAGTTTGTAAAAATTAGAAATAAATTCTAAAAATTAGAGGTAACTAGTAAACATTAGTAGTATTTAGAAAAGAGTATCATTAATTAGTAAAAATTAGCAGTACTTAATAAAAATTAGCAATAATTAATAAAAATTAGTGGTAAATAATAAAAAATAGTGGTACTTGGAAAAAGTTAATGATAATTAGTAAAAACCATCAGTAATTTGTAAAAAATGGTAGTATTTATTAAACATTAGCAATAATTAGTAAAGATTAGTGGTAATTAGTAATAATTAGCGATAGTTACTAAAAATTAATGGTAATTAGTAATAATTAGCGGTAATTAATGAAAACTAGTGGTATATAGTAAAAAGAAGTGGTACATGGTAAGAATTACTTATAATTACTAAGAATTAGAAGTAATTAGTAATAATAAGTGGTAGTTAGTAAAAATTGTGGTAATTAATAAAAAAATAAAGGCAATTACTAAATATTAGCAGTATTTAGTAAAAATTTGTGATAATTTGTGGTACTTAGTAAAAATAAGTTACACTTAGTAAAAATTAGTGTCACTTCGTAAAAATTAGCAGTAATTAGAGGTACTTACTAAAAATATGTGTCACTTTGTAAAAATTCGTGGCAATTACTATGAATTAGTGATAATTAGTAATAATAATAATTAATTAGAAAAAATAGCGGTAATTAGTAAAAATTAGTGGCAATTACTAAAAATTTGTAGTAATTAGTTGTACTAAGTAAAAAAACATTAATAATTAGCAGTACTTAGTAAAACATAGCGGTAATTAGTGGTAATTATTAAAAACAGTATTATATAGTAAAAATTTGCAGAACATTGTAAAATATAGTAGTAATTAGCGGTTCTTAGTAAAATTATGAGGCACTCAGTACAAATTAGCAGTAATTACTAAAGATTAATAGTAATTAGTAAAAAATAGCGGTAATTACTACAAATTAGCGATAATTAGTAATAATTAGAGAAAATTACTAAAAAAATAGTGGTAATTAGTGGTGATTAGAGGCAATTCATAATAATTAGGGGTAATTAGCATTAATTACTGATAATTAGTAATAACTAGTGGTAATTAGCAGTAATTACTAGAAAGTAGATGTAATTACTATTAATTAGTAGTAATTACTAAAAATTTGAGGTCATTACTAAAAAAATACCACCGATTACTAATTATAACAGTACTAACTAAAAATTAGTGGATCTTAGTAAATATTAGTAGTAATTACTAATAATTAGTGATAATTAGTAAAAATTAGCGGTAAATAGATAAAATTGATAATATGTACAAGTAAATTATACTTTCTTTATTTTTTTACTCTTTTTGGATTTTCTTTTTATTACATCATGTTATTCATATTTTTATATATATATTTTTAGATAAATATGGAATAAGGAAGTCGATAATAGTCTTGATTACATGATTGTGATTGGATAAATCAAATCTTGGAATTTAAACAGTTCTATTATAAATCCTATATATATTAAGGGTGTTAAAGATTTTTTTTTATCATTTTCATCATCAAAACAAGAATTTGTTTCAAAAGGGAAAGTTATGTGTCCAAGTACGAATTGTGATCTGAGGTGGTTTGACACATTTGAAAACATTTGGTTTCATCTATTATATTTTGGATTTAGAAAAGATTATGTTTTTTTGTATCAACATGGTGAATGTAGTTTTAGAGAAAATATTAATAATTTGGTTCTAGATCCATCACTGTTTCAAACATTAGTACGTGATATTGCTGGTCCATTTATTAACCAAACTGAAACATTGGATGATATTAATTTCACTCTTGATTTAAAACTATATTTATTTTATAATTTATTGAATTCTACTAAGAATTCCTTATATCCTTGTTGTAAGACATGAAATTTTGAAGCGGTTGAAAAATATATGGCTATTAAATTAGATAACATAATGTCAAATAACTATTTTGATCATAAATTCTCTTTGGTGAAATAACTATTACTTGAAGGAAACATGTTGCCTACAATGTTTTATGATAGAAAGAGTCTGGTTCCTAATATTCATCTTGGTTATCAGAAGATTCATAAATGTTGAAATGATTTCATCTTATATTACAGTAAAAATGAGTCGTTAGTTAATTGCCTTATATATGGACAATCGAGTTAAAAAGAATCTTATCTAGGGAATCCTAGATTGATTCCTGTTAAACTGTTGAGGTATTTCCCACTTACTCCTAGATTACAACATTTATTTATGTCTCAGAACACATCATCAAATATTACATGGCACATAACCAAAATTTCAACCGGTAAAAGATTAAATCATCCTTGTGAGGTTGATTCAAGGAAGAATTTTGACTAGGTACATCTGTGTTTTGATTTAGAATCCCATAAAGTGTGATATGGTCTTTCTACTGACAGTTTCTATCCATTTGGTTCTTACAATAGACAATATTCTTGTCAGACCATTTTTATAACTTCTATGAACTTACCTCCCTAGATTTTGATGAATGGTCCATATATATTTTTGAAAATATTAATTTCAAGACATCCAAAAAAGAATATTGATGTTTATTTGAATTGATTGATTAATTAATTAAATTATTATGGAGTAATGGTTTCAGTATATATGATGTTGTGGAAAAACAAAATTATCTAATAAAAGATACATTAATGTGGAAAATTAGTGACTTACCAGCATATGGAATGTTATCTGGCTAGAGTACATATAATCTAAAATCAAGTTTGAACTGTATGGGAAATAATAAAGTTCTTATTCTGGTCAATGGGAGAAATCATTTTTATTCAACTGTCATTGTAGATTTATTCCTATTGATGATCCTTTCTAAATGAACATAAATCATTTCAGAAAAGGTACAATTGACAGATATGGACCTCAAGAAATGATCTTAGGTATTGATTTAAAACCAATTATCTCTTCATTACCTCCCATTACCTTTAGACTAACTATTAACTAACAAAAAATAATGGCTTTGGGAAAGATCACAATTGGATTATACAAAGTATTTTTTGGGATCTTCCACATTGGTCTGATTTTTTAGTTTGTCGGATGTTGGATAAAATTCATATTGAGAATAACTATTTTTGATAATATGTTTTATACAGTTTTAGACACACTTGGTAAGAAAAAAGGAAATATAAATGCATGACTAGATCTTTCCGAAATTTACTGGTGACCAAAACTTTATTTGTTTTAAAATAATGAATCAAAAAAGTTAATGAGTCAAAAAATGGATTATAAATTTTCTAAAGATTAATGTTCATTATTTTTTTTATTGATTTTTGGATTTGAGACTACCAGATGGTTAGGATTCCAATTTTGATAGATGTGTTAGAAAAAATCACATTACCATATTAAAAGTCTGTATTTTCATGTTGTATAAGAAATAATTCTACCAATTAGATTTAGAGTTTTGTTGAATTCTTAAATTTTGGATTCAGTAACAGAAATATCATATTTTATTTGATTCATTTGTGTGGAGACAAAATTATATGATTCATATAGTATTCTACAAGAAGATATTGTTTAAACATTCTGTAAGATGGAAACTAAATTCTGCAAACTTTATTTGATTCAATGGAACATTTGATATTACATTTTACACCTAAATTAAAATGTGGTGGGAGGGTACAGTTTTTATGGATGTATCCATATGACATATGCATACTAAAATTGAAGAAAGTGTAGATAATAATGTATCAGTTGAAGATTCAATTGCAGAAAATTATTTAGAAGAGGAAATTTCATTTTTCTGCCCCCATTATTTCCAAACTGAATATCCTTCAAAACAAAACAAAATGGTTCATAATTAGGGAAACATTGAAGATGCAATGAATATTAAATTATCATTTTTAATCATTTTTAACTTGTCTTTGATTGATTTGATAAATGATTGATTTTAAAGGATGAACATCATGGGGATCATACATATATTTTTCTCAACTGTTAAGAAATAAAATAATTTGTACAGTGAGTTATACTGCAACATATTATTCAAGTATTTTTTAGAAAATAAGTTAATGTTATTTTATTTTAAGACTATATAATGATCATATCATGAAACATTTTCTTCAAATTAGGCCAACTACTCTTGAATAACGTCAAAAAAAAAATTTTTCCTACTAATTTCAAATACATGTGAAATAAATTGTTTATTTCTTAATATATGAAATATATTTATTATTTTTAATTTTTAAATTTTTTTTTCAATTTTTCAAGTATCAAAACATGCTGATAATCTAGATAATTTATTGTGTGTATAGAGTAACCCATCATCCAAAAAATTGTATGTCTTATAATGCATATGTAGTGTATGGTTTTTTATTTCATACATGTTCATATGATGAATAAAAAAAAATCAATAGTAATGTTTTCTTGTGATGATCTCATCATAGATAAAGTGAAGTTGACTTTTATGGAATGTTGAATGAAATAATTGAACTGTGTTATCTGAGACTGAATTATGTAATTATTTTAAAGTCCATTGGTTTGAAACTAATAAGGTATTGCATGTTCATCAACAATATGGAATAATAGACATTAAATATAAAATCCTTCTTGTATTAAATGGAAAATTTTTATTAGATCATCAAGAACACAAAATATATTATTCAAATTATTCTGCCACATCCTAAAAGTTAATTTATTGGTGGATTATTATAAAATTGAATTCCTGTAAAAATCAGGTTATGAAATATGAATGTGGTTCAATTGAAGTGAATGAAATTGAAATTTTTCAAGAGACATATCCAAATACATCTTTTCGATGATAATACCTGAATATTGATGATGACACCCCGATGTTATGGGTATGTGGTGATGATGTAACAAATGAATCTAAATTAACAAGTGATGATGGACTTATAACTACTATGGAAATTGATGATACCAATGAGGAAGATAAATAAACTGACATCTTCTTATATGAAGATGAGGATGAAGATGAAGAATGGCACAATTAATTTATGGTTATAGACAAAGTATATATATATATAATATTTAATTATATTCTAAAAACTTTTTTTTTATTTCAGATGGCTGATGAGTCTTATGATGAAATCTTTTGTGACCTCAAAGAGGATGTAATAACTGGTGATGAGCCTGATGGTATGTCATTAGACCCAAAAGTTGTAGGTGATGCGTTGATTTAGAGCGGTCATGGTCTTGAAAAATTGATGATTCCAAACCATATTCTCAAGTGACATCCAATTCTAGATTTTGATCCATGCTTGCAGAGGAATGTTCAGTTGTGTAATTTAATTAATTTTCATTAATTTATTTATGTACTAATTGTTTTATTATTTCTCATGTTTTTCTATAGTTTTTTGCAAATAGTTTTTGTCTAGGAGAGTGCTATTTTGAAGAATTATTTTCCAATGTATGGGTGACATGGGATTATATTCCTATTGATGTTCAATGAAGAACCTTTGATCATTGTATGGTATATAAATATATAATAGTTATTTTGAATTTTATTTAATTATTAACTTACTATTATTAATTATTCACAGGGAATATGGTATTCCATTGATAATAGCATGGGGACCTATATCTAGGAGGCCTAGGTTTCCATTATGTGTGACTGATATCCTCAGTTTTTATACAATCTACGGAAGAGATCCTTGAAGAAAGAGAAAGTTATAGTTATTGATTAGTCTTGCTACAACCATTAACCCAATTACACATCCTCTCAAGTTTGGGTTGGATTATACATATATCGGTTGGAAAATAGTTTTCAAATCAGATCATCATTAGGTCTGCAGAACCGGGGGATACAAGAGGTCACCCCTAGAGATAGTAGTCGTACATTTAGTATTCATTGATGACATCTAGTAAGAACTTTTATTTAATAAAATATATAAATTAAAATGTAAAATGTTTATTGTATTTTTCATATAGGCAGTTGAGTAGCTTGATATTATAGAGTTTGATTTGTACAATAGGATGTACAAAAAACCTATCGTTGGAGATATTATTGGTGGTAAAAAATTCCAAATTTTGGTCAGTATTATTTTTTAAAAAAATTAACGAAAAATAATATTTTTTACTATTATAATTTAAAATTATATTTTAACGAGTCATATGAGACCGTGACTTTTCACACACATGATGAGAGTAAATTTGAGGTTGAGTGTTGAGACACCAGTGAAGCAGGATGTGATGAAACAATAGAGATGCAGGTGACTCAGTATGCCTTTGAGAAAGATTGAGTTGTTTGTATCAACACCCGGTAGACATTTGTGAGTTATTATGGTACTTCTTTGATGTTTTCATCCAGCATGACGGGAGCTCATAGAGAGTCATCAGCATCAGATGCACAATATGAGGAGAAGTTGTGAAATCAAGATGAGGTTACAAATACCCTATCTATAAAGTAGGTAGATTTTCATTGGTAGTATGAGTAGCAACAAGAGGAGCTGCATCGAGCACATACACAACAACAGCAACAAATGATGGAGTATATGCAACGTTTGGTGCATGGTATATGGATGAAGTTACTTCCACCACCTCCTCTAGATGATCCTTTCCATCCCTAGTGATTTATATATTTTTTCTATACATTTATTATGTTAAAAATTTTAATAAACATTTTTTAAATATTCTTATTGATTAATAAATCTGCAGTTTTATGGAATTTTTAAAATATTTTTATATAATTTTTTTATTAGGATTTTAGTTATTTATTTTTAAATATTTATTTATTATTTATTTAAATTATTGAACAAAGTTTATATATTTTTTACATAATTTTTATTTTTGTAATTTTTTGTGATGAGACACTGAACCCATCGAAAATAGTTTTTAAAATTATTTATGAATTAATTTTTGGGCCATAAAAATATTATTTATGATGAGAGATTTATCCCATCATTAATAAGTATATATATAAAACCATTAATGATTTTTATGATAAGGAAATACCCATCACAATAAAATAGTTTTTTTTGTGACTGGCCAATTTAAAAGAAGGTATTTGTGGCGTGTTTTCCAGCAAAGGGCCATTTGTGACAAGGAACCATGGAAAATGACTATTTTATATGTTATCCCATCAAAAATGGCCCTTCGTAAATATGGTATAATCTATTAGTGTTGAGGCTAGGACTTTATCAGAAGGAAGAGTCAGCTCGAGCATAATTGAACCAAGGAAATTTATTTTCTAAAGGTGATCAGAATCATTTGAGCAAGACTAGCCATGTTTCAAAGGTAATTAAATTATATATGAGAATTTTTGATTCAGAAATATCATGGAGTTAGATCAATATATCATCCTATATTATATCGATCCTTCAAATTAAGGTGAAGTCTTCGGTTGGAGTCGAAGCACAAGAAGCCACTTAGTTGGATTTGGGAACAAGAGATGATTGGGGGGTATCACGAAAAAAGGATGATGAGTTAGATTACACGGTTTATTAACCATAATCATTAAGAGGATTTATTACTGGTGGGTGTAACCAATTGTTTATTAAACCATTATATTCACTAAAATAATATTACAATAGTGAATCCATGTTGTGGGGGTGGGGCGATAACTAACATGGCAAGGAGTAGGCCTTTCAGGTGAGACTAGTAAATTATTTGTGTAGTTACCTTTATTAATATTAATTCTCATGATATGGGATTTAAATATATCAAAAAGTTGATTGAGAAACTTAAAAAGTTCCAGATGTTGAATTAAAATTTAGAAGAATCTGTAAAAATGAGTGTACCACTGATTCACCCCCTCTTAGTAGCACCTAATTTGACAGGGATCTCTATAATTGGTATTAAAGGGAGGGTCACCTCAAAATATCAAAGAGAGACTTCATAAAGTGTATATTTTTGGAAATTATTTAAAATAATTATATATAGATTTCATCCAAGACTAAGAAGAACTAGATGAAATGAAAGGAAATGAAGTTGAAGAAGAATCTCAGTGTAAATGCAGAGGCACCTTTAACTAAAGGCAATTTGAAAGGTACAACATGAAATAATTCTTTCAATTATGATAATTCTGATGAAGTATATTCAAGATATGATGATAATGTATCGATTACTGATATACATTCTATATTCAAATAACATATGAATAATGTTCCCAAGGAAGTGCTAAAACGTATAGTGAGAGGCATCAATGGATGTCTTTTTGATTAAGAATAACTAGAAGAAGAAGTATATGAACAGTAAGATACACTAGGTAAGAAGTATTGGAAGTGAATCAATCTCACAGACCCATTAAAAGAAATCAATATATCCATTCTTCATACTGAATAAGTACTACAATGATATTTCTATGAGAAAGTTGTTTATGAAATTATTATTGAAGAAGCTTTCCATAAACTTGAAAGATTGAAAAATTTTACATGGACGTCAAAGATATTCAGTTAGAGGATTTTGAAAATCAATTTCAAGAATCAAGAAGCTTTACTAAAATAAAAAAATAAAGAAATTAAAAGAGGATTCGGATGAAAAGTTGTGATCATTTTAGAATGAGAAAAGATCCCTCAACATGAAGTGCTTGGAGATAGAGGTGAAATTGAAGAATATGAAATCACCCCAATATGGTACCTTCCAAATAGTTAGAAGAAAAGATGCTACAACTCAATGTTTTATTATGGTTCATAATTCCAAAAGGAGTATAATATCATCCTATAATCCAATGGCAACATCCTCCATGAAGAAGGTATCCCACAACCTAGAAACTATCTTATGTACTAATACTTTATCAAGTGTTGGTACATGTATTAAACATAATTCGAGGAAATTATGTATGGTAAAAAAAGATGATGATCCCACCAAATCAAGGGTGTATGAGAATAGATGTGTGAGGATATTTTCCCCAAGAGGTGTCCAAATGAGTGGTGGTTCCACTCAAAAGAATCATGATTCACAATCTATGAAATCTAAACAAACTATACATCAAAAGAAAAGAAGAAGGATTACAGCTTATTGTTGGTTTTATTAGATTTTTTGGAATAAGGAATTGGAATATTGGAATAAAATTTCAACTCAGGAACATAATATAATTAATACATTTAAGGGGAGAAAATGTGTAGAAAATATAAGGCCTACACTAGAGATGAAAAAATCATAGAAAATGAATCTGTTAAAAAAGAAAAATTTGAATGCTTTGAGGATTCTTGTGAGTACTACAACAGAATTGGTCACCATAATGATGAGTTATGGTATGTTTATATCATGCAAAAATTATATGATTATTTTAATATAATACCTCAACAAAGGGAAAGGAAGGTTATTAAAGAAGGTAAAAAATAATTCTTAAGATATGAACAAAATAAGAAAACCGTAAAACCAACTATCACCAAGAATAATAATTAGAGATCCTCACCTATATCAAAGGGATAATGAAATGTAAATCCATGTGGAAGATATGAAAAAGTAGTAAAAATCCCTAAATAAATTCTTTTTATTTTTCCATCTGATTTGGAGAAATTCTGGAAGTTATAAGAATCACAAGAAACATCTTATGCTAAAAAATGAATATTCCATATAAAGAAGAAAAATTTATTGAGAGGTTGTAAACAAATGACAACTCATGTATTGAATAAGTTCTATGTGAGATATGAAATAAAGATGTACTTGGCACAATAGGATGTTTAACTACCTTTCTAGAAAAAGAAAAATCCTAGAAGAGAATGAATCTTGAATTAGAAGATTCTTATGATTTAATGGCTATATGAAGAATAACTATCTCACACAATGATTCATTGGGAGTGATAAGATCCATGTTACCAAAGGATAAATCAAATTTGAAAATCATATGTGGAATCATGAATAATAGATAATGTGGAGAAACTTAGTGTAGAAAAACATCTCAACCGTGTTGTTTATATTAGTGAACAAGTAAGGTCCCTCATTATTCCGTTATATATGAATTATGTTTTACTAACATGCATGGAATTGAAGGAGATGGTTGCATCCCTTTAGGGGGGGGGGTCTTTTTTTTTGATAAACCTATTAAATATTCGCTACATAGTGAATGCAAATCTTAAAAAAAATGAAAATTAAAAAAATTAAGTATGTCAACCCCACTTTCATCCATCATTCTTAATTATATTATACATATCAATAAAGATAGATTTCATGGTTAATGAAAAAATGAGTCAAAGGGGGAGATTTATCTTTTTCACCTGAACTTTCTAATGTGTCGGTTGAATTATGTTCCTGATTTAGCATTTCTTTGATAAATATAATTATTTACAACCCCATGGATGAAAATTGAGACATTTTCAGTATTATTTCACATTCATGGTATTTTATAGACATCACTGAAAACCTTATTCATATCTCCTGTGTTTTCAACACTGTGTTAAACCAGGTAGACTTAGATTTGGTTAACTAGTGGTTCCTTGCTAAGAGAACCATGTAATTTAATTCCTCTCTTAGAGGTATTAAAGAAGTAATATTTTATGGGAGTAGAACCTATTTTCACGACACCCCAAACTTTTCCTTTGAATTTTATTTACAAGAAAGGGGAGAAAATTCCAAGCACACATATTCACTCTTGTAAAGTGTGCTAAAGAGGTATTGACAAAAAATATATAAAGGGGGAGATTATTGGACTCAATGTTGGATTTATTGGTAATTTTATGTCAATATGTGTTTGGTAAGATAATGATGTGAAGTGGTGATTCCTAGATAACTTTTATGGATTCATATTACAGCATTGGATTCCATGATTGAGTAATTATCCTTATTTAAATGTGATTATTTTTAATGATATTAATTGTCAATATCACATGCTGAGGAGATTACACATTACTTCATCAAGTGGATTAACCAGGAAAATATATTTTCAAATGATGAATTTGAGAAGACAAGAAGAAAGAGTTGGTTGGTATTTTTGAGTAAGGATTTGAATTTATTATGACACATAGATTATTAAAATTATACAATTGAACATTATATAAAAAAAATAGGGAAACAAAAGGGCTGTCCTTATCTAGGCTCGACCAAGGATCTCATGGGACCTAGTGGGGTAAACCATGTCCATGTGAATCCATCTAGGGCCAACCATGGGTGGAAGAAGGTGGGATGAATCTCGTAAGGTAGTGTATAATCCATGATGAGGCATGACCATAAGGAAAGCTTGTGTATAAGGCCTACAATATTATTAGATTAGGAAATGATCCCTCTATACCCAAGACCTTATAAGCTATGTTATGTTTATTGGTGTTGATCCTTGGTCTCTAGATTAAATGAGCCATAACATGCTTGGATTAATAAACCAATATAAAGTATGTGGGAAGAACCGATTTAGGATAGCTAAATTTGGGGTATTGTTCCTTTAAAAAATCTACTGACATTTCATGTGACATAAAATTTATTTGATATGTGCAATCCAATCAAAATCAGTGATTTCCTTCAAACTACAACTTCTTGGATCATATTCATTATGTTGGGGCACAACCAGGACACCAATTTAGGGATTATTACCATCATTGAAGATGTTTCCGATGGGATGAGAAACTTGATATTGAATTGATATCATACATGCAACTACACTTTTCATGCATGCGATAACTCAAAGAATGAACTATGACTGAATGCAAAATGATAGGTGTTGGAGTCTATTATGATAATTAAAATGAGTTAGATATTGGATAAATGAGGAGCATATAATCGTTATCTCATTCACATGAGGCGTTCATGAAAAAGGAGGATATTGTGAACATGAAAGGATTATACACCATGATTTTTTGTGTATGTTTGAGAAAAACCTGGTGTTTGATGAATTTGTGATGTGAAGTTATTTTTAGATATTTGAATGAGCTATGATGCAATATAAAAACCGGATCTAGTAAGTGAAAGGCACTGCAATGTTCACCTATAATAGGAGACAAACCCAAGCTTGAGAGGTTTCTTAAAATATTTAGAGGCTCTCATTTTTTATATAAAAACATAGAATCTGTGAATGACTACGGTGAAAAAAAGGCATATGAGATCCATGATGTGTTTTTCTTGTGCGAAATAGGATTCTGCAGACATACAATATGTGTATAGAAAAATCATAGTTCTTCACAAAGAATTTTTTTCACGAATCACCTTGTGATAATGTGATTTTCATATGCACTATTCTTCTATTTTCCGTGAAGAACACAAAGAAACAACTCTTGTTCATACTTGTACGAAGACACATTGATATCACACTACACTTTCACAAAGCCTCAAAGTAGTAGGTTTGAAATGTTGAACAACCTTGTACACATAAAAGAACCAACATTCATTTAAGTTTCAAAAAAGGTGGTATTTGAGATATCTATGTATTGTGTTTCATAGATAAGGCCATGAGGAATCCATGCATGATTCCACTACATAAGTACATTCACATTCATTGAGAAACAAATTTATATAGTGTGTTCATACAAGGAGAGTTTAAGGAAAAATAAGTGAATGGTGTAGATATAATTTTATGCATATGTTCAAACATAGTTATTATAAGGCCTCGGTCTTAAACCTTACTTAATATTGAATTAAAATAATAATTCACATTGAGGATCTTTTCAGGTTTAGAGTTTTAGAGAATTATAACATAACTGTTACATCTCAAAAGATTACAAAGTAGTCACTTCTACTAAGTTTCCATAATAAAAAAAACTCTTAAAAGAAACATGTCTAGTTCCATGTTTTATATAGCATGACATTCCCTTGATCCCATCCTTGACCTTATTCCACATTAAGTCCTGTGAAAAAAATTTCAAAAAAACTTGGGGTGAGCATAAAAATCTCATAAAGGGATACACAAAGAATGAAAACTATTAGTTTTTCAAACATCAAGTAAACCATGTATACTCTATAAAAGTAATATCTTCACCTTCATGAAGTAGTAAAAACTCTTCACTGAATAAAGTATCATTACTTACCTTTTTGTTACCAAAGGATTACCATAAAACCCATATAAAGAACACATAACATATATAGAGGTAACTTGGGACATAAACATACTTAAGTGGAATAATCATACGGTCGACTTCCACACATATCACTTAAATGGAATAGCCATACGGCCAATTTCCATACATACTTAATGGAATAGCCATACAGCCGACTTCCATACCCAATGCATTGGAGGTTATAACGTAACCACCCGTCCTGGTATTCACGGCACCACCCGTCATATGGTTTATCACGTAACCACCCGTCAAATGTCCAAGTACCAATATAAAATCATAAAACATAAAACCAATATAAAGGAATGATAACATTTCCACATTTCAATCACAATATATCATAATAAAATCCTTTATCAAAACAATTTTCAATACCAAAATACATAAAAGAGTATATGGTATTTATTTCATTTTAAAAACATAACGGCTTGTTGAGGAAGCCAAAGACCAAATAATACTCGCGGCAGTAGAAAAGGTCGTTGTCACCGCGTACGTTAAAAAACATTCCTTTTTTTCGTTTAGTAAAACGCTTCGTAGAAAAAGATTCATTTTGAATAAAAGTAAAAGTCAAAGGGGTTTATACACCCTATAAAAGAAAGTTATGTATAAAACGAAATATGCCTCAATGAAAGAAGATTGAGACGAAGTCCCTTACCTCGGGTCCGACTTGACTCGATCGTTCTTTAACGTCCTGAATAATAAACTCGAGTTAATTTATACTTGATTAAGAACCGTTTTAAAGTTCATTATTCCTTTTATATCACTTATTTCCATGTTATAAAAATTATGTAACCATTTAAGTTAATAATGTTTGTTTTGTCAATATTTGGTTCTTAAGTCGAAAGTGGACTTCTTACAATTACATGTTGTTCGTGTGGTCAAAGGTTCTTTATATCCAGAATGACATTCCTGATTTGGATATCATATATATCATATATATCCAGCATATACATGTATTTATAATATTACATAATCATTTAGAGGTAAGAAATGAAATGCACCGTTCATGGAGACGGTAAGCCGTACGTACGCATGAACGCTACATTCATTTCTATTTCGTATTTTATATAATGGAATCATAATGATATAATAGTATATTATAATTCCAGTATAATAACATATATAATATCATTAACTTTATCCTTTACACATCCCACATATGGTATTAATGAATCAAATCACTTTCAGGGGGCGGTAGTCCGCACTTCCTAAAATGAAGATCTCGTGTTTACCCATAATGGAAACAATAATGGTATGCCATAAATGAAAAATACAGAAGCTTAAGGAAAGAATAAACATATTACATATTATATATAAAAATAGTGACATCATAATGGCCACCTTTGAAGGTGTTAAATGAGTATTGAACAATCATCGTTTCAGGAGAGAGAATTTCGCCATCCACAGAAACCGTATGTTCTTTAACCATTTGATGTAGTTGTGTGAGATTTTAGCTCGAATAAATCTTATAAAAACATCCTAGTATATTTAAGATAATTGTGTTGTTACAAAAGAAGTAAATAAAAAGAGTTTAGGGGGTTGGAGAAGCAAAATAAAACAAATGAACAAGAGAGAATGGATTACCTTTAAAAGTGTAACTCCTTTTGATTTGAGCCTAAAGGCTTCCTTGAAAGGATTCTTCCCAAAGGGAATCCTCTAGGATGAGGATAGGGATGTGGAGAGAGTAAATGGGTAGGGTATGGCCGAGCCAAAGTCTTGAGGAGTGTGTGAAATGAGGTAGAGGTGGGGGCCTTTTATAAGAGGAGAGGAGGGGCACTTTTGGAAAGTAAAGAAATATTACTTTATTTGAAAATGTGTTTCGGTTTTAAAAGGTCCAAAATTGATATAATTCGTGGATAAGGTGATAAAGTTTCGAAATCCACCCATCCAATAAGTTTTGGACATGTGTAGTTCATAGATTTTACATTATCTATCCATTTTATTTAAATCGTCAAATAATGATGTCATCGCTGCATCATTATTATGTCATAAATAATTTACTTTATTTAATATCTTAAAATTATAAAACAAATACTATGATGTAGGAAATATTTTTATCTTTCCATTGACTATTTATAATAAAAAATCTGACTTGTATAACCCCATTTAAATTTTTTTTTAGTAAAACATATCATGTTTGTGCCATTTTTTACGTTAACATTAAATAAAATGTATTTCTGTCATTTTCCAACCAAAGTAGATCCATGTGGTCCCCAAGTTGACCCATGGCTTGTAATGGTCGGACATGACACATCCAATGAGGGTAGGACATGTTTCTAGGTCATCTCATATTATTAAAATATTATTTTTACCTTAAACTACACTAATTACCACTAATCGCGATTAAAAACTTAATAAGTTACTATTCACCAAAAAATTATTTTAATCTCATTGAACCACATTTTACTTCTTAATGACAACCATGTATGTCAGATTTTTGAAAATCAAAACACAATTATGGCAAAATTTAATTTAAACGGAAAATCAGTTTTTATAAGTACCACTTAGTGGTTTCACTATTCATCAAAAAATTGAAGTTTTTTTGAAAATTACCAAAAATTCACCCTAAGCTATATTTGATATTACGAATTCAAAAATGAAGTTTATTTTACAAAATTCAAAACATATAAGTCACATTAATTAATTTAATAATTAATTCCTGCTGTCTGAGCAAATAGCGTGTTTTTATGAAACAATAAGTATCAAAAGATTGACACTAGTTTAAGTCCGATTTCAAAGTGAAATTAATTCCAACGACCACTATTGGATTTAATGGTAAAAATATTTTCTAATTTCACTTTAAAACCAATTCAAAATATAATCTAATCATATAAATAAATTAGATTAAAAAGTGGAGTTGAATTAAAATACAACATTTTACACTATTCATTAAAAAATGAACTTTATCGGAAAAGTACCAAAAATTTACACAAAGTAAATTTTGATGTCCCGATTCTAAATAAGAGTTATTTTTGGTCTAATAGAATTTATAAGATTGATCAAAACTATATTTCATGACGGTTCACCGTCAAAAGGTGATAAGTGAACCCTTAGTGAAAATTAGGGTATAAATGCCAAAAATTGAACTCTTTCCGTATTTTAAGCATTTATCTTTTATTGGGTAAATGTAAAAACATTTAAAAACATATATAATCATATTTTAGTTATTTCTATCCATTCCCGCCAGTACAACGACTACTTGTTAACTAACATTTAAAATAATATTATTTTATTACTTGTGTGCAACGTAAGTTTTCAAAGAAACTCATCGTTGCGTATCGAGTACGCTATCGAACGTAGAAACCCCTTTTAATTAAAATTAATATTTAATTCGTAAATATTAATAAATATGAAAATTCTTTATTCTTTAATTACCTGGGATGTTACATCCTTCCCCCCTTTTGCGAATTGCATCCTCGCAATTTTATTCACTTATCAAAATAAGTGGGGGTATTTATCCCTCATAGCATTTTCAGATTCCCACGTTGCCTCTTCAATCACATGGTTTTTCCACAAAACCTTTACCTAATGAATCATCTTATTCCGTAACACTTGCTCCCTGTGGTCAAGAATCAGGACTGGTTGTTCTTCATAAGATAGGTTCTCCTCCAGCTGAACTACCTCTGGACTCAAAACATGAGATGGATCTGGCATATACTTCCTCAACATTGAAACATGAAAAACATTGTGTACCTGAGATAAACTCGGAGGTAAAGCCACTCGGTAAGCAACTGATCCAACTTTCTCCAAAATTTCATATGGTCCAATAAACCTTGGACTCAACTTTCCTTTCTTACCAAATCTCATCACACTTTTCCAAGGAGAAACCTTGAGAAAAACATGATCACCTACCTCGAAAGATAGATCCTTCCTCCGGTTATCTGCATAACTCTTCTGCCTGCTCTGAGCTGTTCTCATGTGCTTCTGAATCAACTGAACTTTTTTTGCCATCTCTTCTACCAATTCTAGTCCCATCAGATTCCTTTCACCCACTTCATCCCAAAATGCTGGAGTTCGACACCGCTTCCCATATAATGCCTCAAATGGTGCCATCTGTATACTGGAATGAAGGCTGTTATTATAAGAAAACTCAACCAAAGAAAGATATTGGTCCCAACTTCCCTGATAATCCATCGAACAAGCTCGTAGCATATCATCCAAGGTCTGAATTGATTGTTCTGACTGCCCATCTGATTGAGGATGAAAAGCTGTACTAAAATTTCATTCAGTACCCAATGACTTCTGAAGGCCTTTCCAAAAGTTAGATGTGAACCTGGGATCACGATCAGATACAAGTGGAGAGGGGAACTCCATGTAACCTAACTATCTCTTTAAGATTCAAACGGGAAAGTTGATCTAGGGAAAAAGTATCTCGTATAGCAAGGAAATGAGCAGATTTAGTCAAGCGATCAACAATAACCCAGAGTGCATTATTACCTCGATATGTCCTCGGTAATCCCACAAAAAAGTCCATGGATATGTTTTCCCATTTCTACTCTGGCACTGGTAAAGGCTGAAGCATCCCTTTCGGTAACTGCCGCTCTGCTTTAACCTGCTGACAAGTCAAACACTTCACAGTAAAATCAACAATATCTCTTTTCATTCCATCCCACCAGTAATACTCTTGAAGATCTCTGTACATTTTAGTACTGCCAGGATGAACTGAAAACGAAGAACTATGAGCTTCACATAACAACTCCCTCTTCAACTGTGAATCACAAGGCACACATAACCTCTTCCCAAACCTCAAAACACAATCATTATCAATGTTGAATTCATGCAACTTACCTTTCTGAACCAGCTCTACCTGTTTCTTCAACTCACTGTCTCACTTCCGTGCTTGCTTGATTCTGTCTAATAGAGAATATTTCACTGATACCTGAAACAAAACAGAAGAACATCTTGTACCAACAACTTCTATACCAAAGTTCACCAAATATTTAACCAAAGGATCACGTTCCAAACGCAACATTGCTAATGAAGCATTACATTTTTGACTCAAAGCATCAGCCACTTTATTTGCTTTTCCCAGATGGTAATGAATTATGCAATCATAATCCTTGATTAATTCCAGCCATCTCCTTTGACTCATGTTAAATTCTTTCTGAGTGAATATATACTTTAAACTTTTATGATCAGTATATATTTCACACTTTACTCCATACAAATGATGCCTCCAAAATTTTAAAGCAAAGACAACAGTAGCTAATTCCAAATCATGTGTAGGGTAATTTACCTCATGAGTTTTCAACTGTCGTGAAGCATAAGCAATTACCTGATCATTCTGCATAAGGAAACAGCCAAGTCCCTTCAACGAAGCATCACTGTATAAAAAAAACTCACCATTCCTGGAAGGAAGTTCCAAAACGAGAGCATTCACCAATCTTCCCTTCAACTCCTGAAAACAATCATCACATTCTTTTGTCCATATGAACTTAACACCCTTACGAGTTAGCTTAGTCATTGGACTAGATAACCATGAAAATTTTTCAACAAACCTTCAGTAGTAACCTCCCAAACCAAGAAAACTACGGATCTCAGTTACATTTGTGGGTCTTGGCCATTCTTCAACAACTTTTGTTTTAGTAGGATCAACAGTTATGACATCTTTTGAAACAATGTGACCTAGGAAACAAATTTGTTGTAACCAAAACTCACACTTTCTGAATTTTCCATATAGTTTCTTTTCTTTTAAGGTTTTCAAGATAACCCTTAAATGACTTTCATTCTCATCTTTACTTTTAGAAAACACCAAAATATCATCGATGAAAACAACCACAAACTTATCCAAGAACTCATGGAAAATTCTATTCATAAGGTCCATGAATACAGCAGGTGCATTGGTCAAACCAAAAGGCATCACTACAAATTCATAATGGCCATATCTAGTACGGAACGCAGTCTTCGGAACGTCTGATTCTTTTACTTTCAACTGATGGTACCCCAACCTCAAGTCAATCTTCAAAAAAAACTGAGCTCCCTGGAGCTGATCAAACAAATCATCGATATGAGGCAAAGGATACTTGTTCTTAACAGTAATATTATTCAAGGCTCTATAATCAATGCAAAGTCTCATTGATCCATATTTATTTTTAACAAACAAGATAGGAGCACCCCATGGTGATGTGCTAGGTTGAATGAAACCTTTATCTAATAACTCCTGCAATTGTTTCTTTAATTCTAAAAGTTCAACTTGAGCCATTCGATAAGGGGGTTTTGAAATTGACTTAGAATCAGGAACTAAGTCAATAGTAAATTCAACTTCCCGATCATGAATAATACCAGGCAACTCATCAGGAAAAACATCAAGATACTCATTTACCACTGGAACATCATTAATCTGAACAGTTCCTTTATTTTCAACAATATGCACAAGGTAACATTCATTTCCATCTTTTACTAGTTTCTCAACTTCCTGATATGTTATCAAAATCAAGGGTTCATTCTTGTACACAAACTGAAAATCTTTCTAAAAAGAAACCATTTTAGCTCTGCAGTCAATCTTAGCATGATAAACAGAAAGCCAATCCATACCCAAAATAACATCAAACTCTACTAGAGGAAAAACAATAAGGTTTGCTGGTAGATTCTTTCCACACACAAGGATAGGAAGGTTCTTATAATTCCTTTTTGTCTCAATGTTCCCTCCGGGTGTTTTTACCATAAGTTCAGGATTCATATCTTGATATGGAATTTCCAATTTATTAGAAAACTTCTCAGAAATGAAAGAGTGTGTAGACCCTGAATCAAACAACACATTGGCATAATCTGAACAAACAAACAGTGTACCTAATACCACTTCATTCGATGGCCCAACATATGCTGAAGTTGTTGCAAAGGATTTCACCACCCCTTTCTGCTAGTGGTCTGGTTGCATTCCCCCATTTGAGTTCTTCGTTGGACACTCGTTTGCATAATGACCCATTTTATTACACTTAAAACATCTTACCATTGGCTTTTCATTACCTGCTTGATCATCTTCCTTACAGTTACGAGCAATATGACCAGACTTACCACACCGAAATCACTTACCAGACTTGGATAAACATTCTCCGGGATGCATTTTACCACAATTCTCACAGGATAGATATTTGGTTTTCTTACCTCCTTGCTTCTTTGATGAATTCTTCCCCTTTGCCTGCCAACTAGACCTCTTATTCTGTTGTTTGTCATAGAACAACTGATCATCGACAAACTCCATTTTCACCTTCTCTGCACATCGAACAAGTTTTTCATAACTATTGAACTCACGAGAAGCTAAATCCCTTAGATACTTTGGCTTTAACCCTGAGTAAAAATGGTTTATTTTACAATCAATATCTCATATGAGGTTTGGAGCATACCTTGCCAATCGAGTAAACTTTGCTTCATAAGCAGCCACTGAATCATCCTCCTGCCTCAATTCTAGGAACTGTTTTTCCATCCTAAGACGAACCACCTTAGGAAAATATTTCTCAAGAAACATACCTTTGAATTCATCCCAGTGAAGATCCTCAATCTCATCACTATCCCTGATATTTTTCACCATCGACCACCACTGATCAGCTTCACCTTCAAAATGGTAAACAGCAAGACTATCCTTTTGATGTTTTGAACACCCCATGACATCAAAAATCTTCGCCAATGCTTTAATCCACCCTTCAGCTTGCACAGGGTCAGATGATCCTCTGAACGATGGGGGATGTTGCCTCATGAAATATTCCACCACTGACATATTCCTCTGCGGTTGATCTGGCTGATCTCGTGCATGGATACCACCACCATTTATAGCCTGAGTCAACTATGCCATCACTGCAACAAACTGTTCAGTTCCGATTCCGACCATCTTAGGTTGCTGATTTGGAAGTTTTTCTTCCTCCTGATGTCGTCCCAACATAGTTGCTTTGTTTCCTCTGCGGAAAACCATTCTGAACACAGAAATATCTTAGGCGAAGCAACATGGTAATTCGTAAATGCTATATCATTTCAATCATATTATAATTTAACACTTTTCTAACTCCTAAAGTTGTCTAAACTGACCTTTGATACCAACTATAAGGCCCCGGCCTTAAACCTTACTTAATATTGAATTAAAAGAATAATTCACGTTGAGGATCTTTTCAGGTTTAGAGTTTTAGAGAATTATAACATAACTATTACACCTCAAAAGATTACAAAGTAGTCACTTCTACTATGTTTCCATAATAAAAAAAACTCTTAAAAGAAACATGTCTAGTTCCATGTTTTATATAGCATGACATTCCCTTGATCCCATCCTTGACCTTATTCCACATTATGTCCTGTGAAAAACATTTCAAAAAAACTTGGGGTGAGCATAAAAAGCTAAGTAAGGGATACACAAATAATGAAAACTGTTAGTTTTTCAAACATCAAGTAAACCATGTATACTCTATCAAAGTAATACCTTCACCTTCATGAAGTAGTAAAAACTTTTCACTAAATAAAGTATCCTTACTTACCTTTTTGTTACCAAAGGATTACCAAAAAACCCATATAAAGAACACATAACATATATAGAGGTAACTTGGGACATAAACATACTTAAGTGGAATAACCATATGCTCTACTTCTACACATATCACTTAAATGGAATAGCCATACGGCCAATTTCCATACATACTTAATGGAATAGACATACGGCCGACTTCCATACCCAATGAATTGGAGGTTATAATGTAACCACCCATCCTGGTATTCACGGAACCACCCGTCATATGTTTTATCATGTAACCACCCGTCAAATGTCCAAGTACCAATATAAAATCATGAAACATAAAACCAATATAAAGGAATGATAACATTTCCACATTTCAATCACAATATATCATAATAAAATCTTTTATCAAAACCATTTTCAATACCAAAATACATAAAAGAGTATATGGTATTTATTTCATTTTAAAAACATAACGTCTTGTTGAGGAAGCTAAAGACCAAATAATACTCGTGGCGGCGGAAAAGGTCGTTGTCACCACGTATGTTAAAAAAACATTCCTTTTTGTCGTTTAGTAAAACGCTTCGTAGAAAAAGATTCCTTTTGTATAAATGTAAAATTCAAAGGGGTTTATACACCGTATAAAAGAAAGTTGTGTATAAAACGAAATATGCCTCAATGAAAGGAGATTGAGACGAAGTCCCTTACCTCGGGTCCGACTTGACTCGATCATTCTTTAACGTCCTGAATAATAAACTTGAGTTAATTTATATTTGATTAAGAACCTTTTTAAAGTTCATTATTCCTTTTATATCACTTATTTCCATGTTATAAACATTATGTAACCATTTAAGTTAATAATGTTTGTTTTGTCAATATTTGGTTCTTAAGTCGAAAGTGGACTTCTTACAATTACATGTTGTTCGTGTGGTCAAAGGTTCTTTATATCCAGAATGACATTCCTGATTTTTATATCATATATATCATATATATCCAGCATATACATGTATTTATAATATTACATAATCATTTAGAGGTAAGAAATGAAATGCACCGTTCATGGAGACGGTAAGCTGTACGTACGCATGAATGCTACTTTCATTTCTATTTCGTATTTTATAGAATGGAATCATAATTATATAAGAGTATATTATAATTCCAGTATAATAACATATATAATATCATTAAATTTATCCTTTACACATCCCACATTGGTATTAACGAATCAAATCACTTTCAGGGGGCGGTAGTCCGCACTTCCAAAAATGAAGATATCGTGTTTACCCATAATGGAAACAATAATGGTATGCCATAAATGAAAAATACAGAAGCTTAAGGAAAGAATAAACATATTACATATCATATATAAAAATAGTGACATCATAATGGCCACCTTTGAAGGTGTTAAATGAGTATTGAACAATCAGCGTTTTGGGAGGCAGAATTTCGCCATCCACGGAAACCGTATGTTCTTTAACCATTTGATGTAGTTGTGTGAGAGTGTAGCTTGAATAAATCTTATAACAACATCCTAGTATATTTAAGATACTGGTGTTGTTACAAAAGAAGTAAATAAAAATAGTTTAGGGGGTTGGAGAAGCAAAATAAAACAAATGAACAAGAGAGAATGAATTACCTTTAAAAGTGTAACTCTTTTTGATTTGAGCCTAAAGGCTTCCTTTGAAAGGATTCTGTCCAAAGGGAATCCTCTATGATGAGGATAGGGATGTGGATAGAGTAAATTGGCAGGGTATGGCCGATCCAAAGGCTTGAGGAGTGTGTGAAATGAGGTAGAGGTGGGGGCCTTTTATAAGGGGAGAGGAGGGGCACTTTTGGAAAGTAAAGAAATATTACTTTATTTGAAAATGTGTTTCGGTTTTAAAAGGTCCGACATTGATATAATTCGTGGATATGGTGATTAGGGTTCTAAATCCACCCATCCAATAAGTTTTCGACATGTGTAGTTCATAGAGTTTACATTATATTTCCATTTTATTTAAATCGTCAAATAATGATGTCATCGCTGCATCATTATTATGTCATAAATAATTTAATTTATTTAATGTCTAAAAATTATAAAAAAAATACTATGATGTAGGAAATCGTTTTATCTTTCCAATGACTATTTATAATCAAAAGTAGGACTTGTATAACCCCATTTAAATTTTTTTTAGTAAAACATATCATGTTTGTGCCATTGTTTACATTAACATTAAATAAAAGGTATTTATCTCATTTTCCGACCAAAGTGGCTCCATGGGGTCCCCAAGTTGACCCATGGCTTGTCTTGGTCGGTCGGCCCTGACACATCCAATGAGGGTAGGAAATGTTTCTAGGTCATCTCATATTATTAAAATATTATTTTTACCTTAAACTACACTAATTACCACTAATCGCGATTAAAAACTTAATATGTTACTATTCACCAAAAAATTATTTTAATCTCATTGAACCACATTTTACTTCTTAATTACAACCATGTATGTCGGATTTTTGAAAATCAAAACACAATGATGGCAAAATTTCATTTAAACGGAAAATCAGTTTTTATAAGTACCACTTAGTGGTTTCACTATTCATCAAAAATTGAAGTTTTTCAGAAAATTACCAAAAATTCACCCTAAGATATATTTGATATTACGAATTCAAAAATTAAGTCTATTTTAAAAAATTCAAAACATATAAGTCACATTAATTAATTTAATAATTAATTCCCGCTGTCAGAGCAAATAGCGTGTTTTTATGAAATAATAAGTATCAAAAGATTGACACTAGTTTATGTCCGATTTCAAAGTGAAATTAATTCCAACGACCACTATTGGATTTAATGGTAGAAATATTTTCTAATTTCACTTTAAAACCAATTCAAAAGATAATCTAATCATATAAATAAATTAGATTAAAAAGAGGTTTTGAATTAAAATACAACATTTTACACTATTCATTAAAAAATGAACTTTATCGGAAAGGTACCAAAAATTTACACAAAGTAAATTTTGATGTCCCGATTCTAAAGAAGAGTTAGTTTTGGTCCAATAGAATTTATAAGATTGATCAAAACTATATTTCATGACGGTTCGCCGTCAAAAGGTGATAAGTGAACCCTTAGTGAAAATTAGGGTATAAATGCCTAAAATTGAACTCTTTCCGTATTTTAAGCCTTTATCTTTTATTGGGTAAATGTAAAAACATTTAAAAACATATATAATCATATTTTAGTTATTTCTATCCATTCCTGCCAGTACAACAACTACTTATTAACTAACATTTAAAATAATATTATTTTATTACTTGTGTGTGTTGACGCTCCTTTCGTCACAGAATCTAAAGATCGGAAAAGGGAATATCCGAGCTCAAAGTAATTCATCCATTGAAGAAAAACATAAAAAATCAACAAAGGAAGGAAGAAAGGATCAACAGAAACCTCACCGCGCAAGTTATCTAACTGTCGCGCAAGTGTACTTGCGCGGCTACCTTGGTCGCGCAAGTGACCTGCGCGGCTACCTTGGTCGCGCAAGTGACTTGCGCGACCTAAGTGGTAACCGCCCGGTAACTGCCCAGGGCCTTCTTTTGCCTATAAATAGACCCTGTGGGCCCCCCATTCGAGAGGATCTTTTTCCAGAAACTCGGATTGAAGCTCTCGACACCCAAGTCTCTTCTCAAAGCTTCCGGAACACTTCTAAGGTAATTTCTTACATATAATGGAAGATCTAAAGAGAAGAAAGAAGGCCTAAGTGTTGAAACTTATCAACACTTGTGCGCCGACTTATTTCCTTCAATATAACTTTCGCGTCCCTTTTCTGGAAGAACCTCAAGAGGATTATAAAGGGTTTAAAAAAGAGTCGCTCAAATATTTCAATACTGGTTGAAAATCGCACAAGTACACCATGTGTCGCGCAGGTATACCTGCGCGACCAAAACTTGTGCGCCCACGGAAGACTTGCGCGCCTTACAAGACTTGCGCGCCCCTACCTTTTTGGGTGCCCATCTTGCCCATTTTACCCCTCTTAAGCCATTACACCTTTCCTTTTCAAGATTCAGTCTTCAAGACACTCTTCAAAGCCATTTATGGCATGATTTCTTGATTTGAATTCCTTATCTGAATGGAATTCTGTGGAATATCTCTCAATACCAAGTGATTTAAATATCCTTATGTCACTAAATATAGAGTGTTAATTCATTCAACCTCATCCTTTAAGATGAGAGAATCCTTAACTTGGGCATCCTCCTCAGGAGTAAGCCCCAATCATAATCCTTTAACTTGGGCATCCTCCTCAGGAGTAAGCCCCAATCATAATCCTTTAACTTGGGAATCCTCCTCAGGAGTAAGCCCCAATTTCAAATCTCGGCATCCTTATTTAGGAGTAAGCCCCAAATTCTTAAAGTTCTCAAACTTGGGCATCCTCCTCAGGAGTAAGCCCCAAACCTTAATCCCTAACCTGGGTCTCCTTTTCAGGAATAAGACTCAGTCATAATCTTGGGCATCCTTCTGAGGAGGATGCCCCAAGTCCCCTATCCTGGGTCTCCCTTTTAGGAATAAGACTCAGTCATAATCTGGGCCTCCTTTTTTAGGAGTAAGTCCCAGTCATAATCTTGGGTTTCCTTTTCAGGAGTAAACCCCAAGCCCCCTTAAATTTCTCTTAACCAGTCCTAATTTACCCTAGATTTGGGTTTCATTTTCAGGAGTAAAACCCAATCATAAGTCCCCTCCTAACTTGGGAATCCTTCTTAGGAGTAAGCCCCAAGATTAGAGTATTCAAATCTCCATAAAGCACATATACCTTTATGGACCCTGTTCCTGGATTTTCTCCCTAAAAGTGAATCCTAAAATCTATCTGGGCAGTCATACAAACCTAAGCCCCAAACAATTTCTTATGATTGTATCTTTCGTGGCACAATTGTCTAATGTTTTACCAATACCTCTTGTTTCTCACACCGAGCATGACTCACGTGAGCTTAGAGTGTAAAAGTAATTATGACATTCTTCTTTGAGCCATCAATCATAAACATCATACTCCATTACTCGAACTACGTGGGTTCTGATTCCTTTTCCAAAACAAAGGATACGTAGGTAGCCCATTTATGGGTTCGATCCCAACTTTTAAATAATCCCTGTCCTTCTGAATGACGATAAACTTCAAGTGCCCCACTGAGTGGCTTTAAAACCAGCCTGGTCATCATAATGACCAAGAGACTTTTATATAAATGTTTTGAAGGATACCATTGACCAAGAATCTCTAAACAGATATAGATGATTCTCTATTGATGAAGAACCTTAAATACATATAAAAGATTCTCTAAATTTCTTGCATATTTAATCATTGATTGTTAAAACTAAAGGAAAACACATTTTATACTTGGTAATGTAATAAGGATTCATGAACATAACTTAAATCTATAAAGAGAGTCCCGGAGTAGACAATAATTCCCCTCAAAAAGGTGTGATGAGTCCGACCTCCCATCCTCTCGACCAATGAAAATTCCTAAGCTTCATCAGTCCACAAGCTAATGAGCACCTACCTTTGGAAAGTAGGTCCAAACAGATGTGGAATCATTGGATGTTTCCGGTTCTACGAACAAACCCGCTAGAAACTGATCGGAACGTTTGAATCTCCCATCCAGGAGGTCATCCCCGAAATCCGTGCGAAACAAAAATGGTGAACCCGACGTGAATCCTTAACCAAGTTAAAGTGATGTTCTTCTTATTTGTTAGGCCCCTTGGGCCAACAAATCAATCATTGACATGTGCTAATCCAAAAGATACAGTGGCCGGATTCATCTTGATTATGTATGTTATATGGAACAGGCACTCTTTTCTCAAGATCTTCTACAAAATGGCTTTCCTTAAATTCACCCCTGTGAATACTGCTGCTGTGAACACCTCTACTGTGAGGTCTGCTGCTGTGAAAACCAATGCTGCTACTCCTGCTGGAACGTCATCCGCTCTTAGGATGACATCACCAACTCAGCGTCTTCAACGCTGGGTTTCTAATGCACTGGTTAAGGAGTATCGTCGCAACGGTACTATCCCAACTCTGGAGGCCGCTCTTCAAGCCCTCCAAGTTAACAACTCTACCTGGTCGTCCGGACAATGGCGGCCAGCGATCAAAAAGCAGGCGGTGCTAACTACCATCTCCAACCGTTTCGGGTCGTTATCCCCGGAATGCAATTTCCATTCACTCCCTTACTCGGAGGAAGTGAATGAGCAGGTCCCGCATGACCTTAATTCAAAAAGACAGGAGTCCTTCTCAAGGGCTCCCATCAACAATCGCCGCCAGACTCGTGCGGTAGTGCACCCTCAACATGATGAGGGTACCGACTCCAGGCATTCAGCTCAGGTTCCTCGAACCCGAGCAGGCAAGATGAACTACCAGAGACGGAATCCGGTTAACAATAGGCAGGTTGTCATCCCTGCCATCTCCGGAGAAGTCGACCAACCTAACTTGGTGGCAAACAACGAGCAGGCACACACACCTGCCCGTTTTAATTCCGCTGTCCAGCAGACTCGTCTGGCAGCATCAAGCCAATCCCGCCAGGCAATTCCGGCGGAGTACTGTAGGCAGGAACATACACCTGCTTATACATCACCAGTTAGTCAGCAGGCTCGTCTGACTACATATGATGGATCTCGTCAACCGCGTTTGGCGAAGTGTAATCAGCAGGCACATACACCTGCTCATACTAATCAAGCCTACCAACAGTCTCGCTTGGTAGCGCATAGAGAAGTCAGTAGGAAAGTCCCGACGACAAACAGGAGGCAGACACAACTCTCTGCCTCCACACTTAAGTACTGTCAGGATTCACTGACAGGAAAAGGAGGACAGGAGCAGGCACATACACCTACTCCAAGCCCGGAATGGACGTATATCCCCGTTCCAGCGGCTGAAGTCACCAAACATATCTTGTCAATGGCGAAAGAGCAGAAGCAAATTCCTGCTCATATTCTGGATGCTTGCCAGGATATCATAACAGCTTCAGCATCATCACAAGGACAGACACATAAATCTATCCCTAGCAGTGGAGTGACACATCAACGATTCACTCTGGAACAGACACACACATCTGTTCCAGTCCAAGAGGGTTATGGGGCATACTCCCCCATATCAAACGGACAACCAAGTCAGGCACATACACCTGATTTGAGTGGAGATCGTCAGCCTAACCTGACCATCTTTCCTGATCAGGCACATATACCTGCTCAGAGTAACCACTTTCGTCAACAAGTGGTTTTTAAAGTGAGTAAGAAGGCATCTATGAAAAAGATCCGCCCAGCACAGTCAGGATATCAAAGGCCAATCTGTAACAAGGCCTTGCTCGATGCTGGAGTTATTGAAGCCCTCAGACATTTATCTGTTGGAATTCAAGATTCTACTCCCTCAGTTCTCAATAACGAGAACATAAATTTTGAAGGTCTTCAACAGACACTTCCTCATGAAGGCTTGCATCATGAAAGTTCAGTCAATCTTGAAGTTTCTTCTTCAGATGAGAGCCACAGTAACCCTCTGTGTGGTCAGAAGACCAAGGAGCAAGAGATTTCATCTTTTGCTGTAACCCATCAAGACGGTCCTCCTCATGGTGATGAACTTCGCTGCGAAAGCCCTCTCCACAGTAGTGATTCACGTTGTCTCGAAAATTCTTCAGAAGACAATGTAGTGACGAGAAATCCCTCCTATCTCGAGGCACTTGCAAATGTAAAACCAGTCATGTCTGATGCTTTACTATCGGCAGGTGAAACTCTTTCTCCATCAGAAGAGAGCCTGGGGTTCAGGTTATTCTCTGAACCATCCCTGGGTCCTTCATCTTCCAGCATGAATAGTGATATCTCTACCAATCTTGTTGAATCCGATGAAGTAACAAGGAAACACCAACTCTGGTCCAAACAGGTAGAAGAATCTTCATTTAATGATAAAGAGGAAATGCTGAACATGAGAAAAATCTGGCAAAAGGTGAAGTACCAGTCATGTTTTGGCCTTTGGCTGACTCCCAGTACGACATTCCAAAGATGTTGACGGATGATGGAATCCATGATATTCGTCTCAACATATGGAAGACTCTTTGTCAATTGAAGAAGAAAGTATTATCTTACGGTGATTATGAAAATCATATTAAGATAATAGAAGGGTTACAACGCCAGATTGATTTGTCATCTCTATCAGTCTCTCGGTATCCGAAGGCTGAAAAGCAACAAAGAACCCTTCAACGCTCATGCCTTGGCGCACTAAGAAAATTGCGTCAGTTAATTGCCAATTCTCCATCTGATGTTCATATCAGAGGATGGGGTGTTCACGGAGCACTACATTTCACAGTGCTTTCCAGTCAGCAAAGCCCGCTGAAAATGGTCTCATGCAATGTTATTGCCCATGGCCGGCCACAGTCAATGGGCTTTGTTCATAATCAAAAGCTTGCTCAAGAACAGGCTTCAACTAGTTCCTCTCAAAATCAAGTATATAGAGAACAAGTTGTTGAATTTATCCTACATCAAGCAGGTGAGAATATTGCACAAGCCTCTCGTCTGGAGAAAACACGTCATCAAATGACAGAAGTTTCGGAAATCATCCAACGATCTGTTGAACCAGGTGATAAAAGTGGATATAGGTTAATGCATCCAGCTAATTTCCGAACTAAGATTCGCAAGATCAAGAGAGATTTTAAAAAGATATCAGACATAGCATGTCAAGAGACACCCCAGCTTGCCAGACTGGGGACTTCTCTAACCCAACCCTCAGAGTCAACAAATGGGATTCGAGGAGTTGAGCGGAAGCAGCAGGAACATCCCCAGTCCACCGGACTGGGGACTTTTTTAAATCCTCAATCCCTCCCTCAGAGAAAGTCAGTATTCTCTCGATTAGGGAATAAGCCTCAAGAGGAACGAAGAGCCAAGCTATCAGTAGATTCTCTCCAAGTGACGGTTCTCCAAGAAGTTCCTGAGGGATCATGTCAACGGAATGCCATGTCTCATCATGGACATAGAAGAAGACAATATCACAGAAATGCTGATAGAAAGGATTCCATGCAATATGCATCCATTAATGTCATCAATGTCATTGCTACTAATTCACCAGATGAGGCTCAATCAGAGGGATCAGACGAAGAGGTTCCTGCTCAAGAATTTGTGCACATAGACTTAAATGAAGAAGGTGTGCGCACACATAATCAAAGGCTTACCCAAAATCTGGGTATTCCTTCAAGTAACCCACTTCCCCTCTCTGAAAAGGATCCAATAAGGGGAAAGGAAAGAATCAGGTTACTTCTCACCCTTCCTCTGAAGGAGGTCAATCGCTCTCATTAGAGCAAAGGTTTGCACAACAGGAGGAAGAAATGAAAGAATTAAGAAGGTTGAATGCAGAACTACTTCAGAGTAGTCTTCTTCTTAAGAATGCTGAAGTCCGACAGCCGAAGGAATTTGTTGTAACTACTGAGATGGATCAAGAATATCCTCCTTTATCAGTACACCCACATAGGTCTAATCCTACAGGTCAAACGCAACAACGGTTGGCAGCACTACCATCAGTTGCAGCACCAACCACCACGTCTGTCCAAGCTCCATTTATTGCACCTACTCAAAACCAAGTTCAACCTGAAGTTTCTCAAAATTTAATAACTACTATTGAGTCATTAACAGCTCGGTTAGAAACTATGGAAGGAAAACGGGCGCAAGTTCAACCTGAAAAGAAAGTTTACCCTGAATGGGTAGATTCAATTTCTCCTCCATCCAGTTTTGGAAACCCTGTTTTCCCTACTTTCAATGGATCAGGCGACCCTGAACAACATTTGACGCATTAGGTGTCTTGTTGTGATCCTATGATGGGAACTCCAGAGCAGCAAGAAGCAGTGAAACTCAGATGCTTCGTGCGAACCTTGCAAGGACCAACTTTTGTCTGGTATACAAGCTTGCAATCCCGGTCAGTCATCGGATGGGAGGATCTTCGTCAAAAATTCCTTCTTCAGTTTAGCTCAACTTTGCCAAAAACGACAGTTTTCGATCTTACAAATTGCAAGCAAAGGGAGAATGAAAGAGTCTCTGATTTCATTGCTCGTTGGAAGGGATTAACGTATTCCTTGAGTTTAGCACTCCCTCAGGAGGAATTGTTGCGAATCTGTGTGGCAAATTTGCGTGACGAATTACGCACGCCATTGATCCCTATGAAATACACAGGAGGGTTTCGAGACCTTACTTCAATCGCTCAGCAGATTGAAGATTCCCTTATACAGGCTAAGGTTAAATCTCGTGTAATTCCATCAGCTCCAAGAAGAAGAATGGGTAAAGGAGAAACTGCTACAATTATGCTTAAACAAGCACCTGTACCTATATCTACTTCAAAACCTTCATCTTCTCGAAGGACTCCACCTCCTGAACGCCAACAACAAAGGTCGTTTCGTCCAAATGATCAAAGAGATCAACGACGAAAACAATTTGAGGATATGAAGAGTAAAACATACTCTTTCCGTAGTGAGAAAGTTCCTGGTTACTTCATTTCAGCTCTGGAAAATAATTTGGTTCAATTACCAGTGCCGAAGAGGCCAAACAAGGAAGGAGTTGAAGACCATCCCAATTATTTTCCCTTTCATCAAATGTTGGGGCATCCCATCCAAGAGTGTTTTGTCTTTAAAGACCTCCTGCAAAAGATGGTCGACTTGGGACAAGTCAAATTGAAGGGTTCTTCATCTCATGTAGCGTGTATTACCGCTACAGATCCAGAGGAAGGAGGCGAGTGGCAGGAAGTCAAAAGCAAAACTGTGAAAAAATATGATGATTGGATGGTCAGAAAGACAATCAATCGGACCCATTCCATTTGGCGAACACAATTGAAGAAGCCAATTGTGTCTCCTACAAAAGCTGCAGTAAAGCCTCCATCAAAAGACAAATCCTCAAAAGGGCAGCGCAATCCAAAGAAGAAAGAGGAATCAGGAGAAGATGAGTATGTATTAAAGCCTAAATTGTCTTTGACTCTGGCAGATTTCATGCCATCTACTTCAAAGCCACGGGCACCGCCCCATCAAACGGCACAGCCTAAACAAGCTAACCAGGCAGAGTCTTTATCAGACGAAGAGTTAATCTTTGGTTCTGTTAATATGATTCAATTAACAGATTCATATTCCAGTCTTGATGAGCCTGAATTCCCTGTATCAAATAAGGGAATCCGAAGAGGTTCTAGAGGTTCAGGATATAGGGGAAGACGTGGATCTTTCCAAAGCCACTACTCTAATTTTACCCCTGCTAGCACTGTATATGCAGCAGAAACTCGTGGTAGAGCCCTTCAGCGAGCTCAAAAAGAACAAGCAAGTTCTTCTGCCAATGACCAACTCAGTTTTGGCACAGTTATTTTGGAAGACCGATTAAAGGTTCCATCTTCTTTATCTCAGCAAGTAAATGGATCTAATCAGTCTAATCTTCCAAAACCAAGGATGTTGCCAACTTCAATACAAGATGCATCAGCTTCCAAAGCATCTGCTTCCAAGGTACCTGCTAAACCGCATATTCCTATTGGGAAACGCAGACCTCTAGATCAAAAGTATGATATATTGAAACACTTGGCCCAAGTACCATCCAAGTTATCAATTTTGGATGCTTTGAATCTGTCAAAAGATCTTCGGGAAGCACTCATCGAAGCTTTGTCAAGTCCTCAGGAGTTTGAAGCTGAAATTGCTGCAGCTGAAATCTATCACATAGAGAATAATCCTGCAGAATTCCATGCAGTGATATCTTTTACTGATAAAGATGAAGATGATGTTGTGAATGGGCACATAAAACCTTTGTACTTATCTGGAAAATTCAATGGTATAGATGTTCGAAGAGCTTTCATTGACAATGGTTCAGGAGTCAACCTCATGCCCATTCGTACACTTCGTCGATTGGGCCACACAGAATCTGATTTATCTCCTTCTACCATGATGTTTCAAGGATATGATAAAAATGAACAAGAACCACTGGGAGAAGTTACACTCAGAACTCAGTTTGGAGATCTTGTTTCCAATTCGGATTTCATGATTGTTGATCAGGACTCAGCTTTCAATATCTTGCTTGGAAGACCCTGGCTACATCAGCATGCAGCTATTCCGTCATCATACCATCAATGTCTCAAATACTGTTTCGATGGTCAAGTTGGAACATTGTATGGTGATAAGGCCCCGTTCAAGACATGTGAGTCTCAATACATTGAGGCAGAATTTTATTACATGAAGGGAAGAGAAAAATCTATAATGAAGGAAATTACCAAAGTTAATGCTCCATATGGTTTGGAGAAAATTCCAATAAATCCATTTTCACATGTGAGTACAGATTATGTATTACCTATCAGTCAAATTGACAAAATAGGCCCAAATCAAAATACTCTTATGGAAAGATCCATAATGTCAATTACGGCAATCGAGCCAAACAACATGGGAGAAATTGGTAACTTACCAAGCAGTGATGAAAGCATAAGTGATGACGTTTTCATTTCATCTGCTGAAATCCAACAAGTCTATACTTCGCTAATCAGGCCAGAAGAAGTTATAGCAACACCAGAGGTGATTAATGATGTCGATTCTCAATCCATCATCCCCTCTTTATTTCCCAAAGAATACCCTTTATCATCAATAGGGTCGGAAATGGAAGCTTCTTCTTCAAAATGTGAAAATTTTGACATCTCTTATGATCATTAGAATTTCGTTTTTTCATCTACTTTTCAAGTAGAAATGGAAGAAATAACACATGATGAACATGAAGAGGAAGATCTTAGAGATGCTCCTCCAGCATTTGAAGAGGGTATCTCTACCACTGTGGATGAACTCAGAGAAGTAAATCTGGGTACAGAGAAAGATCCACGCCCCACTTTAATTAGTGCGTCCATGACCCTTGAAGAGCAAGAGATGTATATTTCTTTTCTAAAGAAAAATAACGATATTTTTGCTTGGAATTATACAGAGATGCCTGGCCTTGATCCTGATGTTTCCACCCATCATTTGGGTTTGCCAAAAGAACATCGAGGATTCAAGCAAGCCGCGAGAAGAACACACCCAACCCATGCTTCCAAAATTGAGGCTGAAGTGGATAAGCTTATCAAAGCTAACTTCGTCAGAGAAGTTCAATATCCCAAGTGGTTGGCTAATATTGTCCCTGTAAAGAAGAAGAACGGACAAATTAGGGTTTGCATCGATTTCAGAGATCTTAATCGGTATTGTCCTAAAGATGATTTCCCAGTTCCGATTACAGAACTCTTAATTGATGCGACGGTTGGATATGAAGTACTTTCCTTCATGGATGGATATTCTGGATATAATCAGATCCGAATGGCCCCAGAAGATGAGGAATATACAGCCTTCAGAGCTCCTCAAGGTGTGTTTTGTTACCGGGTGATGCCCTTTGGTTTAAAGAATGCAGGTGCAACATATCAATGTGCCATGCATCGTATCTTCAAACCTCTTTTAGGGAAGTTTGTTGAATGCTATGTAGATGATTTGGTGGTTAAATCCAAACAACGTTCTAATCACTTGGCTGATTTGGAAGTCATATTCCACAAGCTTCGACAACATAATTTGAAGATGAACCCCTTAAAATGTGCTTTTGGGGTAACCTCAGGAAAATTCCTCGGCTTTGTTGTATGCCATCGTGGTATTGAAGTCGATCCTGAGAAGACCAAATCAATCCTTGGCATGTCACCTCCTCATAATTTGAAAGAATTAAGAGGACTTCAAGGACACTTAGCCTATATTCGGCGTTTCATCGCCAATTTGGCAGGAAAAAGTTTACCCTTTACCAAATTATTGAAGAAAGGAGTCACTTACCAGTGGAATGAAGAATGTCAAGAAGCATTTGATGTTCTCAAGAAATACCTCTTGAGTCCACCAGTACTCATGCCACCTGTTGAAGGTAGACCTCTTATCCTCTATGTGACAGCTTTAGAGCGATCATTAGGTGCCTTTCTCGCTCAAAAGAATGATGATGGGAATGAAAATAGTCTCTACTATCTTAGTAGAACTATGCTTGAAGCAGAAACCCGGTATTCAAGTATTGAAAAGTGCTGCCTAGCATTAATCTTTGCAGTTCAGAAACTGAGACACTACCTGCAACATCATGAGGTCCAATTGGTATCTCGTAATAATCCGATCAAATTCATCCTTAGTCGTCCAATGCTTACAGGACGTCTGGCAAGGTGGGCGGTTATTCTACAGTAGTTCGACATTCAGTATGTGTCTCAAAAAGAAATTAAGGGCCAAGCTCTGGCTGATTTCCTGGCTGAACATCCTTCAGTGGAAGACACGTATTCAGATATCGAACTCCCTGATGAGGAAGTTTTCTCTATTCAAGAGAGTCCTCAAACATGGGAAATGTATTTTGATGGTGCTTCTAGAAGTCCAACAGGGAAGAAAATGGAAAATCCCAAATTCAACAAAGTTGGTTTAGGAATTGTGCTCATTTCTCCAGATAAGGCAGTGTTACCTTATTCCTTTTTATTGTGGGAAGGTGGTACCAATAATGAAGCTGAATACCAAGCTCTCATTACAGGCTTGGAATTAGCGCTTCAAGCACAAGTGAATCACTTAAAGGTGAAAGGTGATTCAGACCAGGTAATCAAACAAGTCAATGGGGATTATGCCATCAGAAAAGAAGAATTAATCCCTTTGTATGATTACGTCAGAGAGTTAATGTCAGAATTCCCTTCAGAACCGACATTTTCTTATGTCCCAAGATCACAAAATGCTCAAGCCGATGCACTGGCTAATATAGCCACAGCTTTAGCAGATCCAAATCGGGATGAGACAACCATCTGTATTGCTCACCGTCGTGAAATTTCACCTTATGTTCAAGTCAAAACAGAGGAAATTAATGAAATTAGTCACATTCATGAACTGTATGGTCATACTACAGGATGGATGTCACCTATCAGGGAATACCTTCAAAATGGAACACTTCCTCCTGATAGAGCCGAGAAAGAACAAATTCGGCGACGTGTGGTCAATTTTACTCTTTATGATAGCCCAAACCACCTCGAGAAAATTCTTTACAAACGTGGTTTTGATGGAGTTCTCTTCAGATGTATTGATGGTGAAGAGACAATGGCTGTCATAAAAGAAGTGCATGCAGGAGTCTGTGGTGCCCACCATTCTGGACATAGACTGTCTGATCAAATTCGAAGGCTTGGATACTTTTGGCCTTCAATGATACAAGATTGTGTTAATTTCACAAAGAAGTGTCATTCATGCCAAGTATATGCCAACTTCATTCATAAACCTCCAGAGTTGCTTCATACAGCTAAATACTCATGGCCATTTTCCACATGGGGAATGGATGTGGTGGGACCTTACCCTTCAGCTACGGCCAAGCAGTTTAAGTAAATTCTTACTGCTACTGATTTCTTTTCCAAATGGGCAGAGGCAGTACCTCTCAGAGAAGTCAATTCTAAATGCATTGTTAGCTTCATCAAGTCTAACATCATTACTAGATTTGGTGTCCCTCATACCATATTGACGGACAACGGCACCAACTTCTATTCTTCTGAGGTAAAGAAATTGTATCAAGAATACAACATTACGTCCAACCATTCATCTCGATATCATGCAGCGGCTAATGTCCAGATAGAGGCCTTCAACAAGACTCTTTCAAATATACTAAAAAAGATGGTGGATAAAGATAAGAGGTCATGGCCTGATAAACTCTTTCATGCTTTATGGGCTTATCGGACTACCACTCGCAATGCAATGTGGTCAACTCCATATTCATTGGTATATGGAACAGAAGCAGTCTTGCCAATTGAAGTTCAATTTCCCTCACTCAGAATAGCCATTTGTGATTAGTTATCTACAGATGAGCAATCCCAAAAGCGGTTGAATGAATTGGAATAGTTAGATGAGAAAAGAGTGTGAACTTTGCACCACTTGGAAATCTATCAGAATCGAATAGCATGAGCTTTTAACAAAAAAGTTTGTCTTCATTCATTCATTCAGGGAGAATTGGTATTGGTTCTCAGAGCACCAATGATACCAGGAAAGAAGCCTCCCAAGCTTGAACCAAAATGGGAAGGACCTTATTCAATACATAAGGTCTACTCCAATGGAGCATATTCTCTAATCTCAATGGATGGAGAACACATCACGACTCCAACTAATGCCAGATTTCGGAAGAAGTATTTTGTATAAACACAAAATATTGTTCCCAGATCCAAAAACAATCACGTTGGTTCATATTTTGTCCTACATGACATTAAACTGTATTTTGTCCTATCTACATGACATTAAACTGTACAGAAGTTCCATATTTTGTCCGAGATGACATTAAACTATATTGTGTCCTAGCAACATGACATTAAACTGTGTGGCACTTCCAACGTCCAGCATGACGATAAACTGTAAAAAGTCCCCAGAACTGATATCCTCGTATTGGTTCACCTTAGTCCTAGCTACATGACTTTAAACTGTACAGCACCAGTTCGTCCTTGCTATATGACGTTAAACTATACAGCAATGGTCCAGTATGACTTTAAACTGCAACTTCGTCCCACACGACATTAAACTATGAAAAAGTTCCCTAAACCGTCCAGAATGACCTTAAACTGCATCATCCCTGGTCCATGTATATGACCATAAACTATTTGCAAATCCTTTATATCCAGCAAGACGTTAAACTGTGACGTCCTAACTACATGACGCTAAACTGTATAAAAGTCCCTCACGTCCGGAAAGACGTTAAACTATATAATCTCAAAAGTCTAGTATGACATTAAACTGCACCATTCACGGTCCATGCATATGACCTTAAACTATTCGCACTTTCGTCCAACATGACGTTAAAATGGTACACTCTTTTGTCCTTACTGCATGACATTAAACTGCACAGTCCCCCTTTTGTCCAATATGATGTTAAACTATTTTTATCCCCATCATCCTAACTACATGACGCTAAACTGTACAGAAAATCCTTGATAGGTCCTACATGACATTAAACTGTATTTTGTCCCTGCTACATGACACTAAACTTTGCAGCACCAATAGTCCTAACTGCAAGACATTAAACTGCATAGTCCCTTTTTCTTGTCCTACATGACATTAAACTGTGCATCGTTAAGGTTGTTATTACCTCTTGTTTCTCACACCGAGTATGACTCACGTGAGATTAGAGCGAACATCAACCATAACACTCCCTTTGGGCCACTAACCATGTGTAAGTCCCAACAATATTTTTTTAGATCATTGTCCCCAAGAACAAATTGATCATTAATTCATTCTTTAATTGAACTACACGGACTTTGATCATTGCCCTCCAGGCTGGGTATGTAGGCAACCTCCCAGGGTTCAAGCCCAAAAAACAATCTCTTCACATCAGTTCACCACCATCTCATATGATGTTGATTTGTGAAACCGCCCCTGGAATCAATATCTTTACATTGATTCACTTTCTTCCTTGTTATATGACGTTAAACTATACAACACTTTTGTCCGGTACGACAATAAACTACAATATTCTTTGATTTCCTCATTTGAGAAGGAACCATTATTGACATTGATTTTTTCAATCATGTTTCATTTCAAAAGACTATATGCATACATGGTAATGCCTAAACTTTTTATATTAGGTTAAACCATCATTGCACTAAAGTCCCCTTTCACCCTTCACATGTACGAACCAAATTTGTACAAAGGGTAGTCCTAGAACTACGTGGACTTGATTCCCATCCTGGGATACATAGGAACATTCGAGTATCCCTCGAATCCAGTCCCAAGTGTTTTGGGCCTAACCCCAAATTTCACTTTCAGTCCCTTGGATGAAAAGTCCTCATGAAAACACACACTGTGTATTCATTATTATGGTCCGAATTATATGACCCTAAACTAAGATCACTCATACTTTCGTCCAACATGACGTTAAACTGCATTTTAAGAACTACGTATGGCTTGATTCTCATTCTTATGAGATACGTAGTGAAGTCCAAAATTTCAATTCAGGACCCAGCCACAACATGATTATGGTTATCATTGACCTATGTATCTCTATATACATTGGACAATACCCATCTTTATGTGTTATAATCCTAACCTTAAATATTTTCAGATCATCATAACCCTTTTCATGACTTCTAGTCACACAAATGTCAAACTTCTGAGAATTCTTTTGCCTGACTATGCAGCACGTCCCCATAGGTGGCCTTGCATAAACAGTCCACATAAAAGACTTGTCAGCCGAAAGATACTATTTATTTAACCATGAAGCCAATGCCCATAGGTGGCCCTACATATTTCAACCCCCTAACGGGTTTTGTTAAATAATAGTAACTTCATTATTGGGAATAATTCCTCTTTTGTCCTTATTTGTCTTAAACGACAGTATGTAGGGATCCGCAAAAAATAGCCATCCTTAACATATTTGTCCCATATCCTTTTTCATGATCTGAAAGTATTCAAGTCTATGGTTTATTCTTCTTCCCTACGTTTGGGTCAGACCTTCGTAGGAGTGATATTCATCCAGTTCTTTGATATTCTTGTTCAGAAATATCTTCTCCATATTCAAGTACCTCTTTCTATACAACAAACTCTATACTTTAGAAAATTTGAATCTCCATAAACTTTCACTGGCTTTTAGCACTAAGAAAGTAAATTTCTGGGAGTTCTTTTGCCTGACTATGCAGCACGTGCCCATAGGTGGCCTTGCATAAATAGTCCACATAACAGACTTGTCAGCTGAAAGATACTATTTATTTGACCATCTAGCCAATGCCCATAGGTGTCCCTGCATATTTCAACCCCCTAACGGGTTTTGTTAAATAATAGTAACTTCATTCTTGGAAACTACTTCTTCTAATGCCTTTTAGCTCTTTTTCATAACATTCCTCAGATTCAAATATTCTTAAGCCATAGTTTACATTTTTTCTCTCATACTTGAGTATGGTAATATGTTTTCAGATAAATTGTCAAGGAATTGAATCAATTTTAATCTATTTTTGGTCAAATCTATTTCGACCTTAAACATTAGCCCCTTTATGTCCGGCGTGCATGACTTTAAACTTCCCACACAAAATACAAAGAAACTCTGAATAAAAGTCAAGTTCCATCTCACTAAATATACATTTTTTGTATGATTTAGGTAATATTGAGCAATTAAAAGGTTCAAAGATTGTAGGATTATTTTTAATAATCCTAGTAAAAATCAAACTATACTTATTGGGCCCATTGGCTTAAGTAAATTTGAAGCAGGTAGTGAAATGAATGCAGGTACAAATGATTGAAGACAAAATTGTTTTTCATTGATGCACAAGAGTTAGAAGGACATCCACAGACTGGAGTCTCTTCTCTTTTTCGAGAATTACAAGAGGCTTTCAACATATCACTTCATTTGATTTACGGCATCCCGAGCTTCATTAGAAACCACCTGGAATTCATTCATTCAACTGGGTACAATAAGAGATGCAGTGATACTAGCTCTTCTTGGAACAATTGTAAAAGGATGTTCTTGAGTGCGATTTGAGAAAATTTTCTGCTGATCAAACAGTGACTCTGTTTCTGTCCAAGAGACTTGGAAGATGGATACAAGGATTTGAGAATGGAGCATTGGAAGTAAAGAGCCATTTGGAGAGAGTACTCTTTTCAGATATTGCTCTAATACCATGTTTGTCTTCTCTCCACCAACCGGCAGTGGAAAACATTTCAGCCCATGGGTTTGCCATTTTCATATCTGCAAGGAAATGACATGGAGGAATAATTTGAAAGTTCACACCATTGTTGTTGATCTTAATGCACAGCATAACCGAAATAGAGGAGTAGCAGTGCAACTGCATCTCAGGTGTATAATTATTTGCATTTGGAACATTGACTCCTTGCAGATGACCATGACCACACAGAGGCAGATGGATGCTCTGTGGGAAATTAAGATGATATTTCTTCAAGTACTTATCCAAATCTGGGAAAGTGCTGTCGCAGATATCATAGTAATCATGGCCAATAATGTTCATCATGTCATCAATCTGCTTGCTAGCCAGTTCATCAACTATTCCAATTCCCTTAGGTGCCATTGAATCTGCACAAAATTTGAACAAATTTAACTCTTAAATGGGTTTATTTTTCATAAAATTTGTGAAAGAATTCGGAAAAAATGGCCAAGGCATTAAGTCGCACAAATCAAAACAATGGCGCGCAAGTATTTTGTGTGCCGTGCTAGTTTTTGATGCGCAAGTATAAACCGCGCAAGTACGAATACCTTTACAGGAGCGCGACAGCGAGAGAATAGTGGAAAAGAGACTTGCGCGGCTTAGGTGACCTGCGCGGCGAGAGCTCGAGATGGTATGAAGTCCGGAAATCCGGATACTTGTACGGAGGTGAGGCCGTGTATTTATAGGCCAGGAAGCCTATCTGCGCGCCGTACCCAGAGTGCTTAAGGCCTGCGTGACGCAAACTTGCACGCCGCTCTCTGTGCACTGAAGACTTGAGCGCCTCCCTTTTCCTTTGGAGGAATTCGATTTCCTCAGAGTCTGATCCTCTTTTCTCTCCGGATCCAACTCTGAGGGGGGACTTTTGTTGACGCTCCTTTCGTCACAGAATCTAAAGATTGGAAAAGGGAATATCCGAGCTCAAAGTGATTCATCCTTTGAAGAAAAACATAAAAAATCAACAAAAGAAGGAAGAAAGGATCAACAGAAACCTCACCGCGCAAGTTATCTAACTGTCACGCAAGTGTACTTGCGCGGCTACCTTGGTCGCGCAAGTGACTTGCGCGACCTAAGTGGTAACCGCCCGGTAACTACCCAGGGCCTTCTTTTGCCTATAAATAGACCCTGTGGGCCCCCCATTCGAGAGGATCTTTTTCCAGAAACTTGGATTGAAGCTCTTGACGCCCAAGTCTCTTCTCAAAGCTTCTGGAACACTTCTAAGGTAATTTCTTACCTAGAATGGAAGATCTAAAGAGAATAAAGAAGGCCTAAGTGTTGAAACTTATCAACACTTGCGCGCCGACTTATTTCCTTCAATATAACTTGCGCGTCCCTTTTCTGGAAGAACCTCAAGAGGATTCTAAAGGGTTTAAAAAAGAGTCGCCCAAATATTTCAATACTGGTTGAAAATCGCGCAAGTACACCATGTGTCGCGCAGGTATACCTGCGCGACCAAAACTTGCGCGCCCACGGAAGACTTGCGCGCCTTTCAAGACTTGCGCGCCCCAACCTTTTTGGGTGCCCATCTTGCCCATTTTACCCCTCTTAAGCCATTACACCTTTTCTTTTCAAGATTCAGTCTTCAAGACACTCTTCAAAGCCATTTATGGCATGATTTCTTGATTTGAATTCCTTATCTGAAAGGAATTCTGTGGAATATCTCTCAATACCTAGTGATTTAAATATCCTTATGTCACTAAATATAGAGAGTTCATTCATTCAACCTCATCCTTTAAGATGAGAGAATCCTTAACTTGGGCGTCCTCCTCAGGAGTAAGCCCCAATCATAATCCTTTAACTTGGGCATCCTCCTCAGGAGTAAGCCCCAATCATAATCCTTTAACTTGGGCATCCTCCTCAGGAGTAAGCCCCAATTTCAAATATGGGCATCCTTCTTTAGGAGTAAGCCCCAAATTCTTAAAGTTCCCAAACTTGGGCGTCCTCCTCAGGAGTAAGCCCCAAACCATAATCCCTAACCTGGGTCTCCTTTTCAGGAATAAGACTTAGTCATAATCTTGGGCATCCTTCTGAGGAGGATGCCCCAAGTCCCCTAACCTGGGTCTCCCTTTTAGGAATAAGACTCAGTCATAATCTAGGCCTCCTTTTTTAGGAGTAAGTCCCAGTCATAATCTTGGGTTTCCTTTTCAGGAGTAAACCCCAAGCCCCCTTAAATTTCTCTTAACCAGTCCTAATTTACCCTTGATTTGGGTTTCCTTTTCAGGAGTAAAACCCAATCATAAGTCCCCTCCTAACTTGGGCATCCTCCTTAGGAGTAAGCCCCAAGATTATAGTATTCAAATCTCCATAAAGCACATATACCTTTATGGACCCTGTTCCTGGATTTTCTCCCTAAAAGTGAATCCTAAAATCTATCTGGGCAGTCATACATACCTAAGACCCAAACAATTTCTTATGATTTCATCTTTAGTGGAACAATTGTCTAATTTTTTACCAATACCTCTTGTTTCTCACACCGAGCATGACTCACGTGAGCTTAGAGTGTAAAAGTAATTATGACATTCTTCTTTAAGCCATCAATCATAAACATCATACTCCATTACTCGAACTACGTGGGTTCTGATTCCTTTTCCAAAACAAAGGATACGTAGGTAGCCCATTTATGGGTTCGATCCCAACTTTGAAATAATCCCTGTCCATCTGAATGACGATAAACTTCAAGTGCCCCACTGAGTGGCTTTAAAACCTGCCTGGTCATCATAATGACCAAGAGACTTTTATATAAATGTTTTGAAGGATACCATTGACCAAGAATCTCTGAACAGATATAGATTATTCTCTATTGATGAAGAACCTCGAATACATATAAAAGATTCTCTAAATTTCTTGCATATTTAATCATTGATTGTTAAAACTAAAGGAAAACACATTTTATACTTGGTAATGTAATAAGGATTCATGAACATAACTTAAATCTATAAAGAGAGTCCCGAAGTAGACAATAATTCCCCTCAAAAAGGTGTGATGAGTCCGACCTCCCATCCTCTCGACCAATGCAAATTCCTAAGCCTCATCAGTCCACAAGCTAATGAGCGCCTACCTTTGGAAAGTAGGTCCAAACGGATATGGAATCATTGGATGTTTCCGGTTATACGAACAAACCCGCTAGAAACCGATCGGAACGTTCGAATCTCCCGTCCAGGAGGTCATCCCCAAAATCCGTGCGAAACAGTGTGCAACGTAAGTTTTCAAAGAAACTCATCGTTGCGTATTGAGTACGCCATCGAACGTAGAAACCCCTTTTAATTAAAATTAATATTTAATTCGTAAATATTAATAAATATGAAAATTCTTTATTCTTTAATTACCTGGGATGTTATAGTTATACCTAAAATAAGAAACTAGAATATCATATAAAATAATATACAATGAATAGGTGAGTGTGCGAAGGTTTTGAATTCCATTCAATAGATGCATGAAGTGGAATGAAGTTGAGATTTGTGCAAGTATGATCTTTCATAAAATATTTAAGAATATTTGTGTGCACCTCTTTTACAAATCTAAGTGATTATGAGACTTCAATTAAAGGATCAATTAGCCCGCACATAGTTTCAATGAGGTAAATGATTATTTATAGGTGATTAGAATCATTTGAGAAAGACTAAAAGCATTAAAATTTTACATTAATTTTATATGTGAATGTTTAATTTTGAAAGATGGTAGAGGAAGATCAATTGATAATATTGTGGTGGATTAGTCCTTGAAATAAAGGTGAAGTCTTTATTTGGAACCCAAGTAGAAGAAGCCTCTCGGTTGGATCTGGGAGTAGGAGACAACTAGAGGGTATAACAAACTGAGATGAACTAGTTAGATTTCTAGTGGTATAACTAGAATCTGTTGGAGGATAGATTAATGGGTGTATAACCAATTTCTGCCTAAACCACTATAATCATTGAAATAATATTATGATGGAGAATCCTTTTTGGGGGTAGAACCAACTTGGAAAGGAGTATCAATTTCTTATGAAGCTTGTAAATACCGAATGAATCTCTCTTTATTACTATTACTGAAGATTAGGTCAGATTTTGAGATATAAGAGAGTAGTATGAGAACCTTAAGAATTCCAAGAGGTTGAATTCAAATTTAAAATAATTTTTAAAAATGAGTGTATCACTAATTCACCCCCCAAGTCTCTCAATGGAACATAATCCGACCTGGGGCTATACACATTAATAAATAAAATGATACACATTAAAATTGATTGTATAAAATTTGATTGAATTATAATTAGATATCATAATTATATAATTTTAATTAGATATTATAATTATAATTAATAAAGTTATAAGTAGATAATAGAGTTTTAAAATTCTATTTTTAGCAAATAAATAAAGATAAAAAAACCTTTGAAAATATGAATTTCATATCAATAGATTAAAAAGAAATAATATAATAAAATTATAATTTCTAAAATTTAATTAGACGGTAGTTTGGTAATATATATATATATATCTTTATAGGTAATATTTATATAAATTATAATTATAGTGGTAATTGTAATTATAATAGATTAGTAATTTAAAAGTAGTAGAATGTAAATATCAAAAATTATAATTAAGCAATAGGATTATAATTTATAAAATTGTAGCTGATAATTTTTATTAAAAAAATTAATTTATAATATAGAATAAAAATTGGGCCCAACCTGCATAGTTTGATCAATAAAGGGACATTCCTAGAAAAAAGAAACCACATGTTAGACAATGGTACAGGTAGGGCATGCATAGGATTAGAGGTGCATGCCGGTAATTGTACACTAGTGGGGTGAGTAGGTGAGTGTGTCTAGCATTTGAACTTAGTGCCATGGTTGAGAGGATGATGTAGAATCAAAGATTATATGCATTTTTACATCTATGAGGAGGTTCCATGTGGGATTTCCTATGAATGACACTATTCATCCCATTGTAAAACACTCACAAAACCTTTTTAAAAATGAGGATAAACCCCATTGTCTTATTCCTCTGCCTACAGGCATAAAACCTAAAATCAATGACTCCAACATCCAACAATATTCTATTATGAATATCGGTATATATATATATATGTATGTATGTATGTATGTATGTATATATGTTTGCATAATAACTTATCAGGTGATCACTCATTGGATTTTCGTGATGCTTAAATGGACGAATGATCATATGGAACTGCTTAATCCATTATCTTATCTATAATATGCATCTATAGTAGGGTATTTACATGTTATATATATGTATATATTAAGGTATCACAGTGATATCTTGGGGCACAAGGGGCGAGATACTAAATATGTGATGATAATTTGCAGTTATTTGTCTTCCTTATGGTCTGCAATAGATGCAAGGTATTCTACAAAACACACACACACAGAGACATAATTTTAATTGTGGTAACCACACACATTGAAACTATATAAATAGAAATGATAATAGTGGAAGAATTTTTGGAGAAGTAAATTATGAAGAACGTGAATCCTTTAACTTGTAGATGGTATGTAGGAAAAATGATTATTGTTTGAGAGTCGACACGCATTGTGAAACATACTAAAATATTATTAAGTACTAAAATATTTTAAAATCACAATAGGGATATTAGATATATATCATTGTTCCATAGGTAAAGGGACTCTACTAAGTTTATTTTGTCAAAACATACACATATTGTGGTTTTAGAAAGAGAGAGAGAGAGAGATAGAGAGAGAGGATACTGAGTTAGTTTTAGGTATTTCCGTTGAAGAAAAAGAATATCTATTTGACGTTCTCTATTAGAAACACTAAGTATGGGAATAGAAAAATATTTTTAAAAATAAAATCTGATTGAATATTTGTATTAAGTAGTTTTGAATTATGCGCATGGGGAAATGATTTTAAAATTTTAAATTTTATTTTTAATTTCCAAAGAAAATAGACATTGTTTTTAACTAATCTCAATGTTTTTTAAGGAGATATAAAAAAGTATCATTTTATGTTAGGGATAAAAATATTTTAAAATAATATTCATTTTTTTAGTTTCATAAACTCTCTTTATGAGTGAACTATTTTAAAAATATTTTCTATTCTCTAATAGTGTCTCTTTCTAAGGGGGAAAAATATTTTTAGATAAAATACTGTTTTCAAAATTTATATTAAGGAATTTAAATTTACTATTTTATATGCAATGGAAGAAAATGGTTTCAAATAAAATTATTATATTAAAATTACCAAGTGTCATCTATTATTTTTACAAGAAAATAAGACTGTATTTTTATATGGTATTTTGGAAATAAAAACTCCATGGACGGAAGATAGTTTTTAAAAAATAAATTTTATATTTATTGAGGATTAATAAGAATTTATTTATAATGTATTATCAGTAGTTAAAATACCTAATATAAATTCTTCAAAAACGGTTAATTTTTTTTAATTTGTTTTTAAAAAATATTATCTTCATATGTAAGGGTAAAATGTTTTTAATAATTTAATGTTCCATTTAAAATTTTTACAAAAATCTCTTCATCTTTGTTGTTTTGGAAAAAAAATTTGTTTATAATAAATATTTTCCAAGATAATATTTAATAATTCTCTACTCATTCCTAAACATATTATTTTATGTTTGAAATGTTGAATTTCAAAATCCTCCACCCTTAATACTTTTTATTAAGGTATAATTTCATTAAAAAATTAGTTATCTTAAAAATGTATTATTTTTTAAATAATGTTATGGTCATGGAATATTTTTTTTATTTATGTTCCATGTTATTTTCTAAATCAAATCTATTTTTGGTTTACTTTAAATATTTATTTTAATAAATTTTGGTTACTTATAGGCAATCTCATAATTTCCTTGAAAATATATATTTTTACTAAAAATAACCCCATAAAGATTCCAGCGACTAACCATGCCTTTATATATTACTTTTTATGAATGTGGTTTAATTTTTTGAAAAATAAATCTACAAGAATGTTTTATTTAAATATGGAACTCTGACATTGAAAAATGACGAGGAAAGGCGAGTGAACCCAAATACAAAGAGACTTTGTCCACTGTGTGATGGGTATAACCTATATATCATTCAATGTTTTAAGTTTACACATTTGTTTTCTATTCTTGTTAATATTTTTACTAAAAATCATTGAATTTATTTATAAGGAATTTTTATGAATCTTTTAAAATGAAATTTCATTTGTTTCATGATTTAAAAAAAATAAAACAATTTGATTCAAATTGGTTTTAAATATTTTTAACTCTTCTCAAAGATATTTCTTAAAATTGGTTTCTCTAAAAATCTATTTTTTTCATTTAAAATAAAATGATAGTTTTTAGGATTAAACAAATGTTTTTTAAATTTAAGGTATTCTATATTGTTAAAAATGGTATCAAGGAGTTTCCAATTATTTCAATATTAGTCCATTTTAAAAACCCTCATTGAGAAATTTTTTTCACACCCGGTGTTTTTGGAAATTTTTTTCTCAAGGGTTAGTAATTAGTAGAAGATATTATAATATAGGGTTAGTTTGAATGAAGTTTCAATATTAATTAAAGATTTGTTTTAGTATACTTTTGGAATCAGTATGAGTTTGTTTTATAATATAATTCCAAATTCTCTAAAGATATAGACATAAAAAGTTCTGGGGAGTGTAGTGACATATTTTTTGTATTTTAGGGTTTAATTACATATATATTTAGTGACTTATTTTTGTAACACATTTTTAAATAAAATAGAAAAATATACATCCCTTTTAGCACTTAACCATAGAGTGCGGGTTATGATTTGTCATAGTTGGTATCAAAAGTGTTTTAAGTTATTTTTTAGAAGTAGTGTAGTTATTTTGGTAAATAAGATAATATAAATTTAATGAAAAACCTAGGTAAACGTATAAAGGATAATTCTATGTACTAGAAAATATTTTGAAATTTTGGTAAAGATAATATTGAATGGTTTTCTAATAAATAACATCCAAGTCTAGATACTAGAAGTGGGTATAATCTCCAATGTAGTTGTACCAAGAGGAAGTAAACTTGAAATAGGTGTATTGGGCACTAACTCAATCATCACCCAATGCATTAAAATAATCCTAACTACACACCATATTTGAAACTCCTACGTAATATTCTTTGGTCAATCACATTCTCTTTATGAGCCATTATAAAGTATTTTATTATGTGTTTAGGTCATGGAGTATGATATAACCCAACATAATGAAACCCATATTGATCTATGGATGAATTAGGTTAAACATAATGTTAATGTGATGGTATGAAAGAGTAAGGCATTTTGAGGTTGGGTCTTTTTTTCAGATGATTTATGAGAAATCTCTCATGATGTTAATTGATAATCACCCATAGTAACCCCTTTTGGTTTTAGAAATAGTTGAATCCTAAAGCTACCTAATTAACAATGGGTTCCATGTAAAAACTGGATATTTTCCCAATGAGAAACCTTGTAGTATAATAGATTTAGTGATAATGCATGTGATTATGACAAACCAAATATAAATACTTTTGATTAATAATGAAAAATTATTTGAGATTCCACATACCTCAAAGAAGAGAAGGATGGAGTCCCATGTAAGTTTAGGTGATGAAGATGATACGGTAAATTTGGTTAAAATTACTTCATGTTAAAAATATTTTAAAAGAAACCAATGGAAATTTCTCAAGGATACTAAAAGATATTTTTATCTATGGTAAAGGAGCACACCAAGTGACTAAATTTCTAGGGAAAATTAGGAGCTTAATGGACATGGTGAAAGAAAAAGGATTTCACCGTAAGGTACCACAAATATTTCAACGACTTAAATGTGGAGAAATTTTGAATTATCCATGAAATTTCCTTAATAAAAAGTGTTGTCAAGAATCATAGGTATTGATAACTTCAAATGGACAAGGGATTCGGGGAAATACTATACATCCATAACTACTTAACTGAGTTCTAAAAAATTTATGGTGTTAGGAACACCAATCATCCACCCAAAGAACTATGAGTGTTGTATTTTTATCTTATATAACACACTTATATATACATAGAATATTTTATAAGGACATAAACTCATCACCTCAATCATAAAATGTTGAATTATAAATAAAAAATTCTCTTGGTGTGAATATTTTATCACAATATTATTCTTACTAGAATGTGTCTTTTGAAAACAATATTATCCCTCCTTTAGATAAATTAAATACGATTTTTTGTTCTCTCCACTTAGAGGAAAATTTATTTGGAATAATGGGATAACATTTCATATAAACATTTGATACTATATCAATGTATGGATGAATCTGAACACCATTTTATGGAAATTGTATAATGTGGGTCTTAATATCAAATAATGATATACTATTGACTCAAATGGCTAGATAAAAATATAATATTAAGGTTAATCCTATTCTGAGGGAAAAAGAAATATTTCATAGTTTTCAAGGTTAATATCCTTATATAAATTATATCCCAAGCCATGTATTTATTTTAGATAACCATATATATTTCCATCGTTAAGTGATAATTAAAATTATGAGGAAAAAATGTATTTAATGGGGAGAATGTTACACCCTAATATTTTACTACATTTTTTTCTTTGAAACATAATTACTTAAGTAGCTTGTTTAATGAAACATCAAAATAAAATATTAACACATTAAACTATATTTATTGAATACCAGCTACATAATATAGTGATTAAATTATTGGGTATAAAATGGAGTAGCCATATTATGAAATCTATGAAGGAAATGGAATGAAATTTCACCAAGTAGAGAAAGTCTCTCTTATAATGCCAACTTGTAGGTATAAGGACCCATCCTTAAAACATTACTTAATAATGAATTTTAGACAAGACGATAAAATATTACACATTGAAGATCATTTCAGTTTTTAGTGTGTTAAGGAATTAGGATATCTTTCATACATGACATACCACATTCATACCAGAGGATACTACTAAAACAATATCCATTTTTTTCAAAATGTAATACATTTAATCCTAAAAAAATATTTCTTTAACAACACTCCATATCAAACATCACGACTCCCTTATTTCTCTTACCCATCTTTATATCCTATAGAAAAAATCTTAAAACTTGGGATGAGTATAAAACTCAGTAAGGGTTATAAATAAAGAAAGTGATAGTCAAGTGATAACATAAAAACAAATAAAACCCATAATAATAAAAACTCAAATGCATAGAAACATCATGTAGTTGCCTTGGGAAATATTTACCACATCACTATTAAATTTACCCTTACACATGTAATAAAATTTTGTTCAAGTTCCATTTCTGGAGTACCCAATTCATTGGAGAGCTATAATGGGGCTCACCCGTCATATCTTGAGCTATAATGGGCTCAACCCAACATATCTTGAGCTATAATGGACTCAACCCAACATATCATGAGCTATAATGGGATCAACCTAACATAAATAATGTCCAAGGAACATATCATGGTAATAAAGTATCTTGAAAATTATAATTAACCACTCATTACATATACATTAAAAAACAATCATTTTTAAATTTATTAAAGAGATTTTTGAATGGATTTTAAAAAGAAAGTCCCTAAAAATATAATTGGAGAGAGAATTAATTTAATAGAATGGAATATTTATATAAACTCTAAATATACGTATTGAAACATAATCTAAAACAAATTCATGACACCAATATTCTTAATTCCACATAATGAATAAAGAATAAGGTCAACCCAAAGAATGGAAATTAGGTTAAGAATTCCCTTACCTCGGGCTCTTATTACTTAAAATGTGTTTAAACCTCCTGTATAATGGTTAAAATGGTTTTATTAATATCTTAGAGAGACATATTAATGTTTATAACACCTTATATGATCATTTCAAAACATCATTTCACCCTTTAATTATTAGTATTTTGTTCCTTCCATTATTTTGGGTGCTTCCTTAACATGTTTTCCATGATCGGTTCATGATGGATGCTCTTGTCAATTGGAAGTGAAACTCCAGAATTGGAATATAATTGTAGTTAAATATTTATAGAACTATAAATTATTCCATTTATCATTTTTAATTCTAAAATTAGGATGATTCATAAGTTAAAACATTAATGATGTCCGTTTAGATCATTTTAGTGGTTCTTTGATAATAATGACCTCATTTTCTTTTATAAATCAAAAACATGTATTGAAAATAATTCCAGAACTATGTATGAGACATAATACATATATTAAAACATGGTTCAACTATAAAAATGGTTTTATGACCAGAATTTATGGAATTAAGGAAAACATAATTCACATTGTCCACGATGTCGGTAATTCGACACATCAGAGACAATGTGTTTATTCCTTGAATAAGTGGGAGAGGGGAAAAATAATTATGATGAATTTTCATGAAACAAGATTACATCCATAATATATAATATTTTTTGGAGCTTTCATGCCTATTTTATAAGAGAATATGAGGAAACACGAAAATAAAGGAAGTCAAAATAAAATAATAGTTGTGAAATCCTATACAAAAATTTGGTAGACTAACGACTATGTAACATGGTTTTAGAAAAAATTTAAAAGAGAGGGGAAAAGGGTCACCCATATATAAATTAATCATAATACAGAATAGGGTAGGAATACAAATAAAATAATAACATGGTATGGAAACTTGAAAGTTATACCATATAAAAGTGAACATGAATGAAAAAAAACGAAAGTTGTGAATTATATCACCTTGTAGAGTAACTCCTAGAACATGAAGGTTGGGACCTTGGGGGCTTGAGAAAACCTTGAGAATAATACTAGGGAGGTAATGTGTACAGAGCTACATTGATAAGGAATTTTTAATGAATTTAATGAAGGAATGGATTGGTATTTATAGAAAAATTGAGGCAATATTTTAATAATTTCCAAGGGACACCTCCCTAGTGGTATTTGAAAAACCATGGGCATTACCATGGTATTTTTCCATGGTTTTAGCTACATGGGAAACCTAATATCTTATTTTACTATAAAAAATTATACCAGAATTATTACATAATTATTGCATCATTATTGATGTCATTAAACACACTGAAACTCAAAACTGTATTTTTACTATTCACAAAGATTCAAATATTTCAAAAAAATACCAAAAATTCACCCTAAAAATTTCTCGATGTGTATAGTTAAAAAATGAACTCTATTTTTTGAAAATAATTTTCTAAATATTATTAATTTTATTTGTAAATAAAAGAATACTTAATTCAAAAATTAAAAATTTTAAGGCTATAACTGCTTTTATATCACAATGAAAAATTAATCAAGATGACATTATCTTAAAGCATTATGAAAATAAAATTATAATACAATTTACTATTTATCAGGGTTATATTTCTATTCATATTTCTATTCATAAGGGTATGTTACTAATCACAAAAAATTAAGTTGGTTCCATTTTACTCCTACTAACTTACTGAACACAATTGTAGATGACCGTTTTTGGAAATTAAAAAAATAGAAGTAGAAAAATTATGTTTAAAGTCTATTTATAAATATATACATAAAACAACATTTCAGGCATTCCAATTTATTTTTAGAAAACCTTGGTGTGTCACATTATCCCCACCTTCTTGAAATTGGGTCTTCGCAATTTTATTTAACCGTTAAACAAGTGAGAGTACATTTCACTCATTACATTTTCTGATTCCTATGTTTCGTCTTCAATCATGTGATTTTCATACAAAACCTCTACCAGATGGATTACCTTATTCAACAATACCTATTCTCTTTGATCAAGAATCTGAACACGTTTCTCTTCATAAGAAATGTTCTCTTCCAGCAGAACTACTTATGGGATCAATACATGAGATGAATATGACACATACTTTCTCAACATTGAAACATGAAAAACATTGTATAATTGAGACAAAATCAGAGGCAAAGATACTCGGTATGAAACTGGTCCATATTTATCAAGTATTTCAAATGGAACGATGAATCACGAACATTGCTTTCCTTTTTTACAAAACTCATCAAACATTTCCAAGGAGAGATTTTATGGAAAACATGGTCACCTAACTCGAAAGAGAAGTCTTTATTTATGTTATTTGCATATCGTTTCTTCCTACTCTGAGTCGTTCTCATGTAATACTAGATCATCTTCACTTTCTCACCCACTTCCTCTACTAATTCTGGTCCCATAAACTTTCTTTCATTGACTTCATCCAAAAAGGCTGGAGTTCGACACCGCTTCCCATATAGTTCCTCGAAAGGTTCAATCTGTATATAGGAATTAAAATTGTAATTATAAGAAAACTCAATTAAAGAAAGATGTTGAACCCAACTTATCTAGTAGTCCATTAAATAGGCTCAAAGTATACCATCCAAGGTCTGAATCATTTGTTCTAACTACCCATCTGATTGAGGATGAAAAGTTGTTCTGAAATTTAATTTTGCACCCAATGACTTCTGAAGTCCCTTCCAAAAGATAGAAGTGAACCTGAGATCCCGATCAGATAAAATGGAAAGAGGAACTCCATGCAACCTGACAACCTCTTTGAGGTACAGTCGAGAAAGATGATCCAACAACATTGTACCATGAATTGAAACAAAATGTGCAGATTATGTTAGATGATCAACAATAACCCAAATCAAAGTATTACCTCGAGAAGTCTTAAGTAGTCCCACCACAAATTCCATGGATATATTTTCCCATTTCAGCTCTGGTACTGGAAAAGGATGAAGCACCCCCTACAGTAACTTCCGCTCTTCTTTACCTGTTGACATGTCAAAATTTCACAGTAAATTCTAGAATATCCATTTTCATTCCATCCCACCAGTAATACTCATGAAGGTATCTGTATATCTTAGTACTTCCAGGATGAATTGAAAAATGGAGAACTATGAGCTTCACACATCAATTCTTTCTTCAACTATGAATCACATGGCACACCCAACCTTTTACCAAATCTTATAACACAATCTTTATCAATGTTAAATTATGGAAAATTACCCATTTTAACCAACTCTAACTTTTTATGTAAATCACGGTCTTCCTTCTATGCTATCTTAATTATTTTGGATAATGATGAAAAAACTGAAACTTGAAACAAAACAGATGTATTCCCTTCACTGAAAACTTTCAAGACAAAAATCATTAAATAATTAATCAAGGGATCATGTTCCAAATGTAACATGGTTAATGATGCATGATTTTTTTGACTCAAGTCATCTTCTACTTTGTTTTCTTTTCCTGGATGGTAATTGATCGTGCAATCATAATCCTTTATCAGTTCAATAAATCTTTTCTGCCTCATGTTTAATTCCTTCTAAGTGAATATATATTTCATACTTTTATAGTCAGTATATATTTGACATTTGGATCTGTATAAATGGTGCCTCCAAATTTTAAAATAAAAAAACCCCAGCTGCCAATTCCAAATCATGTGTGGGATAATATAACTCATGGGGTTTTAGTTGTCTTGAAGAATAAGAAATTACCTGATCATTCTGCATCAGAACACATCAAAGTCCCTTCAATGAATCATCACTATATAAGAAAAACTAACTATTTCAGGAAGGTAAGGCTAAAACTGGAGTATTCACCAATATCTTCTTCAATTCCTTAAAACAAACATCACATTCTTTTATCCAAAAAAATTTAACCTCTTTTCGTGTTAACTTAGTTAGAGGTCTAGATATTCGTGAAAAGTTTTTAACAAACCATCGGTAGTAACCTACTACACCAAGAAAACTACAAATATCTATAACATTTATAGGTTGTGGCCATTCATTAGCCACTTTTGTTTTGGCAGGATCAAATGTTATTCCATCCTTGTTTACAATGTTCCCAAGAAAAGAAATATTTTTCAACCAAAAGTCACCCTTTCTGAATTTTCCATACAGTTTCTTTTTTTTAAAGTTTGCAAAACAACCCTTTGATGTTTCTCATGCTCCTCTTTACTTATAGACTGTACCAAAATGTCATCACTAAATACAACCACAAAATTAACCAAGAACTCATGAAATATTTTATTCATAAGATCCATGAATACAACAGGTGCATTAGTTTAACCAAAATTCATAACATCTAATTCATAATAACCATATCTTGTATGGAACACAATCTTCGGGATTTCTTCATCCTTTTACATTCAAATGATAGTACCACGACCTCAGGTCAACCTTCAAAAAATACTACGCTCCCAAGAACTGATCAAAAAAATCATCAATATGAGGAAAAGGATACTTGTTTTTAACAGTAATGTTTTTCAAGGCTCTATAATCAATGAAAAGTCTCATCAAACCATCTTTTTTCTTAACAAACAAGACAAGATCACCCCATGGTGAAGTGATAGGTCAGATGAAGCCTTTATGTAATAGTTACTCCAACTGCTTTTTTTTAATTCTAGAAGTTCCATTTGGTTTATTCGATAAGGAGGTTTAGAAATTAGCTTAGCATCAGGAACTAATTCAATAGTAGACTCAACCTCTCGATTAGGAATAACACTAGGAAAATCATCAGAAAAAACATCCAGGTATTCATTTACCACTGGTATATCATTAATCTGGATCGTCACCTTATTCTCAAAAATATAATAAAGATAGCTTTCATTTCTATCCTTTATCATTTTATTAGCTTCTTGATATGTTTTTAATGGTATGGTTTCATTATTTTATACAAACTAAAAATATTTTTAAAAAATAACTTCTTTTTCTCTACAATCTATCTTAGCATGATAAAAAAGAACGCCAGTCGAAACCTAGAATAACATCAAACTCTACTAGAGGCAAAAAAAACAAGGTTTGTAGGTAAAATATTTCCACAGACGAGGATATGTAGATTATTATAATTTATTTTTTCCACAATATTTCCACCAGGTGTTTTACCTTGAGATCTGGTTCTATTTCAGGAGGTTGAATTCCAAATTTTACCAAAAAATTCTCAAAATTGAAAAAATGTGTAAACCCTAAATCAAGAAATACATTTGTGAAATATGTAAAAATAATAAATGTACCTGATACCACCTCATTTGATAGATCAACATCTGATGAAGTGGTTGCAAAATGTTTTACCAAACCCTTCTGCTTCCAATCATGTTGATTCCCTAATTGAGTAACTATCTTCGGAAAAACATTAGAAAAATAAACAATACCTTACAGTTAAATCATCTCACCAACATCTTCTCATTAGTTTTCAGATCATTTTCCTTTCACTCATGAGACATGTGTCCAAACTTCCCACATCGGTAGAATTTCCCAGAATTTACAAGACATTCACCACGATTCCTTTTACCACACTTTTCACAAGAAGGGAAATTAATTTTCTTACCTCCAGACTTCTTTGATGAGTTCTTCCCCATTTCCTGCCAACTTGACCACTTCTTATTCTTATCATCATAAGGCATATATGTTTCAAAAAACATTATCTCAACTTTTTTAGCACAACGAACAAGCTTCTCATAGCTTTTAAACTCTTGTGAGGCAAAATATCTTCACAAAAACAGTTTAAAACCAGAGTAAAATCTATTAATTTTACTTTCAAAATCCCGAGTAAATTATAGTATATACCTAGCTAGTCTTGTAAAATTGGATTCATATGCTACCACAGAAACTTCATCTATCTACTTCAGATCCAAGAATTGTTTCTCCATTCTGAGTCGAACAGTATTGGGAAAATATTTTTATAGAAAAAGACTCTTAAAATCAACCCATTCCAAACGGTCAAAGCTATCTCTTTCTCTCGTATTCTTAACCAAAGACCACCATTTATAGACTTAACATTACAAATGAAAAATGACTAGTATTACCTTTTGACATTCTGAACATCCCATGACATCAAATATCTTTTCTAGAGTATTGATCCATCCTTTGACTATCACTGGATCTGCGGTTCCTCTAAAAGCTGGAGGATATTGCCTCATAAAATACTCCACAAGAGAAGGATTCGTCATGGTAGATCATGTTCCTATCTAGAATGGATACCACTCCCATTTATTCTTTGAGTCAACTAATCCATTGCTGTCAAAAATTGCTTGGTTCCGATTCCCAACCTTTTGGGATACAAATTCAGACAGACATCAGCCTCTTAGTGCATTCCTACATAAGCTTCCATGTTTCTTCTACAGAAAACCATTCTGAACTAACATAACTTAGATTAAGAAACATGTTAATCCTTAAATGATATAATATTTAATATAAACCATAGAGAAAACAAAACATTTATGGTATTATATTAACATCATCTTAACCCCTAAAGTTATTTAAACCATCCTGTTGATACCAACAATAAGGTCCCAGCCTTAAGATGTTACTTAATAATGAATTTTAGACAAGAACATACATTATTACAAATTGATGATCTTTTTGAGCTTTAGAGTATTAAATAATTAGGATATCTTATATACATGACATACAACATTCATACAATAGGATAATACTAAAATAGTATAGATTTTTTTCAAAATATAAAACATTAAATCTTAAAACAATATTTCTTTAACAACACTTCATATCAAACATCACGACTCCCTTAATTCTCTTAACCATCCATATATACCATGGAAAAAATTTTAAAACATGGGATGAGTATAAAAATTAGTAAGGGATATAAATAAAGAAATCATTAGTCAAGTGATAACATTAAAATCAATAAAACCCACAATAATAAAAACTCAAATGCATAGAAACGTCATGTTATTTCCTTGGGACATATTTTCCATATCACTTTTAAATTCACCCTTACACATGGAATAATTTTTTTTTCAACTTCCATTTTCGGAGTACCCAATGCATTGGAGAGCTATAATGGGGATCACCTGTCATATCTTGAGCTATAATGGACTCAACCCAATATATCTTGAGCTATAATGGGATAAACCCAACATATCTTGAGCTATAATTGGATCAACCCAACATAAATAATTTCCATGGAACATATCATGAAAATAAAGTTTCTTGAAAATTATAAGAAACCACTCATTCCATATAAATTAAAAAACAATCCTTTTGAAATTTATTAAAGATATTTTTAAAAGGATTTTAAGAAGAAAATCCCTTAAATTATAATTAGAGTGAGAATTAATAGAATATAATGGAATATGTATATAAAATGTAAATAGAAAAAGTGAAACATAATATTAAAAAAATTAATCAGACCAGTATTCTTAATTCCACACAATGAATAAAGAAGAAGGTTAACCCAAAGAATGGAAATTAGGTTAAGAATTCCCTTACCTCAGGTTCTTCTTACTTAAAATGTGTTTAAACCTCTTTTATGATGGTTAAAAGAGTGTTATTAACATAATATAGATACATATTAATGTTTATAACACCTTATATGAACATTTAATAACATCATTTCATCCTTTAATTATTAGTATTTTGTTCTTTCCAATGTTTTGGGTGCTTTCTTTACATGTTTTCCATGATCAGTTCATAATGGATGCTCTTGTTGATTTGATGTGCTAATCCAGAATTGGAATTTAATGGTATTTAAATATTTATAGAACCCTAAATTATTCCATTTATCATTTTTAATTCTGAAATGAGGATGATTCATAAGTTAAAACATTAATGATGTTCATTTAGATCATTTTAGTGGTTCTTTGATAATAACGACCTCATTTTGTTTTATAAAATAAAACAATGTGTAAAAAAGAATTCTAGAAACATGGATGATACATAATACAAATATTATAACATGTTTCAACCATAAAAAAGGTTTCATGAACATACTTTAAAGAATTAAGGAAAACTGAAATCACATCGTCTTCGATGTCTGTATTTCAAAACATCACAGACAATGTTTTTATTCCTTGAATAAGTGGGAGAGGAGAAAAACAATGTTGATTAGTTTTCCAGGAACATGAAAGAAAGCAGAATATACATGATTTTGGGATCTTTCATTCCTCTTGGATAAGAGGAAATGAGGAATGAAGAAATGAAAGGAACTCAAAATAAAAGAATAGTTGAGAAATTCCTTACAAAAATTCAGCAGCCAAACGACTATGCAACATGGTTTTAGAAAACATCTAAAATAGAGGAGAAAATGGTCACCCATCTAGAAATGAATCATAATAAAAAATATATCAAGAATAAAAATAAAATAATAACATGGTCAGGAAAAATGAAAGTTATACCACATTAAAGAGATCTTGAATGGAAAAAAAGAAAGAACTTGAGAATTCTATCACTTTGTAGAGTAACTCCTAGAACTTGAAGGTTGGGACCTTAAGTGCTTGAGGACACCTTGGGAGGACTGCTAATAAGGCAAGGAGGCCATAGATTCATTTAGTAGGAATTGGGAATGAATTTAATGATGTAATGGGTTGGTATTTATAGCAAAAGTGATAGAATATTTTAATAATTTCCAAGGGACACCTCACTAGTGGTATTTGCAAAACCATGGAATTGCCCATTGTATTTTCCCATGGATTTGGACTCTTGGGACACCTAATATATTATTTTACTGTAAAAAAGTCAACCAAAATTATTACATCATTAATGATGTCATTAAACACACTGAAACTCAAAACTATATTTTTATTATTCAAAAAACATTTAACTATTTCAAAAAAAATATCAAATATTCACCCTAACCATTTCTTGACATGTATAATTAAAAAACAAACTGCATTTTTTGAAACTAATTTTCTAAAAATTATTAATTTAATTTTTAAATAAAATCATACATAATTCAAATATTAACAATTTGAAGACTATAACTTCTTTTATATCACATTGAAAATTTAATTAAGATGTCATTATATTAAATCATTAAGAAAATAAAATAATTATAAAATTTACTATTTAATAGTGTTATATTACTATTCATATTACTATTCATAATGGTATATTACTATTCACCAAAAATTAAGTTGGTTCCATTCAACTACAAGTAACTTACTGAAAAGAATTACAGATGACTATTTTTTAAAATTCAAAACATAAAAGCAACAAAATTATGTTTAAAAGCTAGTTATAAATATATTCTTAAAACAATGTTTCATGCATTTCAATTTATTTTTAGAAATCCTTGGAGTATTATAGTTGGTGGTTTTAAATTATGTGTATTAAATAGGTTTTTCCCAAGACCATGAAAAATATAGACTACAATAATTACGATATGAGATAAATAATATGTGATATAAGTTCAAGCTTATAGAAATTTTAATGGGGTTCATGCTAGCAGAATAACCACCTGCGACTGCTAACAGATCTTACCATATACTACGATCATACACAAAGATATTGATGGGATATTTAATAAGAAATTAGTATTACGTAAATATGAAATTATTATTTTAGAATGTTACATATCACATTTATTTTATAAATTTCACATTTGGACTATTGAAGAAAAATAATGCTTAATTTCTAATTCATTGATGAAATTAAGGAGATCATTTTACATATTTTTTATAAAATTGTATTTTTATGTTAATTATTTTATAAAAAAATATATATCATAGATAAATTATATTTTTGATTCTAAATGTACTTTAATTAAAATAACAATTAATATTAAATAGAAGTGGAATACTTAATATCTATAAATTCATTTTCTTATTAAAACCTAATTTCATTATATTTTATATTTACATTTAAAAGTTAAATTCCTAAAGTATAGAATTTTAATTAAAAAATTAACGTTAATTTTGGATTTATCATAACAATATAATGATAATATTATTATTATTATTAATTTTCAAAAAAAATTGATTTTTAGGTGAAAAGTGAAAAATACTATTTTTTCTAAATCCTGAATTTTATGACACAATAATAATACAATAATGACTTAATTTTGTGTACCTTTTTTATATACATTGTGTATATTTTTAAATTAAAATAAATCATTTTAAAAATAATAGGTTTTATTTATAAAATCCTTGATTATCCTTTTTCAACTTTAGTAATAGTTTACTATAAAAACTATTTTATTCGCCTAGGTTAAAAATTATTTTTCATCATTTATATAAATTAAATATAAAAATTTGATTTAATATATTATAACAATAATTTAAAATTTTTTATAATTTTTAATTTCATTTTTTTTGGAATAAAAGTATAATTACTATGATTAATGTTAGTAACCATGATATTAGTTTAAGGGTTATTTTCAATGAATTGTGTTATTAATGTTGTTTAATTTTTAACTAACATATTAAATTTATATATTTTATATAATACTTTTGATATTATGTTTTTGAATATATAAAAATATATTTATCACTCATTTAATTTAATATTATTTTTTTGTATACTAAGAAAACATTATGGTCAAAACATCATTTTTCAAGAAAAAGACTATTTTCTATATATTATATGTTTTAATTTAAATGATATTTTGTTAATATTTAGAAATTGAATTGGATTATATATTGGTTAAATTTAGGTTAATAATGATCAAATTTTATGTGAATATTTATTTATATTTTGAGGAAAACCTAAATTATTTAGTTAAAGATTAATTACCATGGTAAGAACCAAAAGTATAAACTATAAAAATCTAATAAAAATGACTCAAACAAGTTTAAAACTTGTGAAAAATGAATGGTAAAAATTTATAGTTATAAAATAATCTAAAAAAATTATGTATATTTTTTCTATTTACCCTTGAATAGTGTAATTTTATTATTAAAATGTAATGGGTATTTACAAAAAATTCCATTTTCCTCCAATTATAAAAGGGGCCTCTAACATCTCTACTAAAACCAAAATAAGTTTTCGTTTATTCTTGGAAATATACCCAATTTTACTCTCCTAGAGGTCTCTTACACATCCATAATCTAATTGGATTTATAAATTAGTCTATTCCCTTCATTTATAAGAATAATTTCAAGAGAAAGTTCAATATGTCCACATGACTAAAACTCACTCGTTAGTATTTTATTTTTAATCTACCTCGACACCCTCAAATATTCTGTATCTAAGAATGTTTGATAACATAAGTATTATTTATATTATTAATTTTATAATTATAATGTCAAATCACCTTTATAACTCCCTACAAAACCATTCAAAAAATGGAGGCGTTGTCAAGTGTTGTGCATAATATCACCTCCCTGAACAGTGCATGCAGTTTTTCATAAAATATTTGCATTAATATTTTAAAAGAGTTATTTATTTATCATATATAATATTTTGAAAAATTATAATTTTATGAAATGATATTTTATTTTATTTCTATACCCCTCCCATTCTATGGAAAATGAAAGTGTTGTATAAGTACATGTGAACTATCGTCACCACATAACCACTGTATTTCATTTTCCCATTATGGCCAAACATTGATGACTTTTAAAATGTATCTAATGAATAAAATGATATTTATTCTATTATTAATATTTTATAATTATAATATTTTACAATCTATAATTAATATTAATAATAAATGGAAATATTAAATTTAGTGATATTAAATGACCTTTTCAACAACTTTATTAATTTGAGTTCATTTATAAAACCTATGTAATTGTTTATATTTTATGATAATGGGATAATAAAGGATATAAAAATATAAAATTATTATTATTTTGAATCCTTTAACAACACTTTTTTACCATCATCAATATACCAAATAAATTTTAGAGAAATTGTTTGAATTACCTCAAGTAATCAAGAAGAGAAAAATGATATTGTAAATTACTAACATATAGTAATTATTAGACCATGGTATATTAAATATAGATGCATAAATATCTTAATAATGTTTTTAATAAACTTAATTTAATTATCAAATATGTTAGGTGCCCATGCATAATGTATCAGGACCTTAGGTAAGGATTTTTTTATCTAAAATTTGTTTGAAAGATATATAAATCATATTCACGACTTGTCTCTATTTTTACTATTTGTATTTATTCAAGGATTATTTCCCCCCTCAAAGGAAATAGAACTCCCATTCTCGGGAAAAATTTTTTTATCAATGATCTTCATTCTCATCTAGAATTATGATTGGTATTTGTTCCTAAAAAACTAGTTTTATCATGAGTTACAGAATTATCATACCTCCTTGGATGCCATTATGGAGCTAAAGCATGATGTATCCTCATTCTATAATTTTTTTGATAATATTCACATACCAAATATCTTGAATGGGAGTCCTATTAACAACCACATGTGTACCTTCTAGAAAGACCATATATGTTTGGAGCTTATTGAATCATCTTTGCAGTACCTCAATGTCAAGGCTCACTCTTTACTTAACATGTATATGCTTTCGTTGGTTTATAAAAAATGTATCCCAAGTGATAGGGAAGAGATATGGTCTAGCCTTTGCACATTGGACCATGGATTCCTTACATGGTTCAGTTGAATACTGAAAAAATACCACCATCTAAAATGGTGGGTGCACACTATAGATGACTAGACACAATTAATGACCTAAAAATGTGGTTAAAACTACCTGAGGGATATAGTTAGAGTTTGGTTACACCTTGATTAAAATTAAATTGAACACTTTATTTATCATCCCCTTCTTTATAATTATGGGTGATGATCTGTAGGAAAATATGGGAATTATAATATATGTTCTTCCCATTTGAACAAGAAAATATTTTGTCAACCCCATAGATATAGGTCACCCTGACTGAACCACATAAATCTATGTTTCTTAAAAATTTCCCCTTCTTTGTGTGTGTGATTTTTAGAGTGAGGGTGAGAAATTCTTCACAGTAAATTAGTATTAGAGGGGTGTGTTCAATTATCATGGAAAAGAATCAAAATTCATATAAGCCTACTTAATTTAGTCATCCACTATTATCTATAATTTATTATTCCATGAAACTACAGAAAAATAATACCAGGACCATCTTGTTTGATTTTACCCACACCATGTGCGAACCACCATCTACTACTGGTTGTGATTTCTGATCAGATATAGGGTAAAAGAATATAGATATTCCCTTTAATACTATTTCTTTTGTCCAAAATACCATATTTTGATCTCTCCTCACCATCTAAAAAACCTCTATTTTTTCATTTATGGTGTGGAAGGAGGATGATGTATAAGAAATCAAAAGTTTCAAGAGTGGGGGTGTGCTACGCGTGGGATTAAGAAAGGAAAAAACAAGACAAACTTAGAGTTTTGAGTTTTTTTATTTTATCTTTTTGCAAGTTTTATCTAAACATAATGTGGAGGAGACATGTGAAACTAGAAAAATGGGTGGGGAGAATGGGATTTTGATTAAAAAAGAAAAATAAGGATAACATGTTTGTATTTTTTTGGAAGAAAATTTAACATTCATTTGTGATATAATTTGAGAAATTAAATAGTGGATTCAATTTTTTTTACTATTCTAGATTCATTACAGTAATTTTATATGAAAATTATAAACTATTTTTGATCATGAGTCTCAAAAGGTTATCAAAATAAAAAATCATGTCCACCTACCACTGACTAGCAATAGATGATCATGCCTTATATCATAAAAAAGAAGAACTTAAACAATGGTTGTCCCAAAATTGAAAAATTAAAATTCATTTTATATGTAAATATAAATTTGTTGAAGAATCAAATTCCTTTATTTATTTGATGGACTACCATAATGATTGTTGGATTCTTTATTTTGGTTTTTATTCTATATGAACAGGACAGAGATGTTTTTTCAAACATTAATGAGTCAGAAGAAGGTGTGGTGCTTATTGAAAATAAGCACCCTTTCCACATAAGAGTTATTAGAACAAAATTATTGGGGATGCATGATGGTATAACTTGACAACATAAATTTAAAATATATTCACTGGAATTGGAATAGAACCTCATTTCACTTAGAGTCTTGGATAAGATTGGTTACCAAATAACCATTGAATATGGAGTCATAAAATTTATCTATGTTGATTCCTTAAAATGAGAAGTAATATAAAAGTGAATTTGTATTATTTTAATGATAATACAATTATAGAAGGAGTGGTGAGGTCATATTATAGGGAGACAAACACTTATATATTAGGATACATAATACTTAGCCGTACTGAAGAAAAATCCTTCTATAGTTTAGTAAGGAAATAAATTTTTAAAGTTGAAAAGATATGAAAATTATATTTTTTCAAGCATTGTGAGATGGGTAAATATTATATATTTGGTTTCATAATTGCAACCCATCGCACAAAGGGAACACTTGGATACATCCATACAAATGTTTGGGGAATATCAAAAAATTATTCATTGGGAAGTAATCAATATTTTGTCATATTTATTGATGATTACCCATGATATGTTTGGGTTTATTCCATGAAGCATACAGATAGAGTTTTCAATATATTCATTAAGTGTAAAAGGATTATCGGAAATCATATGGGATGGAAAATCAAGATTGTAAGATAAGATAACAGTAGAGAATACACATCAGATCTATTCAAGAATGATTTTCATGATGAAGGCTGTAGATGCCGAAAAATGCTTAAGGGATGAAGAAAGTTTGTTCATGACAAAGGGAAGGCATATTTGGGACCAGCGATCCATTCTATGGGGCCTAGAGGGGGCCATATGAAACAAATTCAGCAGCGCATGAAACAAATGTCCCACGTGAAAAAATCTGGGTTTCGCGAGAGTTTTTGGGGGCAGGCACGAAAAATTACGCGCGACCACCCCAGGCGGTGGAAATTTCACACTGTTGGAGTCGACATGTGGAAAATTTTGCACTGGCTTGTTTTTGATGCGTATCCATGACCCCAAGAGCCTATAAATATAAGGCCAACCCCTTTGACTTCTGGTCCAAAGAATCTGAACTGTCTTTCCTGCGCGTAATTCATCTCTCGTGTGTGCAAAAAGATGGCTCTCAGGTACTGAATATTTCACACCAGGTCGCCTGGGGATTCGCCTTTGCGTGCGACCACTCGGGTTTGATCCTTGTCTGAATCCCATCGAACCCCTTCCCCCACGCACAATCCTTTCCAATTGTGCGCGATCAGTTCTTCAGCGTGTAATTCCTTTTGCGTGCCACCCCTGGTATTTTGGGATATAATTCCTTTTGTGTTCCACCTCTATCGTTTCGTGAATGCAATTCCTTCTACGTGCCAGTTCGACCCTATTCTTGTGCGCACCTCAATTGCATACCAGCCTGGCCCTTTTGATGCATGCTGCTAAATTCTGTGCCGGCCCGGTCCTTTTCGTGCACGCCTCTCATTTGCATGTTGGCCTTCCCCATTTCACGCAACAGTTCCTTTTGCGTGCAAGCCTCCCGCCTTGTGTGCATGTGATGTCCCTCTTTCAAACATCATTTTCGGGCACCTCCCATTCCCAAAGCACCTTCACCATATACTTATATCCCATGCAACCTCCTAGGTTCACATGAAGTAACTTCAAAGTCCCCTGATCGATACTTCCTGTTGCATTGCATCACATCATGTTTCTTCACATAGGTACACTAACGGCTATTGATTCTTCGCATAGCCATGCTAATGTGGACCCCCTAATGGTTCGCTCTATAAAACCCCCTATCCATGGTGTTACATGTCCCTTCTCTTCACCACGGTGCAGAGGGTACCGGTTATGTAAGTCCTAGGGGTGCGGAGAAAACCCACCTCGTCTGAGATGCATGATGTTAAAATGACATGTACCATCATCCTCAGCACATGACACTAAATTGTGGCCTTGAGCCATGCCTTGCACGCAGGCTGCCCCCACCTTGGATATTTTGCACGCCCACTGGTCTCCACGGGAGTGAGACCATTCCTCACATAGAATGAGATCCTCTTTATCGGAGCGACATCTGTCTGTGGGGAAAGGGCAACCACCCTGGTGTAAGCCCTAGATTTCTTGTAGGAGGCAGCATCCCTACTTCTCATTTCTTCTTCGGTCCCAAGGACCAGGGGGTAATGGACACCAGACCCCTCCTTTCTTCGGTGCCAAAACCCTCTCCTGTTGGGATTTTTCTCCATCGGGCCTCCAACCTGGAGTAATTCCCAATCTCTATCTCCCTGTGTTGTTAACCATGCATAAGCCCATATTTCCTCTCCGGTCCGCTAACCATGCGTAACCCTCTATTTCTTTTTTGGGTTTCCAACCATGCGTAAGCCCCTATTTCCTCTTTGGGCTGCTAACTACGTGTAAGCACCACTCCACTTCCCACGGACACACCATTCACGACGTGATCATCAGGTCTCTCCTGCCACCCGTTTCTGACACCAAGCATGACTCACGTGGGCTTAGTGCAAGCACCGACCATGACATACACCTTGGGAAGCTGAGATTATAAGCCTCACACCATCTAAACTATGAGGTCTTTGATCCTTTCTAAGGCAGGGTATGTAGGAATCCTCCCTAAGGTTAAATCCCACCACCATCCATTGGTCCCAACCATCATCACGTCGGTCCACCAACCCCCCCCCCCATAACCCGAACTACGAGGTATATGATCCTTGCTAAGGCAAGGTACATAGGAAGTCTCCACGAGGTTCAAGCCCACCACCCATTGGTCACTCTGACCCCATTCACGCTGGTTCACCAACACCTTGGGCCACCTTAGGGAATAAGCCCCAAACTCCCCCCTAAACTACGTGGTCTTTGATCTTTTACAAGGCAAGGAATGTAGGAAGCCTCCATTAGGTTCTAGCCCACCATCCACCTGGACCCCAGTTCCTTATTCATGTCGGTTCACCGACTCCTCCCCCATACTGAAACTACATGGAATTTGATCCTTGCTAATGAAGGGTATGTAGGAAGCCTCCTTGAGGTTCAAGCCCAACAACTAATAGTCTCGACCATTTCACATTGGTCCACCCTCATCCTGCATGACGTTAAACTAAATTATACTTTTGATTCCCTATTCAGCGACAAGACATTATCACTCCATTCAGCAGTAATCCATTGTGATCCTATTCAGCGGTAAGCCGTTGCGACCCCACCCAGTGGAAATCCGTTGAAATTCCTTATCAGTTGTAAGCCATCATCAGATTAACTACGTGGACTTTGATTCCCTACCACGGGGATATGTTGGAAGCCTCTTCAAGGCTCATGCCCAAAACCATCGTCATCCTCATGGTGGTTCCATCCCATTCGCCATCCACTTCATTCAACCGCTCCATCATCCATCCTAATTCTTACCCCGGCCACCACAACCTGGTGGGATCATGCCACCTCATACCCCATTCCCCTCAACATTAACCGAGAAGTCAACCATATGTTGGTCCCAACATCGGTGTTCCCTCCAGGGGTTGCACCCATCTGATCCACTCGAGTCAGTATTATGATCAGTCCGATCCATCTCGGTTGAATATTAAACTTGTCGTATACCCTGTGTTAAACCTGCAAAGCTAAGGAAAACCTAAGATACATTCCCATGACATATGATTCCCCGCGTCCGATGTGTGATACCTCGGGCTTCCAAACCCTCGAGATTCCCTGTAATAAGAGACAGAAAACATACGCGCCAGTGTCCCAGCTTCCAAACACGCCAGTGATGCCCAAAGTGACAACTCCCCTGACTGAAGGTCACTGCCCTGACTGGACCGCTGGGAATGTCCCAACAGAAGAAGTGTAATTAATTGGTTCCCATAAAGATATGGGGCTAGGAAGAGTTTCACGGATAATGTATTAAATCTATAAGGGAGACCCAGACAATAAGAAGAGTTCTAAGGAGGAATCCATGGAAGGAAGATCCAACATCCCATCATCCCATTTCATTCAAGGAGAAAACGTCCCAGAATAAGTGGCAGATGCCGCCCGCCTTTGGAAAGTGGGAATGCGGGGCAACAGACTGCGCCGCCGTCCCCCCCCCCCCCCAAAAGATACAGACGTGCGTTCCCCAGCGAAATCATCATAAATAGAAATGGTAAACCCGACATGAAATTATTATCCATAAAATGGAGATTTGTACCGCACAAGGCATCAATGGATTGATGTGTCTCCAGATCCAGGTACCTTGTGCCGGGTCCAGCTAAGAAAATAGCGGTCCTGGCCTAAAACTCACCAGAAGTTGGGGCTGTAGAACGTTGGACATCCCTTTCTGTGAGGTTGTCAGCATGGATTCCTCTTACTGGACATGGAATACGGGATGGCATTGGGGAATTGGTTGTCAATTCCTTTTTTTCTTTCAGCACTGATGAGGTAATCTCCCTACTTTTCAAGAATCAGGTTACTTCTCCAGAGACGTGATCACCGCCTGCCCATCAACTCAAGAGTAGGGGAAGTGCCCACACGGCTGTTCCATGTGGCTTCACCTCTTCCACAACAACCTCTACATCTATGACCATGGGGAACCCACACCCCCTCTTCCCATCTGAGGTCATCCAAATAAGGGTAATCAACCACCTCGTGTGCCGTTACGAGGAGGAGGGCATAATCCCGACCTAGGATATGGACCTCTTGGATCTGGATGCATTTGCACCTCGTCACCAATGCCTCCCCCGAGGGCCGAATAGGGAGCCATTGCTCCCCACCCAGACATACAACTGTTTTGAGAGCCAGTCCCTAGAACGCTTCGAAGATTCCCTGCACTACACAGATGAGGTAGGTGACATCCGGCCCAGCCTGATCAGAATCCCATTCCAGGGTCTCCCAGTGAGGACTCCCACCCAGCCGCATCAATTCCGTTGCTCGGTCTTGCTGGAAGAGGAGAAGGTAAGCTATGTACATGTACCATAGGCCCCAGTTCGTCCGACCCGACGCTAGAGTCGGGCGCAAGCTGAGGAGGACACCCACCAAGGGGCATCAACATCGGCAACTACTATTTCCCAATCCACCACTGACACATATCATCAGTTCCCTGCATACACTGAGCAGGGGAACTTATACGCCTAGCCAGGATCGAGGCCCCAACCACCCCACGGGTAGGCTAGGTTGACTCTCTTGGTCACCGGCGCGAGCAGTGGTCGCCACGAGCTAAGTCGTAGGGATGTCACCCAGTACAGAGGTCCTCCCCGTACCACTACAAATGAAATCACGGGCCTTCCCCACTTTGAGGCTTAGCATGGAGGTCCACCTCATTCCACCCTCAATCAGAATGAAGGTATTCCCCACGACGGTGATACTCAACACAGAAGCCTCTCTCGTGCCCATTACTTTGGGTATGGAGTCATTTATCCTGCCCCTAACCGCCGGTGTAGGGAAATTGTCCATCCAGTATCTCTTCAACATGGGGATCCTTCCCATGTCCGCTTAGTAGTTGGTGAAGGTCCTCTTCACCTCGGAAACCAGAGGGGTGAGGGTCATCCCTGCTCCACCCGCACCCAGCACGGAGGTCCTACCTCTGTTCACCTAGACCGGTACAAGGACCCTCCTCGTACTGATGTCGCTAGGGAAAACAAGTGTCGAGGTCCTACCCATGCTTCTTCCAGTTCCAGCGAAGGGCATGCCTACTCCATCACTACCCATGGAGGTCCTCACCATGTCCTCAATAAAATTTGTCCTGGTACTCCTCGCACCCCATATTTCTTGGGAGGAAACCCTCTCCACCTCAGAAACAGTGCGGGCGAAGGACCCCGTGTCAGAAATCTACCATGTCCTGATGAGCCACCTTGGGGAAGGAAGGTAGGTTGTCGCCACCATAAGAAGAATTATTAGAATGTTCAGACAGATATCAGACTAGTCTTCTTCTCAAACTCTGAGGAGGAACATGACCCAGCGCGGGAACCCTCCTCTCACTCATCCAAGTCAAGGGTTGGGGTAGGGACATGGCACATCAGACTGGTGCTCCCAGAATGCGAAGTCCATCAGATTCCCGCCTCCCTCCATAGGTATATAGAGGAGGATGAAAATCTGGAACCCCGTAGGTTATATTCATGAAATCACCACCATCGTCACCCAAAGCGCTCGCTACCTCGACAAGAGATCACGAAGAACTATTCTGGAGACCGATGGTTGACAAGCAACATCGCAGCCTATCACCAGTATCCCTATCCCATGTGCTAGGAATTGCAGCCGTAAGCAAGTCTTATCATGAAGTAGTGGGAAAATTGCTACACTCTTCGGAGGATAGCCCAAGATTTGACGGCCAGTTAGCCTGCTCTCCATACTCTCCACCAGCCAGCCTGCCGTCCTAGCGGTCTGACTTAGTACCACTACCAGTTCCTCAGCCACCTCCAGTTGACGAGTCGGGAAATAAAGGGCCAGACCCTGAATCTGAGCTGAGGAGTTATAGAACATCCTCACAGTGGGCCACTTCGCTGAGAAGTTCTGGCTAGCGGCAACACCTAATTTATGAATACCAGAATCCCTCACCCTAGAGGAAGTTGAGTGTTTCCACCACACCCTCTGGGTGATGCATTTTAGTCTTCATCATTGGTGAGTGGATTATCCAAGGATCCAAGGGTATTTTGAAGACATCAGCGAGCAATACTGTCTGGTCGATTTGGATGAACTCCCTGTGGCCTGGCGCCCCAGGTCACCAGGATGTTGTGAGGCCCTCCAACAGCAATGTGTTCAGAGTATCAAGGTACTCCACAAATTTATCAAGGAGGCTACCCTCACATGTAAATATATGGATGGGGGAATTTTTCTGTCCTCCTCTTTAGTCCTATCCGGCTATAGCCCGACTTATTAGGCGATATCGAGGACATGACCCTCGGAAGGGTCACAATCATCATGACTGAAATAGTGGACGAGGTGTATGAGATGGAGCTTATCGATGGAGAATTACCCCCTGAGGGTGTGCCACCACTATTAGACCCATCGAGGAGGATTAATCGATGGTAGAGAAACCTATTAGGTCTCCCTGTGACCACCAAGGCAATGGTACTCAGTCAGAATTCCAGTACAGGAAAAGAGAACGTCATAACTACCAAACACTCCGACCCATCTGCCTCAGTTTAGAAGACGGAGGAGGAAACTGAGAAAGACACATCGGGCCAACAACTTGTTGAGAAGAAGAAGTTAGTCGAAAAACTCCTAGCAGAATGCACTGAAGAGCGATGAACCGACTATGGAAATCCTAGGACAGTACAGCAGGGGGAGGAACAACATCCCCTGTGAAAGATGCTCCTAGACAACCTTGATCATGCTGCTCCCGCGAACATGGATGAAGCCGGAGCTCACAATAAGAGGGAATAGTATGTCTCACCAGACCCTCCTGAACAGTGCGACAATCCATGGAATCCAGCCCGGGTTCCCCCAGCTTCCCTGGAAGGCGCTCAACCAGCCAATCCATGAGCCGCTGAGCCACCTTACCATGTTGATAAACTCGCCAACACACTTGTGGTTAAGGATCTCCATCAATACAGGGACCCCCACCCAGATGATCCAATGGCAAAACTCATTTCCCACCTGGAGGCGTTAGAAACACGATAGGTGGAAATCCCACCTGATGTCAAGATATATTCAGCTTGGGTGGAAGATATGTTAGTGCCTTCGGGTTTCGAGAATCCCACTTTCTCCCCCTTTAAATGTAAGGGGGACCCACAATAGCACCTGTACCACTTCAACTCCAGGTGTGGGCCCATTTTAAGGACTCCAGCGTACCAGGAGGCTGCCAAGCTCCGCTGTTTTGTTCAAACATTAGAGGGTCTGACATTCATCTGGTACAGCTAGCTCACTGTCGGATCTATCACATGCTGGGAGGACCTTCGTAGGAAAGTCCTCTACCAGTTTAGCTCTACCACCAAGAAAACGATCATCGCAAACCTCTTGAAGCGCAAACAATGGCCTGATGAGCGAGTCATGGACTTTATCACCTTGGGGAAATGGCTCACATAGAAGCCTGCAAGCAACTAGAATTGATACCAATGGCACCATCCCTATAGCCTCGAAGAGGCCCTCCACCTCAGGAGGAGCCTTCGGCTCAGCAGCATCCCCCTCAGAATTGGAAAGTGCCCCGCGGAATGCGCCGCCACCGCCCAGGTGGGACAACCAAGCTCCATCTCCTTGACAGACCCCTCCAGATCCTCGTTAGGGCCAGGCTCCAAGGGCCCCCTTTCCGGACAGAAGAAACCATACCCACTCATTCAATGAGAATTAGGTCCCTGGTTTTTTCAAAAGTACCTTGGAACAAGGGATCAAGTATTTTCCTGAGTGCAGAAGGTCATAAGAGGTGAACCTCACTGATCGCCTCAATGACTGTCCCTATTATTAAATCCTGGGGAACACCCTCAAGTAGTGCTTTGTGTTTAAATATTATCTTCAAGACCAGGTCGATAACAACATAGTCAACATGGTCTCGGCCCCGGCACAGGTGGTGGGTATCCTTGTAAGGCCAGACATCAGTAACGACAGCGAAGGTGAGTGGCAGCATGTTTCTAACTGCTTGTCCCAGAAGTATGATGACTAGATGGCTCACAAAAATGGTTTCTCATGCCCATGGTATCATTCGTGAATGCATGAATTAGCCACAGCCTTTAGAAGCTGCGAGCACCACTTCTGCATCATCATCTCAGCTGTCCTCTTCCCAGAAGAGCAAGCATCGACAGCGCAAGGGAAAGCAACACACCCCACCAATGCCATCATCGTCGCGCACTATCAGTAAATTCATCACCCCTGATATGGGTATTCCTCCTAGAATCCGCCTAGTAGTGGATGACTCTTCAAGTGATAGGTAAGGGTATGCTTCGGTTAATACCATGGAGTTGGTAAACCCCTATATGACTCCCAACGACGGGGAGTGCCAGGTTAACCTCCCCAACGTCCAGCAGACACCAGATTCAGTGGAGCCGTGACCATATGGGTGTTGAGGCACAATAGTTGGACACTCTAGTCGGGCCATGCATGCCACTGAGACTAGACAATAGGCCCATCACAGAGCTCAGCATGCACAGCCTTTTCATCTGGTGTCATCAGGCCCGCCTCCACCACCGTTTGTGCTACTAGATCAGGAAGAGATACCTCGACCATGTCGTGACTAGCCTCACCCTGCTACAGGCCGATCTCAGTTGTCTAGTCCTCATCCGAAAGCTACTCTTCAGGCTTCAACTAGCGAGTAGTGGGATATACCTAGCACCAGTCAGTCGTCGGCCCAGTCAGTAGGGCCCGCCATGCCTCATATCACAAAGCGGCCCCCTACAAGCAGAATTCCACTCTTGGCCCCGAAATATGATGTCCTCAAGCACCTTTTCAGCATCCCATCAAGGCCTTCCATCCTTGGGGCCCTTCACCTATTGTTAGATATGCGTGAGGCCCTCGCTGAGGCTTTAAGAATCCCCATCTAGTTTGAGACGGAGGTAGTAGCTATAGAAGCCTTTCATGATGAATTGCTCAAGAATACTAAATAGTATGACATCATTTCGTTCTCTGGAGAGGATGAAGGCTCTCCAATAAAGGGTCAAATCCACCCATTGTACATCACCGACTAATTTAATGGCGTGGAGTTTCACCGCTGTCTTGTTGACAGCAGCTCTGGGATTTACCTTATCCCGACAAGGACACTGCGGAAGCTGGGATTATCGGAAGATGGCCTGACTCCCTCTGACTTAAGGATATAGGGATATGACAGGACAGAGCAGAACCCAGTCAGTAAGATCCTTTTGAAGTCCCAGTTTAGTGTCTTAGTTTCCATCACCGAGTTTATGGTTTTCTCATAGGACACTGCATACAATGAATTGATGGGCAAACCATGGATCCACCTTCATGAGGTGGTCCCCTCATCATATCACTAGTTCCACAAGTACTCCCTTAATGGTCGAGTAGGTGTACTACAAGGTGATGCATCTACTTTCACCTCTTGTGAAGCCTGCTACCTATATTCCAGTTATTACAAGATCAAGGACAAACATATTCAGGCGGGTGAGGTCGAACCTGTCACGGCTTCAACTGACCCCTGGGCAAGTTTGGATGATGCCTACGTCTTACCTATCAAATGATTGGAGGATACAACGCCCAGAAATGGGGAAATGTTTTGATGTATCCGGTATAAGAGGTAAGCATATTCCCATGTCCATGCGGCAGTGGAAAATCATCTCTTACTCCTACACAAATCAGGCTCAGGTGATCCCGGAACCTCCTAACCCCATACGGTATCAGGACGTACACCTCATGGAAACAACAGTATGTTATATGTGTCTGTTTCACCTAGCTGGAATTAACCACCTTAAGTGGATGCACCAATATTTCAATGATATCATTAAGTGTGGCCCCTTGGGCCAAAGAACAGATGTGATTGGATCGACTGCCTTCATTGCTATGGTTTCAGCAGCACGTGAATCTTACGATATACTATCCGCTGCTTCCCAAGCAGGTACCAGCCTCCCATCGGGATCCGTCGAACCAAAGGAAGCTTCTCCCATTGGGGATACCCCCTCTATAAGTGAATAAGAGGATCTATAGGAAACTCCCCCCACCTTTGAAGAGGGCGTCTCCACTACGGTCAATGAACTGGTACAAGTGAACCTTGGTAGTGGGTTAGACCTGAGACCCACATTGATCAGTGCTGCCATGTCCCTTGAGGAGCATCATAAATACATAGATTTCTTGAAGTAGCACAATGAAGTGTTTTCTTGGAGTTATGACGAGATTCCAGGACTAGATCCTTAGGTATCCATCCACCACCTCAGTCTCTCGAAAAATCATCACGTTTTCAAGAAGCCTCTCAGGAAGATGCACCCTTATCACGGTGCCATGGTCAAGGCCGAAGTTGACAAGATCATCAGAGCCAACTTCATCAAGGAGGTCCAATACCCCAAGTGCCTATCCAACATTGTGCCAGTCAGGAAGAAGAATTGATAGATCAGAGTCTGCATTAACATCTGTGATCTCAACCATCACAGTCCGAAGGACGATTTTCCCCTTCTAGTGATGGAATTGATGATTGATGTTATAGCTGGGTTTCAGGACCACTCTTTCATGGACGGGTACTCTGGATATAATTAGATCTGGATGGCCCCTGAGGATGAAGATTCAACACCTTTCAGGGCACCCCAAGGTACCTTTTGTAACCAGGTTATTCCCTTCAGCCTAAAAAATGCAGGTTCCACATATCACCGGGCCATGCACCACATGTTCAAGCCAATCTTCAAGACATTGGTGGAATGGTATGTAGATGATATGGTGGTCAAATATCACTAGCACCTGAACCATCTCAAGGACTTTGAAAAAGTGTTCGGCTTCCTCTGTTCTTGCCAACTAGAGATGAACCCGTTGAAGTGTGCCTTCGGGGCCACCATTGGCATGTTTCTTGAATTTGTTGTCAGGTACGAGGTAATTGAGATCGACCCAGAGAAGAACAAGGCCATCAGTAAGATGCATCCCCTTAGAAATATTTTGGAGCATTGAGGTTTCAAAGGCCACATAGCTTACATAAGCCGATTCATTGCAAATATGGCTGGCAAGTGTAAGCCCTTTTCTCGGCTTATGAAGAAAGGCTCTGCCTATGAATGGGACGAAGAGTGCCATGCCGCGTTCAAGGAAATAAAGAATTATGTGATCCAACCTTCGGTCCTAATGGAACCAGTATCTAGATAACCACTGATTCTGTACGTGACAACCCTAGAATGATCTCTTGGAACCCTCCTGGATCAGAAGAGCAATGAGGGGACAGAAAATAGCCTCTACTACTTCAGTCGCACGCTCCTCGATACAGAGACCAGATACTCCCCCATAGAAAAGAGATGCCTTGCACAGGTAGTTGTTGTACATAAGTTGTGACATTACCTACAACACCATGAGGTACAGCTGGTGTCGTGGGTAGACCCACTGAAGTACATTCTGAACTTCCCCATATTGACCGGCCGTCTAGCATGGTGGGAAGTAATCCTCCAGAAGTCCGACATCAGGTTCATGCCTCAGAAGTATATCAAGGGGAAAGCATTAGAAGATTTTATATATGCCCTTCAAACCTTTGTGGACTAGTCCTTGGACCTGGATTTTCCCAATGAGGCAACCTCTCGATAGATCATGCCATCTTTTGTTGGCAGATGCACTTTGATGGTGCTTCTCGAAGCCCCACCGACAGGAGACTCAATGATCCTAGACTTAACAGAGTAGGCATGGGTATTGTATTTATTACACCGGTGCAATCCATTCTTCTATACTCATTCTTATTGTCAGAAGGCTGCACCAATAATGAATCAGTGTATCAGGCCCTCATTACTGGCCTCATGCTGGACCTTGAGATCGATGTGCCCCATTTTCACCTGAAAGGAGATTCTAAACTTGTCATCAAGCAGATCAACAGAGACTACGTCATCAGAAATCCATATCTCATACCATTGTTGGAGCGCACCCTCCATCTAGTGTCCCAGTTTCTATCTCAGCCAGAAGTTACTCATGTCCCTCGATCTCAGAACGGTCAAGCCGATGCTCTTACCAGTCTGGCTGCATCACTTGCAGAACCCAAGCAGGATGATCTGATTATACACATGGCACATCAGAGATTCATTTCTTCTGTCACCCCAGATGATGATGATGGAATACGAGTAAGCCATCTCACCACTGGAGCCTCCACATTAGGACCCCTAGGTTTTTCAGATGCAGTGGTTGAAGCGACCCCCGACTGGAGATCCCCCTTTGTCAAGTATCTCCAAAATGGTTACCTCACAGCTGATCGGGCTGAGCATGAGTGAATCTGATGTCGCGCACTGCAGTTTACCCTGCAAACTGGTCCTATTATTGAGAAGATCCTCTACAAGAATAGGTTCAATGGTGTTCTCCTCCATTGCATCCATGGAGTCAAGATTTCTCAGGTCATGCAAGAGGTTCACGCCAATTTCTGTGGGGCTCACCAAACTGGGCCAAAGTTTTCCCATTAGATTCTGAGACTGGGGTACTTATGGCCATCCATTATCCATGATTGCACTGAGTTCTCCAAGAGATGTCATGCATGCCAAAATTCATGCTAGCATCATGCATCGGTTGCGAGAGCCTCTTCACTCCACCAAGTACTCTTGGCCATTTTCGTTGTGGGGACTTGATGTCATGGGACCCTATCCACTGGTGATATTTCTCTTGTGTAGGTTTATCCTAACTGCAACGGATTTCTTTTCCATGTGGGTAGAAGATGTTATGCTTAAGGAGGACAAGGCCCATTCTATTGTTGACTTCATGAGTCCAATATCATCTACCGATTTGGAGTCCCTCACATCATCCTCACTGATAACATCACCAACTTCTGAGCAGCCGAACTGAAGAAATTGTAAAACAAGTACAAAATCCATTCGAAACATACCTCCCACTATCACGTGTAGGAAAATGGGAAGATCAAGGTGTTCAACAAAACAATCTCTAACTTTTTGTAGAAAACGTTTGGTCAGAATAAGAAGAGTTGATCGAATAAGCTCCCCAACACCCTCTGGTCTTATCAGACAACGGATTGTAATTCCACCCCGGTGACCCCATATTAACTAGTGTATAGAGCTAAGGTTTTCCTACCCATCACGATCCAGATGCCTTTGTTATGCACATAGGTCTATGACCACCAGCTGCCAGATAATGTTGCCAAAATTCGTCTGGATTAATTGGAAGCACTTGATTATAATAGGCTTCATGACCTGCAAAATATCGAAAGGCAATAGAATAAGACAATAGAGCCTTGAACAAGAAGGTTCAACTACGCTATTTCCTGCAAGGCGACTTGGTATTGGCCCTCCGGACACCAATGATCCCTGGCAGGAACCACCCAAGTTGGTGCCCAAATGGTAAGGACCTTACATAATTCACAGGGTTTACCCCAATGGATCATACTCCTTGGTGACCATGAATGGTGATAGCATAACTCCTCCCACCAATGTCAAGTTTCTCAAGAAATACATTTCCTGATCCAGCTAGTCTGGAATGACCCTAAACCGTTTGGTCTTGCATGACCTTAAACTGTTCGGTCCAACATGACCCTAGACTGCATGATGTTCTAGCATGACCTTAAACTGTTCAGTCCTACATGAATTTAAACATTGCATCATCTAGTAATACATTAAAATAAACCATTAAAACTACTTGTGGCTTGATTCCCATCCGCATGGGATACATAGGAATGCTCAAGCATTTCATCTTGAGCCCAACCCCCAAACTCTTCTCTTTGACTATCCCCTGGGTATATTTCTCTTGGAGGATCCTTGAATGATATGGTATAGGATTCCATGGCCCCACTCATTCTAGGATTATAATGGTCAAAACATGTACCCACTCCCCATTCTTCTATCCTACCACGTCCTCACCGCATGACGTTAAACTTCATGGCCTTCAAGAACTACATATGGCTTGATTCCCATCCTTATGGGATATGCAAAAATGCCCATACATTTCTTTTCTCAGCCCATCCCAAATGTCAGAACCACCCCTCAGTTTGAGACATATGGTGTGGTGTAGGTTATTGCCTCAATACACGTTGAAATCATCTTGATTCCGCCATACGTCCCACTCCCCAGAGGTGTCTACCTTTTTCACCGCCCTTCTTGACTTTAAAATGTATGGGTACAGCTATGCTTCACCCACTCCTTCAATTGGGACTCCATCATCTTTCCCATCTAGAAGTGCCCTCGAACGGTAGGGATACTAGGCCCAAGGGCTCTCCTACAACTTCAGGACAATGCCCTCTAGGATGTTGAGAAAAAAATTGATACAATTCATGTGTTGCGAATATGGTCAACGGTCGATACTCATTTGTTATTCCCATTCCAGGTCACTATAAGGACTCTTTGTCTCGAACATGGTCAACAACTATCTTTTGTTGTTAGGGCCACCACAAGATGTCCCAAAAATCTAGTGCAGTTGTTCATTATACCCCATTGTATATCCAAGCGACGAACTCCCCTCGGGTGATGCCAACTACTAGACCCTTGTTTGGTAGGGAGAGCCGAATCTGACTCCTTTTTCCCACACCAAGAACTGCTCACATGGGCTTAGGAGCTGTGATGAGGTGGTAATCCCACAAGAGTTCATATGGATACCATTGGTCGAGACACCCAGCCTCAGTCCCATTGGCCTTTTCTAGCCCCTTGGCCCTTTCTGGCCTCTGGCCCAAGTTCTCATTTTGGGTTGTGTGGTGTGGAGTGGACTTATGTCCTCATTCATGCCGGGCTATTTCTACATGCCACACAAATCCCCTTAAGGAATCCTTCCCTTCATTTATCATCCATACCATGAGAACAGGCCCTATCGTGCTTTGTGTGCCCAGTTTCGGGCCCCCGGCCCAGGTTCTCTCCTATGGGATTGTACGGTGTGGTATGGGATTATGTCCTCATTCAAGTAGGGTTACTCACTGTGTTGTACACATCCCCAGATGAGATACCTTATCCATACTCATCCTCCCTGAAAGATGTCAAACTACAAACTGGTCGGGCATTTCCGATCGAGGCCTAGTCTCAATCCCCTAGTCTTTTCCAGCCCCTTGGCCTTCTCAGGCCCCGACCCAAGTTCTTACCCAGAATTGTATGGTGTGGTATGGGATTTTTTCCTCATTCACATCAGGTTATTTTCCATACTATACGCCTTCTGGATGTGGGGTATCTTACCCATTTTCGCCCTTACTGTATGATGATAAACTGCACATTACTCCTTTCAAGAACTATGTGTGGCTTGATTCCCATCCTCAATGGATATGTAGGACCGCCTGAACATCTAGACTTCGGGTCCAGAACCATATCTCAAAAATCTCTCTTTCAACTTGGCCCCTTGGCCTACCCTTTCCTGGGGAGGGGAGTATATGGATTAGTATGGGACTATGTCCTCATTCATGTCAGGTTGTAATGACCACACCACGTACCTATCCCTCCTGAGAGTTCTCTATCCCCTTATTCTATACACATACCTTAAAATCGGTCACTCTCAAGTTGAGAACCCTCCTCAACCCTCTTCGTTCATTCACCAACCAGTCTAGGAGTACTTTGGTACAACGTTTGGAGTGTCGGAGTTTACATGGACATGCTTTCGCCCATTTTTCAGGCTTCATGTTCCCCTTCATTTTGGATTCCATAATCTTTCACACCTGAGGGGACCCCTAAATGGCATGGATTCTATGACTAAGGGCTCTCCTACCATTAGGGAACAACGTCCTCAAGGGTTTCAGACAACAAATTTATACAAGTCCCACATTGTGAATATGGTTGGTAGTTGACTATCATTTTTTTGTCCTTATTACAGGCTAACACGATATGGGTGCTGTGTTTCAAACAAGATTAATAGTCATCCTCCATCGTCATGCCAACCCCTTTAAGTCTTGAATATTGGTTACATGATTTGCATCATTATCCACCCCATCTTGTCCAAGTGGAATTTTGACACTCCTGACACTATCCATCAGTGCACATTTTAATGTTAGGAGGACAAAGCCATGGTAAAGGCATCATTCAGGGCTCCGCACCAACTTTACTTCTCCATGGTCCGAGATCTATGATGATAAACTAAGTTCTCTTTTAGAAATATGTATGGATTTATTCCCATCCTCGTGGGACACGTAAGAACACCCATACATCTCGTTTTCAAGTCCATATCAATTGGGAGCTCGTTTCTCCTACCTTTTACCTTCTTACCTCTATTATGGCGCCTTGTCCTGAGGTTTCATTCAAGGAATCATGTATAGTGTGATATGGGATTATGTCCTCATTCACATCGGGTATGTTTTATTGCACTATGAACATTCCCCCTTTAGCCTCGTATCTACTACATCTATTCCACATGATGTTAAAATGCATGCCTGGTCCCATCACATGACCCTAAACTGTGACATTATCGCCTGGGCCGCACGACAAAAAACGGAACTGCATCGTGATGTCCTCACTCAAGGGGACACTATGTTTGGTATCGATTACACACCATACCATTTGTCAACGCCTGCATATGGCTTGATTCTTGTGGTGATGATGTGAATTTCTATTCTAGTCCTGTCACTTTACAAAAAAAAAACCCATTCACCTTAATGGAAAAACAAGACACATCAAATAATGCTTCTTTTGGTGTGAGGGCCACACCTGCACACCCCTTTTATCCCTGGCACTGGTACCATACCATGACACCTCTTAGAACCATGTATAGATTGATTCTCATTCTCATGAGATATGTAGGAATGCCTAAGGACTTCCCCACGAGCCCATCATAACTCTTGTTTATGGTCCCTTGACCTAAAACCTTCCAGGGGAACACATGGTAATCTGGACTCCAGGTCCTCATTCACACTGGGTATCCTAATCACTTTACATTGTGTCCCTTTCACTCCTTACCAATCCATGGTCCAAGCTCTAAGACCATAAACTAAGATCTCTTTTATAACTACATGTTGCTTGATTCCCATCCTCAAAGTAATTGTTTTCATGCATGAGATATCCTTCCTTTTCGTGCTAGAAAATCTGTATAGAATGAGGGACCTGCAGTGCTTTTATAGGCTCGGAGATGGGTTTCCATGTGTGAGAAAAAAGAGGATTGCGTGGACCGAATCCTTTTTACGCACTGCTCCGGTTTGAGTGTTCCCAGGCCTCAGGGAGTTCTGGATCTTGGCATTTCCCTCAGAATCTGACCTTTGCGGCCCCTTGTCGATCCGATTCCGAGGGGGGGCATTTGTAGACATCGAAAAATGATCAAGGGAAAAAGAAATTTTGGTCACGAAAAAGCGATGGAATATTTGGGACTGGTGATCCATTTTGTGGGGCCTGGAGGGGCCGTGTGAAAAAAATGCAGCGGCGCGTGAAAAAAAATGTCCGGCGTGAAAAACTCTAGGTTTCGCGGGAGTTTTTGCATGTGGGCATGAGAAATTACACATGACTACCCCAAGTGCTTGAAATTTCACACTACTGATGCTGGCGCGTGGAAAATTTCATGCTGGATTGTTTGTTGTGCGGTTCTGCGACCCTGAGCGCCTGAAAATAGAAGGACGCCCCCTTTGACTTTTGAGTCGAAGAATCTGAACTATCTCCCCTATGCACAATTCATCTCCTATGCATGCAAATATATGGCTCTCAGGTACTGAATATTTCACGCCAGGTTGCCCGGGGGTCCTCCTTTACATTTGGCCACTCAGGATTGATCCTTGTCTGAATCCCATCGAGCCCCTTCCCCTGCGTGCAATTCATTCCAATTGCACATGATCAGTTCTTCGGGGCATAATTCTTTTTGCACGTCGCCCCTGCCATTTCAGCGTGCAATTCCTTTTGCGCACCACCCCTTCCATTTCACATGTGAAATTCCTTCTGTCTGCTGGCCCAGTCCTATTCAAATTCACACCTCAATTGTGTGCCATCCTGGCCCTTTTCGTGCATGCTGATCAATTACGCGCTGGCCCGACCCTTTTCACGCACGCTGCTCATTTGCACTCCAGCTCACCCCTTTTCGGGCAACAGTACCTTTTGCATGTAAGCATCCCACCTTGTGCGCCCATGATGTCCCTCTTCCGGGCATCATTTTCCGGTGCCTCCCACACCCAAAGCACCATCTCTATATACCCATTTACTGTGAAACCTCCTAGGTTCGCATGAAGTAACTTCAAAGTCCCCTGGACGATACCACCCATTGCATTACTTTTCCTCAAGATTCTTCGCATAGGCACTCTAACAGATATTGCTTCTTTGCATAGCCACACTAATATGGACCCCCCAATAGTTTACTCCATAACACCCCCTAGCCATAGCATTGCATATCCCCTCTCTTCACCAAGGTGTAGAGGGTACCAGTTATGCAAGTCCTAGGGGTGCAGAGCAAACCCACCTAGTCCGAGTTGTAGGACGTTAAACTTCCAAGCAACATCGTCCTCAACACATGACATTAAACTATGGCCTCACCCCATGCCTTGCACGCAGGGTTCCCCCACCATGGACATTCTGCATGCCCACTGGTCTCTACGGGAGGGAGATCATTCCTCACATGGAAGGAGATCCTATTTATCGGAGCAACATCTGTCCATGGGGAAAGGGAAACCACCATGGTGTAAGCCCCTAGCTTTCTTGTATGATGCATCATCCTTGCTCCTCCTTTCTTCTTCATTCCCAACGACCAGGGGGAATGGACACCAGGCCCCTCCTTTCTTCGGTTCCAAAACCCTCTCCCGCTGGGATTTGTTACCATCGAGCCCCCATCCTGGAGTAATTCCCAATCTCCATCTCCCTAGGCCGCTCACCATGCGTAAGCCCCTGTTTCCTCTATGGGCCGCTAACCATGCTTCCTCTATGGGATGAAGACCATGCTTAAGCCATTGTTTCCCATTTGGGCTACTAACTATGTGTAAGCCCCACTCCACTTCCCAGTGGTGCACCTTTCACGATGTGATCATTAAGTCTCTACTACTTCTTGTTTCTCACACCGAGAATGACTCACGTGGGCATAGATCAAGCACCAACCATGACATACACCTTGGGAATCCTAGAGTATAAGCCCCACACCATCTGAAATACGAGGTGTTTGATCCTTTCTAAAGTAGGGTACGTAGGAAGCCTCCCTGAGGTTCCATCCCACCACCATCCATTGGTCCCGACCATCTTCACGTCGGTCCACCAATCCCCCATAATCCTAACTACGACGTATTTGATCTTTTATAAGGCATGGTATGTAGGAAGCCTCCACGAGGTTCAAGACCACCACCCATTGGTAGATCCAACCCCATTCACACCAGTTTTCCAACACCTTGGGCCACCTCAGAGCGTAAGCCCCAAATTCCCCCTGGACTATGTGGTATTTGATCTTTTCCAAGGAAAGGTATGTACGAAGCCTCCATGAGGTTCAAGCCCACAATACACTCGGATCCCAGTTCCTTATTCATGTTTGTTCTCTGACTCATGCCCTATACCTAAACTACATGGACTTTGATCCTTGCAAAGGCAGGGTACGTAGGAAGCCTCCCTGAGGTTCAAGCCTAACAACCAATGGTCCCGGCCATTTCACGTCAGTCCACCCCTGTCCTGAATGATATTAAACTGTATTCCACTTTTGATTCCCTATTCAGCAGCAAGCCATTGTCACTCCATTCTATGGTAAGCCATTGTGATCCTATTCAGCGGTAATCCATTGTGACCCCACCCAACAAAAATCCATTGAAAGCCCCAATCGGCGGTAAGCCATCGTCAGATGAACTATACGGACTTTGATTCCCTTCCACGAGGATATGTAGGAAGCCTCTTCAAGGCTCAATCCCAAAAACATCACCATCCTCATGGCGGTTCCATACCATTCGCCATCAATCCATTCAACTATTCCATCGTCCAACCTGATTGTTTCTCAGGCCGCCACATCTTGGTGGGATCGTGCCACCTCATACCCCATTCCCCTCAATAGTAACTGGGAAGTAAACCATATGTTGGACTCAACATCGGTGGTCCCTCCAGGGTTTGCACCCATATGATCTACTCCAGTTAGTGTTCTGATCAGTCTGATCCGTCTCCGCTGGACGTTAATCTTGCGGTATACCCTATGTTAAACATGGGAAGCTGAGGAAAACCTCATATACATGCCCATGGAATATGATTCCCTACATCCGATGTGGGATGTCGTGGGATTCCACGCCCTCTAGAAGCCCTATAATAAGGGACAGAAGATAGAAACACTAGTGTCCCAATTCCCAGACATGCCAGTGATCCCCAACGTGACTACTCCCCTAACTGAATGTTTCTTCCCTGACGGGACCCCATGGAATAACCCGACATAAGCAGTGTAATTAACCGGTTCCCATGAAGATATGGTGCTAGAATGAGTTTCACGAATAGTGTATTAAATCTATAAGGGATACCCGTACTAGGTGAAGATTTCTAAGGTGAAATACACAGAAGGAAGAACCAACATCTCATCATCCCGTTTCGATCAAGGTGAAAACATCCCTAAATAAGTGACAGATGCCACCCACCTTTGGAAAGCAGGAATGCGGGGCAACAGAAAAGACCACCATCCCCCCCCCCCAAATAGACGGATGTCCACACCCTAGAGAAAGCATCAGAAACATATGCATTGTGAATAATATTAAATTTCTTGGAATGCCACAAAAAAATGGGGTAGTATATTGGATGAACCATATGATCATTAAAAAGGAAACAAAATATACTATCTTTGTATCATTTGACAATATCATTCTGTGCATAAGAATTTATATGTTCCACACACATCGTGAACTTGTTACCTACTCCTATAATTGATCATAAAATTTAAATAGAGGTTTGGTCTAGTGAAAATGTTTCTTATTATGAAAAACATCATATATTTGGTTTTAATTCCTATTTTCATGTGATAGGATCAAATTTGGATATGAGAGTGAAGAAATCCTTATTTATTGGATTTAGTGATCATTTGAAGGATTTCCAGCTATGAGGTCCATAAGCATAGAATATTTTTTTGGATTCATGATGTCAAAATTGACAATTTAGTGATAGTGAATTAAAATGATTTTAGAAGGGATATATATAAATAAAATATAGTATTAATTGAAGTACATAAAATTCCACTATTGACTAATTAGGATCCACATGAGATAGAGTTCAGTGATCATATAGATATTCTGACTAAGGAAGAAGTACCACTACAGTAATATAATCATCATCCTGAGAGTATCACCATTGGTAGAACACTTAGTTTCAAACAAATACCATATATGTATGATGATATGGTAAGATATTATCTTTCATTAATTGAATATAATCTTCCACATATATATATATATATCAAGATTTTTTGGATAGAAAATAAATAAATCATTGGAAGTCTTTTATGGGAGAATAAATTAGTTCACTACATTTATATCAAACATGGTAACTTGTTCCACCTCTGAATGAAAAGAAAGTAATAGGGTGAAAATGGGTAATTTCAAAGAAAACGATTCCACATGTAAGAAGGGTAACAAGTACAAGTCTTCACCAGTTGTTAAGAAAGACACATAGATAAAGATATAGGTTATAAGGAGGTATTTTCACAAATTCTTAAGCATGCATCTATCAAAATTTTGTTTGCATTTGTTACTCAGTTAGATCTAAATTTATCTCAAATTAACATCAGGAAATCATTTTTTCATGGATAATTTTATGAAGAGGTATATATGAGAAAACCCAATGGGTTTCATGTATGAGGAGCAAATAATTGTGTTTTAATATTGAAAAAATCATTTATGGCCTAGAGTAGTCATTGAGATAGTGGTAAAAAGGTTTCACACTTTTATAATGAATAAGAAATATATTCAAAGTCATTTTGATCATTTTGTTTACTTAAGGAAACTTCATGATGATATATTTATCAACCATCTTTTTTATGTTGATTATATGTTGAATACATGTAAAAAAAGTTGGATATTGATAGGTTAAAAGCACGACTCAAAATAGAGTTTGAGATGAAGGATATTGGATAGGCCATGAAGAATTTTGGATTGGAGATCAGACGATACATAGCTAAGGGTGTTGTTACCCAATTACAAATGGAATATTTGAAGAAATTTCTCCTAAAAATTGGTATTGATGATAATGCCTAACTAGTCAACACTCCATTATCATATAATTCCAAATATAATTAATCATTATCTTTAAATATATATGAATAAAGAAAAATATATGTATCATGTTACATATTCAAGTGTTGTTGGAGCCTTGATTTATTTGATTTAGTGTATGAGACTTGATATTTCAAACGTAGTGACTATGGTAAGTTGTTATAATCATGAACCTAGTAAAGGTCATTTGAAATTATTCTTGTGTATTCTATGGTAAATCAAAGATACTATAGATGTTGGTTTGAAATTTATAAGAGATAAAAACGTTGGGATATTTCTTGACGGATATGTTGATTTAGATAATATAGGGGACTTGGACATGAGACGATCTACTACTGGTTGAGAAAGACTCTTAAGCTTGAGATTTACTGTTCAGTCAATAGTAGCTTTGTCTATTATAGAGGCAAAATATATTGATGTTACATAATATTTCAAGGAATATATATGGTTACATGGTATGATTAGATATTTCGGGATCATCTAGGTGAACGTCGATGTATTTTTAATAGCTAGAGTGCTCTTTGTCTTTTGAAGAACCAGGTTCATAACAGTTGAACCAAACCCATTGATGTTCAGTTCCATTTCATCCATGGGATCATCGATGATAAATGTATCTCACTCTAGAAGATCATGACATTGGGGAACCCAACTAACATGTTGATGAAATTGGTTATAGGTATCAAGTTCTAACATTGTTTGGACTTGACCAATATCTCTCGTACTTGATATTCTTATAGGCTATGGGAATACGTAAGTAGTAGGAATATTTGTTTGATCTACAACATGGTGATATTTTTCATCATGGTTGATATTTTTCAATGATGATGAAAAATATAATACCAACCAAAATGGTTGGTGACCGCCAGAGATGACTTTCCACCATTACTGACATGAAAATGGGGTTAGAAATGCCTCAAGACTACTGCAAGGTTTTGGTTCCAATGAGAAGGGAGTTATTGTGAATAATTGTTTTTCTACTTATGGGTGTTGTTGTGTGGGAAAATAGAGGAATTTTAAATTAATTTTCATCCCATTTGAAAAATAAATCTGATGTATTCCCTATGAATGTAGGTTCACTTGACCAAACCACATAAATCATTGTTCTTTACGTTTTCCCTTTCTTTGAGTGTTTTATTTTGATATCTAGGGTGATCACTTTTTCACAACAAGTTAATTAGGGGATAATTTTATTCCATTATATACCCTATTAAGAAATGATTTGGGGTCAATTCTAGGGGAAGGGTATGCTGAGATTCAGGGCTTTTCTCTTTAGTAATGGACTGATAGACTTGGGCTACTTGGGGAATTTCTTTACCTGGTGTAAGAATAATAAGTTAAATCATCAAACTTGTTGAATAATTGATAGATGTATCTCAAATGATCTGATAATGGAATAATTCCAAGAAACCTCTTTGACTCACATGCTAAGGTCTTTTCAGACCACTCCCCTTGGTTTCTTGAACTCAAAAGTGAGAGTGTTCAAAACCACCAATTTATTTTCTCCAACCCATGGATTCATGAGAAAAAATTTTGGGACAAGGATTAGAAATTTTGGGTGAAACCTATATATGTTTTCATTCAAAACAAACCTAGGAGATTGAAAAATGATCTGATTTTACATAGAAGTGGTAGAATGGATCCTCACTCTAACCTATAGGAACTCAAGGTGAATACTAATAGATATGACTATAGCCTATAGAATAAATTGAAAAATGATGTTTTATAGAAAATTTAAAAACAAAATAAAATTATAAAGGAAATGCATCTAGAAATTGATAGGCCTTCTAGGGAGAGATCTCATGCTCTATGGAATCAAGAGGGGGACAAGAACACTTTTTTTATGATTTCACAATGTAATTGAAGTTTTGAGGGAAGAATAATATGTTCCTTGAAGATTAATCTTTCACATATGATATAAAAAAGTTGTATTTATTATTATAACCCATTTAGAATCCATGATAGTGGTCTTTAGGGGACGTAGGGGTGAGGGATACCCCATGGAGGAGACATCTGAATCTTTATTTTGTAACATTATGAATCAAAGACACTATATTAAAATTTATTATATTCATTTCATTCACGATGATGTTGAAATAAAAAATATATTATATTCCCTTATCCCATAAAATTTCCCTTATTTGGATGGTTTCCTAGATTCATTCTAGATGTTGGATGTGATTTATGATCATAGGATAAAAATCTCTTTCAAAAACATTTGTGAGAAATATGATGAAATAATGGAAGTGAAATATTATGGAATAATATGTAATGGAAATAAACATGAAAGATTTTTAATGTGGAAAAACCCTATAATGGGTAAGATTAAAAAACATTGGGATATTATGAAATATACAATATAAATCATAGAGTAAAAAATCCAAGTAATGTCCAAACATGAATTAAAATTGAGGCATAGAAACTTTTTTGTGAAAACCACACCATGGTATGACTTTGTATCATTTTTTAAAATCATATCAATATAAATAGAATATGAAAAGATCCATCTATAACAAAATTTCACTTATCTATCGATGAAATGACACTAACTCAGGGATCTCTCTATGAGCACACATCAACCACACACCATCTTGTAACAATGAAAGGATTTTTATCCCTCTCATGATATCGCCATAATGATGTATCACTGATCTTAAACCAAGACATGCCACCTGATCACATTAATAAAGATGAATTTCAACACATGGACCTAATCAACAATCGAGTCACTACTTCTTTACACCCGTATCATGTCGATGAAATTCACATACTACCAGAAACACAATATCGCATCACCAAATAGATCCAATATTGATGTATCATTTTTTAAGAATGAAAACCTATATGGGATACCACAATCATGGAGAACCCTTTCCCCTTGATCTCGATGTTTTGTATCTTGAGTAGTACTCTCTAGGTTCACCACCAACTTCTTCCCATTTTAAAAACATTATAGTTTCATTTTTCAAAAATGGATAATCTATAAAATATTATAACCCATATTTAAAAAAACATCATATATCTACCATGTGAATAATCCAAAAAATATCTCATAAAAATAGATATAAAATATATTTTCCCCCATTAGAAGGACTTGTATCCTTATATGTTTAATAAGAAAAATGATATCTACAATTCAAAAAAATGTTATCTCATATTTAGAAACACACACGGGGTGAATCCTGTAAAATTACCCCTTCATCCCATTAATGGAGACACCATCCAAAAAACTCAGTTAGACTAAAAAGTTTTTTGGTAGAACACTAAAAATAATCATCTATATAAAAAATGATGATGCCCATTTTTAACTTTGACAGAAACCTAATATCTCCCCCTGAAAAAGAAATCCAAATGAGGAAATCTTTTTGAAATCTGAATCTTCACTACCCTTTCAAATAAGACCAAAACCATCAATATTTGGCTCCCCCAAAATTATGAGCACCACATAATTCAGAAAACCCAAAGAAAAAATTTTCTCCCACTCCTCAAAATCCCATGTAGCTATTGAATCACCTCAATCTTTAATTTTAATACTTTCTTTACCAATCATGCATTAATAAAGAATAAATTATGTGTAAGAGTTGAAGAAACTCTCTCAACCTTATTTTTTTTCCAAACCCTATTCTATCTCATATTCCATCGATCCTCAAGAAAATATACAAAATTATCACTATAAATTTCAAGCCTGAACCATCACCTCTGATACCACTTGTTAGAGGATATTTTTGATCTTGTGATGAAAATCACATGGAAAACAATTTGTGAGATATCTGATGAAATGATGGAAGTTAAATATTATGATAGATAAAATAAAAGAAATTATCATGAAAAATTTTTAATGTGTAAAATACATCTGATACATAGGACTAAGAAACCATGGGGAAACATTGAAATATCCACTATGAATAAAAGCATATAAAATCCAAGTAATTCTTAAAAATGAATTAAAAATAAGATCATAGATATGCCTATTTGAAACCCACACCCCAATAGGCCTCCATACTCTCTCTAAAAACCTTCTCAGTCAAAATGAAATGCTCAAAGATTCATTTGCATCCAAATATCACCCAACTATTGATGAAACACCACTACCTCAGGGATATTTATCTAAACATGTATCAGACTCACACCATATTTTTACACCTAAATTATTTTTCTCCCTCTCATGATCTCTTTATCATGATGTACATCCAATCATAAAATGGGACATATTGCTTGATCACACCAATCAAGAAGACTTTTGATACAAGACCTTAGTCAAAAATCTCATCAATACTATTTCACACCTATTCCTTGTTGATTTTTTGTACATACTACTAAAAATGAGGTATCCCATCACATCATAGATCCACTGTTGATAGTGCATTATCCATCTTAGATGATCCATAAGGGATTATACAAACACAAAAGCCCCTTTCTCCTTGATCTCAGTGGACTACATATTGATAATCTCTCTCTTAGTTCTACACTAGTTTATTCCCAATTTAATGGATTCATAGATTCATTTTTCAAAAATAGATAATATATAAAATATTATATAATAAATTTACAAAAAACAAAATGTATTTTCCATCTGAATAATCAAACACTTATCTCATGAAAATAAATATAAATGTTATATATCCTCATTAGACCCACTTGAAAACTTATATGTGTTATAGGATAAAAGTTATATCTAATTTAAAAAGTAATATTATTATATATATTAAAATATCCTTGTGATGAACCCTATATCTATATTAAAAATTGGGGTGTTATTAAGAACAATTTTGTAAACACATTTCATGACGTTTTCAGAGGTGGAAAACTTCCTATAGTTACCAATATTGTTCTTATTTCCATGGTTAGGAAACCCTCACACATGAATCAATACCTACCAATTTAACATGTGAAACTTATCATACATGTTTATTTATAGTTTCATTAACATATAACTTTACCATGCTCTTCAAAAACATATCTCTATTATACATCATTGTTTTGTGAGGGGTAGATCGATGCAAAAAGATATTTTATTCCCCAGTAAATAATGTGTCATATCAATAGGAATGTTGTTGAGACCAATATAATTATTATACTTCATACAGAAATGGATTATAAATGAATTGATTGAAACCTTATTTTAATGGAAATGAAATACAATGGTTTCTCAAACTGTGTATGGGATCGTATATTTTGGTGTTATTATTCCCTATGGTTCTCTATCTCTATTAAGGGTAAAAAATTTAGCTTCTTTAAATCTAGGAGGGGCCTTCATGAAAGTATTATTTTGTCTCCAAACCTATTAATATTATCTCAAGATAGACTTAGAAGAAACCTTAATAGAAGATTTGCTAAGGATGATATCACCCCCTTTGAGGAGAAAACCTTTTAATTGTATCTCTAACCTTATGTATATGGATGAATTAATTATCTTCATTAATGGGAATAGAAAATATATAGAGGCTCAAAACATGTTTTTAAGTTTTATTCAAAATGGTGTGGGAAGAAATTCAATTATGGTAAAATCCATGAATATTTTTCCAGGAATTTTACTCTTACACATGTGAAAAAAATTGAGGGTCTCATTTTCCACAAAGTCTCATTTCCCATGCAATATCTTGGTTACCTTCTCTCTAAAGTATGAATCTATTTTAAAATTTTTGTAAATCATGTTAATAAGATAACCGGTCACATTATGATATATAAGATTACATCTCTTTCTTTTAGTGGAAAAATAATTCTCTTCAATATTGTACATTCATATATTACCATGAAAATTATTTCATCTATCAAGGTGATGAATTTGGTTGTTCGACACATAGAAGGGGTGATGTATGGATTCATCTGGGATGATCAACATTAAGGAATGGGCCACCAGGATGGGTGGGAGAAGTAGGAAGACACTTTTTGTTGTGTAAAAACCTAATACCATATCATTTTATGAAATGGATTTTGTCTCACATATAATATTAGATGGGAAATTATTATTAGAACCCATGGGTTTTATGATGAACCCCGAAAGGGCCAATTCATTGGGCCTAGAAGACCTAGGGTAGGAGGAAATCAATCCAAACAAGTTGTATTACAGGCCTGGTGTAGTAAAAGTGTGATGTATGGTGGAGAATTCCCCAAAAACCATTTTGATAATGATAATGATTATTAGGGGTGGAGCATGTGGATCCAATGTGGCGACTTGTATATAAATCCTTATTGATAGCAGTGGTCAGACGGTGAGTCCAAGTGATGAGAAAACAATGGTGCAATGTGGTTTGGTTTGATGGATTATCATTGATGGGGAGGTCCAATTGTGTGGTTTTTCGTTTTAGTGGCTGATTACTAGGTGAGAAACCAATCACACATCAGTTTCTGTAATGGATGGTGGTTCACATATAAGTATGCATGAAAAATTCCACCAAACACCTATGGGTTTTATGGTGGAACCCTAGAAGGGCCTAGGTGTTGGGACTAAAAGACCTAGGGAAGGAAGAAATCGATCCCAACACATTGATGAGAGAGGAATTAATGTTAAAATCATTAATTGAACTATGTAGGGTATATAGGAAAAGATTTATTGGGAGGTTCTTATTTGTAATTACCTATGTTTTGTGTTTTCTAGAAGAAAGTTTGGTTACCGAGGTCATCTATCAAGAGAGAAGTATCTTCCAAATAATACAATCTATAAGGACCTTCAAATTATTCTATACAGCCTGAAAGACAACACTTACTATATTATTGGGAAGTAAAATGTTGGTTTTGGACTAATAATTGGTTAGGGGTTCTCTATCCCCCACTACTTTCTTGAGACTCACCTTATATGTTTGGTCGGATTTGGATCATCCATCTTTCATCAAAGATGTGATTAATAGAGAGAAAAGATATTCCGTCTCTAAAATTCAATTAGCATAGGAAGATGACCAATGTGTTTTCCCTTTATCTGGGCTAGGCACCTTCAACACTTCTTCCACCCCTGAAAATATTGATACATGGGCTTGGCCTCTTTAGAAAAAACTCATCCAACCAAAATAAAAATTTATCATGTGAAGAATTTGCAATAATATACTTCCAACGGATAGAGGAGCACAACCTAAAGGGGTTCATCTTGCCTCTTGTTGTAGTTTCTTCCCTTTAGGGAATTTTTATACCACACAACATTTTTTTATGAAAGATGAATGGGCAGATACATCTGAAATTTTCATGTGGGCCTCATATGTACCTCACCCCAGTTTTAGTCAATAGAGAGTTTCGCTGATTATTTGTTCTATGATGATACATGACATTTTAATTTTTTCCATATAAAACTGGAAAAAACTGACTCTAAAAATACAAAAATGTGAATCTATTCTATAAAACGCTCTCTTTAAAACATTTTTAAAGAACTTTTTTTTTTCAAGAAAGCACATTTCTAAAAATATTTAATGGAAGATGCTTTCCAGCAAAGTGTCCTCTATTCAAATTCTTTGTAGATTATTTTTTGTTTTTTTTAATATATATATATATATATATATAATAATGAATAAAATAGTATTTAACTATTTTTATTTTTATATAACTTCTATTTCAAGAATTCTAAAAATATTAAACAAAATGTCACCCAAACCAGCTATTTATAAGGCTTTGGGTTTTCACATATTATCTATTTTTTTGAGGTCAGTTAAAAACACCTATTTTTACAGAATAAATGCATAATATATTTTCTATAATAAAAAAATGATAAAAAATAATTAATCACAAACCATTATTAATAATTAATTATTATTTAATAATTTAATTACTATTAATCAATAATATAATTAATTTAACAGTTAAAAATTAATAAATAGAACTAAAAATCTAGTAAATGATTACAAAAATAATAATAAATAAAGTTTTTGATTATTTTAATAATAATAATTTAATTAGAAAATATTAATAATGTTATTATTAAAAGAAAATAATAGTCAATAATAATAATTAATACTATTAATGACACTATAATCAAAAAAAAATGTTTTATATCTTTTAAATTATTTTTTAGTATATTTTCTACAATAATAATAATAATGATAATATTAATAATAGACAGTCACCTATGAACTTAGATATAAAGAAAATAAACACATTCAAGGACTTCGACATGAATAATAAGGTTGGTTAAATGAATCCATGATAATAAAAATGTCTTAATAATAAAGTCATTATAATAAATTCATGATAATAATGTCATGATAATAATTTCATGATAATAATTCCATGATAATAATATTATTAATAATAATTTCATGAACCACAGGACTAAGGATCCAAAAATAAAATATAATAAAGTCATGATCATTAAAAAAATATAATAAATTCTTTATTATTAATTCATGAGAATAAAGTCAATATGATTACCAATAATGATTTAAATAAATGTATTATTATTAAATCTTATTAATTATTAATATAGTATTTATAATTATTATTTTTAAAAATATTAAAAATAAAATTAATAATGATCATTATTATCACTAATAAATGGTAAATATTAATTATTTTTTACTAATGAATTATTTTATATTATTATTATTAAGCCATATATTATTACTGATACTTAATATTTTCTAATTATTATTTTTTTCTAAATTTTTTTATTTTAAATTATTTAATATGTTCAAAGTGTGTCTTAAATTTCATTTATATTCTAATTATAATTTATATTTTTTAAACTTTTAAATTTATAAACTTCTTTTAATGTTTAAATATTATTTTTTCAAACAACAGTGTTCTCTATCATCTTTATTATTGTATGTCCAATCTGTAATATTAGTCTCTCTACTTTGAGAGTGCACTCCTAGGTTTCCCTAGTTTTTGAGATTCCTTGGTTTCCCCTATGTTTGGTGGTGCTTCATTTCATAAAACGTCTCTGGATTCAACGTTCTTGGATTATCGGAGTGTTTTTTTTTTCACTTAGCTGATCTCCATTTTCTCTAGTTTATTTAGGTTCTTCAGATCGATAGATTGCTCTCTTTTGGTGGATTTCTGTACCATCTTATTCTCTTTTGGACCGTCTGCACTGTACTATGATGAGTGATCTGGTTAATAGGTTGTATAATTTCCCAATAACTGAGAAGGAGAAATCAAATACTGCTATAAAAAAAGATAAGGACATGTTTTTAGTTCATCAGATGTCTCTTTTCATCATCAGTAAACTCATCATTAATCTCCCTTTCAATATGAACACCCTAAAAAACACACTTCAAACTTTTTGGAAATTATAGGTTGACATGGTCATCAAAGAAATAGGTTTGGGGATACAATTTTTTGAATTATTAAATGAAAAAAATAAACAAAAGGTCCTCCTTGGGAGGCCATGGTCTTTTTAAAACCACATCATTATAATAGATTATTTCAAAAACAAAAGGGATATCCAGAACATAAATTTTTATAAATCACCATTCTAGATCCATCTGAAGGGTATTCCCTTTTTAAAGATATCAAAATGATTTATGTTTGATATTAGAGGGTGTGTTGGAATTTTTATTGAATGGGACCTCTTAGATCCTATTCAATAGGGACAATTGTGCTAATAAATGTTATAGGCAGCATCAATCATCCCCTTATGAGGGGAACCTTCTGGAGAACTAAAGTTCTTTAATACCCTTTGAGTATGAGAAAGTTATGATTTTCTATATATTATATAGATTCCTCAAACATTTAGAGAAAGATTATAGTTTGAATAAAATAAATTATGAAGGTAATTTTGTCATGAAATATGGTTTAGGGCTATGTACAAAAAAATTATGGAATGACTTTTGTCCCTGATGTGGAGAGCCAAAGAGATAAGGATAAGCTTGTAAAGACAATGTGTGTGTAATCTCCTCTCGACCATAACAAGACCATTATACTAGGGTGGATGACATTAAGCGCTGAATTTTTCTACCTTTTTTGGACTAGGAATTTGAATAACCTGGCCACCCATGCTACCACAGAGGATCCTAAGAAACTCAATGGAACCCTTTTTTCACCGGGGAAGTTGTTATCTCTACTTCCTGCAACCCTACTACATTAGAGGGATTCCTCAAACCTACCCCTGCCTAAAGGGGATCAATTAAAATATAACTAAATGAAATTACACACCAGTTATTAATCCTCCATTTATCTCATATACCCAAGGTGAGTACATAGTTGAAGATATGATGGTATCCGCAACTAAAAAATGGTCTTATAGGATGAAAACATAGTTGAGGAAGTGGTATTGATCCCCCTAATTCTGATCATTAGGGATCTAAGAGAGGTACAAAATCATTATAAGTTAATGATTGATTATATAAATGGTGTAAATTGGTAAGGGAAGGTTCATTTGTTGAATATTCATAGGAGAAGACTAGTGGGGCCCAACCCCACCCATCCTAATGAAAATATTATGTTATAACTCTTTTTTTTCTTGGAAACCCATGAAAACTTTGGATTCCACAATGTTAGAGAAACAAAAGTGGCCCTAATATAATTTTCTTGTCTAAAACCATATTGAATAGAAATGAAATGTTTGGAGTAGCAAGAAAATATGGTTTTCATGGATTCCTATCAGTGGGATGACAAGTTAACTCTGGGGGATTTTGTCTTCTTTGGATAAAGAACATGGATTTTAGAATCAAGAACTAGTCATTGAATAATATTATTGTGATTATTTACCCGATGAATGTTCCTGTATTGGATTTGGTGGGTTTCTACAGGTGTTCAACTTAGAGGTTCAAGTGGAGATGATGTTATATCCTCAAGTTTATGTGAGATGGTTCTCTTGAGACCATATTAATGAGAGGTGATTGTAAGGAAATTTTGTTTCAATATGATAACAAAAGATGGGGAAATAAACCCTATGGCCTGATGATGGGTTTTTTTCAAGTACCATAGATAGTGGATATATGTGATTTGTGGTTCTTAGGTAACCCTTTTAATTAGTACCATGGGAATTAAATTTCTACTCATATTACGGTGAGATTTGATATTTTTTCAGGGTCAAGTAATTAGATCAATTTCTTAAAACTCTTTCAGGTGTCTCACCTCACACTGTTGATGTTAGATCACTATCCCATTCCTATTTTATTTTCCCACGACTACTAGGTAATTAAGAAAAAAAAGTTTTTTGTTTCAAGAGTTTTGAACTAGGTAGAAGTAATGAAAATATGTTTTCTATGCATACTATATGGTTAGGGAGTTTGAGGATAGAACAAAAAACTAAGCAGGTAGCCTCTAAGATGAAGATGTTGAGTGACAACAAGTTTCTCCATCATTACCTCTAATGTGATGATATAGAGAGAATATTGAACAAGATTTATCACTAGTCTACCTGAGATAGGGTTCTCTCTATAATTTCAACCCTTGAATAAGATCTTTATGTAGTGCTCAGAATCAAATAAAGCTATTGGTAAATGAATGAGTGTGAGACTCATATTAAAGAAGGCGACTCCAATATTCTTTAATTTTACAAAAAGGTTTATAGGTAGAACTGTACTAATTTTATTTATCATGTCACCACACTAGAAGGGAGATATACATCAAACCCCATGTAAATCCATGATATTATTATTTATACCTTTTAGGAGCCCTATTCATCCTAAGAGACCCCAATCAATTAGGATATTGACTTCAGAATTATTCCAATGATTACGAAAACCATGAATCACCATATTGTTCATGATATAAAAAATGATGATTTTTTATGACCTTACTCAAAATTTTTCTACAATGGATCTTGGCTTAGATGGCTTCTATGATCTATTTTTCAAAAATATTGGGTTATTTTTTGGAAATACAATTTTAATCTCATCAGAGACCTATAGACTAGTAATTATATTTTTTCTTTTAATGAAAACCTTATTATCATTATTACTATGTTCAAAAATCCTTCTTTGGTTTCAGAATTTAGGCCTATTATTTTTTGCAATGTCACTTACAAAATCCTCTTGAAAACCCTTGTCAAGAACTATCATCGTATGCTTTTATCTATTATTTATGAAAAACAAAGTGTATTTTTCTCAATAGAATTATTTCCAAAAATTATATTATCACTCATGAAAATTTTCACTTTATGAAAAAAAATGTATATAACCCAAAAAAGTGGTTATAGAATGGAAACATGATATGGAAAAATCCTATGATAGAGTATAGTTGTATTGACTCAAATTTGTGATGAGTAAAATGGGCATTTTCACTATATAGATGAAAATTATCAAGCAATGTGTATCTTGTGTCTCAATTATGATTAATATCAATAGGGGACTCACTCGATGTTGTATCCCATCTAGGTGACACCATCAGGGGGATTCCCTTTCCCCTTTCTTGTTTATTTTAGTGGAAAAAGTTTTTTTTCAATATTTATTCTATAGAAGCCAAGGAAAAACTACTTCATGGGGTGATGGTATGCATGTAAGTTCCACCCATTTCATATCTAATTCTTTATGATAGTTTACTCTTTTCAAGGGCCACCATGGGGGAATTAAGTTCTATTTTTGAACTTATTCATATGTATGGGAGTGCTTCCAAACAACCAATTAATATTTCTAAATAAGAAATTTCCTTTGGCTAAGGTGTCCCCTAAGAGAAAGGTATGATATCCATGAAGCGTATGGTATATGGGTTACTTAGAGGCATTATAAATACCTTGGGCTTCTCATTATTTTTGGGTGCTCAAAAAAAGAAGCATTCTTGGGCATTTTGGAAAGGGTTACAAAAAAAATAAACGGTGGACTAGCATAAGGGCCTCTTAAGAGAGAAATAAAATCCTCATTAAATCCACGACCCAGTCAATCCCATCTTACTTTATGTCGCTTTTCAAGATCCATGGGTTCATCATTGAACAACTATACTCCTGAATTGAAAACTTTTAGTGGGGATACAATAAGGGAAAGGAAAAATATATACTAGATGACTTAGACAAAACTACTCCTCCCCAAATCATGTGGTGGTATGGGGTTTTATAACATGCATTAAATTTATAATTACCTTATTTCCAAGTAGGGTTGGAGGCTCCTGGATTATATTTATTTTTTTTAGCTCAAATACGTCATTCCAAATACTTCCAATATTCATATTTCCATGGATAAATTTTTGGATCCCTCTACATATTTATTTGGAGAAGCCTATGTGGTTTATGTGAGTTTTTGAAAAAGGGTCACTACTGATGTATTGGGGATGGGACTAGTGTAGTGATTTGGAAGGACCCGTGGCTAGCCAATGAAAATGGATCCCTAAAAAATTCACATGTCATTGCCGATTTAGAGAATTCAAGGGTGTTTTCCTTATTTATTTTCCTTCTCCCAGGCCCTCTATGGTTAGAGGTAAGATTTTGGTTGCCTCAGTTTTAGATTCTACTCTTTTCGACATAGGGACTTCCCATAGTTTAATATCTGTGCCTATTGTGTAGAGCGTTGTGCATTGTATCTTTATTTTGTAGGTATCATGATTTTGGACACTCCTTTGGGGATTATAATGGCTAGTGTACGTCAGTGAAAGGAGTACCCTATTTAGGTCAGTGGGTGTCACTTCTTATGGGACCTTTATGTATTAGAGATGATGGGATACGACATCATTCTCATAATGGAATGGTTCGTTCCCTTCTAGTCCGTTGTCGATTACTATCACCGTAGGGTGAGTTTCGCATCACCCATGGGTGGATTGTTTCTACACAAGGTTGAGTGGGATGTCCAGGAGAGAAGAGATAGACCCGAGCATCATGGATTGTTATGCGTTACAACCCATATTGCATGTTTGTATCTGGATGAATGGGGGACTTCATAAATGGACTTTCCTCCAGTGGTGGATCATTTCAGGGATGTATTTCCATATGAATTTTTAGGATTATCTCCAGATCGAGAGGTAGATTTCTCTATTGATCTTGTTCTAGGAAGGGCAAGAGTGCCCATTTATCCTTATAGGATGGATACACCATAGTCAAAGGAGATCAAGAAGCAGTTAGAGGAGTTACAAGAAAATGGTTTCATCCAACCCAGTACTTCTCCTTGGGGTTCACATGTCCTTTTTTGTGAAGAAGTCAGATGGTACCCTCAGACTTTGTGTGGATTATCGGAAGCTAAATTAGTTGACGATCAAGAACTGATATCCCTTACTGAGGATCGATGATATCCTTGATCAACTTTTTGGAGCCTAGGTGTTCTCGAATATTGACTTGAGATTCGGTTATCATCAGTTGCAATTTATAATATTAGATATACATCTTATATTTTTTCAGAGAAGGTATGGTCTATACGAGTATGTTGTTATATCGTTCAGTCTCACAAATGTGTTTGTAGGTTTTATGGAACTAATGAACAAAGTGTTCCATCCATACATGGAATCCTTTGTGGTGGTTTTCATGGATACTATCTTTGTGTACTCTCACACTCAACACAACCATGCTATCCATTTTGAGATCATTTTGAGTACACTGAGAGAGCATCCATTATATGCTAAGCTCTCAAAATTCCACTTTTGGATGTATCAGATTCACTTCTTGGGTCATGTTATCTCAGATACAGGAGTATCATTAGACCCACAGAAAGTGAATGTAGTAGTTTCTTAGGAGGATCTAAATGATGACTTTGAGATATAGTGATTTCTAGGGCTGTCTAGTTACTACAGACGTATTATAAAAGAAATTTCACGCTTAGAAGCACCGTTGATGAGCCTGACTAAGAATGGTATGAAGTAATCATGGTTAGATTCTTGTGGTTCAGCCTTTCAAGAGAAGAAGGGAAGGTTGACATCAGAACCTATACTAGTTTTTGTAGATATGGGAAAGAGTTACACTATTTACTTTGATGCATCAGGTATCGGGATATGAGCAGTGCTTATGCAGGGGGAAGGAGTCATTGCATACATATCTCGGTAGTTGAGGCCACATGAGAGGAATTACTTGACGCACGATCTCGAGTCAGCTTCAGTTGTTCACACCCTGCATTATTTGAGAAATTACCTTCTTGGAGAGATTTTTTTGGTGTACAATGACAAAAAAAGTTTCAAGTATATCTTTACCCAGCGTGATCCGAATTTGAGAAACTGAATTTGGGTTATGTGCATTTAGTCATTTGACTTTAAGCTTGCCTACACACCTAGGATAGGTGATTCATGGGATGATTCATTTAGAAGGACTCAAATACAGGCAGTTTTGGAATCTAGAAGTTAGTGTAAATTCATGGCTCAGTTCTCTAAAATGCATTTGGAGGTGCATGATAGACATGGGTAGACGTTTATTTATTCTGCAGCGGTTACCACTACACTACTTGATCGAGTGCGAATGAGGAAAATATCAGATTCTGAAGGCATAGTCCTATGGGAGAGTGAGTTAAGAGAAAAACATATTCCTGGATGCACCGTAGGCGATGATGAGATATTTTGTTTTCATGGACTCATATGGGTGTCAGTAGACATATGCAATGAGCTATTGATTGATTTTCATTCCTCAGTTTGGACAGTTCATCCTGGTTTCACCAAGATGTATCATGATTTACAACGTCAATATTGGTGGCCCGGTATGAATAGAGATGTTGCTGGTTTTGTGATGAGTACTTAAACCTATCACAAAGTAAATTCCAAGAATCAGTGACCAATAAGTATTTCTATAGCAATTACCCATTCATGAGTGGAAGTGGAATAATGTTCCGACGGATTTTGTGATAGGTTTACCAAGGTCACCTTGAGGGAATGACGTAGTTTGGGTTGTCATTGATATACTCACAAAGGTTGCACAATTTTTACCAATCAAAGAGACCTTTAGTGTTGATGAGCTTGGAAGGTTTTAAAACAAATATATTATACATTTTTATGGGGTTATGTACTCTATAATTTTAGGCAGAGACACCTAATTTACTTCACATTTCTAGCAAGGGATATAGAAGGATTTGCATACACAATTACTTCTGAGTACAACATACCATCCAGATACATATGGATAGTCATAGTGCACAATTTTGATGTTGGAGGACATTCTTGGAGAACTCATTCTAGATTTTGGAGGTTCTTGGGAGAAGCACATACCTCTGGTGGATTTTTCCTACAATAATATTTTTCAGGCGACTATTCAGATGGCCCCTTATGAGGCTTTGTATGGTAGGCCATGCGGATCCCTCCTATGTTTTATAAAATAAGGAGAGGAAGCTATGCTGGGACCTCTTCTTATTTAGGAGACCACATAGCAGGTGGAGTTGATTTGGAAGAGGATGTATACTACACAGTCACGACAGAAGTCTTATGATGATAGACGAAGACGACGTCTGGAGTTTGAGGTCAGAGATCAGGTTTTCCTAAATTTTACACCGAGGGTGGGACACAAGAGGAGTAGTAGATAGGGAAATCTTTCACCAAGATATGTTAGGGCATTTGAGTTTTTGGAGATAATCTGTCCTATTACCTATCGATTTCAGTTATCTCAGAGGAACTGGGCTATGCACGACGTCTTCTATGTTTCTTTGCTACGAAGTTACTTCTCGAACCCATATCATTCTTTTTAACCTAAGGAGGTTGAGTTGGATGTGGATGCATCATTCGAGGAGCATCCTATCTGGATTTCTTATCGTAATGTGATGGTTCTCCATGGATGCTCTGTTCCTCTAGTATGGGTGTTATGATAGCATGGGTGAGTATAAGACGAGACTCGGGAGAGGGAGGCTGATGTGCAATCATAGTGGCTGAAGATGTTTGAGTATTCTTCTTCTACGCCTCATTGTTAGGGAAATTCAGGGATGAATTTTTTTAAGGGGGGAAGTTTCTAAGAACCTGAATCATCATTTTAGGTATGGATATTTATTTTAGGTGTTTTTGAGAAATGGATTGTTTTGGAAATTTAAGAAGTACGTGTCATGTACTTAAGAGTACACGCCGTGTACTTAGTAGCACACACCGTGTACCCGGTTTTCGTGGGTGGCCATGTACTGGCCGTGTAATGGCCAGTATAGGGATATGTGGGTTGGCCTGGATACCGCCTAAAGTGAGGGCCAATTGAGGCATGTACACAATTTGTACATTTAGTAAACACATCGTGTACTTTTTCTTTTTTGGATATGTCAGACTGGTGTCGCTTCTAATTTCCAGAAACACCTTCTTCTAGCCCTGTCTCATCGAGGAGTGATAGAAATCACTAAATATTCTCTGAGCCCCCGATCTATCGACCGTTTTCTAAATCGAACACTATCGATTGCGCTGAATTGCCTCAATGATTCCATTCTTCTTCTAGAGCCTCTCCTCATAATTTCTCATCTTTTGTGAGATATTCATAGTTGATCATTTTTGAAGTTTTTGTGGATCTATGACATTCTAGATCAAATAAAAGGATTATATTCAAATATATCAATCATACAACATTGAGGTAGGTGGTTTGTGCCTTTCCATAGTTGGCTTTGGATTTATATGTGAAAAAGTGATGAATACCCTAGTTTAGGGTATTGCGTGTATTGGAATTTCAACTATGTTTATGCCTACATTTGTTTGTTTTCATGGGTAAGGGTTTGATTATAAATTAGGTTTATTACATTTCTTATGAATGTGTTTACCATGTTGGTTTGATATTCGTTTTTTGGTCTAGAACTGCCTATTAGGCTGTTTTTTTTTCATGCCTAGTGCTGTTAGGATGGAGTTGATATTATATGACAGGATTTTGATATGAATTATAGTTGTTTATCCAATTATTATTTGAGATTTACTTTGGATAAAGGATATAATTTGTGAATGATTATATTACGCATGGCAGTGAGAAACAGGTGTAGTTAAACTATAGGGGGAATTGATGTTGAGGGATTCCCCAGAGTATCTGTTATACTTTTCACATTGACAGACTATATGGGGGATTGACGATGAGTGATACCTTAGAGTGTCTATAGAATAAGGCTACAAGACCATAGGGGTAATTAACGTTGATTTCTTCCTCCGAGAGTCTGTAGTTGTTGTTAAAATTCCACAAGGGTAATTGACGGTGAGTGCTTCCTAAGAGAGTCTTTGTTTGCATGTGACCAAAGGGGTGAGATTGTGTGAGAATTCCTAGAGGATCTTTATATCTTTATTTATATAATAATAAGTTGACCCAGAGGGGTTATACTATTGGAACTTTCTCAAAGGGTTTCTTTTGAATGATTTGTTACATAATTAATAAATATAAATGAATTTAGTTGATACTTTAGGATTATTTACTTTTGAGTACTTCCTTGTTTATTACATCATTTTCCATACTACCTGCCATATATATATATATATATTCACTTACTGTTAGGCACGGATCTTTGGGTGGTTTCCTCCTAGAATTCATCTCACACTATGTTGGGTTATGCTTTTGGGCCCAAACAGATTATATTTTTATAGGTATAAATAAGGGAAAATGCCCTTTTACTTCAAGTACTTGATGGTTGTGAAGTTGGAGAGCATGGGACCAGGCTGATACTTGCAATGCTTCAGGAGTGTATTTTTCTTCTTTGTACCTTTGTTTAGTACTATATTTCCTACACTGTGACTTGTTTGGATGATTTTGTAGACATATGTGATATGCATCATTTATATATGTTCTCCTGTAGTTTATTTTCTATCAGTCTTCTACTGTTGTATATTATTTCCATTCCTTTGTTTAACTCTTCCAAAGAGGGAATAGTTTTTCTAATATCATAACCAAGGCCATCGCTTCTAGTCAAAAACCTATGGAATTCAGGGAAATTATCTTGAGGCCATGTGCCCAACTGGTTATGGGGAACCTTTGGATGGCACCCGAAACCAGAATGTTACAAGAAACACCATTTTAAGTATTCTGTGTGCATGTAACATGGGATCAAATTTCCTTTACAAGAAATGATATTTCTCTTTATTATATGGTCAAGACTAGATATTAGCAGGCACTCAAATCAGTGAAATTAGATGTTGAATGACTCTAGAAAATTATTTGGTTCATTCCCATCCCTTCTAAGGATTGTTTTGTATCTGGTGGAATGATTACTATGGTATTCTCCCAAGAAAATAGTTCCTTAGGTATTTTCATGCCTCATATAACCCATGCTTCCCCCTCTACATGGATTTAATGGAATCTTCCATGGATTCAAATTTTAATTTCCTAGACACCAAGGAGTTCTAGAATATATGAAACATTGGTTTTGGTTTTCTACGAGAGTTGACAACTAGTTTTTCTATGCCTCGGGTGAAGTTATCAGAATCTCTTCTTATGGATCCGGTGAACACTCTATATACTTTGTCATGGATGATATGGGTCAAGAGAAATGATTTAATTTTTAATCATATGGTTTGACCTAGTTTATTCTAGGTTAATCATGCCATATACTGGTTGGATAGATGGAAATGCAATTATGTGTAGCTTAAAACAATAGGTGCATGACCATGATCGGTGTCCTAGAAACACCCTACATTTGGTCTTTTTGAAAATTAACATGAATGCTTTTGTCTAAAGTGGATGAACTTCTGGTGCTAGGTTGGTCATCTAAGACACCATTGGTTCAATTGTCATAACTTTCCAAAATTCTTTTTTTTCCAACAGGTCTCCAAAGGTTGTGAATCCCAATAATTTACTGTTGGCATGGAATCTTCTATTGAAAGTGGATAGAGATCAATCATCATGTAGTGTGATTACCTTACGAATCTCAAAACCATCCTATATTAAATTATGAACTTCAACAATTTAGTTATATTATAGTGGTATTCTATCTTTATGCCACCACTTTTCATCTCACTTATTCTTGTTCATCCAGAGATATGGAAATAGGGCCACTCAACTTTTAGCAGCACAAGGTCATTTTGGCGATTCACAGATCTAGCAGGATGAATTTTCTTTAAGTCTAAATTCTACTGTATTTCATAATATTTGATCATTTATTTAATTATTATTTTCCATTAAAAAAATATTAGTATGAATATTATATTAATTAAAAAAATCATTTTAATTGTTTTTTATTTATTTACCCTATGTTTTAAATTTCATTTTGATTGTACTTATAGTATATTTTTTATAAGCTTTACAAGATGCTCACTTGATACAAAACAAAAAAATTTATATTTCAATTAGGTAAATTTTTAGTACTATAAAATATATTATATATGTAAAATATAAATTAACCATCAAAAATTACAAAATAAAAATAAAAAATAGTTGAAAATATAAATAATTTCATGAATATAATAAACCAAAATGAAATTACATGAAACAAAAATTATTGATTAAAAAAATAACATTCAAACTTCAAAAAATATATGTGAAAAATATAGTGTAAATAACATGTATATAAAATTTAAAATGTTGATTGTACAAATTAAAATTAAATAAAATTAATTCTAAAAAAATATTAAATAAAAAATTTAATTTACACAAAAAGGTTATCTGTAAATAGATTATAAGTACAAATGATATATTTTGAAAAAAAATATTTTCTGACATTGAAATAAATTTTCATTAATTGTTTTTATGTAATTATTTTTATTTTAAATTATTTTTTATTATATTTTTTTATTGTTTCAAATTTCATTTAGATTGTATTTATACATTATAATTTATAGGATTCTAGAGACACCTACATGAAATATTATTATATTTTAAGTGGTTGAATTTGAAATCATATAAATTATAATTTATGAACACAATATAAATGAAATTTGACACAATTACAAAAAAAATTATTTAAAATAAAAAAAATTATAAAAATATTAAAAAGAAACTAATTTACATGGATCAAAATTTCATGTTTAAAAACATAACACTTACAATTTAAAAAATTTAAGGGAATAATTATTTTTAAGTACTATATTATTAATTAAATTATTAACAAATACATAATTATTAATATTATATAATAAATAATATTCCCATTTAATTATAACTTAAATCCATAATTAATAAAGTCATATTATTATAATTATTATTTCTCTTATATGAGAAAAAAAATAATATAAAGAAAATACACACATATGAGAACTTGACAAAAGATAATAAATCTAGGATAATAATGTCATGATAATAATAAATTGATGATAATTAATTAAATATAATAAAATAATGTTAATAAAGTCCTCAAATTATTAACAAGTTTGTGATTATTATCTATTACCTAAGCCTTGAAAAAAATAATTATAATATTATTTATAAATAATAATAATATGACATTAATAATTATTAATTTAAGTTCTAATTGAATTTGATTATTATTTATTAATATAATATTAATAATTATGATTTAATAATAATAATAATAATTAATAGTATTAATAAGTATCAAATTTTAAATAATTTTATTTATTTATTTAATTATATTATTATTATTAAGTCTTATATTACTATTAATACTTAATATTTTCTATTTATTATTTTTATGAAATCATTTTTGTTTTCAGTTATTTTATATATTTTAAGTTCATGTCATAAATTTCATTTAAAACCTCATTATAATTTGTAATTCTTAAGATTTTAGAGTAAGATACTTCTTTTAAAGTCCAAATGTTATGTTTTGAAAAAGAATTATTTTGTATTAGTTATATTATTGTCTAGTTATTATTTTGATGATAATATTTTTTTAACTATTTCATATGTGTTTTGATGACCCCTCCCCCCAACCAGTACCCTTCCTATGCCATAAATGAGAGAAGGGAGATAGTGACAGCCCGAGTTCCACCTATAGTAGGCCCTAGGCTTGTGACTAGCACCGATTGTCTAATAAGAATATATATAGATATGTGGGAGGAATTACCCTTTAAGGTAATATGTAGAAGAGAGAGAGATATTATAGATACAACAATCAACACCTTCATGTATATATAAAAGGAAATCCAAAGTTCATACATGTAATCTCATACAATACTAAAACAATTGAAAGGAAAACTATGAGTACTGTAAGGTAAAGACGATAATGACCACGAAGCCCAAACAACTCCTAAAAAACCACAATATAGTAATATCTATTCCAATATATTACATGATACTAATAACCTAAAAACAATTTATATATATATGTAGGGTGAGCATAAAAATATACTCAGTAAGATCCTCCCAAGAGCTTCTTGTGAAAAAGATAAGGGAATCATACTAAAGAAAAGTGAACAGCAAATGAAACTAACTCGTCACCTAAACAGGTATACTATGTTCCCTAACTCACCATGGATAAAAATCACAAAGTATCACATAAAATATAGAATATAATATAGTAACAAAGCATCATGGGTACCCCACTACAACTTCCTCACTATTTTTCTACTATGCCCCAACGTCGCACGTCCTAAGCCATCTCTCTCCAAAATAATCCAGCCAGATGAAACCTGAGCAAGGCATCACAACATGCACCATGTTCATCACATCATCCCATACACATATCTATGTATAGTAACTTATTAGTATCATATAGATACCACAACCCATTGGCATGTATCATACATCAGGTATTATATCTCAAGCCATCACAACCAATACACTGAGTAAGTACCTCATGAAATCACAACTCATATAGGTCATACAAAAAATAGTCCTTTGTATACTATATCCATAGATACATGTCTGATAAATAAGCAAAATACATTACATAATTCTACACACAAATAATGGGAAACAAACTGTCATGTATACTAGCACATAATACTACCTGGAGAAGAGAGGAGAGCCAATGGGTGTAATCGGCCATTAATCCTCCCACCAGGATGTTAGAGAAAACACCCTCCATGATTCCACTGGATGTTAGTTTCTTAATTTACATGGGTGGGGTAGCATATTAAATCACAACACATACAATATATAATACATATCACAACCACACTATGGTCATGACCTAGTCCTAAGCTTAATTGAAGCTATCATCACTTGGACACCCGACTGCCACTGTTAGGGACTAGTCAGCATATGAACACACAATAATTTTTATAATCTACATTAAATTCGTTATTTTATTTCAAAAGTGATCCTTTTGTTAATTAATTTCATAGTTATAAATAATCCATTGACATTAATCCAAATTACATTACACTAATCAGTAGAGTAATTTCTATTCCCTCTAGGAATATTCTAAAATGAGTCTATGGTTTCTCAAGATCAATATTATCAATTTCGTTATACCAAAACCAACCCCATGGGTTATGTCATTTATTAAAAATTATTAACATCATTCCATAATCTATGTACTCTAGAAAAACCATCCTAAGCTACCACTAGGAGGAAAGATACAACCAAGCACATCCACCTTCCTCAAGAAGTGGGGATAGAAATGCAGATTAAACAAGAAACATAGCCACCAACCATTAAATGGATCCATTTCAATAAAGCATATAATTTTTTCACATAAATATTAGGTAATACAATCATCAACCAAAGCCATCATCCCTGGTTCCTTCCCCAACACCCCCATGCATATCTCGATGCATCTTTCCATCACATGCATCAACTAATACCACAACATTTAAGCCTCCCTGCCCATGTCACATCAATGATCCGAAACTCATATCCCAAGGCTCATATACAGAAAACATCACAATGGTAGTAGGGAATAAACAACCATAGTAAATTGGGATGTTGGTACCTCAAAACAAGGCATTTAGAATTCATATGAAAATGATCTCTCACGACACCAAACTCAATGCACTTCGGCCTTCACAAGAAAATAAGGAACTCATAACCCATCAAATATCTTTATCAAACAACCAGTTTCTGATCCAAATTGAATTAACTAATTCATTATTCATAGGTTCCCATTACGATAAACCCAGTTCATCAATCTATTACAGTATTAAAAAAGTTAAAAACGCTCTTAACATTAATTATGGTTTCAACATACCTAGACAAGTACCATTTTCATTAACAAACCATTTTTATTTTAACATTGTGAACATGAATTATCATGCTTCAAATTATTTATCAATTCCATTATGTAGAAAGAAAAGATTTATTTACGAATTTTCATTTCATCAATTTGAATTACCATAAAATCACAAAAATCATTATATTACAAACATGCCTCTTATTTAATTATTCTTAATCCAATTAATCAATTAATTCTAGCTTTAAATTAAATACCATTTTCCAACAAGAACAACATTCTAATTCATAACATAACATGAAATGATAACAATAATCAAATTGATAGTACACTATATATAAAAGCAAGAGGCGAACCATTATCATAGAATAAAGAAACAACATTAACATGTGATCACTATCCCATTCATTATTAATTCAGTTAAATTTTTACTAGGCTAATTAAATTTCCATATAAAGGGATAAACCATGATAACTTTATGATTTTATATAAATAAATAAGAGATGTAATGAATCCACTAACTCAAAGGCATCAATTCTCTTTACTTGATAATGAACCAATGTTGTAGATCCTGATCACCCCTCCCATAAGAAGCTACATATCTCCAAATATTTCATTCCAAAACAAAACCAACAAAAAAACATGAAAAATAAATTAGAATAATGTAGAGAAACCCCCATCTTAAGGAATGAAGAGTAGGGAGGATCCAAATTGAAGAAGATTTATAGAAATGTGTTATAACGTACCTCACATCACCACAAATAAAACATGGGAAGCCAAGAATCGATCCCTATAAAAGGGATTCAAAAATTAATTAAGAGAGAAGCACTATACAACCAGGGTTTGAGAGAAAGGTAATAGGTTTTGAGATAGCCCGAGGCACTAAAACTTATATCAGTGCACTACAATGTGGATATTCATGATGTGAAACCCTTTTCACATCATCAAAGTATCATGTATTTTTGTCCCACTTAAGAATTCATTACCTCAGACTATTTCCTTGATTTATTTCACAGCATGACGAACCCTATAAACCAGCCTTAGACAGGACATGAACTTCATTCAATTCATTAATCAGGAACTCACCAATGTTTTGAACAACACAATCATATCATGAAAAACTTACACTTCATGGATTCACCCTACATCTATTTTTAGAATCCACACACATATAGACCTAAAATAGGCCTCCTCTGAGCACCTTGTTCTTAGGAATATCACAAAGGGACAAACTACATGAATACGGGACCTTAAATCAGATACCTCTCAACAAATTTGCATCCTTGATAATTCAAAACCAAACCTAGAGATAAAGAAATAGGAAAAGGGACCATCCAGTTATCCAACCCATGAGATACAACTCAAGGATATCACCATCATAGGAGCTCAACCCTCTCACTCTGAGGAAACAAGTAAAAACCATGAAATAGAAACAACAAACTCTTAAACACTCCCCCATGGGAGATACATCTCAAATGATAGTAAATCCAAAATAATGAACAAGAGGAAACCATCTCATAAACGAGAAAGTTCAACATATATAAAATGAACAACATTACAAGATAATAGCTAAACATAAAACATATACAGGTACTAAGTGTGTATCTACTAATCATGTTCAAAAGTACTCTCCTACACCCCAAAAAATGCACCACAAGACAAAAAACATGGGAATAACATGCCCACTCAACAACTTCTCCAAGAAGTTCTTGGTCTCTATAGGCCGTTCCTTAATGATCACATTATTTTCAACATCGATCTATGCCTAATAAAGTGTGAGAGTTTTCATGAATATAATTAAGGATCCACAACATGTGAAAAACATCATGTATCCATCTCTTCTATGGAGAGCGTTCTATCTAATACACCACAGATCTGAAAATATCCAACACCTCAAAAGGCCCAATAAACTGGGGAGAAATATTACTCTGAAGACCAAAAATTCACTATCTATAAGAAGGATTCACCTTCAAGAACTAATTATCTCCAATTTCAAACTCTATAGGTATCCTCCTATAGTAGAAATAGGATTTATAATAATTATGCACGACCTTTATCCTCTTACAAATAATACAAACCATCTCTTCATATTCTGTACTAGTTCTAGCCCAAGAATTGCTACCTTTATGACCCCAGTCTAACACAATAGATAATGGAATGGTTTTTCGGACAAAGAATCAAATGGAACAATACCAATAGTGGAGTGGAAACTATTATTATAAGAAAACATGACCAAGGGTATGCACCTTATCCATGAACCTCCAAAATCTAGGACACAAGAGGGAAACATGTATTTAAGAGTTAGGATGGTCCCCTATGTTTGACCATTAATTTATGGATGAAAAGAAGTGATAAGGAATAACTGAGAGCCACAAGCATGCTGGAGATTCCTACAAACTCTATAGGTAAAATGAGGATCAGGATATGAGACGATCATCCTTGGGATTCCATGTAGTCACACCACCTCCTCAAGATACTAACTCAAAAAAACCTACACTATGATCGAATACCTGATCCCTATAAAGTGGCATGATTTTTCCAAATAATTCAGCATCACCCATATAGTATAGAATCCTCCATGGGAATGAGGTAAACTGGAAACAAAGTACAATGATATTTCATCCCACTTCTATTGGATAATATCTAATGGTTGGAGTACACCACTAGGAACATGATGTTTGACCATCACTTTCTGGAAGACCAAACATCATGACACAAACACTACAACTGCACACTTCAACCCATGACACCAAAACTGACCTATCAAAGACCAGCGCATCTTTTTTTGATGGGATGAACAACCAAATGTGAGCTATGGAACTCTCATAGAACTATCTCAGGCCTCACTAAAGGGATGGAAATCCTTTTTTTGGAACAACACCAAATTTTTTCCATCCGGAGACTAACCCTCAAAGGAATCACCAAAAAAACTTGGTCTCTCTAGACTTCAACCTTAGAATACCCCTACTAGGGATCCTCAACATGCTTTACCAAAGATGAATGTACTATCATTTGGAAAGATAAACTCAATCTCCAAACTCTCCCATATTAAGATGAATTGATGGGTGTTTTTCCATCATTCTCAAGGAATCCCCAGTTCTAGGCATGGCATCAAAATGTAAATTCTTTCTCAGTGCATCAACCAAAACATTCACTTTCCTGGGGTATATGAAATCTTTATGTTGTTTTACTATAAGAATTTTATACACCACCATGGAAATAAGTTCAAATCTTGCTGGGATAAGACATACCTAGATCACTTATGATTGGTAAAAACTAAAAAATACTTTCCAATGAGGTAGTATCACCGCAAATTCAAGGAAAACATGACATATTCTTACTTGAGATCATGGGTGAAATTTTTACACTCGTGGGGATGTAACTAGGACCCATAAGATTCATCTGAGTTCTACTGCATCAAAACATAAACAAAACCAAAAAATGAAGCATTAGAGATAACCTCAAAGTGAAATCCTTCTACTAGGAAATAAAGTACTGGATCACTAACCATATTATACTTCAAGTACTCAAAGAATCCTAACATAGGTCAGTCCATAAGAACAAATGTTCCATTTTGTTTATGTTTTTTAGAGGTTTCTCAACCTAAGAAAAATTATCTACAAACCTCATGTAATAGCCTGTAATACTAAGAAAACTCTATACCTCTACCACTATCTTGTGGTATTCCAATATAAATCAACCTCTACAATCAAAGGATCAAAAAACACGCCCTTCTAGGACACAAAATTCCCAATGAAAATGAATTCATGAACCCAAAAATCACTCATCTAAAAATTCCCTAACATCTACTCATGACTCCCAAAATGGAATGAAGATACTCTACATCCCCTTTCTCAGAAAAATAGTACAAAAGGATGTTGTTGAAGAAAAATAGAATGAAATTATATAATATCTCACTGAAAAATGCATTCATCAACCCCATGGACAAGGATAGACAATTAATTACACCAAAAAAAATCACAATGAGACTATAAATCCCATAATGAAAATGTAAATAATATTTGGGATATCCTTATCTTTCACATTCATCTGATGATACCCTAAACTTAAATAGATCTTCAAGAACTAACTTTATCCTTTCAAATTATTGAAACAATCACCAATCCTTTGAATATGATAGAGTTTCTTAACTATCACTTGGTTCAAGGGATAAAAATCGATACAAATCCCCAAAAATCCATTATACTTATTCATAAACAAAACTAGTATGCCCCATGGCGACACAGTCGAAAAAAAACCTCACCGCTATTTATCATTAGGCTATACTCACAACTATTTCAACTCATAAGGGTCCATACTTTATAGAGACATCAAGATAGGAGATACACTTGGATGTAGGTCAATCCCAAACCTGATATACCTTCAAGGGGGAAACACTATATACTCTTATGGAAAGACATCAGGGTAATCTTCTATGACCCTAGAAAATATTTCCTACTGAACTTCTAATGAATTCAGTATCAACTCAACTAGTAAATATGAGAATAAAAAACACCTTCAACCCATCTAAGGTCCTCGCTCACTAATGAACACTATTGGAACCCCATCAACATGATAGAATAAAACCTTAATCCTAAATAAATCCATTATATCTTGTGATTAATACAACCAATCCATGCTAAGGATGATTTCATATGGATGTATCTGTAAAAAAGGATGTCTCCCTTAGTGCGGTGTTACCCCAACACTAGATCATAGTCTTTATATACTTGACACATGTCATCTCAACCTCCAACTAGAATAGTTAATGAAAAGGGAAGTGGAAGATTCTATACATCATATTCCAAATCATGGATAAGGATTGGAAATATAAAGAAGTGTGTAATTCATGAATCAAACAATGCATGAACCCATGTAGAAAATAAAAAATGGGTACATAGAATGATTTCTATCTCACCCGAAGCTAGTAATAATAAAGCATAAAGCTAACCACAACCTATTAGATGACCTCTCTGACCTGGATAAGGACTACCTTCATGGCCATGTTTTACTCTCTGATAAAGATGATCATCTCATGGTTTTCCTTTTCCTATCCCATCTCCTCTCTACTGATCACATTCTGAAGTATCCTGATGCTACTACCTAAGATGAGAATGCCTCAATAAAGGAACTAGATGTGGAACACCTACTATACACTGACCACTTAAAAAATTTGGGCACTCTCACCACTAATGACCTCATCCTATATATGAAAAACTTATATCTGATACCTTGAAATAGTTCTGAGAGTCACCACTCCAAGAGAAAAGAGATGATGAGGGTTGTGATCTACCCCCAGTTGAAAAAAAAACTATTCTTTCCTAAAAACTATAAACCATAAACCAAATATATTCTTCATGAGGAATCTTAATGAATCCAATCTTATAATGATTTGATTTGAGTTAGTATCTTCTCAATAACCTATGCTCTCTCCAGCACCTCGAGACATGTCTTCATAATAAATAGGGTGACTGGAACTGGATATCTATATGAAATGTATAGTAAAAATGACTTGAATTGGACTCCTCATATAAAAATAGGTTTGAAGCATAACATAGAAGGTTACTGAAATGGATCCTGAAATCTCATATTTTGGAACTCACTTGTCGAAGGGGAAGCAACTCCTGGTGACTATCCGCCTTCACAGTCGAAGAAAGAAAGAATTCTTAGAACTACTCTCAAAACTTTCTGATGATACTTTTGACTTCGTGTGATCCCCAAGGAATATGTTCCACCACTATGTTGCTTCTCCATGAAACATCATTATAGACAATGAAACCTAATTTTCACTATGAGAATAGATCAAAATGAAATACATGTCAACCTCCTCCAACTAGTATTCTGTGAAAGAATCTGAAATGGAGACCTCATGATTCTACAGAATCTAGGGATGAAACTCTTAGAGTGTACTCCTCCATGAGTCATTATTTTCAACCTCCATTCTACAATGATTTACTAAAACGTATAGGTGAAAATATTCAGCAAAAACCTGACGAGGACGTCGACCTCGAGCCATAACTACAAGAGGAAATAATAGTAAACTCTTAAACTTGGAATATAGAATAACTATCATTAATTAATTAATTATTATCTTGTTATGGTTTTAAACAATACTATTGTCAACCCATTTAAAACATTGGTGAAAATAAGAATGATTCACGATCCTTTTCTTGGTCTTTAACCCGTAACCAGTATCACTTTGTTTAATAGGATCATTAAACATAATGGTTCATGCATCAAATCATAGGGGGCCTTAAATACACATGTCTCAGCTGGTCTCCCATGTTTATATCTCATACTAAACTTAGCTGACAGTATTTACCTATCAAACCATGCAACCTCGCCTATTCCTAACTCAAAACTCCATTCTATCCATTAATTTAAAACCATTGTTACCACTTTATCAGGACCCATACCCCCAAGAGTCCCCCTACTAGACCAAAAATGAGAGAATGGAGATGATGATTTCCTGATCCCTTCCTACAGTAAGCCCTGGGTTGAAGACTAGCACCGAGGGTGTCATTAGAATATATATAAGAGGCATTACCCTATAAGGGAACATGTGAAATAGAGTTATAAGATTAACACCAATCAACACATGCTAATATATATAAAAATAAACCCCATGTACAAACATTTAATGTCATATAGTAATAAAACAACTAAAAGGAAAACCACAAGCACCAAAATTTAAAGATAACAATGATTAGGAATCCCAAACAGTCCTTATAAAACCATGAACTAGTAATATCCAACCCAATATCATACATCCTCCTACTAACCTAAATATATATATATATATATATATGGTGAGAATAGAATTATACTAAGTTGGATAATCCTTTTAGTCTCTCATGAAAAAGGAAAATGAATCATGCAAAAGCACATTGAACAAAAAATGAAACCAACTCATCACCTAATTAGGTATACTATGTTCCAAGACACAAAATTCTTAACCCTAAAAAAGTATTACATACAAGGGAACATATAATATAGTAAAAAACATCAAGGGTATGCCTCTCTTTCTTTCCCATTGGTTTGCTGCTATGCCCCGACATTGTATGTCATGATCCATATATCTTCAAAGTAAACTAAAAATAAGACACTTAGGAAAAGTGTCACAACATGAACCACATGCGTCACATCATCACATCACCCCATCCACATATCCTTTTATAGTAAATGAGTAGTTTTTGGGAGCCACTATATCTTGTATGATGTGTATCATACATTAGTTATTATACATCAAGGCACCACAACCCATACACCGAGTTATTACCTCAATCCATCAAAACTCATACACGCCATACCTATAATAATTCTTTGGATACCATATCTAGAGATACATGTGGGTGAAATGACCACAATACATTAAATCCCTATACATACATATATGGGGAAACAAACTATCATGCATAACTATATATAATACTACCAAGAGAAGAGAGTGGGGATAGAGGTGGTAGTTCGCCATCCATCCTCCCACTGGGATGTTGGGGAAAACACCCTCCTAGTGTCCACTAGGTGTCATTCACCCTAATCGACATTGGTGCGGTATCATATGAAATCAATGAATATATAGGACATAATATAAATCAAAACCACTCAATGGGAATGTCTTAGTCCTAATATCAACCACAACTATCATCGTTTGGACCCCTAACTACCATTGGTAGAGGTTGTGCATCCTATAAGAACACAATCATTTTAAAGAGCTATATTAAATTAATTATTTTATTTCATTAGTTATCCATTCATTAATTATTTCATTAGTTATTAATTATCCACAAACTTTATTCTGAATTACATTACATTAATCATCCGAGTAAAGTCCATGACCTCTAGGAATATTCCAAAAAAAGTCTATAATTTCTAAAGATCAATATTATCACTTTAATTGTCGCAACACCTAACCCATGGGTAAATTAACTTATTAAACATTATTGAAATCATTCCATAATATAAGAACTCTAAGAAAACCATCCCAATATTTCATGAAGAGGAAAAACACAATCAAGCACATCTAACTGCATCAAGTAGTGGGGGAAAGGAATGAAGATTAAACAAGAAACCCAACCACATACCATTAAACAGATTCATTTCAAGAAAGATTCCATATTTATCAAATCAACAATGGGTAAACCCATATTTAACCCATTTTATAATCTATAGTGGCATCTCTGATACCCTCATATAGATCTCAATTCATCTTTCCATCACAGGCATCAACTGATGTCACATCATCTGGAAAACCATGCCCATATCACATCAGTCATCCTAAGAATATCCATCCTAGGATCATTTCACAATGATCATTTCCAGATCTCTACAAAATAGCATTAGGAAACAACCATGCCTAGTGAACAAGGAAATTGAGGCCTAAAAATGAGGTATTTATCCTTCACATACAAATGAACTCTCAAGGATCCAAACTAAAGGCACATTGGCCTTCACAAGATAACAATAAACTCATGCCCTGATAATTATTTTTATTAAACAACTAGTTTTTAATCCATATTGAATTAACTATTTCATTATTGAATGTTTCCAACTATGGGAAACCTAAAACATCAAGATATAACATGCTATCAAAATTTAAACATTCTTTAAGCATTAATTATATTTCCAACAATCCCAGTAAAGTAAAATTCTCATTAACATGACTTTTTCATTTTAACATTCTAAACATACATTATCATGATTCACATTCTTTATCAATTCCATGATCATGGAAGAATACATTTAATTAATCATTCAAATTTCATCAATTTGAATGACCATAAAATCAAAACAATCATAGCATAATAAACATGTATATTTTTTAATTAATATTAATCCAATTAATGAATTAATTACACATTTAATTACGTTAGAATTTTTTATTAGGAAAAAAATTATAAACCATAGCATAATAAGAAATTATAGAAAGAATAAAAGAGATAGAACACTATCTTGAAAATCAAGTAGAAAACCATTATCATGGCATAATGAAACAACATCAACATATTATTTCTATCAAATTATTTATTAATGTATTTCAATAATTATTAGGATAGTTTTATTTCCATCAAAAGGAAAAAACCATGATGACATTATGATTTCACATAAATAAATTGGAGAAGCAATGATCCCCTACATTAAAGGAGTCAATGTCCTTTGCATGAGAATGAACAACATCACATATCCTGATCACCCATCCCACAAGAATTTGTATCCCTCCAAGGAAATGAATCCACAATCAAACCCATAAAAAAACGAAACATTTATTTTAATGATGGAGATAACTAATTATCACATATAAAGAAGAAATGGGAGGATCCAAATTGAGGAATATTGAGAGAAAAGTGGTAGAACAAATCTAAAATCACCATAAATTAAATAAAGGAATTTGAGAATAGATCACTGAAGAAAGGATTCAAAAATGTTTGAAGAGATAGCCACTGGAAACCTAGGGTTTGAGAAAACATGGGGAAATTCAATTATATCAACACAATACATAGAAGATATTCATGATGCAAAACCCTCTCATGTAATGAAAGTATATTTTTTAAAGTCCTTCAGAAAAAATCATTACCTCATACTATTTGGCCTTGATTTATTTCACATTGTGAGGAACCCTGTGATCCATCCCCAAAAAATATTTTAATGGATATTGGGCCATGAATCGGGTATGCACCCAAGATGTGAATTTCTCATTCATGATGTGAAACCATTACACATAGTGAATTCTACCTACTTCTATATTTTAGTAGCCAAAACCCTCAAGACATTTAACATGAATACTCTAATAACCATGTGCTTCAGAAACTCACAAAGGGTCAAACTATAAGAATATGGGCCCTTATATAGTCTATTTTTTAAATTTCATTTTGATTTCACTTACAATTTATTTTTTATAAGCATTCAAAGTCGCTCACTTGAAATACAATAAAGAATTATGTTTCAAGTAGGTAACTTTGGAATCCTATAAAACATAATAGATAATTATAATTTAATTGAAAAATAAAACAAATAATCAACATATAAAAACTCATAGAAAATAAAAATAATTTCAAAAATATAATAAACACAAAATAATTTATATAAAAAACAATATTGATTTAAAGCATAACATTTACTCTTAAAAAATCACACAATATATGGTACAAAAAAATCTAATTAATATTTTAATTATGAATTAATAAATTAAAATTAATGGAAAATAAAAGGCATATAAAAAAATACTAAAAAAAGTAAATTATGGAAAAAATTTATTTGGAATAAAATATAAGTTAAAATTTTATGTCATAAAACAAAAATATTTTGTTTCATTGAGATTATTTTTCATTAGATATTGTTATTAAATTTTTATTTTTTAAATTATTTTTTATATATTTATTCTCTATTTCAAATTTCAATAATATTTTTATAATCAATATAATTTATAGGCTTACAAATTATCTAACATGAAGCCTTATTATATTTGAAGTAGCTAAATTTGAAAGAGTTTAAAGTATAAAGTATAAATACAATCCAAATGAAATTTGACATAATTAATAAACATAAAAAGGATAATTTAAAATAAAAATCATTTCATAAATAAAATAAACAAAAATAAATCTAAATGAAAAAAATCTTATTTTTTAAAAACATAACATCTACACATTAATGAAATTATGGGTGTAATTATTATTAAGTATTATATTGTTAATAATATTATTGTGAAGTATTATTAAATATGTTATTAATTTTATTAAATTTTATGAATTACATTAATAATAAATATCAAATATATTATCCAATATTATGAACTACATTATTAATAAATATTAAATATATTTGATAAGAAATAAAAAAAATATGATAAATATGAAATATTATTATTAAATATTTCGAGCTACATTTTTAATAAGTATTAAATATATATAATATTATTAGTAAATATTATGAACTGAATTATTAATAAATATTAAATATATTATATAGAAAACAAAAATAAAATAAAAAAATCTACAAACCTAGAAGAGGGTGTGTTGTCCGAAAGAGCACCTTCTTTAAAAAAAAATTGAAAAATGAATTGTTTCAGACATTTATTTATTTAGAAATATTCAAAATATGGCACTATTTCAAAAAATCACCCAAACTTCTATGTAAACTCCCTCAAGTGGCATTGCTAGTATTAGAATTAGTTTCCTAATATATATGTATTTTGAAAATGTTTTTTTATATTATTTATATAAGGAAAATTTCCTATAATGGTGTGGTTATTATCAATCTTGCTTCAGGATATTGGATATTAGTTGTTGAATCCTCTAAGACACATGAAACAAAATGCGATGAAATAAATACAAATGTTTTCTAGTTGGAATTAAATAAAGGGTGTTTTCCCTGGCATCAGAGATGGGCCACATGTTTAACTGCTATTATACAACCCCACATATATATAAATATAAAAATTCCTAGATAGGTGTTGGGAGATGATATAAATAGGACTCTAGGTCACTGGGTTCATTAAAGTCAACCTATCATCAGCCTGAAGAACAATATGGATGAAGCTTATACTATTAGTGAAACGAGTGGAGGAGGTATTATTAAGGATTCCTAAGGATTAGAATTTATGGACTTCAGTTTGTATTCTATTTATGGTAGCTATCTTATCTTTTAATCCCATGTCATACATACTAGAATCAGCTTATGAATACTTTAAAATCACGATCTCCATATGGTTCAAACCATTTCCTCTCTAGTGGAAAAATTCTTGGTTGATGATATGACATCTCAATATTCTACCATTCAACACATTAGGGATTATAGACATAAGATCGACTCTAACACCATGATCTGATGTACATTCCATAAAGGGGTCATTTATTCTATTAGTATTTAATCTATATGGGACCTATAAGATCCTCTTAAAATTTTCCCATCCTTGGGTTCAATCCCTCAAGTATGTAATGATGTTCCGGTTGGAGATTCCCTCAATCTCTAGTAGTTTAGGTCCCCATGTTTCCTTTATCCAATGTCCATATATTGAAATAAAATATTTACATTATGAGTGACTAGTGTATTTAAAATTCCATCTTGTCTCATAACTTCTATTAATTTTTTAATTCAAAATTCTACGATTATGTATAGTTTTTTATCTAAATTTTTGTTTCACTGAGATATAAATCATATTCCCCAATTGTATCTTTTTATGGTGTATGTAGTGGACATTGAATTATTATTTTTCATAAATTTCATGAAATATAGAATATTTAAAAAACAATATCATGTTCTACCTTGATTTATTTTTCAATTTGAAAGATTACATTACTAAGTATTTTGTTAACTCAAACCAATTTTTTTGAGTTATAATGTTTCTTGTTGAATTTCATACTTCCTTGTTTGGTTTCTTCCAAATTATGATTTTATATTAAAAATTATATTTTTCTTTGGGTAATATAAAACATTTTATTGAAATATTCCACCTCGATGAAATTATTCCTCAAAAAATGATGAAATTATTAAAAATAATTTGCATTCTCTTTAGTGATGTTTTTTCCTCATATTCCATATTTCTACTTCCCTTTAATGTTCTGTTTGATATGTGTAATCCTTATTATGTGTTATCAAATGTTAAATTCATGTTTACTTTGACATATTTTTAAAGGAATATTTTATTAACTCTTTTTATGATGTGGGATTTATATAAACCTATTCAGAAACATAAAAAAGAGGATCTTCTAAACCACCCCTGTTACTATTGAGTGACATGTTTTCTTTCCTCATTTCATTTTTCCTCAATCTTCTTCTGGTGTATTTATCCAATATTACATATATATTTTCATTATATATATATATAGGTAGTTTACAATACCATTATATTGTGGATAATATGTAACATACTGCTACCATAATTCTTCTATTTTTATCCCTTGTTTTTGATCTCCTCTTTTGGGTGTCTTTGGCGTTTTTGGAATGTTTTTATGTTTTTGGAATTTTTTATAGATTTTAATTGGAGGATCTACCATGGAAAATAGAGTCTATGGTGTGGAGGATTTTTATGTATCTTACTTTTTCATCACCATTGCAGCATGGATGTTAGGTTGTGATGTAGTACTATTTTAGAGGTTTGGGTATGATTTATGTGCTTCGGCCTATTTCTCCAAAAATTTTGCATATAAAGGAGGATAAATATTTAATAATTGTTGGATATCAGGTTCTATGACCTAGAACATCCCCATTTTCTTTTTCCCATCCATTATTTTAGGATCTGTGGTCTAGATATATCCTCTTTTCCATATTGTAGTTTTGACTAGAAACTGTGACATAGTCTCTTACACAACACCGTAGTCTGTCATTTTTTTAGCCTTTTTTACTTCATGGACATGGTGGGATATAACATAGATTATTACTGTCCATAATTATATATAATAATTTATATTAATCTCAAATATCCTCCCATTAAATTATATTCAAACTCTTGGATTTTGGAGCTCTCTATAGGTGTTTTGGCTCTCTCAACATCTTCTCTTAGGGGATCAAAGCATCGATTGAAGTAGTGAACATGTTTAGGTATGTTCTTATCTACATAGAATTTACATACCCTATTCTATTGATTTCAAATTCATAGAAGATATTTTTCTTTGTGACTTATTTGATCATCGGTATGAAATTATGAATCTAGGATCTCTTTTCACTTATATTGAGATCCCCCTTCCTTGATTCAACGATCTCTATCAGAGGTGACATATATAGGATTAATTGTTGTAGGATTTATAGATATTACAAGTATTTGTTTCTATAATTTTTATTCCTATTGTAATTCATTATTTTGGATAATTCATAGAAATGTATTTCATATTCTTAATACATATTCTATATACATTGATTTTGAATTGACTTGTGAATGTTTCTTTGAACCACTTATCTATCATATGAAAGTGGAATTGAAATATTTTTTCATGATATTTTTCCCTATCATTATGTTATAAATTTATGAATTCCAAGTTACTGTTTTATTTTATTTGAATTTTAATTAATAAGTTATTTTATAGAAAGTGAGGGCTTAGGCTCATATTTGGTTTCTAAAGTGGAATTCCTTAATTTAAACGAAATGGTTTAAAATATGTATTTCATTTCAAAGGTTTTAAAATTAGTTTATTTGTAAAATAAAAATGATCCCTATTTGAATGATTTTCTACCTATTTAAAAATTCAATCTATGGGTGATTTGAAATGAGAAATTTGTTCACATGAAAAAAAGGGTGTAAACCCATGTTATGAAATTACGTTGAGAATATTAAATTTTGAAACTTCTTTTGAATGAATTGGGTTATTTTGAAATAAATTTTTAGTTTAATGGATGATTAGAAATCTTGATAGTGACTTCTGAGATGAATTGGGGATGATTACCCCTTTTCAATGTTGATTTGAAGAAAATGTTTTTAAATAAAATTAATGATTCTTGAAATCCTAGTTGGCACTTTGTGATGATCCTCTCTTGTGCCAATCCCTTTATATGATTTACTTGATTCTTATATATACCACTAATGAGTGTGATAAAAATGATTATTCACATTAGGGAGTTTGGGAGTGAGTGATATGGGAATTGATATTGACTAAAATGATGAGGTCTTGAGCCCATACTAATGTTGATGTGGATTTTATTTGGAATCCTTGTGACTTGATTATCTTACTCAACTCTTTTGACTAGTATTGGGAACCTATATGTTTATATTAGTTGACTTAGATTTATGTTTTAATAGTAGACACATGACTCTTCTATTGGATTCACCAAGAACATGTAGGGTTTAGGATATGGATGTGTGGGTAGGAAAGTTAGTGTGTGTGGACTTGGTTTTCTTAAGACTCATAAGACTAGATGTAATCCTCCAAATCATTCATTATAATTTTTATATTATATTTTATATGGTGGAATCAATTTTGTAACTTGGTTATATAGATTAAATTCATATTATTGACACTCGATACGTGACAACATTCATTATCACTAATAGGCACTGGAGTTTCCTTACATGATTTTTTACTGCTCTTGATTGAAATTTTTATTGAGATGTTTTAGATTAACTATATTTTATGTACTGTTGTAAAAATTTTAATATCAAGGAAATTTTTGTACTTTTATTGATTTATATTACTTTTACTTGTGAAATGGTTTTCAAAAAAATTCATGAAAATGTCTTTTTTTCACATGATGAAATGACATATTTTCCAACATTAGTTTGATAAATAATTTTGAAATATTTAATGTTCTGTTTCATAAACCTAATATTATTATAAACTAATTCCAATGGATTTATTTTTATTATCTTGAAATATAATGTATTTTACTCACATTATTTTACTTCTCTTTTAGAATATTTGTATTACCTCATGAAGTAACTATATAGAATCTTTAGGGAAATCCTAATGAGATTTTTAGCTCATACCCTTCTTGTACTGTTTGGTGTTTCCAACCATTATGCTCTTATAATAGGTTCTCATGTTGTCATAATAACATTTTTGGGTTCATTTTTGGTTGAACAAGGTTGGGTGACTTGGGACATCATTGGTGACGATGGACCACCATGAGATGATGTTTTTTTAGATATACAAGACATTCAGTTTTTGTATTACCTCGTTGTACCTGAAGTGGTTGTATTGATATAATTATTAAATGATGTTTCCATAGTGTACATTGATTATTTTTATATTTTATTGTGGTATAATTCATTATTAAATGTTTTATATGGATTCCTAGGTCATTTTCTCTAGCTCATGGGGATCCGGAATGCTCTTAGAGTTAGTGTAAAATCAGCTCAGATACCAGTTTTGATAGATCCCCAAGTTGGTTTCTTAAAAATGGTATCAGAGGCTATATTTACAAAAAAATAAACTTCTTATAGTAATACTTATGTCATTTGGGTGGAGTCATGATATAAAGTATATTTATAATGTGTTAGGTCTCAATAGGTAGTTTGTGAGTTGATGAATGATCACCACCTCTTCATGATGAGACACAAGTCACCAGTGAAAGTGGGGAATTGAGTATTTATTTTGAATGATTGGTTTTGTGATGATAAATGAGACATAGATTTTCAATGATAAAATCTTGTATTTTTTGGAATCACTTATGGGTTTTTTAATTTGAATGGAAAGATGACCAGAGCCACATTGTGTCTTCACGGTCATGTAAACTATGAGTAATTATTTTGACTGATCATGAATTAAAACTAGGATCTATTGTGAGGTTAGTGTGTGGGTTTCCATCCCATGTGACCAATCCATGCATAGTTTTATTTTTATTCTGAACATGATCCATTTTCTATTACTTCCAAGTGATTTTACCTTTGTTAGTTTAATTTAGGGGGTTATAAATGTAGTTTATTTTTCCAATTTTTTTTGTTCTTCTATCTTTAATATCAGTGTTAAGGAGTCTAAATGCTTTATTTAAACCAAATTGTGGGAAAAAATATTTTTTGTTGAGTTATTTTTGAAATGGTTTCATTTACCAAAAATAGAGTTTTATGAAATATTTGGTTTGGAAAAATGATTTTCAAATACTCTTTCATGACATGATAAATAAATATTTTAAGAATAAATTCTGTTTTAAAATGGGTTTGAAAATTGGAAAATGGTATTAATACCTTTGAAAAAAAGGGAAATTTTCCATGATCTAGTAAAATACTTTTGAAACTATGATGGATTTATATCAATATTTTTCATTTTGAGAAGAAAGAGAAATTTTTTATAAATAGGGAAATCATTTTTGTTTAAAAGTAGTTGTGTTTTGATGAAAGTGGTTTGGATCATTGTTTGAAATATTTTATATTTTATTTGTGCATTGTTATTGTAATGAACCAAACTTTTTTTAATGAAAATTATTCTTTATCTAATTAAATTTCTTATTATTCAAAATTGTTATATAAAATATGAACTTCCTTGGTTTTATGTTTTTTGATACCATTAATAATTATTACCATTGAAAATATTGTCATTGAACAACGATCAATTGCTTATTATACATATAGATCTTTAACAAATCCAATTTACTTAGAAAAAGGAAGAGATGAGCTCATCAAGTAGAGTTTCTCCATAGTAAACCCATTTGTCGGAGCTTGGAAAGGTGGTAGTGTCACAGGTCTTCACTCTTGACCAAGCCCAAGCCGAGCTTCAACATGTTAAGCTCGAACAGAACTGTCTATGGGAGAAGTGGAAGTTAATAATGATTACCACCAGAGTGATGTTATCCAAGGCACCCCAAGAGTCTATAAACATCACACACCTTACCCTTACCTTATATGCAGGTGTTATAAGGGTTTATAAAACATTACCCTAGCACTATGAGTATGTGCATAAGTTTTGTATATAATAAAGAATATACTTTGTAAATGGGTTTTAAAGTAGAGATAATATTTTTAATTAATAGTCCACTAAGAAATCTATTTATATGAATTAATGGATTTTTTAATTAAATAGTATTTTAATAAAATATTTTTACTAAATTAATTTATATTAAATAAAAATTATTTAATAATTTTTATGAATACATTTCTAATTTTTATTAAGGTTTGAAAACTGTTTTTGTCAAAACCCATGAATTATGAATAAATGTATGATTTTATTTTAAAAGTGAAAATTCACATGTTTATAAAATTATTTAGGTAAATAATTTTTATTTTTTTGAATGAGGATGTTGAAATTATCCAATGATGATTTTTTTCATAATTTTCTGAGACAATTGAATTTTTGGGTAAAATTTAAATACCGTTTTAAGAATAATGTGTTTTATGACATCATAATGACTCAATAGTAATGAAATAAAATAATATAAATTATATTTTAGTAAAATATATGTTTAATATTCAAAATAATTTTATTTTAGATTGGTTTGATTAATTTTATGGTGCTTTAGTGGACCCTCCAAGACTTATAAAACATTTTAACTTTTTACATTGATTTCTTTGAGAGTGTGACTCACCACCACATAAGAAAGACAAATATTTTAATAATTTCGGAAATTAGACTTATAAAATAATGTTTCCACTCCCCTTTGGAAAAAACTATGGGATGGTTTGTGTTTTTTATTAGTTCAATGCAGGGTCCCCAAAACCTAAATAATAAAGCTTTCCCTCTATTTTCCTCTATAAACCAACCCAAGCTCCCAATTACTATTCACTCAAGGCATTTTGATCTCAAAAACCTTTGAAAGTCCCTCTCTAGGATCCTCCTAAGGCTCCCTAATCTCACAATAATCCTATCACAAGCCTCTCCCAAGCCTTTGGGATCACACTTCCATGTAAGGGATTTATTCCTCTCTCATTTTTTGTCCAAGTTTCATTATGTTGTTATACCCTAGTATTTTAAAGTAAAAATGTTGGGGTATGATTTCAAACCTACCCCATACATCCCTACTTATGTTTTAATGATTATTTACCTCTTTCTCTCCCATTAATTCCTCCAATATACACCAATTACCATGCCGAAATTCCCTAAGGAATTTCTCTCTTGTCATTTACATTCATGAAATTCTTTTGTATTATGAATCTAAATCCCATTAAATATGTAAAAAATGTATATATATGACCCCCTTATGGTAAATTTCATTTAAATATTATGAGACACCCCTTTCCCTATCATCAACCATTTTTATGAATTCTTATGTCACACCGTTATGCTGCTGAGATTACTTCACGATTTTCCAAGCCAAAGTCACTGTGTAGTGAATACCATGCCCATTTATTTATCAATGGTATTAAACATTATGAAAATTTCATAATTGATTATATTGTTTCATGGATTAATTACACATTCCTTTATCATGGAATAAATTATGTTTTTTAATGAATCCATGTTATAGGATCCATATAACACACTTTTGCATGAAATAAAATGATTAAGAAGGGTGTGCTCCAATGCATTGGGTAAATATTAGTATCATGATATATAAAGTGAAATGAAGGTTTAATCATGCAAATTCAAGTTCAATTAGGGTTTAATTATGCTCTATGTGTAATTAGCCTTGGATTGTGCTAATACCATGTTAAGTGTTGTTTCCACATTTCCCTATTATGATAATCATGCAATATCATGCCTTTATGTTCAAGTTTCTTTTATGCTCTATTGATATGACTATTTCCTAACATGTACTATATTCTTCATATTTTGATTTGTTTACTCCCTTACTAGGATTTATAGCTCACCATTTTCTTATCCATGTCCTCAGTTTATCCCATGAAATGCTAAGTACGAAGGAATGTTTGAGGTCATGTAAAATACATTTTCAATAAAGATGTGTATTTCATGTTCTAATTTGTTATGTAATCTTCATAATTTACCAATAAACTAGACCTATAAATCAGAAGATTTTTCTTAAGTACAAGTTTATGTAATAAATCATGTTTAAGTGTGTAATAATGAGCAGGGTTGTTATAGTTTTAGTGTTTATATATGAATGAGTTGATGAGCCTATTTCATGATGTGCAGAAATGTATCCTAGGATGTTTTTTATGAAATATTAAAATTTCATTAATCAATATGAACTTTAGAGTATTCCGTCACATTTTTCAACAGTGAAATCTCCAATTTATGACTCTAACTAAAATCCAAATCAAATTTATGAGCTAGAACCATTCCAGCATTTGGACCCCACCTAGGTCTTCTTAGATTATCATCCACATTCTTAATGAAGTGAGTGGGATTACATTATAGTAATGAAGTATATTGAAGTAATTTAAGAGATATTTGTTTCTATCAATACTAATTATTCTCTAGAGTTCAGGTATATCATCTCCTTTTTGATGGATATGGCCAAGAGTGGTGAAATATTTTGATTCCCTCCTCTCTGCATAAAATAATGTACTAATAATTCTTCAAGTTAGTCTTCATTAAATAGTAGTAACCTAAGGAAGTGAAAGAATATAATGTTTCAATGCTCTTTGGATTTTATCAGGACAAGTCATCAGTTGTGGAGTATGATAATAAATTCTAAAGTTTGGTTTGTTTATTAACTAATATTGTCAGTAATGGTCTTATTAAGGTAGTCTATTTCATAAAATTCCATCACCCAAACTATGGAGGTGTTTTTTGGTGATATCTATGAACTCTTATCCGATGGTGTTTAAAAGGGTATTGTTAGTTGAGATGGAGTTAGTAGGGAGAAAAAATTAGAGAATGTATCATTCAAATTTTACTTAAGATAAGATGTAATATCTGGTGAAACTCAGGTGTTGTTTGAGTAGGAATAGTTTCTCTAGTATAGAAGAGTTATTTCATATGTATCTTATGTGTAATACCAGATCATTCTTAGAATTCATGATTGAATTCTATGATAGTTTTTAAATGTTGTGGCCTATTATGGGAACTTAAATGATTCTATATGCTGGACAATTGTAAGTGGAAGTTTTGGTCAAGGAATATCAACACATTAATGTATGTTAGTAGATGAATCATGATAATATGGTCCATCCCTAGGAATTAGAGTAATAATTTTCACATAATGGTAGAGAAGCTAATTTTCATTGTTGTTGGACCAAATTTATATTTCTCACATCGGAGTGGGAATCCTCTTTGAGTTTTATTATTGCAGTTCATATGGTTTTGGTATCCTTTCTATTTTGAGGTCTTTGTGGATGATCACTTATGGACCTTCAGTGTGATTGTGATGATGGTTTCATTTTATTGAGATATCTATGGTTGAACCTTGTGGATGTGAACACTTGAATGGTTATCATTCATCATGAATATTTTTTATTCCTTTATATCCCATTTTTTCCATGATTTTTAGAGCACAAACTTTATTTGATAGATGATATCACTTGTAAGAGGGTGGTGCCATTTTTGTGTGCTGACCATTCTATTCTGATATCATTTACGTTATACTCGAATATACATTGGGGTTGTACTTGAGTAAATAGGATGATATAGATTCCTAATGGATTTGGAAACCTATAGGTGTTGGTGTATGATTTGATAATCACACCGAGGAGTGAGGCTAGGGTTGAAAATCCTAGGATACCATCGAGTAATTTCCCCATGGTTTATATCCTTCCTTGTTTTAAACAATTATTTTGGACATTTTATTATAAATGGGTTTTTAGATAATTTTATATTTTTTAATACTTGAGGAGTTTTGTGCTGTCATTTGTTTGATATTTTATTTTTGGCTTTAAAATATCCCTTAGTGGAGAGTGAAATAAGTATAGTATTGGGGGTTAAAGGGACATTCTATTCTCATGATGGATATTTTTTTGAGTAATTAAATGGTGGGATTACCTATTATAGGTATACATTTCTTTCTAGTCATTTTCAGATTCCTCCCAATGATGTTTAGTTTATGTTTTAAGATGTAATGATCATGAAATTGTTATAGATGCATATTTTTGGGTGGGAGTTTTTATATTTTGAGGGCCATACTCTCGATAAGATGAGTGAGAGAGTTATTTTTTTCTCGTTGTTTTTTATATTTCAGTCAGGAATTATTATAAATAAAAAATTCTGTAGTGGGGAGAATGTAACATCATGTTACCAAATTTCATGCATTTTTATCTCTTATATTCGAACTACCATTGTTTGGGTGTCCTTTTTGGAGTTTTTTATAATTTTTTCTATATTTTCATAGGAGGATTCACCGTGGATGATAGGGGATATGGCATGGAGGATTTTAAGACTTTTCCTTTTCCAACACAACTATGGTGTCAATGGGAGGATACGATGTAGTCCCATTTTAGAGGATTGGTGTTCCATCTCTATGATTCATCTTTTTTAAAAACCACTACAATGTGGATTAGAGGATATGGAATAACTCATTATTGGAGTTAGGGTTATATGACATATCACTTCATCCTATATTATGGTCCCTTACCATTTTTACAAATATAAAACATAGAGTTATCCCCTTTTCTACGATGTGGTTCTTACCAATGACTATAGTGTAGTCTCTTACACTATGTCGTGGTATGGCCATCATTTGGAATTTTTATGCTATGGTCATTGGGGGATATGACGTAGTGTCTTGTATTCTATACTTGAACATCCTGATCCCAATTTTACTCTAGCTTCCCTATTTAAATTCTATTTGTACACATAGATTTTGGATCTATCTAGAGATATTATGGCTCTCCTGACCACTTCTCTTAGTGTTGAGAAGTTCTAATTGAAGTAGTAAACCTATTTTGTTATGTTTTACTCCTCTTTTCCTTGATATAACTTCTTATATTGTTTCATTATTCATAGAGACTATGGGGGCCTTATGCTTCGTTGGATCATGGATGGTTTATGTGGAATTTTAGATCTAGGATCTCTTCTCACATATACCGAGACACCTCTTCCTTGATTCCGTTGTCTCCCTCATAGTTGAAACATCTTAGATTCATTGCAGTTGGATTTTGAGAAATTATAAGTAGGTGTTTCTATGATTTTATATCTTCTTGTAATTCATTATTAATTGAGAATTTATATACATGTATTTCATCTTGTTAATATATGTTCAATGTATTTTGATCTTGAACTTCATTGTGAATGATTCTTCGAACCAATTCTCTTTGAATTAAACATGGCATGTAAATATTTTTTCATGATATTGATTCATTTCATGGTTTTATAAATTGATGAATTCTATGTTGATTTTGAATTATTTTCAAAGAGATTTCTATGTCTTTTTTGTTGAAAGTGACTTCTTAGGTCTGGTTTTGGTTTTTAAAGTGAAATTAATTTATTAGAATTAAATGATTTGACACATGTAATTTTTTCCATATAATTTTAAATTTTTAAATTTTTTAAATAAATAAGTGTAATATTTGAATGATTTTATCCTTATTTTAAAAGGGGTTTCACTCAGTGATTTGAAATATGTTATTTGTTCAAAAGAAAAAAGTTCGTGAACCCATGTTTTGAAATTAATTTGAGTATATTAAATTTTGAAAATCCCTTTGAATTACGTATATATGTGTTGAAAAATATTATTGGTTTAAAAACCCATTTTCCATCTTGATAATGTCTTTTTAAATTGAGTGGGGATGATTACCCATTTTGAATGTTGATTTGAATAAAATGTTTTGAGTTGAAATTGATGATGCTTGATGACCCAATTGGGACTTTATGATGACCCTATCTTTTGTTAAACCCATGATATTATTTAATTGCTTCTTATAATTCCCCTAATGAGTTTTTTAAAAAGTTATTATTTACTTGTGGGTGTTTAGGGGAGAGTGAGACATGAACTGAGATTGAGTAAAATGTTGGGGCATGAACCCATGATGATGATGATGTGGATTTCATTTTTAATCCATGAGACTTGATTATATCACTCGCCTCTTTTGAAAAATCATGGGAACATGGGTAGAAATATGATATGATATAGATTTATGATTTTCTAGAAGACTAACACCCCATATAGTGGATTCATAGAGAACATGAAAGGTTCAAGCTACAGAAATGTGGCTAGGAAAAACAATTTGAATGGACTTGCTTTTCTTGAGAAATGTGAGACTAGATGTATGACCAATGATAATTCATCATGATTTATTGATTATATTGTCTATGGGGGACTCAGTATCGTGTCTTACTTATACTCATAAAATCCATATGCTTGATACACAATACATGGAAACATTCATTTACACTACTTGGATTAATTATACTCATGAAATCCATATTCTTGATACCAAATACATGAAAACGTTCACTGACACTGGATTTTACTTTATTTATTTCATATCTTAGTTGACATGATTATTGAGATGTTATAACTTGAATCTATTTTATTGAAATTTATATGACTTTTGATATTAGGTTCATATTCTTACTCTTTATAATTGAAATGATATTAGCATGTGAAATGGTTTTCAATGTTTTTAAGAAAATATTTTGTTTTCAAATAAAGAAATAAAATGGTTTTAACTCTAGATTGATAAATTATTTTGAAGAATTTTAACTTATGTTTCTAAAACCATATCTTATTATGAACTTATTACAATTTATTTATTTTGTTATCCTAATATGTAAGTTATTATAATCACTTTATTGATATATTCTTTTCAAATATTTATATTAGCTTATGAAGTAATAACATAGACTATTTGGTGAAATCCTACTGGGATTTGTAGAACAAGCTCTACTTACACTATTTGGTGTTTTTTGACTTTATAGACTTATTGAAGGTACTCTTGTTCTCATCACAATACTGATGGATTCATGTTTTTTTAACTAAGGGAAGGTGATTTGGGACTTAGTGGGTGGTCATGGACCACTAAGAGAAATGTTTTTTTAGTTATATATTACTTTTATTTTTTTCTATAACATTTTTGTATTTGATGTGGTTGTATTGATTGATTTATTTGATGATGTTTCTTTAGTGTAATTTGATTATTTTTATCTTTTATTGTGGGAGAAATAGTTCCCAAATGATGTTTCCTGATGCCCAATAACTTGTCTCTAGCCAGGGTGGATTGTTAATGCTCTTTTGGTTAGTGGTGAATCAGCTTAGATACCAGTTTAGATAGTACCCAAGTTGGTTCATTACATAATAAATGTTTTATTATCCCTTTTAAATTAATGATTTTATTTAAATCCAACCATTGGAAAATTTTATTTTTCTTATTTCATGAAATGTGTAACCTTATATATATATACCAAAAATAGATTCTAAAAAATCAAATTATTCTATGGAGAACTCTATTTAATTAATTCTTATTTAAAGAAAAATAATATGCACTTTACTTCCATAATATATCCTTTTATCATTTCAAAAAGCATCAAGTGCATGATTTATTTTATTCACACTTCTCACTGATCTTTCTTAGGAATTTTTGACACTAGAACATAATGTTCAAGACCATTTCTTCATTAAAATATTAATTTCCAAAATGATTTAATTACTTTTTATCTTGGGAATCATTACAATGTAACCTTTGGATGTTCATTTAGAATATACAATGAAACCCACTTCTATCTCATGGGATTTGTTATGCTTATTCTTTATGTATGGTTATATTTCTTTATGTGGAATACACAAGCATGAAAATGTTATAAATATGAGTAGTTCACCCTCATAGCATTATCCTTCATTAGGTAATGTTTAAATCTCATGATAAACCATATTTGGTGCATGATATGCTATCCTAATCACAATATGTTATGTTGTATTTGTAGCAAGCCTTGAATTATACTTATAATGCATGGGTAGTTATCCTAAAAACACTATATTATGTTTTCATGGTAGTGAACCTAACTTATTATTTTGATGTTTTGTTTTATGTTTTTTCCACATATTTATGATTTTATTTACTTGTGATATTATTTTATTATGTCATTTTTCTATATTTATATCCCAATTTTACATCATCTAATAATATTTTTATTCTGAAATTATATGTCCTTTCATAATGATATACTAATAAATCTTATTATTACTTGTTCTTTTTTATTATAAATTTCCCCAACTCATGTTTTCCCATATTCTTACGATCTTTCCATTAATGGGATATTGATTATTGTTTTCCATTAATGAGTGTTTGAACTCACACATTCTTATATACCACTCCCTATGTTATAAAGATAATTATGAGTTATGATAAGTATATAAGGGACTCTTGTGTGGATCAATTATGTTGAAATGTTCATAAGTTTTTGAAAATAATTTACCTATGTAACTAGTCCTCAAAGTAACTAAACCAAAAGGTTCCCTGATCTATGAGAGATTTTTATAATATTTAATGTTTATTTTTGTTAATGATATAAATTAAAGATATGGTTATCTTTGGTTGTTATTGTAACTCTAATATCCTGGCTCTAGAAAAATAGAGATGATGGTTAGTTCATTACATTGGTATAAGATATAATGAAATATGTCAAAAAATACTAAACTGTTTAATAGTTTTTAGAGTATAGATACATATATTATTTCCACATTACATTTGAATATAAAAATATAGCATAAAAAAATCTTGAAACTTTCATATTCATTTTACTGAATCCATTAATTCATTCATAGTTCACTTCTAGGTAACCTGGGAAATAAAAGTATAATAATTGTGAGATAAAATGATCAATAAGGGTATAAGTATAGTGAAAGATATCATAACATGTACATAAATTATGGAATAGTGAATAATAAATAAACATGACATAAAATTAATATATTGAGCATGGAAAATATCCACAGATAACCAAGAAATTAAAATAATCAAATGGATAAAAATAATTTAATTCATGGTGATAGAATGTATAATATTGGACATATTTATAATTATAATCAATTACCCATCAAAAGAATTATTCTTTTTATCAATATCACTATAAAGATATAATTTTCATCATCAAGGAAATAACAAAAATATCATTCTTTCATTCAATAGACATAATCAAATACCCAATCCTTTTGTCTCATGATACCAACTAATGCCTTGAGGGGCTATATAATCGCGGGACCCACCTGTCACTTCTATAAGCCCAATTCATTCACCATATTAAATATATGAATAGTAAAACCTATCATAATAAATATTAATTCCTAAATATTTTTTGTAATAACAGTGTACAGAATGTCCATAATTTTACCTATGGTAATAAAAGGGATAACATGGTCATAACCTTTCTAAAGAAAGAAGGAGAATTAATAAACAATAAATATCATGTTGTTCCCTAAGGAACATCATCCGTAATAATTGTTGAGTATTCAATATTTATCCATATAGAAATAGTATATATAAAAATTAGAAACATTTCCCATTTCAAGGGAATAATGTGTCTCGCTAGGTGAATATCCAACCATATAAGCATTCATGATGCAATGGAATGTACCCTTATCAAAGAAATAATGATAAGGTAGGGGAAAAGGGTAATCTCAAAGTGATGCATTATTAATAAAAGATATTAATTGAGTTAATTCGTTTAAAATGATAGGAAAACATAAAAATGGTAAGAAAAACCTCCAATTTCATTTGGAAGAGTATTAAAATATTCTAAATCATATCCCATGGCAGTGTCTAGTTAGATCTTATGTCTTAGGACCACTCAATATGCACCGAGTTAAAATTGATTTGATACTAAATCAAAAAAAATTATAGTGTTACCCCTAAGTTAATTTTTTCCATATCCACATCCACTTACTAGTATATAAATAAGGTTGTATAACAAGAAAAATACAAAGAATTTTTCTTTACCAAAAAACATTTATGCATGTATGTAAATGATTAAGTTTTATAATGGTTTTGGAAATTATTGAGTCAAACTAACACGAGGAAGAGATAATTATATAAGGAAATAAACCTCTTGAAATTCATGAGAAGTTTTATAAAATATATCCATGGAAATATATACACCATAAAATTTAACAAAGTGGACAACACAAATAATATATCAATGAGTCAATATTGAGATAAAAAACCCTTACTTCATTTTCTAAATTCCATGAAGGTGATTTTTTTAAATTTAATTTTTTATTATAATCATAAACCCAATTTCTATGTTAAAGGGAATCCCAAAATGACATCAAATACATAAGGACCAATCATGCCTCCATAGTTCAGTAGGTCAATTTAAAAAAATCAAGGCTATAAATAAAATCCCTAAACTAGCATAAAAAAGAATTAATACCATCTTCCACCTTCTCATCGCTGCATCAAAAGCTCTTTGGTGTAGGAAGCAGAAGCCTAGAACTGATGGAAATTCTATACCCTCTAAAACATTCAATTCCAGAAGTATTGACCAGTTGAAAACTCACACTATGAGCCTCATCTGGAGAAACCCTTTGTATGAGAAATGGTTGCAAAAGTCCCTCAAACCACAAACTGTATAGATTCAATACAATCACCACCACAAAGTCACACAAAAAAACTTCACACATAACAAATTTATTTATTTCACCTCCAATAATGATAATATCAGACAAACCATGATGCAGTATATGTGACACCCACCACCATTGTAGAATCCAAGAAGATGATCCAAGGGACGTGAAGCTAAGACATCATCACCTAGGACTGGATGGCCCAACAATACACCAAGGGAACATCACTCACGTGGGGACCTGAGCCTATCTAAACTATAAATGACACTTTGGACATGGATACCCTCAGACTAGAACCGTGGATGCACCCTCACCAGGTACCAAAAAAAGCCATCCACAGTAAACGACCAAGATGACCAGTAGGGAGGGGAAGTGAAGAACCGATGACTCAATATAGAACAGCCAATAGAACCAAAAAAATCACATCCAAACAGACATATCATGAACATAAACAAACATTAAAACCCACAAAAACTCACAAAAGATTTAGAATATAGGACCTCCCCCCTTATAGCCACTCCAGATCTGTCACCGACCCACACCGGAAGCATTCTAAAGACAACTACTGGCTACGCTAGACCGAACCGAGAATTCGGATCCACTCCACCCCATGTCGTCATCGCAAGATCAAATCCATACTGATATGAGCCACAAATTGAGCCAAAATCACCAAAATATATGAGCCATTCCAAATTGAGTTGGGAAGTTGGTGCTCTGCCGAGTCACGTTGTTGCTGAGAATGAAGCTGGAGACAATGCTGAAACACACCAGAACCACAATGATGGAGTTGATTAGTAATTATTGGATCAAATTTTACAATTAACATAAAATATATTATAATAAATTTATTTTAATTATTCATCATATCCAATTTTCATTTGTTAATGTTAAATGAATAGGTTGTGAAAAGAAAAATTTAAAGAATTAGTTTTGATATGTTTAATGATATAAAGGTGATATGTTAATAAATGTGTTAAATATTGTAAAAACATATCATAAATCATTAAATCATCTTAAATAAATTATTATCACCTAATATTATCATTATATAATATTCCATAATCATTAATGAGATAGACATTATAACATCATCCTCATATGTGATACAACTGACCCAAATGACAACGCGTTATACTGATTTAATGATAAATAACAAGTTTTCATATAATGTTAATACAAATATGATTGAATATTATATATGTAATAAATAATATATATATAAATTAAATTCATATTATTACTATTCATTAATAGTAGTGAACATTAATTTAATTCATCATTTGTGGAGGCAGAAATCCACATGTTCATATGATTAAAGTTTCTGTTTCATGATGAATGGTATGGAATAAAGGTAAATGATACATTATAACTTTATATTCACAATTTTAAATATTTAACTTATTGACTCATACAATCCATACTTCTTACAACCCTGATATTAGGTGACGAAAAATGTATGACATATTTTCGTGTAGATAGTAATCCGCACATAGATAGGATCAATGTTGTTTTGTTTTTCTTAGTGGATGGGAAGGATTGAATAATGGTTTCTCTATTAATATAAAAACAAAAATATATATATTAATAATACTAGTTTAGTTTTATTGGTATGTATATAAGTATTTTGCAATAGATATATTAAGAATAAAATGTTAAGGAGTAAGAAATACTCACATTGAGAACTTAAGACATATATAAGAAATTTCATTTAAAGTGGAGATCATAGGCTATCTAATTAACACCATAGGATTTTTAAAATAATATAGGTTTATATAAGGATAAAAATTCCAGATTTCTAGGAGTAATGTTATTGTAATAAGAGTAAATGAAGTGGTGGAAGGAATCCCCTTTTATAAGAAATAAAATTATATTTTTGTAAATACCCATTACTTTTTCATTGATGACATACCACTATTCATTGTTCAATGACTCTAAAGTGGGAAATAATAAATTTTATTGGGAATAGTGAATGCATAAAAATAATATAGGGATTATTACATAATTTGGATTTACTTATTATAAATATTAGATATATTTTTTAAAATATTATTAGTTTTTGGACGAAATAATAATTTTCACATTAGTACATGTAACTCGTAAAAACCATTTTTAAAAAAAGTGTATTTTAAGAATAAAATATATATATAGTATAAAATTATCAATGTTTTAGATTTTCATAATATAATTTCGTTTATTATAAAATATATTTGTGTTTAAAATTAATTAAAAATCTAATTTTAGAACAAAAAATATATTTAAAAAAAGACTAAAAAAAATTTCGTTTATTGAAAAATGTTATTAATGCTTATAAAATGACAATCATTGGTTTTCAAAATTCATAATGGTATTTTGAAATACCATGTTTAAAAAAATTATTATATCTTTTATCATGGGAATTGTTCTATATATATTTAATTTTTACTTACTTCATTGTATATTTGAAAAACTACGTGGTATTAGCAAAAACTACATTTTTCACTATTCACCTAAAAAGCAAATATTTTTGAAAAATATCAGAAATTCAAACTAGTATAATTATTTTATTATGAATTAAAAAATTACATATTTTTATAAAATAAAAAATCTAGTATTTATGAATTTAACATATAAACATGAACAAAGTATCTTTATATTATGGAAAAGTGCACATTGTGCGATAATATTTAGAATATATTGTTTTCCTGCTCCAATTGGTTATTAGGTATTATTTCATCACCACTAACTAATTTTGTCAGAAAAATTGATATATGTAAGATTATAATATAATGTGGGAAATTATCCATAATTGCGCCTTTTGTTTCTCCTGTTTCCTCCTCCAATATGTGATTTTTCCAAAGCACTTTCTTTAGTCAAGTTGTTTGATTATGAAATAACTTCTCTATAAGGTCCATATTTTTGAAATTTTATTTTTTATAATTCAAGAAGAGTTCCAATTATATTCCCTATTTGGTGAGTAACTATGTGGGGTCAATCTTGTACATTCTCACAAATGAAACATGTAAAACGCCATACACTTTAGAGATGTTAGGTGGCATAGAGAGATTATAAAACATAACTACGATTGTTTCCAAAATTTAAAAATGAAAAATGTACCTTAGTACTAGTTTTCGTATCTTCCCAAACCTTGTAACTCCATTATGTAGTGGTAACTTTAAGAAGACATGATCCCCATATTGAAATTTTAGATCCTTCCTATGATTATATTCATATATCTTTGGTTTGATTTTATCCATCTTTATGTGATTATGAATAGTTATCACTTTCACTCTTGTATCATCAACAAGAATGAATCTTACTGGATTCCTATATCTAAAATCATCACAACAAGTTGATATATGAAATTTATTCCTGTTTAAGGCTTTATATAATCCCATTTAGATACTTTAATTATAATAACCCAGACTCCAGTTGCCCAGAGTCAGTGCCTTATATTAATACATTGGTATGTTTACAAGGAGTTCACATCCCAATAGACCAAAAAGTTTAGTAGTTTCGGAAAATGAGATATAAACATAAGATTTACATTACAACTTGGAAAAAGAAACAACATTTCCACTCCCTTGGAAACACCCAAAAACTCTTAGATTATTCCTACAGGTCATTAATAATGATATTTATCTTCACATACTGGGGAAAAAAACATAAGAAAGGGGTGATATCAAATTCTCATTAAGGGTAAGTAATATAGTGGAAGTTATCAAAAACAAAAACATTAGGTAGGGTGAATAATTAAAAACACATGTCTTTACAAATAAAATTGAGAATAATATGGAATGATGGAAAGCTAATTACATAAATCCATATAAATGATCATAAGAGAATGAATATTTACCATGTATATTCTACTAGTCAAACAATCACATGGTTTATCAATTACAATTATCATAATGAGAGAATGCATAATGATGGACATCTGAAACATATTGTCAAGGCCTCAACCAAGAAGTCTGAAAATACTAGGGTAAGGCCTCAGTGAAAACTAAATTTTGTTTTATATCATGAGACCTACCGATGCATCGATGACATATAGCAGTCACTAACCATAAATTTATATGTACAATTAATTCCTCATATGAATGGGGAAAATCATAAATAATAGGAACATATAAAATAACTTTCCCAAATCTGTAGACATAATCACTACCAATTATGAGTAGTATGGTGAATGTTATCAAGATAGCACATCCATGGTCAAAATGATCATAAAACATTTAATAATACATAGAATATGAAAATAATAATAATAAATTATTCCCAATTAAACATAATATTCAATAGGGTTTTTGAAATAGATTAAAATTCTCTAGTAAATTCATCGGATAATTCTTGAGTGAAATACTCTTTTACTTCAAAAAAAGAGTTCTTTTGGAAAAATAATTGCATAAAAATAAAACTTAACATAGATAGTGTTTATAATATAAAATTAGTATTTTTAGAAAAATAATGGTGGTTTTAAATAGATTATATAGTGTAATTTCAAATAGGTAAGAAATCGGGATGTTCCCTTTAATAGGGCTTTCTTATTTTGAAGAATTGAGAAGGGGAGACTTTTAAAACCTATATTTTCCAAAAAATAAAGTTTAAATGATAATAATACATGATTTTGGAACATATAACCGTATATTATAATAATTTTATGTATACAATCAATATTTACATTTGTTTATAGAGGAAGAAATCCCAACCCAGATGAAAATGGGGGTTCTGGTAGAAAACCCTGACCACTTTGTAATCAATCGAATAATATTCCCAAAAAATAATAATTATTAAAGGATACATTGAATAACATGAAAATAAATATATTAATGATATTATACATAAATGGGATGTTTAGATACACCATACACAATAAATAGTGGTGTATAAGAAATATCTCACCAAAATGTAAATGAGATGAGAAAACCCTTACCTTATGTCCAAATATGTTCTGCACTTGACCTTAACACCCTAGATAATAAAATAAAATAAAATAATTATTTAATTAAAAACCTTATATAAATTTATTTTATTTATTATAATTTTATTAAGTTCATTTATTTCCTTTTTGAGCAGTTATAAGTTAAAATTTTATTACTCAGGAGCATTCGTTTCTTTGGTTTTCACGATTGGTTTACTTATATATGAGAATGGAGGTTCATGTGGAATGGATATAAATCTCCAGAACTGAATTTATATGATATTTATGAACATTAATAAGTTAAAATGGTTATATATATAATTTGGTTTTATGGTATGAGGATGAATCATTAGATAAGACATTTAGGGATAATCGTTTAAATTATTACAACGATTATTGATCCTAACAAACCCATTTTGTTTTATCATTTAATATTATGTAAATATATTACTTATAAAACATAATAAAGGTATTAATACATATATTATATTACTTTTTATACATAAAAATGTTATCATGACCAGCATTGAAGAATAAATTAAAGAATGAATAATTTTCGTCAATGAATTTTGTAAATTGGAATCTCCAAGATGATGATTTCATTTTAAAAATAAAATATAATGAGAGAGAGTATAGATATTTATGATTTTTCTTACATTAACATGTTATAATTACAATATATATATATATATATATATATGATATTTTATTTATCATTATCTTTTGGATAGAGGAGGTGAGGATAGAATAATAAAATAAAGAACATGAAAATAAAATAAAAGGAAAAGGAAGAGGAGTTTAACTCTTGAATACACCTCCTGTAGAACCTCTTTAAGAGGATTTGTTTTGTTATTTTGATGAGAAAAATAGCTTATGGAAGTGGAGGAGTATTTTAGGAAGATTATTGGACATAAATTTTACAAGGATAAAAGCTTGGAATGTGTTAGGAGAAGAGGGGTGAGGGTGGTTTTTATAGTAGAGGAGAAGAGTAATTTCTCATTATTTTATTCATTATTTTATTAGTTTTCTAAAGAGAATAAACATATTTGATTATTTTTACTAAATATATTAATTATTAAATGTGATTTTGAACCAATGGTTCTTACATCCTAAAAACATAATCCATGACTTTATAATTTATGTATTTAGCATTTATCATAAATTATCGTCTTTTACTATTCACAAAATTCTTTTTTTAAGAAAAAATCCCAAATTTTCACTCTAACCATTGTTCAATGTGTAGAATTTAAAAATTAACTCCATTTTATGAAAAAAATTTCTAAATATGATAAATATAATTTTTAATTAAAATCATCATTTACTTGAAAAATAAAATTTTAAAAATCAAAACTTATTTTATAACACCCTAAAAAATTATGCAAGGTCTTATTAAATTATCATGAAATAATAGGAAGACAAAATATTTATTTATGAATAAATTTAATGAAAATTAATTTTAATCTAAATCAATTTATTAATTGTTAAATAATTCTTACTCCCAAAAATACCAACAATTAATTATTAATTTTTAAAATATTCACTTACTTGTACTATGATATAATTATATCATAATTTCCTTCAGAAGGTGTCTAAAGTTTATTTATACTTTCATGGATGTTTTTACTATTCATTAGACCAATTCACTATTCATAAGTAGCATATTACTATTCCTAAGGTCAAGTTACTAATCACCAAAAATTTATATTGACCATATGAGACTCTAAATATCTTACTTATCACAATAGTGTATGTATTTTTTTGAAAATAAAATCCCAAAAGTGGTAAAATTATTTTTAATGGACAAGTTATAATGAAAAAGTGTTGTTTTGTAGAGAATCAATGTTTCATGCATTACATTTTATATTTATTTTTAAATCCTTGGGGTATTATATTAATGGAAACTATTAATATATAAATATCATACCAAAGGTATCTATTGAACCCATATAACTATAAAATTAAGATAGGAAGAATATAAGATGAATTATAATATCTGAATAGTCCTTTTAGAATTCACATTTGTTTTAAGGTGATTGGTGGTGGTAAAATTCATCTCGGTGTTGAGAGCCTCTTTAAGGATTCTTAAAATTATCATTATTAACTGAGGGTTATGATCAAATAAAAATGGTATAGGTGAACCATGAAGTCTCACTAATTTATTGAAATAGAGTCACACACTAAATTCAAGGGGTAAGTCCTCCCTTGTTTCTATGAAATGTGAAAACTTGTTAAGGCATTCCACAATTACCCATAGAGTGTTATTACATTAATAAAACTTTATAATTATAGTTAAAAACTCTGTTTTAACATTGTTGCACTTCCCCATTAGTATATAGAGATATTAAATAACTCTATTAGGATGTTTTCTTTTAGCCTTTAATTGCTTTCCTACTAAGAATATAGAGGCATAGTCCATAATTTCCAACTTCATACCAACCCCCAAAAAATGTTCTCTTAAATATCTATATATCATTAGGCTATTATGGTCTATAAAGAAATTTGATCTATGTTTTTCATATATTAATACCATTTTTAACTCATGTAAGGATGTACCACATAGTATTTTTCAAAAGTTTAACACACCATCCTTATAGGTGAATTTTCTTAATGTCCATCATTCATGGATTTACATTTTTTTTCCAAACCCACATGTTAATGATGCAACTTATTTATTTTCTTTAGTAATAATGGTTTAAAAATTATTTCAAAAAGGAAATATGTTTCTCCTTTATTAATGATTCTAGTATCAAAATTTACTAACTCAAAAAATATAGGATTATTGTATATCCTTGAAATGGTTATAACTCCATGATATTTCCAAATCATGTCATCAATCACCTTATTTCCTTTCCTAGGGTGGTAGTGTATCAAGAAATCATAGTCCATAATTAGTTTTAGCCATATAATTTATCACATGTTGACTTCTTTTTGTGAATAAATTTAATTCAAAATCATCTGATTAATATATATCTCATATCTCCCACCACATAGATAGTGCCTCAATATATTCAAGGAAAGTATTATAGCTTCCAATTTAAAATCAAGAGATGGATACTTCTATTTATGGATTTTCATAAGAAACTAGTATATCATTTTTCATAAGGATACAAACTAATCCTTTATTCATTGCAAAAATATATATTACAAATCCTTTTTTTCTTTATGGTAGAGTCAATAGAAATTCATTGACAAATATCCACTTTAGATACTCAAAACATTCCTCACATTCCTATTTCCATGTGAATTTCACCCCTTTACAAGTAAATTTGTTTTGAATGAATCGTCGATAATAACCTATTATGCCATGGAAATAATGTATCATTGTTATATTATTTTATGTGGACCATTCCATGAATACCTTAGTATTTGAATTATCAACAAATATTGTATCCTTAGAGATAAAATGGCCAAGAAATGAAATGTCCTCATGCCAAAATTTACCCTTAATAAATTTTAAATACAATTACTTTTATTTTACAATCTCAAGGAGGATTCATAAATCATTATCATTATACAAATAGAATTTAGAGTATATAAAAATATCACCAATTAAAACCACTATAAAATATTTAGGATAATCCTTGAATAATATATTCATTAGATCTATAAACACATAGGGTTCCCTAATAAATCAAATGGGAATCAGTATAATGTCATAATGTCCATACCAAGTATAAAATGATGTATTAGATATATAATCCTTTTTAACCCTTAATTGGTGATAACTAGAGTGAAGATTGATATTTTAAGAATATTGACCACATTATAGTTAATCAAATTAGTTCATAATTAATGGAAATGATACTTTTTATTTATAGTAATGACATTCATATCCTAAATTCATTTCATAACCACAGTCCTATACTTATTATTAATAAAAATAATAGAAATATCATTGAGGTTCAAAACTAGGGAATATGAATCCCTTATCACTTTACTACTATATTAATTTATTAAAATCTATTATATCCACTAGGTCCATTATTTAGGGAGTCTTATATATAGGTTTTGGCTTTGGGATGATCTCAATAGAATAATATAATTCTTTCTCAGTTGAATGGATGTGTTATTCTTTTGGAAACACATTAATGTATTCAATAATAATAGGTTCATCCACTATTATTATGTCATCCATTATTACTATAGGTTTCATATTCTTTTCTTATCCAAATATTTCATTGAGGTGAGCTACTAAAGGTTGGTCCACGTATGACTTAGATCATTATTCCCCACCTCTGAATACAAATATATCTGCCCCTGTCATTCATGAATAATAATATCCTTATATTAGAAATAAAATTCAACATTATACTTAAAAAATATAACCCATATCCATGATTTTATCAAATTCAACCATTAGTTTGACAATCAAGTTTTAAATTAGGCTGTATCTTTAGATCACAAAGGGGACTGGCTGGAATACCCTCATTACAACAATATCTCCATTGGCTGTCATGATTGAAAAATAATTTCTCAAGTTGGAAAGTAATGTTATTTTACTATAATCATATAATAAGGATATAATATAGTTAATAGATAAAAATTAAAATAAATAATTTATATTTTTAGTTTATTATCAATATACCAGGTCTCATGTATTTGGAAATTTTGACTTTAGATATCGTAATCGCACAAGCTTATCCCCCCACTACCCAAACCAATTATGTGGTGTATTTTGTTAACGATTGGGGCCTTGGATTGAGTAATTCTACATAATTTTAAAATTTAATCACTAGATATTATAATCTTATATATTTTCCTTACATTCATAAGGTAGATAATCCTTATCTCTACACTTGTAACAAACTCCCATTTCCTTAAAGAAAGTACCAAGGTGTTTCTTTCAATAATTATCACATTTTGAATGTCTAATCATTCTATTATTCTCTATTTTCAAATTTCTTTTTACAGAGTGCTTGTTCTTCCCCGACTTATCTTGACTTCCTTGGAAAAATTAATACTTGGAGAATTATTTTAATGTCTTTTTAACACTTGATACTATATCAATGTTTGATGAAAAATTTTGAGAGGGTATTTCCCTTTAGAGGCCCATCTTAATGACATCATAGAAATAGTTGATCCTACTTTTTGGTTTACATATGCATTTTATAACATGACAAGAAAATCATATATATTTATATTCATACATATCAACACTCTTCTCTTTATTTATTTTCTAATTTAGTAATTTAATTTATATATTATCTTATTTATCTTTAGGGAATTATTTCTTAAACAATATCACATTAAAAGTCATCAATTCCATATTTTATATCTCCTCTTCCAATATAGAATTTTTCATCAATGAATACCATTGATTAGCATCTCCCATTAAATGAAAAAATTCTATGCCACTTTCTCCATTTCATTACTCCCCAAAGTGAGAAATATCTTCTATAATGGATTGATTTATTGTTTATCCAGTAATGGATCAGTGGTATAATTGAATGTTAGAGCGTTTTTCATATTCGTTGGTCCAAATTTATTTTACCATGTATTTTTTTATTGGATTATATATAAGGGAAAGGTTATTAGTCATAACACTAGTCAACTACCCTAATATTTAGATAATCTACTCAGTTCCAACACTAGTTATGTTGACCGACTACAGAAGGAAATCCTTACATTGATTATGGGGAAAGATATAATTTCCCTTCCCCTTATTAGGCATCATATCTAAATAGTGTAATATACTTATTTATCTTATAATATTATGAATATTGATCCATAAAAAATAATTATTCAAGTGAATGTTCTTGTTTATCCTAAGTGTTTATCATAATGCATGTGATAACTATGTTCTTATAAAATCTAGTTCTGAAGCATCTTAATAAAAAGGATGTGATACCTACTATAATTCCAAAAATCTAGTAACCTAGATATGATGATTATTTTATTATATTTGTACAAGATACAAGGAAACACATCACAAAGGATGAAAAAATTTATTAGCATTATTTTTATAGAAACATACATTACATCCATATTACTTTGAAAAAAACTACAGCATAAAAACATTTTTGAATCATTCATAATCCAATTTTTGAATCCATGTATTTATTCATTGATAAATTCTTTTTATCCAAGGTAAATAGAGACATTAAAAGGGTGAGCTCAAACACTCAGTAAGTGTGTAAGTATGGAAGAATATATCATAATAAGCCTATACATTTGGGAAGATTGAATAACTAATAAAATTGAATATAAATGATATATTGATCATGAAAAATATCCACAGATAGAATAAAAATTAAAATAATATCATCGAGAATAATAAATTAATTCACGGTGATAGAATGAAAAATGAAAGACATCTTTATCTTTACTATCAAGTACTAAACCAAGAAATTATTCTATTAATCATTGTCACATCTAAGATATCATTCTTATCAAAAAGGCTGAAGCTAAGATTCATGCATGCATTGGATAAGAATACACAATATGCCCAAATATTTTACCTCATGAGACCAATAGATGTATCAATGGGAAAAATATTCTTGGGACCCATCAATCAGTTATTCAAGTCCAAAATATTTACAATATGAAAGATATGGATAAAATATAGTGAATTATCTACCTTCCATCATAAAAAACCATGTTAGTGTAATAACCTATGAAATTTCAATATATTCAACCATATTAATAAATTGGATAACATGATCATAACCCATTTATAGAAATATTATGTTTGATGCCCTATACCCACACTCCTAGATCATATTTCATAAAAATGTACTTTACATACTTACATTGATATCAACTGTAAAAGCCTGGATAAAACCATCCATAATTTCAAAATCAATAATGATCATTGCATCTCTTAAATCCCAAGTATATTTTTAGGTTTTCATATTTATATAATCACTAAAAAATAATAACTTGTAAAACCCATGTTCTTTGTATTAAAGAGACATTTTTTCCATAATATATATAACTACTTATTCCATAACGAGTCTTCATGATCTCTCAAATATTATTTCACATGTTCCATCCTTCTAGACAAGTTATTTGTAATAATTTTCATCATAACATGGGAAATAAATACATAAGAAAGTGGTGGTCTCAAATTCTCAGAAAAGGATACATATAACCAATGCTCTCAAAAACATAAACATGGTACATAATATAGTAGGAATAAATAATATGAATAATACCATAATCAAATAAAACTTAGAGCATACCGTATCCATGAAAATAAATAAATATATATTTATATCATTAATACTGATCTCATACTGAAGGAGTGTATAATTCTATACATTAAAAACATGTTTTCAAGGCCTCATTCCAAGAGACTATACTGGCAAGGTGATTTGTATTAACCAAAACATATCATATTTTTTCTTATGAGATATGTAGATGTGTCAAGGGACTATACAACTTTGAGACCCATTTTTCACTTATTTAAGTCTAATTCATTCACCATAATATTATATAATACATTTCATACCATTCTCTAAGGAACCTCTAGAAGAATAAAAACATGGAAATCTATATAATGAAAAATATGAAATGCCAATAAATAGTAAACCCATTTTAGTGGTTAATAATAATCAAGAGTCTAAATACATTTCCCCATTTCAATAAAAGGGATAACATTTTCATAACCCATCTTGATAAAAGAGGTGGTCAAACAATTCATAGTCAAATAAAACATGGAATGATGTTGACAAAGATAAAAGAACAACAATATAAATGAATGCTTGAATAATACCACCTAAAAAGTGATGAAGAATTATATTTTTTAGTATTAGGGTTTCTATTCTCCAAAAAATATATATATTAACATATAAATTCTTAACTTTATACCTTGTTAGGGAATTTCCTTTTGAAAAAAGGGAAATTTAAGTATAAAAAATAAAATATCTTTTATGAAACATTTCTAATGTTGACATTAAATACCAATTTACATGTCAATTTCAAATGTAAATTTTGAAACATTGACTTGAAATATTTTTTATATCCTTTATTATTAAAAATAAAATCTAATAATGGATTCTTGACAAGGAATAATTTTTATCTTTTTAAAAATATTAACGGATTACCAAACAGATAAAAGTGGGAGTAATGACTGTTTTATTATTTTCAAAATACCTTTGTTCAAAACCCACATTGTAAAAAGAGTAACAAAACATTATTTTGTTTAAAAATATTTTTCTCCCCATAATGTCAGTGATATTACCAAATAATATAATATTATGCTAGAAGAACCCTTGAAATGAATAAATAATTTCATGATAAAATAATATAACTCATGGAACTGTGACTTAAGTTATCAATGTCCTTTATGATTAACATACTCCTTAAATTAAGAGATATTTAAATATAGGGGTTATAGTGGTAGAAATTTGAATAATTAAAATAAATAATTATTTACAAAAATTATATAATGTACAAAACATATGTGAAGTCAGCATTGGATAAAGGATTATAACTCAATAAATAAAAATTTAGATACAAAAAATATTTACAAGTGGGGTAACATCTGAGTAAATATCCATTTCGTTAAAAAGAATAGATTTGGATAAGTATTTTCATTTAATAAAAGAAATATATGATATAGATATATCCATAAATAACTAATACACTATTCTAAGGAAATCATGATTTACAACATAAAGTCTAAAGGATTTAATGTTTGAGAAAACAAATCTGTTACAAATTTTGTAACATCTAAATAAAAAACACTTGAAATATTATGCTTGAAATTAAAATAAAAAATAATTTTCAAAAAATAATTCATCATATTATATCTTAAACAGGTATTATATAAAACAAAATAATGAAATTAGCTACAAAATACCAATCAAGTCTCAAATAGAGGAATTTGAGATGAAACCCCTTACCTTATTCAAGATTCTTTCTACACATGCACCAATATTAATGAATAATCAAATTAAGTTTATTAAATACCTTAACATGAGCTTCATCCTTATATATTTAATTTAATATAGAAAATTTATTATCATATTCTATTTATTTTTTATATTGTTTTCTTTCCTACATCAATTACTTGAGGTTGTTCTTTCAATTTATGCACAAGTACTTTTATTTATTGACCATGATAAAAATAATCATAAAATAGTTTCATTGTACATAGAATATTAAAATTTTATATAAATACTTTATATATATTAAATATATCTTTAAATCCATCGATGATGGGTGGTGGTGAAAAATGAGACTCATTACTCACATAGGCGGTTGTCTACACGTATACATAATTAATGTTTCCATTTATCAATGAATGATAGGAAAATAAAGTATATGATAATTTGAAATTTATGAATCAAATTTATATTTTAGATATCATATTTATTCATTAATATCATCATTAAAACCAACCATGAGCGTTGGTTATAAAAAATGGAATATGTCACCTCATGGAGGCAGTTGACAGTGCACACGCACAAATAAAACTGTTATTTTCCTCAGTGGATGTGGAGTAATAAATAATAGTTTCAATTAATATAATAACATCTCATTATAATAATGATACTTATATCCTTATATTGGTATGGATATAAGAGTTTTGGAAGATGATGGTTAGGAATAAAATATTAAAATTTAGGTAATACTTATGTTAGAGACTCGGTCATCTCTTAGATATATCCTTGGATATTAAGTCCATAGGATATCTAACAAATAGATAAAAAGTTACATATTTTTAATGTTTAATAGTGTGTTTTTTGATTCTATGATCATTGTCATTGGTTGGGGGATTTTCTATAAAACCTGAATTGTGCACTGCCTACGGGACACATTCACATCATGAACTTATTACACGCCATGAATCTATTGCCAATAGTATTTCAAGAGTCTGCTTCAGAGTGAGAAAAAAATGAAAAACCATGAAATATATTCACATCATGAATTGGAATATCAGAATTAATTTATCTCAAGGTGATATATTTTTCTACATACATGCACGTAGAAGGATTCATGATGTGAAACCCGAATTCACACCGTGAATCATGCACGGTCTGTAGGTTTTATGCACTACATGTGTAACGTATTTACATTATTTCAATATAAAATACTACTACTTAAATTCCAGGTCTTATACAAGTGGTTTTGTGTTTCTCCAATTCATCTAGATAGAATCATTCAGTGTTATATCTCTGTGGTGGTTTCACTATATCTCTCGAGTTAAGAAACCTTTCTGCTTCATTATTGACGCTGGTTATGGAAGCGATATTCAGTTGATTTTATATGATCTTTTGATCCTATGTTAATTAATATTAGTTTATTTTATATCCATTTATATATATTCTTCTAGGGGTCATTTTTTTTCTTTGGTTATGGTGTGATGTCTATAGTTCTTTAATTTGTGTTGGTCAAACCTCCCCGCTAATCATTTCCTTTATGTTATTCAATTTTATGATTTGGGAGTCATTTTTATGGAATCAATTATTTTATTTCTATTCCTTATGATGTTTTTGATCCAATTTAGGGTATGTGCATCATGAGTTGGAGGTAGGTGTTTCCATTTCTAGCCTATGTTGGATGAACACAGATTACTTTGGTTTTATAAATTGTTTTATGAAGGATTTGTCATGATCAATTGATTTTTGTGTGTGGAAATAGGTTATTGTGAAATTTTAAACTTCCACTTATCCTGGTAAAAGAAAAGTTATTTTCAAATAAGTTTTAAATGGATTGATGAAATGTTTTTCAAATTATGGGTTTAATTATATAATCTTGAAAATATAGAATAAGGGAAACCTTGGGTACTTAGGTGGAATGTGCAAAAATCGGTTACATATGTTGTTACTGTTGGGGGTTCACTCATGGGGTGTTCCTCTTCTCCCTAGGCCAAGGGTCCTAGGTACTCGTTAGAAACCTTTTGAAGGTTCACTTTCTAGTGTGTTCCTCTAATCCCTAGATTTGATGCAAATGTCTATGGGATTGATGTGTATGATTATCTATGTCTGGGTATGAGTGTTCCGGCTAGCACAAACTATGGTGATCCTTGGTGTGTTGTACCTATGGTTTCATTTGTACTACTTATATTTGATTACATTCATTGATATATGTGATATTATTTGAAACATTTTTACCTAGATTATTTAGAACTGTGAAAAAAACGGGAATGTTTTACAATGTTTTGATAAAAAAACTATTTCATTGATTATCATTCCATGTTTTCTTTAAAGATGAGAATGTTCAAATTTTTATATAGATACTTTTCAGGGAACAACTTGGAAGTATCATACTATACCAGCTTAGATCACACCCTACAAACACTTCTATATTGTGTATTCCTTGTTATTCGTTATGAAGTAAGGAAAGGAAATGGGCCATAGTGAGGTGGTGAGGGATTAGTCAGCTATTTTTGGGTAGATGGTGGTGAGAATGTAAAAAGTATCCCACTTATCACATGGAGTACTTGTTTCTTTTTTGGGGGGGGGGGGTGGGGTTCCCTTTGATGTTGGGCTCATACTTTGGAGTTTGTTAATATGCTCTTGAGTTTTATTATTCTTGTTACTTTCTTTTACATATGTAACATATATTTCTTCTAGTTTCCTTCAAATATTTATTTCTGTTATACATATATATTCCACTTTATTTGTTTCTAATTATGTGAAATCATTCCCTTTGGTTATTTTTAATTTGCGGGTGCTAGTCACTATCCCATGGGGATTGGGGATGACCTTTAGGTATGTGGAAAATCAGGTCAGGCACCAAATTTTGAGGGTATCCCAGGTCAATACAAGATACAAATAGTATTAGATAATCGTTATAATCAATCTTGGGACATTTTTTAGACTGTATATAGGATTCTTGGGATTTTATAGGTAGGTTTTCTATGAGGGTTTGGTCTGTACTTTCCCTAATGACACCCAAGTTTCCATGATATGTCTGGATGTGTGTCTGTTGTGTTGATCATTGTCTTAATCACAATTTCTACTTATGGGTTTTTTTTAAACTGAGATTATCTAGTTGTATGGCCATTCTTCTATTTTCAGTGTATAGTAGTACTCCTCTAAGACGCCTCCCACTAGTTCAATAAGTGGTTTTAGAGGATGAAACTTTGGGAAATCCAATATTAGATCATAATCTTATAGAGCCTACC